>CM042693.1:244258323-245700045 GCA_023614405.1 Avena insularis | reverse complement strand
AGGATTAACGAATTGACCAAAGTCAATTGTGAAATCTGTTGATCGTCAAAGCGCTCGCTGACTGGCGCTGACTAGACGCCTGACTAGTCAACGCCTGAGTCTGACCGGCCAACGAATCCATCTAAGCCGCTGATCTGAGATCTGACGGTGGCTGCAGTCTTACCGGAAACAAACGGCGAAACGGACGGCGGCGAGTTCCGGACGGCGGCGGCGATCGATTCCGGCGACGATGTCTTTCCTGCGCGGACGGAGAGGGTCAGCGCAACGGATTTAAAACGGCCACGCGACGGCGGCGGGCGGGCGTTGCACGCTGTGTGCGTAGCGTAGCGATAACGCTGTAGGGCGCCATAGCGACGCAACAGCAACAGATGCGGCGCGGGCGTGCAGCCAGGCGGGACGGTTCGGCAAGGACGCGCTGCTGGCGCCGAAAGGCCGTAGCGCAGCAGACGCGAAAAGCAAAGGCGTGGCGCAGTATGCGCGAAATGGGCGGCGGTTGTGTGGCAGTGAAGCAGACGCTGCAAAGATGAAAGGCGGCGCAAGCGCGCTGCAGTGGATGCGCGACGCGCGGGCGGGTCGGCGGGAAGCAGGGCGGCGGAGTTTGCGCTAGCGGCGCATGCATGCGCGGAGGCGGGGTGCTGGCGGCGTGGCGGCGGCCGAGGCGGGGCGCGGTGGCGAGATGGGGGCGGCGCGGCGGTGAGAGAGAGAGGAGAGCGGCGGCGGCGGACTGGCGGCGAGGCGGCCGGCGGCGGCGGTCGCGGGAGGCGGCGGTGCGGGCACGCGTCCCGAGGTGGAGGCGGCGCGATCGCGGGTGGGCAGGGAGGCGGCGGGCGGTTGCGCACAGCGATCGAGGAGGGGGCGGTTCCCGAGGCAGCGGGGCTGCCCTTTAAGTGGGCCCTCTCGCGGAATCCTAAACTGAAACGGTCCAGAGTTAGTTTCCGATTCAGAAATCGATCCGGAATTTCGGACCGTTTTCCGGCGAGTCACTAAAACGGCGACAACTTTTCCGTACGAGCTCCGATTCGAGCGATTCTTGCGCCTACGGTTTCGTATGGTCGAGGGGAACAATCTAGCGTCAAGGTTTGAGCGAAACCACTAATCTACAAGGGTGGTCCACGCTAGTCCTACTAAAGCTTCCCGCAGGAACCTCGTAGCAAAATAAAATAGGGTTTTGCAAATAGCGTTTCGCCGAACCTTTTCACTCGACGGTTTTGCATGGAAAGGCATGATGCAATGACATGAATGATATGCAAGACCAAATCTAAAATTTGGGATGTGACAGAGATTTATTCGGATCACAAGAGTCTGAACTATATTTTCACCCAGAAGGAGCTAAATATGAGGCAAAGGAGATGGATAGAGCTAATCAAGGACTATGACCTTGACATTCACTATCACCCCGGCAGCCAATGTGGTAGCAGATGCTCTTAGCAGATTGCCGTGTCGATTGAACACCATGATAAATGGAGCCCAGCCAAGTTTGCAAGAGGAGATGTAAAATTTCAGAATGGAGCTAGTTAGTGAACGATTTTTGGCTAGCATAAAACTTCAACCCACTTTGATCAGTCAGATCAAGGAGGCGTAGAAAGGAATGCTAGTATCGACGGGATCAAACGTCGTATCGGTACAAGGAAGGTACCCGGATTCACCAAAAATGAAGAAGGTGTTTTGCGATATAAATGACGAATCTGTGTGCCCGCAGATTCATAGTTGAAACAAGCTATTTTGCAAGAACCCCATGATACTCTTTATTATATCCACACTGGAGGAACAAAGATGTATCAGGATTTGAAGGAGCAATTTTGGTGGCACAAGATGAACAGAGAAATCGGAAGCTACATAGCCAAATGTGATATCTGTCAAAGAGTCAAAGCGGAACATCAGAGACCCGCAGGACTTTTGCATCCTTCGCAGATTCCGGAATAGAAATGGGATTTTGTAGGAATGGATTTTATCACCGGTTTGCCTACATCTAGTAGGGAAATGACTCTATTTGGGTCGTAGTGCATTGACTTTCTAAAGTAGCTCATTTCTTACCGGTCAATACCACTTACCAGAGTTCGAAGCTAGCAGAGTTGTACACTGCTAGGATAGTCAGTTTGCATGGAATCCCCAAGAACATTGTGTCGGATCAAGGAACCCAGTTTGCCTCGAGATTTTGGAAGAAAGTCCAAGAAGGATTGGGAAACAAACTGGATTTCAGCACAGCTTATCACCCGCAGACTGATGGAAAAACGGAGCGAGTAAACCAGATATTCAAAGATATGTTGAGAGCTTGTGTGTTGGAATATGGATCTAAATGGGAGGATTGTCTGCCTTTCGTAGAATTCTCCTACAATAACAGTTACCAAGCTAGTTTGCAAATGGCACCATCTGAGTTTATGTATGGAAGGAAGTGTCGTACCCCACTGAATTGGTTGAAAGTAGGAGAGAGTCAGATTTTCGAACCCGACATCCTAAGAGAAGCCGAAGAGAAAGTTCACTAGATCCGTGAGAACCTTAAGACCACCCAATCCAGACAGAAGAGTTATGCCGACAAGAGACATCGAGATCTAGCCTTCACTATATGAGATTTTGTGTATCTCAAAGTATCACCCTTGAAAGGAATGCAGCGTTTCAACTCAAAGGAAAGCTAGCCCCTAGATATATTGGACCCTTCAAGATTTTGAATCGCCGAGGAGAAGTATCATATCAACTGGAACTGCCGGAGGAGATGTCAGCCGTGCATGATGTGTTCCATATCTCGTTACTTCGCAAATGCCTAGAAGTTCCGGAGAAGACCGAAGTTTTCAAGAATATTGATCACAGTGAAGGGTTTCGCGGCATAGTAAATCAAAATTTTCTACGGATGCGAACATAGGGAAAGCCAAGATCTAATCTAGGAGATGCAAACAACAAGAGAGATTGGATTAGATCTTCATACCCTTGAAGATTCGCAATGGAACGCGTTAACGGAGCGTGGGTGATGTAGTCGCACTCGCTTCTCCTCCTCGCGATCCGATCCGATCTAGCACCACAAGTGGAGGTGCGTCCGTGAGATGCACACGCAGCACCTAACGTCTCCTCCTTCCTTGGTCCAACAAGTATGGTGGAGAGATGGGTTGGATCTACAGCCTTGACGGCGGTGCAATTGGTGGAGAATTTCTGCAGCAGGGCTTCGCCTACAAGCAGTCGGGAGGGAGAGAGGAGGGCAGAAGGGCGGCTAGGGTTGGAGGGGAAGGTGTAGGGGGTTGGTGCGCCCCCAGCCCTCTATATATAGAGGGGTGGGCGCAGCCCTAGCCCCTCCCCCAAGCCAAGGCCGGCGGCCCCAAGGAGGAAGAGTGGGGGGCAAGGAACCCCCCCTTCTAGAAGCTCTATCTAGAGTTTAAACCTCTCTTGGCCGGCTGGGCCCTATGGGGCCTTGTGCCCCTGGCCCAATGCGACCAGGGCACTCCCTCATAGGCCCATGCCCCCTCCCGGAAGGTGTGGCCACGTTGGTCCCCTTCCGGAAGGTTCTAGGAGCTTCCGGTACAATACCGATTAACCCGGAACAATTCCGAACTCCAAAAACTGCACTGCCTTATATGAATCTTATTCTCCGGACCACTCCGGAACCTCTTGTGATGCCCCGGATCCCATCCCAAACTCCGAACAAAAACTCATAAACCAATTATCCAATCTATCCTAGCGTCGAGACACATTAAGTGTGTGACCCTGCGGGTTCGAGAATATGCAGACATGATCTTCTATCAATAATCAACAGCGGGTGCGAAACCCATATTGACTCCACACATTCATCGATGATCATATCGGATGAACCACGATGCCAAGATTCAATCAATCCCATATATATATTCCCTTCGTCTCGCGATATTTTACTTGCCGAGATTCGATCGTTTGCACGTCATACCTAGTTCAATCTCGTTCACAGCAAGTACTTTACTCGTTCCGTAATCCGATATCACTTTGTGATTAACTCCTTAACCACATGCTTGCAAGCGGTGTTGATATCGATTACCGAGTGGGCCCGAAGTATATCTCTCCGACTTGGGAGGGACAAATCCCATCTCGATACATACAACCCAATGATACTTTCCATCACCGAGAGACACCTTTATGATCACCCTCTCATAGGATGACGTTTGATGACCTCAAAGCTTTCTTCCGATACCAGGGAGTTGCATTATCTCATGGTCTAAGGAATACAATATTTGACATAAGAAAAGCTTCGCAAAGACGAACACAATGACACGATCTAATTGCTTCGCTTAGTTTGGGTCTGTCCATCATATCATTCTCCCAATGATATGATCTCATTATCAATTGACAACTCATGTCTATGGTTAGGAAACCTTAACCATCATTGATCAATGAGCTAGTCCATAGAGGCGTACTAGGGACACGGTGTTGTTCACAAACCACACAAGTATTAAAGTTTCCGCTTAATACAATTCTAGCATGGAATATAAACATTATCATGAACAAGAATTATAATAATAACATCTTTATTATTGCCTCTAGGGCATAATTCCAACAGTCTCCCACTTGCACTAGAGTCAATAATCTAGTTTACGTTTGGCAACAATCTCACACCCATGGCACTGAGGTGTTGATCATGTTTTGCACGCGGAAGAGGTTTAGTCAATGGATCCGCGACATTCAGATCTGTATGTACTTTGCTAATCTTCAGATCTCCATCTGCTATATAATCTCGGATTATATGAAACTTGCGGTTGATATGCTTGGTCTTTGGATGATATCTTGGTTCCTTAGCGAGTGCTATGGTGCCAGTGTTGTCACACAATATCTCCAATGGGTCCAATGCACTTGGAACCACGCCAAGCTCAGTGATGAAGTTCCTGATCCAAACTCCTTCACTTGACGCTTCTGCAGCAGCCATGTATTCCGCTTCTACTGTAGATCCCGCGATCACGCTTTGCTTGCAGCTTCTCCAGCTCATAGCTCCTCCATTCAAAATATACACGTATCCTGTCTGAGATTTAGAATCATCCTTGTCGGTGTCAAAACTAGCGTCGACGTAACCTTTTACGACGAGCTGTTCATCACCCCCATAGACTAAGAACATTTCTTTAGTCCTATTTAGGTACTTTAGGATGTCCTTCACGGCTGTCCAGTGTTCCACTCCTAGATCACTCTTATATCTGCTCGTCAAACTAAGAGCATTGGACACATCCGGTCTAGTACACAGCATGGCATACATGATCGAACCTATGGCCAAGGCATAAGGCACTTTGCTCATAGCTTCCCTATCATTTACCGTAGCTGGACACTGAGCCTTGCTCAATATCTTACCTGACAACATAGGCACTGAACCTTTCTTTGCCTTATCCATTCTGAACCTTTTCAGAACTTTGTCTAGATATGTACTCTAGCTTAAAGCTATCAGGCATCTTTGTCTATCTCTATAGATTTTGATTCCCAATATATAAGCAGCTTCACCTAGGTCTTTCATTGAAAAACACTTGTTCAAATAACTCTTCACATCGTTAAGCATGTTGATGTCATTTCCAATAATCAATATGTCATCCACATATAGTACCAGAAACGTCACCGAGCTCCCACTCACTTTCTTGTAGATGCAAGCTTCGTAGCAATTTGGAACAAATCCAAAGCTCTTGATCACTTGATCAAAACGAAGGTTCCAACTCCGAGACGCTTGCTTCAGTCCATAAATGGAACGCTGAAGTTTGCATACTTTATCAGCATCCTTAGGATCGACAAAACCTTCGGGTTGCATCATATACAACTCTTCATCAATGTTGCCATTGAGGACGCGATCTTGACATCCATCTGCCATATTTCATAATCATGAAACGCAGCAATTGCTAATAAAATCTGAATGGACTTAAACATCGCTACGGGAGAGAAAGTCTCATCGTAGTCAACACCTTGAACTTGTCGAAAACCTTTCGCGACAAGCCGTGTTTTATAGACGGTAACATTACCATCCGCGTCCGTTTTCTTCTTGAAGATCCATTTGCACTCAACGGCCTTTCGGTCGCTAGGAGGGTCCACCAAAGTCCATACTTGGTTTTCGCTCATGGATCCCAATTCGGATTTCATGGCTTCTAGCCATTTCTCAGAGTCTGGGCTCATCATCGCTTCCTCATAGTTCGTAGGTTCACTGTCTTCTACTAACAAGATAGTCAAGACAGGGTTACCGTACCACTCAGGAGGGGCACGTGACCTTGTCGACCTGCGACGTTCAGTAGCAGCATCGTCCGAAGCTTCATGATCCTTGTCATTAGCTTCCTCTATTGTTGGTGCAGGCGGCACTGGAACAATTTCAGGTGCTGCGCTACTCTCCAATTCAAGAGAAGGTTCAATAACCTCGTCTAGCTCTACTTTCCTCCCACTCACTTCTTTCGAGAGAAACTCCTTCTCAAGAAAGGAACCGTTCTTTGCGACAAACACTTTTCCTTCGGTTCTGTGATAGAAGGTATACCCAATATTTTCCTTAGGGTATCCTATGAAGACGCATTTCTCCGCTTTGGGTTCGAGCTTGTCCGGCATCAACTTCTTGACGTAAGCTTCGCATCCCCAAACTTTAAGAAACGACAACTTAGGTTTAGCACCAAACCACAGTTCATACGGTGTCGTCTCAACGGATTTAGATGGAGCCCTATTTAAAGTGAATGCAGAGGTTTCTAATGCATAACCCCAAAATGATAACGGCAAATCAGTAAGAGACATCATTGATCGGACCATATCTAACAGGGTTTGATTCCGGCGTTCGACACACCATTGCTACTGTGGTGTTCCGGGTGGCGTGAGTTGTGAAACGATTCCACTTGCTTTAAGATGCGTGAGAAAATCATAACTCAAATATTCACCTCCACGATCGGATCGTAGAAACTTAATCTTTCTGTTACGATGGTTCTCTACTTCATTCTGAAATTCTTTGAACTTTTCAAACGTTTCAGATTTATGTTTCATTAAATAGATATACCCATATCTACTTAAGTCATCGGTAAAAGTGAGAAAATAGCGATATCCACAGCGTCAAACACTCATCGGTCCGCATACAGCCGGTATGTATGATTTCCAACAAGTCCGTTGCTCGCTCCATCATACCGAGAACGGGTTTTGATCATCTTGCCCATGAGGCATGGTTCGCATGTGTCAAATGATTCAAAATCAAGAAACTCCAAAAGTCCATCGAATGGAGTTTCTTCATGCGCTTTACACCAATATGACCTGAGACGATTACCACAAATAAGTAGTATTATCACTATCTACTTTGCATCTCTTAGCCTCAATGTTATGGATGTGTGTTTCATCCCTTTCGAGATTTAGAAGAAATAAACCATTCACAATATGTGCATGACCATAAAAGATGTTACTCATATAAATAGAACAACCATTATTCTCCGATTTAAATGAATAACCGTCTGGCAATAAACAAGATCCAGAAATAATGTTCATGCTCAACGCAGGCACATAATAACACTTATTAAGGTTTAAAACTAATCCCGAAGGTAAAACTAATGAGAGCGTGCGGACGGCCATCACATCAACTCTTGATCCGTTGCCAACGCGCATCGTCACCTCATCCCTCGCAAGCCATTGTCTATTCCGTAGCTCCTATTTCGAGTTACAAATATTAGCAACTGAACCGGTATCAAATACCCGGGCACTACAGCGAGGGCTAGTAAGGAAAACATCAATAACATGTATATCAAATATACCTTTGATGGTGCCAACCTTCTTGTCCGCTAAGTACTTGGACGATTGCGCTTCGGTGACCCTTGTCCTTGCAATAGAAGCACTCAGTGTCCGGTTTAGGACCAGACTTGAGCTTCTTCTCAGCAGGGGCAACGCGCTTGCCGCCGCCTTTCTTGAAGGGCTTCCTTGCACCCTTACCTTTCTTGAAGGTGGGGGGCTTGTTGACCATCAACACATGATTATTCTTTTGATGTTCACCTCCGCTACTTTCATCTTAGCAAAGAGCTCAGTGATCATATCAGTGGAACCAATCTGATTGTGATCAACTACAAAACTTTTGTAGCTAGGAGTGTCAATCTTGAGCTCCTCTGGAATCTTGTAGTCCAGTTGCTCAAGGCGTTGAGTGTAGCCCGTCATCTCAATGGCGTGCTCACTAACGGAACTCCCTTCCTCCATCTTGTAGTTAAAGAATTTCTTAGAGATCTCATATCTCTCAGAACGGGCTTGAGTCTGAAACATGTTTTTCAGCTCCTCGAGAATCTCAAAGGGCCCGGCGAACTCCTCAAAACGTATTTGAAGATCCGATTCCATAGCATACAACATGGCGATCTTAATCAAATCATAATCATCCTTGCGCGACTGATAAACAGCTTTTTCATCAGCCGGCGCATCTATAGCAGGGGCGTCACCTAGCGCTTTCTCAAGGACATAGTCCTTTTGTCCGCCAGCGAGAATGATTCTCAGAATGCGGAACCATTTGGTGAAGTTAGACCCATTGTTTCTAAGCTTTTCTATCTCAGCAAAAACGTTGAAGTTGAAGTTGGACTTGGCCATGTGATCTACGATTTGCAAGTACAATTTAGACTATGTTCATGATAAATAGTTCAACTTAATCAAATTACTAGATGAACTCCCACTAAATTCAACATCCCTCAAGTTGTTTAGTGAACACGATCCAAATTCACCACACCTAATACGATCATCACGAGAAGAGATGTGGTTTCAATGGTGGACAACGAAGTGTCGATCATACCATTCATATGACTCATGATTAACCTTTCGGTTCTTGTGTTCCGAGGCCATGTCTGTACATGCTAGGCTCGTCAAGTTAGACCCAAGTATTTCCGCGTGTGCAAAACTGGCTTGCACCCGTTGTATGTGAGCGTAGAGTCTATAGAACCTGATCATCACGTGATGCTTGGACACGACGAACTTTCGCAACGGTGCATACTTGGGGAGAACACAGTTTTATCTTGATCTTTAAGTGAGGAATCATCTTATAATGCTACCGTCGCGATCTAAGCATAATAAGATACATAAAAGGATAAACATCACATGCATATAACTTTATGTGACATGGTATAGCCAATCTTCGCGCAATGATCTCCACCTTGTGCATTCCGGCATGATCTCCATCACTCCACCATGATTGCCTCCACCACGAATAGCAACTACAACTATTGCTAACTACTTAGCGATAAAGTAAAGCTATTACATGGCGTATAAGAAGTTGACTCGCAGGTCATACACAATTATAAAGACAACCATATGGCTCCTGCCGGTTGTGTACTCATCGACATGCAAGTCGTGAAACATTACAAAACATGATCATCGCATACAATATACACATCACATCTTGGGCCATACCATATCACAGAAAACACTCCCTGCAAAAACAAGTTAGACGCCTCTACTTTGTTGTTGCATGTTTTACGTGGCTTATGGGAGTAGATGCTAAGAACGATTCTTACCTACGGAAAGCCACAACGGTGATATTATGGTTGCCAAACTCCGGTGTTAATCCCATGACAACTATAGTGAGAGAAACTGACATCCACCAGCCGCATGTGTGGAACAAGCCACACGTCAAGTGCGGAGCCGGTCTCGCGAACGACGTCGCGTAAGGTTGGCCTGGACCGCTTCAATCTCACTATACCGCATCATAAGAAGAACACAAGCAAGAGGCTTGCAACAGAAAACATCAATGCCCGCAACAACCATGTTGCGTTCTACTCGTGAAACACATCTACGCATAGATCTAGCTCTGATACCACTGAAGGGTTTCGCGGCATAGTAAATCAAAATTTTCTACGGATGCGAACAGAGGGAAAGCCAAGATCTAATCTAGGAGATGCAAACAACGAGAGAGATTGGATTAGATCTTCATACCCTTGAAGATTACGCAGTGAACGTTCGTCGGAACGTGGGTGATGTAGTCGTACTCGCTTCTCCTCCTCGCGATCCGATCCGATCTAGCACCACAAGTGGCGGTGCCTCCGTGAGATGCACACGTGTAGCACCTCGACGTCTCCTCCTTCCTTGGTCCAGAAAGTATGGTGGATAGATGGGTTGGATCTACAACGCGATGGCGCGGTGCAATTGGTGGAGAATTTCTGCAGCAGGGCTTCGCCTACAAGCAGTCGGGAGGGAGAGAGGAGGGCAGCAGGGCGGCTAGGGTTGGAGGGGAAGGTGTAGGGGGTTGGTGCGCCCCCAGCCCTCTATATATAGAGGGGTGGGCGCAGCCCTAGCCCCTCCCCCAAGCCAAGGCCGGCGGCCCCAAGGAGGAAGAGTGGGGGGGCAAGGAAACCCCCCCTTCTAGAAGCTCTATCTAGAGTTTAAACCTCTCTTGGCCGGCTGGGCCCTATGGGGCCTTGTGCCCCTGGCCCAATGCGGCGAGGGCACTCCCTCATAGGTCCATGCCCCCTACCGGAAGGTGTGTCCACGTTGGTCCCCTTCCGGAAGGTTCTAGAAGCTTCCGGTACAATACCGATTAACCCGGAACAATTCCGAACTCCAAAAACTGCACTGCCTTATATGAATCTTATTCTCCGGACCACTCCGGAACCTCTCGTGATGTCCCGGATCCCATCCGAGACTCCGAACAAAAACTCATAAACCAATTATCCAATCTATCCTAGCGTCGAGACACGTTAAGTGTGTGACCCTGCAGGTTCGAGAATATGCAGACATGATCTTCTATCAATAATCAACAGCGGGGTCTAGAAACCCATATTGACTCCCACACATTCATCGATGATCATATCGGATGAACCACGATGCCAGGATTCAATCAATCCCATATATATTCTCTTCGTCGCGATATTTTACTTGCGAGATTCGATCGTTGGTACCGTCATACCTAGTTCAATCTCGTTCACAAAGAAGTACTTTACTCGTTCCGTAATCCGATATCACTTTGTGATTAACTCCTTAACCACATGCTTGCAAGCGGTGTTGATATCGATTACCGAGTGGGCCCGAAGTATACCTCTCCGACTTGGGAGGGATAAATCCCATCTCGATACATACAACCCAACAGATACTTTCCGATCACCTGAGAGACACCTTTATGATCACCCTCTCATAGGATGACGTTTGATGACCTCAAAGCTTTCTTCCGATACCAGGGAGTTGCATTATCTCATGGTCTAAGGAATACAATATTTGACATAAGAAAAGCTTCGCAAAGACGAACATGATGACACGATCTAATTGCTTCGCTTAGTTTGGGTCTGTCCATCATATCATTCTCCCAATGATATGATCTCATTATCAATTGACAACTCATGTCTATGGTTAGGAAACCTTAACCATCATTGATCAATGAGCTAGTCCATAGAGGCATACTAGGGACACGGTGTTGTTCACAAACCACACAAGTATTAAAGTTTCCGCTCAATACAATTCTAGCATGGAATATAAACATTATCATGAACAAGAATTATAATAATAACATCTTTATTATTGCCTCTAGGGCATAATTCCAACACACAGAACCATAGAGATCAACAAGGACCTAACTTATCGTGAAGTACCCATTCATATTTTGGAAGAAGCCTTCACAACCACCAGAACCTGAAGTATCAAGTTTCTCAAGAACCAGTGGAGTAACCATACTGAAGAAGAAGCTACTTGGGAACGAGAAGATTACATTAGGACTGAGTTTCCAGATCTCTTTAGTTCCTAGTTTTCTTTTTCTTAAATGTCTGGACGAAATTGTTTTCAAGGAGGGAAGGTTTGTAACATCCCAAAAATGTTAAACCAGATTATCAAGTTCGAATCACCCAAGTTTAGGGTTAACAAAAACTTTTATTATTAAAACTAATATGAATGCATATGTGTGTGTGATTAATGCATGAATGATTGCATTTTCCATGTTTGATTGCTAGGAATGTTAAGGATTGGTTTAAAGATGAAAACAATATTATCTAGATAATTTCCAAGCAGAATCAAATGAAGAGAAAATCAAATATAAGAAATATAAGCAAATGGTCATTTTGGCCAAACTTGTTCACTAGACCACTTTGGGTGTTCCTAGTCAAAGATTTCTAACAAAAACAAATCCAATTCTTTTCACCCCTTGCTAGACCAAGTAACAATGAACCCAAGCAAATTCACAAACTTACAGAAACTATTTTCAAATCCATTTGAGAGGCATTAAAAAAATTGAATCCTTAATAGGTACTAAGATGGCAATTTCTCAAAAACCACACAAATCAACTCACCTTGCCAAAACCTAGAAACCACAGACTACCAAGCTTATGCCAAGATCACTTACCAAAATTCATTCAAAAATTCAAACTTTGAATTCATGCGGACATTTCATCGAACACCTGGTGGACACAGATAATCCTTGCCTAACTTATACTGTGGTGAGCAGTAATTGATCAAACCTTTGTCCCCATTTCACTCCCCTGGTCTCCCCTAGTGCCAAGCACTGCATTGAAGCAGCGCCCCCTTCACTGCTTGGACTAGTGTCGCGCCACCTGAGCCATCCTTGCCGATCGAGCATCGACAGCTCGCAGGAGCCAGCCCGCGCCCGTCCATGATGTCTAGGAGACAGACCAGCGCCCAACGCTACTCCCTGTCCACCCCTCGATCATAGCCAAGCCATGGACCACCCGAGGGAGCATGGCCTATTTTCTGCGTCATGCGAGGCGTGCATGCCGAGCGCTGCGCTGTGCAGCGCTGTGCATTGCACACCGACCCTAGCTACCCCCCAGACATGGGACATTACGCCGCGCCGGGAAGCCACTCTACGCCGTCTCGAACACTGCCGTTCCCGCGAAGAGCACGGACCGCTCTCGACCATCCTCGAATGCCCCGTGCCGCGCCTTTAAGCCAGTGACGACCGTTGGGAAACACGCCACCGTCCTATGCCCTCAACCATGCCCGTACCTCACTGCAACGACGTCGCTGTAGGAGCTAGCCCATGCCGCTCTGCCCCTCTCTCCGGTGTATAAATAGAGGGCCCCTCCACCTCAATTAACTACACCATCTCACTGCACTCTCTCTCAGAACCACCCCTGCCCCTTTCCCGGAGCAAGGTGAGCATCGGCCCGCCGGAATTTGGTCAGAGTCCGCCGTTGCAGAGGAGAAGAGGAGTCGTCGATTGGAGCCACCCCAGGAGCTACCATGACCACCGTTCGAACCGCCGTCGTTGACAACATTGTTTGCCCCCATCGCCAACCCTAGCTGGAGCCCAGGTGATCCACCGTGTACCCCCACCGTCGCTGTTAGGGTTCAGTCTCATCGGAGCTGTGCGACGGAGACGACGAACGTCGGCCATTGATCTTAGTCAAATCATAGGGCCTAGATTGAAACGTGGGACCCCACAAGCACCCGCTGCGTGCCACCTTGATTGGCCGATGTCGTTCCTGCGGGTAGCCTAGTGATTCAAATAATCTTTTTCCATTTTAGTTAAAACCAGTTTCAGTCAGTAGATTCAAAACTCAATTCAAAGAGATTTTCTAAACCAAATTGCATGATTCCAAATTTGTTAGAAAGATATTTAAATTACCTATCCAAGCCCGTTGGATTCAAATCATTTGAAATTATAGATCACCTATAGTAAAAATAAAAAGACAAAGACTTTTCCACATTCAAACATTTTTCAAAAATTAACCATAAATGCTTTTGAATTGATTCCAACTCTCAAAAATCACATTTGACAAGAGATATCTGAATATTTAAAAATATTTAGGTTTACATGAAGTTATCTTGGACTAGTACTAAAAAAATGTTCTATAGGAATTTCTAGTCACTTTAATTGTATAAAATAGTAATTTTAAACTTCATAAAATATGACCACCACTTTAAATCACATTCCCAAGTATTAGAATATGTGGTGATGACATGTGTCAACATGATCCCATATTTTAATTGTATAATATTAAATCTTAAGTAGTTTTCAATGAGTAGAAATTACTTTTGTAAGATAAGAAAGATAAGACTAGGTCTTTATTTCATGTGATGATTGTGATGAAAACCGCTTTAAATACCTTTGTGTGCCAAATAGAGGTAGTTAAGTATTGTTTGGTGATTATGTATCCCGTATTTATTTATAGATGCTAGTACCGACCAAGGCTACGAGGAGGAGGAGTACTACGAAGAACAAGAAGAAAACTTCAACCACCGCACCAATCAAGGCAAGCTAACACTTGCAAGTTTCTTAACTATGCAAGCTAGAACTTTGCATACTACCTATGCAAGCCATCACAAATTGCAAGATAACCTATGCAAGATGCATTAGGTATGCTTTGGTTATGCAACCTTGATTACACCAATCCCAGTTTTACTTGCAAGCTTTATTCTTTTATCTTTACCAAAGTTCTTTATTACTTTTAGTTAGTGCTTTATGAGTTTTGGAAAAATAGTATAGATAGCATAAAACTAGGCCAAAGTAGTTAGAACTAGATGTCATCAAAAGGCATAAGACTAGATTTGGATAGTCACACTTGATTAGTGCCCCTCATTAGTGAATACCCTCAACTTTAGTGGCTAGTGCTAAGCGTAAAAGTTGATCACTTTAGATGGGAATATGTAACATCCCAAAAATCATGAATTTTAAAATCATGCATTACATTAATATTGTCAAAGCATTTAGAGCTATCACAAAAAATTTCAAAATTTTCAAAAAAAAACCATTTTTATGCCCATTTCATTAAATCATATGAGGCATGGTTTTTTTATTTTTCAAAAGGACAAAGTGATTCTGAGTAAATTTATGTATTTAACACACTCTTGGACACTAGAATGGTCTCACAAAATTTTGGTGGAATTTTGAATTGATTTGGAGTTGATTTGATCTTTCAAAACTCATTTAGAAAATCAAATCAGAAAAAGAAAAACAAAAAAAAATAAAAAAATGAAAGCCGACCAGCCAACTGTCTTAGCCCACCCACACGGCCCAACTTGCAGCCCAGCATAGCCCACCCGGGAAAACACCCCCTCACCTCTCTGTTTCCTACCCGCTCGCGCGCACCCCCCTCCCTGACAGTGGCCCCCACTGCCACCTCATCTTTCTTTGCCAAACCTCGCGCGAGACCAGCGCCGCCGCGGCCGTTTCCTCCCACTGATTTCGCGTGTAATTGCTGTTGATGGCAGGCACAAGTCACTCCCCCGCTCTGGCTACTTAACACCCTCTGCACCCGCAGCATTTCCCCTAACTCAAACGCGCCCGAGTGCAGCCAGGCTCCACAAATTCTTCCTCGCACCGCCGCTGCTCCGACAAGCTTCGGCAACAAATTCCGGTGAGTCTCGTGCATGCCTTGCTCTCTATATCACACGATCTTGTCCGCCATCGCCTTGCACTTCTCCTGACACTCATCGCTTGCCTTATTTCGCACCAGGGCCTCGCCTTCGTCAACGACCGCGTGTGCCCGACGACAAGCTCTACTCCGGCGAGCAACTATGGTAAACCTAGCCCTCCCCTTTCTCTCTGGTTGACACTCGTACACTCACCGTCCCCGTGCGCGTCTAACGCTGCCTCTTGCCTGTCTTCCCGTGCCCTGTAGCGTCGCCAACGACAACACCCGAATGTGCCCGACGCCGATGCCAGCTCCGACGAGAAATCCCCAGCAACCTCGTGTGCCCCTTCGCCAGCTGCGGTCAAATTGAGCTTTGTCACGCTCCTGCGAGCCTGGTGAGCCCCAACTTCCCTCCGCTCGCTTCTAGAACCTTCGGACCACCGTCGCCTGAGCGACGCCAGTTCCTGGTCAAGGCACTGTGAGCCATCAGATGCAGCTCTGGTGGATAGGATATAATCACTTAAACGAAACGGTACGCGTGATCTGTGCCGTGCAATTTCATTTAGATCCAACGCTCCACGTTGCTCGATCCAGACGAAGCGGTACCAGCCAATTAGAAACAGACACGTGGCCTGGTTGTTATTTTCAAAACAGAAATTGATCTATTAGATGTTTGAGTTTAAAAATTCATAACTTTTGTTCTATTTGTCCAAAAAATGCAAATAAGATATCAACGGATTCAAGAAATTAAATCCTACACTAATGTGTGATTAAATTTGTATTTTTCTTCTATAAAAATGGGTATTTGTGCAGAATCAAATATAGGCTTATTTTGGCTATATAAATTATTTAGAAAATGTTTTTAAAGCAAATTTAAGTTTATTTAGACTATAAATAGATGGCTTTGAGTTTAGTACTGTTTGGTTTGAATAGATTTGTGTAGAAATTCATCCCATTGCATTTGCATGCATTCATATATTTTTTCTTGATTATTTGAATGTGAATTTGGTGCTATTATTTTATGTGTAAATTTTGGTGCTAGTGGTGATTGTGATTGTTAGGATTTTTCTACTCCCCCAACTACCAAGGCAAGTGGTGCTTAATGTATTTGTCCTATTATTTCTTACTATGCACTAGTGATATTTTGAATAGGGCTTGGATGAAATTTTTGCTAAGTATCTATATGATATGCTTGGGAAATCCTAGTAGTTGTAGTCTTAGTAAAATTTTCTCTAAGTTAAGATACTTCCTATGTTATCATCCTTAGCCTATCTAGTCGCAAACAAGGGTGCAATATATTCATGCTATGGAAATTTTTCTAAGTCTTTGACTTGTGTTTTGTTTAATAAAACAACTAATTGAATGAATTACCTGGGTGGAATGGTATGATGGTTTATGTTGAGTGGTTACACAAGGCCCATGTCTATGGTTTACCTTGTGTATCTCACTTGTGGAAAGCCACCCAGGAACAAAGGGATTTGAGATACTTAGTGTTTAGAAGCTTCTAGTGCAACCACATGGCATATGGGCTCTGCCTTGATCATATAGGTTGCAATAACATAGCCAGATGGATAGTTGGTGGTAGGGTGATAGGATGGAACTCGTCCATGGTGGTCTAAGGGAAGGCTTCTGAAAGGTCTCATCTCGATGCATGTTGAGTCTTGTGGGGAAAGTGCACCACCTCTTGAGAGGGTAAAACCTAAGTACTTAGTCGTGTCCCCGACAACGGACAATTTGAGCATCAAGACATTGAAGCTATCAAGGATCTCCTCATCCCAATTTATAAGTTAAAAACCTGTGGTTGAACAAGGGTTAAAGGTTCACCAATGTCTATTGGTGGTTCCTTGGGAGTTTTTTCAAACAAAAACTTAGTGTTTTCAACTGATAGGAAAAACCTATTTTAAGCAAAGCAAGCCTAAGCTACACATAACCAAAATCATATAGATGTTAGATACTACTATTCTACTATGGTATCACTTGCCAATACAATTCCAAATGTATTGACCCACTAAGGTTGTAACTTATGATGTTGCAGGTTATTCCGATGAGAATTAGGGTTATGAGTCTACACTCAACATGCTTGTCTGTGGCACATGAAGATAAAGACTTTACTTTATTTACTTATGTTATGAACTCTTGTACTAGCCTTTGGCTATGTAGTTATAAAAGACTATGTTTATCTCTAGAATGATGATGTAATCAAGACATTTTTTTCTGTGTACTTCATCTTAAACTATGGATTCTAGCATTTGATCCAAGGACTAGTATTGCAATCACAGGGACCTTTACCTTATAAAGGTGGGGTCTTACAGATGGTATCAGAGCACTGTGTTGCCTGTAGGATTATGACCCTAGGTTGGATTAGACTAAGGAAACCACTAAGGAAAAATGCCACTCTTTGCAAAAAATACACACTTGTCTTCTTCTTCTCGTAAACCTCTTCTAATCTTCTTTATCATCTCAATTTGTAGATGGCCTCCATCAACGAAGCCGTCAAGAAGGGACCACTCATGACCATGCCTTTAGAATGCGATACGGAGTTTCCCAAAGCACTCAAAACCCTTATGGTTAGCTTGGGTATACATGGTGAGGCCGTTTACAAGGGATTTCCAATAAGGGATGAAGGAGAAGAATATTGGTGGGTGCAACTTCACTTGTACAAAAACAAGGGAGACAACCACAAAGAGCCGGGATTCTACATGGGCACCAACTCAGAAATGTATACAACATTCTTTGACTCTACAAGAAATGCAGCTTGGAATGCTATCAAGGAGCTTTGTGAAAGACTCAAGTATAGAATGCTCAACACCCAAAATGTCCTTAAGGAGGAGAAGAAGTAAACCCAAGACTTAGAGACCGCCATAAAACATCTAAGGTAGGATATCATAAACTTAGCATATGAGTGATAATTGTAATGTACTCCACTAGTTGGACCACCACACTTGTCATTTTTCCGCAATTTTTTTCTAAGTTATGTTTGAACCTTAGTGTTTGTGGTAGACTTTGTATGCCATGAATTCTATGTTTTATGGGTGATGTATGCTTTTTTCTTTCATTTTACTGTCTTGTTTTTATCTTACTTGTGTTGTTCTAATATTTCTCTATCTTACATTAGATGCCTAGCTTTGTGATCAGCATTGCCGAGGAGTTCAATGGAAATCGTTTTGGTTCACGCATCGTGCAGTTTACTAGTGTGCTCAACCTCCCACTTCCTAGTATCAAGGCACTTCAGCTCACCAAGTTCGAGAGGAAGGACCTTTGGGGATTTAGAGTCTCGCAGCCAGGACGACAGACGGAGCCACTCATGGAGGATATTTCCTTCAAGCTGATGCACGATGACAAAGAGAAGGGTCTAGACATAGTCATCCAGGAGCTACTCGGACGCCTCTGCGGACGCCACTCCACCGAGCTTAGAGGCCTCTACTTCCACCCATTCGGGAGATGTGACGAGGAGGGAGAGGCATTAGTGTATGAGGGTGCTGCTAGAGAGACGATTGAGCTAGTTCGTCTGTACCTCCAGGACCTAGAGGGCCTTATTAGACACCTCGACACAGATATGACCAATTTCATGCTTAGCAATGACGAGCTCCAGGTTCAGTTGAGGGAGAAGGACAAGCTCTTCGCGAAGCAAGACGAGATCGTCAAGGAGATGGAGGCTAGATTCGAGAGCCAGGACAAGAAGTTCAAGAATTAGGAGAAGAGAGTTCAGGATAGAAATAAGAAAATCAAGGACATGAGGGCCGAGATAGAGACCAAGGACTTCGAGTTAGAGACTCATCAGGGAGTGATAGAGAGGCTTCGCTCGTAGAAGAGAGCTCTTCGTACGAAGATTGAGGCCTTGACCACCAGCGTGGAGGAGTACAAGTCAGCTATGGAGACAGCCGGACTTACTCTTGTGGACGTGGAGGTCGACATGGAGGAGTAGTTGGCTATTAGACTACCTATTTATCTATCATCCTTTGATTTATTCAGTCGCAATGATCATCCAACATGTGGATGGCTTGCTATTATGATTAATTTTCCAAAACTTGTTGTTTACGTTGTTTAAACTCTTTGTTATCTTGTGATTGTTTATTATGTTTGTTGCTATGTGATGTATTGTGCATGGCATCTATGGGTTATATCTCATTACTTATCCTTATTGAATCCAAAGATGCCTCCCCGTCGTGCCAATCCCAACCCAACCAACAACAATAATGTCAATCCCGAGATGCAGCAGTTTATGAAAGCTCAAACTCAACTGATGCAGATGATGACCCAGTTCATGGCTAATCAAAATCAGTATCAGAACAATAACAACAACAACAACAATCCCAACAACCCACCAGCATTTGATATGCTCACCAGGTTTCTAAGGTTGAGTCCAGCCAAGTTCTCGGGAAGAACTGATCCAATGGTAGCCAATGACTAGTTACGTTCCGTGAACAAAGACCTAGTCACTGTTGGCTGCACCAATGAAAAAAAGGTCCGGTTTGCAACACATTTGCTTGAAGGACCAGCATCTACATTGTGGGACAACTTTCAGATCACCAGGCCCCTTGAGGATGTGACTTGGGATATTTTTGAGAATGGATTCCGAACAGCTCACATCTCATCAGGAGTGATGAATTTGAAGAAGAAGAAGTTTCACAATCTGAAACAGTGTCACCGCAGTGTGGCTGAATACATTGAGGAGTTTAACAATCTGGCGTGCTATGCATCGGATGAGGTTGATACTAATGCCAAGAGGAAGGAGAAGTTCCTCGAAGGATTGAATGATGAATTGAACCTACAACTATCTGTTGCCTATGTCCAACATATCAATCACTTTGTGACAAGGCCACCATCTTGGAAAACAAGATGAAACAAGTTGAGGGCAGGAGGAGAAAGCATAACTTTGATAAGCATAGCTCGGGATTGTCTCACAAGCGTTCCCATAATGATGATAGGTGAGGTTCTGGATTCCACAAGCATGGGAAGTATAACAGCCACCACAACCATAACCGTCACCATGACAACAAGCATCATCACATTCATGACAATGACAAGTACAAGAACCACAAGAGTGGACACAAGAGCCATCACAGTGGCAATGGTAATGGGAGTCGGCCTACAAAAAGAGACATCAGTCAGGTTGAGTGCTTAAAATGCAAGAAAACTGGGCACTATGCAAATGAATGCCCAGAAAATAAAGTTGAAGGAGCCAACAAGCCCAACCCTTTCCAAAAGGGACAAGTGAACCACATTAATGTGGAAGAAATTTATGAAGAGTCTGATGCTGTGGCTGGTAAGTTCAAGCTTAATTCTTTTCCAGCACTTGTTCTTTTTGATACCGGCGCATCACATTCATTCATATCAAGAGCATTGGTTGATAAAAATGGACTTCCAACTGAAACTATTGGGTGTCCTATAAAAGTATGCTCTCTCGGTGGAGAGATGATAGTGAATTTTCGATGTCATGATCTAGTGGTAGAATTTGGAAAGTATAAGTTTCCTGTTAGTCTAATAATCCTAGATTCCCAAGGATTGGATGTAATTTTGGGTATGGATTGGATGACTAAGTTTGAAGGTGTACTAGATTGTGCCAATCGTACTGTCACACTCACAACCCCAGATAAGAAACATATTAGGTTCAAGTCTAACTTTGAATCTAAAGGGAGTAAGCTAAATTATTTTAAGGGGGTTAGCATAGACAGTGTGCTAATTGTGAAGGAGTATTCGTACATGTTTCCAGAAGAGTTGCCAGGAATGCCACCAGATAGAGATGTGGAGTTTGTGATTGTCTTACTGCCAGGATCAGGAACAATAGCAAAGAGACCCTACAAGATGTCAGTTGATGAATTGAAAGAACTAAAGAAACAGCTTGGAGAACAGTTGCGGAAAGGATTTATTCAACCAAGTTCTTCATCTTGGGGTGCACTAGTTCTGTTTGGTGAGAAGAAGGATAGAAGTCAAAGGTTATGCATAGATTAGCGTTCACTCAATGAGGTGACTATAAAGAACAAGTATACTTTGCCTAGAATCAACGATTTATTTGATCAGCTAGAAGGAGCCCCTGTGTTCTCAAAGATTGATCTCCGATCAGGCTACTTTTAGCTAAAGATTAGAGAGCAAGACATATCTAAGACTTCTTTCACCACTAGGTATGGATTGTATGAGTACACTGTGATGCCATTTGGTTTGACAAATGCACCAGCCTATTTCATGAATATTATGAACAAGGTGTTCATGGAGTTTATTGAAAAGTTTGTGGTCATATTCATCAACGACATTTTGATCTATTCCAAGAGCAAAGAAGAGCATGGAGAACATTTACGTTTGATACTTGAGAAGATCAGGGAGCACAAGCTGTATGCCAAGTTCAGCAAGTGTGAATTCTGGTTGAATGAAGTGGGATTTCTCGGACATATTGTGTCAGGAGATGGTATAGCTGTCAATGCCGCAAAGGTGTCAGCTGTAACTGAGTGGGAATCTCCCAAGTCAGTGAAAGAAGTTCACAATTTCCTAGGCTTGGCAGGGTACTATAGAAGATTTATTAAGAATTTCTAAAAGGTAGCTAAGACCATGACGGAGTTAATTAAGAAAGATAAGAAGTTTGACTGGACTGAAGGTTGTGAAGTCAGTTTGCAGGAATTGAAGAAGAGACTAGTGACAACACCGGTCTTATGTCTACCAGATTTAGAGAAGGATTTCAAGTTTATTGTGATGCATGTCACCAAGGATTAGGTGGAGTTTTGATGCAAGGTAAAGTTGTGGATTACGCCTCGAGACATCTCAAAACTCATGAAGTGAATTATCCTACTCATGACTTAGAGTTAGCCTCTGTTGTCCATGCACTCAAAACATGGAGACATTATAATTTGGGAAAGCTTTGTGAAGTGTTCCCATATCACAAAAGTTTGAAGTATATCTTCACTCAGAAGGAAATCAATATGAGACAAAGAAGATGGCTTGAGCTCATCAAGGACTATGATTTGAGTTTGCAATACCATCCCGGTAAAGCAAATCTTGTAGCAGATGCTCTAAGCCGTAAGGTTTATGTGAATGGCCTTACTAAGGGATAATTTCCAGATGATCTGTGTGCCCAATTCAAAGATCTCAGATTGGAGATAGTACCTGAAGGACATCTCATGTCATTGGATATTCAACCCACATTGTTATACAAAATCAAAGAAGCCCAGAAGTTGGATAAGGAAATTGAAGAGATAAAGGGTAAATTAGCAAAGGGAAAGCTAAAGGGTTCCATGAAGACGAACAAGGTACTTTATGGTATGGACAACGTATCTACATTCCGCAAGATCTGGAGCTTCGGAAACTGATTCTACAAGAAGCACACAACTCACAATATTCCATTCATCCAGGTAACACCAAAATGTACATGGATGTGAAGGAAAGGTTCTGGTGGAATAATCTCAAGAAGGACATCGCGGAACATATTGCCTTGTGTGATGTGTGTAGTCGAGTGAAGGCGGAACATCAGAAACCGACAGGGTTATTACAACCACTACCTATTCCTAATTGGAAGTGGGACGAGATTGATATGGATTTATCACCGGACTGCCAAGGACTAGATCTGGATATGATTCCATTTGGGTTGTGGTAGATCGCCTAACTAAAGTGGCTCATTTCATACCCGTGAAGACAACCTATACAAGTGCTAAGTTAGCCAAGATCAACATGAACAGGATTGTGTGTATGCATGGAGTACCCAAGAGTATTGTGTCAAGGAACGCAGTTCACCTCGCATTTTTGGCAACAATTGCATGAGACACTAGGAACAAGGTTAGAGTTCAGCACAGCTTTTCACCCCCAGACTGATGGATAGATAGAAAGGACCAATAAGATTTTGGAGGATATGCTGAGGGCATGTGCCCTAGACTATGGTGCTAGTTGGGATGAAAGTCTGCCTTACGCAGAATTCTCTTACAATAACAACTATCAAGCAAGCATTAAGATGGCACCGTTTGAATTTCTCTATGGAAGGAAATGTACTACACCATTACTATGGAGTGGTGTTGGAGAAAGAAATTTGTTCGGACCAGAATTGATCAAGGAAGCTGAAGAGAGAGTCAAATTGGTAAATGACAGATTGAAGATAGCACAGTCCCGACAGAAGAGCTACGCAGATCCAAAGCGTAGAGAAGTCACCTATGAGGTAGGTGATAGAGCGTATCTTAGAGTCTCACCACTTCGTGGTGTGAATATATTTGGAGTTAAACGAAAGTTGGCACCAAGATACATTCGACCATTCAAGATTTTGAGTCGCAAAGGAGAAGTGGCTTATGAGATTGAATTGCCTGAATCACTGTCAGCGGTTCATAATGTGTTTCATGTGAGTCAGTTGAAGAAGTGTCATCCGGAGATGGAAGAAACTTCCTTGAAAGATACTATACCTTTGGAAGAGGTTCAGTTGGAGAGTGAACTTAATTATGAGGAGACTGTGGAAAGAGTTACTCGTACCAAGACTATCAAATTCTGCAAAGTTCAGTGGAACCACCATTCCGAAGCAGAAGCAACTTGGGAAAGAGAAGATGACCTTCGGAAAGATCACCCTCACCTATTTGCTAGCCAATCCGAATCTCAAGGGAGAGATTCATCTTAAGGGGGGTAAATTTGTAACATCCCAAAAATCAAGAATTGTAAAAAATCATGCATTACATTCATATTGTCAAAGCATTTAGAGCTAGCACAAAAATTTTCAAAATTTGAATTCAAACAAAACCATTTTTATGCCCATTTCATTAAATCATATGAGGCATGGTTTTTTTTTATTTTTCAAAAGGCCAAAGTGATTCTGAGTAAATTTATGTGTTTAACACACTCTTGGACACTAGAATGGTCTCAAAAAATTTTGGTGGAATTTTCAATTGATTTGGAGTTGATTTGAGCTTTCAAAACTCATTTAGAAAATCAAATCAGAAAAACAAAAACAATAAACAATAAAAATAATGAAAGCAGACCAGCCAACTGGCTTAGCCCACCCCCATGGCCCAACTTGCCGCCAGCATAGCCCAACCGGGAAAACCACCCCTCACCTCTCTGTTTCCTACCCGCGCGCACCCCCCCGCTGACAGTGGCCCCCACTGCCACCTCATCTTTCTTCCACAAACCTCGCGCGAGACCAGCGCCGCCGTGGCCGTTTCCTCCCATTGATTTCGCGTGTAATTGCCATTGATGGAAGGCGTAAGTCACTCCCCCGCTCTGGATACTTAACGCCCTCTGCACCCGCAACATTTCTCCCCCACTCAAACACGCCCGAGTGCAGCCAGGCTCCACAAATTCTTCCTCGCACCGCCGCTGCTCCGACAAACTTCGGCAAAAAATTCCGGTGAGTCTCGTGCACTCCTCGCTCTCTAGATCACACGATCTCGTCCGCCATCGCCTTGCGCTTCTCCTGACACTCGCCGCTTGCCTTATTTCGCACTAGGGTCTCACCTTCATCGACGACTGCGCGTTCCCGACGAGAAGCTCTACTACGGTGAGCAACTATGGTAAACCTAGCCCTCCCCTTCTCTCTAGTTGACACTCGTACGGTCACCGTCCCCATGCACGTCTAACACCTCCTCTTGCCTGTCTTCCCGTGTCATGTAGTGTTGCCAACGACAACCCCCGAACGTGCCCGACGCCAGCTCCGACGAGAAATCCCCAGCAACCTCGTGTGCCCCTTCGCCATATGCGGTCACGTTGAGCTTCGTCATGCTCCTGCGAACCCGGTGAGCCCATACTTACCTCCACTCGCTTCCTAGAACCGCCGGACCACCATCGCCTAAGTGCCGCCGCCGCGCGTCGCCAGCCAGTGCCGCAGGTTCCTTGTCAAGGCGTTGTGAGCCGTTAGATGCAGATCTGGTGGATAGGATAGAATCACTTAAACAAAACGGTACACATGATCTGTGCAATGCTATTTCATTTAGATCCAACGCTCCACGTTGCTTGATCCAGACGAAGCGGTACCAGCCAATTAGAAACAGACACGTGGCCTGGCTGTTATTTTAAAAACAGAAATTGATCTATTAGATGTTTGAGTTTGAAAAATTCATAACTTTTGTTCTATTTGTCCAAAAAATTCAAATAAGATATCAATGGATTCAGAAAAGTAAATCCTACAATAATGTGGGATTAAATTTGTATTTTTATTCTGTAAAAATGGGTACTTGTGCATAATCAAATATAGGCTTATTTTGGATATATAAATTATTTAGAAAATGTTTTTAAAGAAAATTTAAGTTTATTTAGACTATAAATAGGTGGCTTTGAGTTCAGTACTATTTGGTTTGAATAGTTTAGTGTAGAAATTCATCCCATTGCATTTTCATGCATTCATATATTTTTTCTTGATTATTTGAATGTGAATTTGGTGCTATTATTTTATGTGTAAATTTTGGTGCTAGTGGTGATTGTGATTGTTAGGATTTTTCTACTCCCCCAACTACCAAGGCAAGTGGTGCTTAATGTATTTTTCCTATTATTTCTTACTATGCACTAGTGATATTTTGAATAGGGCTTGCATGAAATTTTTGCTAAGTATCTATATGATATGCTTGGGAAATCCTAGTAGTTGTAGTCTTAGTAAAATTTTCTCTAAGTTAAGATACTTCCTATGTTATCATCCTTAGCCTATCTAGTCGCAAACAAGGGTGCAATATATTCATGCTATGGAAATTTTTCTAAGTCTTTGACTTGTGTTTTGTTTAATAAAACAACTAATTGAATGAATTACCTGGGTGGAATGGTATGATGGTTTATGTTGAGTGGTTACACAAGGCCCATGTCTATGGTTTACCTTGTGTATCTCACTTGTGGAAAGCCACCCAGGAACAAAGGGATTTGAGATACTTAGTGTTTAGAAGCTTCTAGTGCAACCACATGGCATATGGGCTCTGCCTTGATCATATAGGTTGCAATAACTTAGCCAGATGTTCAGTTGGTGGTAGAGTGATAGGATGGAACGCGTCCATGGTGGTCTAAGGGAAGGCTTCTGAAAGGTCTCGTCTCGATGCATGTTGAGTCTTGTGGGGAAAGTGCACCACCTCTCGAGAGGGTAAAACCTAAGTACTTAGTCGTGTCCCTGGCAACGGACAATTTGAGCATCAAGACATTGAAGCTATCAAGGATCTCCTCATCCCAATTTCTAAGTTAAAACCTTGTGGTTGAACAAGGGTTAAAGGTTCACCAATGTCTATTGGTGGTTCCTTGGGAGTTTTTGTCGAACAAAAACTTAGTGTTTTCAACTGATAGGAAAAATCTATTTTGAGCAAAGCAAGCCTAAGATACACTTGGCCAAAATCATATAGATGTTAGATACTACTATTCTACTATGGCATCACTTGCCAATACAATTCCAAATGTATTGACCCATTGTGGCTGTAACTTATGATGTTGTAGGTTATTCCGATGAGGATTAGGGTTATGAGTCTACACTCAACATGCTTGCCCGTGGCACATGAAGATGAATACTTTACTTTATTTACTTATGTTATGAACTTTTGTACTAGCCTTTGTCTATGGAGTTGTAAAAGACTATGTTTATCTCTGGAATGACGATGTAATAAAGACCTTTGTATCTGTGTACTTCATCTTAAACTATGGATGCTAGCATTTGATCCAGGGACTAGCAATGCAATCATAGGGACCTTTACCTTATAAAGGTGGGGTCTTACAGAATACTTGGTGAAAATGATTATGGTAACCTTTGAATGAGGATTCATTCTATTGAAATGTTTTGACATGTGTTATGAACACAAGATGATTTGATGATGAAAATGTTGAGGCATGAGCCTAAACACTTTATAGAAACTGATGGTTGGGTTCGGATGCAATACCATTCCAATTTTCCTGTACAACCACAATACCTTAATTGGGTAGGGCTTAACTGGAAGTTTATATGTCTTAGTATGGGTTCCCTTGTGGAAGAGGTTGAGATGAGGCTACCTCGTGATGACTGTCCACCTATGCAGTACCCAAGATGACAGATGGTCATGTTTGGGAGGCCAAACTCATAGGGGAGGTTCCTATTGTTGGGGATATACTTTCCGGGTATACCCACAGGACTCACTGACCAGGGTGGCCCACCAACGGGTTAGAGCTTTGCTTCATGGGCGGCCCAGTCAGAGAAAGAGGAGGAGCCAGTTCCGGCTACGACAAGGCCCAGAAGAGTTACTGACTTGTAGTCTAAACTATGCATAGTTACCGACTCTTTAACGTAGCCGGATAGGTCTCTCCCTGTAACCCTAGGCCCCAGTGACTATATAAACCGGCCCTATGGGAGCCTTTAGGGCAATAACTTGATACACAACCACAACCAACTCGCATAGGCGAACCTCTCTTGTAATCCTCTATAACGTCTGGCTTACGCTGATATATTACTGGGTTGCTAGCAGGAGTAGGATCCGATCACCACAGTCGGATCTGAACCTGGGTAAACTTGTGCTCACCGCTCCTAGAACATCTGAGGTATCACACTCCATCCTTCCAATGCCACTCAGACCCCCTATGGCGTACTTGTCGACAATCCGACGAGAGTTGGCGCTCACCGTGGGGCAGGTGACCTTTGGAGCATCATTCCAGGCGGAATCTGCGCATGCAGGAATCGGCGAAACAATCGCCATGGGTCGTGTGGTCTACGCCAGTGATGTCCCTCTCATCCTTCTTGATGAGACCTGGATTCCGGCTTCGAAACCCATGACAACTTACACGATCATGTCAATCGGCGAGATCAAAATTTATCTCGGTTTCGCTGAACCCGCCCAACCCACCCTTGAGGTGATGACCTATACTAGGGTGTATAATTGAAAGGTTAGGATTGATTATCCGCATACTCAGTATGATGATTCAGGGTTATACCTAACGGATGTATCGAATGTTATGGTGAAAGTTTACCACCTCTGCAGAGTGTCAAACTATTCGGATAGCCGCGTCCGTAGTCATGAACAGTTGGAGTGGCCATACTATTCCGTCGTCAGATGTTTTCAAACTGATTGGTGAAATGAACTAGGACTTTGACTTGACCATAATAGGGTTGTGAAAATGAAAACTAAGTTCCCACTTAGGTGTTATAGAACATTAAACTAGTTTTCTTTACTTATGAACTCAGTATGAACTAAACCTGGCTTTTGCAAATAAACCTAGAGCTTAGAATCTCTACTCGAACAACTTTACTTGTTAGTGATAGTTTGCGAGTACTTAAAGAGTACTCATGGCTTTATCCCTGGCTATTCCCATGGGAAGACTATGAGGAGGACTACCAGGATGATGGACATCAGGAAGTCTATGACAACTAGGATCATCTCCCATCGTCAGCATTGCCTATGACCCTAAAGATGAATGCCCGCTATGTTTAATTTCCGCTGCGCTGATTGTATTAAGACTGGATCATGAGATCCTTTATTTGTAATAACTTTATTATGGTTTGTAATGGATGATGTACTATGGTACCAATTCTGTTATGTCTCGCAAAAATGATAATCTTGGGATTGCGAGGTATGGCATAACAGGCATCTGGGATTAAAAATCCGGGTGTTGACAAGTTGTTATCAGAGCGATCCTGACCATAGGAGACCCTAGTTAGAATGGACGATTGAACCAAAAATTTATTTTCAAAACAAAATAAATGAGTATTTATGAAAACCTATTCTCATTCTTATCACTGAGATTCTTTCAAGAAAATTCATGTTCCTAAAAAAGTCTTGCAATCCTACATAAAATTTGACAGACTTGATCACCTCATTAACCTACTCATCCTACACTCTTATAGATGGAAGTCAAGTATAGAAAGTTCTACCAGTTGGGAAACGGAGGAGAGCTCATATTCGAGCGAGATTTAAGCCAACTCTCGGAACTACTTGAGCGCCCGCACCCCGAGTTCTTTGGGGCACAGCTCAATGATCAACCCGGAGGAGAACTACACTGGATGCTAGTTGAAGAGCTCAGAGGCAAGATGGAGGCACCCACCTCAGAGAAGATCCAATTCAGCTTGAGGGAGAACAACTACCTAGACTGACTCGCCAGAGCTGTGCAGGAGGCTCTTGCTCGTTTGTGTGGGCAAAGTATCAACCATATCAATGGAACTCGCTTTGCTTAGTATGCAAGGCGTGACTCTATGGGACAGCCATTGGAGATGCCAGGCCCTCCGGAGCTGAAGCATCAGGTGGATCATCTCGACTTCATGTTGTATGATAGGAAGAAGGAGTTGGACAATGCCCGTGCCTATGCCAACCACGACCATGCCATTGCAGTCAGGAAGGACCAGACCCTCGCCATCCTTGTGAAGGAGTGCAAGTCACTTCGCCGTCTGCGTGACAAGAAGGATCGCATCATTGCCCGCCTTTTTCACAAGGTGTCATCTTTGGAGGATACCATCCATGAGCGGGACATGCAGCTTGAGGAGAGGGAGAACAAAGGGCAAGATATCTGTGGAGATCCCTACTCCTACCTCAGTGATGATGATGACTACCTAGAGGAACTCGACATGGACTTCCACACTGATGATGATGATTCCTCCTTCATTGATGATGAAGAAGCCACCGATTATGATGAGTAGTAGAACTTGAGCACTATCGTAGGTGTGAGTTGTATCCGGTCCCACTGTATCGTAGCTTCACAGAATGGTTCCTAAAACCATCTGTTACCCTAGTGTGGTGTGTGTTTGTATTTGGTGCTATGAATGAATGAATGAAAAGAAAATTGCTAGTTGGCAAAACCAAAGTCAAACTCAAAGTTTAAAAGCTTTTCACAAAACAAATCCATGAACCTTAGAAATTTTCCTCTTGTCTCACTATCTATCTCAATCTTCAGATGACTCGCAGAAATTCTGGAGGAAGGAGTTCATCTCAGGATCCAATGTTGCAAATCCTACAAATGTTGGTTGATGAATGTGAAGCTGGAAGAGCGGAACATAGCTACCCTTCAACATATAGCTCAGATGGACCATAATAATCAAGGCCATGGAAACTAGGACAACCATGGATCCAAGCTCAAGATATTTCAAAACACTAATCCCCCCATATTTAGTAAGTCTGAAGAGCCATTAAATGCTGATGACTGGCTGCGGGCCATGGAGAACAGCTTAGAAGTCGCAGGAGTGGAGGCCAATGAGAAAGTACTGTTTGCCACCCATTATCTGGAAGGTGATGCAAGAACTTGGTGGAATAGCATTCGTACCATGAATGGAGGATAGATGATTATTTGGGATGAATTCAAACTCAAGTTCATCCAAACACATGTGCCACTAGGTTTGATTCTGCGGATGAGGGATGAATTCAAGGAGCAAATCTGGGAAGGATGACTGTGGTAGAGTACCGTGACATATTTATGTCTCTGTCTAGGTATGCCCCTGATGATATTGTTACTGAAGCCAAGAAGAAGGAGAGATTCTTGAATGGTCTGCATGATGAGATGCAGACAGTGCTGATAAACATTCCCTTCGCTGACCTTGAAGCCATAGTGGATTTTGCAATCCAGATGGAAGTCAAGATCAACCAAGCCAATGAGAATCACAAGCGTCGAATGATGCATCAACCAGGATCCCATTATACCCCAAAGTATCGCCCCAATCCGTCTACAGGATATGCCCCGAGAAACAATAGACTCTCTATGTCCCGTCCGAACTATCCCAACCAAGGAGGAGGAAACCCAAGGCCTGGAGGAAACCACAACAATAACCCCAGCATCTCCAACAATTTCAACCGTGCACCACCCAAGTCCAACAACAACAACACCAACAAAAGCAACACTGCCCCAAGGACTGGAAGCAATGTCGTGCCTATTGCAGGAAAAGAAAACTCTCCGACTACTTGTTTTGAATGCGGATTCAAGGGTCACTACTCCAACGAGTGCCCAAGAAGCTTGCAGCAACCACCAATGTGAATGCACCAGCTCAGCAGCAACGCCGTGTTCAGCCTGGAAGGAGATTTTCCCCAGGGAACTCACTCAACCGCAACGGCCGTCTGTTTCACATGAATGCAAAATAAGCTCAGGAAGCGCCAGATGTCGTGTGATGGCGCTTCGTTGAAGTGGGAGCGCTTTGTCTGGAAACCCCAAGAGCAAGGTGTGATGCAGCACAGCAGCAAGTCTTCCCTCAGTAAGAAACCAAGGTTATCGAACCAGTAGGAGGAAGGAAATGTCTCAAAGGTGTTGCAAGCAACGTGGAAACCTGCGCAACACAAAGTCAAGACTTTGCCCCAACTAACAGTGAGGTTGTCAATCTCACCGGTTGATGTAACAAAGGATTAACTATATGGTGTGGAAGGTGATGATGGTTTGCAGCAAGTAAACAATAGTAGTGGAAGATGTATCAATGGTAGAGATTGGACCGGGGTCCATAGTTCACTAGAGGTGTTCTCCTTAGATAAAAAAACATGTCATGCTGGGTAAACAAATTACAGCTGGGCAATTGACATGACTGAGCAAGGCATAACAATGCAATACTAGACATAAAGATCCTACGAGATTCGATTGGGCAATACACAAAGATACATAGACCGCCATCCAACTGCATCTATGACTAGAAGTACACCTTCGGGTTATCATCCGAACCCCCCTCCAGTATTAAGTTGCAAGCAACAGACAACTGCTTTAAGCAAAGTGTGTAAGGTAAACAATCCACTTGTTCCATGAACAAGAGACCGTTGTTTTCCCCTAGTGGCAACAACACATCTACAACCTTAGATATTTTTGTCACTTCCCTTGATTAAATAGAGGCATGAACCCACTATCGAGCATAAATACCCCTCTTGGAGTCACTAGCAACTACTCGGCCAAGATAGCTACTAACAACGGAGAGCATGCAAGATCACAAACAACACAGACATGATAGAATCAATAAGACAAAACCATTAATCAATCTGACATAGTAATCTAAATATCCATTGGATCCCCATAAATACAACATGCATGATTACAAATAGATGAGATCTTGATCATGAACAGAGCTCACAAGATCTAGACATGAAAGCACAAGGAGGAGATACAACCATCTGGCTACTACATGGACCCGTAGTCCAAGGTAGAACTACTCACGCTTCATACCGGAGGCTGGCATGATGAAGAAGAAGGCCTCCGGGATGATCTCCCCTCCGGCAGGGTGCTAGGAAGAGCTTCAAATCCCCCCGATCTAGGGACGATGGTGGCAGCGGATACAGACGGTTTCATGGGATATTGATCGGGTGCTTAGGGTTTAGGCATCAAGGGCTTTTATAGGCGAAGAGGCGAGGTAGGGGGTCCACCAGGGCGGCAACACCCCCTAGGCGCGGGGTGGCCCCACCCGTGCAGCCAGGGTGTGTGGCCCCCTGGTGAGTCTCTTCCGTCTCGTATTCCGGCTTATTGTTCCCCACGGTAAAATATTGACTTTGGATTTTGTCCCGTCCAATTCAAATAATATTGATTTTCTGCCTTTCTGGAACCAAAAACAGAAGAAAACAGGCAACTAGCACTGTGGCAACTTGTTAATAGGTTAGTACCAGAAAACATATGAAAAACACCTCAAAGTGTGGACAAAGAAAAGCAAAGTAGATACTAAAATTATAGATACATTTTTGACATATCAAGCATCCCCAAGCTTAATGCCTGCTCGTCCTCGAGTAGGTAAGTGATAAAAGAATAATTTTTGAGGTGACATGCACCATCAAAACCAAGATCAAACCATTTGCAAGCATTCAGAGCTGGGATCAAAGAACTCTAAACATGTGCACAAAAGATGGAGTTCTAAGAATAAGGCAAAGTAACTATGCATGCAACATGAAAGGCTACAAACAAAGATCATGAATAACATGCATTGAAAAATGTTTGTTTGTTTCATATACAGAAAACATAGCATAGTGGCATTCAGCTTGTCCCTCATGGAGTAGCGAATAGATGCATAGGACACCTTCAAAGTTCATAAGAGTGACTAGATACAAATAGCACAAGAACAAGCAATATCAACAATATTCATCAATCAATAAGTTTTGGGACACTTCACATAGAACTAAGAATGGCAACTATGCTCTCTTAACTGGTGCCTAAAGGTACAAGGTGGAGACTCAATATAATAGTGGAAGAAAGGCCCTTCACAGAGGGAAGCAGGGATTTCAAGTTTCAAAAAGAGCTTCCAAAAATTATGGTACTTATTATCTTTCAGCCCTCATTGCCCCTATCATAAGCATCTTGAAGTGATTAAGGTTAAAGTGAAAAAACTATGGAGTATATGCTTGACAAAGTATAAGTTGGCAATCTCATGTCCCTTGAATAAGAGGGCCGCACCTCATGCTACTCAACTTTAGTCACCTGTAAGTTCTTGTCATAGTAAGTACATGTGACATCGTTATACCCCATGGGTACACAACATCAGCATACCTATTCCAGCCCGAAGGATGGCCCACTGCAAGATATGCGGCCTGTGGAGGTTCCGGGTGGCGCAAGCCCATGACGCCTTCGGATGCTTGGAGAACAAGACTAGAGTAGATAGAATTTCAAAGGGCAAACCCTAATCTATAACTGACTCGACCTACGACCGGGACCTGCCTATCTATAGAAAGGCTAGGAGGGCACGGCGAGGAGGGCACCTCTCACTGCATACACACCTCCACGCCAGATGGCATCTGCGCACCCCTGTAAGTTTCGGTTCCGCCATAATCAAAAGAAGACAAGCAGGAGTAGGGTTTTCCCTCTGGGGGCCTGAACCTAGGTAAACTTCGTGTCCCCGTGTTGCTTGTTTGCTAACCGTTCTGTGATCTCTAGCATCCCCACCTTCTCCAAAACCCAAGCTCATAACAATGGGAATTGATGAGATTAAACCTCGTCAATTGGCGCCGTCTGTGGGATGCAGGGGCGCTGATTGTGCGATCTTGACGTTTCCATCCGAAGCGATCTACAACTCCTCGGTGACGGAGAGCCACCTCCTCTTCGGCGCTTTCGACTTCACCACCCACTTGCCAGCCACCATGAAGGATTTCGAGCCTGTAGGTGACGGGCTCGAGATTCTGTTCGGGAGCGTCTTCTTCCAGGTGGGGCAGACTGGCACCCTCCACCTCCTAGAGCGGGTTGCACCGCCATCCATCAGGCCCGCTTCGTGGGTCCTTGACATCGGCGTGCTACGCACGTCGACACTAACAGATGAGTCCTATGATAGCAGCAGCTGCAACTCAGATCTGTGTGGCCCTCCATCAGACGAAGGAACCTACGGTTCCGGATCCGAAAGTTGCGGCAGCAGCGATCCAATCTACAGGAGGTACCAATGCGATGTGGTTATCCATGGTGAATCGGAGGTGCCACCAGGCTCGAGCACACCCAACTCATCACCCAATCCACCACCCAGCCCGCAGGCTGGGAACGGAGGAAACAGAGGGCAACCGCCCCTCCAGCCCAACAAAGGCGACGCTGCAGCCTATCAGAGGATCAACCTCAACAAAGACGGCTGGCGCCAGGCATGCGAAGCCGTGGCGGGTAACAAGATCCTACCTGTGAATTCTTCACGGGATCTGCTGATGGCATACCACCTCCTCCTCATCGGCGAGCACAACAGGCAGGTAAAACTGCAGGAGGAACTCGACAAACGCAAGCAGGTAGCTTCGAAGTCTAGCGTGCGGCGAGCTGCGCTCTCCGCCGCTGGTGGCTCCAACTCGCACGGCAATCACTCCAACAAGCATCACTCTCGCATAGATAACATGCACCCCGCTGCGCGATGTTAGGTCATGCTGCCCAGGTGCTCGAGGGGTAGATTGGAGGATTCGAGATGAGCCGCATCTTCATGGATGGCGGCAGCGGCATCAACTTGATGTTCGCCAGCACCGTTGCAGCGATGCGGATCCCGCTGTGCATCTTGGAACAATCCGACACAACATTCCACGGCATAGTCCCAGGGAAGGGCATCTACCCCCTAGGAAAGTTATGGATCGACGTCATCTTCAGCAAGCCCGAAAACTTTCGATGTGAGCGGCTGGAGTTCGAAGTGGTGGATTGGCCATCACAGTACCATGCCATCCTCGCGCGCGTGGCGTTCGCCTGATTCCTAGCAGTACTACACTACGTGTACCTGTTGATCAAGATGCCAGGGACAAGGGCGTCATCACGGTCCATTGAAGCTTCACCCGATAAGACCACTGCGATAGAGATTTCAACAGAATCTCCCAATCGTTCGGCATGCAGGAGGAGATCACGAGGCTCTGAGAGGTGATAGACAACGGGGCACCCCCAGTCGCCAGGCAAAACTCACCTGACATGTCATTCGACTCCACAGTTAAAACAAAAAAGGTGCATGTCCACCCAATCGATGCCTCCAAGACGGCGCTGATTGCCAACGTCCTCAGCCCCGCATAGGAAAGCACGCTCGTCGAATTCCTCCGTGAGCGCTGGGAAATCTTCGCCTGGTGTCCTGCGGACATGCCAGGAGTTCCCAGGGAATTCGCCGAGCACTCACTCAATGTGTTCCCCGACGCAAGGCCGGTCAAATAGTCAATCCGAAGACTGTCTGAACCGCGAGCAGAAGCAGTTGGAATCAAAGTCAACAGACTCCTTGACACCAACTTCATCCGAGAAATCAAGGAGAGCAAGTGGCTAGCTAACACTGTGATGGTCCCCAAAAAGGACACGGACATCCTGCGGATATGCGTGGAGTTCACGTCGCTCAACAAGCACTGCCCCAAGGACCACTTCCCTCTTCCTCGGATCGATCAGATCATCGATTCGACTGCAGGATGCGAGAAGCTCTCCTTCGTTGACGCCTACTCAGGCTACAACTAGATTCAGTTGAAGGTCGAAGATCAGGAGAAAACGACGTTCATTACGCTGTTCGGAGTCTTCTGCTACAACACCATGCCCTTCGGGCTGAAGAACGCAGGTGCCACGTACCAGAGGTGCATGCAGGCGTGGCTGAAAAACCAGATCGATCGCAATATCCAAGTCTATGTTAATGACATAGTCATCAAGACCAGGGAAGTCAAGACACTGATCGACGATCACCGCGCAAGGTTCGACAACCATGATCACTACAAGATCAAGCTGAATCCAGAAAAGTGCGCCTTCGGCGGCCCATCTGGCCAATTACTCAACCACTTTATATCCCAACGGGGGATCGAGGCGAATCCAAAGAAAATCCGGGCCATACTGACCATGGAGAAGCCTAAGAATCGCTAGGCGCATCGCGGCTTTGAGAAGATTCATCAGCCGCATGGGTGAGAAGGCCCTGCCTTTTTACCAGCTGCTACGCAAATACTAAAAATTCGAGTGGACACCGGAAGCAGACGACGCATTCGAAGACCTGAAGCGGCTGCTCTCCACCTCGCATGTTCTGGTCATGCCAAAAGAACGCGAGCCTCTGCTGCTATATATCGCAGCCACACACCAGGTGGTAAGCACCGTACTCGTGGTCGAACCACTCGAAGATGGCAAGACCCACGGGGTGCAACGCCCAATCTACTACCTCAGCGAGGTACTGACCCCAACAAAGCAGAGGTACCCTCACTACGAGAATCTTTCCTACGACGTGTTCATGACGGCTCGTCGGCTGAGCCACTACTTCCAGGAGCATCGGATAATGGTCGTCACCGAGGCGCCACTGTCCAGCATCCTGAACAACCCCGAAGCCACGGGACGCGTATCCCTGTGGGGCATCGAGCTATCCCCTCTAGACATAGTCTATGAGCGGCGCAAGCATCAAATCTCAGGTCCTCCCGGACTTCCTCGTCCACTGGATGGAACACCAGTTGCCGGACACTCCGGACATGACACAATCATGGACGATGCAGTTCGACCGCTCCAAGCACGAGGCTGGAGCAGGAACTGGCGTCATAATGACGTCCCCGCAAGGTGATAAGATGAAATACGTCCTTCGGATGAAATTTTGCGCCTCTAAAAACGAGGCCGCATACGAGTCCCTCATCCACGGCATGCGGATGGAAAAGATCTGCGGCGCAACGCGCCTATTCATCTACGGTGACTCGAACCTCATTGTCCAGCAAACGATGAACGAATGCGACGCCCATGCCGCCAACATGATCGCGTACCGCGCGCTCTACAAATCACTCGAAGGAGACTTTGGCGGCTGCGAGCTTCGGCACGTTGGATGGGAAAGCAAGGAGGAAGCTGACAGGCTCGCCAACATCGGCTCCACATGCGCACGGGTGCCACCAGGTGTGTTCCTCGAACAAATCTTCATACCCTCTATCAAAAGGAAATTCCCCAAAGGATTACCCGAAGAAGCGGAACACTCGGGGGCTGCGGTACCCGAAACACAGGAAGGACCCGAAAAGCTCGACACAGAGGTCGAACTTGTGAGCCTGATGTAGGTCATGGCGATCGAGGAGACATGTACGCAGTCGTACCTTCGGTACTTGCTAAACAAGGAACTGCCCGACGACCCGACAGATGCCCGTCACATATCTCGCCGGTCTAAAGCATTCACCCTCCATAATGGCGAGCTGTACAAATGCAACATTTCAGGTGTGCTCCAAAGGTGTGTCACCATCGGTGATGGCAAAACCATCCTCCAAGACATCCATGAGGGCATCTGCGGTTATCATGCAGGTAGCCGCGCCCTCGTCCCAAAAGCTTTACGTGCTAGATTCTACTGGCCAACGGCCATGAACGATGCCAAGGACATCGTCCGAAGGTGCAACGGCTACCAAAGGTTCGTAGACAAGCCACATGCACCAGGATCGGAGCTCAGGCCCATACTACTGGCCTGGCCCTTTGCCCAATGGGGCCTCTACATGATCGGCAAACTGCCAAAGTCCTCGCCAGGAGGCCACGTCTTTCTCTTGGCCGCAATCGACAAATTCACCAAGTGGATCGAAGCCATGCCCGTCACCAACCAAAGCGGCAAAACAACCGTCAAGTTCCTCGAGTCCATAGTCTACAGGTTTGGCGTGCCGCACAGCATCATCACGGACAACTGCTCGAACATCATCTCTAAATAATTCCAGGAATTCTGCGAAGGCCTTAGCATCAATATATCATACGCCTCCGTGGCGCACCCGCAGACCAACGGGCAGGTCGAAAAGGCTAACAGCCTCATAGGCGGTGGCATCAAGAAACGCCTGCTCAGCCCACTCGAATGGCTTGCAGGAGCTTGGGCAGAAGAGCTACCCTTCGTCCTCTGGAGCCTACACACAACGCCGAATAGCACAACTGGCTTCACACCTTTCTTCATGGTGCATGGATCCAAAGCCGTACTACCTGCTGAGGTACGACACAAGGCCCCACGGGTCGTCGCCTACAGCGAAGCCGAATCGATGGCCGCACTTGAAGATGCCATCGACACACTCGACGAGGCACGCGACATCATCGTGGCTCGCTCAGCAGTCTACCACCAGATCCTACGCAACTACCATAGCCGACGGCTGCGACCAAGGTCCTTTGTCGAAGGAGACCTCATCCTATGAATTAAGCAAGAGCGGCCGAAAAACGCGAGTCACCCTGGGAAGGACCCTACATCGTCACAGAAGTCATCCAAGGCGGCGCCTATCGCCTCATGGACATCGCGTCAGGAGTCAAATAATCCAATCCCTGGAACATCGCATGTCTGCGATGCTTCTACCCCTAGTTATCCCTTAACTTTCAATAAGGCTACTCACTCGAACAATGTACCTCCTCGTTACGATATGAATAAAATCTAAGTTCCTCGCCCGAAAATTTTCTTTTACCTTGCAATTACTTTTCGCTATAACACGCTCGAGGGCTCCGCCCCACCTCACGACTTCATCGACTGAGAATAACGCATGTAACCTAAATAGCTGACCATGTCAGGATAACGAAAAGGACATGTACACAGCAAAAGCACCACATGATAGCACAAATAAACTTTACAGAAAAGGGCATAACAACCCCACTCAAATATATACAAGTTTTACATCTATCTTTTTACAGGGTCTATCTATTCTGAAGAATCATGTGTGCCCGATGCTCATAGAGATCCACGATCTCTTTGGCATACTACATAACCGCCGCATAATGCGGGCGCATGTCCCAGAGGCTACCGTCTGTCCAAAGAGGCGGCCCAGCCGCCACAGCCACGAGATCGACATCAGGGTGATGCAGCCGAACAAGCGAAATTGCAGCTTTCACCCCTGCAACCAGCTGGTGCCGCAACAACTCCCTCACGTGACCCACGTCTCAAAACTTCGCCAACAAACCCCAAAGGGTGGACGGTGCCTCGTCTAGAGGAAACATGACGTACATAATTGATGCCAGGGAAGTTTTCACCTGCTTCAGCACCCGTGACACCTGATGAACATGATCCTGCGCCGTCGCAAGGACGGTGGCCCGGTCACGGTCCATCCAAAAGAAGCCGCCAGCTTCCAAGTCTTGTTGGGTCAAACAATTGATCCGAACCGCAACACGCTCCTTCTCCTCCCTCGGAACAAGGTTGGCACCTGCAGGAAACTCAGAATAAGGTGACACACAAACAAGGCGCATTCGAAACCGAGCAGCAGCTCAAAGAAAACTCAAATTGCAGTTGCCCGCCCAACTGTCGCAGCTCCCCATCATATACTCCTCGCTGGCAGTAGCTCGCTCAGCCTTTGACTTCCACACGTCCGCGTGGCCTCGAACGCTAAGGATCTCTTTCTCCAAGATACGGGTGCGGTCGTGAAGGAAAACAAGCTGCGACGCATCATCCAACGATAGTCGCGGATCTGGAGTAGTCAAAGTACCAACGGGTGCACCACCCGAAGGACCCTAAAGGAAAACAAGCAAGGTGAACATCACAAACATCTCTGAAGATAGCTTGAAAAAATAACTTATATACATTAATGGCTACCGCGTGGCACAAGAAAAGATTGTTCACCAGCAAAAGTACATATTACAAAAGGAAGAGGATATACTATCCTAAACTACAGCAACAAAGTCTAGGCACCCGCATCTGGAGTGGCCTCAGAGCCAGATTGCCTGCTCTTGGCCTCCTCCTGCTACTTCGCCGCGTACCACGCCAGCAGGTCAATAAGCTTCGGCCCATACCGCTTACAGCGGGAAGCAAAGGGAGCGAAGACTACCTCTGAGCCGTCTGGAGCCACTGGCATCTAGGAGGTGACGTGTGGCAGATCCAGATTCGCCCCGGATGCCATAGCCATGGCCAGACCCATGGAGGCGCTGATGCCTTTCTACTTGCGCTTGTAGGCCGCGGGAGCATCCTCTGACAGCGCATCCGCTAGAGCATCGACATCCTCAAGAGCAGCGCCCTTGGGAACGATCTCCTTGTAGAAGCACTGGAGCATCTCCTTAGCCTTCGCCAGAGAACTAGCCATTCTCCAAGGCACCATCCCTTTAATCATTAATCTTCGACCGCTGCGGCGGCATCATCCAGAACGCTCCCATGCTCCAAGGCACAGCGATCAAACGCGATGCCTGAAGCATCTAAGGAAATAAGAGAAAACTAGAGCCGCATAAGAACTAGGTAAGGAGCAGCCGAAAAAAGCAAGGACGAATCAAATAAACTAACCGGAGAAAGCCTTGGCTGCAACCATCAGCCTGTCGGCCATATCCTTCTCGCGAGCTGCAGCTGCGGCAGCAAGCTCCCTCTCGCGATCGACAGACTCCTTCCGCAGGCCCTCCTGAGCCTCGGCGGCAACAGCCACCTCCTTCTCCAGGCGCTCCTTCGCCTCAGCAGAATCTGCAACTTCCTTCTCCGCTCGACCGAGCCTCTTGTCGAGAGCATCCAGCCGACGAAGGGCCGCATTATTTTAATCTACAATACAACAAGAACATACATGAGTAAAGCATTTCTCATTCAACAGGCGAAATAAAACAGAAACGAGCAAGACAAGTACCTCGAAGCTGCTGCATACTGGCCTCCAGCGCCAGATGCTGCTAGATGAGAAGGTTCGCGCTGTGCACAAAGGGCTGCGGAAAGCAAACAATCAAGAAAGCATCAGGAAAAGGGCTCAGGGGCTACGCCCCGAAAAAGCAAAACATTCAACAAAACAACCCTAAAAGGGCTCGGGGGCTCCCCAGGACAATAAAAGAAAACAACTTACATGCTGAAATGGAGACTCTGAAGGTCCACCAGGGGTCCTCTGAGTAACAACCACCCAAGCCTCTCGGGGATAGGGATTCGAGGTGTCATCCTCAGAGTCAGCCACCATCTGAAAGGGAGGGGCCGTCGGCTTCGACTCCCCTACGACTTCCTGAGTGCCCTCATCAAGAGAACGCTCTGAGGAGTGGCTGCAAGGAAAACTTTGGTAAAAAACAAGAGACAAGATTACTCACAGAATATAGCGTAGCCGAAACTACTTACGAGTCAATGTCGGAAAGATTAAAGACAGGCGGCGCCTTCTCCTTCTTCTTATTCTTGGCCGGCGGATGTGGCGCCATCGCTCGAAGAGGCACAACCGGATACTGTGCGGATGAAGCACCATCATCCTCACCATGCCGCTCAAGGAAGGACGGGCCCTTCAGAGTTGGCGGGTAGACGCGTCCGACGATTCGCTACGCGATCGCTTTCGGGTCTTACCCTCGCTCGCCTCAAGAGCATCCGTAGTCGGTGACTGAGCGGGAGGAAGCTTAGACTCGAAGTCCACCTCCTCATTGTCTGGTGCCTCCCTATATTTCTCAGGCATAGGAGGCATCGAGCCCGTAACCTGGAGGCGCTGCAAGCAAAGATGACAAACAGACGTGAGAAACCACAACAAACAAAAAACACACAAAAAAGCGCAACGCGCACGAACAATCTTCACCTTCGAAGCCCCTTTACTGGCGCTAAGAGGGGGGCTCAGCGACTCCCCTGGCAGGTCCTCACCAGCCTTGAACTTCAGCAGAGGACGGAGGGCCCTGTCAAGATCACCCGAAGATAACTCTTTGGATGACACTCTGGTGGGATCACTGGGGCCGGCGTAGAGAAACATTGGGTGCGCCCTGGCTTGGAGCGGCTGCACCCGACGTTTGAGGAAGGTGCAGATGATGTTGACTCCGTTGAACTCCTTGCCTGGCACCAGCTAGAGATCCTCCACTTGCTTGTAGAGCCTCTCCACCTCCGCAACTTCGCCCTCAAAGATGTGGTTTTTCCACGATCTCTTCCGAACAATCTTCTGCTCGGATTCGAAGGGAGCAAGACCAAATTGCTGACCGTCCAGCTTGACATCGTGGATGTGAAACCACTTGTGACGCCAATACTGAACGAACTCACAAATGGAGAAGAAGAAAAACTGGATAAAGGGACGAAGAGAGATGATGCAGCCGCCGAGCGGATAGACTCCGCCGATGCCGGACTACCTCTTCACGGAATAGAGCTTCCGGAAGAGACCAAAGTTTGGCTCGATGCCGAGCCAGCACTCGCAAAGCGTGATGAAACACGCAATGTTAAGAAGGGAATTGGGAGACAGATGATGAATCTAAATCGCATAGAGAAAAAGGAGTCCACGAAGGAACTCGTGGGCAGGAAGCGAAAAACCGTGGAGAATGAAGGCAACAAATATCACCCAAAACCCTACGGGTGGGCGGGGGATTACCTCATCACCGGGGATCTTGATGTCCTCGTTCTGCGGGATTAATCCCGCATCGCGCAGTTTGCTCATATCGGTGTCACACACGTCAGGGCGCCTCCACTTGCCATCAGTGTTACGCGCAGGGGCGGCAACCTTCTTACCGCCGGCAGCAGCACTCGATCCTGCTCTGGCGGAGGCCTTCTTTGACTTAACCATGGCGAAGCGTCGACGATGACGATGCACGCACATGAACAAAGAGGGAAAGGATAAGAGAACATCCAGTGAACGCGAGGAAGATCTCGTGAAAATGGAAGTAGTGGAGAAAGCAAATGGAAAAGGGTGAAAACAAATCACTGTTTTCCCCACGGTTATAAGGATGAAGACAAAGAACAGAGACCGTTCATCCAGAAGCCCTAACTTTAGGGACAGATCCAACCGTACACGTGTCAACAAGGCAGCGAATCGTCGCCTGCATGCCGTCCACTCCGCACAAAAATCAAGGAGACGCCGTAATTCTTGCCACGTCGTGCATTACTAGTCAACTCCAAGTCAGAAAAGTGGGACCCGCGTTCGTCCTATCAAGTCATCTCTGGCGCCGTAGACGATTGGGATCACCAATCGTCAGCACTGACGTCATCAAGCAGTCTAGAAACGGTTGGAAACCTTCGGCTGATAAAACAAGTACTTCCTTGAATCTACGATTCGAACAACTACTCGGGGGCTACTCCTATCAGGAGCACTGGCCGCGCACCTGAGACATGATTAAGGTACTACACCACTAATGATTCTTCGAGTCCTACGTCGAGTCTACAACTCTACTAGGGACTCGGGGCTACTCCCATAGGGAGGATTGATTCAAGCATCCGAAAAAATTGTGTCCTTTGGACCCGAAGCTAAAAACAACTGAACTAAACTCTCTGCTCGAGTCTATGACTCGAACAGACACTCGGGGGCTACTCCCATAGGGAGCGCTTGCCGCGAACCTTATGAATCCTTTGACTACGATCCTTCAGATCAAATATGACAAAAACTTTTTGACAACTTTGCCCAAACGAACGCTAAGTGAGAATCAATCTCCTTGGCCACCCGAAACACCTCCGCGGTGGTGAAATTTCAGACGTTGTGTTTGCAACGCAAAGATAAGACCTACAGATACCATCTGGTGGCCTGGTAACCCACCTGGCTGCGCTCTGCCAGTAAAAAATACTGACGGACGTGTTGGGTATATCACTCGAAAACTAGTGGGATTCGACTCCTGTAAGACCTCAGCGGCTTGAGTCGAATTACACCAGCATCCGTTCCAGGTTCGAGTCTAGGGACTCGAATATGAATAAGATCATGTTATTTTGTCCTATGACAGTTAACTGGCCCTGATGCGTCAGGAGATTCAGGCACACGCATCAACAATCCCTACGAACTAAAACCATTCTCTTCCAAACAAGCATAAAACTGCACCTAAAAGACTAAGGAGTCCTCAGCTGAATCTACGAATCAACGGAGAACTTAGGGGCTACTGAAATGGTTATACCCCACGGGTACACAACAGCAGCATACCTATTCCAGCCTGAAGGAAGGCCCACTGCAAGATATGTGGCCTGCGGAGGTTTCGGGTGGTCCAAGCCCATGACGCCTTCGGATGCTTGGAGAACAAGACTAGAGTAGATAGAATTTCGAAGGGCAAACCCTAATCTATAACTGACTCGACCTACGCCTGGGACCTACCTATCCATATAAAAGCTAGGAGGGCACGACAAGGAGGGCACCTCTCTCACCGCATACACACCTCCATGCCAGATTGCATCTGCGCACCCCTGTAACTTTTGGTTCCGCTGTAATCAAGAGCAGACAAGCTAGAGTAGGGTTTTCCCTCTGGGGGCCTGAACCGAGTAAACTTCGTGTCCCCGTGTTACTTGTTTTGCTAACCATTCAGCGATCTCCAGCATCCCCACCTTCTCCAAAACCCAAGCTCATAACAATGGGCATTGTCGAGATTAAACCTCGTCAACATGTGTATCATAGAGAACCGCCAACGGGGTACCCCCTGCACATGGTACATGAGCTATCCCATAACCAAAATGACAAGGCAAGCAGACAATGAGCATCTCAGCAATCTTTTTATTTGCTATTTGCATAGGTTTTTATTGAGGATGCTTCATAGATTGCTCATTATGGTGATGCTGCAAGTTTCCACCATGATTAGGCATGCCTTAGGCTAGCGGCCCAGGCGTTTCTCTAACACAAAATACATAACTCCATGTACTTACAAGCTCCCTTTTTATTTCACACCAGCGACATCCATAGACAAAAGAGCATGATGTCAACTGTGTACAAAGTACAAGTGCAATGTTGAAAACGTTACCCATGAAAACATGGTTCTGCTAATTCCAACGTATAAGTGCAAGCATATACAACATAGATGACACAATTGTTCGAGTTTATTAGGGGCAAGGAATATAAAGTCTTCCATAAAGTTCATGAGAGCTTTAATCACTAAGTTTTTACATAACAAAATACTTTTTAATTGGAAGATAAATGAAAACAAGAATATACTTGGAATGGTGTAACACACCATGCATAGGAATATATAGTGGAAACTTTGGAATGACTTGGTTTATTGGGAGTTGGAAGCATGAGTAGAGCTTACTCATACAAGTGGAGGCTAGCAAAAGACTAGGAGCAACCAACTAAGAGAGCAATAATGGCCATAATCATGCAGAGCGACAAAACATTACTAATCAAAGCATAGAGTGGTACTACAAGTGAAGGACTAAATGATCATAGAGGCTATGGTGACTTGTTCATAGTAATAACATGGTGTGAGCATGTGCCAAGTCAACCCAAAAAACATCAAAGGAGAATACCACAATACTATGCTTTTGCATGCTAAAACAACGCATGATTCCTTCAAGGCACACTAAGCAATCCCAATTGTTTGGAACAAGTCATGCTACATCAATAATCACAAAGCATAAGGTCAAAACAACACCTAGAATTACATGCTAAAGTCTAAGTCACAGTCAATGCAAGCTCCTCTTGCACTTTCAAGCCAGAACTTTCTACTCCTTTCCAACACCAATCAACTCATTTGAAACAACACAGCGAGAACGGGTGTCCAAACTACTTTATTCAAGCAAACTAAACAAACTAAGAAAAGCAAACGAAAAGTATGCCGCTCCAAGAACAACACAACAGTGCATGAAACAATAAAAATGAAGTGTCTTAGAAAGACCTGAGCTTTTTATTGATGAAGAAGGGGATGCCTTGGGCATCCCCATGCTTTGACACTTGTACCTCTTGGATATTTTTTGGGGTAACACCGGGGTGGCATCTCCAAGCTTGAGCTTTTGTCCATTCTTCATCTCATTACATCATTGCCTCTCTACACCGAAAATTTTCCTTCATACAAAACTTCACACAATCTTCATTAACAACATTAGTGTATTTAAAAGATAATAGACCTTTGGGTTTAGCTTTAGAACATAAAAAATTTCACTAAAAACACAAGACACTGTATCAAATCCTTCAAAATGCTCAATTTCCCAGAAACAACCCAAAAAGGAATCAATAAGAAGCAAATGCAAATAATGGCAGAAATCTGTCAAAATAGACCAGCAGGTAGAAACCGATTTTGTCGAGGACCTTCTGTTGCTCAAATAAAAAAGTGTTGAACTAACTAAAGTTATCTAACATACTGGGGGATTTATTCGTAAATTTTCAGATCAATCCGACTTACAGAGACTCCTCACGAATTTTTATGGTGGAGGAATGAAATCTGTTTCGGGACAGCAGCTCCCGAAATCTTTACTTCCCTCTCATTAGAGGTCATTCTTGGCACAAAAAGCAAACAAAAAGGATAAGAAGAGGTCATTACTGAAGTAATAACTTTCAAGACTAAAGTAAACTCTTGGGTTATCTCCCAACAAGTACTTTTCTCTAACTCCTTTAAGTTAGGCACAAGAAGCAAGAAATAAAGTATTTTCAAATGAAGAAGCATTAACATCAATACTTGCAAAGTCTTCAACTATGAAAGGTATATCATCAAAATGAGTTTTGGAGGATCGCTTCTCGTCTCCCTTTGGTTCACTACTTTCATCAAAAGGATTTTCAGGAACAATCCAATCAAAATTCTTTTCAAAGGCCTCATGCATCCCAACAAGCTAAAAGGGTATGGGTATCTTAAATTCCTCTCTAGGTTTGGTTTTATCTGAAGTACCCACAACATCTACACATGATTCTAGCATATTAAAACACTCAAATACCCTTTTGGCTTCCTTAGCAACATCATGGAACTCTTTTAGTAAAGTTTCAAGAATAAATTCTCTCTTTTTAGCATTCTTTTCTTCTTTTAGTTTTAGGAACAATATTTGCATCATGGGGTTAAGGCTAACAAACCTAGCCTCCAACATATGAAATAAAGAAGCTGCAGTAATTTAATAATTAGGAGCAAGTTCTGCTATAGATTTATCCTCAATATCCTCATGCTTGCTAACATGATTAAAGAATTCTTCAATATTTTCTTTGCCAATTATAGAGCCACTACCTATAGAAAGGTCCTTCAGGGCGAACTTGGAGATCAACATGGTGAGCTAGAGCAAGGTGGCAACTAGAGTAGGAACTATTTTTTTTGTGTTTTTGATAAGAGAAAGCAAACCAAACTAAACTATTTTTTTTGGAGTTTTTTGATAAAAAGAGGCAAACAAAACCAAGAAAAAGAAACTAAGCAAACCAAAAACAAAGTAAAGAGAAAGGTTGAGGAGGATTCCCCTTGTGAAGACCTCCTTAGCCTCCCCAGCAATGGCGCCAGAAAACTTGTTGATGGTGCTTCGTTGATGTGGGAGCGCTTCATCGGGAAACCCCAAGAGCAAGGTGTGATGTAGCACAACAGGAAGTCTTCCCTCAGTAAGAAACCAAGGTTATCGAACTAGTAGGAAGAAGGAAACGTCTCAAAGGTGTTGCAAGCAACGTCGAAACCTGCACAACACAAACTCAACACTTTGCCCCAACTAACAGTGAGGTTGTCAGTCTCACCGGTTGCTGTAACAAAGGATTAATTGTATGGTGTGGAAGGTGATGATGGTTTGCAGTAAGTAAATAGTAAAAGTGGAAGATGTATCAATGGTAGAGATTGGACCGGGGTACATAGTTCACTTGAGCTGTTCTCCTTAGATAAAAAAAATGGCATGGTGGGTAAACAAATTACAGCAGGGCAATTGACAGGACTGAGCTAGGCATAACAATGCAATACTAGACATAAAGATCCTATGAGATTCGATTGGGCAATACAACAAGATACATATACCGCCATCCAACTGCATCTATGACTAGAAGTCCACCTTTGGGTTATCATCTGAACCCCCTCCATTATTATGTTGCAAGCAACAGACAACTTCTTTAATCGAAGTGTGTAAGGTAAACAATCCACTTGTTCCATGAACAAGAGACCGTTATTTTCCCCCTAGTGGCAACAGCACATCTACAACCTTAGAGATATCTGTCACTTCCCTTAATTAAATAGAGACATGGACCAACTGTCGAGTATAAATACCCACTCTTGGAGTCACTAGCAACTATTCAGCCAAGATAGCTACTAACAATAGAGAGCATGCAAGATCACAAACAACACAGACATGATAGAATCAATAAGACAAAAACATTAATCAATCTGACATAGTAATCACAATATCCGTCAGATCCCCGCAAATACAACATGCAAGATTACAAATAGATGAGATCTTGATCATGAACGGAGCTCAAAAGATCTAGACATGAAAGCACAAGGAGGAGATACAACCATATAGCTACTACATGGACTCGTAGTCCAAGGTGGAACTACTCATGCTTCATACCGGAGGCTGGCATGATGAAGAAGAAGGCCTTCGGGATGATCTCCCTTCCGGCAGGGTGCCGGGAAGATCTTCAGATCTCCCCGATCTAGGGATGATGGTGGCGGCGGATATAGACGGTTTCGTGGGATATTGATCAGGTGCTTAGGGTTTAGGCATCAGGGGCTTCTTATAGGCGAAGAGGCGAGGCAGGGGGCGCACCAGGGCGGCTACACCCACCAAGCGCAGGGTGGGCCCACCCGCGCAGCCAGGGGGTGTGGCCCCCTGGTGTGTCTCCTCCGTCTGGTATTCTGGCTTCGTGTTCCTCACGGTAAACTATTGACTTTGGCTTTTGTCCCGTCCAATTCCGAGAATATTGATTTTCTGCCTTTCTGGAACCAAAAACAGAAGAAAACAGGCAACTAGCACTGTGGCAACTTGTTAATAGGTTAGTACCAGAAAAAATATGAAAAGCACCTCAAAGTGTGGACAAAGCAAAGAAAAGTAGATAGTAAACAAGCATGGAGCATAAAAAATTATAGATACCTTTCCGGCGTATCATCGTGCTGGGTATGTTTTCTGTTAACTCAGTACATGCAAGAGTGTTATTTGATTCTAGAGCATTACACTCGTTTATTACAGAAGAATTTGCATGCACTAGTAAGATTCAACCAACAAAATTGAAGCATGTTATGATAGTTCAAATACCTGGTTCCACCACCAAAGCTAGACAAATTTGCAAGGTCGTACCTATCAGAATCCATGTAATAAATTTTTTTGCTAATCTAATAGTACTTGGAACCAAAGGTTTGGAAGTAGTACTAGGAATGGATTGGATGTCGAAACATAAAGGATTAATCGACTGTGCTAAGAAAATCATAACCATGACTAGTACCATTGGAGTATCAGTAGAGCATGTATCTGAGACTATGCCCCGTGAATTAAAGTGCAACAAGAGTCTAGCCCAACGAACCATTAACCAAGTCAGAGTAGTCTGTGAATACCCCGACATATTCCAAGATGAATTGCCCGGTATGCCCCCAGATCGGGATATCGAGTTTATCATTGAACGAATCCCTAGAACTGGACCCATATCTTAGAGACCTTATAGTATGAAACCGTCTAAATTAGCGAAGCTAAAGAAGCAAATGGATGCTATGCTGGAGATAGGCTTGATTCAACCAAGTGTGTCGCCATGGAGATCACTTGTTTTGTTTGTGGATAATAAAGATGGAGGTAACCGTTTGTGCACGGATTATCGGAAGATGAATGATGTCACCATTAAGAACAAGTACCCATTGCCGAAGATAGAAGATCTGTTTGACCAGTTGACCGGTGCCAAAGTGTTTTCTAAGATTGATCTTAGAACTGGTTATCATCAACTCAAGATTCACGCAACAGATATTCCAAAGACTGCCTTCACCACCAGATATGGATTGTATGAGTACACTATCATGTCTTTTGGATTAACCAATGCCCCCGCTTATTTCATGAACCTCATGAATAAGATTTTGATGAACTTCCTAGATAAGTTTGTTGCTGTTTTTATCGACGATATTCTGATCTATTCCAAATGAGGAGAAGTCCATGAGCTACACCTGAGAACCATCCTTGAAACCCTTAGAGAGCATTAGTTGTATGCCAAGATTAGCACATGTGAGTTCTGGTTAAAGGAAGTAGGATTCCTAGGACATATCGTGTCAGCAGGAGGAATTGTTGTTGATCCCACCAAGATTAAGGATGTTTAAGAATGGAAAGCCCCAACCACTCAAACCCAAGTTCACGCCTTTCTCGGATTAGCGGGATATTACCGCAAGTTTGTAGAAGGATTCTCGAGCATTGCAAGACCCATGACCTAGTTGTTGAAGAAAGATAAGAAGTTTGAATGGACAGACAAATGTGAAGCAAGTTTTCAAGAGCTCAAGAAGAGATTAATTTCAGCCCCAATTTTGATTATGTCGGATATCAAGAAGCCTTTTGATGTGTATTGTGACACATCCAAGATTGGTCTCGGATGTGTGTTGATGCAAGAAGGCAAAGTCATATCCTATCTGTCCCAACAACTGAAGCAACATGAGCAGAATTACCCTACCCATGACCTCAAACTAGCAACCATAGTTTTAGCCTTGAAGACATGGCGGCATTACCTCATGGGTAACCGCTGTGAGATTTATTCGGATCACAAGAGTCTGACGTATATTTTCACCCAGAAGGAGCTAAATATGAGGCAAGGGAGATGGATAGAGATAATCAAGGACTATGACCTTGACATTCACTATCACCCGGCAAAGCCAATGTGGTAGCAGATGCTCTTAGAAGATTGCCGTGTCGATTGAACACCATGATAAAAGAAGCCCAACCAAGGAGATGGAAAATTTCATAATGGAGCTAGTTAGTGAAGGATTTTTGGCTAGCATAGAACTTTAACCCACTTTGATCAGTCAGATCAAGGAGGCATAGAAAGGAAATGCTAGTATCGAAGGGATCAAACGTCGTATCGGTACAAGGAAGGTAGCCGGATTCACTGAAGATGAAGAAGGAGTTTTGCGGTATAAAGGAAGAATCTGTGTACCTGCAGATTCGGAGTTGAAACAAGCTATTTTGCAAGAAGCCCATGATACTCTTTATTCTATCCACCCTGGAGGAACCAAGATGTATCAGGATTTGAAGGAGCAATTTTGGTGGCACAAGATTAAGAGAGAAATCGGAAGATACATAGCCAAATGTGATATCTGTCAGAGAGTCAAAGCGGGACATTAGAGCCCCACAGGACTTTTGCAACCTTCGCAGATTCTGGAATGGAAATGGGATTTTGTAGGAATGGATTTTATCACCGGTTTGCCTACATCTAGTAGGGGAAATGACTCTATTTGGGTCATAGTGGATAGACTTTCTAAAGCAGCTCATTTCTTACCGGTCCAGACCACTTACCAGAGCTCGAAGCTAGCAGAGTTGTACATTGCTAGGATAGTCAGTTTGCATGGAATCCCCAAGAACATTGTGTCAGATCAAGGAACCCAGTTTACCTCGAGATTTTGGAAGAAAGTCCAAGAAGGATTGGGAACCAAACTAGATTTCAGCACAGCTTATCACCCGCAGATTGATGGACAAGCGGAGTGAGTAAACCAGATATTCTAAGATATGTTGATAGCTTATGTGTTGGAATATGGATCTAAATGGGAGGACTGTCTGCCTTTCGTAGAATTCTCCTACAACAAAAGTTACCAAGATAGTTTGCAGATGGCCCCATTTGATTTTATGTATGGAAGGAAGTGTCATACCCCACTGAATTGGTCGGAAGTAGGAGAGAGTTAGATTTTCGGACCCGACAACCTAAGAGAAGTCGAAGAGAAATTTCACAAGATCCGTGAGGACCTTAAGACAGCCCATTCTAGACAGAACAGTTATGCCGACAAGAGACGTCGAGATCTAGCCTTCACTATCGGAGATTTTGTGTATCTCAAAGTATCACCCTTGAAAGGAATGCAACGTTTCATCTCAACGGAAAGATTGCCCCCAGATATTTTGGACCCTTCAAGATTTTGAATCGCCGAGGAGAAGTATCATATCATCTGGGACTTCCAGAGGAGATGTCATCCGTGCATGATGTGTTCCATATCTCGTTACTTCGCAAATGCCTAGAAGTTCCGTAGAAGACAGAAGTTTTCAAGAATATTGATCACGAAACTATAGAGATCAACAAGAACCCAACTTATCATGAAGTACCCATTCGTATTTTGGAAGAAGCCTTCAGAACCACTAGAACCCGAAGTATCAAGTTTCTCAAGATCTAGTGGAGTAACCATACTGAAGAAGAAGATACTTGGGAACGAGAAGATTACATTAGGACTGAGTTTCCAGATCTCTTATGTTCCTAGTTTTCTTTTTCTTAAATCTTGGGACGAGATTTTTTTAAGGAGGGAAGGTTTGTAACATCCCAAAAATGTTAAACCAGATTATCAAGTTCTAATCACCCAAGTTTAGGGTTAACAAAAACTTTTATTATTAAAATTAATATGGGTGCATATGTGTGTGTGATTAATGCATGAATGATTGCATTTTCCATGTTTGATTGCTGGGAATGTTAAGGATTGGTTTAAAGATGAAAAAAATAGCATCTAGATCATTTCCAAGCAGAATCAAATGAAGAGATAATCAAATATAAGAAATATAAGCAAATGGTCATTTTGGCCAAACTTGTTCACTAGACCACTTTGGGTGTTCCTAGTCAAAGATTTCTAATAGAAACAAATCCAATTCATTTCACCCCTTGCTAGACCAAGTAACAATGAACCCAAGAAAACTCACAAACTTACATAAACTATTTTCAAATCCATTTGAGAGGCATTCAAAAATTGAATCCTTAATAGGTACTAAGATGGCCATTTCTCAAAAACCAGTCAAATCAATTCACCTTACCAAAACCTAGCAACCATAGAATACCAAGATTTTGCCAAGATCACTTACCAAAATTCATCCAACAATTCAAACTTTGAATTCATGCGGCCATTTCGTCAAACACCTAGTGGACACAGATAAACCTTGCCTAACTTCTACTATGGTGAGCAGTAATTGATCAAAACTTTGTCCCCACTTCACTCCCTTGGTCTACCCAGTGCCCAGCACTGCATTGAAGTAGCTCCCCCTTCACTGCTTGGACTAGTGCCTTGCCACCTAAGCCATCCTTGCTAGTCGAGCATTGACAGCTCATAGGAGCCAGCCCGCGCCCGTCCACGATGTCTAGGAGACAGGACACCGCCCACCGCCACTCCCTGTCCACCCCTCGATCGCAGCCAAGCCATGGACCACCCGAGGAACGCTGCGCCCATTTTCTCTGCGCCATGCCGAGAAAATGTGAAGCAAGTTTTCAAGAGCTCAAGGAGAGACTAATTTCAGCCCCAATTTTGATTATGCCGGATATCAAGAAGCCTTTTGATGTGTATTGTGACGCATCCAAGATTGGTCTCTGCTGTGTGTTGATGCAAGAAGGCAAAGTCATATCCTATATGTCCCGACAACTGAAGCAACATGAGCAGAATTACCCTACCCATAACCTCGAACTAGCAGCCGTAGTTTTAGACTTGAAGACAAGTCAGAATTACCTCATGGGTAACTGCTGTGACATTTATTCGAATCATAAGAGTCTGAAGTATATTTTCACCCAGAAGGATCTAAATATGAGGCAAAGGAGATGGATAGAGCTAATCAAGGACTATGACCTTGATATTCACTATCACCCCGGCAAAGCCAATATGCTAGATGATGCTCTTAGCAGATTGCTGTGTGGATTGAACAACATGATAAAAGAAGCCCAGCCAAGTTTGCATGAGGAGATGGAAAATTTCATAACGGAGCTAGTTAGTGAAGGAATTTTGGCTAGCATAGAACTTCAACCCACCTTGATCAGTCAGATCAAGGAGGCACAGAAAGGAAATGCTAGTATCGACGGGATCAAACGTCGTATCGGTACAAGGAAGGTACCCGGATTCACCAAAGATGAAGAAAGAGTTTTGCGGTATAAAGGACGAATCTGTGTGCCCGCAGATTCAGAGTTGAAACAAGCTATTTTGCAAGAATCCCATGATACTCTTTATTCTATCCACCCTAGAGGAACCAAGATGTATCAGGATTTGAAGGAGCAATTTTGGTGGCACAATATGAAGAGAGAAATCGGAAGCTACAGAGCCAAATGTGATATCTGTCAGAGAGTCAAAGCGGGACATCAGAGACCCGCAGGACTTTCGCAACCTTCGCAGATTCTGGAATGGAAATGGGATTTTGTAGGAATGGATTTTATCACCGGTTTGCTTACATCTAGTAGGGGAAATGACTCTATTTGGGTCATAGTGGATAGACTTTCTAAAGTAGCTCATTTCTTACCGGTCGAGACCACTTACCAGAGTTCGAAGCTAGCAGAGTTGTACATTGCTAGGATAGTCAGTTTGCATGAATTCCCAAAGAACATTGTGTCAGATTAAGGAACCCAGTTTACCTCGAGATTTTGGAAGAAAGTGCAAGAAGGATTGGGAACCAAACTAGATTTCAGCACAGCTTATCACCCGTAGACAGATGGACAAACGGAGCCAGTAAACCAGATATTCTAAGATATGTCGAGAGCTTGTGTGTTGGAATATGGATCTAAATGGGAGGACTGTCTACCTTTCGCAGAATTCTCCTACATCAATAGTTACCAAGCTAGTTTGCAAATGGCCCCATTTGATTTTATGTATGGAAGGAAGTGTCATAACCCCACTGAATTGGTGGGAAGTAGGAGAGAGTCAGATTTTTGGACCCGACAACCTAAGAGAAGCCAAAGAGAAGGTTCACAAGATCCGTGAGCACCTTAAGACCGCCCAATCCAGACAGAACAGTTATGCCGACAAGAGACGTTGAGATCTAGCCTTCACTATCAGAGATTTTGTGTATCTCAAAGTATCACCCTTGAAAGGAATGCAGCGTTTCAACTCAAAGGAAAGCTAGCCCCCAGATATATTGGACCCTTCAAGATTTTGAATCACCGAGGAGAAGTATCATATCAACTGGAACTGCCGGAGGAGATGTCAGCCGTGCATGATGTGTTCCGTTTCTTATTACTTCGCAAATGCCTTGAAGTTCCGTAGAAGACCGAAGTTTTCAAGAATGTTGATCACGGAACCATAGAGAACAACAAGGACCTAACTTATTGTGAAGTACCCATTTGTATTTTGGAAGAAGCCTTTAGAACCACCAGAACCCGAAGTATCAAGTTTCTCAAGATCCAGTGGAGTAACCATACTGAAGAAGAAGCTACTTGGGAATGAGAAGATTACATTAGGACTGAGTTTGCAGATCTCTTATGTTCCTAGTTTTCTTTTTCTTAAATCTTGGGAAGAGATTTTGTTTAAGGAGGGAAGGTTTGTAACATCCCAAAAATGTTAAACCAGATTATAAACTTCTAATCACCCAAGTTTAGGGTTAACAAAAACTTTTATTATTAAAATTAATATGAATGCATATGTGTATGTGATTAATGCATGAATGATTGCATGTTCCATGTTTAATTGCTAGGAATGTTAAGAATTGGTTTAAAGATGAAAACAATATCATCTAGATCATTTCCAAGCAGAATCAAATGAAGAGAAAATCAAATATAAGAAATATAAGCAAATGGTCATTTTGGCCACACTTGTTCACTGGACCACTTTGGGTAGCTCCCCCTTCACTTATTGGACTAGTGCCGCGCCACCCGAGCCATCCTTGTCGGTGGAGCATCGACAACTCACAGGAGCCAGCCCGCACCCATCCACGATGTCTAGGAGACATGCCACCGCCCACCGCCACTCCCTGTCCACCCCTTGATCGCAGCCAAGCCATGGACCACCCGAGGAACGCCGCGCCCATTTTCTCTGCGGCATGCCGAGAGCATGCCAGAGCGCCATGGCCGACATGCGCGCATACGCTGCGCCTTGCCCTCACCATGCGTACCTGCACTCGCCACGACCCTAGCTACCCCCAGACATGCCCGTTCGCCTCTAGGCGACAAGTAGCCATTGTACGCCGTCTCCAACACCGCCATTCCTGTGCAAAGCACGGACCACTCCTGACCATCCTCGATCGCCCCGTGTCGCGCCTTTAATCCAGTGACAACCGCCAGGAAACACCCCACCGTCCTACGCCCTCAACCATGCCCGTAACTCACTGCAATGACGTCGCCGGAGGAGCTAGCCCATGCCGCTCTGCCCCTCTCGCCGATGTATAAATAGAGGCCCCCTCCTCCTCAATTAACCACACCATCTCACTCCCCTCTGTCTCAGAACCACCCCTGACCCTTTCCCGGAGCAAGGTAAGCACCGGCCCGCCGGAATTTGGCCGGAGTCCGCCACTGTAGAGGAGAAGAGGAGCCGTCGATTGGAGCCACCCCAGGAGCTACCGCGACCACCGTTCGAACCACCATCGTCGACAACGTCGTTCGCCCCCATCGCCAACCCTAGCGGAAGCCCAGGTGAGCCACCGCATACCCCCACCGTCGCTATTAGGGTTCAGTATCGTCGGAGCTGTGTGACGGAGATGACGAACGTCGGCCGTAGATCTTAGTCTAATCGTAGGTCCTAGATTGAAACATACCGCTTTGGTTAGATAGAGCCGCTGAGTAGAGGGCCCCCCTGTCAAGCTGCAGTCAAATTGGGCCACAAGATGTACTGCCCAAGATTGCTCTGCCCAAAGTGATTCAAATAATCTTTTTCCATTTTAGTTAAAACCAGTTTAGTTAGTAGATTCAAAACTCAATTCAAAGAGATTTACTGAACCAAATTGCATGATTCCAATTTTGTTAGAAAGATATTCAAATTATCTATCCAAGCCATTTGGATTCAAACCATTTGACATTATAGATCACCTATAGTAAAAATAACAAGACAGAGACTTTTCCACATTCAAACATTTTTCAAAAATTAACCATAAATGCTTTTGAGTTGATTCCAACTCTCAAAAATCACATTTGACAAGAGCTACATGAATATTTAAAAATATTTAGGTTTACATGCAATGATCTTGGACTAGTACTAAAAGAATTCTCTATAGGAATTTCTAGTCACTTTAGTTGTATAAAATAGTAATTTTAAACTTTGTCAAATATGACCACAACTTTAAATCACATTACCAAGTATTATAATATGTGGTGATGATATGTGTCCACATGATCCCATATTTTAATTGGAGAATATAAAATCTTAAGTAGTTTTCAATGAGTATAAATTACTTTTCTAAGATAAGAAATATAAGACTGGGTCTTTATTTCATGTGATGATTGTGATGAACACCACTTAACTACCTTTGTGTGCCAAATAGAGGTAGTTAAGTATTGTTTGGTTATTGTGTACCCTGTATTTATTTATAGATGCTAGTTAAGTATTGCTTTGGTTATGCAACCTTGATTACACCAATCCCAGTTTTACTTGCAAGCTTTATTCTTTTATCTTTACCAAAGTTCTTTATTACTTTTAGTTAGTGCTTTGTGAGTTTTGGAAAAATAGTATAGATAGCATAAAGAACATAAACTAGGCCTAAGTAGTTAGAACTAGATGTCATCAAAAGGCATAAGACTAGATTTGGATAGTCACACTTGATTAGCACCCCTCATTAGTGAATACCCTCAACTTTAGTGGATAGTGCTAAGCGTAAAAGTTGATCACTTTAGATGGGAATACTTGGTGAAAATGATTATGAAAACCTTGGAATGAGGATTCATTCTATTGTAATGTTTTGACATGTGTTGTGAACACAAGATGATTTGATGATGAAAATGCTGAGGCATGAACCTTGACCCTTTATAAAAATTCATGGTTGGGTTCGGATGCAATACCATTCCTATTTTTCCATACAACCATAATACCTGAATTGGGTAGGGATTAACTGGAAGTTTATATGTCTTGGTATGGGTTCCCTTGCGGAAGAGTTTGAACTGAGGCTACCTCGTGATGACTGTCCACCTATGCAGTACCCAAGATGACAGATGGTCATGGTTGGGAGGCCAAACTCATAGGGGAGGTGCATATACTAGGGTGTGTAATTGAAAGGTTAGGATTGATTATCCACATACTCAATATCATGATTCAGGGTTATTGATGGCGTGTTCAATGCCTCGTGGGAGACCCCAAGAGAAAGGTATGATGAGCACAGCAGCAACTTTCCCTCAGTAAGAAACCGAGGTTATCGGACTAGTAGGAGGAAGGAAACGACTCAAAGGTGTTGCTAGCAACTTGGAGGCCTGCACAACACAAACTCAAGACTTTGCCCCAACAAACAGCAAGGTTGTCAATCTCACTAGTTTGCTGTAACAAAGGATTAACTTTATGGTGTGGAAGGTAATGGTGGTTTGCAACAAGTAAACAGTAACCGTGGAAGATGTATCAATGGTAAATATTGGACCGGGGTCCATAGTTCACTAGAGGTATTCTCCTTAGATAAACAAACATGGCATGCTAGGTAAACAAATTACAGCAGGGCAATTGACAGGACTGAGCAAGGCATAACAATGCAATACTAGACATTCATGATCCTATGAGATTCGATTGGGCAATACAACAAGATACATAGACTGCCATCCAACTGCATCTATGACTAGAAGTCCACCTTTGGGTTATCATCCGAACCCTCTCCAGTATGAAATTGCAAGCAACTTACAACTGCTTTAGGCAAAGTGTGTAAGGTAAACAATCCACTTGTTCCATGAATAAGAAACCGTTGTTTTCTCCCTAGTGGAAACAACACATCTACAACCTTAGAGATTTCTGTCACTTCCCTTAGATTATATAGAGGCATGAACCCACTATCAAGCATAAATACCCCCTCTTGGAGTCACTAGCAACTACTCGGCCAAGATAGCTACTAACAACAGAGAGCATGCAAGATCACAAACAACACAAACATGATAGAATCAATAAGACAAAACCATTAATCAATCTAACATAGTAATCTCAATATCCATCGGAACCCCGCAAACACAACATGCATGATTACAAATAGATGAGATCTTGATCATGAACGGAGCTCACAAGATCTAGACATGAAAGCACAAAGGAGGATATACAACCATCTAGCTACTACATGGACCCGTAGTCCAAGGTGGAACTGCTCACCCTTCATACCGGAGGCTGGCATGATGAAGAAGAAGGCCTCCGAGATGATCTCCCTCCGGCAGGGTACCGGGAAGAGCTTCAGCTCCCCCCGATCTAGGGACGATGGTGGCGGCGGCTATAGATGGTTTTGTGGAATATTGATCGGGTATTTAGGGTTTAGGCATCAAGGGCTTCTTATAGGCGAAGAGGCGAGGCAGGGGGTCACTAGGGCGGTTGCACCCCCCAGGCGCGGGCTAGCCCTAGACGCACGGCCAGGGGGTGTTGTCCCCTAGTGGCCTTCCTCCGTCTCCTATTTAGGCTTCGTGTTCCCGAGGGTAAAATACTGACTTTGGCTTTTGTCCCGTCCAATTCCGAGAATATTGATTTTCTTCCTTTCTGGAACCAAAAACAGAAGAAAACAGGGAACTGGCACTACGGCATCTTGTTAATAGGTTAGTACCTAAAAACATATAAAAACACCTCAAAGTGTAGACAAAGAAAAGAAAAGTAGATACTAAACAAACATGGAACATCAAAAATAATAGATACGTTTCCGACGTATCAAGCATCCCCAAGCTTAACTCCTGCTCGTCCTCGAGTATGTAAGTGATAAAATGAATAATTTTTGAGGTGACATGCACCATCAAAATCAAGATCAAACCATTTGCAAGCATTGAAATCTGGGATCAAAGAACTCTAAACATGAGCATGAAACATGCAGTTCTAACAATAAGACAAATTAACTATGCATGAAACATGAAAGGCTACAAACAAAGATCATGAATAACATGTATTGAAAAACGTTTGTTTGTTTCACATACAGAAAACATGGCATAGTGGCATTCAGCTTGTCCCTCATAGAGTAGCAAATATACGCATAGGACACCTTCAAAGTTCATAAGAGTGACTAGATACAAATAGCACAAGAACAAGCAATATCAACAATATACGTCAATCAATAAGTTTTGGGACAATGCACATAGAACTAAGAATGTCAACTATGCTCTCTTAACTGGTTCCTAAAGGTAAAAGGTGGAGACTCAATATAATGGTGAAAGAAAGGCCCTTCATAAAAGGAAGCAGGGATTTCAAGTTTCAAAAAGATCTTGCAAAAATTATGGTACTTGTTAGCTTTCAGCCCTCATTGCCCCTATCATAAGCATCTTGAAGTGATTAAGGTTAAAGTGAACAAACTATGGAGTATATGCTTGGCAAAGTATAACTTGGAAATCTCATGTCCCTTGAATACGAGGGCCGCTCCTCATGCTACTCAAGTTTAGTTACTTGCAAGTTCTTGTCATAGTAAGTACATATGTATCATAGAGAACCGCCAACGGGGTACCCCTTGAACATGGTATAAGAGCAATCCCATAACCAAAATGACAAGGCAAGCAGACAATGAACATCTTAGCATTCTTCTTATTTACCATGGGAATATGGTGCTTTTTTCTCTCATTCCTCTTTTCTCATATCTCTTTTTCTATATATCTTTTTATAAGAAGAATGCTTCATAGATGTTACTATGGTGATGCTGCAAGTTTCCACCATGATTAGGCATGGCTTAGGCTAGAGGCCCAGGCGTTTGTCTAACACACATACATAACTCCATGGACTTACAAGCTCCCCTTTCATTTCACATCGATGACATCCATAGACAAAAGAGTATGATATCAACTGTGTACAAAGTACAAGTGCAATGTTTAAAGTGTTCCCCATGACAGCATGGTTCTGCTAATTCCAACGTATAAGTGCAAGCATATACAACATAGATGACACAATGGTTCAAGTTTATTAGGGGCAACAAATATAAAGTGTGCCATCAAGTTCGTGAGAGCTTTAATCACTAAGTTTTCACATAACAAAATAATTTTTAATTGGAAGATAGCTGAAAACAAGAATATACTTGGAATGGTGTAACACACCATGCATAGGAATTTATAGTGGACACATTGGAATAACTTGGTTTCTTGGGAGTTGGAAGCATGAGTAGAGCTTACTCATACAAGTGGAGGCTAGCAAAAGACTGGGAGCGACCAACTAAGAGAGCAATAATGGCCATAATCATGCAGAGCGACAACATATTACTAACCAAAGCATAGAGTGGTACTATAATTCAAGGACTAAATGATCATAGGGACTATGGTGACTTCTTCATAGTCATAACATGGTGTGAGCATGTGCCAAGTTAACCCAAACAAAGCATCAAAGGAGAATACCACAATACTATGCTTTTGCATGCTAAAACAACGCATGATTCTTTCAAGGCACACTAAGCAATCCCAATTGTTTGGAACAAGTCATGATACAACAATAATCCCTAAGCATAAGGTCAAAACAACACCTAGCATGACATGGTAAATTCTAAGTCATAGTCCAAGCAAGCTCCTCTTGGACTATTCAAGCAAGAACTTTCTACTCCTTTGCAACACCAATCAACTTATTTGAAACAACTCAGCGATAACGGGGGTCCAAACTACTTTCTTGAAGCAAACTAAGCAAAGAAAACAAAAACTAAGTCGCTCCAAGAACAACACAACAGTGAATGAAACAATAAAAACGAAGTGTCTAGAGAGACCTAAGCTTTTTATTGATGAAGAAGGGGATGCCTTGGGCATCTCCAAGCTTTGACGCTTGTACCTCTTGAATATTTCTTGGGGTGACACCGGGGTAGCGTCTCCAAGCTTGAGCTTTTATCCATTCTTCATCTCATTACATCATTCTCTCTCTACACCTGAAATTTTTCCTTCATACAAAACTTCACACAATCTTCATTAGCAACATTAGTGTATTCAAAAGATAATAGACCCTTGGATTTTGCTTTAGAACAGAAAAACTTTCACTAAAAACACTAGCTACTGTAGAAATTCCCTCAAAAAGCTCAATTTCCCAAAAATAACCCAAAAAGGAATCAATAAAAAGCAAATGCAAATAATGGCAGAAATCTATCAATATCAGTAGGTGAAAACCGATTTTTTTGAAGACCTTCTATTGCTCAAATCAAAAAGTGTTGAACTAATGAAAGTTAGATAACATACTGGGGGATTTATTTGTAAATTATCAGTTTAATACGACTTACATAGATTCCTCACGATTTTTTATGGTGGAGCACAAATATCTGTTTCGGGACAGCAACTCCCCAAATCTCACTTCCCTCTCATTAAAGTTCATTCTTGGAACAAAAAGCAAACAAAAAGGATAAGGATAGGTCATTACTGAAGTAATAACTTCCAAGACTCAAGAAAACTCTTGGGTTATCTCCCAACAAGTACTTTTGTTTAACGCCTTTAAGTTAGGCACTGATAATTTGAGAAGATGCTCACATAAGAACTATGAGTTGAAGTAAAAGAGAGTATCAAGAAGCAAATTCAAAACAAATTTGAGTCTAACCCACTTCCTATGCATAAGAATCTTGTAAAGAAACAGGTCATGAATGCACAAAGCAACAAGCATAGGAAAGCAAAACAAGTGCAACTTCAAGATTTTCAACATAAAGAGGGGAAACTTGATACTATTGAGATACATAAGACCATGTTTACCTCTCTCATAATAAATTTCAGTAGAATGATGAATAAACTCAACAATATAACTATCACATAAAGCATGCTTTCCATGATCTACAAACACATAATTTTTATCAAGCTCAAAAATAGTGGGATTAAAACCTTCAAACCCACTATTAACAATTTTATAACAAGGTGACTGATCATTCAATATAGGACCATCATCTAGAGCTTTATCATACAAAATTTCTAAGCATATCTATTTAGGCACAAATAAAGGATTATCATAGATAACAGGAGCATAACTATTATCACAAGTTTTACCCATAGTATATATTTCAAAAGAATCCACATGAACATAACATTCATCGTCCTCTGGTAAGCATGGGGGACAATCAAATAATGTAAGAGGTAAAGAGTTACTCTCATTAGAAGGTAGGAATGTGTAGACCCATTCTTCCTCCTCTTGACCATCACTTTCCTCCTCTTTTTCATCTAATGAGCTTTCAAGTTCAGCAATTTCTTCTTCCATAGTCTCCTGCAAGGCATTAGTCTCTTCCGTTTTTGGATAGCACCTATTAAAATATTCAACAATATAGCCATTTTCTTCCTTGTAATTATCAAAGCAAAATTTAAGTATCTCATAAACCTATATTCATAAGGTGCATCATCAGTATTTTCAAGCAAACTGGCAAGTTCAAATGCACCCTTGAAAGCAATAAATTATTCAATTTGTTCCTCATCATAAAAATCATAATTTCCTTTAGCATAAGAAGATATGGTAACATTATCATTATACTCACATTGAAAAGGTAGGTGTTTATACCTCCTACAGCAACAAGATTTATCAAAGCAATAAGTAACATTATAACTAGAGCACACCTCTCTAGCAATAGTATTCAATTTATTAATTTGTTCCCATAAGTGTTTCCTTTTTTGTGACAAACGGTGTTCCTTATAATAATACTTTTCTTCTTCCGTGAACCCACCTTGCCAATAAGAACTAATTTCAAAGAAACCATCCATTGATAGAAAGCATGACAAGGCAAGGAAATAACACACCAGCAACTAGAGCAGGAACTAATTTTTTGTGATTTTGGTAAGAGAAAGCAAACGAAACTAAACTAATTTGCTTGGAGATTTTTGATAAAAAGAGGCAAACAAAACCAAGCAAAAGATACTAAGAAAAACAAAAACAAAGTAAAGAGAAAGGTTGAGAAGGACTCCCCTTGTGAAGACGTCCTTAGCCTTCCCGGAAACGGCGCCAGAAATAAGCTTAATGGCATGTTCAACTCCTTGTTGGGAGACCCAAAGTGCAAGGTATGATGAGCACAGCAACAAGTTTTCCCTCAGTAAGATACCGAGGTTATCGAATCAGTAGGAGGAAGGAAACGACTCAAAGGTGTTGCTAGCAACTTGGAGACCTGCACAACACAAACTCAAGACTTTGCCCCAACAAAAAGCGAGGTTGTCAATCTCACTGGTTTGCTATAACAAAGGATTAACTATATGGTGTCAAAGGTAAGTAAACAATAACAGTGGAATATGTATCAATGGTAAAGATTGGACCGGGGTCCATAGTTCACTAGAGGTGTTCTACTTAGATGAACAAACATGGCATGCTAGGTAAAAAAATTACATCAGGGCAATTGACAGGACTGAGCAAGCATAACAATGCAATACTATACATTCATGATCCTATGAGATTCCATTGGGCAATACAACAAGATACATAGACCGCCATCCAACTACATCTATGACTAGAAATCCACCTTTGGGTTATCATATGAACCCCATCCATTATTAAGTTGCAAGCAACATACAACTGCTTTAAGCAAAGTGTGTAAGGTAAACAATCCAATTGTTCCATGAATAAGAGACCGTTGTTTTCTCCCTAGTGGAAACAACACATCTACAACCTTAGAGATTTCTGTCACTTCCCTTAGATTAAATAGAGGCATGAACCCACTATCGAGCATAAATACCCCCTCCTGTAGTCACTGGCAACTACTTGGCCAAGATAACTACTAACAACGAAGAGCATGCAAGATCACAAACAACACAGACATGATAGAATCAATAAGACAAAACAATTAATCAATCTGACATAGTAATCTCAGTATCTATTGGATCCCCGCAAACACAACATGCATGATTACAAATAGATGAGATCTTGATCATGAACGGAGCTCACAAGATCTAGACATGAAAGCACAAAGGAGGAGATACAACCATCTAGCTACTACATGGACCCGTAGTCCAAGGTGGAACTATTCATACTTCATACCGGAGGCTGGCATGATGAAGAAGAAGGCCTCCGGGATGATATCCCCTCTGGCAGGGTGCCGAGAAGAGCTTCAGATCCCCCCAATCTAGGGGCGATGGTGGCAGTGGCTATAGACGGTTTCGTGGAGTATTGATCGGGTATTTAGGGTTTAGGCATAGGCGAAGAGGCAAGGCAGGGGGGTCGCCAGGGCAGCTGCACTCCCCAGGTGCGGGCTAGCCCTAGCCGCGAGGCCAGGGGGTGTGGCCCCCTGGTGGCCCTCCTCCGTCTCGTATTCAGGCTTCGTGTTCCCCACGGTAAAATATTGACTCTGGCTTTTGTCCCGTCCAATTCCGAGAATATTGATTTTCTGGCTTTCTGAAACCAAAAACAGAAGAAAACAGTCAACTAGCACTGCGGCATCTTGTTAATAGGTTAGTACTATAAAATAGATAAAAACACCTCAAAGTGTAGACCAATCAAAGCAAAGTAGATACTAAATAAACATGGAACATCAAAAATTATAGATACGTTTCCGACATATCAGTTATCCCTGAGGATTTATCAAATGTTGTGGTGAAAGTGTACCACCTCTACAGAGTGTCAAACTATTCGAATAGGTGCGTCCGCGGTTATAGACAGTTGGAGTGGCCATACTGTTCCGTCGTCAGATGTTTTCAAATGACTGGTGAAATGAACTAGGACTTTGACTTGACCACAACAGGGTTGTGAACATGAAAACTAAGTTCCCACTTAGGTGTTATAGAACATTAAACTAATTTTCTTTACTTCTTAATTCAGTATGAACTAAACCTGGCTTTTGCAAAAAAAACTAGAGCTTAGTATTCCTACTCGAACTACTATACTTGTTAGTGATAGTTTGCGAGTACATAAAGAGTACTCATGGCTTTATGCCTGGCTATTCCCATGGCCAGACTATGAGGAGGACTACCAGGATGATGGACAACATGAAGTCTATGACAACTAGGATCATCTCCCATCGTCAGCATTGCCTGTGACCCTGAAGATGAATCCCCGCTATGTTTAATTTTCGCTGCGTTGATTGTATTAAGACTGGATCATGAGATCCTTTATTTGTAGGACCTTTATTATGGTTTGTAATGGATGATGTACTATGTTACCAATTCTATTATGTCTCAAAAAATGATAATCCTGGGATTGCGAGGTATGGCATAACAAGAATCTGGGATTAAAAATCTAGGTGTTGACACTAATAGCCATAGTAAAACAACAGATCTGATGACGGTGTACGTACTGATCGGTTGTGGATGTAGTCGCCGTTGGTGCAGTAGCCTGTCAACGAAGTCGACGTGCAGTAGGTCCGTATTGATGACCGGAAAGACGCGCCATGATGACGAACTCGAGCAGTCACGTGGAGCGCTTCCCAAAAACCTTATTCGCCCTCGCCCGTACAGGATCACAAAGGCGAGTGGTTCCGAAGACCTTCTCTCCTGACCGCCGGTGCACGCCGGCAAGAGTGATGAAGTAGGCTACGGTTGCGGTGCAAGCAGAGACGATGGCAAAACCCTAGATTGGTTCGGTGTCATACGTTGTGGAGGCCGCACAGGCGTTTATATAGAGAGGATCGAAAATCCCGTACATGATACGAAGTGGACCAAGACCACGTTATATACGTTTGGGTCGGTTACATATAGCTTACGATCCGGGAGCAACCCGAATCCACTAACTGTTGACATGACTGTCTAACCGCACACATTTTCCTGAGCAGAAAATAAATCTTGGCTCAGCGAGATTCCTGCAACCCACGGCACGCGCGCGTCGTGTCGTGATGAGGCGAGCGTGCGTGCGAGCGGCGTCGTCGTTGGAGGAGGAGCGCGTGTGTAGCTCTCTTGTTGTCACTCACTTACAAAGTGGTGCAAAACTCCACCTTATAAGGTGGTGCAAATCACCTTCAACTTTCCATGTGGGAGTAAACATTAGCTCCCACTGCTCTTGCCACACAAATGTGAGCTGCCACCAACTCGGGCAAAATCATATATGGGCTTCCACATACATGGGGTTTGAGATTTAGAGAAAATCTGAAATCACACATGGGTCTAATGATTTATCCTAGTATTTTTAACATCTTCTTCGCTACAATAGTGATGGTGACTTCTACTTCACAAAAAGTCTACTCCACCATCAACGACAATCTATGGCACCGACTCCTTGGGAACCCTAGCTCCACTTTGCATTTTCCATCATATTTTCTTTCACTTTGTAATAAACGTCCTACTAGTCTCTCTCCACTTTGTGATGCATGTCAACTAGGTCATAATAGACGTCTCCCCTCCTCCCCCTCAAACTCTCACACCTCCCTGTCATTCCAGCTCATCCATTACAACTTGTGGACCTCTCCAATTACTAGTTTAGTTTTCGGGTTACAAATATTACTTGGTTTTACTAGATGGTTTCACTCATTATTGTTGGAAATTTTCTTTACGAAATAAATCTGACATGTGTGTTACCCTTCGGCATTTCTTCCCACTATTCTACCGAAATTTGTTTGAACTGTTGTGTGGTGCATAAGGAATTCACATTTTTCATAAAGAAAATATTTGAAGGCCTCAAGATATCCACAAGAAACTTTCCTTTAAGGTTTTACTGTTTTTTTTTCACTGTAGTATGAAGGAGGAAGTAGTGGCTAGTAATTCTATATGAAGATGTCATTATGGGTTTATTGTTCGATACCATGCAAGTTGTTTTTAATACTAAATGAAATTAGAAAATAGAGGTTCTTTGGTCGATGAGAGGACTTCTTATTTTATTAGGGAGAATTTTTTGGAAGGCACCATGTGGAATAGATAGGACTTCTCAACTATCGAACTGAGAAGATGTATGGAACATTGTTCAAGATCGAAAAGGAGGAAGAGTATTATACGCACACAAGAAGAATTGGAAAATTTAGACTATCTACCTACTAAACACTCGGGTATGAGCATCTCCTTTGGATCCATCCTATTAGTTAAGAAAACAAGCCTATTTGCTATGTTTATATTTCCCAGAAGTGGATTGGCGTGTGTCTGGACAGCCTGCCCAGTCCGTATCGGAGTACGTGACGATGTCGGGAGATGTTGAAGACGGAAGGAGCAAGATGGAGCTTGTTGTCCCTCGAACATAGCCGAGTATTTGTTTGATGAGAACAAGGTGACCATCGCGAGGATCATGCATGTGCAAGCACACTTGCTGCAAGTTGCAGGTGAGGTCTGGACGTGTCATTGTCAGGTACCGTAGACCTCCTGCGAGGTTACGGTCGTCTGATAGGTCGGCGACGGGAGGGCCGACGTCGTCAGCAACCTTTGGAAGGGTGTGGATGGACGTCAAGGCCGTCTTGCACTGGACCATGCCAGCGTGTTGGAGAGCCTCTTCAGCGTACTACTCCTGGCTGAGGAAGAAGCCACGAGGAGTGCAGCATACACGAATCCTGAGGGAGTAGTCGAACGGCCCCATGTCCTTCACTACAAACTCGATCTTGAGCTTGGCAACGAGTGCTTGAACCAGCGTGGTAGAAGATGCCATTAGAACGATGTCCTCGATGTATAGCCGGAGTAACACCGCCTCCGAACCCGCCATAGTATAAACAGCGAGGCGTCAGAGCGAGAGGAAGTGAAGCCGATGGTGATGGCGAAGGAAGGGAAGTGCTTGAACCATGCTCGTGGATCCTATTTTACTCCGTATAGGGATTTGGCAAGTTTGCACACATGATCGTAGCGCAAATCATCGACGAAGCCAGCTAGTTAGCAGCAATACACTTGCTCGTCGAGGAAGGCACTGAGAAAAGCGTTCTTGACGTCCAACTGATGGACATGATAGTCACGAGAGCACGGTAGAGCACGACACGGATTGTCACCGGTTTGAGAACCAGTGAGAATGTTTCCCCGATGTCGATGCCACTGCATAGGGCAAAGCCACGAATGACCCATCGGGCCTTTTACCGCTCGAGAGATCCATCCTCGCGTGTTTTGTGCCTGAAAACCCACTTGCCAGTGACAGCATTAGTCCGCTATGGCCTAGGAACCAGAGTCTAGGTATGGTTCAAAGAGAGGGCGTCAAAATTGTCTTGCATTGTGTCACGCTAGTGGGGATCTCGGACCGCTTCCTGAACAGAGGAGGGAATGGGTGAGATGAGTGGTAGCGACATTGGAGTATCAAGGGTTTAGCTGAAACATGCCATGACTCGCACGGGTCACCATGTGATGGTGACGAGCCGCAGGTGGCGATGGTGACTGATGGTTGTGAAATATAACCATCCACATCCGCATTTAAACTAGATATTATTCATATATTGATGAAATATCTCTCTATTTCCTACCACTAATGCCTAATGGTAAAAGGGGTATGCAATCCTTTCTTGCTATTTTTGCCTGCGCACATAATGACATATTATGATGGGAATAACTATATAAATGCCAAAGATACGAGATTTCCAACACGACAAAGAAACCAGGAGCCGTGAGGAGGCAACTGCAAGTTTAACGACCAACTATATGGCCCGCCACCATATAGTTGCCGCCGAATAGTTTGCACCGACCTCCTTAGGTCAAACAGAACAACTTTCGTGAAGGGACCCCCTATATAAAGAGGCTTCAGGTGACGAGAAACAAGCCCCTGACTCCACAACATCGTTTCTTTCACCCTAAACTCTCCCTGCCGCCACGCCGGAGGAATATATCTAGATCTAAACCTCTAAACCCTTCTCCACCACCATAAGCATCTTCCACCACTTGTAATAGTAGATCTCTATTACAATGTTTATGATTATCGATTTCATCTCTATGTGTGAGTAATTATCCTTGGGCTACGGGCTTCGGCCTAGCCATGTAGCTTTTGTGCATGTCATTTATCATAGATGGGATCATATATTAGTTTGTATGACATGATGATAATAGTACCTTCTATTGCCTGAATATAAGAATTTGTCAGGTACCCAAGACCCGTGGATTGATCCAAGTAAAGGGAGTGTAAGTAACGACTGATCTGCAGGATAGGAACCCTAGTGACAGAAAGGGCAGTATGGATGTATATGAGGAAATTACTTGGGATTAACGGTGACATCACTAGTAGGTTATTTCCATAAGCGACTGTGGAGGTGATAACATTTATGGATGCACTGCCCACATATAATTATCTTGCTCTAACAATTACATGAGTACTTTATTATTATCTATTATTATCATAAGATGTTTTTGCATAACTACTGGTGAAAAACGAAGACCCTAGGCCATCTCTCTCCATCGTTAACAACAACAACAAGATCACAAACTCTTGGTCCGATAAAAACGCAATAGGAATTCTAAAACTCTCCAAGGTCCGTTCAAGTAATCCCACTTTGCTTTCTGCTTCCCGAGTATTTTATAAACCTAGGTCTACTATGGAAAAAGAGCTATACTACATCCCTAATCCGGATCGAAGGTATCAAACCTTTTTCTAGCGCCGTTTCTGGGGAAGCAATAGCTACCCCGGTGAGGTTTGTAGGAACCTTGCTAGTTTTAATTCTCGTTTTTAATTTTGTTAGTTTGCTTTCAGTTTCTATTTGAGAAACCAAAAAAATTAGTTAGTCTTTTTAATTCTTCCTTTATCATCATTAGTACTTGTTTAAGAAAATACAAAAACATAGGAAGTATGCATGAAAAGAAGCTTGGGGAGTTTGCAACTCCTAACAATGATTATTTGCGTACTCCTATTACTTAGCCAACAATTGCTGCTGAATATTATGAAATTAAGCCCCACTCTTTAAGTTTGGTTCAACATAATCAATTTGGAGGCTGTGCTGCAGAAGATGCATGTATGCATAAATACTTTCACTAAAATATATGATATGATGCGCATTAAAGACGTTGACCCCGATGTGCTCAAGTTGTGCTTATTTCCTTTCTCTCATAGAGGAAGAGAAAAATAATGGTTGTTATCTTTCCCTAGAAATACTATTGCATCATGGGTGGAATGTACTTCTTTATTTATGATTAAATTCTTTCCACCTATAAAGACTATTCAACTCAGGTCTAATATTATTAGTTTTAGATAGGAAGAGCGTGAGCCACTAGCGCTTGCATGGGAGAGAATGAAAGAATGCATGAGAAATTGTCCCATCCATGGGATGGAAGATTGGTTAATTCTCCATTTATTTTATAATGCTATTAACCGTGTTTCTAAGTCTATGAAGGATACTGCAGCTGGAGGAACATTTATGCGTAAGCAAATTACCGAAGCAAAGCAACTGCTAGATAATATGGAAGACAACCATGCCCAATGGCACGTGGAAAGATCAAACACGAAGAAGGTGAACTTCGTCACACCTCAAGAGAACAAAGAACTTAATGCTAAATTATCTAACCAAGCTGTTAGTTTGAGAAATGATTTGCAGGCCCTCCAAGAAAGAACAAGGATAGTTGAGGCACATCTAGGTAAGATAACCGAGAGTCAAACTCTCATTCTATCAAAATTTGCAGGTAAAGTTGAGCCCAACCCAGTTGAAGAGCTCAAGATGATAAGAATCCAAAGGGAGGAGGCCAAAGAACTTGATTATAGCAATGATCCTTCACCAAACTACACTGTTGAAGATAATGTAAAAAGTATCAATGTCAAGATTCCGGTAAATGAGGAAATGAAGAAGCCATGTATCAACACTTCGTGAATCAGGTAGCAATAAAGGTACATGAGCTTGAAGAAGAATATAAGAAAATTTCTGAAAAATTGCCTGTTAAGCTAGATGATATATCTGAGCCTACCATTAAGATTAAAATTGGGACTAATGAAATAGCTTCACTGTGTGATCTAGGTGCAAGTGTTACAACAATTCCAAAGAGTATTTTTAATAAGTTAAATCTTGGCTCTTTTGAAATTACCAAACTAAAATTACATCTAGCAGATTCTACCTATAAACAGGCAGTAGGCATTAAAGAAAACACTTTAGTTTACATTAAAGGTTGTCCTGCTCTTATTGATTTTGTTATTTATTGACATGCTTGAAGATGATACTACTCCTATCATATTATGTCGTTCTTTCTTAAGAACTATTAAGGCTTTATTCAATTTGCATGAAGGGAACGCGAAGCTCCAGTTGCCTTCGCGGGATCCTTTTGTCATTCATTTCCCCAGGAAAAAGAAAGCCTAGCAAGATGATAAGGAGGCCATCACTTTGAAGGCAAATTACTTTGGAGTTGGTATTCCACTCATATGGCCTAAGTGAGAAATATCAAGGTCAAGCTATTAACCATAAAATAGCACTGCATGGGAGGCAACCCATGTGAAATAAAGGTTTGAGTTCAGTTTTAAGTTTTAGTTTAAGTTTTATATAAATAAAGAGAGCTAGAAAACTCCAGTGAGAGGAAGAGATTCAGCGGTACTAAAAATTCATGTTTTATATATGCCATAGTTGGTTGAAATTTTAGTCTATCATTTTTCTGTCAAAACTAGGTGTTTCGCTAAGTTTCAGTCTAAAAAGTAATCCTCGAAGAAATATAAATCTTTTATGTGTACAGAAAGGTTAACGACCAACTATATGGCGGGAATAAAAATTCCCGTCGTATAGTTGTGGCCGTATAGTTATGTTACCCATTGACAATTTTTCATCCCAGAGTACAGAAGGTTTGACCATCAAATTTCCGACGGGAACAAAATTTCCGGCCGTATAGTTGTCGCCGTATAGTTACAGCCACCAGACAGAAACCCTAGGAAACCCTAAAATTTTGCCGTCAGACCAACTATACCACCGGAACACCTTGTTCCCGTCGTATAGTTTCCGCCGTATAGTTGTGTTCGACCACTTAAACGCTCGGGGAGGTACCCCAAAACATCAAAAAGACAATCCTTTTTATCTCTTCTACCTCCAAACTCTCTCAAAACCTCAAGGGATCTTCACCCCTGCTCAATTTTGTTCGAATTCCTCGCACACAAGTGATCTACGGTACATTTCTCCTCTGATCTCCAATTAATTTTTGCAAATTCATCTCTGATCTATTGTCATTGTCAATCTAAGGTGAGACTTATATTTGAACTATTGTCATGATTATCTTGCCTAGATTAATATGTTGAGGAGATTCTTTAGTGTGCTATGATGAGGATTATGCTATGACTATTACTGTTGGATCAAAAAGTTATATATTTGTATCTTTTATTATTTTTAGAAGATGAACACGAGGAGCCATACACGTGCTTTTGCCGTAGCTAGTTCTTCTTGGGCTGCAGCTCAGGAACGCATGGGGATTCGATTCAAGAACGAAGCCCACCGTGATCGTTTCGACATGATTGAAAACTGAGAGGTCAAGGCAACCAAGTGGGCTTGCCCCGTCACTTTCAACCAACTTGGTATTCCTGATGACTTTAATTTACTTTGTAATAGAGTTGGCCTATAAACCTTTGTATTCCATGATGCACCAACCTATCGCCGGTTAACCATTGATTTTCTTAGCTCTTTGTAAAGCAACATTAAGGCATGGCATGGGGAGGATAAGATTTCTTTCCGACTCATGACCAATAATTATTCTCTAACACTTGATGAATGGTTCAATTGTTTTGGTTTACCCAACAATGATCCTAATGCTCTGCGCGTAGCTTTTACCAACATGGAACCTTCCCATGAACACTGCTATAATAGAATGAGCTTTACCTCTAGAGTCAGCAGGGGGAGAATATTCAAAATCATGTTATTCCCTGTTTGTTCTATGTTATTTCTAACACCTTGCAGGCACTCAATGAGTTCACAAGACTCAATGAGGAGGACATCTTAGTCCTTGCAAAAGCTGCTTTCAACTACGACAACTTGTCACTTCACTTGGGCGCAATACTTATGTGCTACTAGGAGTACCAATCCCACCAAAGCCAAGGACCAACCACTTGTGGAGGCGTCATCACCGTGCTTGCCAATGCATTGGGCATCGACCTAGGTGAGTTACAGCTGGTGCTAGGTGAGCGAAGTGTTGGTTATTCTAGTTTGAGGGCTTGTGGAATGCTTACTAGGAGAGGTGGTGTTTATTATCTACATATTGCCGGATCTAGGCATATCAACCCCGCCCATTTGCCTAATTATCTTTTCTCTATCGAGGAAGGACATGTGCTTTATGACTTGCAGGTTGAGCAACACTAACCCGAGGAGGATATTCTGGAGGAGGATGAGGACCAAGAGGAGGAGCAAGAAGTCCCTCATCAGGAGAAGAAGCCACAAAACCGGTTCGCTACATATCAAGATTTCCAAGAACATGGAGGAACTGTGGAGGGAATGCATAATCTCGCCCTGAACCTCCGAGAAACAAGTAACCTTTAAACTCAATTTGTGGACTGGAGTTACATCTTTCCCCCCACCACAGTAATTTGTAGGGCTTGCAAAAGCCTAAGCATGGGGAGGTTTGCTATCTATTTTATATTTTTGTTTTTATTTGCTTTATCTTATTTCTGAGGTTATGCTTTTCTTTGAAGTTTATAAGCACTCATGTTGGTTTCCCCAACACTTTATCTTAGTTATTTTATTTTGTTTGATATTTTCAAGCCGAGCTTTGCTGCCAATTTTATATTTGTTAACCCCCCTTCTCAAAAACCACAAAAAGATTTATTCTTTTATCTTTATTTTCCCTCTCACTTTTTCTTTCCACCTCAAAATTTTCGTTGATTTGCAGGAGAGTGATTGACTTCAAGTTTCCAAGAAGCAAATAAAAAGGGAAGAGAGAAGTGGAGCCAAACATGAGAGGTATGCCTTATGACTCCCCACTTTTGAAGTTTGAGAAACCGATGCTATCTCTTGCAGTTAACCAAGTCTTGCCTAAAATTTTTCTAAACAATTGAAATAAGAAAAAGTCTTACAATTAAAGACTTGGGTGTTGTAGTGTTTAGTCTTGAAAGTTTATTCCTAGAGACACTCAACACCACAGAAAATAATGATTGACTTGATAACTCTCTTTGAAAATATTTGTTCAGTTGAATTAATGTTTGGCGTTTTTTTGAGTATGCCAAAGTTTGACTTGTAAACATAAGAATGATATAGCTTTATGCGTGTCAAACTTCATGGGATGCCAACAACTCCACTGGCCTACGAACGATCTTCATGGAGGAAACTCCTAGATTTAGGCTATGAGTTTTTTAAACATTTGTAGCAGCAATGCTATAATGGGTAAGATTCTTGGCACTCCCGGGTAGATGTAACATGATGGAATCACTCCTCTGGCTGATATGAGTAATCATTATGCAAAAGGAACAAAAACCTCAGTTATGCCCCGAGTGTCCATCTCAGACCGATAAACTAATAATTTTTTTGGCATTCTCCCAATTACTTAAAAACTTAAATTCTTGAAGGACAATGAATATAAAAGTAGTTCTTGAAAAGTATTGATTTATTGATGTGGGAGAATTGATATATTCTAGTATATATTCTTTTCATGACAAACTCTCACACTCTTAATTCTACATGATTACACTTTATTGTTAAAAGGCAAGCCTATGAGTTAATTACATGACATGGAATAAAGTTTACTCTTTTGAATCATCCATGCTTACAATAATTCTGCTGCGCTATAAGGATTCATGAAACCCATATGATATGCTTGCCATTAATATATTTATGCTAATGTTTTTTCAGATTAATAAAGTGGAGGAAACATGAGACTATCAGTAATGAGTAAGCTCATCATCTTGTTATTTCAATTTAAATGCTGAGTTCCCTTTTGATTTTGGTTTTCTTGCTCGAGGACGATCAAGTTTAAGCTTGGGAGGTTGATGGCTGTGAAATATATCCATCCAGGTCCTCATTTAAACTAGATACTATTCATATATTTGATGAAATATATCTCTATTTCCTGCCACTAATGCCTAATGATCAAAGGGGTATACAATCCTTTCTTGCTATTTTTGCCTGCGCAGATAATGGCGTATTATGATGGGAATCAGTACATAAATGCCAAAGATACGAGACTTCCAACATGCCAAAGAAACCAAGAGCCGTCAGGAGGCAACTGAAAGTTTAACGACCAACTATACGGCCCACCTCCATATAGTTGATGTCGTATAGTTTGCACCGACCTCCTTAGGTCAAATAGAACAACTTCTGTGAAGGGACCCCTATATAAAGAGGCTTCAGGAAACAACAAAACAAGATCTCAATTCCACAACATCACTTGTTTCACGCTAAACTCTCTCTGTCGCCACGCCGGAGGAATAGATCTAGATCTAAACCCTTCTCCACCACCATAGCCATCTTCCACCACTTCTAATAGTAGATCTGATCTCCAATTGGCCACATTGTAAGACTATTTGTTATCAACTCTATGATCTCTATTACAATGTTTATGATTGTCGATTTCATCTCTATGTGTGAGTAATTCTCCTTGGGATAAGGGATTCAGCCTAGCCATGTAGCTTTTGTGCATGTTATTTATCATAGATGGGATCATGTATTAGTTTGTATGACATGATGATTGTAGGACACTCTCTTGCCTCAATCTAAGGACTTGTCAGGTACCCAAGACCCCGAGGATTGATCCAGGTAAAGGGAGTGTGAGTAACGACTGGTCTTCAGGATAGGAACCCCAGCGACAGAAAGGGTAATATGGGTCAATGTGAGGAAACTTACTTGGGATTAACGGTGACATCACTATGCATATCATTAATTCTCTTTCTTCTATGGATGAGACTAGTAGGTTATTTCCATAAGCGGTTGCGGAGGTGATAACATTTATGGATGCACTGCTCACATATAATTATCTTGCTCTAACAATTACATGAGTACTTTATTATTATATATTATTCCCATCAGATGTTTTTGCACAGCTACTGGTGAAAACTGAAGACCCTAGGCCCTCTCTCTCCATCGTCAACAACAACAACAAGATTGCAAACTCTTGGTCCGGTGAAAACACAATAGGAATTCTAAAACTCTCAAAGGTCCGTTTAAGTAATCTCACTTTACTTTCTGCTTCACGAGGATTCGATAAACCTAGGTCTACTTGGGAAAAAGATCTATACTACATCCATAATATGGATCGAAGGTATTAGTGATGCAGTCGATGACAAAGGCGTAACAGGCAACGTCGGAGGAGAAGTGGAGGCCGTATATGGGCTGCGGCCTTTGGCGCGGAAGAAGCCCACGGAGGAGCCGCGCGTAGATCTCGGTGGTGGGCTGGGCGTGCCGGCTGATGTGTCACGAGGGGAGCTAAGTGGGCTGCATGGTCCAGGAGTGCGGCATGCAGCAGCCGGCTGGTGATCGACGTAAACCAGGGGCAAGTCGGAGTCAGGGGAGCTCGTAGGAGGAACGGAAGGTGCATTGATGCGGAGGGAGCTGAATGGGAACACCTGTTCTACGAAGGTGACATGACGAGAGAAAATGATGCACCATGAAACTGGATCATAGCAGCGATACCCTTTCCTTTCGTTAGGGTAGCCGAGAAAGACACATGGCAGGGACCTAGGGGCGAGTTTATGGGGTGCTGTGGCTGTAATATTGGGGTAGCATAAGCAACCGAAAACGCGAAGGGACCGATAGTACGGTGCATGGCCATGTAGAAGCTCATAGGGTCTGGTGAGGACCTGAGTTTTGCATGGCCGACCATTGAGGAGGTAGGTAGAGGTGGCAAGGACTTCAGCCCACCAATTCGGGGACATGGAGGCATGAAGGAGAAGAGTGTGAATCGATCGTTTAGGGTGCGAAGGATGCCCTCGACCTTGCTGTTTTTTTGGGATGTGTAAGAACATGCGAGACGAATAATGGTGCCATTGGAGTTTAAAAGTGCTCATTTGGCGTTGTTATATAACTCGCGCCCATTGTCGGTTTGGAAAGCCTTGATGGATCTATAGAATTGGGTGCGAACATAGGCATAGAAGTGGGTGAGGAGACCGTGAACTTTTGATTTTTGACGGATAGGGAATGTGCAGGCATAGTGCATAAAATCATCGAGAAAGACAAGATAATATTGAAAACCTGAAATACTTAAAACATGACTTGTTCACAAATTGCAATGACAAAGCTCAAAAGGAGTAGAAATTCTAGTGGTGGATGAAGAAAAAGGTAGTCTAGTATGCTTGCCCAAGTGATGCATCTAAAATGCATACATGAAATTTGTAGTGTGTTGACATGTTTACCGACATATTTGCATCATATATAATGTTATATCCATACTTTACATTGATATTTGGGGATTTACCAATAATCCCCTTTATTTTGGTTATAACTCTATTTGGCACTATTTGGCAGAAAACACCCTCTGTTAGTATTTTTGCGATTCCAAGATCTACGGAACTCCAAAAAGGGAAAGGTTAGAGTCCATGATTCACAAATTTCAAGACGCATCCAGCAGGACAAAGGAGGACACCAGGAGCCCAACAGGCTGAGAGAAAGCCCAGAGGGCGCGCTCTTTAGGGTGTTTTTCCCCTAGGCCATCTGATTCGCCTCAATCTTTTGGGCACCAACTTGTTTTGACCTGAAAACGACTATATATATACCCTAGGGCGGCCATCCTCGATAGATAGGAGGGGGAGATATAAAACACCAAGAACAGAGAGTCTGCTGGCCGCCACCAGAGGAAGATTGGAGGGGGAACCGATGCCGGAATTGCCTCCGGCAGCCTCTCCTCCTTCACCAACGCCTCCTCATCACTCTCCATGATGCGAGGGGGGTAGTCCACCCCCTGGACTTTGGGTTTATGGTGGTAACTTCATCTAATCTCTCCATGTATGATCATTGTTGAAGTCCATATGATGTGCCTTGCATGAGTATGGATCTGTCTATGTAATTCCTATGATGGATATTGTGTTACGAGATAGTACTTGTTATTCATTTACCGTTGTGTTGGATCTTGTATGGTTTGTCATACTTTGGTGATATTCTATGATGCATGTAATGGTTGAGATCTATACATAATGCCTTGTTTATCCATATCATGAGGTGATTGACACCACCAAGTGGGGGTAGATGAGAGATATGTGATAATACTCACAACATATGAATCATTGCACTAGTGTTTAGAATGTTTTCATTGAGAAGTATGATGTTTGTAGGTAATGGTTTGCTGAGTGACAGCAGCATATGCATTGGGTGATAGCAATGCAGCCCAACATCCTTTATCTAGGGGTAAAAAGGTAGAAGTATGATGTGTGGTGTGACAAAAACCAAATTCTAGCCTTATTGCAAGGGTGACCAAGCAACACAAAGGAGTAATTCTTTCACCTATGAGTTTTACTACATGTAGCCACCATAAAAGTACCATTAAAACATTGCAATTATGGGTAACTTTACTATCTATAACATCATAATCACCATAGATAGAGAAGAGTGGATTAGGTGAACCCATGAACCCATGTCCATTTTTCCCATAATAGAAAACCCTTGTCTTGTCCTCTTGCATTGAAGAGGATGGGGACACTTTTACATTCTTGTTTTGTTACATTAAATTTGCATCTATTAAATCAACCATCTTGTTCCTTAACTTGTTTAGTGCATAATCAACTTAACTTGTGACACTTTAGTTGTAAAAATAGATAAATTTTCCTCTTTCTCCTGCGGATCGATACCCTACTTCCACATGGAGAGGTACTACGGTGATCCCCTGCACTTGGGGGTTATCAAGATAATTTTATGACGTTGTTGCCTGGGAGTGTAGATCTTAAGTTTCTATTCTTGTGTGCACTAAACTTTAGATTTGTTTTAGTTTGTTTATATCTTACAATAATCTAAGCTTGGGGAGGTTTCTTTAACTTGTTTGGTTGTGAGTTTCTCATTAGATTACTTTCAGTTATGTATCATTTTTTAATCTCCTTATTTGAATAACACAAAAAAATAGTTCATTTGTTATGTTCATGGAATGTATGAATCACGTACTTATGCACCCCCTGCGGTTGAATCAATTAATGTTGATCAAATAAAGTTAGTAATGGAAGCATTGAATGAAATTGGCCATGAATTATGTGATACGTATAATTTATCTTGTTGCATAGATCAATATCCTAAGAATCTTAATTTCGAATGCAAGCCTGAGAGTATGCCTATTATTGCTTCCTACCATAATAATGAATTTATGAACACTGATATGAAGGCAACTCAATAATTTACTATTGTGATGGGATTTCTTGAGATAGCTATGTTGGTAGCAAATGAAACTCATAGCCTCACACCAAAACTTGCTACAACATTTGAACAACTCTTGAAACTTTTTTGTAAGAATACCTATATCCTTGAATATTATAACAATCTTGTTGCTATCAAGGAGAGATATAATGTCTTGTAGGAACAAGAAGAAGAATATATAGAAGGTGAAAAGGTATTAGAGGATCCTCCACATCCTCACTCACCATGCTATTTTGATTTTGATTCTGATTCTAATGATGATCAACACATGCAAAATGATATTATTATTGATAATAGTTTTGAAAGTGGTGATGAATATGGCTTGGAAATGATTTTTGATAAAGCTTTGGATGACCCTGCATGTGTAACAATAATACATTTGGCATGGGAAGATAAAATTATTATTTCAAGTAACGATGATCTCAATGATGAAAACCCTATACTTGATGATTCTATTGATTTACATGCTTTTTATGATGATTCATATGATAGTTGGGTAGAAATAATTCTTGGTAAAAATGAATCTAGTAGTGCTATTGACTCCATAGTACATGAGACACTATATGATAGTACTCAAGATAATGATCATAATTGTGAAACAATGATCCCTGCGAATCTATTTGCATGTTATAATGATAACCATCATGAAGCTAAAAGTGCCACAAGAAGCACTCATATTTTACAAAAACAAGAGGATAAAATCCCAATCTTGGGGTTGTCCATTCTCGTCGGATTGATGACGAGTACGTCATAGGGGGTCCTAAGGGCGTTGAGTAGATGGGATGTGAGATGTACGGTGTACCAAGAGTGGTGAGGAAAGTTTACCCAGGTTTTGATCCGACTACGGTGATCAGATACTACTCCTTCTAGCAACCAAGTAATATATTAGCGAGAGCCGGATGCTACAAAAGATTACAAGAGAGGTTCTCTTGTGCGAGTTGGTTGTGGTTGTCATAGAGATTGTTACCTAAAGGCTCCCTCAGATCCAGCTTATATAGCTGCCAAAATTTAGGGTTACAGGAGAGGTCTAGCCGGCTACGTTACAGAGTCTGTAACTAAGTATAGATTGTACTACAAGTAATCTAGAGGTCTAATTTAGTAAGTATTTTAGGACTTTTCATAGTCGGAATTGACTCCGTCCTCTTTCCCTGACTAGGCTGCCCGTGAAGAAAAGTTCTATCCCGTTGGTGGGCCACCTTGGTCAGCGAGTCCTGTGGGTATACCCAAAAAGTATATCCCAAATAGTAGCCCTGGAAGTCTCCAAGATCCAAAGTCTTTATAATCGTCTAGCTTGATGGTTTCTTCGGCTTGTAGAATCTTGAAGGTTCCTAAAAACTTCATTCATGTAGTATTCAGAGTCTCATCTAAGTCGGATATAACTTTTTGACTTTAGCCATTTCCACGCTCGATTCAAATTTGAGCCATATTTAAGTGGTAATGTTTGCCTGCCAACTTTTTAGGTCTTGTCTTGTCACTGACAAGTATCTTGTCAGAATGACCGTTAGTGGATCCGCATTACACCGAACCGAGGCACCATTTCAATGCACACGCGGAGATCGAGGGGGTGGAGGCTTCATGAGGAAGCCACCTCTCTCTCCCTCTCTATCTCTCTCTCTCTCTCTCTCTCGCTCTCTCTCACCGATACGCAGGTCATTAATCGGGCGCACTTAGCGCAAATCTTTGCATGGAGGTTATTATATTTGGGAATTTCCTCTCCTTCCCAAGTTCATTCCTCGCCGTTCTATGTCTCCTCATACTCCTCGAGTTCTCCTCCTCCGTCACACCCACCAAACACCACCAGCACCGCCAATTCTTGATGTACTCCGACAAGATGGACGAGACAGCTTCAAGGTCAAGCGTGGCAGCGGCGGCGGCTTTGGCGGCGGCAGCATATAAGAAAAATCAGGGCCTCTAAGTCGCCAGCATACTAGATGACGGGAATCTTAAATCCATGGAGGACGAGGGCTATCTCACCGCCGGTGTAACATCCCAATTTCAACAACCCTGATTTGTTGTCAAGAAGGCAAAAATCAGGGGGAACAAAAACTTTTTCTTGTTAAATGTGCAATGTTTTTTTACTTGCTTGGTTGTGTTCTTGCAACTGATTGTGTATTAGGTGCTATACTTCTTCTGTCAACACTAGTTGACAAAAGCTATTTTACAAAAGAGATGTCTTGGCTCATCTTTCAGATTCTCAAATGTTCTGGCGTTTTAAAACCTGATCCAAGACAACTTTGACACAACAAAATACTCTTCTAGTATATTAACAAAACTATGGAGACCTAAGAATAATATCCTTATGTTTTCAAGACAGAACTCTCCCAGCTACTCTTATCCCCTAGGTTTCCAAAAACATTTATTAAAACCTTTTCTTTCCAATCTTGGTAGAGATACCAAGATGCTCCTTATCTTACTTCAAAGCGTACCCAATTCAAAATGCCCATCTGATGTCTACGCACTTCTATTCTTGTAGACAGTTGTTGGTCCTCCAAGTGCAGAGGTTTGTAGAACAGCAGCAAGTATCCATTAAGTGGATTACCCAAGGTTTATCGAACTCAGGGAGGAAGTGGTCAAAGGTATTCCCTCTCAAGCAATCCTGCAATCAAGATAAAGAAGTCTCTTGTGTCCCCAACACACCCAATACACTTGCCATGTGTATAGGTGCACTAGTTCGGCGAAGAGATAGTGAAATACAAGTGGTAATGGTGCCAGAAAATAGCTTGACGATTAGGTAAAGACTAAAGCAAGCAAACATGCAATATATCTAGATGCAAACGGTGTTTCAATGTTTAGAAACAAGGCCTAGGTATCATACTTTTACTAGTGAACACTCTCTCATATAAATATCCTCTCTTTATGATACTACTCTTAACTACTCTCCGGTTGGACACTCTAATCATCGGTAGGGCTATAACATCACTCCTCAAAGTCCGCCTTCCCCAATCTAGATAACCCCACACTGTCACCTTGAGCGCTAGATGGTTCCAACAAACACCACTATTTCATAGATAAAACCAACTCAAAATATAACTCATAACAAATATTCAATCTATCCAAAGTGTCACACACGGTATGCACACTATCACTTTCACACACGTGGGGAAAAGCATAGATCTATTAAAGCACAAAGAGTATTTATGTAGACTCAAACCTAAGTACCACCTTGGCGTGCACGCTGTCACTTTCACACACATGGGGAGAGCAGAGATCTATTAAAGCACTTGAGTAGCAAGGTAGATCTACTTGATTACAAGGCTCATGATCACAATATGACCATGCGTAGAGAGAGAGAGATGAACACATAGCTACCGGTAGATCCCTTAGCCTCGAGGAAGAACTACTCCCTCCTCATCATGGGAATCATCAATGGTGATGAATATGGTGGTGGAGATCAATGGAGATGGCTCCGGGGGCACTTCCCGTCCCGACAGGGTGCCGGAACAGAGACTTTCTGTCTCCCGAATATACCTTTCGTTGGCGGTGGCGCTATGGAGGTTTTTCTAAAAGTATGATGGATTCCTTAGGGTTTCTAAGTCGGGGGCTTCTTATAGGCGCAGGAGACAAGGTCGGTGGAGCTCTAGGGGGCCCACACGTCCTGTGGTCATGGCCTAGGGTGGGCCCATGCCCACCTAGGGTGTGGTCACCCTTGTTTCCTCCTCCATCTCGTCTTCGATTTTCCGTATCGTTCAGGAAAAATATGGACTTTGGCTTTTGTCCCGTCCAATTCGGAGAATATTCATTTTTTAGCTTTCTGAAACCAAAAATAGTAGAAAATAGGCTACTGGCAGAGTGGCATCTTGTCAATAGGTTAGTTCTAGAAAGTGTATAAAAATACCTCAAAGTGTAGACAAAACATAGCAAAGTGGATAGTAAAGAAGCATGGAACATCAAAAATTATAGATACGTTTCCGACGTATCAAGCATTCCCAAACTTAACTCCTGCTCGTCCTCGAGTAGGTAAGTGTTAAAAAGAGTAATTTTTTAGGTGACATGCACCATCAAATCAAGATCAAACCATTTGCAAGAAATGAAAGCTGGGATCAAAGAACTCTAAACATGAACATGAAAGATGGAGCTCTAACAATAAGACAAAGTAACTATGCATGCAACATGAAAGGGTAAAAACAAAGATCATGAATAACATGCAATAAAAAACCTTTGTTTGTTTCATATACAGAAAACATAGCATAGTGGCATTCAGCTTGTTCCTCATAGAGTAGCAAATATATGCATATGACACCTTCAAAGTTCACAAGGGTGACTATAAACAAATAGCACAATAAAAAGTAATATCGCAATATGCATCAATCAATAAGCTTTGGGACACTACACACAAAATGACAACTATGCTCTCTTAAAGGTGCCTAAAGGTAGAAGGTGGAGACTCAATAATAGTGGAAGAAAGGCCCTTCATAAAGGGAAGCAGGGATTTCAAGTTTCAAAAAGAGCTTCCAAAAATTATGGTACTTGTTAGATTTCAGCCCTCATTGCCCCTATCATAAGCATCTTGAAGTGGTTAAGGTTAAAGTGAACAAAGATGGAGTATATGCTTGAGAAAGTATAAGTTGGCAATCTCAAGTCCCTTGAATACGAGGGCCACACCTCATGCTACTCAACTTCGGTCACCTGTAAGTTCTTGTCATTATAAGTACATCCATATCATAGAGAACCGCCAACGGGGTACCCCTTGCACATGGTACAGGAGCTATCCCATAAACAAAATGACAAGGAAATCAGACAATGAGCATCTCAGCAATCTTTTTATTTACTATATGCATAGCTTTTTATTGAGGACGCTTCATAGATAGCTCACTATGGTGATGCTGCAAGTTTCCACCATGATTAGGCATGGCTTAGGCTAGCGGCCCAGGCGTTTCTCTAACACAAAATACAAACTCCATGGACTTATAAGTTCCCTCTTTATTTCACACCGGTGACATCCATAGATAAAAGAGCATGATATCAATTGAGTACAAAGTACAAGTGCAATGTTGAAAACATTCCCCATGACAGCACAGTTCTACTAATTCCAACGTATAAGTGCAAGCATATAAAACATAGATGACACAATGGTTCAAGTTTATTAGGGTCAAAGAATATAAAGTATGCCATCAAGTTTGTGAGGGCTTTAATCACTAAGTTTTCACATAAAAAAATACTTTTTAATTGGAAGATAGCTGAAAACAAGAATATACATGGAATGGTGTAACACACCATGCATAGGAATTTATAGTGGACACTTTGGAATAACTTGGTTTCTTGGGAGTTGGAAGCATGAGTAGAGCTTACTCATACAAGTGGAGGCTAACAAAAGACTGGGAGGGACCAACTAAGAGAGCAATAATGGCCATAATCATGTAGAGCGACAAAACATTACTAATCAAAGCATAAAGTGGTACTACAAGTCAATAACTAAATGATCATAGAGGCTATGATGACTTGTTTATAGTCATAACATGGTGTGAGCACGTGCCAAGTCAACCCAAACAAAGCATCAAAGGATAATACCACAATACTATGCTTTTGTATGCTAAAACAACGCATGATTCTTTCAAGGCACATTAAGCAATCCTAATTGTTTGGAACAAGTCATGCTACAGCAATAATCACTAAGCATAAGGTCAAAACAACATCTAGCATGACATGATAAAGTCTAAGCCATATTCAAAACAAGCTCCCTTTTATACCACTATAAGCATGAAACTTTCTACTCTTTTCCAACACCAAACAACTTATTTGAAACAACTCACAAAGATAATAATCAATAAATATTAGTGAGATTGTCTCACAAATCCACAAAGAAGAACTAAAAAAGTTCTAAGCTGAAAGCACAAGAAAACTAAGGCTGAACGCAGTGCTAGAAAAAGTGAACACTCACAAAACAATAAGAGTGAAAACTAGAGTGTTCTAGGCAATGGAAAAAGAGTGTGTCTCTCTCCAAAAGAAGTGTGGTGTAACCAACCAACTTACTCAAGCAAACTAAGAAAACAAAAACCAAAAAAAAACTAAGACGCTCCAAGAACAACACAACTGTGCATGAAACAATAAAAACAAAGTGTCTAGAAAGACCTGAGATTTTTATTGATGAAGAAGGGGATGCCTTGGGCATCCCGAATCTTTCACGCTCGTACCTCTTGAATATTTCTTGGGGTGACATGGGGTGGCATCCCCAAGCTTGAGATTTTGTCCATTCTTCATCTCATTACATCATTCTTTCTCTACACCTGCAAATTTTCCTTCACAAAACTTCACACAATCTTCATTAGCAACATTAGTGTATTAAAAAGATAATAGACCTTTGGATTTAGTTTCAAAACAGAAAAACTTTCACTAAAGACACAATTTACTATAGCAACTCCTTCAAAAAGCTCAATTTCCCAAAAAGAACCCAAAAGGAATCAATAAGAAGCAAATGCAAATAATGGCAGAAATCTGTCAAAACAGACCAACAGGTAGAAATCGATTTTATCGAAGACCTTCTATTTCTCAAATCAAAAAGTGTTGAACTAACAAAAGTTATCTAACATACTGGGGGATTTATTCGTAAATTTTGATCTCAATCAGAGTTACATAGACCCCTCACAAATGTTTTTTGGTGGAGGACAGAAATCTGTTTCGGGACAGCAACTCCCCAAATCTTACTTCCCTCTCATTTGAGGTCATTCTTGGCACAAAAAAACAAACAAAAAGGATAAGGAGAGGTCATTACAGAAGTAATAACATACAGGACTCATGAAAACTCTTACGTTATCTCCCAACAAGTACTTTTCTTTAACGCCTTTAAGTTAGGCACAATAATTTGAGAAGATGCTCACATAAGAAATATGAATTGAAGTAAAAGAGAGCATCAAGAACCAAATTCAAAACACATTTAAGTCTAACCCACTTCCTATACATAGAAATCTTGTAAAGAAACAAGTCATGAAAGCACAAAGCACCGAGCATAGGAAAGCAAAACAAGTGCAACTTCAAGACTTTCAACATAAAGAGGGGAAACTTAATATTATTGAGATGCATAAAACCATGTTTCCCTCTATCATAATAACTTTCAGTAGAAACATGAACACAATTAACAATATAACTATCAAATAAAATATTCTTATCATGAGCCACATGAATAAAAAGATTATTACTCTCCACATAAGAATAGCCATACTTATTAATTGTAGTGGGAGCAAATTCAACAAAATAGCTATCTTCCCAAGTGTGTTCATTTGAAAACATATCATCATTGGAAGGAACATGGACAACACTAATAGCACAACAATTATTAATATTATCATGTTTAGAATTGGTGCCAAAGAGATTTTCAATATCAAAAGTAGTATGCTTTTCCCAATCATGATCACTAATATAGGTAACAGGCATAGGGACATCATCTAGTTCAGACTCATCAGCAAAAACTATGATAGGAGCAACATGCTTAGGGAAAGATACAGTTTCCTCTCTCCTTCTACTCCTCTTCTTATCCTCCTCTTTAGGAGGGAGAGGATTGAAAGGAAGCTTCTCCACATACCCTGGTTTATTATTAGAGACAATAGAAGAAACTTTGGAGGATTCCTCCTTTTCATTAATAAGAACAAAACTCATATCAGTCCTGTAATATTTTGGTAAAATATCATCTTTTATAAGATTTTGTATGTAAGTATTCGCTTGGAAATTATCAACACAATAAAGATGACACCCATGCAAGACGCAATTCATACCAAAAGCACTCATGTCTACCAAAGAAGTTTTTCTTGATGTCACATCCCAAAATTCTCCAAATTTTGAAATGTGAAAAAATCAATCAAACAAAATAATTAAAGGATGAAATTTAGGGTAAAAATAAACTTTTCTTTCCTCTAAATGGAAATATAAAAACCTTACTGAAACAAAATAATTTTTAATGAGGAAGTGATAAACAAATTTTCAAAAGATCAAATGCAATCATGCATGGCATGTATCTTGTCACTAAACATTTGCATTTTAAACCTTTGAAAAAAACCAAAACCTAAATCCTAATAAGAAAATATTCCCATCAAGTACAACCAAGTATATGGATATATTCAATATTTAAGTCGTAAGAGTGTTCTTTAATAGTCTATAACACGGAAAACAATTATACACAACTATAGAAATTAGATTGGACCATTTTGAAGCTCTAAATCAAAAGTTATAAAATATATAATATAAAGAAAAAGAATTAGAAAAATACAATAAAAATATTATAGGCTTATGTGTCGTATTCTAATCTTTAATAAAATTAGTGCTAAATTACTCTATTTCAGAAAATGATGTGGAAGCGAACCTCGAGACGTGGTATGATCTATTGTTTGCCCGATCTTTCACGATACTATCCTCCATCATAACAAGTAGCAATCACGGGTTTATAGACACATCCACAGAGACCGCAAGAACAACATGCCAACCCTTCTAGTTGAAGAATAACATGAGAGAATCCTACATGCTCAACTTATAATCTTCTACGCAACGCAAAACCTCACATGCTAGTAAAGGTTTTTGCAAAGATTTCTCAAGAAACTTAGGGATTGTTAGACAATTTTCCCCAAACTCGGTAGAAGGATGTTAACCCCAAACACACATTGTGTACATTTCTTATAATTCAAATATGCATATTACAACAGACTCCCCATTCCTTTATAGCAGTAGCGGATCCTAAACTTGTGCAGGAAATCAATCTGTTACACAAATGGACCAAAGAAATAAAAGCAAATTTGAAGCAGATTCCACGAGAAAAATTGCATGCATGAATCTGACCGCCTCCTTTTCTCGCATGTTAGAAATAGAAAGATAAACCTTCTCTTGATCCCTTCCCATTCAAACTAAACATTTTCCTTTCTATCTCCAACAAACGTAGCTTACCAAAATTAACATAATATCCTTGCTTTCCCCTTGGTGCACGCAAGGTAACAGATTGTAGTTTGCTGACATGACCAAACGAATAATTGTAGAAATATGAATCCTTGATTGCTTTTGTCTACCTTGTAGCCTCGTCACCAAGTGTGCTGAAACTATACTCTTGATTGGGCGTAGCTCTTCTTCTTTCGACCTTTTTCTTGTTCGTCTCGGTACACCACACAACATGTCTACATGTAATATTCACTAGAGCATGAGCTTCATCCATAGATATTTTAGGATATGCCCTATCAGATAAGCTATCAAGTGGTTTTATATTAAATTTAATTTGAGTTGGTTTGAACAAGTTTTAGATTTAAAATAAGATCAAATAAATAAGAACAGAAAAAATAGAAAAAAAAGAGACAATCATATTATTAAAAAATAAAAAGACTATTTCTGTTCCTAGCCCAACTAATCGAAACGTCTTCCTGGATGCTCACGTACATGAGCCAGTAACGTGTAACTGCCATGACGCCTTCTCTTTCCCTCCTCTTATAAGTTGTTTTAGACATCAAAACCGTATGCCATAAAAACAAAAATTATTCTACATTCAACCATGATTCAATTCAGGACATTAAAACACCTGTTTAGTGCACCTTAACGCTCGTAATGATCATCATGGCAGAAATTGAACAGCCATGGATAACCCACTCGCCTCCCACTTACCTAAGCTCTCGCCTGTCTATAAAAGAGCACCTGGCCCTTCCCTCCTCACACACCACCACTCCACCTTACGACGCCCCAGCGCTGCCCTTCGGGAATACTCAATTCTGCACCGAAGTTCGTCGGTCGCCGTGATTTCCGATGACTGTGGCGAGGTATACACGGGGATCAGGCCCCTATTCTGCTCCCATTCGTTTTTTGTTGTCCATGCACATCTCCTTTCCATCTTAATTGACCAATTTCGTAGCCGAACATCCCCCTTGACCTCGACGAGCACCCGACGACGTCATCGCTTCAGCCTTTCGCGGCCACCTGCCAGAAACGCTTCCAAGGACCGACGAGGCAGTCATCATCTTCACTGTGTCGAGCGGAACATAGTCCGAAGTTTCCCGTGTCTGAAGGTCTCCATGTCAGCATCACTATCGACCACTCGAGCTATCATCATCGTATTCCCGTCAGGCTCGTCTCCTTCCGATTGGTAAGTTCGTTTTTCCCTTAATGAACCGACTGAAACGTGCTTGTACCATCGTCCCTCTCTGAACGATGTGAGCGAGCAAAAAAAATTAGCACCGTTGGTTCTCATGTCTATCTGATTGCTTTCCTTTTTAAATTGAAGTGGTACAATAAAATATCTCTGGAACGTAATAGAGCTAGTCTCTTTATTTGATTGGTTCATCGTAAAAAAAAGCCCATGTGCGTCCTTGCATGTTTATACTTGCCTATTTGCATGTTCACTAATTTAGCTTTAGACTCCAATGTGATAGTTGCCTCCCGTCATTTAGAACTGGAAATAATTCGGCACATTAATGACTCAAGGGATAGTCTCGTAGGCGCCTCATTGCATAGCGAACAGAATCTGCCATTTGTCATATCTATTTTAGACATAAGAATATAGAAACTTATAAAAATCATATCCTTAGTTATGTTTATCCAAATTTAGCAAATAATATGTCTATGGATTCACAAAAACGAACATAACATAGTGAAGACATAATTTGGTATTTTTGAGTCGGTTAAAATCATGTTTTATACAGAATCATTTGTGGAGTATTTTGAGTATAAAAAAATTGTTGTATAAATTATTTTTGAGTCAATCCCTTTGCAAATGGTTGTATATTGAACCCTCTTACCAGAAACATCAACACCAAAAATTAAATTTATATTTTTATGGAAGTAGCAAATGTCATATTGAATAAGACATTTCTAATAAAAGAAAATGCTTTTAAATAATCTATTTACACTAAAAATAATTACAATTGGCATTCAACTTGTATAGAAGGACCAGTAGGCGTTTTTAGTGTTCAGAACGTTGCTATAAAAATTTCTCAAATAAAATCATCGTTTTGCATGCTTGCATGCATTTCATTATATTCTTGTGATTTTTTTGTGATACTAGTTTTGAGTGTGTGCTTTTTACTTGGTTGTATTATAGTGAACTTTGAAGAGTGTGACAATTGCATGATCAAGGAGTGAACCTAGTTTCTGTACTAAAAAGGCAAGTGGTGCTTTATACTTTTGTCCCATTATTTTTACTATGTATTAGTGATATTTCTAAGTAGGACTTGCATGGAATTTTCTATGTGTTGACTATGCCATGGGAAATCCTAGTAGATGAAACCTTAGTAGAATTTTCCCTAAGTTAAGATTCCTACTACTATCATGCTTATCCTAGCTAGTAGAAAATAAGGATGGATTATATTCATGCTATGGAATATTTATATGTCAAGGACTTGTGTTTTTGTTTAATAAAACAACTATATGAATGAATCACCTGGTGGAATGGAAAGGATGGATTTATGTTGAGTGGTTACACAAGGCCAGGGGACTGGTGAACCTTGTGTATCACACTTGTGGAATACCACCTAGGAACAAAGAGATTTGAGATGTCAAATGTTGAGAAGCATCAAGTGCAGCCACTTGGCATTATGGGCTCTGCCTGGATCATATAGGGTGCGATAACTTAGCCAAATGGACATTTGGTGGTAGGGGATGATAGGTTGGAACGCGTCCATTTTGGTCTAAGGGAAGGCTTCTGAAAGATTTTGTCTCGATGCATGTTGAGTCTTGTGGGGAAAGTGCATCACCTCTCGAGAGAGTAAAAGCTAAGTACTTAGCGATGTCCCCGGCAATGGACAATTTGAGCATCAAGACATGGAAGCTATCAAGAATATCCTCATCCCAATTTCTATGTTAAAAACTTGTGGTTGAACAAAGGTGAAAGGATCTTCAATCTTTGATTGGTAGATGCCTTGGGTGATTTTGAAAAATAAAAACTTAGTGTTTTCAAATGATAAGGAAATCTATTTTGGGCAAAGCAAGCCTAAGCTCCACTTAGCCAAATGCATATAGATGATAGATACCACTATTCTACCATAGTATCACTTGCCAATACAATTCAAATGTATTGACCCTTGTGGCTGTAACTTATTATGTTGCAGGTTTGTTTGATGTTAGTGAAGTGTGTTGATTAGGATTACAAGTCTACAACCAACATGACTGCATGTGGCACTTTGAAGATGAAGGACTCCATGCTATATAGTTATTTCTGCTGCATTGTAATGAGATAGCCAAATGAGCTATGTAAGATGTAATGAATTATTTTATTCCTGGTTATAAAGTTGTATTATGACCTTTGTTTCTTGATATTACATCTTAACTCTGGATGCTAGCTATTGATCCAGGGATTAGCATTGTAAACACAAGGATCTTTACCTTTATAAAGGTGGGATCTTATAGATGGTATGAGAGCACTGTGTTGCTTGTAGGATTGTAACCCTAGGATTGGACAAAACCCCTTAGAAAATAGGAGTTGTATTTGTTCAAAAAAATTATTTACAAACACTCTTGTAAACTCTTCCCTCAACCTATTTGTTTTGAATCTACATCTCCTCTATTTTTCAACTTGATGGAGAAAACACCACCATGAGCAAAGACTTCAACATGAGCAAAGGGCTTCACCAACACCAAGGACTTCAACCTAGATATCACTAAGGACTACAAGTGAGACAAGCAATATTACTCAAGACTTGAAGACTAAAGAAACACAACTTAGAGGGAACCATCTTCACCTTTGAATTTTTGTGACCAAGATACAAGAATTTTCCCAAGGAAGCCATGACCTCAATTCATGAAGAAACAACTAAGATGACTGGAATGATCTCAAGAAAACCATATAGTTGGACCACCATACTAATGTTTAGTTTAGATCAAACACACCAACTTATGTGGTGTAACAAAAATATTTTGTTGCCTAAAAATGTGCCTGAACCTTGTTGTTTGAGTGGAATGTTTGTTTGTAATTTCTCGCACATTGCTTGTGTGAATTATGGTGTGTGTGATTAGAATTGTTTCCCTAGAATCTTTTGCCTATTCTAATCCCAATCCAACCCAAACAGATGACTTCTCCAAGAAACTCCAACATCAAGGATGGTGACAACAACAACCAAGAGATGCTTCTAGAAACCCAAGCCCAGTTGAATCAAGTGACAACTTAGTTTTTAGCCAACAACAATGAGTTAGACCCAACCATGCAAAAGTTTTTGGAAACCCAATCCCAATTGTTGCAAAGGATGACCAATCAAATGATCAGCATGATAAGCAACTCTTCCCAAGGAAATTGTGACAACAATGATGTCAAGGATGATATCATAGAAGGAACTCAAGCTTGCAATATTTGTGGAGAAATGGAACACACTTCTAAGGAGCATAAGGATCAATGCCCTAATTGTGAAGAGAAACATCCAACTAAACAATGCCCCACCTTTCAAGTGACTTGTTTCCTATGTGAAGTAAATAATCATGTCCCTATCCAATGCCCCATCTATCCTATAGTTCAACAAATGAAACAAGGTGGAATGCATCAAAAGTTTGGTAAACCCCATGAGGAAACAACTTCAATCAAGAAGGATGAAGACAAAAACAAACCTCAGATTGCACCTCCATACATTAGGAATCACCTTGATGGACAAAAGAGAAAACATAGGTATTATCCAAGAAATCGTTCAAGGAACCGAGGAAGCTTTTCCACCTTTGAGGTCATATATCAAGAACATGAACTAGAGGAACTCCTAGCTTTGGAGAAACCCAAGAAGAAGAAGAATAAGGAAATTAGCCAAGTGTGGTGCAACAACTGCAAAGAGCTAGGCCATTATATATAACTTGTCCAGAGAAGATACGTGAAGAACTCAACCTTGTCACATGTTACAAGTGTGGTGACAAAGGACATTATGCAAGCAACTGTCCAGAAAAGGAGAAGTACAAGACAAGCAAGCCTATGAAGGATCTCAGCCTTGTCACATGTTTCAAGTGTGGAAACAAAGGACACTATGCAGATGTCTTCCCAGAGAAGTTTCATCAAGACCTCAAGAAAGCCAAGATGTAATATAGTTGAAAATCTTTTAAGGGTGGTAGTACCCTAGCTGTCTTGAAGCCAAATTGTAAACTCTAGCCTTCCCAAATCTCGGGACGAGATTTATTTTAAGGGTGGTAGCCTGTCACATCCCAAAATTCGCCAAATTTTGAAATGTGAAAAAATCAATCAAACAAAATAATTAAAGGATGAAATTTAGGGTAAAAATAAACTTTTCTTTCCTCTAAATGGAAATATAAAAACCTTACTTAAACAAAATAATTTTTAATGAGGAAGCGATAAACAAATTTTCAAAAGATCAAATACAATCATGCATGGCATGTATCTTGTCAATAAAGATTTGCATTTTAAACCTTTGAAAAAAACCAAAACCTAAATCCTAATAAGAAAATATTCCCATCAAGTACAATCCAAGTATATGGATATATTCAATATTTAAGTCGTAAGAGTGTTCTTTAATAGTCTATAACACGGAAAACAATTATACACAACTATAGAAATTAGATTGGACCATTTTGGAGCTCTAAATCAAAAGTTATAAAATATATAATATAAAGAAAAATAATTAGAAAAATACAATAAAAATATTATAGGCTTATGTGCCATATTCTAATCTTTAATAAAATGATGTGGAAGCGAACCTCGAGATGGGGTATGATCCATTGTTTGCCCGATCTTTCACGATACTATCCTCCATCATAACAAGTAGAAATCACGGGTTTACAGACACATCCACAAAGACCACAAGAACAACATGCCAACCCTTCTAGTTGAAGAATAACATGAGAGAATCCTACATGCTCAACTTATAATCTTCTACGCAATGCAAAACCTCACACGCTAGTAAAGGTTTTTGCAAAGATTTCTCAAGAAACTTAGGGATTGTTTGACAATTTTCCCCAAACTCGGTAGAAGGATGTTAACACCAAACACACATTGTGTACATTTCTTATAATTCGAATATGCATATTACAACAGATTCCCCATTCCTTTATAGCAGTAGCGGATCCTAAACTTGTGCAGGAAATCAATTTGTTACACAAATGGACCAAAGAAATAAAAGCAAATTTGAATCAGATTCCACGAGCAAAATTGCATGCATGAATCTGACCGTCTCCTTTTCTCGCATGTTAGAAACAGAAAGATAAACCTTCTCTTGATCCCTTCCCATTCAAACTAAACGTTTTCCTTTCTATCTCCAACGAGCGTGGCTTACCAAAATTAACATAATATCCTTGCTTTTCCCTTGATGCACGCAAGGTAACAGATTATAGTTTGCTGACATGACCAAACGAATAATTGTAGAAATATGAATCCTTGATTGCTTTTGTCTACCGTGTAGCCTCGTCTCCAAGTGTGCTGAAACTATACTCTTGATTGGGCGTAGCTCTTCTTCTTTCGACCTTTTTTTTGTTCGTCTCGGTACACCACACAACATATCTACATGTAATATTCACTAGAGCATGAGTTTAATCCGTAGATATTTTAGGATATGCCCTATCAGATAAGCTATCAAGTGGTTTTATATTCAATTTAATTTGAGTTGGTTTGAACAAGTTTTAGATTTAAAATCAGGTCAAATAAATAAGAACTGAAAAATAGAAAAAAAGAGACAATCAAATTATTAAAAAATAAACAGACTATTTCTGTTCCTAGCCCAACTAATCGAAACGTCTTCCTGGTTGCTCACGTACATGAGCCAGTAACGTGTAACTGCCATGACGCCTTCTCTTTTCCTCCTCTTATAAGATGTTCTAGACCTCAAAACCGTATGCCATAAAAATGAAAATTATTCTCGATTCAACCATGGTTCAATTCAGGACATTAAAACACGTGTTTAGTGCACCTTAACGCTCGTAACGATCATCATGGCAGAAATTGAACAGCCATGGATGACCCACTCGCCTCCCACTTAACTAAGCTCTCGCCTCTCTATAAAAGAGCACCTGGCCCTTCCCTCCTCGCACTCCACCACTCCACCTTACGACGCCCCAGCGCTGCCCTTCGGGAATACTCAATTCTGCACCGAAGTTCGTCGGTCGCCGTGATTTCCGATGACCGTGGCGAGGTATACACGGGGATCAGGCCCCTATTCTGCTCCCATTCGTTTTCTGTTGTCCATGCACATCTCCTTTCCATCTTAATTGACCAATTTCGTAGCCGAAGATCCCCCTTGACCTCGACAAGCACCCGATGACGTCGTCGCTTAAGCCGTCCGTAGCCACCTACTAGAAACACTTCCAAGGACCGACGAGGCAGTCATCATCTTCACTGTGTCGAGCGGAACATCGTCCGAAGTTTCCCGTGTCTGAAGGTCTCCATGTCGGCATCACTATCGACCGCTCGAGCTATTGTCGTCGTATTCCCGTCAAGCTCGTCTCCTTCCGATTGGTAAGTTCGTTTTTCCCTTAACGAACCGACTGAAATGTGCTTGTACCATCGTCCCTCTCTGAACGATGTAAGCGAGCAAATAAAATTAGCACCGTTGGTTCTCATGTCTATCTGATTGCTTTCCTTTTCAAATTGAAGTGCTGCAATAAAATATCTCCGGAAAGAGCTAGTCTCTTTATTTGATTGGTTCATCGTAAAAAAAAGCCCATGTGCGTCCTTGCATGTTTATACTTGCCTATCTGCATGTTCACTAATTTAGCTTTAGACTCCAACGTGATAGTTGCCTCCCGTCATTTAGAACTGGAAATAATTTGGCACGTTAATGACTCGCGGGATAGTCTCGTAGGTGCCTCATTGCGTAGAGAACAGAATCTGCCATTTGTCATATCTATTTTAGACATAAGAATATAGAAACTTGTAAAAATCATATCTTTAGTTATGTTTATCCAAATTTAGCAAATAATATGTCTATGGATTCACAAAAACGAACAGAACATAGTGAAGACATAATTTGGTATTTTTGAGTTGGTTAAAATTATGTTTTATACAGAATCATTTGTGGAGTATTTTGAGTATAAAAAAATTGTTGTATAAATTATTTTTGAGTCAATCCCTTTGCAAATGGTTGTATATTGAACCCTCTTACAAGAAACATCAACACCAAAAATTAAATTTATATTTTTATGGAAGTAGAAAATGTCATATTGAATAAAGCTTTTCTATTAAAAGAAAATGCTTTTAAATAATCTATTTACACTAAAAATAATTACAATTGGCATTCAACTTGTATAGAAGGACCAGTAGGCGTTTTTAGTGTTCAAAACGTTGCTATAAAAATTTCACAAATAAAATCATCTTTGCATGCTTGCATGCATTTCATTGTATTGTTGTGATTGTTTTGTGATACTAGTTTTGAGTGTGTGCTTTTTACTTGGTTGTATTATAGTGAACATTGAAGAGTGTGACAATTGCATGATCAAGGAGTGAACCTAGTTTCTGTACTAAGAAGGAAAGTGGTGCTTCATACTTTTGTCCCATTATTTTCACTATGCATTAGTGATATTTCTAAGTAGGACTTGCATGGAATTTTCTATGTGTTGACTATGCCATGGGAAATCCTAGTAGATGAAACCTTAGTAGAATTTTTCCTATGTTAAGATTCCTACTACTATCATGCTTAGCCTAGATAGTAGAAAACAAGGGTGAATTATATTCATGCTATGGAATATTTCTAAGTCAAGGACTTGGGTTTTTGTTTAATAAAACAACTATATGAATGAATCACCTAGGTGGAATGGAAAGGATGGATTTATGTTGAGTGGTTACACAAGGCCAGGGGACTGGTGAACCTTGTGTATCACACTTGTGGAATGCCACCCAGGAACAAAGAGATTTGAGATGTCAAATGTTGAGAAGCCTCAAGTGCAGCCACTTGGCATTATGGGCTCTGCCTAGATCATATAGGTTGCAATAACTTAGCCAAATGGACAGTTGGTGGTAGGGGATGATAGGTCGGAACACGTCCATTTTGGTCTAAGGGAAGGCTTCTTAAAGATCTTGTCTCGATGCATGTCGAGTCTTGTGGGGAAAGTGCACCACCTCTCGAGAGAGTAAAATCTAAGTACTTAGCCATGTCCCCGACAATGGACAATTTGAGCATCAAGACATGGAATCTATCAAGAATCTCCTCATCCCAATTTCTAAGTTAAAAACTTGTGGTTGAACAAGGGTTAAAGGATCTTCAATCTTTGATTGGTAGATGCCTTCGGTGATTTTGACAAACAAAAACTTAGTGTTTTCAAATGATAAGGAATTATATTTTGGGCAAAGCAAGCCTAAGATCCACTTAGCCAAATGCATATAGATGATAGATACCACTATTCTACCATAGTATCACTTGCCAATACAATTCAAATGTATTGACCCTTGTGGCTATAACTTATTATGTTGCAGTTTTGTTTGATGTTAGTGAAGTGTGTTGATTAGGATTACACGTCTACAACCAACATGACTGCATGTGGCACTTTGAAGATGAAGGACTCCATGCTATATAGTTATTTCTGCTGCATTGTAATGAGATAGAAAAATGAGCTATGTAAGATGTAATGAATTATTTTATTCCTGGTTATAAAGTTGTATTATGACCTTTGTTTCTTGATATTACATCTTAACTGTGGATGCTAGCTATTGATCCAGGGACTAGCATTGTAAACACAAGGATCTTTACCTTTATAAAGGTGGGATCTTACACTTGATAACTGTTTACACCCCAAAAACAATGTAAGTTCATCATGTTGATTATCAGTGATCGCGTTATCACAATACAAGCTTGCAGTACTCATTGGATTAGAAAGGTAATTAGTATGGCCTGAGCATTGAAAATTGAAATGACCCACTTCATAGCAGAGTTCACAAATAAAAGGATAGAGGGAAATTTTTTTTTACCAAGATCATTTAGAGCCTTATACCATGTTTTGGTTTTTTCATTCCAGTGTGTGATACAATATAATTCTTCTATTTGATTCTTCTCACAAGGTCTATGCATACCACAAAAATTAACATGCTTATAAGAAATAGTACTTTCAGAAGTTTGAGCATGTTTATTGCAATCATTAATAATATTTTCATTTTCCACGCAAGTGTCTTTAAAAGGTCCGTGATACATGTCCCACTTTTCTTTAGGAGCATTAATATGGGAAGCAAAGGCTCTATAATATTTAACAAGAATTTGAGGATCAATACCATATCTAGTAGTAAGCTCTTGAAAATTAGCAATTTCAGTGAAAGACTTTATGCAATCATACTCATAGTTTATACCTGGTTTTTTACCTTTGTCGTTATCCCAACCTTCAGTATTGCTTTGAATTGTTTCAAGAAGATCCCACTTATCCTTGACCTCCTTACTTGTGAAGGATCACTCGAAACAGGTATGTAGATAGTCCTTTTAATGTCCTGAAAGCCTTGCATAGAAATTATTGATAATAGCATTACTGGGGAGCTCATGAATGGGACATTTGAGCATTAGTAACTTCAATCTCCCCCAATGTTGGGCAATACTTTCTCCCTCGTGAGGATGAAAATTATAAATATAATTCCTATCTTTATGAATTTCATGAGAAGGATAAAATTTAGAATAAAAGAGAGATTCAAGTTCCTTCCACTCCAAATGATGAGGATCATCTAGTAGCTCATACCACTCCCTTGCTTTGTCCCTAAGTGAGAAACGGAATAACTTCCTCTTAACTTGGTCCATTGAAATACCTGCACACTTGAATAACTCGCATAATTCATGTATAACGAGTAAATGATCACTAGGATGGACAGTTCCATCTCCAAAATAGCAGTTATTCATAACACATTCAACAATTTCAATAGGTATTTTAAAAGGGACACTTTCAGTATGTGGATTTAAAATATCACAAGTATCATTAGAATTACCACATATGGGAGATAAAGTATCATCAGAGCAAATTTTCTTCCCTAAAGCTGGGGAACTAAATAGATCTTTCTCATAGAAACTAGCTTCCCCAAGCTTAGACGTAATACCATTAGTAACAATGGTGTTCAAAAATTCATACTAATAACATTTCTATTAGCATGCAAATAAAGTTCCATAGATTTTTTAATTTTATTTTCAAAACACTCATATTCTAAATTAGAAAAATACTAAAAAGCTCTCTAAATTGTTTATTGTTTTCCACTAAGCCTAACTAGTGAAAACAAGAAACAAAAATACAAAACTGCAGAATCTAAAGGAAATAACTTCGAGCACTCACTCTAGAGGGTGTGCGTACCTTTTACCTTACCTCCCCGGCAACGACGCCAGAAAATATCTTGATGTCTACGCACTTCTATTATTGTAGACAATTGTTGGGCCTCCAAGTGCAGAGGTTTGTAGAATAGCACCAAGTTTCCCTTGAGTGGATTGCCCAAGGTTTATAGAACTCAGGGAGGAAGTGGTCAAAGGTATTCCCTCTCAAGCAATCCTTCAATCAAGATACAAGAAGTCTCTTGTGTCCCCAACACACCCAATACACTTGTCAGGTGTATAGGTGCACTAGTTTGGCGAAGAGATAATGAAATACAAGTGGTAACAGTGCCAGAAAATAGCTTGACGGTGAGGTAAAGACTAAAGCAAGCAAACATGCAAAAGATCTATATGCAAACGGTGTTTCAATGTTTAGAAACAAGGCCTAGGGATCATACTTTCACTAGTGAACACTCTCTCATATAAAGATCCTCTCTATATGATACTACTCTTAACTACTCTCCAGTTGGACACTCTAATCACCGGTAGGGCTATAACAGCACTCCTCAAAGTCCGCCTTCCCCAATATAGATAACCCCACACTATCACCTTGAGCGCTAGATGGTTCCAACAAACACCACAATTTCATAGAGAAAACCAACTCAAAATATAACTCATAACAAATATTCAATGTAGCCAAAGTGCCACACACGGTATGCACGCTGTCACTTTCACACGCGTGGCGAAAATCATAGATCTATTAAAGCACAAAGAGTATTTATGTAGACTCAAACCTAAGTGCCACCATGGCGTGCATGCTGTCACTTTCACACACATGGGGAGAGGAGAGATCTGTTAAAGCACTTGAGTAGCAAGGTAGATCTAATTGATTACAAAGCTCATGACCACAATATGACCATGCATAGAGAGAGAGAGATGAACACATAGCTACTGGTAGAGCCCTTAGCCTCGAGGAAGAACTACTCCCTACTCATCATGGGAATCAGCAACGATGATGAAGATGGCGGTGGAGATCAATGGATATGGCTCCGGGGGCACTTCCCTCCCAGCAGGGTGCCGGAACAGAGACTTTCTGTCCCCCGAATCTCCCTATCGGTGGCGGCGGCACTACATAGGTTTTTCTGGAAGTACGATGGATTCCTTAGGGTTTCTGAGTCGGGGGCTTCTTATAGGCGCATGAGGCAAGGTCGGTGGAGGTCCAGAGGGCCCACACCCCTTGTGGGTGCGGCCTAGGGTGGGCCCGCACCCACCTAGGGTGTGGCCACCCTGGTTTCCTCCTCCGTCTCATCTTTAATTATCCATATTGTTCAGGAAAAAATATGGCTTTTGTCCCGTCCAATTCCAAGAATATTCATTTTTTAGCTTTCTGAAACCAAAAACAGCAGAAAATAGGCAACTAGCACTGTGGCATCTTATCAATAGGTTAGTTCTAGAAAGTGTATAAAAATACCTCAAAGTATAGACAAAACATAGCAAAGTTGATAGTAAACAAGCATGGAATATCAAAAATTATATATATGTTTCCGACGTATCACCATCCCTACCTCAAGATAGGCTTTATGGTAACCCTAGTAGTAGTTGGATAAGTTTGATAGGATGAATTGCCTTGATATGCTGTCTAATGAATTGCCTTGAACTGCTGTCTGATGAATTGCCTTGATCTGCTGATTGCATTGTGTGCTTAGTAACTAGAGTGCGCTAACCTAATAGCTCATCCCTTAGGACCCAATATATGCTTGTGATCATCAATCTCATATCAAGCATCCAAATCTGGATCTATCCTAAGCCACTAAGGTGATCATCTCCCTCCTAATCAGATCAATCAAGGATAATCCCTTTTGATAGTTTCCAACTCAGTGGAGACCCAATCTAAGCATGGATCCTATATAAATAGTTAACACTTCAACATCATCTCCTTGATCATGAGTTTGGAACCTAGCATCCTCTCAAAATCATCTACACTTGCACTCTAGTCTAAAACCCTAAATCTGCCAAAATGGCTGTCTGGATTTCTTATCTAGATTCAATCTTTGGAGCTCTACCTTTTCCAACCTATGTGCATTATGGAGAATTTATTTGAACCATATTGTAGTACATAATTAGTACTACCAATTACCACTCCTACCCTTGGATAAAACATTCTGGTTCCCACTTATTCATGATGGTTTTGTAGTCAAGATAATAATCTTTTATGCAAATATTATCATCTTGCCTAGTTTGGCAGAAGCTCACATCTATATGCCACCACCCCTTGACCAAATCTTTGCATGATTATGATCTACTATCCATGGCGTATCAACCCCCACTTCCCTTGTTTCCATTGAATCCTTGTGCTTCTTAAACCCACATGGTTTAGGAGGCTACCTGATGCATCTGCTATGGCAGCCTTATTTTCAACAAAGTTTGCCATCTCTTCTAGATCACCTCAAATGCAACCAAGCCCAACTATTGCTTCCTTGATCATATATATATAACATTGTCTATCCATCCATATACCCTTTGTATCAAGGTGAGCTCTGAGCTCCCTGATCCAACCATGTTTTGGTGGCATGAAAATAACAAAACCCTAGATTCCCAAAAATCTAGTTTCTTTCCTTTTCACCAAAATCCTTCAAAACCCAAGTGGAAAATGATGTATCAATCAAGCTTACATAATCTACCTTGGTTAGGATATTTTACCAAATAATTCCCATAATTATTTGGAGCCTAAAACTATTTAAATTCTTTTTCTGGCAAAACCCCTAAAACCTTTGTCTATAAAGGCAACTCTATTTTTCTCCAAATCACTTTGCCAAATCAATGCACATTTGAGTTCTATATATCATAACCTATCTTCCAAACTCAAAACTAAATATTTTTGAGATGCTTTATTATTTATTTTTGCCCTTTTTCTTAAATGGCAGAAACAAGAAATAATTCCTTAAAAATACTTTTTCACCTCAATAAATTCCAAAAAAAATCTCCAATGTGTAATATGGTATTTAGGACCATGTCACATCAAAAACTATCTAGTACAATGTAAACATATCACATGAGCTTCTAGAAACAACTTCTGCACTTTTTGAATAAATGAATTTAAGTGCACCTAAAATCATTAGAAAAATCCCAAATAAATCCTATGGAAGTACCTTGACCCTATATACACAACAGTACCATATCCCCATATTTTCCAATGCAATTTATCCAAAATCCTTCACAAGAACTCACGTGATCAAATGGTGCAAAACATTTAAAACTTGAACCAAACCCCCTCCACCCCTCTTCAAAACTTGCCAAGCACCTCTCCATCTCACCAGAACGCCCTCCTGGTCGTGCGCACTGTAGCACTACAGTACCCATCACCTTCCCCTTGTCCTTTATCTTTTGGAAGAAGGGAGAGACAATGACTTCAATGTGTATACCACTCCCTAGAGTAAAAGCTGAGCATCAGCCACTCCCCTCTCCCTCTCGGGTCGAGCTGATGGCCCCACCACCACCCAGCACCACCCCTCTTGCCCAATCCATGGCCACCTCCCTCCCCAAAGCTTTCTATGGACTAGGTCCACCCTACACCTCCTTCCTTCGGTTTATATAGCCAGAGGCCACCCCGACTCTCCTATTTGCCCCCATTTGCCTCTCTCCTCCCCAATAACCTACCCCACGAGCCCCTGCTCTCTCCTTTGCCTTGGCTTGCCCATGAGAAGGAGTAAATGGCCTCTCGGCCATTATCCAACATTTGAGCATGGCTCACTCCCTCCTTCCTTTTTCCCCCTCTCCATGTCATGGTTCTGAGCTCCCCTCCTTCTCCTGACTATAACCATGATCTCCTTCTTCATAGGACGGCCCCTAGAAGCCTCTTTGGCGAGCTCCCGAACCCGCTCCATCACACAGATGCCCGCGACCCAGATCTGTACCAAACAATAGTGTGTCGCCCCTCATCTGGCTCCCCTCCGTGCACCGCGTCGCCCTGTGACCTCCTTCCTCGCCGGCAACCCCTCAAGTAAGCTCCCCCACACATGCCGTAACGAGCTAGCGTTCTGTTTTCTCTAGCTTGGAAAAGAAGAAGACTCACCGCCTTTCGTTGCATTTAGATCCAACGACCATCCTCATCATGTACCCCTTCGCGGCCGTAGAGTCGCCGACCACTGGGCCCCATCCAGTAGGATTTGAAATCTCCCTCCCGCTCAGGGAGAAGCCCGGGTGGGCCGACTTCGCCCTGACCGACCCATCTCCCTTCCAAAAGTCGCCAATGAACCCCCTCAGCCCTTTTTATTTTTAAATAAATATGCCCTGGGCAGAATATACCCTTTTGGATTAAATAAAAAATAAAAGGTAAACAATCTAGTTTCTGCCAGATATAAATATTACCATGTTCCCCAAGGTTTTCCTCAACATGCAGATCCTTTATATGGCCCAAAATGACCTTCACTTGCTGCTGATAAAATAAATTCCAGAAGGTATCTATTCCACTAATATTTTCCCTCTCGAAGTTTTATGAATCTAAATAAGGTAAATCCAATTGGTAATGAAAGGTATTAGCCATACCATTCTTGTCCCACTGGCGCCACATAAAATTGCTTCCTAGATTACCTGTAGCAAAAATAATAAAAATAGGGCATTTCTGACTTTAGAAAATTCCCTAGGTCAAAGAAAATTGAGTTTTGATCTAATTCCAAATCCCAGTAAACCTCTATACCAATAACTACCAAAACCCAGGAGCCCAAGATTTATTGAGCTTTCATTGAATTATGGAGAATTAAACATTTCTGTGCATGGTTTGTTCACCAATAAATCCACCATTTGAGTTCTGTAAATCCAAAAAGGGTGATTCCAATTTCTAAATACCTAACATGCCTCTTTGGAATCATATAAAAAGCTTCTGTAGTTTAAATATGATGAAAAAGAAAAATCCCATCCAATATTTTTTTGGGAATTTCTCAAGGGCATTATGGTAATATTTTTGAGGTGATTCCAACTCCTCTTGAATGAGTCCACCAAACACTCCCTTATAACCCAAGTAAATAATTGTTGGTATTACAGAATAGTTCTGGTGAATTATTTCCTAAAACTAGGGTTTTATTCACTATAAAACCCATTATAAATCAATGGAAATTGATAAAATAGTGAAACCACTTTTGTTGGCTTCATTTTATCAATACCTATCTGAGGGTATGATGTTTTCAAAACTTGGCCACCTCCCTCCCCAAAGCTTGGCCTTGTTCGAAAACCCCTTATCTAGACAGTTTGGACCATAAATCTATTCTAGAAAATCCACAATGCAAACAACGCATTTCCTGGCACCCAAACAAAATCATGAATCTTACTGGTCTATAAACTGGTCTTGTCATTTGCTTTATGTAGGATTTGGTGTTGGTATGCATTGTATTGATTGTGGTGTTGTTTGTTTGCATGTTTCTCCATAACAGCGATAGTTGTGACTGTGTGACGCCGAGAAGAAGGAAGCATCGGGTTATTCTTATTATTATTGTACTTGGTAATATGGTTTTATAAGGAAGTCAATGGACATCTCGCAGGTTATAGGCAAGCCACCTTCTGTTCGTATGCCTTGTCCTATTATTTTACCTATGCATGTTTTAGCTACTTGTTTAGGCAAACTGCATTGTTTTACTATATTATGTTTTATTTGGGGAATGTTTGGCTCCTCCAAAACATTTCCCCTTAGTACCATTAGGTACAACTCATTTTATGGTACCTACCTACCCTTAGTATGGTAGATTGTGTTTAACACCATAACCCCTTAGAGACCCCGTTTTAGCCAAAGTAAAAACCATGGGATTGGAAGACCCCAGAAAATGGCTTACAAAAATGTTTTATGAGAAAACCTTAGTGAGTCTTGGCCTGCCAAGTGATGTTGAAAATGAGAAAGGTTTTGTTTTACAAAATGTTCAGATCAAATATGGAGGAAAAATGTTTACGAAAACACGCCAGGCTGTACAGTTCCTAATGCTTGAGAATTTAACCCGTGCAACGACATTACTCTGGAATGGGACGAGGCTAGGCTGGAAGTTTGTCTAATCTGGTATAGGTGCCTCACACTACTTCAGGGGCAAACAATCCCCGGATGGTGGGCCTTCTCTGTCCAACGGTCCATGTGTAGCATTGACCGAGAGAAGGAACAAAGGGTCTACGGGCCTCCGCGCGATACTATGAGCCCCTCATTGAAAGCCCACACCCGTCGGGGTGCAAAAAGCACTCCGGTTGGCTGGTTACTATATAGGGTGTCCCGGTTTTGAGGGGATTAACCTCATAGGGTAGGCACTTGAATTGGAGAGGGCATTCGGAAGGTCTTGACCAGTTATTCGACCAACGATCGGTGTAGATCAGGGACGGGTAATCAGATGGTGTAGGTACAGTGTACAACCTCTACACAGTGTAAATCTATTCGAATAGCCGAGTCCTTGGTAATGGACAGTTGTGATGGCTGCTGCATGGCGGGGATGGTTTTGTTTTCGAAAAGGACTTCAGAAAAGAAATGGCTTGGAAATGATTTGACCATGAGATGGTCGGAAAAAGGAGGAAGGAGTTAGGTCATGAGATGATCGGAAGGAAAAACAAATGGGTGACCCAATCCTAGTATTTTCTAGAAACATTTCAAAAAGGTTTTCCAAAACATTTTACAAAAGTTTTTCAACAAAGATATAGATACATGCTATATCTACAAGAAAAACTAGTTTATAGAAGAACCTTTCTTGAAGCCATTCCTACCACAACCATATTACATACCTTTTTATTATTGTCTTGTAAGGTGGTTTGCAAGTACATTCAAAAAAAATGGCTATTTACTTGGCCAGACTTTGAGATGATCCAGAGAAAAGATGGAGATGCTAACGTCTATGCGAGCTAGGCCATCTTCCCAGGAAGTTGCCTGTAGGTTGAGGCATGACATGGGCTCTGCGCTTGAAGACTTCCTCTATTGATGTTGTAACGCCATAATGGCATTATTGTAAGTACTTTGTATTCGTTCCTTACGGATGATGTAAAGATACTTGTCGGTTATGCTCATGGCTCACTGATCATGGGAACGTGAATTACAGGCATAACAGGTATTCTCGGACCATAAATTCGGGGTGCCACAGCCAGTGCGTGGCGGGGCGGCCTTGGCGAGACTGTCCCGGCTCTCAATGATGGCAAGAGAGTTATATTCTCGATGCACGTCATTTGTGATCCTAGCCTTCCGCCATCGGAGTTCCTCACAGCGGCACTCCAACACTATGGCGTACAGCTTCACAATCTTCCTCCCAATTATTTACTTGAGCTTAGTACTCATGCAACTCTTAGTGAGGGTTTTCTTGGCATTAGGCCGAATATCACTCTTTTCTACTACTACTATGGTACTAGGAAGAATTATATTAGTATCATAATTCCTTATATTACCGGCAATCTCACCTTAGTTATTAAGAGAGACCGAGTCTACCGTAGGATATTTGCTAGTGAGTCATTTAGATGATGGGCCACCACGTTCTTTTATAACAAAGATATGTCGGCTCCTGGAAAGACGAAAGGTCTTCCAGTTTTCATCGACGATGCTGCCCCCAGAATGATGCATGGGACGTAGAGGCGCCAAAACTTTCCAAAGATTTGGCCATAGCCAAGAGGCAGATCGAATTTTTTATGAAGCACCGGGGTCTCCGTGGTTCCTACTTGATTCATTGCTTGCTGGATCGTTGGATTCAGCCACTACAGCACCATGGAAACCGGCTGATGCACATGGTAACCAGAGACCAGAAGGACATCATGAATGTTTGTCCGACGCGTATTACTACGAAGGACTATGAATACTATTTCGTTTTCTCTCATCACCTCGTTATCCGACTTTGCATGTGCTGGTGTCTTATAACTCTCAGCTTAAGGATCTTCCCGAGTAGGAGTTAGCCCCTCTTGAGGGTTATCCTCCAGAAGACTCAGAAGAGATAGAGGATGATGAGGTGAAGGAAGTTTCCGGCCCTGCTTCCAAGAAGCATAAGGCCAAGGAAGTTTTTATTGCCACTGGCGCACAAGTCATGCTAGTGGTTAAAAAATAAGTACCTCTTATATTTCAGTACTCATTTTTTACTTTCCAAGTCACATGTAATATCTATTATTTGTGTGATTTAGAGTAAAAATTGTTTTGAAGAGCAAGTCAAAGCTGAAGAGTAAACTGGTCAAGCAACTGCGCCAACAGAAGCTTGCAATGTCTCCGGTTGTACCCCCTCCAATTCCAACCACTATCCAGACTTTAGCACCAGAGGTTCTTTCCTCTCCGCGTGCTAGCTCTACCATCCCTGACACTCCCATGGCCTTTCAAGCTTTTGTTACCACTAGTAGCCCAACTAACAGCAAGGGTGAACCCGCAAAGGGTAACGATCCCATGGATGTGTCGCTAGGGAAGGTGGATAAGTTTGTCGGTTTCGCTGCTCCTGTCCTGTATAGGAAGAAGAACAAAGATATTCTCAAGTTGGCTCAAACGTGTCTTGAGAAGCAAATCATAACTCCGGCAGCAGCGAGCCAGGAGATGGAGTACGTGAAGCTGGAAGGCCTCCTGGAAAACATCCGAGACCGAGATCAAAACATCGAAGCTGGATAAATTTCAGGGAAAGATGTCAGTCCTATCTCCCTCGCTAAGATAGTCTTCCACAACACGAGATTAGATTCAGAAGCTACACTTGGAGCACATTGTAAGTTTTCTGACTATCGTTTGCAGTATTTATTACCATATCCTCTATCCCCCAAGTATAAAGTCGGAGATAGACCATAGCATAAGATCCGAGTTAATGCTTATAGGATGCAAAAGAATGAATTAGTGTAGCCCCCAAGCCTCGTACTGGAACTTAATTTAGCTAAAGTTGCAGCCCAAGTCTTAGTAGACGTTTGACGGTATCCCGTCTTTAACTAACATAAAGTTGTATCTTACAACCAAGAACTGCTAAAGAACATATGCAACAAGCGCAAAGAAATCAAAGCTTTGCGTCTTGAAAATTCCAAGTTGCAGATTGAGAAAGATTAGGCAGAAGGTAAAATTTTCCAACACTCAATCACAATTATTTTCTTAGTCGAATATTTCCTCCTACTGATATTTTGTCTTTGCAGAATTGCTACAACAATCCAGCAAGATGGTGGCGGAGGACGAGAATTTCAAGGTCCTCCAGATGGAAAATGAAGAACTTCACCAGGAGTTGAGCAAGATAAAGGATGGACACGAGAAATCCATGAACAACCTCCTAGATTCGAGTAATCTAGAGACCGAGAGGCTCAAGAGATTGATGGCCCTCCGAGATAAGAATTACTATGATCTGAAGAGGGAGTTTAACAGTCAAAGGGATCTGGCCCGAGCCGCCGAAGTAGAGGTAAATACTCTTTGAGAGGAGCATTTCCAATGGGACCACTTCGTGCTTGGTAATTTTCCTGACTTTATTTTCCCTTTCTATTTTCGACTTTAGTTAGTCAAATTTTTGACTTTGTTCTTTTCCAGATCCCCTAATATTGTTCTTTTCCAGATCCCCTGAAATTGTTCTTTTCCAGATCCCCTCAAATTTTTTGACTTTGTTCTTTTCCAGATCCCCTCGTTCCGTGCGTATTAATTCGGTCAGAGATGTTGTCTACTAATTCCGCTAGACTCTTGAAGAAGATGGTGAGTCAGTAGAACTTTCCGAATTGGAAAAACTGCTAGTACTCAAAATGAGGGACAAAGCAAAGGAAATTCCAAAACTTATCGACGATTGTAAGATGTCATACGCCCGTACTACTGCACAAATTTCCCTCACTATGGTGATGAGTCACCATAGCAAGATGCAAATATGGCACGTCACCAAAGGCATGGCCACTGAAGACAATGAGGGTAAGCTGCAGGACATCCAAGAGTCTTGTACAGGATATGCTTGTCGCGTGGTGGAGATGACAAACTACACGAAGCCATTCTTCCAATCCGTAGTTGTGCCTCCCACGCCAAAAGAACCGGGAGAAAGTCTCATCAAAGACAAAGAATCTTCCGAGTCTCCCGAGCAAGACAGCGATGATGTCGACTCTAGCGCTCCAGGCTCTCCACCACCACTAGAATCTATAGCATAAACATTTATGCATTATCCTAAAAAAATTATATGGTATATAATGATGGTACTATATTTTGTTGTTCTATGTGCTGGTATGTAAGAACTAATGCTTTACTACTTAGCACTTTTGTAGATATTTAATGTGTGCTTGAAAATTTCTTAAGGAGTTTGTGTTTACACTTGTTGTTTTACATGGCTCTCTACCTCGTCGCTTTCATGAGCCGGCCAACCTTTAGCACAGAAACTTTGCCGAGTCAACTAAGCTCAATTTCTAAACCATTTTAAACTCGGAAACAAAGCCGGCTTCAAGTACCAACAATTCATCACTCGGAAAATTCCTACGTCTAAGCAATCATATAAAAAACCAAAGTATAAACATAAAATGAGCTTTACACCCGAAGGTAACATTTCTATCGATTTTCAAAAATCATAAATAGAACGAACATAAGCATAAAGTACTTTCAAGCATCCTGGGATTTGTGAAATTGACATGATTTTTGGGACATATGATGGTAAAAAACTTCTCAGAAAATTATGAGGTAACCAATACTTTATTTCACTTTGAACATGTACATATGATTACAAGCAAATATAACTAAGAATAGAAGGAACGTAGGTCTTCAATATTCTAGGGACCGTCTAATTCATCTAGGTCTGTGCTACCACCAGCTCTTTTTCTCTTCTGAGTACCAGGTATTTCCTTGCTTTGTCTCATATCGATTAAATAATATGACCCGTTATGTAGAACTCGGCTGATCATAAAATGTCCTACCCAATTTGGGGAAAGTTTGTGCTTTCTTTTTTGCACGAGTCGGAGAACCAAATCACCCAAACGATTTTGAACTCTTTGACTATGGTACTAGTGTAACTTCTGCTGATAGGCTGTAGATCTCTACGCAGCAACGTCGCAAACTTCTTCAATTATACCGAGATCATCTTGTTGAGAAATTTCTGCATATTCTTGGATATACGCCTTGACTCAGGGAGATTGATGAATTAAATCACTCGTAAGGACTGCTTCTCAACTCGTAGGAGTTGTTCGCAAGCTCCATATCACAGACGGTAATTCATCCTCCCAAGCCCCTGCAGCACGAAAAAGTGGTTCTTCGAGACAAGGTTGGATTCCTTGTAAAATAAGACCGTTTTCCCTTTCAAATTGTCCATTGGCTTATGGATGTGCGACTGATGCAATATCGAGTCGAATTCCTTGATCTTTGCAGAATTCAGCTAGTTCTCCCATGGGAAATTTGATCCCGTTGTCAGTAATGATTCTATGGGGATATCCGAATCGTATGATCACATTCTTGACGAACTTTTTGGCTGTGGATCCATCACAATTTGTTACGGGTTTAGCCTCAATCCACTTTGTAATTTTATCCACCATAACTAGTAGATGGGTAAATCCACATTTTGTCATCCGAAACGGCCCTACCATATCAAGCCCCCATACCGCAAATGTCCATGTAATAGAAATTATTCTTAGCTGATTAGTCGGAACATCTGATTGATGGGTATACTTTTGGCAGCCTTTGCATGTTTTGACCAGTTTCTCGGCATCTACCTTAGTTGTGGTCCAAATGAATTCATGTCAAAAAGCTTTTGGCACTAAGGATTTGGCTGCAGCATGATGAACGCATTCTCCTTCGTGGATCTCTTGTTATATTTCCACCCTTCCATAGAAATACAACACTTGAAACCCCTAGAAATACTCCACTTATAGAGCTCACCATTTATTATCATATAGGATTTTGCTCGTCAGATGATCTATCGGTGTTGTCGGATTGTCAACAAGTACGCCAGAGGGGGTCCTAGTGGAGTTGGAAGGATGGGGTGTGAGACGTCGGATGTTCCAAGAGCGGTGAGCACAAGTTTACCCAGGTTCAGATCTGACTGCAGTGATCGGATCCTACTCCTGCTAGCAACCCAGTAATATATCGGCGTAAGCCAGATGTTACAATGGATTACAAGATAGGTTCGCCTATGCGAGTTGGTTGTGGATGTCTATTGAGTTGTTGCCCTAAAGGCTCCCATAGGGCCGGTTTATATAGTCACCGGGGCCTGGGATTACAGGGAGAGACATATTCGGCTACGTTACAGAGTCGGTAACTATGTACAGCTTGGACTACAAGTAGTACTACATGCCTAAGTCGGTAACTCTTCTGGGCCTTGTCGGAGCCGGAACTGGCTCTTCCTCTTTCTCTGACTGGGCCGCCTGTGAAGCAAATCTCTAACCCGTTAGTGGGCCACCCTGGTCAGCGAGTCCCGTGGGTACACCTGGAAAGTATATCCCCAACAGTAGTCCCTGGAAGTCTCCAAGATCTGAAGTCGGATAAATCGTCTAGCTTGATGGTTTCTTCGTCTTGAGAATCTTGAAGGGTTACCGAAGACATCTTTCATTGTTGTAGGATTCCGAGTCAGTTGAGTCAGATTTATTCTATTCTGACCTTAATCTGTTCCCTGCTTGATTTGAAACATAAGCCGGATTTTATAGCGGCGTGTTGTCTAAGAACTTTACAGGCCAGGTCCCATCACTGACAGGATTTCCATCAGCACGACCGTTGGTGGGTCCGTTCCTTATGGAACAGAACGCCATTTCAATGCCTGCGCGAAAATCGAGGGGGCGGAAGAGTCGCGAGGAAGCTAACTCCCCCTCTCCTATACGCGTGGCGATAATCGCGTGTCTTACCGCATGAATCTTGACGCATAGGCAAATAAGAGGAGAGAAAACCCTTCTTCTCAGATTGACTTCTCCGCCGATTCATTCATTTATTCTTTTCTGATTCTGTCAGCTTGAGAAACTTTCTGAGTCCTAGCTAGATCCACTAGAGGGCTATGCCTCAAATGACCCGGAGGCGACGGAGGATGATGAGGTGCAAGAAGCTGCCTCCTCTGCCTCCAAGAAGCGTAAGGCGAAGGAAGTTGTCGCTGCTGGTAGCCAAGTGCTGCCAGTGGTTAAAAATTAAGCACCTCACCTTTCATTTTTAGTACTCCTATACCTTTATTATCTTTCCAGAGAACACCTAATATTTAGGATTTTCGTGTTCTAGAGTTAAATCATCGTTGAAGAGCAAGATAAAGTCGGACAGCAAGCCAGGTAAGCAGATGCGTCAGGAGAAGCTTATTATCTCCCCTGCTGTGCCGCCGTCAACCCCATCCACTACTTCGTCAGTGTAGGGAGCTTCTGCATCCCCTGACGCTGGAAAGATTTCGAAATCCCTGGTCACCGTTGATGACCAGGCTACTGGCAAGGGTGAACCATAAAAGGTAATTATCCCATGGTAATGACCACAGGTACAGTGGCTAAGGTGGTTGACTCTGCTATTCCTGGCCTCAAGAGGAAGGAGAAAGAAGAGATCCTCAAACTGGCCCAGTCCAGTCTTGAGAAGCAAGCCTTAACCCCAGAAGAAGTGAGCCAAGAGGAGGAAGATGTCAAGCTGGTCAGCCTCCTGGGCCAAATTTTGGTCTGGGATGCTAAAATCGCATCTGGCAAACTTCCAACGACGGATGTTCCATCCCTCACCCTTAACGAGAAGGTGTTTCATATCACCAATGTAACATCCCAAAAATACAAAACTTGTATCATCAAAATTAGGGTTAACAAATTTTTTCCAATTAAAAGTATGAAAGCATTCATATGTGTGTGTATTAAAATTTGGATTCGTTTGAATTGCCATGGTTCTGTGTTTCTTTGCTTGTAAAATGATTATTTGGTGAAATAAACATCATCTAAACAATCCCCAAACTTTTCCCAAAGACAAAAAACTCAAAATGAATAAATGAAGTGAATGGTCACTTTGGCCAAATTAACTCCCATGCCTACTTTGGCTATCCTTAAATTTCAGAACTTAACAGAAACATGGATGTATCTTTGCACCCCTTGATAGTACTCATAATAAGGTACCAAGGCCCACTTTGTGATCATCCAAAAACATTCAAATGCTTAGTTTACATGACATTTTAAAATTGAATATATTTCATATGGGAAGATCCCACTATTTCAAAAACCACTCAAACAAGCTCAATTTTCAAAACCCAAGCATCCACAGAATCCTCAACGCATGCCTAGCACACCCACCAAAAATATTTTGAAAATTAAAAACTCAAGTTCATGCGGCTATTTCATCAAACAGGTTGCAGACTCAAATAAAAAAAATCAAAAACACTATGTTGAGCAGTGTTTTGGGCCAACCTTGTTCCCTCTTTGGTTACAACTAGCCTTGGTAGATGATCTAGCACCCTTAACTAACCTCTAGCACCACTGTGAGCTTGCCAATGCCATCAATGGTGTGCAGGCCGAGAGCACACTTGTCACCCCAGTGTGGACAGCAAGCTAGGAGAAGAACTAGCCATGCGAACCTTGTCTATCATGCAGCCCATGCCTCACCGCCCCTCTCGACCAGCCCTAGCTCGAAGACAGCGACAGAACTACCAAGAACGCCGCGCCCACGCCGTTGTCGACCATGTTGATGCACCGCAGAGCACGCGCCGTTCCCACGCAACCTGACCACCTCGAGCCCTCGCCGCCCGCCAGCATGCACCCCACCGTCCTAGGAGACCACTAGACATGTTCGTTTCACAGCCCTTACCCCGTAGCCACCAGTCGCCGCGGAGTTCGCCGCTTCTGCCTCGCAGAGCATCACACATTCCTGACCAATTGCCACCGCCCCTACACGCGCATTCAAGCTCTAGAGCATTGCCAGGAGACTGCCCGTCGATCGCCAACCTCGGCCATGCCTCTAGCCGCCCGTAGGCGTGTCGCCACCGTCGCCTGCCCATCCCTCTCGGTCTCGCCGTCGAGCCTATAAAGGGAGGCCACCCCAAGCCATTTGAAGCACACCATCCCACTCCCCTCACCTCACTGATCTTTCCATCCTCTAGCCGGAGCACGAGGAGCAGCAGTTCGCCGGAATTGCGCCGGAGCAGGCCGCCTTTGGAGAAGAAGGGAGCCGTTGATTTTGACCACCCCCAGAGCTGCCGCGACCATCCCTGAGTTCGCCGTCGTCGAATTCGTCGTTTGCCCGCCTCGCCGTCGTCACTAGAGACCCGGTATTCCCCCTATGCACCCCCACCGAGCCGCTAGGGTTCGAGCTCGCCGGTGACATGTTCATCGTCGACGACGACCCTCAGCCGTTGATCTCACTTCTAATCCAACGAACCAAATTGCCCTGCATCGCCAAGACGTTATGAGCCACCGATGGTGGAACCCCCCGTCTTGAGCCCAAGGCATGGAGTGACACCGGGCCGGCCCATTAACATCTCCCGCGCAGCCCACTCGTTTGAATTTAGCCTTTTCTATTTTAATTCAAACTCAGTTCTGTACCTAGTTTCAAAAATCAACCCAGCTCAATTCAGTCAACCAAATTGCATGAAACCAATTTTATTAGAAAGGTACTGAAATGCTTAACCCAAGCCCGTTGGATTCAAATCATTTGGATCTATAAATCAACCTTGGTAAAAAACAAGTCAGAAGCTTTTGTGCATTCAAACATTTTTCAAATTTCAACCATAATAGCTTTTGAGTTGATTCCAACTCTCAAAAATCACGTTTGACCAGACCTTTCAGAATATATAAAAATATATGGGTTTACTTACAGAAATAATGTTCAAGTAATAAAAGAATGCCACATAGGCATTTTTGTCACTTTATTTTATTTAAAATAAAAGGTTAAACCTTATTAAATTGTGACACCACTTTAAATCACATTCCCATAGACTGAAATATATGGTGATGACATGTGTCTACATGATCCCATGTTTGAGTTGGAGAATATTAAATCTTAAGTAGTTTTTCAATGAGTAGAAATTACTTTTCTAAAAATAAATAAATAATGCAAATGCTTTAATCTTGTAATGTTAGTGATGATGCTAGATCATATATAGAACACCTTTGTTTGATGATTGAAAATAGTTAAGTATTCTTTGGTGATTGTGTACCTCGTATGTATATATAGACGCTAGTACCGACCAAGGATACTATGAAGAAGAAGTCGAGGAAAACTTCAACCACTGCTCTGCTCAAGGCAAGCCTAATACTACTAGTTGATTGAGCAAGCTAACACTTGCAAGATACTCTACTTTAGCAAGCCTTACTAATTAAGTTGACCTATGCAAGCTAATACTTTCTTGTTACCATGCCAACTATATGCTTTAAGCATATGTGATCATACCCACATGATAACCCAATCCTAGTTTTACTTGCAAACATTATACTTTATTTCTTTATCAAAGCTTTCTCTTAGAGTTTACTTAAGCGATTTGTAGATTCTAGGAACATAATTGAAGGTTGCATAAAGAGCATTAAATTTGGCCTAAGCTAGATAATCTTGATGTCATCCTAAGGCGTGAGATTGTAATTAGTTAAAACTCCACTTTTTTACCACCCCTCATTAGTACTCACCCCCGTTTGTAGATTGTAGTGCTAAGCATAAAACTTGATCAACTTTAGATGGGACTACTTGGTGGAAAATGGTTATGAAAACCTTAGAATGATGAGTCATTCTACTGAGATGTTTTGACATGTGTTTCCGAACACCATATGATTTTGATGATGAAAATGTTGAGGCATGAGCCTTAGCCTTTTATAAAACTGATGGTTTTCTCGATGCGATACCATTCCAATTTTGCCGTACAACCACAATACCCGAAAATTGGGTAGGGCTTGACTGGAAATTTATATACCTTAGTATGGGTTCCCTCACGGCCAAGGTATGAGATGAGGCTACCTTGTGAAGATTGTCCACCTGTGTAGTACCCAAGATGACAGTTGGTCATGGTTGGGAGGCCAAACTCACAGGAGAGGTTCCTATACTAGGGCCTGTAATTGAAAGGATAGGATTGATTATCCGCATACTGAGTATGGTTAATTCAGGATTTGTTCCTGACGGATGTATCGAATGTTGTGGTGAAAGTGTACAATCTCTGCAGAGTGTCAAACTATTCGAATAGCCGCGTCCACGGTTATGGCCAGTTGGAGTGGCCATACTGTTCCCCCGTCAGATGTTTTCCAAATGACTTATGAAATCAATTGAGAATTTGACTTGACCACAATAAAGTTGTGATATGAAATTCAAGTTCCCATTTAGGTGTCATAAAATTTCAAGTAGCTTTTCTTGCTTTTGAACTTAGTAGAGGTAAATCTGGCTTTTTGCAAAACAACCCTAGAGCTTCGTGTCCTACTACAAAAACCCCCTTCACTTGTTAGTATTAGTTTGCGAGTACTTAAAGAGTACTCATGGCTTTGTCCCTGGCTATTCCTGTGGCCAAACTATGAAGAGGAGTGTTGGAGATATGCCCTAGAGGCAATAATAAATGTAGTTTTTATTATATCTTTGTGGGTATGATAAATGTTTGCATTCATGCTATAACAGTATTAACCGGAAACATTAATACTTGTGTGATTTGTAAACTAAATTAGAGTCCCTAGTAAAGCCTCTTTATAATACTAGCTTGTTGGTTAATAGATGATCATGAACATTGAGATGTTGTTGACAACAAGATCACATCATTAGGAGAATGGTATGATGGACATACTCCTATAGATAAGCATAGCATAAAGATCAAGTCATTTTAATAGTTCAATTGCTATAAGCTTTCTGATACATAGTAACCTAATTCCTTCGACCATGAGATCATGCTTATCACCATCACCAGAAGGATGTTTTGATGACATCAGACACCACACCGTAATTGGGTGGTTATAAAGGTGGCATTGAGTATTCGGAAAGTATGGGTTGAGACACATGAATCAAGAGTGGGATTTGTCCATCCATATGACGGATAGATATACTCTGGGCCCTCTCAGTGGAATGTCATCCAATTAACTTGCAAGCATGTGACTGGCTCACAAGGGATCACATACCACGGGAACGAGAAAAGAGTACTTATCGGTAACGAGGTTGAACTAGGTATGCAGAGATACCGACTATCAAAACCTCGGATAAGTAAACTATCGTGAGACAAAGGGAAATTGGTATCATATGTAAGTGGTTCATTTGATCGCAAAGTAATCGTCGAAATATGTGGGAGCCATATGAATTTCCAGATTCCTCTTTTGGTTATTGATCAGAGAGGTGTCTCGATCATGTCCGCGTAATTCACGAACCGTAGGGAGACACACTTAAGGATTCGATGTTGTTGAGTAGTTATGGAATGATGAGTAAGAGACTGAATGTTGTTCAGAGTCTCGGATCCGGAATGGTCCGGAGAATAAGATTCATATAAGGAAAGTCCTGTTTCGGAGTTGGGGAATGATTCCGGTGTTTTCACCAGGAATGTTCTAGAAGGGTCCAGAAGGTCCGGCACTCCGGAGGGGAAGGGTACATGAATGTGTCATGACAATATGGAATGCTTGCATCATGTACTAGGTCACTTGGCTGGGCAAAACAAAGGTAGAAATCAAATCCTAGTTTGAAAGTCAAACGCCAATTTGAAAAAGTCAAACGGCAAGTTTGCTTGGTGGAGGGAGAGTAGGAAACCTACTTGGGGAGGAGTTCCCCTCCCTCCACCCGCCGGACAAGGAGGCCGAGTTGGGGGAGGACTCCCTCCTCCCAACCGGCCACCCTCCACCTATATAAGGAGGGGTAGGGCGTCCCCTACCCCTCACACCCAAAACCCTAGCCCTAGCCGCCGGCCTCCTCCAAGTCGCCGCTGCCACCTAGGGTTCTTCCAACCCGCCGAGTTGGGGCTTCCCCAAGCTCTAGCCACCGGCCAAGATCCTCCCCTTGGTGCCCTCTAAATCCTAGATCACCAAGGCCTCTCTCATAGTCCACCATACTCGCTCCGGCTTAAGGCGAAGCCCTGCGAGATCTCCCCTCTACTTCCAACACCATGCCATCGTGCTTCCGGAATCGCTAGGAGAGTGCTACAACCTTAGCTGCCTGCTGGAACAAGGGAGAGGAAGGTCTTCATCGAAAATTTAACGTGTGACCGATCTGAAGCGCCATCAAACGCAGCGCCGGAAGGATCGTCTACGCAATCTTGAGATCGGCAAGAGTACGACTACATCACCCATGAGAATCTGCTCTCGTTAACCACTTTGGAATCTTCGAGGGTGAGTTCCTCTATCGACTCATTACTACAATCTAGTAGATAGATCTTGCCTTTTTTGTTTGCATGCGGTAGAATTTTTTTGTTTTCCATGCTACGAACCCCTACAAGGAGTACCACGATGATGGAACCTAGGAAGGTTACGACAAATAGGATCATCTCCCATCGTCAGCATTGCCTGTGACCCCGAAGATGGAGCTTCGCCTACGCTACTTTTATTATTACGTATTTCCGCTGCTTGAGTTTTATTAAGATCTAGATCATGAGATCCTTATTTGTGTAAGACCTTATGTATGGTTTGTAATGGATGATGTACTGTGGTATCCAAATCTGTTATGTCTCACAAAAATGGTAATCCTGGGATTGCGATGTATGGCATAACAGGCATCTAGGATTAAAAATCCGGGTGTTGACACCAAGCTCGGATTCGAAAAGTTGCATCTGGAACACATTGTAAGTTTCCGATTATTATTTGGATTTATTATCATATCCTCTAGACCGCAAGCATAATGTCGGATAATAATTTCTGGATCCGGGTTCATGCTTTTAGGTTTCAAAAGAACGATGTAATGTAGCCCCCAAGGCTCGTGCTGTAATTTTACTTAGTTAAATTTGCAGCCCGAGTCTTAGTAGCTGTCTGACGGTATTCCGTCTCTAAACTTACAGAAAATTGCATCTTCCAACTAGGAATTGCTCAAGAATATTTCCAACAAGCGCAAAGAAATCAAATCTTTGCGCTTTGAGAATTCAAAGTTGATAGTTGAAAAAGATGAAGTAGAAGGTAAACTTTTATGGCTTCCTCTTTGTCAATTAAATATTTTGTAATAGTCGAATTTTGCTCTATCCGACTGATATTTTTGACTTTGTAGAATTTTTATGATAATCCAGCAAGATGGTGGAGTAGGCCGAAAACTTCAAGGTCTTGCAAGCAGAGAATGCTGAACTCCAGGAAAAGCTTGAGACGCTAACTGTGGAATCGGAGAAATCCGTAGCCGCTGTCCTGGAGTCAAGCAAACACGAGACCGTGAGGCTCGAGAAGCTCCTAGATCTCCGAGATAAGGAACTTGCTGATCTTAGGAAGGATTTTGATATCTAGAAGGATCTTGCCCATGCCTCTGCAAGTGAACTAGACAGCCTCTGCAAGGAACATGCTGAATGGAATCACTCTGTGCTTGGTAAGATTTCTGAATGTTTTCTTTGTGTTGTTCTTTTTTCGACTTTCGTTTTAGCCGGAATTTGAATTTTTTGGTTCTTTCCCAGCCCCCCATGAATCTTTCCGACTCCTCCACTTCTGAACCTCACCTTGAGAGTATTAAGCTCGTCGGATATGTCTTGTTCGACTTCCGCCAAACTCTAGAAGAGGCTGGTGAAGCCCTCAAGCTTTCCGTCTTACACAGAATGTCAGTGCATGAGGTGAGGGACAAAGTTAAGGAGATTCCGAAGATTATTGAGGACTGAAATATCTCCTACGCTTGGACTGCTGCGCAAATAGCTCTCACCATGGTGATGAGCCACCATAGCGAGATGGAAATCTGGCACGTCACCAAGGGCATTGCCGAGGAGGATGATGAGGGTAACCCGCAAGATATCAAGGCCATCCAAGAATCTTGTGCAGGATATGCTTGTCGGGTGGCGCAGATGACCAACTACACGACGCCATTCTTTGAATCCGTCGTCGCGCCTCCTTCGCCTCAAGAGTCAGAAATCAGCAATGCTTTCGAGTCTGAGATCGAGGGCAACACTGTTGTTGATTCCAGTGTTCCACCGGCTTCATCACCACCGCCTGCAGCATAAACAATTTCTATGCATTATCTTAAACTTATGGAAATATAATGATGGCTACAATATTTAGATTGTGCTGGTCTGTAAAAACTGATTCTTTTACTATCCTAGCACTTTTTGTTTATATATTTACATGCTTTGTGCTTGAAAGTTTCTGAAGCACTCTTTATGTCTATACTTATCAGTTTACCTGGCTCTCTGCCTCGTCCCTTTCATGTGTCGGCCAACCTTTAGCACGGAATCTTTGCCGAGCAACGGAGCGCAATTGCTAAACCAGTTTAAACTCGGAAACAAAGCTGGCTTCCAGTACCAACAACTCATTACTCGGGAAATGCCCGCGTCTAAGCAATCAGATAAAGAATCAAAGTATAGACAATAATTTAAATTTTTTACCCTAAGGTAACATTTTTAGTTTGTTCAAAAATCGTAACTAGAATGAACATGAGCATAAAGTACTTTCAAGCATTCTGGGATTTTCGAAAAAATTACATGCTCTTTTGGAAATAAGATGGCAAAAAGTCTAAAAAATAACAGTATGAGGAAACCAATACTTTATTTGTCTTTGAACATGTACATATATGATTAAAAGGAAATATAACTAAGAATAGAAGGGACGTAGCTGTGCAATATTCCATGGACGGTCTATTTCATTCGGGTCTGTGCAATAATAGGACCCATTATGCAGAACTCCGCTAACCATAAAAGGTCCTTCACAAATTGGGGAAAGTTTGTGCTTTCTGTTTTGCACAAGTCGGAGAACCAAATCGCCTTTTCTGAAAGAACGTTTTTGCACTCTCTGACTATGATACTTTCGTAACTTCTGCTGATAGGCTATAGATCTCTGCTCATCAACGACGCGTACTTCCTCGATTATATCGAGATCATCTTGCCGAGAAACTTCTGCATCTTGCTCGATATACACTTTGACTCGTGGAGCCTGATGAATCAGATCACTTGGAAGAACTGCTTCTGCACCGTAGACCAAGAAGAAAGGAGTATAGTCGGTTGACCTGTTAGGAGTTGTACGTAAGCTCCATATCACAGACGGTAATTTTTCCGCCCAAGCACCCACGACCCGACAAAGCGGCGCCTCGAGGCGAGGTCGGATTCCTTGTAGAATAAGGCCATTAGTTCTTTCGACTTTTCCATTGTCTTGTGGATGTGGATGCAATATCGAGTCGGATCCCTTGTTCTTCACATAATTCGGCAAGTTCACCCATGGAAAATTTGCTCCTGCTGTCATAATTATATTGTGTGGATATCCGAATCTAATGATTACGTCCTCAACGAATCTTCTCGCTGTGGCTCCATCGCAATCTGTTACGGGTTTAGCCTCAATCCATTTTGTGAATTTATCCACCATCACTAGTAGGTGAGTGAATCCACATTTTGTCGTGCGAAACGGCCCTACCATATCAAGCCCCCACACTGCGAACGGCCATGTAATAAGGATTGTTCTCAGCTGTTCAGCTAGAACGTGTGCCTGATGAGCGTACTTTTGGCATCTGCCTTAGCTGTAAGCCAAAAGAATCTGTGTCGAAAAGATTTTGCAACTAAGAATCTGGCTGCAGCATGGTGACCACACTCGCCTTCATGGATTTCTCTTAACATTTCCACTCCTTCTTCCGAAGAAATACATCTCTGAAACACCCTAGAAACACTCCGCTTATAGAGCTCACCATTTATTATAGTGTATGCTTTGCTCGTCCGACAATCTGTCGGCTCAAGATTTCGTCTTAAGGAAGTTCTCCATCAATCAGGAAATCCAGATAGGGTTTTGTCCAGCTAGGAATTACAGCCAGAACTGCTATTAAAGGTGAGTCGGATTTCGTCGGATAGTCCTCATCAACTCCGACTATGGAGGGGACCCTTAAGTGCTCTAGAAAATCTCCGTCTGGTAATTTTTCCCGCACAGATCCTATCCTTGATAGAGCACCTGCTTCCTCATTTTCTTCTCGAGGGATGTGTTGAACCTCAAAACCCTCGAACGATTTAGATAATTCATCCACAACAGCTTTGTATGCTGCCATGTGCTTGTTTATGTTGCAGATGTCAGATACTTGCTGAGCAACTAAATCCGAGTCTCCGTAACACACGAGTCTTGATATGCCAATGTTTTTGGCCATGCGTATTCCATGTAGCAGTGCTTCGTACCCGGCAATATTATTGGTTGCCATGAAGTGTATTGGCAACACATAGAACAACTTATCTCCTTGGAGTGATTTGAGCACCACGCCAGCCCTCGAGCATCCTCGTGATTTTGATCCGTCAAAGTGAAGGGTCCAAAATTCCGACTCTGGAGGGCCTGAGTTTTCTGTCGTTTCTGTCCAATCGACGACAAAGTCGGCGAGAATTTGGGACTTGATTGCTGTACGTGGTTTGTACTCAATGTCGAAAGTTGCAAGCTCTATTCCCCACTTTGCTACACGTCATGTGACATCGCTATTGTTGATTATGTCTCGCAGAGGATCCGTGCTCACTACTGTGATCTTGTGCTCTTGAAAATATTGTCGTAGTTTTCTAGATGCAAAGAACACTCCATAGGCTAGATTTTGGTGATGTGGATACCGCTGCTTTGATTCTGTCAATACCTCACTAAGATAATAAGTTGGCCGCTGCACCTTATGCTCGTGTCCTTCTTCCTCGTGCTCAACCGCTGTTACCACGCTTATGACTTTGTTGGTCGCTGGAATGTAGAGTAACATAGGTTCCTGAGTTTCTGCTGCTGCGAGAACTGGTGGATTTGAGAGCAGATCTTGCAAACTTTGTAGTGCAGTTTCGGCTTCTGGGGTCCAGACAAATTTGTCAGTTTTCTTCAAGAGTTTGTACAAAGGTGCGGCTCTTTCACCGAGCCGGCTGACGAACTGACTCACTGCCGCAATGTAACCAGTGAGGCGATGTACGTCCTTCAGGCGATTCGTCCTGGTAATGTTTATGATAGCCTTGATTTTGTCCCGGTTCACCTGGATGCCTCACTCAGAGACGATAAAACCTAACAATTTTCCGGCTGAAATTCCAAAGAAACACTTCTTCGGATTTAGCATCATGTTGAATTTTCGTAGACTAGCAAACGTTTCATCCAAGTTGGAAATTAAAGTTTACTTCTTTTTGGACATAACTGTTATGTCGTCTACATATACGTGGACGTCGCGTCCGATTTGGTCGTTGAGACCATGTTGCATGGTACGTTGATATGTTGCTCCTACGTTCTTTAAGACAAAAGACATAGTTTTATAGCAGAAGGTTCCAAATGGAGTGACGAAAGACATCTTGATTTGATCTGACTTTTTCATCGGTATTTGGTGATATGCGGAATATGCATCAAGAAAACAGAGTAATTCCGACCCTGCCGTTGAGTCGATAACTTGATCGATTTTTGGCAAAGGAAACAGATATTTTGGGCATTCCTTGTTCAAAGCGGTATAATCAACACACATCCTTAAATCAATGGTGTCCTTTTTAGGGACGAGTACAGGATTTTCCATCCAATCTGTATGGATGACCTCTGTTATCAAATCTGCTAGCTCTAAGCGGGATAATTCCTTGGCTATTGCTTTGCGCCTTTCATCACCAAACCGTCGTAAGGACTGTTTGACAAGTTTAGCATCTAGGTACACATTAAGAGAGTGCTCGGCAAGTTCCCTTGGTACTCCGGTCATGTCAGATGGCTGCCATGCGAAGATGTCACTATTAGCTTTGAGGAACTCAACGAGCACGCTTTCCTATGCATGGCCTAAGCCTGCCCCTATGTTCGTCGTCTTGGAGGGATGATCTTCCTTCAGTGACGTCTTCTTCGTCTCCTCTGACGCCTTGAACTATAAACTTGGATTCAGCACTTCGTTCTTCATAGAGGGCATCTCGGACGGATTGATTGTCTTCTTGATCTCCTGGTACTCCTGGGCATGCAGCACGGCTTCGGCGAAGGAAGCAAATCCTTCGTCGCACTTTCGCGCCTTCCTCAGATTTCCTCGTATGGTGATTACACCCTTTGGACCTGGAAGTTTGATCATATTGTAGATGTAACAAGGACGGGCCATGAATGCCCAGTAAGCCAGACGTCCGAAGATGGCGTGGTAAGCACTTTTGAATGGTACCACCTCAAAGGAGAGTGGCTCGTTCCGGTAATTATCTCGGGTTCCGAATGTCACGTCTAGAGTAATCTCACCCAGAGAATTTGCATGTCTTCCTGGTAAAATGCCATGGAAAGTTACACTGTTGTAACTCAACTGACTCTCATGTAGCTTCATGCGGTGGAGTGTCTCGATGTAGAGGATATTGATACTGCTCCCACCGTCCATGAGTGTTTTTGAGAACTCATAGCCATCAATAAGAGGATTGACGACCAGAGGGTACTTTCCCCCATGATGTGTTTTCCTCAGGTGATCTGAACGATCAAAGGTGATAGTCACCTCTGACCAATCTAGGAATTGGGGGCAGCCGGAACCGTGGCATTGAGCTCATGAATAACCGCATTTTTGTCCTTAGCTGGTTGGGATCCAAGGTAGCAGACGTATGCGTCTTTCTTAGTCGAAAAAGTCTTTTTTCCATCCGGCTTGGGTTCTATAGTGGCTTTCGCCTCTTCCATGTCGGAATCTTGGGCTCCTTTCCTTTCTCGAAATTTGTAACACCCCAGTTTTAGCTAATTACTATTAGGGTTTGTTTTGTGCATCATGAGCATCATGACTTAAAATTTGCATTGCGGAAAATAAAGAAAATCCTAAACCCTAATCTTCCACCTCTATTTGCAAATCAATTCAAAATAGTTTTGAATTTTGAACAGTGACAAAATTAAAGGATCCCAAATTGATTAAAGGGGTCCCTGCAGTATTTTATATATTCTATAAAATCTCTGGTAATTTTGAAATCACCCAAAACAAATTTGAACTGAAAATTCAAAAGGGAAATGAAAAACAGAAATTGAAAAAGGTTTTCTGTAAAAATATGGAGCAACCCAGCTAACCAGGCCGGCCCAATCTCTCTCCTCTTCTCCCTGCCGCCCACCCGCGCAGCAGCCAGTCCAACACGGCCCACTCGGCTCGGTACCCCTCTGCCGCCCCTCCCCTTTCTTCTTCCACGCCGATAGAAGGAGAAGCTCCTACGTGGCAGCGCCGATGCCGTCCTTCCGTGTCGCTTCTTTGCCGCCGTTCGTCGCCGATTTGAGAGGGGATAAGACCCCGTGCTGGCACCCACTCCGTCCTCATCATCTTTCCCTCTCCCTAGCTCTCTTCCTCGCGTTCCTCCTCTGGCCGAACCCTGGCCGCCCAGTAGCTGGACGACGCCGTCGCTCTAGACCGTCCCAGGCCAAGCCGTGGCCACCATCGAGACCGCCATGCCGTTCTCTTCCTCCTCACCAAGTCACGCTAGCAAGGGCGCCCGCAATCAAGCCAATCGTGACCTCCTTCCTGAGCTCTGGCCACCGTCGTCCCCGTCAATTCAGGCCACCCCGGACCTCGCCGTCGAGTTTGCCGAGCTCCTGGTGAGCTTCTGAAGCTCAAGGTGAGCTTTGTTTGGCCGCTTGTTTGCTGTAAGCTGTGGTGCACCGTGTTGCTGCAAGTTCCGCCGCCGCCGCCCGCCGTACTGCTAGCTCCGGTGACCACTCCGCAGTGGCGCCACCATCTTTAGGTAGCCCGCGTCGCCCTCTCTCTAACACCCCCATCCATGCAAGCGCGCGCGTCTTCCTCCGCCGTTCCGCGCCGCCGTCTGGCCTGTTGGCCGGTGAGCCGACGTGGTGCCCGTGTGGCATCCACGTAGCGCCTCTCTAGCCCAGGCCCACTCGTGAGCCTCTCTGGCTAGCTTGTGCCTAGGTGAGAAATAACAACCAGCCCCCCCGGTCCCTCTTGCTTGCGTGGCGTACTGAGGTGGCCAGTACCCCACTGGTCAGTCACAGTGGCTAGGCTCAGTAGCGGTGCAAAAAGTTTAACCCCCCAGCTGATGTCACAGTGATGCCATAATTCAATTTAAATTGATTAAATAATTTCTAAAATTGGTATAATATTGTAAATTCAATAACTTTTAGTCTGTAATTCAGAAAAATACAAATAATATATCAAAATGTTCAGAAAAATGAGAACTATCTATCTATGCTATAATCATGCATTGTTCAACAACTTAAATGACAATTTTAATTAGAAGAACACAGTAACCCCTCATAGGTGATTCCAGAGTTTTCCCCGAGTTAGGGTTTGCACCCCTCGGAACCCCGATTAAGTTGTCAAGCATGTCCTAGGGTTACATTTCAATGCAAATTAACTTGTCATATCATCATCCTTGCTTGAGCATTGCATCGATGCCATGTGTTGATTGTTTCCTTCTCTTTCCGGTGTTTGGTTCTTCCCGGTAGAATACGATATCGAGATCAAGATCGAAGACCGAGGACAACACCATCGAAGATCGAAGATCGACGAACAATACTTGACCAACTGTAACCAAGCAAAGTACAAGATTCCCAAAGATCTGCTTATCGGTTATCAACTGGCAAAGGCAAGCATAGCCCCACCATCATATAATCCTATGATTTCAAAAGCATTTCAATTCTGCCATGATGCATACGATTCTACTATGGTCTTTTATCGATAGATATGGTATCCTATCTATTGCATACTCCCTTTGAGCTTATATTACCTGATCCACTGCTCCTAGCATAACTAGGTTTGGCTCGTGTGCACTACTAGAGCTATCATATATGTTCTGCTTAGCCATGCATAGCTGTCAGTTCTGGTCCATCCAGATGATGTATCAGATGCAGAGAATCTAGTATGACAGGAGAACGTGATGAGATGATATCAGAGGTGATATGAGATTAAACATGCTAAGGCTTGTATGGGAGGCCACGGTGGGATGTGGTTTTTCTAGTCCCATGCTCGCCACCACTAGGACCCGATGTTCTTGCCTCTTGAACCAAGACAAGCGTACAACCACACGGGGCCTGGAAAACCCCACGAGTGACTAACTTGCCTAGTAGATTCCATGAGTCACATAGTTTGGGCGTTCCATTCGACATATGCATAGAAAATCTTTTGAAAGATTTGCCGGGTGAAGTTGGTGCATTCATAACAGGTAGGTAAGCGTGGCCGGGGTTGCTTGGGGTCGATGGAGCCCTTGTTAACCAACCTCGCCTCACATCTTTAAGTACCGGCTTCGGGATTTGACCCATTACGGCGGAACCATACTTATTGTGTGACTCATGGTCTCGGCGAAAGCAAGGTAAAGGTCATGTCTAACCAACCTCTGCCGGCCTTCCAAGGAAGAGGGCTAATCTTAAGTGGCATTAAGGGAAGGTTAGTACGTGTGGGTAAAGTTGTACACCCCTGTAGGGTAATAATCTTTCGGAAAGCCGTGTCCACGGTGATGGACGACTTGGGAACGGATGTGATGATCATAGAGAACTTGAACTTAATCGTAAAACTTGGTAGATCCATGTGTGCTTAAGGATGCTTCCTCATGGGTACGAGGGGGTGATCCAAGTTCAGATGATCATGACTTGGTTGATATCAAAAGATGATGATCAATACTTTGGGGACGTCGCTCTCTTATCCCCTTTTAAAATACTATGATTAGACGAGCTTCTTCTTCCTCTTGTTTTAGAAACAAAAGTGGCTTTATGCAAAACAACTCCACCATCCATAAGTCTTGCGGAGTACACCCTATACTCACCCTTGCTTTGATTGATACTTTTGGCAGCGTAAGTGTTCCCTAAAGATCAGTTCTGTACTACATCGACATCGACGATTAGCTTGGGGTTCCCGGCTGGCAGCCTGGAATCTTTGGTCTGGGACGTCATCGTTATGCTTCAGGCCTCTTAGGCCATTTGTTAAGTTTGCTATACTTAATAGCATAATTTGTCTTCCGTTGTTTCGTGTTTGTGGTCAGTGACCTCTGCTTGTAATAATTTGGTTTTCTGCTCAGTTATGAGCCTGCTGTAATAAATTTTGTGTCGTAGGGTCGCTGTTGTGTTATCGATTCTTCACTGTATATCCTCGAGCTCAAGGTTAAGCTTATATCAAACGGAGGTCTGGGATTTGTTTAGCCCTGATCCCGGGGGTGTCACATAATTTTTCTTTCCTTTTCGTCGCTTGGTTGTGTAGCCAGCAGATTCGTCTTTTTTTATGTCGTCATTGAAACGACACTCGGCATTTGTCTGGGTAGATCCTCCGTTGCTATCCAAGTAGTGGAAACAGGGATTATTGGCAATGTCAACCCAGGTATAGGTTCTTCCGGGTTGTTGGACCCTGAATTCGGGAAGTTCCTCGGCCTCTACCACGGCCACCTACGTGCCCTCCTCGTCCTCCAGATCCGAACGCTGCATTGCCAGGTGCATTATCCGGAGCCGGTTTTTCGTCCGAGGTGTTCTTGCACTTAGGAGATTGCTTTGGCTGTTTGGTCGCATTAGGATTGGCCAGAATATTTAGCACCTCTTCTGAATCATCATCGGCGTCAGCATATTTGCTTGCCGTCTCTTTCATTTCTCCCAAATTTGTGACGTGGTCACGCTTCAGCCTGTGACGTAGAAGTCCGACTAGAAGTCATGCGATAAAAGCTTCTATCGCAGTTTGCTCGTTTACTCCTTCGCAGGAGTTCTTCGTATTGACCCATCATCTGAGATAATCTCGGCAGGTTTCTCTAGGTCTTTGGGTGCAATGCTGCAAGTCTACAACTGTGCAGGGCCTCCTGTATGTTCCCTCGAAGTTTGAAAAGAATGCACTTTGCATATCATACCACTTATGAATTAAATTCTCTGGCAGTTCATTGAGCCATGATCGAGCCGTCTTCCTCAACAACAGTGGGAGATATCAGACTACAACCAGGCTGTTTCCTCCTTTGGCAATGCAGCAAGCCTGGAAAAAATCTGGAGCCAAGTATTTGGCCGAGCTGCACCGTCATAGGGCTGAATATGTTTGGCGACGCCAAAGTCAAGCGGAAATTTTTTCTGACGTATACGTGGACCAAAGCACTTGGGTCCCATTACACGTCCTCTTCCTCATACCGCCGCGCTTCTATGTTTGATACGATGCGATGGCGAGCTTCGTTTGGCGAGAGAGATTTGTGTCTTGGAGGCTCGCGACTTCTGCGCGGTGGAGTCGGATTTCTGCTTCTTCTCTCACCATTGCCGCCTCCGCCCCTGTGTCTTCCATGGATACAATGTGATCCTTCATGATCGCTGCTGGGAGGGATGGTGGCCCTGGTGGATTATTTCTGGATGGATTTCTTGGTGGTGGTGGTGGAGCCTCATTATGCTGACTCTGATGCATGTTTCTTCGGGCACCGTCCCTACTAGATTCAGGACGATCCAGATCATCTCTTTTCCGGCGTTGCCAGCCGGACGGCTCGATGGTGGCATCCTTAGCCGAACTTGCTCCTCTCGCCGGTGGCGCGTTTCCGAGTCTTCTCTATAGCGATTGTTTTGCCGACAATGGTCCTGATGGGGAACCATTGCCCTGATGGCGTCTTCGGCCGCAGCCATAAATCTTGCCCAGTCACGTGCCGACCGGCAAGAGTGGCTGTTGGAGCCAGTCCTGGAATTTTCTTCTTCTCCATGGGGACGGTAGCGCTGAGCCGTGTCCCTGCGGAGCCTTACGTCAGCGCTTTGGTCAGTGCCAGTGTGGAAAACTCGGATTTTGAGGCCAACTTGTTACTGAATGACGCGACAGTCTTCTGCTGCTTTAGTCCTTTGTCCAGCAACATGACACACTGCTGGACCTGCTGCGGAGACGGATTGTTGGCGAGGATGGCTCGAGCTGCAGCAGCGTTATCCACCGGCGTGTTGTAGACTCGGATCTTCTCTCCATCCTTTCCCTCGAATAGATCTTTATGGATATCCGGGTTCCTGTTTGCAAGAAATGGACGTCCCCTTGTTTTGTTTGGATGTAGCTTGAAATCTGACTGATATCTGGAAGGATCACTGTCTAACTGCTGTCTCATCTTGATGAGGCGCGCGACCTGTTCAAGTAGGAACAAGCGATGCTTTGCGAGGTCCTCATCCTTTTCTCCAGCGCTTCTGGCGTAAGATCCGAAGCCGTTGGGATTGGAATTGTGAGAGCATCTCCGTAGATTTCACGTGCACCCTTGGTAACAATGTGTCCATCCACAGGAGGATCGATCGGGGTGGGATTAATCGGATCTCCATCCTGATTCTCCATCTAAATCTCTTCATCAACGTTTTCTTTGTTGGTTTCCTCGATGTTCGGCTCTGCCGGAGTCAGATTCTTGTTGTTCTTCTTCTTTGACCGCCGAGTAGCCTTAACGTGTGTACCAATGGCAAAGACGGCTTTTGGTCCAGTACCGGGGGATAAACTTCCGTCGGTACTCTCCGTCATGGATGGTTTATAGATCTCGGAGGAATCTCCGGTATCCATGTCATCCTGCGACGTGATTAACTCCACTAGGGAGCCAGGTAAGTTGGCGTTTTCTCGATCGTGTCTAGGTCCGAGTCGCTACCAGCTCAAGCATCGACAGATTTGGATCCAGTGCTTATGTGGTACACGAAATAGTGCTTCTTCTTGTTCATGTGCTTGAGGTATTTGTATAACTTGGTTTCTGCTTCGACATCAGCAAAACTGGATCCGTAGCGGATGTACTCCTCGTCTGTGTAGCTGATCTCGCTAGAGAGATCGGATCTGACTTCTTCTTCCACCTCTTCTTCCACTACGGGAGTGGGTTGGGTGGGTTTGATTTTCTCTGAGACCTTGAACTCTTCCACCTCTACGGACAAAGTAGATCCGGATTTTTCTTACGCCATGGTCATCACCTCTAGGGTGGGTTGGGAGGGATCAGCGAAACCGAGATATCGATCTTGCCGATTGACATGATTGTGTAAGTCGTCACGGGTTTGGAAGCCGGAATCCAAGTCTCATCGAGAAGGATGAGAGGGACATCACTGGCGTAGGTCACGCGACCTATGGCGATTGGTTCGCCGATTCCTGCACGCGCAGATTCCGCCTGGAACGATGCTCCAAAGGTCACCTGCCCCACGATGGGCACCAACTGTCATCGGATTGTCGACAAGTACACCATAGGGGGTCCTAGTGGCGTTGGAAGGATGGGGTGTGAGACGTCGGATGTTCCAGGAGCGGTGAGCACAAGTTTACCTAGGTTCAGATCCGGCTGTGGTGATCAGATCCTACTCCTGCTGGCAACCCAGTAATATATCGGCGTAAGCCGGATGTTACAATGGATTACAAGAGAGGTTCGCCTGTGCGAGTTGGTTGTGGCTGTCTATTGAGTTGTTGCCCTAAAGGATCCCATAGGGCCCGTTTATATAGTCACCGGGGCCTAGGGTTACAGGGAGAGACATATCCGGCTACGTTATAGAGTCGGTAACTATGTACAACTTGGACGACAAGTAATACTACAGGCCTAAGTCGGTAACTCTTCAGGGCCTTGTCATAGCCCGAACTGGCTCCTCCTCTTTCTTTGACTGGGCCGCCTATGAAGCAAAGCTCTAACCCGTTAGTGGGACACCCTGTTCAGGGAGTCCTGTGGGTATACCCGGAAAGTATATCCCCAACAGTCGGCCCAGAACTTCGTCTTCGGGTAATTTTCCTTCTATTAGGAAGTCCAGATAGGTTTTGTCCAGCTGGGAATTACAACCAGAACTTATAGTAAAGGTGAGTCGGATTTCGTCGAATAGACCTCATCAACTCCTGTGATAGAGCGAACTTTTAAGTGCTCTAGAAAAGCACTATCCGGAAATTGTTACCACGTAGGGCCTATTCTTGATAGAGCATATGCTTCCTTATTTTCTGCTCGAGGGATGTGTTGAACCTCAAAATCTTCGAACAATGTAGATAGTTCATCCAGAATAGCTTTCTATGCTACCATGTGTTTATTTGCATTGCAGATATCGGATACTTGTTGTGCAACTAAATCCGAATTGACGTAACATATGAGCTGGGTAACACCAATGTTTTTGGCCATGCATAGTTCATTTTCGGTGAACAACTTATCTCCTTGGGGTGAATTAAAGCACCACTCCAGCCCCAGAGCCTTCGCGTGCTTTTGATCCGTTGAAGTGAAGGGTCCAAATTCCTGGTCCGGAGGACTTGTATTTTCTTCCATCTTTTTACAATCAGCGACAAAGTAGACAAGTATTAGGGACATTATTGTTGTACGTGGTTTGCACTCAATGTTAAAAGCAGCAAGCTCTATTCCCCACTTTGTGACACGTCCTATGGTGTCGTGAGTTTTGATTATATCTTGCAGGGGAAAAGTACTCACCATTGTGATCTTGTGCTCTTGGAAATAGCGTCGTAGCTTTCTGGCAGCAAAGAATACAACATAGGATAACTTTTGGTAATATGTATACCTTTTCTTCGACTCTGTCAGGACCTCGCTTATGTAATAAGTTTGACATTGTGTTGGATACTCATGATCTTCCTCCTTGCGCTCCACTAATGTTACAACACTCATGACTCTATTTGTCGATGTGATGTAGCGTAACATAGGCTCCTCAAGCTGTGATGTAGCGTAACGCAGGTCTTTCGAACTTTTGTAGGGCAGTGTCAGCTTCTTTGGTCCAGACAAATTTGTCAGTTTTCTTCAAGAGCTTGTATAAAGGTGCGGCTCTTTCTGCGAGCTGGCTGACGAATTGGCTCAATGCTGCGATGCAGGCAGTGAGTCGATGAATGTCCTTCAGGTGCGTTGGCCTAGTAATATTCAGTATAGACTTGATTTTGTCCTGGTTCACCTCTATGCCTTTTTCAGACACGATGAAACCTAACAATAGTCTGGCTGGTATTCCGAAGAAGCACTTCTTCGGGTTAAGCATCATATTGAATTTTTGTAGGCTAGAAAATGTTTCCTCCAAGTCAGAAATGAATGTTTCCTTCTTTTTGTAAATAACTGCTATGTCATCTATAAATACATGGACGTTGCGTCCGATTTGGTCGTTGAGACAATGTTGCATAGTATGTTGATAAGTTGCTCCTGCATTCTTTAAGTCAAAAGGCATAGTTATCTAGCAGAATGTTTCGAAGGGAGTGCTGAAATACATCTTAATTTGTTCTGATGTTTTCATCGGTATTTGGTGATATCCAGAATATGCATCAAGGAAACATAGTAATTCTGACCCTGTCGTTGAATCGATAACTTGATCAATTCTTGGAAAAGGGAACTGATATTTAGGACAAGCCTTGTTCAAGGAAGTATAATCAACACACATCCTTAAATCAATAGTGTCCTTTTTAGGGACGAGTATAGGATTTTCCACCCAATATGTATGGATGAACTCTATGATAAATCCGGCTAAATCTAGTCGGGATAATTCCTTAGCTATAGATTTGCACTTTTCATCACCAAACAGTTGTAAGGACTGTTTCATGGGTCTAGCATCGGGAAACACATTAAGAGAGTGCTCGACAAGTTCCCTACGTACTCTAGTCATGTCAGAAGGCTGCCATGCGAAGATATCTTTATTGGTTTTGAGGAACTCGATGAGCACGCTTTCCTATGTGTGGTCTAAACCTACCCCTATGTTTCTCGTTTGGAGGGATCATCTTCCTTCAGTTGCGTCTTCTTCATCTCTTCTGATGACTTGAACCACAGACTCGGTTTTAGCACCTCATTCTTCATAGCGGGCATCTTGGACGGATCGGTGTTTTTCTTGATCTCCTGGTACTCCTGGGCGTGCAGCACGGTTCATCAAAGGCAACATATCTGTTTTTTAGTCTCGTGCTTTCTTTGGGTTTCCCTAGATGGTGATGACGCCGTTGGGACCCGGAAGTTTCATCATGTTGTAGACGTAGCAGGGACGGGCCATGAACACCCAGTAAGCTGAACGTCCACAAATGCCATGGTACACACTTTTGAATGGTACCACCTCGAAGGAGAGTGGCTCGGTCTAGTAATTGTATGGAGTTCTGAATGTCATGTCCAGTGTGATCTCACCCAGCGAATCCGCCTATATTTTTGGTACAATGCTATGGAAAAATCACATTGCTATGATTTAGATGGCTTTCGTGAATCTTCATGCGGTGGATCGTCTCGATGTAGAGGATATTGATGTTGCTGTCACCATCTCTTTAGAGTTTTAGAGAACTCGTAGCCATCAATAAGAGGATTGACGACCAGAGGGTACTTTCCCCGATGATGTGTTTTATTTGGGTGATCATTGTGGTCAAAGGTGAAGGTTATGTCCGACCAATCTAGAAACTAGGGGACAGTCGGAACCATGGCATTGAGCTCATGGAGAACCGCCTTTCTGACCTTAGCTGGCTGAGTTCCAAGGAAGCACACATAAATGTATTTCTTTGTAGGATAATCCTTTTTCCATCCGATTTGGGCTGTGAGGTGTGCACTTCTTCCATGTGGGAATCTTCCTTGGCCTCCTTGCCTTTCTCGGAATTTTCTTTCCTTTTTGTCGATTGGCTCTATAGCTAGTGGATTTGTTTTTTAAAGTCGTCATTGAAACGACACTCAGCATTATTGTGGGTAGAACCCTCGTTCCTGTCCGGATGATGTACACAAGGGTTGTTAGCAATGTTGTCCTAGGAATAAGTTTTTACGGGCTGTTGATCTCCTCTACCTAGACTCGGGAAGTTATTTGGGCTCGTCCCCGACCGCCTCCTCTCCATCCTCGTCCACTAGATCCAAAAGTTGCATTGACAACTTCATTATCTAGATTAGGCTTATCTTCCAAGGTTTTCTTGCACTTCTGAGTTTGCTGTTTTGGCAGTATGGTCGCATTTGGCTTGGCCAGAACATTCAGCAATCCATCTGAATCATCATTGGCGTCTGCATACTTGCCCGTCATTTCTATCATCTCTCCCAAGTCTATACCTTTGTCACGCTTTAGCCTATGACACAGTAATCCGACTGGAATCCCTGTGATGAAAGCTTCAATCACGGTTTGCTCATTTACTCCCTCACAGGAGTTCTTTGTGTCGATCCATTGTCCGATGTAATCTTGAAAAGTTTCTCTGGGTCTTTGAGTGCGACGCTACAAGTCTCCGACTATGTAGGGCCTCCTGTATGTATGATGACTACAACTGCACAGATCGTTTGTAGCTAGTTTCGAAGTTAAGATGTCAATCCCAGAGGGAGCCCAAAGGTAAGTGTTTATTGGTGAAGTCTCTATCACACTCGAAGTTTTCATAGGTCTTCAAGTGAATTGACTGCAGGTGTTGAAAATGAGAATAGAATTTGGATTAAAGGATTGTATTTAAATAAAAATAAAATGTAAACTTGAGAAATAAAAACATAAAAGTAAAGAACGATTTGTTTGTTGTTTTCTGTAGATGACAAAGTAGGCGTGGGGAGTTTCAGTTCATGGTGATAGTGAATGTTCTAGGTGGATGAGTGATAAGTGTAATAATTATAATCTTATAAGTATCTGTGTAGGTGAGGAACCCATAATTAGCCAGAACTCCTCTTGGTAGATTTCATCCCAAAGTCAATAATCCTACTAGCCTATTTACCACAACCATGGTCAATCAGTAGATGATTAAGATCCTTCAGGTTGCTTAGCAATTAAGCTCCTTGGATCAGACTAATGCAATAATATTGGTGGATCCTCGTGATCCTCGAGTCAAACTAGTTTCGCATTGATATCCCCGTGTCACTCTGGGGTGGCCGGTCTGCTACCAAAAAATATTCTATCTATGTAGAACAAAACATCATGTTGTATGGGCCCTTAATTGGACAACATTCATTAATAATCCCACAAATAGTCAAGCACACATAATATAGTAATTAAAATAAACCGCAAACTTAATGAAAATTATATAGGCACATCAAATCTCACTAATCCCATACATCTCCCATGCCCAAGGGAACTTACTCACACATGAGAGAAGAAAGCATCATCAATATAATTAAATAAAGGGAGTTCTTCTTGATATTATCATGGATATCCACAATAATAAATATAAATAAATACAACACAATTCAAGATGGGAAGAACAATCTCAAACCCTAGTCTTGCAAGGTGGAGATCTCTCTCTCAACTACAAGTAATGGCTATGGAGGTGTGGTGGCTAGGAGATCGAAGCTCGTGGAGCAAGATGAAGAACGTCTTCCCTTATTCTCCGAATTTCTTCTTTTTCCCTTCTGGATGGGATGGCGGCTCGTGTGTTCTGTTTTCGTCCTCGGCCTCTTCACGAAAGTTGTCCCTTTTAATAAGACGAAGGAGATGGCAGCTATAAGGCGGGAACTGTATGGCATGAGAAATATTCTCGCCATATAGTTGCTCGTTAAAGCTTCATTAAACTCCCCTCGATTGCTTTCAAAAACAGACTTGCTTGTTTTCATCTGAATATTGTGTTTTTGCTGTTAAATCCCTATGTTGATGTTCAGAACCGAAACATACATTAAAAACCAAGTTTTCTTTACTATCGAAGTATTCGTGTTAGGTAAAGCTAGAAAACCATCAAATCCAAACGAAAACCATCGATATAAACCATAAAAATGCATAGAATCTCATAGCTATCAACTCCTCCAAGCTTAGATGTTGCTCGCCCTCGAGTGACAAGGAAATAAGAAAGGATAGCTGAGATTTGAAACTGAAATAAAAGAACTTACAAACTTGAATTGGTGTCAAATTCTTTTCTTCACATTTCCTGCAATCTTAAACATGATCATACAAATATTCACAAGATTGCACTAAGTTCACTTGCTAACCATGTATATCTTGCTAGCAAATAAATCATATGCCCAAGCGAGTGTCGAAATTTTAGCTAGGAAAGTGAAACAAAATCTTTTTGGTTTCTCTCTTATTGCGAGATGAAAACTTTTTTGCTCTTGTTCCTTTAATCAATTAAGAGTACTCAAATTTGCACCAAAAACATTTAATTTAAGAACAACTCATCTACTCCCACGTCAAAATTTCAAGGATCTCAAAGCACCTTTTTCCTTTCCTTGTTTTTCAAAAACTTCAACTCTTTCATAGAGAAATCATGCCACTATTTTTAATATTTTAATTGGGACTATGTTGCGCACTCATGACCATGCCAATAGATAGCGGTTGAGCAATAGTGGGTCAAAGGAGTACTACAACTTCACTTGGAACGTAAAACCATGTGGAGACTAAAATTTTTACACGTCATAGCATTGCAGCTATAGACATTTACATAAATCAATATTCGAAATCAAGTGGTTTCCCACATTTAGATTGTTTGTTGGCGAGCGGAGTTAATAGTTCCCCATGTAGTACGGTAGTGTTGTAGTGACACGCATAAAGAAATATCATACTATAATTATTAGAAAAAGCAGTGGCATAATCTCTACTACTTCGAAGTATCCATTTTATCAGACAATTTCATTCAAGGGTGCTATCGAGTCTATTTACATTAAGCTCAATGGGGTTGAGTAGTTTCTAAAATCAAATCCTTTGGGCTAAACATGGACTCAAGTCATCTCTTGGATGATTTTTCTTGTTCTAAAAATGTTGGAATTTTTTTAACTAAGTTCAGTGCTCATTGTTTCAAAGCTAAAAGAGGACACTAGCAAGGGAATATATTTTTTAGGATAACAAGCTAGGTTGGGAGTGACTGAAACGCAAGCGAGTAAATAATCGCAGGATCAATTTAAAGTCGCAGGAGAGGTGATGAAAGGAATGTGATACCTCCTCTTGGTTTCTTCGTTCTCATACTTGAGTCTAATCCTCTCTATATTTCCCTATTGCCAAGTCACCTGGAATTGAGTAATCTCCGAGAAAGACAAAGAAACAAATTTGCAAATAAAGGTTATGGCTAATTTTTTTGTGTTTTTGGTTTAAGAATGCAAACTAAAAGTAAACATGCAACTCTTGGAAAATAAAATCAATCAAAAGAAGAAATAAAAATATGAATGCAAGTTTGGAGGTTTTCAAACCTCCCACAAGCTTAGGATGTTGCCATGCTTAGTTGTTGTCGTTGTTCAGCGGTGGGTACTAATGCTGCTGATAGTAGCCAAGGAAGTTGGTCATGAAGTGACTAAAGTTGTGAGTTAAGGCACTCACATATTTACTCACTCCATAAAGAGTCTGGTCGATCTCCTTAATGTGCTAGTTGAGCTGCAGAAAATCCTGATAGGGGACATTGTTGAACCCTTGCTGTTGTTGTTGCTGATGGGGACATTGGTCCCAAGGTTGCTCATGCTCCTGCTGTTGCTATCCCTCCCAAGCAGGGTTGTACACCTTCTCCTGCTCCTGCTCCGACTGCTGCTGTCCCTCCCAAGCAGGGTTGTACTCCTGCTCCTGCTCCTGCTCATCCTGCTGCCCTCTTTCTTCCTCTTCCTCGAAGTCAGGACAGAGCTCCACCATGATCTCAGTCACTTGATCCTTGGTGAGGATCTAGTGGCCCCTTCCCTAAACCTCGAAAGCTTGTGGGCAAGGTAATGGCATGATCACCCCGCACAACATAAAGATAACCAAATTGATAGTCTCAGAGCCTCCTATTAGCTCGGTAAACACCGAGGAAGCCAAAAGAAGTTATATACTTGACATACATAAGTATGGAGCCATCAATAGGTTGCACAATAGGAATTGCAATTTCAAGGGCTTGGATTAGGTGGGTTACTAATCCACCGATGCGAATATCACGTTTCTTTTTGTTTCTCTGGTGGCGGAGGTGCTGGAGGAATAGATCCGTAGAAGTGGGACTCTGCGGTGTATTAGGGAAGAGCGCCTTGGTGATCATGGCCATGTCTGCATTGGCCATAGAGCCGGTATCTCCTCTTCCTAACAAAGTGTTAGAAAGAAACATAGCAACGTAACGGATGGTTTGGTTCTGAATGGTGGACATCTTCTTCTGATAGAAGTCCCTACCACCATTAACAGAAATAACCTCCCAAGTATTTGCACTCGAGACGCTATACAAGTTTGTAACAGTTGATTCCCCTTCTTGAGAGAATCCATAAGCCTCACAAAATTGTTGATAGGTAATTTTATATGGCCGTTGGTTAACGGTGAAGTTTATCATGCATGCATTACCTTTCTCCTTATTGTCATCATAGAAGGAGGTGAGGAACTCATGGGTGAGCCCTTCGTATGTCTAGTGGCTTTCATTGGCGAGGTTGGATAGCCCTGCATTTGCACACAGGTAGTCGAAGTCCACCCTCAACCCTATTGAGTTGAGAAAGACGACATCGGCCCATCATGTGGGCAACACCTTCCTTACCAAAACCATGGTGTACTTGTTGTCGAGCTCAGCCCGGATCCCCGAGCCTTCGCCATGTTGGCACTTGCTCTTGCGATAAAGCCCACCGAGCTTGTTCATCTTTATGCACTGAGAAATTTCAACATAAAACCTTAGGCATATAGTTTCTACATGATATATGAACGATTCTACGTGGAGGAATTCAATCCTAACATGAGAAATTAAAAGAGAAAATTAATCAAGCTTGAGTTCATCCACTAATTCAATGAGAGGATTACAAGCATGGAATTCTGAAAAAAAAGCATGGATATGGAGAGAAACATACCTATCCATTGATTCTCCCACTCAAATAAACGAAATTCATTATGAATTGAGAGTTCTTGAAAGGTTTTGAGAGTTTTGGAGAAAGTTTGAGAGAAATAATGAGAGGAGGAAGAAAGCTATCCTGCCCCAACCCGTTTAAGTGGTCAGGCCAAACTATACGCCAGGAGATATACAGCCGGTTTAAGTATCTCCCGTAGTATAGTTGTGGACGCGACGAGGGTTAGGTTTTCCCAACGCCAGATCACAACTATACGACCACAACTATACGGCCGGACCAAATGGTCATGCCGTATAGTTGGTCATCAAACCTTCTGTATCTGAACCATAAGTTTTTAGAATTTTCTCGATAACTATACGGCTGCAGCTACATGGTCGGAATAAATATTCCCGCCGTATAGTTAGTCGTTACAACTCCGAGAACATGCTTTTTCACCCAAATTTTTAGAGATGCACTTTTTATCTGAACAATGTAATTAGGCTAGTCTCTACATATAAAACTCAAACTTTATTTTCTACTCTAAATCTATGGTTATTCAGTCGGTATTTCTACTACTTTTAGACAGCTGCATCTTTACGGGGGCGCTTCCGCAAAAATGTTTGTGAGAAATTTGTAGGAAAGCGATAAATATCTTATTATCTAATTTTAATTTATTTTATTAATATGATGGGTTGACTCCCATTAAGAATTTTATTAAGAATGGTTGAATATTTCAACCCCTTCTCTGTTCTCGAGTTCTTACCTTTGGTTTCCCTTTATCAAAGGAACTTACCACATGAACTCGTTTTGCCAGCGGAACACACATTTCTCCTTCTTCTAGTTTCTTTGGAAAATACCAGATTATTCATCATCATAAACATTGAAGATTATTTCCCCTACAGCACAATCAACTGATGCTCCTGCAGCGCTAAGAAAAGGTCTTCCAAGTATTATAGATAATATTTCATCTTCTGGCATTTCAAGAATAATAAAGTCAGTGGGAATAACATGCTCGTCTATTCTAAATACAACATCCTCAATCATACCAACAGGTTGTTTAGTTGATTTGTCAGCCATCTATAAGTGATAGAAGTAGGGGAATATTCCCCTAATCCTAACCTTTTATAGAGGGAGTATGGCATTACACTAACTCCTGCACATAAATCACATAAGGCATTATGAATATCATTTTTTCCTATTGAATATGAAATAATTGGTACCCCGGGATCTCCTGACATAGATAATAGCCTCCCATTAGCAGGAAAACTAGTTACCATGGCGACGGTTTCAGTTATCTCTTTCTTTCTATTAAGAATATCACAGATAAAGAATAGGCAGGCACTTTTATTGCATCCGCAAATGGAATTTCCAAATGAAGATCACTTAATTCCTTTGTAAAACAGTTATAGATTGCCTCATCTGGAATATGGAAGTCTCTTACCTTTATATTTTACCTTTTGTGGAGGATTAGTCTCTTTAGTTGCTTTCTTTTTTTGTTGCTTATCAGTTTTCTTTTTCTTATTGCAACAACTTCATCTTCTTTGCTTGTCTTATTCTCTTGGATCAACAGTTTCTGCATCAGAGTTATAATTGTCATCCTGTGCATCATTATTCGCCTGCAAGGTTTGATCTTGTGTGTCTTTTGAGTAGTCTCATCTTGTGGATCCACCAATGTATCTTCTTCTTGGCTTGATTTGAGCAAGGCTTTTTTCCTTTCGATCTTTTTCAGCTTCATATTCTGGTAGTCCTAATGGTCCTTTAACAACAACACCTCTTCTTGTAACAACATTAATAGAAACAAGAATATTTATATCATCTGAAAGAAAAAGTTGATAACCAGATGCTATTTGTTCACAATGGGTTTCAATCATCCTGAGGTACTTGTTAAATAATTTTATTTCATGGCCAATGTCCACATAATTTTCTGTAAGTTCGGCCAAAATCTTTTTATATCTTTGAAATTGCTTATGCAAGTTATTATAATACTTTGCTTGTCGATGTTTCAATTCTCGAAAAACATTTCTAGTTTCATCCTCTTCAGTAAAAGTTTGTAACAAATCTACTTTGTTTTCCTTGACAAATTCAGAAGGTATACCTTTTTCTTTCATTGTTTTGCGTACTTCATGCATAAGATCAGGATTTATACAAAGTATTCCCTCTTCTGGCTTAGCGCCAAAATCAGGATTATATAAAGAATCATTCTTAGCCCTAGTAGACATTAATTCGAAACATGCTTTAACAATTAAAGTATTTATCGATCCTCCTGCTGATGAATCTAGCAACTCTCTGCATTGAGTATTAAGACCGTGGTAAAAAATAAGTGGCAAACAACTGACTCAGAATAGCCATGATTAGGAATACTATTGATCATTCCAAAGAATCTTTCCCAGGCTTGTGGGTAGTTTTCTCCCACGTTCTGACTAAAGTTGCATATATTCTTTCTAAGTTATGTTTCCTTTGTAAAAGGATTAAACCTGTTATGAATTTAGCAATGCAGTTTTCCCAACATTTAATATAATGGCGAGGGAGAGAATATAACTAGTCTAGAGCTTTACCTTTGAGAGACCAATGAAATAGTTTTAGACGTGAGAATTATCTTGGCAAACCTTTTGGTCCGAGTGATGTTATCACATCGTCGAACTCTCTAAGATGTCGAATCGATGTTCCCTAACTACAGGATTAGGAAATTCTACTGGTTGTTTAAGAAATGCATATTTTGCATCACTATAATCTCTAAGAGTCTTCTAAGGTTTCCGGGGGTTTTCCTACGAATGGACATGATTTCCATGAAGTCACTTAGGTTTTCAACATGAAATTTATTCGACCTCAAAAGTTTTTCAATAATTTCCTCCTTCCTTTGAGTAGGTACGGTATCAAGATAATCTGGTAGATAAGACCTACAAGAGCGTGTAGACCCTTTGTCTCCTAGGGAGACCATCTTGTAATAGTAACACCTGAAATGTAAATAGATAAAACACTTAGAGCTTAGCTCCCCCGCAACGGTGCCAAAAAATATCTTGATGACTATAAGTGCATATATCGTTTGTAGCTAGTTTCGAAGTTAAGATGTCGATCCCACAGGGAGCCCAAAGGTAAGTGTTTATTGGTGAAGTCTTTATCACACCCCAAGTTGTCATAGGTCTTCGAGTGAATTGAGTGCAAGTGTTGAAAATGAGAATAGAATTTGGATTAAAGGATTGTATTGAAATAAAACTAAAATGTAAACTTCAGAAATAAAAAGCATAAAAGTAAAGAACGATTTGTTTGTTGTTTTCTGGAGATAACAAAGTAGGAGAGGGGAGTTTCAGTTCATGGTGATAGTGAATGTGCCAGGTTGATGAGTGATAAGTGTAACAATTATAATCTTATAAGTATGTGTGTAGGCGAGCAACCCATAATTAGCCAGAACTCCTCTTGGTAGATTTCATCCCAACTTCAATAATCCTACTAGCCTATTTACCACAACCATGGTCAGTCACTAGACAATTAAGATCCTTAAGGTTGCTTAGCAATTAACCTCCTTGGATTGGACTAATGCAATAAGCTCGGTGGCTCCTCGTGATCCTCGAGTCAAACTAGTTTCCCATTGATATCCCCGTGTCACTCGGGGTCGCCGGTTTTCTAGCAAACAAGATTACATCTAGGTAGAACAAAGCATCATGTTGTTTGGGCCCTTAATTGGACAACATGCATTAATCATCCCATAAATAGTCAAGCACACATAATATAGTAATTAAAATTGACCACAAACTTAATGGAAACTATATAGGCACATCACAACTCACCAATCCCCTACATCTTCCACGCCCAAGGGAACTTACTCACACATGAGAGAAGAAAGAATCAACGATATAATTAAATAAAGAGAGTTCTTCTTGATATTACCGTAGAGATCCACAATAAGACATAGAAATAAATACAACACGATTCAAGATGGGAAAAACAATCTCAAACACTAGTCTTGCAAGGTGGAGATATATCTCTCTCTCTCAAGTATAAGTAATGTCTATGGAGGTGGGGTGGCTAGGAGATCGAAGATCGTTGAGAGAGATGAAGAACGTCTTCCCCTTCTTCTCTAGATCCCTTCTTTCTCCCTTCTGGATGGGATGGCGGCTCATGTCTTCTGTTTTCGTCCTCGGCATCATCACGAAGGTTGTCCCTTTTAATAATATGAAGGAGATGTTAGCTGTACGGCGGGAACTATACGGCCGGAGAAATATTCCCGCAGTATAGTTGCTCGTTAAAGCTTCAGTAAACTCCCCTCGATTGCTTCCAAAAAGAGACTTGCTTGTTTTCATCTAAATATTGTGTTTTTGCTATTAAATCCCTATGTTGATGTTCAAAACTTGAAACAAACATTAAAAACCAAGTTTTCTTTGCTATCGAAGTATTCGCATTAGGTAAAGCTAGAAAACCATCAAATCCAAACGAAAACCATCGATAGAAACCATAAAAAATGTGTAGAATCTAACAACTATCAATGTACCCTCGAAATTCAAAAAGAACACACTTTTCATATCATACCAGTTATGAATCAAGTTCTTTGGCAGTTCATTGATCCATGATCGAGCTGTCTTCCGCAACATAAATGGGAGATACCGGACTGCAACCAAGCTATCTGGAAAAAAATCCTGGAGCAGAGTATCTGGAAGGGCCACACTGTCGTAGGGTTGGATGTGTCTGGCTATGCAGAAGACAACCGGTTGTTTGACGAATACATGGGCTAAAATTTTTGGATCCCACGTAGACATCTTCATCCTCGTACCACCGTGCTTCTATGCTACATTCAATGCACTGGCGAGCGTCATTGGGCGAGAGTGATCTATGCCTCGGGTGCTCGCTATGCCTGCATGGCAACAGAGTCAGAATTCTAATTCTTCTTCAGCCGTTGCCTCCTCAACCGCTATGGCTTCCGTTACTGCGATGAGATCCTTCATGGTCACTGCTCGGTGGTGATGGTGGCTCTGAGGTGGATCTTCATGACGTACTGGCTTGTTCCAGGACGATCCTCGTCATTTCTTCGTCTGGCGTTGTCGTCATTGCGACGAGGTTCAGCCGAACATCTAGTCTACCTAGGAGGCGACATCCTTTTCCGGTCTCGTTCTTGTTGGCGTCGCGCCTCCTCTTCATCCATATGGCGTTATTTTGCTGATGAGGGGGTTGGTGAGGATCCAATGCTCTGGTGGTGTTCTGGATGAAACCGGAAGAACTTCCGTCCAACCCCGCGCTATTCTGTGATGATGACCGTTTAATCCCTAGGGGAGGAGCGATGAAGCTGATCTGTATCCCTTTGGGGTCTTACATCGGTGTTTTGGCCTGCATCATTGTGGCAGTATTCCGACTTTGAAGCCAGTCTCCTGCTAAACGATGCAGCCGTTTTCTTCTACTGTAGTCCTTTGTTGAGCAATGCTATGCATAGCTGGACCTGTTGTAGAGACAGATTATTGGCGACGATAGCACGAGCAGCTGCAGCATTTTCCACTGGTGTGCTGTAGACTCGTATTTTCTCTCCGGCTTTTTCGTCGAATAAATCATTGTGGACTTCTGGGTTCCTATTAGCAAGAACCGAGCCACCTCTAGTCTTGTTTGGCAGCTACTACTATGCATACTGGTACTGGGCGGGATTGTTGTCTATCTACTGCTTAATTTTGGCGAGGTGCACAACCTCTTCGAGTAAAAGCAAGTGATGCTTCTCCAGATCCTCGTTCCTTTTCTCCAACTCCTCCGGCGTATCCGTACAATGGTGAGCTTTGTAATGTTCGCGATTTCGGGGGGACCGGGGCGGTGGCGATGGGCGATGAGGTCGGGCCTTTTCTCCGTGGTCGGAGGATATTGGGATAGCATCCTTCCTGTTGCGTGCATCCCTCCCTCTTCGTTCTGAGGAACCCGTCTGGGACCCGACATCAAGAGGAGATCTGTCCCTTGGCGGCTTGTACTGGCTAGACTGGCAGAGCGCTGGGTTAGACTCAAGCCTCTAGGAGGTGGCCTTTTCCTGCTACTTCACCGCCTTGGCCACTAGGTCGTAGACCTGTTCCACTGCCTCAGGCGATCTATCCTGCTCCAGAAGGGTCTTGGCGACGGCGAGGTTAAGAAGTGGGGTGGGCATCACCTGCTTGCCTTCACTGTCAATGTATGGTTTGGCTTGTGCCGGCTTCGAGAGAGCCCATCCTAAGTTGCACCGTACACCAGGATCATTGATGACGCGAGCTGGAGCTTTCTTAGCCTTCTGCTGCTGTAGCAGAGTCTTGTACTCTGCCTCCATTGCTCTAGCTTTCTCTATGAACTTCTGCGCGTTGACCAGATCTCGATCTAGCTTAGCGCCTTGCTCCACGATGGCTTGCGCTTCTTCCAGCAGCTGCTGGCGTTTCTCATCAAGATGGGTCACATTCCGGATATGAGCAATGGTCAGTGGCTCGACGAGGAGATTGTTGTACATCACTATATCGGCTGGAGTAACCTAGGCTGCTGCAGACGTAGATGCTGGAGGCGGCAAGTTTGCGGTGTTGTTGTTACTCGGGCCGGTGCCGAGTTCCTGCGGCTGCTGCACTGGGTTGGGCGGAGGAGGCATGTCTTTTGCGTGATCATCGTCAGCAGCAATAAGTGGCCCCTTCCCCTTTTCTAGTGCCATAGGCGGAGCTCGTCCGGGTTGATCTTCATCCAGCGCCGTCCAAATGGTGACCAACACCCCTTGGGACGCGACAATGTTGTTGGCATGTTCGTCGCGCGAGTACTCCTCCTCAATCTCCTGCATAGCAGAGTCTAGCTCTTCTGGGCTAAAGTCTATTTCCTATGAATCTGCACTGAAGTCGGCATAAAGCGCGTCAATGACAGAGTCGGAGGGCGCCAGGACTTCCTCGATGATGGGCGGTGGAGGTGCAATGGGCTCGACGATGACTGGAGGTGGTGGTGCTGCTATGACGATGGCGGTAGGAGGTGGTGGTGGTTGAATCGGAGGGGCTCCGTCCATGAGCGTGAGCGCTGTCTGAGCTGCCGCTTCGGCCTCCGCGTAGTTGTTGATGGTGCTCACCATCTCTTCGAGGGTGAGGCGTCATGTTGCCTGCTGCCGTCTTAAAGAATGTCAGAGAAGCGTGCCACGGTCCAGTCCTTCCACGAAGTGATACAGAGTGTTATCATCGGGGTAGTGGGCTAGGTCAGCTCGTATGCGGAGCCACCTGGCCAGGTAATCGCGGGGGTTTTCGCCCTCTCTCTGAATGCAGCGCGCCAGATCGAATATGGTAACAACGCCGACGAACTTGGATCTCTGTTGTCCAGACGCACGGGCTAAGCCGGTGGATTTGTAGTGATCCTCCACCTTTATATCCTGCAGAGGGGCGGTTTGGGTGGGCCTTGAATTTTTCGATCTTTGTCGGCAAGCTCCGAAGAGAGATCCGACATTGATCCTTCCGCGAACGTATCCTGCCCGTAGGCGGTCCGTGCGGGTCTTGATGTTCCACCGACTCCCAGGGAACTAGTGCCCGAGTCGGTTTCGCCGATGAAGAGGTGGATGTCTCCGATAGGAACGATCAAACACCGCGTAGGTTTCATCTTCGCCGGGATCCAGAACTCATTGGGGGGGGGGGGACGATCGGAATGTTGCCGGAGAAGAGAACTTGGCTGATGGCTACGGTTTCGCTGATTCCCGCGAAGATCTTGGTCCTCGCCCGCTGAAGAGCCTGAAGCGCCTCTTGCCCCATGGTGGGCGCCAACTGTCGTGGTATTGCCGACGAGTACGCCATGGAGGGGTCCTCATAGTGCGTGTTTAGAGACGTGGGGTAAGGCGGACGGTTGACGGGTACGAGGTAACACAGCTTACCCAGTTTCAGATCCCACAACGGCGGTGGAATCCTACTCCTGCTATAAATCACTATAAGGGCAATACGCCGAGTTATAGAGATAGGTTCGCTGTGCGAGGTTGTCTGAATCTATGCTATGATCGTCTGAAGTTGTGCCCTAAAGTCTCCCATAGGCCCGACTTATATAGTCGCCAGGTCCTAGGGTTACAGGGAAAAGTCCTAGCCGGACAGGTTAAGGAGTTCTACACTGTCTATTACTAGTCTTGTGTGTCTTGCACTCCAAGGCTCCGGGTACGCTGGTGACTCCACCGTAGCCTTTGTTTATCCGGCATGGGCCTCCCTTCTGGATCCACCTAACTGGGCCGCCCAGCAGGCCATAGGCCATGCTACCGACTATGGGCCACCCGGGTTAGTCGGATAAGAGACATGCTATAAGGATACCCATATAGCATATCCCCAACAATATCCAAAGCAGACGGGATTGGTACTATTAGTGCGTCTCCGTAGATTTTACGTGCACCTTGGGTAACTACGTGTCCATCAACCGATGGATCGATCGGTGTGGGATTAACCGGATTTCCATCCCGATTCTCCACCTCGATTTCTTCATCGACTTCTTTGTCATTTGCTTCCTCCACCGGCTTGACATGTGTTGGCCTTTTGTTCTTCTTCATCCTATTTGACCATCTAGTATCCTTTACGTGCGTACCAGTGGCACAGACGTCTTTTGGTCTAGTACCAGGAGATAATCTTCCATTAGTACTTTCAGTCATGGCTGGCTCAGACTTTTGGACCTCGGAGGAATCTCCAGTGTCCATATCATCCATGCTATCATACGGACTCGAAGGTGTCTCCGCTTCACCTTGTGCTATCTTGGAGTTTTATTCTTGTTCATACGCCTCCATCTCCTTCTCGAAGTCTCGAAGTTCCTGCAACGTCATTGATTCCTGAGGTGAAGTAGGTAAGTTAGTATTTTATTCGATCGTGTCGAGGACTGAGTCATTTTCGGTTCCAGCATCGGCAGAGTCGGATCCAGAGGCAATGTAACCCATGAAGCAATGCTTCTTCTTCTTGATTGACTTGAGGTAGTGGAACAGTTGGGTTTCTTCCTCTGTCTCCTTGAAGCTCTGCTCGATCTTAGTGATTCCTTAGAAGTCGACGTAGGGCATTTAATCATCTGATTTATCTTGGCCTCAGTAGAGTTTTTCGTTCTCCAGCATCCGAATAACCGGATCCAGAGCGAATATATTCTTCATCCGTGTATCCAATCTCAACAGGCAGATCAGATCTGGATTTTTCTTCCACCACTTCTTCCACTATAGGAGTGGTCGGAGTGAGTTCAGGTTTTTCCGAGATCTTGAACTCTTCCGATTCCACATACAGAGTAGATCCGGATTTTCTTCCGCTGTGGTCATCACCTCAAGGGTGGGTTGGGCGGGTTCAGCGAAACTGTGATAGATATCGAACTTCCAATTGGCTGGATGGTGAAGGTCGTCATAGTCTCCTTAGCCAGAATCTAGGTCTCGTCGAGAAGAACGAGAGGGACGTCACCAGCATAGAGAACGCGACCGATGGGGATTGTTTTGCCAATTCGTGCACATGCGGATTCTTCCCGAAACAATGGTCCGAAGGTCACCGGCCCCATGGTGGGTGCCAAATATCGTTAGATTGATGACCCGTATGCCATAGGGGGTCCTGAGGGCGTTGAGAAGATAGGGTGTGAGACATAAGGTGTTCCGGAAGCAGTGAGCACAACTTTACCCAGGTTCAGATCCCACTGCGGTGATCGGATCCTAATCCTGCTAGAAACCAAGTAATATATCAGCGAGAGCCAGATATTACAGCAGATTACATTGAGACTCGCCTATGCGAGTTGGTTATGGTTGTCGTAGAGATTGTTCCCTAAGGGCTCCCTTAGGTCCGACTTATATAGATGCCAAGACCTAGAGTTATAGGAGAGATCTATTAGGCTACATTACACAGTCGGTAACTAAGTATAACTTTTACTACAAGTAATCTGCAGGCCTAAGTCGGTAAGTCTTATGGGCCTTGTCATAGACGGAATTGGCTCCATCCTCTTTCCTGACTAGGCCGCCTGTGAAGAAAATATCTAACCCGTTGTTGCGGCACCCTAGTCAGCGAGACCTGTGGGTATACCGGGAAAGTATATGCCCAACATCCATGCACCACAAAGAAGGAGAGAAGAATGATGAAGAAAAAGATATGGTCCAACCTATTCTTGGGGATGTAGGGGAACCTCTCATAGATGATAAATGAGATAGTACCAAGCTACCACTTGATCTCCATATCACTTGAATAAAGTAAGTAAAGCCTAGATATATGGCTATAAAGAAAGCGATTTTTGGGAGGCAACCCTGTCTTTTATTTTTATACAGGATTGTTGTAGTTAAAGAGTCCTTTTTAGTGTATTTTTTGTAGTTTAGTAATAAAGTACAAAGTGGAACCCATTTTGGATGTTAAAAAGTTGTTAAATACATGGAGTAGGAAATTCCCACAGAATAGGTTTTAGTAGAACAATTCTCTGATTTTTTCCCGAACTCCGTTTGCACTTATATTTACACATCATTTAAAAAATTTCATCCTCTGTACGCATAAAACTTGGATAAAATTCCTCACATGTTTAAGTGGCCGAAATAAAAAAAATTGTTATTGAAGAAAATCTAGACAGATTCTTCCATGTTTTGATTTAACCATTCCAAAGTTTCCTAAAATGATTGCTATAAGCCATATTATATGCTAGAGATTTGTAGAAACATTATATGCTTGTTGGAACATTTAGAAAGAGTTTTTATTTGATATTTATGCTACAAATATTATGCTTTTGTGCCACTAATGTCACCACTCAGAAAAGAGATGGGGGAAAAGTTTCATGTTGAAGTTTCTTGACACGAATAGAGGAACACCATACTAAGAGCAATCCAAAAATGGTGGAAACCATAATGTTGGGGATGCCCAAGGCACCCAACTGGACCTATTAAAATATCGGTTTGCAAACTTTCAATATTGTTTTTCGAGAAACATAAGACTATCATATAAACTTGGAGCATCTGTTTTATTTACTTTACTTTTGTTTGCAATAAAAGGACCAACATCATGAATTATTATGCATGTTTATGATTAAGCTACTGAAAATATACGTTGCCATGATGAGATTAAAACTGAATATGAATGCCTTGAAATAAAAGAAAAGGGGGATAAAAGAAAAAAAGCTGAAATTTATGTTATGCCTAGTTAATAATATCAAATACTTTACATGGAGTATGGTTTGTTTGTGCCTATTAATTTTTACCTTTTTCTCATGTATATTTATCTTCGACCATAAGGAGCAAGGTGGGAAAATAAATGTTTGACATTAGGAACTAGATGTCACACTCTTTAGATATATTTTTGCTAAGCCTTCACAATGCAAGCTAAGACTTGTTCCATACCCCTTAAACTAGACTAGGCATATCTACCGATTTGTGGAAAAATCTACTTCCAAGTATAACATACATGTTAGTCCTCCAAAATATTCCAAAACATCCATTTTGTGTAATTTAAATCTCATAACAAAGTAAGGTTTGGGGTGATACCACTTTAGAACTTTATGTGCTTCACATTTTCTAAGTTGTTTGTTGGCCAAACCATGTTGTCATGGCACAAGCTTTCAATTTCTGTTATTGAAATATCATGTTTGTTCTTGCTTTGTCCTGCACTACACACTAGAGTAAGCATAAGGAAAGAGAAAATGCTACTGGGCCGCTAGCCAAACCCATGCATGACATGGTGGAAATTTACAACATGACAATCAATGAAGCTCTTTTCAAAAGAAATTTGCCGAGAGGACTCATATGTCTGTTTTCTTGTCTTCTGAAATATGGAGATATGCCCCTTATGAAAATAACGCAAAAGAATCATGCTTCCTAGCTACCAAATGTATGTTGGGCATATAGTCACATAGGGGAAAGAGGTACCTCAGTGATGCAATTTTTATGACAACCTATGCTATACAATGACAGGTTGTAGTGTTAGTTCATTGTTAAAGGTGCATGAGACATTCAACTTGTAAAATATTTAACACATGAACCATATAAAACTTTTGAAACAAAAGCTATTTGGAACCAGATACTTATTATGATGGGATTTCTATTTTCACGCCCTTGGTTCATTAGTTGTACTCAATTTTCCCCAGCCGCTTAACTTTTCATCACTTTTCCCCTCGCTATGTTAGGAAACCCTCGTCAGCGCTCGCAGGCGCTCGGACGAAGGGATGCCGTCAGGTCAAAGGCTTGACTATTACATGCTAACTGGTGGTACCGTGCTGGGGCGGGTCGTGTGTTGAGCGTTACATTACATGGCATCGACCGTTACATGCTGACGGATGGGGCCGTGTTAGGACGGGTCCTGCACACGTGGTGAAGGATGGGGCCATGTTGGGACGGTTCTTGCATACGTGGTGAAGGGTGGGGCCGCATGGAGATGCATCGGACCTGCCATTCTTGCTCACCCAAAGCATTCGCTTCCCCCGAGCCTGAAACATCTCCCACACCGCCCCTCCGCTGCCTCGCCGTCGTGTCCTCCTACCTTATGTCATCCTCGGCCCCAGAGCCGCCCCCTCCCCTAGCCATGGAGCCCACTACACCTCTGGCTCTGCTCCCGTGACTGCTAGATCTACCCTTTTCGCGGAGCAGTATGCAATGTTGGCTGGTGTACCGGCCATCCGCGTCGACCACAGAGAAGATTGTGTGGAATCAGAGGGATCTAACGCATGAATTCCATCTGGGTAAGCATTGTTTCCCTTTGTGGATTGATTATTGGCAGTATTTGAGCGTGAATCGCTGGTGCTCAACTAACTACCTTGCTTTTCGAATAGGATTGATCTAGTGGTGGTATTTCGGCTGTCAGTTAGACTAGATACTAGTATAATTCGTGGTTGTGAACAATATCTCTCTAGATTTTACTTCCCAACGGTGGATGCAACCTCCATAACTCTCAGTGATTTGATAGATAAAATCTATTATAAATTCCCCTGGATTAGAGGCGAGTCAGTTGATTTGCAATATTTAGTGAGCAAAGATTTCTCCCACTAACTAGTGAAGATGATCTGGTAATGCTTTTCTCTTTGAATGTTGTTGATCGTGTTGGTCGAATACGTCTCCATGTGCAACCTAAAGTTGAGCACACGGGAAAGAGTGTTAAATCATCATCTCGTGGTCAGGCATCATCAGGTGGTCGGGCATCATGTGTATCTGTTGTCTCTGCTAATAGTGTGTGCCCCGGTGATACCTTCGATCCAGATTACGGATGTAGTATCGCTCTTTTCCATAGTAGACCTAGGATTATCGAATCCTCGGGAAGCAAAAAAGCAAAGTGAGATTACTTAAACAGACCTTTGAGAGTTTTAGAATTCCTATTGCGTTTGCACTAGAACAAGAATTTGCGATCTTTTTGTTGTTGTTGACAATTGAGAGAGAGGGCCTAGGGCCTCCGGTTTTCACGAGTAGCTGCGTAAAACATCTGATGGGAATAATTGATAATAATACAGTATGCATGTAATTGTTAGAGCAAGAAAATTATATGTGGGTAGTGCATCCATAAATGTTATCGCCTCCGCAAATGCTTATAGCAATAACCTACTAGTCTCATCCATAGAAGAAAGAGAACTAATGATATGCATCATGATGTCACCGTTAATCCCAAGTAAATTCCTCACATATAGCCGTACAACCCTTTCTATTACTGGGGTTCCTATCACACAGATCAGTCATTACTCACACTCCCTTTACCTGGATCAATCCTCGGGGTCTCGGGTACCTGACAAGTCCTTAGATTGAAGCAAGAGAGGGTACTACAATCCTCATGTCATACAAACTAATACATGATCCCATCTATGATAAATAATATGCACAAAAAGCTACATGGCTAGGCCGAAGCCCTAAGCCTAAGGAGATTTAGTCACACATAGAGATGAAATCAACAATCATAAACATTTTAATATAGATCATAAGGTTAATAGCAAATAGTCTTACAATGTTGCCAATTGGAGAAGAGATCTACTATTACAAGTGGTGGAAGATGGTTATGGTGGTGGAGAAGGGTTTAGAGGTTTAGATCTAGATCTATTCCTCCGGCGTGGCGGCTTCTGGTAGAAGGGAGAGTTGACGTCGAAAAAAGCGTTGTTTCACATCACCCGAAGCCTCTTTATATAGATGCCCTTCACGAAAGTTGTTCCGTTTGACATAATAAGGTCGGTGCCAACTATACGGCTAGAACTATATGGCCAAAATAAAATTCCCGCCGTATAGTTGGTCATTAAAGCTTCATCATTGCCTTCACGGCTCCTAGTTTCTTCCTTTGGCATTAATATAGTGATTCCCATCATCATATGTCATTATCTGCGCAAGGAAAATAGCAAGAAAGGATTGCATATCCCTTTGATCATTAGGCATTAGTGGCAGGTTTTAGAGAGATATTTCATGAAATATATGAATAATATCTAGTTCAAATACGGACGTGGATGGGTATATTTCACAGCCATAAACCTCCCCAAGATTATACTTGATCGTCCCGAGCAAGAAAACAAAAATCAAAAGGGAACTCATCATTTAAACTAAAATAAAAAGATGATGATCTTACTCATGATTGGTAGTCTCATGTTTCCTCCACTTTATTAGTCTGAAAAACTTTAGCACAGATAGAGTAATGGCAAGCATATCATACTGGTTTCATGAATCCTTATAGCACAGAAAAAATTATTGTAAGCATGGATAATTCAAAAGAGTAAACTTTATTCCATGTCATGTAATCAACTCATAGGCTTGCCTCTGAACAATAAAGTATAATCATATAAAATTGAGGGTGTGAGAGTTTTTCATGAAAAGCATATACACTAAAGTTTCTCAATTCTCCCACATCAATAAATCAAGACTTTTCAAGAACTACCTATCTATTCATTGTCCTTCATGAATTTCAGTTCTTAAGTAATTGAGAGCATGCCAAAAAAATTAGTTATCTGACTATGATGGACAGTCGTGGCATCTAAGGTTTTCGTTCCCTTTGCATAATGATTACTCGTATCCGCCAGAGGAGTGATTCCATTATGTTACAGCTACCCGGGAGTGCTAAGAATCTTACCCATTATAGCATTGTTGCTACATATTTTTAATCAACTCATAGCCGAAATCTAGGAGTTTTCTCGATGAAAATCGTTCGTAGGCTAGCGGAGTTATTGTCATCCCATGAAGTTTGACACGCATAAAGCTATATCATTCTTATGATTTACAAGTCAAACTTTGGCATGCTCACAAAAACCGCTAAATATTAATTCAATTGAACCAATTATTTCAAAGAGAGCTATCAAATCAATCAATATTTTATGTGGTGTTGAGTGTCTCTAGGAATAAGCTTTCAAGACTAATCACTACAACACCCAAGTCTTCAATTGTAAGACTTTTTCTTATTTCAATTGTTTAGCAAATTTTTAGGCAAAACTTGGTTAACTACAAGAGCTAGAACAAAACGTACTCAATTAAATACCCATGTAGACAAAATTTTACTATAATATAGAGACTCACTCCACCGATATAACATCTCTAAATTACTACTAACTAGCATGGGTTTCTTAAACTTCAAAAGGGGGGAGTCATAAGGCATACCTCGCATATTTGGTTCCACTTCTCTCTTCCCTTTTTATTTGTTTCTTGGAAAGTGGAATTCAACCACTCTCCTTCAAATTTATGAGAACTTCGAGGCGAAAAGAAAAAGATAGAGCGAAATAAAGATAAATTGAATCTTTTGTGGTTTTTGAGAAGGGGAATTAAAAGAACAGAAAATTGGCGGCAAAGCTCGGCTTTGCAAATTTCAAACAAAATAAAATAACTAGGATAAAATGTTGGGGAAACCAACACGAGTGCTTATAAACTCAAATAAAAGCATAACCTCGAAAATAAAATAAAGCAAATGAAAGAAAAATAAAAATAGATAGAAAACCTCCCCAAGCTTAGGCTTTTGCAAGCCCTTCAAATCACTGTGGTGGGGGGGGGGGGAAGTTGTAACTCCAGTCCGCAAATTGAGTTGCTAAGTTAATTGTTGTTTCTCGGAGGTTCAGGGCGAGATTATGCATTCCCTCCATAGTTCCTCCAAGTTCTTGGAAATCTTGATATGTTGCAAACTGGTATCTCTTCCTGGGTTGGTGTTGCTCAACCTCAAGGTCATAAAGAACACGTTCGTCATCAATAGAGAAAAGACCATTAGGCAAAGGAGTGGGGTTGAGACGCCTAGCTCCAGCAATGTGCAGCTAATAAACACCACCTCTCGTAGTGAGAATTCCACAATCCCTCAAAGTAGGGAAACCAACACTAGGATAAAGTGTTAGCAATAACATAGAACAAATAACGAATAGCAGTATGTTGAATATTCTTCCCTTTTCTGACTCTAGAAGTAAAGATCATTCTATTATAACAGGGTTCATGGGAAGGTTCCATGTCAGTAAAAGCTACACGCAGAGCATTAGGATCATTGTTGGGTAAACCAAAATAATTGCACCATTCATCAAGTGATAGAGAATAATTATTGTTCATGAGTCAGAAATAAATTCTATCCTCCCCATTCCATGTCTTGACGGTGCTTTTCAAAGAACTAAAAAATTCAATGATTAACCGACGATAGGTTGGTGCATCATGAAGTTTTGCAAGCAAACCCTATTGCAAAGTAAATTAAAGTCATTAGAAATACCGAGTTGGTTCAAAGTGATGGGGCAAGCCCACTTGGTTCCCTTGACCTCTCGATTTTTGATCCTGTCGAAACAATCACGATGGGATTCATTCTTGAATCGAATCCCCATGAGTTCCTGAGGTGCACCCCGAGAAGAACTAGCGGCAACAAGAGCACGCGTCTGGCTCCTCGTGTTCATCTTCTAAAAATAAATAAGAAAGACAATTATAAAACTTTTTGATCCAACAATAATAGTCATAGCATATTCCTCATCATAGCACACTAAAGAATCTCCTCAACATAATAATCTAGGCAAGATAATCATGGCAAATAGTTCAAAATAAGTCTCACCCTAGATTGATAATGACAATAGATCAGATATAAATTTTCAAAAAGTAATTGGAGGATCGGAGGAGAAAGATACCATAGATCACTTATGTGCGAGGAAATCAAACAAAATTGAGTAGGGGCAAAGATCCCTTGAGGTTTTGAGAGAGTTTGGAGGTAGAAGACAGAAAAAGGATTGATGTTTTGATGTTTTGGGTACATCCCTGTGTGTTTAAGTGGTCGAACACAACTATACGGCAGGAACAGTTGGTATAACGGCAAACTTTTAGGGTTTATAGGGTCTCTTTCCTGGCGGTTGTAACTAATACAGCCACAACTATATAGATGGAACTTTTGTTCCCGCCATATGGTAGGTCGTCAAACCTTCTTTATACTGGGATGAAAAAAATTCGATGCCTCAACCACCGTATAATTGGTCGTTAAAGCTTCTGTACACATCAAAAAATTTCTATTTCTTCAAGAATTACTTTTTAGACAAAAACTTAGAAAAAACCTTGTTTTGATAGAGAAATGACAAACTAAAATTTTGACCAACTTTGGCGTGTATAAAATAGGAATTTTTAGTACTGCTGAATCTCTCCTTCTCACTAGAGTTTTCTAGCACACTTTATTCTATATAAAACTTAAAAACTTAACTCAAACCTTTATTTCACATGGGTTGCCTCCAATGCAGCGCTCTTTTACGGTCAATAGCTTGACCTTGATATTGCTCACTTAGGCCATATGTGTGGAACACACACTACAAAGTAGTTGGCCTTCTAAGTGATGGCCTCCTTATCATCTTGCTTGGCTTTCTTTTTCCTGGGAAATGAATAACAAAAGGATACCACCAAGGCAATTGGAGATTCATGTTCCCTTCATGCAAATTGATCAAAGCCTTAATAGTTATTAAGAAAGGATGGCCTAATATAATAGGGCAGTAGCATCTTCAGGCATGTCAACAATAACAAAATCAATAAGAGCAGGATAGCCTTTAATGTATACTAAGGTATTTTCTTTAATGCCTACTGCCTGTTTATAAGTAGAATCTACTAGATATAATTTTAGTTTGGTAATTTCAAAAGAGACAAGATTTAAATTGTTAAGAAACTCTTTGTAATTATTGAAACACTTGCACCTAGATCACAGAGTGCATCTATTTCATTAGTCCCAATTTTAATCTTAATAGTAGGCCCAAATATATCATCTAGCTTAACAGGAAATTTTTCAGCAATTTTCTTATATTCTTATTCAAGCTCACGTACCTTTATTGCTACCTTATTAATAAAGTGTTGATACATGGGTTCTTCATTTCCTTCACAAACCGGAATCTTGACATTGATCCTTTTTACAAGATCTTGAACTATGTAGTTCGGTGAAGGAGCATTGCTATAATCAAGTTCTTCGAGCTCCTCCCTTTGGATTCTTATCATCTTAAGGTCTTTAACTGGATTGGGCTTAGCTTTACATTCAAATTTGGCCAGAATGAGAGTTTGACTCTCGGTTATCTTACCCAGCTGTGCCTCAACGATCCTCGTTCTTTCTTAGAGGGCCTGCAAATCATTCCTCAAACTAACAGCTTGGTTAGATAATTTACCAAACATAGCATCATGATTCTCCGTAATTGTGACTAGAATTTTTTTTGCTCATTTTGTGAGTCCATAAAAGATTTAAGTGTTTCTTGGAGACTAGTATTACTTGATGCCATATTATTATTAGAGTTACCTGCTGGACTAGAATAATGTTTCTGAAAATTTGGATTATAATTTTTCTTCCAAGTAGGGTTATAATCACTACGAGCTATGAAGTCTATTTCTTCAATAGTTTGTTTGGGAGTAGCTCTTACCTAGGTTTCCATACCTTTAATGGCTAATATGATCTCATCCAACTTAGCATTGTTTTCTTCATTATCTTGAGGTGTGACGGAGTTCACCTTCTTCGTGTTTGATCTTTCGACATGCCATTGGGCATGGTTGTCTTGCATATTGTCTAGAAGCTTCTTTGCTTCAGTAATTTTCTTACCCATAAATGTTCCTCCATTTGTAGTATCTAGCATAGACTTAGAAGCAGGGTTAAGAGTGTTATAAAATAAATGGAGAATTAACCAATCCTCCATTTGGCTGGGACAGTTTCTCATGCATTGTTTCATTCTCTCCCATGCAAGCGCTAGTGGCTCACGCTCTTCCTGTCTAAAACCAGTATATTAGATCTTACATGCATAGTCTTTGCAGGTGGAAAGAATTTAGTCATAAATAAAGAAGTACATTCCGCCCATGATGCAATACTATTTCCAGGCAAAGATAGCAACCATTCTTTTGCTATTCCTCTTAGAGAGAAATGAAATAAGCACAACTTGACCACATCTGGGTCAACATCTTTAATGCGCATCAAATCACATATTTTAGTGAAATTATTTAAATGCATACCTACATGTTCAATAGCAGAGCCTCTAAATTGATTATGTTGAACCAGACTTAAATAGTGGGGCTTAATTTCATAGTCTTCAGCAGCAATTGCTGGCTGAGTAATAGGAGTATGCAAATAATCATTGTTGGGAGTTGCAAACTCCCTAGTTTCTTTTCAGGCATACTTCCTATGTTTTTGGATTTTCTTAAACAAGTACTAATGATGATAAGCAAGAATTAAAAGACTAACTATTTTGTTTGGTTTTTCAAATAAAAACTGAAAGCAAACTAACAAAATTAAAAAAGAGAATTAAAACTAGCAAGGTTCCTACTAACCTCACCAGGGTAGCTATTTCTTCCCCGGAAACAAAAAGGGTTGATACCTTCGATCCGGATTACAGATGTAGTATAGCTCTTTTTCCCTAGTAGACCTTGGTTTATCGAATCCTCGGGCAGCAGAAAGCAAAGTGAGATTACTTAAATCAACGTTCGAGATTTTTAGAATTCCTATTACGTTTTCACTACACTAAGAGTTTGCAATCTTTTTGTTGTTGTTGACGATGGAGAGAAAGAGGGCCTAGGGTCTTCGGTTTTCACCAATAGATGTGCAAAACATCCGATGGAAATAATAGATAATAATAAAGTATGCATGTAATTGTTAGAATAAGATAATTATATGTGGGCAGTGCATCCATAAATGTTATCGCCTCTGCAACCGCTTATAGCAATAACCTACTAGTATCATCCATAGAAGAAAGAGAACTAATGATATGCGTCGTGATTTCACTGTTAATCCCAAGTAAATTCCTCACATACAACCGTACTACCCTTTCTGTCACTGGGTTCCTATCCTTCATATCAGTCATTACTCACACTCCCTTTACCTCAATCAATCCTCGGGGTCTTGGGTACCTGACAAGTCCATAGATTGAGGCAAGAGAGGCTACTCCAATAATCATGTCATACAAACTAATACATGAGCCCATCTATGATAAATAACATGCACACAAATCTACGTGTCTAGGCCGAAGCCCTTAACCCTAGGAGAATTTTAATAGAGATCATAAGGTTGATAGCAAATAGTCTTACAATGTCACCAATTGGAGAAGAGATCTACTATTACAAGTGGTGGAAGATGGCTATAGTGGTGGAGATGGGTTTAGAGGTTTAGATATAGATCTATTCCTTCGGTGTGGCGGATTCTTGTGGCAGGGAGAGTTAAGGTCGAAAAACAAATGATGTTTCCCGTCACCCAAAGCCTCTTTATATAGAGGTCCCTTCACAAAAGTTGTTCTGTTTGACCTAATAAGGTTGGTGCCAACAGCAGGAACTATACGGCCGGAATAAAATTCCCACCATATAGTTGGTCATTAAAGCTTCAGTATTGACTTCACGGTTCATTTTTCTTTGATGTGTTGGAAATATCGAATCATCGGCATTTATGTAGTGATTCCCATCATCATACGTCATTAGCTGTGCAAGGAAAAATAGTAAGAAAGGATTGCATACCCCTTTGATCATTAGGCATTAGTGGCAGGTTTTAGCGAGATATTTCATCAAATATATGAATAATATCTAGCTTTAATGCAAACGTGAATGGCTATATTTCATAGCCATCACCCGACAATCCTTGTAGGTCCACGGCAGTACCATCTGTTCGCACTGTGAGTGTAAGCCAAACCGCTCGTGTGGCCGATGTGGAGGACGAGGCAGAGCCTAACGAGGGAGCGCCTCCACTAGATGATGAGGATGAGTTGATGTTTCCTGAATTTTTAGATAGATTTAGTAAACATGCACTAGAGGATAAATACACGGATGAAATTGCCTAGGGTGCCAGATTTGATGACACTGATGACGAACAGAACAAGGAGAACAATGACAGCCTCGTTTTAGCCGAGTACGATGATGAGGACTTTCCAGTAATTGAGTGGGACAGGGACGATCCTAAGATTTCAGAAGGCACCATATTTGAAATGATGCGGGACTATCGTAATACCCTTACTACATATTGCATTCACACCAATAATGATTATGATGTTATTAAGAGTGAGACAACAAGGTTCACAGTGAAGCTCACATACAATAGGTGTAGGTGGAGGATGTACGCATCCACTATGCTCAGGAGCAGTTTGTTTCAAGTATTACAACCAGTTGTGTATTTTAGATCATTGTGTAGAGTTTCTTAGCTGTACCTGACATTTTCTTTTTGTTTCGGATAAAAAATATCCAGTTCGAACATTATCGTCCACCTCAAGGGGGACAGCCAAAGGACAAAACAAAAATAGAAAAGACTAGGTTGTTGGCAGATGCAATCATGGATTGGGTGAGAGCGAACCCATCACTTGGTGCAACAACGCTCATAAAATATGTTTCTAAAAAGTTTAATATTACAGTACCCTACATGAGGATGTTCTATGAAAAGTAAATGGCTCTTGAGAGGATCAATGGTCCATGGAATGAAAGTTTTCAGTTGCTTTACAGCTTCAAAGCTGAAGTGGAGATGGCTAGTCCAGGTAGTGTTGTACAGATAGACAGGAATAAAGTTCAGTACAAAATAAGAGGGAAGACAATGGAGAAGGAGTGCTTTAGAAGGGATTTTGTTTGTTTCAAATCTTGCTGGCAATGGTTTCTGGATGGTTGCAGGCCTTATTTGGCCGTGGATGCAACAACTCTTCATGGAAGATTTAAAAGACAGCTAGTAGCTGCTACGGCAGTTGATGGCCACAATTGGATGTTCCCTGTTGCTTATGGAGTTTTGGAGATTGAGTTAGAGGAAACTTGGACTTGGTGTTTGGAGAATTTGTGCGACCTTATAGGTCATCCACAAGGAATTACTATCCATACGGACGCTTACAAAGGTTTGGAGAAAGCTGTAGAAGTAGTATTCCCCGGAGTGGATCATAGGGAATGTATGTGACACTTAGTGCAAAATTTTACAAATAAATTCAAGGGTAAAGTTTATACTGAAAACTTATGGCCAGCTTCATACACATACAGTTTGAGGAAGCATTTGTATCATTTGGAAGTGTTGTATAAACAAAAACCTGCGGTGAAGGAGTACTTGGATGCACATCATGGAATGGTGTGGTCAAGAAGCCGATTCAATGAAATTTGCAAGGTAGACTATGTAACAAGTAACATTGCAGAGAGTTTCAATGCAAAGGTCAAGTCATTGAAAGGGCTTATGTTTTCGAAAATATTTGATAAGATTAGGCAGATGATCATGATAAATATCGATTTGCATCAAAGAATTGCATCAGGAGTATATGTTGGACATCTCATCCTCCCATCTTTGATCAAGGCTTTGCATGCCAGGGAAAAACAATTGATGATGAAATGCATTAGAAGAGGAATGAAGGCTGAGGTAATGTATACTGATAGTAAAGATAGGCAATGGAGGTATCTAGTGAGTTTGGTTGATAGGACATGCCATTGCAGGCAATGGCAGCTCAGTGGGAAACCCTGCATACATGCATTGTTTTTCATGGGTGTTTTAGCAGGTGAAGAGGGTGAAGTTGCTCAGTACGTGCTGGAGTATTTCTCTATTGCCAAATTTAGGGCAGCATATGCTCAGAATGTTCCAGCCTTGTTGGGAAAAGACCAATGGATGGAAGTGGATCCAGGCTTCAAGCTATAACCTCTAGTTTTTACTAGACCAGCAGGTAGGCCAAGGAAGAATAGGATGAGAGCTAGTGCAGAGGGTGGTGCACCACCTCGATGACGTAAGTGCAAATGATGTGGGATCCTAGGGCACATTGCTAGGCTTTGTAAAAATGCAGTGGACCCAGCTTATGGACTGGATGATCAGGCGGGAGCAGCAAATGCAGATGAGAATTAAGTGTTTGAACAAGAGGATAATGAAGAAATGGATACATTACATATTGAACCAACGGATTGAGAGGAGATTGAACCAAATGCAGGGGAGATTGAACCAATGGATCGAGAAGAGATTGAATGAAATGCAGAGGAGATTGAAACAAATGCAGGGGAGATTGAACAAGTCTATCAAGAGGAGATTGAACCAAATGCAGTGGAGATTACATCAACTGCGTGGGAGATTGAAGAAGAGTTCAAACGTAAAGGAATTACACGAGCGGACATTAACGAAATGGAGGAAAATGTTTTTGAACCATATGAACTAGAGGATCGAAACGTGATTGAACCAATTGTATAACAGACTGAAGCACTTGATTCATTGGATGCCGAGAAAAAGAACAAAGGGAAAAAATGGAAGAAGGCGATGGTGGACTCCAAGAATATTCTATATAGGATCACCAGGAGCAAGGTGGCGAACCCAGCAAAAAACACTAGGAGCAAGAAAAAATGGATTTGAATTATTAATTTGAATTTGTATGATAAATTTGAACTATTGTCAATGTTTGTATTGAATTCAAACTAGTGTGACGCTCCCAAGTTTGTGTGTTGGATAATACCATAATGTATGTGTTATTGCAAGTTTCTATGGTCATGCACCTAGTTGCTTAGCACTGCTCAATTTTGACCTCGACATGTGGTCAACACATGGGGTTTATGTAGTTCATGGCTTAAACGTTGACCAATTGATCCAAAACTTGGCACACTTGTGTATCTTGGATTGATTTACCATATCAAATTGGAAATTTTGGATTAACTTGTAATCAGCCACATTTTCTTTTACTAAGTGATTAAATTAAAAAAATGTGCTTAGGGTTAGTTTATTTTAAAAAAAAATCAAAACATAGTACAACCTTCAAATGGAGTCTTGTTATGTTTCCTACAACCTACCGTGAATAATAAAGGAAAAGGAAATAAATAGAAATGGACTTATCCCCTAAACCACTTCTTAAACCCTTCTTGGAATGAGCTACTAGCTATGAAGATGCATGCCTTTCTACTCGATCGACCTCCAAAATAACCCATCCCAAGACAAACTTTTTCTAAATAAGGACAAATTTGGAACACTTGTGTATCTTTGAGTTGCAAACAATATAATGTGGGCCAAGATGAATTAATTTATTCAAATAACACTATACCAAAAGCTTGAATTTCCCTTACTCATTTTTTTATCCGAGTGCCCTTGTTTTCCTTAGCTCTACTCAGTTTTCCCCTCCCTCTAAAGTTTTCCTCACTTTTCCCCTCCCGCTAAAGTTTTCTTCACTTTTCCCCTCTCTTCTGACCCAAACCCTCACAACATCTCAACTTGCACTTAGTTTGGCTGTTGCGCTCTAATTGGTCGAGATGTATGTCACATGGATCTTGGCCAACCACTGTTGGAAACATCATGACCAGCGGGCTGGAGGTCTCTCTCTCCTAATGGGCGCACATACCTTTTACGAAGAGGAGAACCCGATAGGCTAGATGTCTCACCCTTCGTTTCCCTGCCACACGTATACCAGCCGGATCAGTTTAGCAGCACTCTGATTGCTCGAGATGTATGTCACACGGATATTGGCCAACTACCGTTGGATACATCATGATCCAACGGGCTAGAGGTCTCTCTCTCCCGATGGGCGCACCTAACCTGTACACAGAGGAGAGCCCGACATGCTAGATGTCTCCCCCTCCCTTTCCATGCCGCACATATACCAGCCACATCTTCCTCCCCTCCTATCGACTTACGGCGGCATGGAAGTTCGAACGGCGTGAGATGGCGCGGTTCTAAGCATGGAGGTAAGAACAGCATGCGGTTCCACGGACCTAAGCCTGGCGGTCTGAACGGCGTGCGGCAGCGCAGACCTAACCGTGGGGGTCAAAACGGTGTGCGACACCATGGATCTAAGCCTAGTGGTCAGAACGGCGTGAGGCAGCACGGACCTAAGCGTGGGGGTCGGAACGGCTTGCGGCGGCACGGATCCAAGCGTGGCGGCTGGAACGGCATGCGACGGTGAGGATCTAAGCGTCTGAAATTTCGGTATCTGTCCGTCTCACTCCTATTCACCTCCTCAGATCCGTTGCTGATGAAAGACACTGAGACGGAGGCAGTGCCTACAGTGGTCATCGATGCGATGATGATTGAAGCAATCATCTACAACATCATCGGGGATGGCACGTCGAGGTGCACTTTGATGGTGAAGGCCGGATGTACCTCGTGGCTGGATGGATACGGCGGGGAGGGCAGCTAGCTCACCGTCCACTTAATATTGGGACAAATTTGAGCCTGATTTGAACCAAAATTCTGTGACTTAAAATATATGTATGATTTGAATAAATTTGATACTCCCTTAGACCCATATTAGTTGACTTAGATTCATCTAGATATGAACGTATCTAGTCAAGTTTTAGTGCTAATATGGGTCAGAGGGAGTATGTATTTGAGCCGTGAGATAGGTGGATATGCTCTAAAGCTGATTCATAAGTAACAGTACTTTCTTTGACAATCTCTGGTGGGCTTTTATAAATTTGATCAAAATATGGATCATTTGAATCAAAATTTATATTCCTCTAATTCATACTACTTGTCGTTGAAAATGGATTTATCTAGCACTAAAACATGTCTAGATACATCCATTTCAGTGATAAGTAGTAATATGGATTGGAGGGATATGCTCTAAATATGATTCATAAGTAGTACGCCCTCTGACCCAATTTAGTTGATTAAGATTTTTCTAGATTCGATTGTATCTAGACATGAATTAGTATTAGATTCATCTATATCTTGACGAATTTTAGTCAACTAATTTGGATCGGAGGGAGTAGTACTTTATTTGACAGATAGCCTCACTGGAGAAGAGAAATGCGGTGTCAAGAAGAACGGGGAATGGATGCTGCCATCAACGCTGCAAGTATACATGACAACCATGATGGCAGCGACAAAACGGTCATAACTGATAGGGCCCCCAACTTGAACCTCTAGGCATTTGTCACGCCAACTATGGACATCTAGATCCAATGGCAAGCAACTCGGGCTCCACAATGCATTCTCTTGACAACTTTGGGACCACAAAGTGACTAAATTAGCAAAAACTCACAACCATCCATTGAATAACAATTCTACTCTCTAAATTAGCTATCAATTCAACTAATCATTACACATGCCACCTTCACCACAACCCCATACTATAACTATTAGGACGGGGATGATGACTACTAAAACTGCCCACATGAATCTACTATTCTCCTCCCCTTCACTTGAAGTTCATGTTTTAGATTTTCTACCACTTGATCAGATATGGCATGATCAGCCTCAAGTGTCAACTTCTCTTTGCGAATAAGTTCTGAGTTCTTCTTTTATTCCTCGACAATACGCTTCAACTCTAATATCAATAGGTTTTTATGGTCCAATTCATCACCTAAATTGGCAACCATCTCCTCCAAATCCATCCTCTGGCTAGACCACTGGGTTGATTCATCTTGGTATGCAATGTACCATGGACGGCCTGCATAGCACACTGTAACAATCCCAAAACAAACCTAATTCAAATCAGTCCGATGGGCCATGGTGGCACTTCAAATTCAACGGTAGTACGAAGAGAAGGAGCTACCTGCACTTCTGATGTGGTAGGAGCAGGAATATGTGTCCATGACGTGATCGAAACCCCACCCTCGCCGGTGTACCCGCTACAATGAAACATTGAAGACTAATTTACCCCTTCAATATCGAGGAAATTATGGGAACCTAATTTATTAGGGTGGCGGAGCAGGAGCGAAGGTCTTACCAAGCACTACTAGCAATTGTTGCGACCTTGCATCGAGCTATGGCGGCGGAACAAAATACCGATCGTCGTGGGTGGCAAACCTGCCAGCGGTCGGTACTGCCTCTACGTACAATGCGTGCGGAACAAACATGTGCTAGAGTCGTGGTTGAGGTGCAATGTGGACGTCCGTCCGACGCCACCTAGGACGGAGCCGCAGACGCGCCGAGGATGGCTGCTCTGTGCGTCGGTGGGATAGGAGCTTCTCGGGGCTGGGAGCAGATGAGAGAGAGAGCCAACCTCACGTGTGTCATACACGACCCCACCTGTCAATGTTTGGGGGAGTAGATGCTCTGGGTTTTTTTGCATATTTGCCAATTTTGCATATCTGCCAAACTTTTTATTTGAAATTTGCATATTTGCCATATGACCACCACATGTCAGTGACACACAAAAATGGCAAATATGCAAGTTGCAACGTAAAACGTGGCAAATATGCAAATCCCTCCTCCAGCCCCACATCACGGCCCATCGGTCATTGGCTTCAATGGCCCCACATGACTTCCCCATCGTTCATTGGCTTTGATGGCCCCACAGAACATCCCAATTTGTCATTGGCTGCACCGGCCACCCAATCAGGAAAAAAGCGGCCCACAAGTCAGCAAGATATGGATGGCAGGTCCGACATGTATCCTGGCCTCACCCGTCAGCACGTAACGGCCATGGAAGAACCCGCCCCAACGCGGTCCCACCAATCATCATGTAACGGTCAAGCCTTTGACCTAACGGCATCCTTCCGTCCAAGCGCCTGTGAGCGCCTGCGAGGGTTTCATAACATAGCGAGGGGAAAAGTGAGCAAAAGTTAAGTGGCTGGGGAAAACTGAGTACAACTAACGAACCAAGGGCACGAAAATATAAATCCCTATTATTATTGTTAACATGAACTACATAGCTAAAACTTTATTTTACATTCTTTATGGAGGGTTAATGTAACATCCCAATTTAAGCAACCCTGAATTGTTGACCAAAAGGTAAAAATCAGGGGGAACAAAAAACCGTTTCTTGTTACTTGCTACAAAGCTCGTTTCTTGGTGTGATTGTGGTCATGCACCTCACTGTGTATTAGATGATATACTTCTCATCTCACCACTAGTTTACAAAAGCTATTTTACAAAAGAGAAGTCTTAGCTCATCTTTCATATTCTCAAATGTTCTGACAATTCAAATTTGATCCAAGGTGACCTTACAAAAACCAAATATTTCACTATTTCCATTAACAAAACTATGGAGACCTATATATTATCTCCTTATGTTTCAAGGAAGAACTTTAACTACTCTTACCCCTAGGTTTTTCCAAAACCTTTCCTAAAACCTTTTCACTCCAATCCTGGTAGAAATACCAAGAGGTACTTACCTTACTTAAAAGCATAACCCCTTCAAAATACCCATGATTACCCTAAGCTAGACTTGATGATAACTTTAGAAGTAGTTGATAAGTTTGAATAGGTGAATTGCCTTGATCTGCTAATTGCCTTGTTTGCTTAGGAACTAGAGTGATCTATTCTAGTTGCTCATACTTATGAAACAACCCAATAGCTAAGATAATCAATGTCAAACTAAGCAACCCAAACTCAATCTATCTTGAGTCACCCAAGTGAATACCGAATCTACTCAGCCAGATCCCTCCTAAGATAATTCCTTGTAATAGAATCCAAATCATCAAGGACCAAATAGAAGCATGGATCTCCTCTATTCAATCTATGCCTCATTTATCAACTACTTTATGAAGAGGATAAACCCTTGCCACTCTCTCAAATGTTCCCCTCTTGATGATGAAGTATGGAATTCTTATTTAGTTTCAAACGTTCGAACTCTACCTATTCCAATAAAAGTGCATTCCTAAGAATGTATTTGAACCAACTTGTAGTACATAATAAGTACTACCAAATCCCAAACTTGCCTTTGTATAACCATTTTGGTTCCCACTCGTCCATGATGGTTTTGTAGTCAAGATGATAAGATTTTATGCAAAACTTATCATCATGCCTATTTTGGCAGAAGCTCACATCTATATGCCACCTCCCCTTGACCAACTCTTTGCATGATTATGATCTACTAATAATGGTATATCAATCCACTCTTCCCTTGTTTCCATTGGAGCTTTGTGCTTCTTAAACCCACATGGTTTATGAGGCTTCATGATGTAACTATTATGGCAGCCTTATTTTCAACAAAGTTTGCCATAACTCCTAAACCACCTCAAATCCAACCGAGCCTAACTCTTGCTTCCATGATCAGATATATAACTTGTTCTAGGTACCCATCTATCCCTTGCATCAAGGTGAGCTCTGAGCTCACTAATCTAACCATAATTAGGGCATAATAATACCAAAACCCTAGATTCCCCAAAGATGTAGTTTCCTCCCATTTCACCATATTTCTTCAAAACTCAAGTTGACAATGATGTATAAATCAAGTCTACATCATCCACATTGGTTATTATAATCCCCCAAATAATTCTCATAATTATTTGGACCCTCAGACTATTTAAATTCCCTTTTTTGGCAAAACCCTAAAATCTTTGTCTATAAAGGCAAGTTTGTTTTTATCCGAATCACTTTGCCAACTCAATGCACATTTGAGTTATATACATCATACCCCACCTTACAATCTCAAAAATAAATATTTTTGAGATTCTTTATTATTTCTTTTTGCCCTTTTTCTTAAATGGCAGAAACAAGAAATAATTTCTTAAAAATACCTTTCCATCTAAAAATATTACAATAAAATTCTCCAATATTTAATATGGTATTTAGGACCATATCACATCAAAACCCCATCTTGTACAATGTAAAAATATAAAAAGATCTTCTATACACTACTTCTGCACTTTTTAAATAAATGCATCTAAAAGATTCTGAAAAATCCCAAATAAATCTTGGAGTTGTGCAATGACCATATCCATCTACCAGCAGCATCTTATCTACCTTGTCCAATGAAAGATTTTGGACTTTCTTAATAATCTACCATTATGGAAGCTTGGACCATATTACAAAAACCACTAGTAAACCCCCATCAAACCACATCCAATCTTGCCAAGCAATGTTCCACAACACACACCCCTTCTCTGGTCGAAATGCACAGTATAAAACCCTCTCCTTTGTCATATTACCCTTGGAATCAAAGATAGAGAGGGATACCAAATATCTCAAAAATCTTCCTTTTTTAGAGGCAGTAGCCACACCACCCCTTCCCCCACTCCCTGCTCGACCCCGGTACCCCACCCCACCTCTCCACTGCCCTCCTTGCCCAATGGATGGCCAGCTTCCTCTCCCCGCACCTCTCCTACACTATGTCCACCATGGACCTTCTCCCCTAGGTTCTTAAAGGCCAGAGGCCATCAGCAGCACGCCTTTGCCTCCCATTTACTCCCTCCACTCCCCCACATCCTCCCGTAGAGAGCCACCCCTCCTCCCTCCCTCTGCTTTTCTCGGGAGATGAAGAACCCTCCCCTTCGGCCATTGCTCGAAACCCAAGCATAGAGCACTCTCTTCTGCCCTACCCTCTATGCATGTCCTTCTGTCATGCTCCCCTCCTCCCCTGCATCTAACCTTGCATTTTGTTTGGCCCAAGACAGCCCCCAACGGTGCCGCCATCAAGCTCCCGAAGCCCACTCGCCGGCGTGGATGCGCGAGCCTCCTCCTATGGCTAGAATGCCCACTTCCACCCCTCCCCGAGCTCGTCTCGACTGACTGCCTCGCCCTGCATCATCTTCGGCACCTCTCCCCGCCTCGGGTGAGCTCCCTGTCCTTCGCCGCTTCCCTCTAGGGTTCACTCCTAGTCGAGCTCAGTTAGAGGAGGTAGATAAGCCAGCACCGTTAGATCCCCCTTGCCCGGACAACCGAGATTAGGACATACCCCTTCGGGTTTGCCTCCTGCCTCCCGCTGACCCCGGGCCCCGCCAGGCCACTTCAAATGCGCGCCTCCCATGCAAACCGCAGGCCGGCTAGGCCGAATTCCACTAGCGCTGCCTAGTAAGCCCCAGATCTGGCCTAGGCGCTCATCACCTCCTTTTATTTTTCTTTTGAATTTCTAGATCTGACAAATAGCTCATCATTTTTTAGTTCAAGATAAAAATGGAAACTAGGTATTCTGACCCAGATCTATTTCTGTACAAGATATAACATGCAGTACGAATGCTTTGCTCAAGAATAATTGGTACATTTCTGAGATTTAATATACTAGCATGTATCCATTGGAATAAATAAAATACTCAGAAGGATATACATATGCAAATGGAATGAGTCAAGATTCATCTGATGGGTATTTGCAATACCCATTTTTGGGCCTTTATCCCACGATAAGATGAACTATTGTTTGATGTAGCAAAAATGACAAAAACAACCCTATTTTGCATTTAGGAATTTCTATAGGACAAACCAAATAAGTTTCTGGCCCAATTCCATCTCCTAGTGGACATGTCTATCTTTATCCCTCAAATACCAGAAGACCATAATTTATTCAGCCTTTACTGAATTTTGGTGAATTAAACTATTCTGTGAATGGTTTATTTACTAGAAAAATCACTATAGTAGTTCTTTAATACCAAAAAGGTTGATTCCAATTTCTACAGAAAGGTATTCAAAGTATCTAACATATTCCCTTGCAATTACATCAAAATATCCTATATATTTAATCTGGTGAAAATGACAAATAACATCCAGTACTGCCTTTGGGAATTTCCTGAGGGCATTCTGGTAATTATTTCGAGATCATTCCAACACCTCCTGTATCATCCAAGGAAATAATTTTTGGCACTCCATAGCTTTTCTGGTGAATTATTTCCTCAAACTAGAGCTTTATTCACTAAAAAATCCTTTATAAATTAGAAGAAATTGATAAAATAGTGAAACCACTTTTGTTGGCTTCATTTTATCAATACCTATCTGAGGGTATCATGTTTGCACATTGATCTCATACAGAACCTTACCTTGATCTAAAACCCCTTAGCTAGGTAGTTTTGGACTATAAATCATAAATAGGAAATCCACCAATGCAATCAAAGAATCTCCTTTGTATCCAAAACAAAGTACCCAACCCTTACTGATCTATAAACTTGTTTTGTCCATTTCCTGCTGCATGTATGAATACTTGTATGCATTAAATTGATTAGTGTCTTGTTTGTTTGCATGTTTGCTCGTTAATGGTGCTAGCTGTGATTGTGTGACGCCGAGAAGAAGGAAGCATCAGATTTATTGCTATTATTTTTTATCGGTATTATGGTATTCTAAAGAAGACTAGGGACACTATTTCCATATTTATACTGATCAGGCAAGCCACATTCTTGCTCATAATCGTTGTCCTACTGTTTTACTTATGCATGTTTTACCTGCTGTTTATCGAAACTTCATTGTTTTATTATACGATGAGCTATATATGGTAGTGGATTGGCTCCTCCAGTTAATTACCATTTGTACGATTAAGTACAACACCCCTTTGATGACAACTACTTGCCCCTCGTATGATAGATGATGTATAACACCATGGCCCTTTGGAAACCCCGTTTTAGCCGAAGCAAAACTATGGGATGGGAAGACCCCGGAAAAGCTTACAGAAATGTTTTATGAGAAAACCTTGGCGAGGCTTGGCCTACCAAGTGATTCTTAAAAAGGGCAAAGGGTTTTTGGTTTTACCAAAAATGATGAATGAAAGATGGAGGAAAAATGTTTATGAAAATACACCCAGTTCTTTGCAGTTTTAATGCTAGAACAATTAACCTGTGCAACCACATTACTCTGGAATGGGACGGGGCTGGGCTAGAAGTTTCTCTAATCTGTTATAGGTGCCTCACACTACTATAGGGGCAAACAATCCTCGAGGGTGGTCTTTCTCCGGACAAACGGTCCATGTATAGCATCGAACGGGAGAAGGAACGAAGGGTCTACGGACCTCCACGCGATACTATTAGCCCCTCATTGAAAGCGCACACCCATCAAGGTGCAAAACGTTCTCCAGTTGGCTTCGTAACTATATAGGGCGTCCCTGTTTTGAGGTGATTAATACTCATAGGGTAGGAACTTATATCGGAGCGGGCATCTAGATGGTCTTGATCGGTTATTCGACCCACGATCGGTGTAGATTAGGGACGCGTAACCGGATGGTGTGGGTAAAGTGTACAAACTATATAGAGTGTAAATCTATTCGAATAGCCATGCCCATGGTCATGGACGATTGGGAAGGCTTCTGTAGAGCGGTGCTGGTTTTGATTGCAGAAAGGACTTAGGAAAAGAAAGGGCTTGGAAATGCTTTGACCATGGGATGGTCGGAAAAAGGAGGAAGGAGTTTGGTCATGGGATGACCGGAAGGAAAAAACAAATGGGTGACCCAATCCTAGGGTTTTATAAAAACTTTTCAAAAAGGTTTTCAAAAATGTTTTATAAAGATTTTCAACAAAAATATAGAGACATGCTATATCTACAAGAGAAACTACTTTATAAAAGACACTCTTATGGAGCCATCCTACCAAAGCCATATTGCATATCCTTTATTATTGTTTTATTAAGGTGGTTTGCGAGTACATTCAAAGTACTCACTGGCATTGTCCTTGGCTATTTATTTGGCCAGACTTTCAGAAGCAGGAGGAACGATGGAGTTTGATGATGTCTATGCGAGCTAGGCCGTCTTCCCACTCAGTCGCCTGTAGGTTAAGGCATGACATGGGATATGCGCTTGAAGACTTCCGCTAATGATGTTGTATCGCCATAATGGCCCATTTGTAAGTGTTTGTTCTTTTTATTCATGGTAGTTGTAATGATATTAGTCGGTTATGCTCACGCCTCACTGATCATGGGAACGTGAATTGCAGGCATAACGGGTATTCTCGGACCCATCCTGATTGTAGGACACCTTAGTTAGCATGTACGTTAGAAAGGACAACCCCTAGTTTGGAAAACATCGACTTTCGAAAACTACATTCTCAAAAGCTTTTTGAAATATTTCTTATCTTATCTTCTGTGAATCAAACTATTTGAAAATGGATTACTCTATATCTCGTCTACCTCAAATGTCCCGTTTTTAAAAACAAAGTCCGACTTGGAGTCTATGAGATGGTGATCCCGAAATGAAGAGACACCGAGACATGCAAACCAAAGGAGCTACCAACGACAAAATACACTGCAAGATCGCTGATGTCCCACAAGTATAGGGGATCTCAACAGTCTTCGAGGGTAGTATAACCCAATTTATTGATTCGACACAAGGGGAGCCAAAGAATATTTATAAGCCTTAACAACTGAGCTGTCAATTCAACTGCACCTGGAAATAGTCTTGCTCACAGCAGTTTATCAGTATCAATAACAAAGTAATAGCAGTAGTAAAATAAAGGCAGTAGTAAAAATAGTAGCAAATAGCAGGATTTGAGTGCGGTAGGCATAGGGATGGATTGACTGGCGTTGCATGGACAAGACTATTCATGTAATATCAAGATCTAGGGCATTTGCAGATAAATAAGGTAAAGAATCCAAGTACTAAACAATCATAGAAATGTGTTCTATATATAGTCATACATGCTCGCAATGAGAACTTGCACAACATCTTTTGTCCTGCCAGCCCGTTGCAGCTGGGCCTCAAGCGAATCTACTGGCAATTAAGGTACTCCTTTTAATAGAGTACAAGAGAAAAGCATTATCACTCGGTGAACACACGTGATCCTCATATCACATCCATCCCCTCCAGTTATCCCAATTTCTGTCACTTTGGGACCTCGGGTTCAGGACAATGATATGTGTAAACAACTTGAAGATAATATCCCAAACAATACTGTCATCATGAATCAATAATATTTTTAAATCTGAGATCATGGCACTCGGGCCCTAGTGACAAGCATTAAGCATAACAAGTTGCAACAATGTTAAAAAGCACTGACAAAGATACTAGGCACCATGCCCTGACAATCTTATTCGATTACATGATAGATCTCATCCAATCCCTACCATCCCCATAGCCTATAGAGGGAGATTACTCACTCATGGATGGAGGAAACATGGAAGGTTGATGGAGAGGCATAGGTGATGATGATGGCGATGATCTCCTCCAATTCCCTGTCCCGGCAGGGTGCTAGAACGAAGTTTCTGGTTCTGAATCGCGGTTTCTGGTGGTGGAGGCGTAGCGAAACTCTATCTGGAAAAATGTCGAAACCCCCTCTGTTTTTAGGTCAGAGGGCTTATGTAGGCGAAGGGGGAGATCGAGGGGGTGCCTGAGGTGGCCACACCACCCCCTTGCGTGGCATGGCTTCGCCCGCGCCACCAGGTGGTGTGGGCACCTCGTGGCCCTTCTAAATCTCTTCTTCTGGATCCGTGAGTCTTCTGGTAAAATAGGAGTTTTGCGATATTTTCTGGGATTTTTCCAGAAAGTTGATTTCCTGCACAAAAACGAGACACAAAAGCAATTATGCTGAAAACAGCGTCAGTCTGTGTTAGTTGCATCCAAATCACACAAATTAGAGGAGAAACAATAGAAAAAGTGTTCGGGGAAAGTAGATACATTTTGGATGTATCAACTCCCCCCAAGCTTAGTGTATTGCTTGTCCTCAAGCAATTCTGTTGAAAACTAAGTGCGATAAAAGAAACTTTCACGAACACATTTGCTTCACAATAAGTCTATTCAATAGTCATGCAACTAAGTCTACTAAATAACTTTCACGACACATTTGCTTAGTAGGATGCAACTAAGTCTACTCAATAGTCATGCAAGCTATGAAGAGATTCCAACACAATAATAATAAGCAGCATGAAACATAAGCATAAGAAACATTGTAATGCTCATAAAAAGGTATGATAAAGTGGTATCTCTCTTTCCTTTGATTGTTGAGCAATACATAAATGCCAAGGCACCTCTGAAGTTCAAGTGAAGACTAGAAGTAAAGATATCAAAGATACAAGCATCAAAGTTATGTCAGAATTAACCATCTTTTGTGACAAGCACATTATACTAAGAATGACAACTATGCTCTCAAGAAGGTGCTCATAGAATAAGTGGTGACTCAACAAAGGAGTGAAAATGTTTCGAGAAGTTTGAAAGGCTTCCAAATGCTGAAAGTATGGTACTCATTAGCTTTATGCTCTCATTGCCCCTATCATAGGCATCTTTCAGTGGTTAAGTTTAAAGTGAGGTAAAGTTCGAGTTATATGCTTGACAGATCATAAACTGGAAATCTCATGTCCCTAGAGTACGAGGGCCATTCCTCATGCTACTTAACTTTAGTTACCGGTAAGTTCTTGTCATTGTAAGTACATGTGTATCATAGATAACCGCCAATGGGGTACCCCTTTCCCCATGACACAGGACCTATTCCATATCAAAATGACAAGGCAACAGACAGTGAGCATCTCAGCGATCCTTTTATTTACCATGAGCATGGTGCATATATTTTTCTCTTCTCTTTTTTCTATACTAGCGCAATTTCCCGTGCGTTGCTACGGCGTAATAAAGATGAATGCAAAAAAGTTAGCAATCCGGACCAAGCATTTTGGAATTGCAAGATGATTTGCCAGGATCGGCCGATATTCGATCCCAACTACAGGGCCGTGAGGGCCTCTATTGTACATGGCATAATACCTCCACACATATCAAAGGATGGTCACACTAATCCTTCTTAATTGTTGAAATTATAATGTGTCAAACTCTTGGTGTTCTAGAGAAAAGGAGACAATTTTCAAGAAATAAAAATTACACATTACACTGGCCATTTACATTGTTACTACTACCATCTTATTGCATATTCTTTGTCGGGAAATCTTTGCATGATCCATGGCCAAATCTTGATTCTGTGATCAGTTGTAGGAATGTAGAGAACAATCTCACGATCAGTCCGAGAGAAGATGCTTAACATCCGAAAATTCCATAAGAATCCCATCCTCCCATTGATATTCAAGAAACCAAAAGAGCTCAGCTAACAAGCTGCTAGCTGAATAATTATTTACTCTATCCTCTCTCTGTTATTGGGAGCAGGCAAAGATATATACTACGCGGAAAAGGAAAACTAAATTTTTTTTAGATAATCAGCATTTCAAACATCAAAGGTCAACTTCCGAAGCAACAATCAGAGACAATGTGTCACATCCCAAGATTTTCCAAATCTTGTAATGTGAAAAATAAATAAACAAAATAAATAATTGCTGAAATTTAGGGTGAAAAGAAACTTTTGTTTCTAAATGGAAACTTAAAAATCCCATCTTGAACAAACATTAATTAAAGTTTGAAATTCAACAAAATCCAAATCAAGAGTAATGCATTCCTCAATGAATGTATCTTGAAAGTTAAACACTTGGAAAATAAATCCAAACCCTAAACCCTAATGGAATAAAATCATTTCCAAGTTATCCCCAAGCCTATGGATTTGATTCATATAAAAAAAATTCAACAAACATTCACAAATGATCAAGAAAGACAAATAGAAATGTTTTAAGACCATATAAATTGGTTATACTTAATTTGGAGCCATAAATAAAATCTTATGAATTTAATAAGATAAGGAAAAGTAATTTCCAAAGCTAATAAAGCACTTATCTAAAATCCATACAAAATGGTGAGAAAATAATCCTAAAGGGATTTAAAAAGATAAACAAGTATCAAATAAGATTTTACAAATTGGAATCACCAAGTTTGGATCTATAAATAAAAAGATATGGATTTTATAAGATAAGGAAAGAAATTATTCAATAAGGAATATTTAAAGACCAAATTAAATCTTGGCCTAATCCATTAAGCAAATGGAATGAATATAATCCAAATCCAAATAAAATAAAAGGATAAAGAATTTCCAAAATAAAATAAAATGGCATTAACCATTCTATCCCTATTTTAATAAAGACAAATCTCTAATAAGAATAATTATGTAATTCAGGAGAAAATAGTATTTTGGAATTTACCCAAGTAAAATAAAAGTTGTTTAATTAAACTTAATTAAGATTATTTCTTCCAAATAAACTTTAGGGGAATTAAAACTATATTTAATTCCATTGGAATTAAAACAAATACCCAATTCAAATGATTTATGAATCATATTAAATACTTTCCAAATAATTCAAGATGAATTATTTGACACCCTATTAAACAAATAAAAACCTACTGAAAATATTTGGAAGGTTTAAGAATTCAAATGGTGTTTTGAAGATATTATTAAATCTTATTGGAAATAAAACAAAGGCCTAATTGAAATAATTAAAAGACCCCAAAAAGAATAAAGTTTTATTCCAAAATTGACTTTAGTTTATATTACTAATCAGTATATAAACCTACACAAATTTTGGTTGAGGTTTGAAGTCAAATTGATGTTTGAATTAATTAAACAAAACCAAAGCAGATTTAAAGAATTAGAAAAAGGGAAAAAGAATCTGTATAAAAAAAATGAACAAAAGCAGCCCAGCTCGGCAACCCAGCCCAGGCCCAGCAGCCCACTTCCTCTCACCCCCGAAACGTTTTATTTCTTACTCAGAAATCGACCCGCTGAGTCACCGACGCGTGGACCCCATCTCCCCACTCCCTCTCTCGCTGACCGTCCGACCCCACAGAGCTATTCATCGTTTCCACCCACGAAGACCACGCCCTGGCCGTTTTCTGCCGTTGAATTCTCGCGATCAATTATCCTAAATGCCACGTTCAATCCTCGCTGTGACCCTGCAGTATTAATCGCCACGCTCTCCTCTTCTCTTCCCCCCAATCCTCACATCACCGGAGCCCCTAGGCTATCAGTATGCCTGCGACATCACCTCTGTCTCCGACGGCTTTCTCGGCCGATTCCGGCAGCCCCTCGTCGCCCCTCACCCCCTCGACCATGCTCACTTGCTTCCCACCTCCTGGCGAATCTCCCCGTAGCGCCAGCTCGTCCCCGCGCGCCCCAGAACCTCGACAACGACGACCACTTCACATCGCCACCGTCTGCCTCCGCTCCGACGAGCACTACCGGTGAGACCAGACCCCCCTTGCCCTCCTTTTGATGCACACGTGTCCGTGACTCCCATACGAAGCTAACCACATCTTCCGTTTGCTCCCTCGTGCTCCGTAGCGTCGCCCTCGACGACGACTGACCGCACCCGATGCCAGGCATCCCTCCGACGAGCAATTGCAGTCAACCCCGAGCTCCCCCTGATCTCCCACGGCCACCTCGAGCTTCAGAACATCACGGCGAACCCAGTAAGCCTCACCATCCTATCCCTATCTTCCTACATCGCCGGAGACACCACTGTCAGACCGCGCCGCCGCCAGCCACCATCGCTCGCGCCGCCAGTTCCTGGCAAGCGCCTTGTAGCCGTAGGATCCATTTTGACTGGCTAGGATTAGATCTAGGTGAAGAGGTAAGTTTGAACCAGAGCTGAACGATTTCACTTAGATCTAACGCTCCAGAGAGGTCGATCCACGCGAACCGTTATTGACCAATAGAAACGCTCCACGTGGCCAGTGTTTGTTTTAAAAACCAGAAACTTGTCTATTAGATGTTCCAATTTGAAAAATTCATAACTTTCAAACCACACGTCCAAATTTTGCAAATTTTATATCAATGAAATCAGCAAGACAAGTACTTTCTGACCATGCACTTTGTTTAGTAAAATTCTTCTGTTAAATTGTTTGTTTTTGCAGAAACTTGTGTATGCATGTTTAGAATATAAAAATTTCTCTAAAATGATTGTTGAGATAAAACCTTTGGCAAATGGATTATTTTGAACCTACTGACCATAGAAATCAATTTGTGGTTTCAAACATATATTTGGTGAAGCAAAAGAATAAACCTTTGATTTAAACCATTTCTAGTCAAATAAAAATATTGTTTATTTGTTAAAAATGCTTTTTGAAGAAAACCTTTGGGAAATGTTTTGGAATAAACTCTCTGACCCCAAGCACCAAGTTTAATGATTTAAAAATGTATTTGGTGAAGTTTATAAAGATTGTTACTTTGACAAAGGCATTTTCAACCCCATAAAATAATGATTTGGTTTGAAAATGGTTTATAGGTGAAACCTTTTGCAAATAGTTTTGCCACTTTGTAAAATGACCAATAAGTGTTTTAGAATGTTTATAACCTATTATGAACCACTTTTGTAAATAAAACAAAGTTTGGCATGCTTGCATGCATTGTTTTGTTTCTATTATTTTATGTGATGTTGCTTGAATGGTAGATTGAAATATTGCTTGCTTGATTGAATTGTAGTAATTTGAAGAGTGTGAATGTTGCAAAGATCAAGGAGTGAACATATATTATCTACCAAAAAAGGCAAGTGATGCTTCATACTTTTGTCCCATTATTTTCACTATGCATTAGTGATATTTCTAAGTAGGACTTGCATGGAATTTTTGCTAAGTATAAACTATGCCATGGGAAATCCTAGTAGATGGAACCTTAGTAGAAATTTCCTAAGTTAAGATTCCTACTACTATCATGCTTAGCTTATCTAGTAGAAAACAAGGGTGGATTATATTCATGCTATGAAATATTTCTAAGTCTATGACTTGTGTTTTGTTTAATAAAACAACTATGTGAATGAATCACCTGGGTGGAATGGTTTTGAATGGGTTATGTTGAGTGGTTACACAGGGCCCATATCTATGGACTACCCTAGTGTATCTCACTTGTGGATGGCCACCCAGGAACAAAGAGATTTGATATGTCAAATGTTGAGAAGCTTCAAGTGCAGCCACTTGGCATTATGGGCTCTGCCTGGATCATATAGGTTGCAATAACTTAGCCAAATGGACAGTTGGTGGTAGGGGATTGATAGGTTGGAGCGCGTCCATTCTGGTCTAAGGGAAGGCTTCTAGAAGATCTTGTCTTGGTGAAACCAAGTCTTGTGGGGAAAGTGCACCACCTCTGCAGAGTGAAAAATCTAAGTACTTAGCCATGTCCCTGGTAAAGGAAAATTTGAGCATCAAGACATGGAAGCTATCAAGAATCTCCTCATCCCAATTTCTAAGTTAAAATCTTGTGGTTGAACAAGGGTTGAAGGATCACCAATTTCTATTGGGAGATTCCTTGGGTGATTTTTGTCAAGAAAAAACTTAGTGTTTACAAATAATAAGGAAAATCTATTTTGAGCAATGCAAGCCTAAGCTCCACTTAGCCAAATGCATATAGATGATAGACTCCACTATACTACATAGTATCACTTGCCAATAAAATTCAAATGTATTGACCTTTGCGGATGTAACTTGTTATGTTGCAGGTTTGTTTGATATTAGTGAAGTTTGTTGAATTAGGATTACAAGTCTACAACCAACATGTCTGCCTGTGGCACTTTTAAGATGAAGGACCCCATGCTATTGTGATATTATGCTGCATTGTAATGAGATATCCAAATGAGCTATGTAAGATGTAATAAATTACTTTATTCCTGGTTATAAAGTTGTATTATGACCTTTGTTTCTTGATATTACATCTTAACTGTGGATGCTAGCTATTGATCCAGGGACTAGCATTGCAAACACAGGGATCTCTACCTTATTAAAGGTTGGGAACCTTACAGATGGTATCAGAGCATTGTGTTGCCTGTAGGATTGTAACCCTAGGATTGGACTAAACCCCTTAGAAAAATAGGAGTTGTAATTGTTCCAAAACTTATTTACAAACAATCTTGTAAACTCTTTCCTCAACCATTTTGGTTTTGATTCTACATCTCTTCTATTTCAAACTTGATGGACAAAGCCTACCCCATGGCCAAAGACTTCACCATGTGCAAAGGACTTCATCAACTCTAATGACTTCAACATCTTCAATTGATTTCAACCTTATTCTCAACAAGGACTTCAACCTTGGATATCACTAAGGACTACAAGTGAGACAAGAAAAGTTACTCAAGACTTGAGGACTAAGGAAACACAACTTAGAAGGAATCATCATCACCTTTGAAGCTTTCTGACCAGGACACAAGGAATTCCCAAGGAAACCATGATCTCATTCAAGAAGAATCAACTAAGAAGGATGGAAAAATATCAAGTGAACCATATAGATGGACCACAATATTTAGGTTAAGTCAAACCCACCAACTTATGTGGTGTAACAAAAAATATTTTTGGTTGCCTAAAAATATGCTTGAAACTTGTTGTTTGAGTGGAATGCTTGTTTGTGATTGCTTGCACCTTGCTTATGTGAATTGTGATGTGTGTGATTAGAATTATTCCCTTAGAAATGTTTTGCCTATCCTAATCCCAATCCAACCCAAATAGATGACTTCTCCAAGAAACTCCAACATCGAGAATGATGAAAAAAAACAACAACCAAGAGATGCTCATGAGAGAACAACTACTAGCAAACCAAACCCAGTTGAACCAAGTGACAACTCAGTTTTTAGCCAACAACAATGGATTAGACCCAACCATACAAATTTTTTTGGAAATCCAATCCAAATTGTTGCATGGGATGGCCACTCAAATGATCAACATGGGAGACAACCTTTCCCAAGGAGTTTGTGACAACAAGGATGTCAAGGATGATATTTTAGAAGGAACCCAAGCTTGCAATGTTTGTGCAAACAAGGATCACACTTCCAAATAGCATGAAGATCAATGCCCCAATTGTGAAGAGAAACATCCAGCTAATGAATGCCCCACAACCCAAGGTACTTGTTTCCTATGTGAAGGAAATAATCATGTCCCTATCCAATGCCCCATATATACCATAGTTCAACAAAGGAAACAAGGTGGAGTGCAACAATAGTTTGTAAACCCATATGAAGGAACAACTTCTACCAAGAAGGATAAAGACAAAGTCAAAACTATGCACCATAGGGCCAAATCTAAAGTGACCACAAAGTGTTGCTACTCTTGTGAAGAAGAAGGTCATATCTCTAGTAAATGCCCCAAGAAGAGAGAAAGATTCCCCACCAATGTGGTGAAGTATGAAGATCATGAACTATAAGAACTCCTAGCTTTGGAGAGACCCAAAAAGAAGAAGAAGGACATAAGCCAGTTGCAATGTTACAATTGCAAAGAAATGGGACACTATGCCAGTGATTGCCTAGAAAAGAAGAAGAACCAAGGAAATAAACAAGAAGAATTGATACCAAAGAAGGAGAAGGATAATAGCCAAGTGATGTGTTTCAAATGCAAAGAGCTAGGACATTATGCAGACAAGTGCCCAAAGAAGCTTCATCAAAATTCCAAGCAAGCCAAGATGTAATCTAGTTGGAAAATTTTTAAGGGTGGTAGTACCCTAGTTGCTTTGAGCCAACTTGTAACCCCTAGCCTCCCCAAATCTCGGGACGAGATTTATTTTAAGGGTGGTAGCCTGTCACATCCCAAGATTTTCCAAATCTTGTAATGTGAAAAATAAATAAACAAAATAAATAATTGCTGAAATTTAGGGTGAAAAGAAACTTTTGTTTCTAAATGGAAACTTAAAAATCCCATCTTGAACAAACATTAATTAAAGTTTGAAATTCAACAAAATCCAAATCAAGAGTAATGCATTCCTCGATGAATGTATCTTGAAAGTTAAACACTTGGAAAATAAATCCAAACCCTAAACCCTAATGGAATAAAATCATTTCCAAGTTATCCCCAAGCCTATGGATTTGATTCATATAAAAAAAATTCAACAAACATTCACAAATGATCAAGAAAGACAAATAGAAATGTTTTAAGACCATATAAATTGGTTTCACTTAATTTGGAGCCATAAATAAAATCTTATGAATTTAATAAGATAAGGAAAAGTAATTTCCAAAGCTAATAAAGCACTTATCTAAAATCCATACAAAATGGTGAGAAAATAATCCTAAAGGGATTTAAAAAGATAAAAAAGTATCAAATAAGATTTTACAAATTGGAATCACCAAGTTTGGATCTATAAATAAAAAGATATGGATTTTATAAGATAAGGAAAGAAATTATTCAATAAGGAATATTTAAAGACCAAATTAAATCTTGGCCTAATCCATTAAGCAAATGGAATGAATATAATCAAAATCCAAATAAAATAAAAGGATAAAGAATTTCCAAAATAAAATAAAATGGCATTAACCATTCTATCCCTATTTTAATAAAGACAAATATCTAATAAGAATAATTATGTAATTCAGGAGAAAATAGTATTTTGGAATTTACCCAAGTAAAATAAAAGTTGTTTAATTCAACTTAATTAATATTAAAGAAATCTTCCAAATAAACTTTAGGGGAATTAAAACTATATTTAATTCCATTGGAATTAAAACAAATACCCAATTCAAATGATTTATGAATCAGATAAAATACTTTCCAAATAATTCAAGATGAACTATTTGACACCCTATTAAACAAATAAAACCTACTGAAAAGATTTGGAAGGTTTAAGAATTCAAATGGTGTTTTGAAGATATTATTAAATCTTATTGGAATTAAAACAAAGACCTAATTTAAATAATTAAAAGACCCCAAAAAGAATAAAGTTTTATTCCAAAATTGACTTTAGTTTATATTACTAATCAGTATATAAACCTACAAAAAATTTGGTTGAGGTTTGAAGTCAAATTGATGTTTGAATTAATTAAACAAAACCAAAGCAGATTTAAAGAATTGGAAAAAGGGAAAAAGAATCTGTATAAAAAATTGAACAAAAGCAGCCCAGCTCGGCAACCCAGCCCAGGCCCAGCAGCCCACTTCCTCTCACCCCCGAAACGTTTTATTTCTTACTCAGAAATCGACCCGCTGAGTCACTGACGCGTGGACCCCATCTCCCCACTCCCTCTCTCGCTGACCGTCCGACCCCACATAGCTGTTCATCGTTTCCACCCGCGAAGACCACGCCCTGGCCGTTTTCTACCGTTGAATTCTCGCAATCAATTCTCCTAAATGCCGCATTTAATCCTAGCCGTGACCCTGCAGTATTAATCGCCACGTTCTCCTCTTCTCTTCCCCCCAATCCTCACATCACCGGAGCCCCTAGGCTGTCAGTATTGCCTGCGACATCACCTCTGTCTCCGACGGCTTTCCCGGCTAATTCCGGCAGCCCCTCGTCGCCCCTCGCCCCCTCGACCACACTCACTTGCTTACCACCTCCTGGTGAATCTCCCCATAGCGCCAGCTCGTCCCCGCGCGCCCCAGAACCTCCACAACGATGACCACTGCACATCGCCACCGTCTGCCTCCGCTCCGACGATCACTATTGGTGAGACCAGACCCCCCCCCCTTGCCCTCCTTTTGATGCACACGTGTCCGTGACTCGCGTATGAAGCTAACCACATATTCCGTTTGCTCCCTCGTGCTCTGTAGCGTCGCCCTCGACGACGACTGACCGCACCCGACGCCAGGCATCCCTCCGACGAGCAATTGCGGTCAACCCCGAGCTCCCCCTGATCTCCCACGGCCACCTCGAGCTTCAGAACATCACGGCGAACCCAGTAAGCCTCACCATCCTCTCCATATCTTCCTACATTGCATTGCGACACCATCGCCGCGCGCCAGCCTCGGCAAGCGCCTTTGTAACGTAGGATCCATTTTGACTGGCTAGGATTAGATCTAGGTGAAGAGGTAAGTTTGAACCAGATCTGAACGATTTCACTTAGATCTAACGCTCCAGAGAGGTCGATCCACGCGAACCGTTATTGACCAATAGAAACGCTCCACGTGGCCAGTGTTTGTTTTAAAAACCAGAAACTTGTCTATTAGATGTTCCAATTTGAAAAATTCATAACTTTCAAACCACACGTCCAAATTTTGCAAATTTTATATCAATGAAATCAGCAAGACAAGTACTTTCTGACCATGCACTTTGTTTAGTAAAATTCTTCTGTTAAATTGTTTGTTTTTGCAGAAACTTGTGTATGCATGTTTAGAATATAAAAATTTCTCTAAAATGATTGTTGAGATAAAACCTTTGGCAAATGGATTATTTTGAACCTACTGACCATAGAAATCAATTTGTGGTTTCAAACATATATTTGGTGAAGCAAAAGAATAAACCTTTGATTTAAACCATTTCTAGTCAAATAAAAATATTGTTTATTTGTTAAAAATGCTTTTTGAAGAAAACCTTTGGGAAATGTTTTGGAATAAACTCTCTGACCCCAAGCACCAAGTTTAATGAATTAAAAATGTATTTGGTGAAGTTTATAAAGATTGTTACTTTGACAAAGGCATTTTCAACCCCATAAAATAATGATTTGGTTTGAAAATGGTTTATAGGTGAAACCTTTTGCAAATAGTTTTGCCACTTTATAAATAGTTTTGCCAATAAGTGTTTTAGAATGTTTATAACCTATTATGAACCACTTTTGTAAATAAAACAAAGTTTGGCATGCTTGCATGCATTGTTTTGTTTCTATTATTTTATGTGATGTTGCTTGAATGGTAGATTGAAATATTGCTTGCTTGATTGAATTGTAGTAATTTGAAGAGTGTGAATGTTGCAAAGATCAAGGAGTGAACATATATTATCTACCAAAAAAGGCAAGTGATGCTTCATACTTTTGTCCCATTATTTTCACTATGCATTAGTGATATTTCTAAGTAGGACTTGCATGGAATTTTTGCTAAGTATAAACTATGCCATGGGAAATCCTAGTAGATGAAACCTTAGTAGAAATTTCCTAAGTTAAGATTCCTACTACTATCATGCTTAGCTTATCTAGTAGAAAACAAGGGTGGATTATATTCATGCTATGAAATATTTCTAAGTCTATGACTTGTGTTTTGTTTAATAAAACAACTATGTGAATGAATCACCTGGGTGGAATGGTTTTGAATGGGTTATGTTGAGTGGTTACACAGGGCCCATATCTATGGACTACCCTAGTGTATCTCACTTGTGGATGGCCACCCAGGAACAAAGAGATTTGATATGTCAAATGTTGAGAAGCTTCAAGTGCAGCCACTTGGCATTATGGGCTCTGCCTGGATCATATAGGTTGCAATAACTTAGCCAAATGGACAGTTGGTGGTAGGGGATTGATAGGTTGGAGCACGTCCATTCTGGTCTAAGGGAAGGCTTCTGAAAGGTCTTGTCTTGGTGAAACCAAGTCTTGTGGGGAAAGTGCACCACCTCTGCAGAGTGAAAAATCTAAGTACTTAGCCATGTCCCTGGTAAAGGACAATTTGAGCATCAAGACATGGAAGTTATCAAGAATATCCTCATCCCAATTTCTAAGTTAAAATCTTGTGGTTGCACAAGGGTTGAAGGATCACCAATTTCTATTGGGAGATGCCTTGGGTGATTTTTGTCAAGCAAAAACTTAGTGTTTACAAATGATAAGGAAAATCTATTTTGAGCAATGCAAGCCTAAGCTCCACTTAGCCAAATGCATATAGATGATAGACGCCACTATACTACCATAGTATCACTTGCCAATACAATTCAAATGTATTTACATTTGTGGCTGTAACTTGTTATGTTGCAGGTTTGTTTGATATTAGTGAAGTTTCTTGAATTAGGATTACAAGTCTACAACCAACATGTCTGCCTGTGGCACTTTGAAGATGAAGGACCCCATGCTATTGTGATATTCTGCTGCATTGTAATGAGATAGCCAAATGAGCTATGTAAGATGTAATAAATTACTTTATTCCTGGTTATAAAGTTGTATTATGACCTTTGTTTCTTGATATTACATCTTAACTGTGGATGTTAGCTATTGATCCAGGGACTAGCATTTCAAACACAGGGATCTCTACCTTATTAAAGGTTGGGAACCTTACACAATGAACTTGGAAAAGAAAGGAGATAGTGTAAGTTGGAACCTTAGCTCAAATTGTAGCCAAGAGGGGACTACATTTGTTGGCTCAAAAGTCTATCAAACAAACCAAATGTATCTCAACTTGTTCCCAGCTGAGCTACCATAAATAACATAACACCTCAAATTCAGAGTAATGCACATTTCAACGACATGTTTTATTGAGATACAAAAGAACAAACCAAGCATGTATACGGACTGACTTCAGCATTACTTGTAGCTCACGCTCCTTACTTTTCATAAAATGGGTGGTTTTGGTAGACATCAAGGAACTTGTAGCCTGTGTGTAGTTCAGCTGTCGGGCATTGAAGGGGAGACCTTCTCTAGGTAAACAAGTGTGCCAGATGTTCAGAAAACTTAGTTAGGACGGAAGAAGATTTTGTAGAAGATTAATCACATGCCCACGTGTTAACCATTAACTTATCACCATAGCACTCACTGCATATCTCTCAGTTTTTCTTTTTCTACATTGACTGAAGATAACCACAACACCAAGAAGAGGAGCTTATTGTCCAGCTTATTGCAGTATGAGAAAGGTAGATCCACCTAAAAATCAATAAACAGAAGAAAACATTATTTTGTACTACATATATACTTACACTATAAAAATGTTTCTGCCAGTTCCAATCTTTGTGAACCCACTAAGAATAGAGATTTAGGAATTCACCTTCAGTTTAATAGCTTTACTGCATACTTAAACATATCAGTATTAAACTGGCTTCTTCTCTACACTCACTGGATTCTGCTCACCTGCACTTATCTAGCCAGAAATCTCATACCAGCGGCGTCCATGCCGATGTACTACCAAATCTGAATGCATTCAGGTGCGCTTGAACATGCAGTAGTATGTACAAAACACCAAATATATCCAAGCCATAATCCTAGGATGAGGGTACTAATTCTAACGGTCAAAAACAGCCATGACTTTCAATCACAAATCACCTGTGTAGGAATTTCAAATCAGAGCCTATGGTCCATCAAGAAATATACATCACATTAGTTGATCATATGTGATGAAAAGGCATCATAGTTCACTAAAGTGCCCAGCCATCTCAATTGTGTCCATTAGAGGCTAAGAAGATTGAGGCTTAAATGAATGGTCAATTGGTCATACAACCTCGAATGAGGCTTGAAGCAATGGTCGTGCAATCTCGGTCGAAGCAATGGTCGTGTAATGGTCATATAACCAGTTCAGCTCAACTGCAATCTCCGTTGAGGGGCTCCTGCTGCAACGACTAGTGGCGATCGACCAGGTCAAAGTGCGGCTGCGGTGACGGGATATGGTCTAGTGCGAAAAAGCACAAAATAGAATCTAAAGCCAATAACAAAAAAATAGATCAAAGATCCATAACAAAAACATTGATCCTAGAACATATGTATTCATCGGATCCAACTTTAGAATTAGAAGAAAAGAAGAGTTGGATACCAAAAGAAGGAGCCAGCGGCTCATCGATGGCAAGATTTGGGCCGAGCTCTCCACGACAGGATTTAGGGCAGGCCGAGGGCAGGACGTCGGAGGCGTGGTCTTCTCCAGGACCCTACATATTATTTGCCTTGGGAGGCCCAGGGAACGCCATCGGAGGCGTGGCCTCCTCCCCTCATGGAAGTCGGTCGGCCGGCCGGCAGCGCCGCCCCCTACCATCCTCTGCCTCCCCGTCCCCTCCTATGCTCTACCTCTCGTCCCTCGATAGGAAAATGATGGAAGATTCTCCTGCCTCTTGCCGCTGGTTTTCTCGCTAACTTGGGTGCCGGCGAGGAGCGAGATGGAACAAGGGAGGGAGGCCCCAATCCATTGCGCAACTCTTTCCTCATCTCTGTACGATGGCACCGGCCAGCCAGCGCTCGAAGACCTCATTGCTTTCTTCGTCAGTCGAGCACGCCCACGCGCGGGCGCGACTCCTAGGAGAGGCGGCGACACTCTAGAGCGAGAGGAAGAAGGGGATTGGGGCGCATCAGAGGTGGAGGTGGAGGAGGTGGAGACTGGATTTGGGGGATCGGTCGGCGCGAGGTGGGAAAAAAAGAAAATAACGTTTCGATGGCACTGGTGCATAATATGTAAACTGGTGGGAGGGAAAAAGGGTCTAAAAGAAGCTGGTTGACACAAGCGTTGCTGCTTTTATTATTAGGTATAGATTTTTTTTGAGGATGCTTCATAGATTGATCACTATGGTTATGCTGCAAGTTTCCACCATGATTAGGCATGGCTTAGACTAACTGCCTAGGCGTTTCTCTAACACATATCCATAACTCCATGGACTTAAAAGCTCTCCTTTTATTTCACACCGCCGACATCCGTAAAAAAAAGAGCATGATATCAACTGGATAATATTTACAGGTGTTAAAAGCATTCCCTGTGATAGCACGGTTCTGCTAACTCCCAGCCTATAATTTGCAAGCATATAACTTTCATGGACAGTCACAATGGTTCAGTTTTATTAAGTGCAAGAAAATAAAGTGTGCCATCAAGTTCATGAGAGAATTACTAACTAACTTTCTCATAACAAGCAAACAATTTATTTGGAAGAAAACGATGCATAATAAATATGAACAGAATGGCAATGATGCTAATAGGTATATATGGTGGACACTTTTTGACAATTTTGGTTTTGGGGAGTTGGATGCACGAGTAGAGCTCATACTCAGTTCAAATGAAGGCTAGCAAAAGAAAGGGAGCGACAAACGAGAGAGCAGTAACTGTCATAATCATGCTTGCAAAAAACAAAATAAAATATGGCATAAAAATTGTATAAGAACTTTGAGGGAAAATAAATCATCGATGCTTAACTGACTTTTGTGCAGTCATATGCATGCATGAGCATGTGCCAAGTCGATTCAAATGAAGCATTCAGAGGAGGATACCACAATGTCATACCAACTTATGAATAGAAAAATGCAAGCAAACATTCATATGACATGCTACAAACTATTAGCAAGTTGGAGCTAATCATAAGAGAGCAATAACTACTAAGCATACATTAAATAACATACACCTTACATGAACAGACTAAGCATGCTCATAATGATGAGTATATGTACAAAAATGAAAATAAATAGAGTTCATTATCAGCCTCTTACCGCACCTCGAGTTATCATAATTCATCATTATTGCCTTTCACTTGTGTGACTTGAATAATAAGATAAGCCAAACTCCAAAGGAGTCAATTAGGACTGTTGAACCCTGCAACGAACTTTACAAAACCAAGCAAGCACTAAAGGCAAAAGAAAACAAAGAAAAATATTTTTTGGATTTTTCGTATAACACACCAAAGCTAAAAGACAAAGAAACAAACAAAGAGAAACAACGAAAATATTTTTTGTCTTTTTCTGTTTTGTAAAGCAGAAACAAAAAACTAAAAAGAAAACGAAACATGGATATACAAAGTACCGACGGAACATGATATGTAGATGAGTGTGATGTCGGTATACCTCCCCCCAAGCTTAGGCTTTTGGCCTAAGTGAAGATCAATAAAAACGCGGGTAGTAACTCCAAGCCGGTGGATCATCATAGCAATGATCATAATCAGGTCCTCGTGATGAAGAAGAAGAAGCGCCCCAATCATAGGAGGGTTGCTGGTATGAATACTCCCCCGTGTTGGAGGGCTGAACCGAATCATCTTTGGCTTCCTTTCCAACATTCTCCTCTTGCTGGGAGAGCTTTGCCATATATGTGTCAAGTTCTTCCTCCATGAGTGACCATCCTTCCCTGGTATCAAGATTAACAAAGAAGGTGCAGGCAAAGGAACTACTTTCTCAGACTTACCCCATCTCTAACCACTCTTGAGAAAGGTTATTTCATAAGATAACTCTCTCAAACTAGACCAAGAAGAAACAAATTTATGTTGTATCATGGAATTGAGATCAAGTCTCTCTATGGGAAACTACAAGTTTGAATGATGAGGTGCTAAACCATGCAAATCTAATAAACGAGAGGCACTGAGACATCTACAAATTCCACCTTTCTCGCGGTTAGCAGCAAGACGGAAAGATATCAAAGCACCCAAGTTATAAGTTCTATCCCGTTTCAAAGCAGCTGAGATAAAAGGTAGATCAAATAAAGATAATTTACTAGCAGTCTTCCTAGCAAGAACACACTTGGCAATGAAATAGGCAAAATATCGAATAGGTGGGAGATGAATATTCTGAATTTTACCACACTCCTTTGAGAAGCTGCATCCTTGGCAAATCTCCGCATATAAGTCCATGAGTGGCGTGGGCCTCTCCCTAATCTTATCACATGAACCCCACTGTGGCACTCTGATAGTTGCACAAAAATCATCAAAAGGGCGGTTGACAGCTATAATGTAAATTTTGTAGTGAACCATGGGGTTAGGCAAGGACCAACTAAATCTAAAATCCTGGACCATAGACATAGTTAGTTTCACATATTGATAAGGTTCTTCTCCAGCAAAATGCTCCAACCCTGCATTAGAAATTAGAGTTTGGAAATCCTGAAATATCCCTATAGCTCTCATGAATTCTGGGCATGGATAAATGGAAGAGAAAACTTCCTCCTCCCGATGGACTTTCATAATCTTCGGTACCCTTAATTCATGTTGATTCAGCTGGTAACCACTCATCTTCTTTCTGAATTTTTTAGGAAAATATCAAACCAAGTGATTTCCAAGTTAATAAATGATGGGGAACTACTATAGCAACTTGCTAGAGGGCTAAACATGCATCAAAATTAATTATATAAGAATAGAACAACCATGCAAACTCACATAACCTGTCACCTACAGTAGCAAAATACTCAGGATATAATCCACCAATCAAAAATCTAATTGGACAAGCGGAGGAGGCACATACTGGAGAGCAATCCCTCCAAAAATTAAAAGCAAAAATGGACTGATCAAGGAGATCAAAAATTGGGAGAAAGAACAACAAGAACTCAAGCTATGCAAAGTTTTCCGGTGTTTTTCGGGAGAGAGAAAGAAGTGGCAGGAAGGATACTAAGTGGAGGGCCAGGGGTGGCCCACACCTGGGCCAGATGCACCCCTTGGCTGGCCGCGCCACCAGGGGGTGTGCCTGCCTGGTGGGTCCCCTGGGTCATTCTAGGCACCCTTCTGCCCCTTTTTCGCGTAAAAATTTAATATAAATTTTTTGGAATTTTTCTGGAAACTGTATTTTTGGGCAATTTTTAGGTAATGAAAATTGATTTTCTCGCAGAAAAAGATTTTGGAAAGATGCAAAAGAAAGCCAAAGATAAAACTACAGAAGTTCTAAGACACTCTAAATAGCAAGCAACTAGCAAAACTAAGACGAAGAAGGCGAAAATCAAAGATTGGAATGCAGAAAATAAAAGTGAACAAGGATAATCATTGTGAAAACATTGTTTTTTTCATTAAAATCCCTTTGTTAACAAGGTTGATCAAGTCTTGTTACCAAAAAAATTTATATGAAACAAAACTTTGCATTTCACTAAATTTTTATGTTACCTCAATATTGATAGCAGTAGTCCCAATCATAATAGTTTCATAATCTTCTTGTGGTATGGGACAATATATTTCTCAAAATTTGATGCCCTCAATATTTTCAATTGAATTTAGGCCATAACTCTTATCAACCTTCTTGGGGAAATAGATAGTAGGGCAATCCGGCCTAGTGCGCTACGGGTCAGTAGGGCACTCTGTCCTAGTGCCCTACGGCTAAGTGGCCTACACCAACTCCACCCCCCCTGGATCGCCTTTTTAGGCTTTCAAAAAAATAAAAGAAAATGATAAACACTTCAAAAAATAAAATCATTTGATATGTAGGTAGGTAATGTGGTATAGTTTCTAGAAAAATTAACAAACATGATTTTCCACCTTTTCTGCAAAAAAAGTCATGCCACGGTAAAATGGCCGTAACTTTTGCATACGATGTCGAAAAAAATCGTATAATATACCAAAATGACGAGAACGAGATTTCGCATCTGCTCGCAATGACCTCTAGTCATTTAGCGATATTTTAGATTTTCAAAATTCGAAAAGAGTAAAAAGTTACGGTCAAAAGACCGTTTTTTCCTGCACAAAAAAAATAGAGGGCAACTTACCCGTAGGGCACCACCACCTAGTGCGCCACGGATAAGCTTGGGCGGGATTCAAATTTGAATCCCAACCCCACCCTCCTCCCTTTTCCTTTCCCCTTTTCCCTTCCCCTTTTCCCTCTCCCTTTCCCTTCTCCTTCTTCATTCTTCCTTCTCCCTTCTTCCTTCTCCTTCTCCTTTTCCTTCTCCTTCTCCTCCTTCCCCTTCTCCTCTACTTGCAGTGACGGCGCGACAGCGGCCTCCTTCTCCTCCTCCTCGCAGTGACAACGGGCGACGGCGGCGCAACGGTGGCCTCCTTCTCCTCCTTCTCACAGTGACAACAGGCGACGACGGCATCCTTCTCCTCACCGACCTTCCTTCCTCCCTCTCTTCCTCCATCTCTTCCTACCGCCCTCTCTTCCTACCTCCCTCTCTTCCTACATCCATCTCTTCCTACCTTTCTCCAACCACACCATTCCTACCACCTCGACGCCGGCGAGGACTAGAGTGGCCACGGCCTCCCGCACCTCCCTGCGGTGGTAGGTCATGGCCACGGCCATGCTCCGGCGAGGTGACACGACGGCGGCGATGCACGGACCCGATTGCTTTTGCAATTCAAAACGAGGGTGCTTTTTGCATTTTTTTTGTTTTTTGAAAACACATCCATGGCGCACCCTGTACCCCTACCCGTGGCGCACCTGGTAGTGCGCCATGCATATCTCGAGATAACCGAGATAGCGCAGAAGGCGCTCACGGTGAATCCGAGATAGCCGATGCGCATGACTAGTGCGCCACGGATGCTCTTTTCAGGTGCGCCACGAATGGCCATTTTCCTAGTAGTGCGAGGACAGTTTGGACCTTATCTGGAATAACAGCAACCCCTTGGGCGGAAACCATGACCAAGGAATATGAGCTCTTGTAACCAAAACTCACATTTGGAGAACTTGCCATAGAGACAATGTTCTTGGAGTTTTGTCAACACCAAACGAAGATGTTTAGCATGCTCTTCTTCAGTTTTGGAATAGAACAGAATATCATCGATATAGACCACGACGAACTTGTTAAGATAATCCATGAAGACAGAGTTCATAAGCCGCATGAAAGTGGCTGGAGCATTGGTAAGACCAAAGGACATGACAGTGTACCCGTAAAAACCATAACGAGTGGTGAAAGAATTCTTTGGAATATCTTCCTTATGGATCGTTATCTAGTGATACCCTGACCTTAAATCCATTTTGGAAAAGACAGTGGCACCACTTAACTGATCAAAAATATCGTTGATCCTAGGGAGGGGATACTTATTCTTGATAGTCACAACATTGAGTGAGCGGTAATCCACAACCAGACGCGGTATATTGGTATCCCGCTTCTTGACAAAGATGGTAGGACACCCCCAAGAAGATGTGATGGACTGTATGTATCCTTTTCCTTCTAACTCCTCTAATTGCTTCTTCAACTCCACAAGCTCATGAGGAGGCATACAATAGGGTCTTTTAGAAACAGAGCAGTTCCAGGTTCTAACTCTATGACAAACTCCACACTTCGATCAGGTGGCATGCCAGGCAACTCTTCGTGAAAGACATCCGGGAATTCACAGACCACAGAAACATCTTTAATCTCTAGTGGAGGTAGAACCTCAAGAGCGTACAATTCTGCTTCAGGAATAGAAATAGCTGAAGGAGATAGTGACCCTACGGTCCAATACTTGACTGTTATGCCAGCAGGACTAGTCAGAGTCACAGACTTGGTTGTAAAATCGAGGATTGCTTGATAGCGGGTCAACCAGTCCATGCCCAAAATGATTTCAATGTCAATTGACTTGAGGGCAATCAAAGAAGTGGGGAAAAGTAGAAATGCAACTTCGATTAAATTCCCACGACTAACCATGGTGGAACGCCAACTAGAACTAGGAGATTGAACCCAAAGAGGAACGGATAACCCCTCAAAACTTATTCCATGCATTTGAGCGAAAGCTTGTGACAGGAATGAATGTGATGCTCCAGAATCAAACAAAACTTTAGATGGAATTTGATTGATACGAAGCGTACCCATGATGACGCTTGGATCTTCCCGAGCCTCCTCAACGGAGATATGGTTCAAGCGACCTCTTCCCGCACCTTGATACTTGTCATTCTTCTTTGGTGTTTTTTCCTTCATAGCAGCACTCTTTTGAGGACAAAATCTCTTGCATAGTGGCCAGGCTGACGACAGTTGAAACAGATAAGGCCTGATCCGGTACCAGCAACAGGATAATTTGATCCACCAGCATTGTTTGGAGTAGCATTCGGACGAGGAGCATATCCAGAAGTCCTTGGGGTGTAAGGAGAACGTGGCACGACGCTTCTTATTGCTAGAACTAGCCTTGTTGTACCCCTCCTGAGGATGCTTATGGGTTTCTTCATACTCCACCACTCTCGACTTTCATAGCCTTATTAACAAGACCTTGGAAGTTACCAAAGTCCATGAGGTGGATATCACGGTGAACCTCAGGATCCAGTCCCTTGCGGAACAGAGCTTGCTTCTTAACATCAGTGGAGACCTCTTCAGTAGCATAGCAGGCACGGCGATTGATGTTGCGCTGGTATTCACACACAGAACCAGTGCCCTACTTTAGCTTGAGGAACTCCTCCCTCTTTTGATCCATCAAACCCTCTGAAATATGATAAGATCGGAAGGCTTTAGTGAACTCTTGCCATGTAACAAGATGTTGAGATTCTTGCGTAGCCAAGAAATTTTCCCACCAGGATTTAGCTGCTCCCTCCAGATGATAGGCAGCAAAATTCACCCAATCAGCTTGAGCAACATGACCAACCTGAAGTTTGCGCTCCATGGTGCGAAGCCAGTAGTCCGCATAAAGTGGCTTAGTGGAATAGCTGAAAACTGGCGGAGTGAGGCGTGCGAAGTCCTTGATACCAACCTGATCGTTCTGGCATTGAGCAGTGTTGCGCTTAATCCTTTCAAGGAGTATCATATTGTCAGCACGGTTGGTTTCTTACATGGCCATAAGTTGAACCATGGACGACAGTGGAGGAAGGTTGGAAGATTCACCCTCATTTGCAGCACCACGAGCATGAGCACGGGTACGGGCACGAGAGGTGTCATCCATCCTGGAAGAACAAAAAGGGTTAGACAAGGGATTCAAAGGAATAAGACGGAAAGATGAACAAAGAGTACTTGATATAAACGTATCATCTTATCAAGCATGGTTGTATCAAAGCATACTAATGTATACACTAACCAGCTGACTTACAAACCATGACAATGGAATGCTAAGATGTTACGCACCCAGCAAAACTAAGATGTCTTGAAACTCTGGGAATAACAACCAGGTACAGGGTACTGTAGAAAAACAACCCCAAAACCACGATCCTAAAAGTTTTGAAATATGAGGTAAGGAATGAAAACCTTTTCAAACCAAATAGCATAAGAAAATTCCAGCATCAGAACACACTAGAGAAGGAGTAAAAAGAATCCTAGTCAGAGTTTCTACAAATAATATTCTTTAACTTTCAAATAGTTTTGTCAGCTTCTAGACTCAACAATGTCCAATAAAAGGGTTTCCTACAGGCAGTCCTGCTCTGATACCAAAACCTGTAACACCCCCGGAATTAGGGTTAAACTAACCTCAGATCACCATCTAAGATAAGCTCAACTCTAAGCACGGAAGATCACAGTAAGATTCGGTAAAATTACAGAACTCAGGGATTCAAACCAGAGGTCATAGACCCAACATTACATCACACAGCGAAAGCAAATTATGTTGTTCTACACAACAACTTAGCAAAAGGCCTAAGAGGCCATAAACAGAAGCGACGTCCATCCCATAGTCCTCAGGCTGCTACCTGGGACCCCCAACTACTTGTCGATGTCAACATAGAAGCCACCTTCAGTCGCAACTAGATCATCTGTAGAAAACAACAATGGTGCAAGGCTGAGTACGAGAATGTACTTTGCAAGACTGAGATAACCTAGTGTCTACATGCTCTGGCTAGAAAGGCTTTCTTTGGATTTACTTTTGCGGAAAGCAATATTTATTTGTAAACAAGAGAGAGAAGAGGCTCGTCTGCTCAAAATCTTTTAAAAGGTATAAGATAACAACCAGCTTCATCAGAACCTCCTATCTAGGATCACCCCCTCGACCCGGAGGAAGCATCCTTAAGCTCACGTGGATCAACAAGTTTTATAGTGGTTAGTGTTATCTATGATCTTAAGTATGGTCGCCAAGCGTTCATAACCGTGAACATGGCTTTTCGAAAAGATTTAACCATGCAGAGGTGTAAAACTTTACCCACACGTACCAACCGACTCTTAATGCCAAATTATTAGACCTCTTCCTTGGAAGGCCGGCATAGGGTGCTTGACCATGACCTTTACCTTGCTATCTTCGAGACCATGAGTCACGCCCTAGGGATGGTTCCACCGTAACGGGTCAAGTCCCAAAGCCGGTCCCTAAAGATGTGAGGTGAGGTTGGTTTACCAGGGGTGCTATCTACACCAAGCAACCGCGGACACTCTTCCCTACCTGTTATGATGCACCTCCATCACCTCGTCTTTCAAGAAACGCTTTCAATGTGTATGCCAAATGGAAAGCCCGAACTATGTGACTCATGGAATCTACTAGGCAAGTTAGTTAGTCGAGGGGTTGTCCAAGCCCCGTGTGGTTGTACGCTCATCTTGGTTCCAAAGTCAAGAACTCAGTTTCTAGTGGTGGCGAGCATGGGACTACAAAAACAACACCCAACGTGGCCTCTCATACAAGCCTTAGCATATTTATTTATCTCCATCGATGATACCTCCACCTCCTATCTTTCTAGATTCTTTGGCACCTTCGAATCATCATCCGAATGTATCAGAAGGTACTAGTAAGCATGGCTAAGCTGTCGGTTGTAAAAGCTCTAGCAATGCTCAGATGCCACACCAAGGTATGCTAGGAGCAGTGGATCAGGAGTATAAGGCTACAAAAGGGAAACTATACAGCAGATAGGTAACCCTAGCTACTGACAAAAGACCACATTGGAATCGTGTGCATAGCGAGAAAGTAATATACTTTGTAAAAGTAGGTTCAAAATGAGAGTATACGCTTGCCTTGTCCTTCATTAGACAAGTATGGATCTTCGATGTTGTTGACTTCAGCCTCGGGTTTGGTTCCTATTCGCGAAGAACCAAATACCAAAAAAGGAAAAGCAACATTCAATACGGGGCATGTGCAATGCGCATACAATATGAATGATATGACAAGTTAAATAGTGTTGATATGAACCCTAGAACATGCTTGGTCACTTTAGACGGGGTCCGAAAGGTCCAAACCCTAGAACAGGGGGATCCTCAGAATCACCTGTGGGGTTCAAATGATTCTTCTAATTAAACTTGTCATGAAAGTTGGTTAACAATGGATGATTATATTGCTATTGTAAAGATCTTATTTTTCTTAATTTTTTTAATATATTATTTGTATTTTTATGATTTAAAATGAACTAGTTATGAATTTATCCAATTTTAATTCATTTTAAATAATTTTTGGAATATTTAAATTATTTTTCCAACTTGGGCCCACATGTCAGACTTTTATTAATTTCAGAAATTATTTACAAAAAGAATAAAACCCTGACAGACAGGGCCCACCTGTCACTATTTTCTTATTTTCAGAAAACATTTAAATAAAATAGAAATGGTTTACTGCATCATGGTGACGTCACTGTGACATCATCAACAACAGATCTTCTCAGATCGAAAGTGGGGCGAGCGATTGGCTGCGTCTGGGGATGCGTGGGTGGGCTTGCTGGAAAGAGGAGACCGGAGCGAGCAATATAGTGGCGGTGCCGCCTTGGTATGGTCACCGGAGCGATGGAAGGGACGGCGAACAGCGGCGGTGGCGGCAGGTGTTCGTCGGGGCAGCGATACAGGGCGAGAGGGAGGGAACGGAGGGGGTCTAGGAGGTCCGCTAGCTCACCACGGGCACGATGGTGAGGTCGATGAAGCGAGGGGAGGCCGGACGGAGGGGAATCGATGATTCAACTGCGGCAGACAGAGTTAAGGTCGCGCTTGATTCCGGCCAAACAACGTCCTCCCAGCTTGCGTGGCTTGACAGAGACAACGACGGCGACACGACGCCTCTCCCAGACCACTCCACGGTGCATGGGGCGGCCGGAGACGGCGACGGAGCTTGGCTAGGGCTCGGCTAGAGAGGGGGAAAAGCGCGTGTAGGGAAGAAAGAGGATTAGGGTTCTCCACTACGGCGGCCAGGGTTCTTGTAAGCGCCGGCGTCGTCGATGGCATGAATCTTGGCGTGCGTCACGGCGGTGGACGGCGAGCACAGCGCCAGCGAGCTGCTTCTTCGTCGAGGACGAAGACGACGACGTGTTGTCGGGGCGAACGGCGATGCAGGCCGCTTGGCTGTGCTTGGGCCTGTGGTGGCCTCACGGGCTGCGAGAGCACGCTAAGCGAGTAGGGAAAGGAGGGAAAGGAGATGGGCCGGCCTGGGCTACGGCCTGGTTGGGCTCTGGCTCTATTTTTTAAAACTAAAGCTTTTCTATTTCTGATTTTATTTCTCTCTTTGTAATTTCATTTGAAATCTATTTTGTATATTTCAAAAAAATATCAGAGACTTTGTAAGATATAGAAATTTATTGCAGGGGCCCTTTAAGTCGATTTGGGCTCCAATGTTGTGGTAGCTTTCAAAAATATTCAAAACCATTTGAATGGGTTTCATAGAAAGAGGGAAATTAGGGTTTAGAATCTTCATTATTCAAAAACTTGTTCTCATGCATACTTTATTAAATTTATCACATGCAAGCAATCTTAAACACTATTTACATATATCACAAACTTGGGCTGTTACAGCCCTCCTCTTCTACCTTTGCAAAGGACTCACTAAAATATCACTGACTCTGCTAACCTCGAGACTGAAACGAAAAGCGGCCCTTTTACGAGTATCAACCTATCTTTCGGTCACCAACCCCGGAAGATCTACCATCAAGGCAACTATCAGAGAAGGGAAGACCCTCACTTTCACTGCTGAAGAGATGAATATCACCCACACCCCGAGGAACTATAGAAACCACAGATAATACCCAACCCAAGGATGGCGACAAGATGCAAGAACTTAGCTTACTAATATTCTAGTCTGAGGTCCCCTCCTTCATGTTTTACCCACGATGTTGCATCATACCAAACCCGGAATGACCTCTTTCCAAAGGATCGTGTTCCTATACTTCCAACATCCAACGGCATCCTTCAACCTATCGCACACCTATCTAGCTCACAACTAACTACCAGGAACCTAGATAAATGCCCTTCCCGCTACGACTACTACCCCAAGAAGTGATACCAGCATCTCTCATGAAGCGACTCCTACAATGTCGATAGAAGATAACCACCCTAGAAGAACAGTGCAGCGCTCCTCCATCATCTACCTACGACTCCGATAAAGAAGGTTCGCGACTACATCAATCCCTCCTAGTCTCTCTCTAAGGGGGAAAGACTGCATCTTCCCTTCCCCAAAACTCGATAAAACCCTGGAGTCGAACCCTAGCCATCGTTAGGTGATAAAAACCCTCTAAATAAAAATCGTGGACCTTGCCTGTCGGACAATAATCGAAACTACTCCAACATCACAATATACTTTGGGAAAGTTCTTCATCGCAGATTCGGCCGTCCAGCCAGCTCTTTCGGTGTTTCAAGACCAAGAAGATAGAAAAGCTGACTTCAGCAAGAAACGATTAAGAAGGCTCAAATCGCCGTAGATGACCATGCTTGATTCTTGATCTACAAAGACTTGTGGGTGTGAACGACAAGCATGATTTTAGCATGATTCTTGATCAACAAATACTTGTGGTTGTGAACGACAAGCCGGTGACTAGGAAGGTTCTTCGCCATGGGAGGGCACTTGTAGATGATAAGAGCCATAATATAGGGATCAAAATGGGGCACTCTCCGAGTGAATGCGGCAATGTCCATACCATTCCAAATAAAGTCCATCACGGGTTGGCAATGCCACGGTCCTCATATCCAAGTAGATGCCCAAGCTCGACCAAAGTGGCTTCCTTAACAACTCCCTGAGTCATCCAAGTAATTGTCCTTGACTGATTCTTACTAAAGTTGGCAGTGAAATAGAACTGAGCAACAAGAATGGGATCCTAATCTTGCTTGAACTCCATGATAGGAAGCAAGCCAATGTTGGAGCAAATTTCCTTGGCCTCCCCAAAGTAGTCGAGATTGTTGTGCACATGAGCCATTTCAATCCATTTCTGAGGCACAGCCAACTTATCATTGTTCAAGAGAACCTCCTTGTACACCCTTTCCTGGAACTTAGTGTAGAAAATACTATCTTCCCTATGCCACGAGGAGACACATATGGATTATCTGCCCTCAAAGCAGCATATTCAGAGTCAGAAATGTCAGACATTAGCTTTGGCCCTGAACTTTGACTCTTGGTACGGCTCGAGGAACGAGGAGGAGGGTCACTACCATGGGCCACAGATCGCTTGGTAGCACCTCCACGACCAACCTGAGAAGACTTCAGCTTCATGCGGTTGCTAGGCTAGGGCATGACTTCCTCTTCGAAATCTAATTCTTCATCGATCTCATGATGAGACTTGGAGTGCTTCCAAGCACCCCAGAACCACCTACAACTGTGAAAGCAAGAGGGAGAATAGTAGGGGGATAACGGCACAAGATCCCGAAACAAAGAGACGCAAGAAGTCATAGATTTCATGGACGTTTGGGCTTAGATGGGTCCGGTAGTACCGGAAATCCCAAGCGGTTGTACCGAACGCAACCGGTAGTATTGGAAAAAAATCCAGTACTACCAGTAGTGTGGAGAAGCCCGCAGATCCGATAGTAAGGAACCACAAAATGAGCACAAAACGCGTATGTGATTTCTCGGTACAAGAAGTGGTGTATGATGAAATACAATTAGTAGAACCTCCCACGAGTGCATTTTACCATGAATATAACCAATACCTAGATTCATGGATAAATACAAAGAGAGATAGGACGGATGGTTGTAACGGAGTCCATGCATGTGGAGATCGAAGGTGAGCCTGCAAGGAGGCTATATCTGGAAGAAAACCGATGGAAGGAGGTGGTTGTTGGAGGAGATGGGGGAAATGAGGCACTGAGGGGTGCCTCCCCCCACGACCCTTACTTGAACCAGACACGTGGTCTGGTAATACCAGTGTGCGACCGGTTGTACCCCTTGAAAAATACGGTATAGCCGGACCTGGGCAAGTTTCTAGGATTGCGCCTGAAAACTGACCCGGTCCGATAGTACCACCGATGTTCTGGTACTACCGGTTCCACCTGAGAAAAAATACCAGGAAAAAGTGGACAAAAGGGAGGGGTCTTGTGCAAGAAAGGTAGGGCTTAAGGATTCGGAAGATAGGCTTAGGATAAGATTTCTAAACTGATGGAGGGACCAATGCGCTCTAACAAAGAAGAATCAACACAAGAACCAAATGGGAGTGCATGTCCCCAAGATCCAAACTAATCAAAATGATGACAAACACGAGCAAAGACCAACCTCTCATGGGGAGAGGGCAGTGGCCTAGGTCACCATGTTTCAGTATACTTGGCTTGGCACCACGAAGATATATCTTTGGTCCTTTACCAAAACTCTTCATTGAAGCTCAATATCACAAAGTGATATTAAGAGAATGATTTTCTCACTTTGGGCATAATGGGGGGAGGGATAGCCCAATCAATTAGGTGTGGGTTCACAGCATGGAAAACAAAAAATTCCTACGATGGGAACTATAAGCACCAAGATCCATCTACCTAGATACAATCAACGGGTGGATATACATCCATAGTACATACCCTTGAAGAACGACAAATCTTAACAAGGTTGGACTCATGGATGATGTAGTCATTCTCTTGCCAATCTCAAGATCGAGTAGAAGTCCGCCAACACTACAACTTAGCGGAGCATCCGTGATCACACACACGTCAAGAGCCCTAACAACCTTCGCGTCCTTGCTCCAGCAATGCAGCGGAAGCATCAAATCCTTACTCTATAAAATCCACTAGGAACATGTATCTCGCTAAGCCGAGACCATGGAGGAATAGTACTAGAGGGGAGAGATATCCTTTATGAGGAGGTGTCAGTGAAAAGGAGGGAGAGGGAGGCCTTTTATAAGAGGAGGGGGCAGCCCCTTGCCATGGCCGGCGGCCAAGGTGGGTTCCCCCACCTCTTCCTCCATTCATGTGAGTGGAGATCCCACTCACACAAATGGCCCTCCATTTCCTTGACTCAAAATCTATTAAATTTCCACCAAATTTAATGTAATCTCTTATTTAATAAAACTCTTTTATTTTTTCAGAATTTTTAAATACATTAATTAATAAAAAATCACATAAAACCACTTACTACATTTCAATTTCACATGAAGAACCAATTTCAGTAATTTCACCCGAAACAATTCCGGCGTCCATTCAAATAATTCCAACGCTTTGATATTATTTTCTTGGCAACTCATTTGCTCCAAATGGTGTCGGTATCCCTTAAGTGTGTCACCCTACGGTTCGCGAATAATTTAGACATGATCAAGACCCCTCTCCGATCAATAATCAGTAGCGGGACCTAGATATCCGTACTGACTCCTACACATTCAATGATTACTTCTTGTGATCTTGTGAACCTTTTAACATTGTAACTAAATCCCTTTGTCTCGCGATATTTTATGTGTCCAAGATTCAATCATCGGTATCGACATGTACTCTTTTCTCGTTCCCATAATATAACATTCTATTGATCCCCATCACTTGCTTGCAAGCTATATCAATGTGATATCACCGAGAGGGCACAGAGTATATATCTCTGTCATTTGGATGGAAAAATACCACTGTTGATCCATGAGCCTCTACATAACACTATTGGAGTATCTAAACCCACCTTTATATTCACCCTATTATGGTGTGACATTTCATGTTATCAAGCTATTCTTCCTGTGTTAGTGATTGACATGATCTCATGGTATAAGGACAAAAGTTACTTGTAATGATGTTATAGTAATCTAAACATAATGACTTTGATCGTATTACTATACTTCGAATGAATGTTCATCACATCATTCCACCAATGTTGTGACCTCGTTATTAACAACATCCAATGTCCATGATCAGGAAACCTTGATCCTCTTGTTAATCAACGAGCTAGTTTATATGAGAGGCATAACTACGAACACTTTATTTGTTTATAAAACACACATGTATTAATGTTTCTGATTAATAAAATTAGAGCATGAAAAATAAACATTTATCATCAACAAGGAATAAGATAATAACCACTTTATTATTGCCTCTCGGGCATATTCCCTTCATTAGGACCGCAAACCCCCTATTTCCATGCCCACATCTATATGGAATAAAATATGATTACATGGGTATGGGTGCATGGTATCAAGCCACATTGCTCGAATCTATGATATTTAGCTCATGCCTTAACTCTCGCAATCTCTTCTCATCAAGGGGCTTGGTGAACAAATCCGCAAGATTCTTCTCAATGCGTACATAAGAGAGATCAATATCACCATTGTCCACATGCTAATGGTTGAAGTGATGACGAATATGAATATTCTTCGTTTTAGTGTGTTCGACCGGGTTGTAGGCGATCTTGATTGCACTTTCATTATCACAAAGAAGAGGCACTTTGTCACAAGTGACACCATAATCCTTTAGAGTTTGCCTCAACCACATCTACTGTGCACAACAACTAGCAGCTACAATATACTCGGCCTCAGCGGATTACAAGGAGACACAAAAAAAATTCTTAGATGACCAACACACTAAGGACCTACCAAGGAATTGGAAAGCCCCGGAGGTTGATTTCCTTTTAACTTTGTCTCCCGCTGATGGCTCGAAAATTTGCCATCTTCCACCGCGTTTAAACATTTTCTTTAGTCAAGCAATTGACAATAAACTCTCAATACTTGCCACTAATGACTAATAATTGCAAATACATGCAAACCTTGATTTGAATTGTGTTGTGCAGGAAATCACGGCTTTTAGTGCAAAATCAGGAGTCATAATGAAGGATTTTGAGGAAATCCACATGGCCAAGTAACTGGGAAGCAAATTCCAGGCTTTAGTACGCGTAACAACCACCAGTACGGTTGGGGTCCACATGTAACATCTTCCAGTACTAGGTGGAGGTGGATTCGTTTCGTCAAACCCTATGACTTTCGTGAAGGCACCTATATATTTTGAGGCTCTAGCCGCCATTCTCAGATTTCATCACAACACCACCAAAGGAGATCCAAGCCATCCTTCATCCGTTGTTCATCCATTCCATCATCCATCCCCTCCATTAGCCATAGCCACTACTTTGTACTTTAGATCTCCTTGTGATTTGGCGACCGTTTTAATAATATTCAATTTCAATATAAGTATTTTGCACAATGTTTTATATCTTAGATCTATACGTTATGAGTGAGTAGTCCTCACGGGCTGCGGGTTGGGGAGAAACCTCACTGGAATTAGGTGCATCTAATCATGGTAGTATTGTACTTTGTTTGCAATTGAGATTTGTATCTTTTGTTTCTTTGTCTCCTGTCTCGATCTGTGGACTTTTTGGTACCGAAGATCCCATAGATTGATAGATGCTTGAGGTGACATACTTGTCTAGCGGCGATCTCATATGAACTTCAGTGACAGAAAGGGTAGTATGGTCTTCGCTTAGCGACCCATTCAAGATCACAACAACATCACCACTTAATGTTTTGATCTGTGTTTTACACTTAATAATTGTTTGTAGCCCGTTGCTTCGGTGTCCACTCGGTTGGATTAAAAGACTATTGCTATGCCCGATGCATCACAGGGGCTCTAGTATCTGAGGATGTGTTTCCCATAAGAGATTATGTCCATTCAAACATTACACATGACTATGCTTATTATTATCTTTCATCCCATATGATATGCAGCTGCAGGTGGATCTTCAACCCTGGCCTATCTCCATCTGTTTACTCAACCCATTATAAAAGTGAACTAGATTGGTCTGGTAAACTAAGGAAAAGAAGAAACAAAGTCTTGTAGACATGTCTTTTGAATTTCCTTTTAGCATTGCTTTCCAAGGTTCGATTAAACCTAGGTCTTTTAGGGAAAAAGCTATTATACTACATCCATGAATCCGGATCGAAGGTATCACCCGCCCAATCCGAGTCCATGAAACCATGAAGATAAAAGATTGAGCCCTTGGGATACCATAAGACAAATTTTGGGGTATCAACTAAATATTGAAAGATTCGCTTGACCGCCACAAGGTGGATTTCTTTTGGGGCGGATTGAAACCATGGACAAATACCCACACTTAACACGATATCCAGTCTAGATACACCTAGGTAAATAAAAGAACCAATCATAGAATGACATACCTTTTGATCCACGTCTTTACCCTTAGTATCGAGAGTGAGATCACACTTGAGAGGCATGGGAGTCTTGGCTCCATTTAGATTGGTCAACTTGGACCTCTTGAGCATTTCTTGAATGTATTTTTCTTGATTAATGAAGAAATCTCCAATCAATTGCTTCACTTCAAATCCAAGAAAGAATTGTAATTCGCCCATCAATCTTGGGAGAAGCAGGGGCAAAAGTTTCACCATATCGATACCCTCGACTTGGGAGAAGCCTTGAGCCACCAATCTTGCCTTGTTGCGAATGACCATCCCACTTGCATCTTACTTGTTCTTAAAGATCCAATTGGTTCCAATGACAGTATGGAATTCCTTGGGTCTCTCCACTAATGACCACACTTTGTTGTGCTCGAAGTTGTGAAGCTCTTCATGCATGGCTTCAAGCCAATCCGGGTCTTCAAGCGCCTCATACATCTTTTGGAGGTCTATACATGAAATTAAACTATAGTGGAAAACAAAGTAAGACACTTGGTTACAAGTATTAATGCCCCTTTTAATATCACCAACAACATTATCAAAGGTAAGTACTTCCCGAATAAGCTTGGAAATCCTTCTTGCTTAATGACGAGCGTCGTCTTCCTCAATGGATTCTTGAGAAGCCTCTTGGTCATCACCACTATTTTGATCCTCTTCTTGACAATGGAAATGATCTTGATCCTCTTCTTGAGCTTCTTCAACATTTTGACATTGTCCAACTTCATGATCTTTACCTTGGTCCATATGGGGTGATACACACCCACCATTCACTTGCATTTGCCCTTGATCATGAGCTATCTCTTCAACTGGAGTATCTTGAAGGCTATGGGTTTGATGAATATCTTGAGTAGGTGGGGGCTCCACATGAGTAGAGAATTTTCGTTCTCCTTCTACCACAAAGGGATCCTCAAAAGGGCGGAAAAATCCCACACCCATTATTCGTATGGCTTGAGGAGGAATTTCATCACCTACATCACCAAGATCAAATGGCCCCACTTGGGAGCCATTATGCTCATCGAACCACACGTTACAAGAGAATATAACTTATTTGGTGGACTTGTTATAGACCATATAAGCGTGATAGTCCGAAGCATATCTGACAAAGATACCTTCAATAGCACGAGACTTGAATTTAGATAACCGGATACCTTTCTTGAGAATAAAGAACCTACACCCAAACAAGCGAATGTACTGGATACTTGGTTTCTTGTCGGTGAGTATCTCATAAGGGGTCATGTACAAATGCTTGTGGATATACAAATGGTTGGAAATATGACAAGCGTTTGAGATAGCTTGAGCCCATAAATTATAAGGAGACTTGAACTCCTCAATCATGGTTCTTTCCATATCCATAAGGGTCCGGTTCTTCCTTTCTTTCACACCATTTTGTTGAGGGCTATATGGAGCAGAATATTGATGCTTAATCCCCTCATCACTAAGGAACGCATCCAATGTAAAATTCTTGAACTCGGTACCATTGTCACTTGTAGTGGCCAAGAACTTCTTGTTATGTTGACGTTGAACTTCGTTCGCAAATTCGATGACGGTTTGTTGAGTATCACTCTTCTTATTGAAGAAATATACCCAAGTGTATCTTGAGTAGTCATCCACAATAACAAAGCAATACTTCTTCCCAAAAGACTATCAAAGGATGGAGGACCAAAGAGGTCCATGTGAAGAACCTCCAAGATCCCATTGGAATAGATGGTAGTAGTGGGGGATGGGCCGACTCATGGATTTCTCCTTCAATACATGCCCTACACACACGATCTTTGACAAAACGAACGTTATCTTTTAGTCCAAGGATGTGACCACCTGTATGGAGGCTTTGCAAAGACCTCATGTTGACGTGGGCAAGACGGCGATGCCAAAGCCATCTCACGTCACCTTTAGCCATTAGGCAAGCCATGGTAGGTGTGGGTTTCGTATTGAAATCTACCACATACAAAGCGTTCTCAACATTCCAAACAAAGGCTATAGAGAGAGTCTTTCTCCACATGAGAACCACTACCTTGGAGTCAAAGTAGGATACAAAACCCATAAGAGTACGTTGATGAACGGAAATTAAATTATATGAAAGGGTTTTGACAAGCATAATATCCACAATGGAAATATATGGTGTGACCACTACCTTACCCAAACCCGCACCTTAGAATTTGATCCATCTCCATAAGTGACACACACGTTGGAAGAATTTGTCTTTATCTCATCGAGCATCTCATTTTTTCCGGTCATATGACTAGTGGCACAATATCAACCACCCATTTTATTCCACCAAAAGCATAGTCCTACAACAGAAATCAATGATTGGTCTTAGGTACCCATAGATGGATGGGTCCTCTTTTGTTAGTCACAAGTATCTTGGGAACCCAAATGCCCCAATGGTAATAATCACCATAAGAGGTTCCTACAGATTTAGCATAGACATGACCATCATAAGATTTCATAAGGACATAGGATGGATTATATTTTCCCGTAAATTCACTATGAGGTGGTTCATAACCATCCTTAAGGACACATGGTTCCTTATCTTTTTCCTTCTCCCCCTCCTTCATAAAGGTAAAAAATTTGGAAGAGGGAGTAGGCTCATTCTTATGATTGTTCTTGCCCTTGTTCTTCTTCTTGGTATTGGGTGCAAATCCAAGTCCTTCCTTGGTAACATTGTCCCTTTGATTTCTCAAAAGGTGATTTAGAATTTTCTCACCTTGTATGCACGAGACAAGACCTTTCTCAACTATGGCCTTCAACCTATTGTTCTCCTCAATAAGATCTCCATGCTCACACCAAGTTTTAGTAGAACATGAAGCAACACTAGTTGACATGATTGAACTTTCTTTAGTCACTTGAGTTTGAAGTTATTAATGAGACTTTGAGAGAATATAGAATTTTCTCAATAGTGCCTCATGGTCCTTATTGAGTTTCTCAAACTCTTCATTTAGTCTAGCATGACCAACCACAAACTCAAGCTTTTATTTTTTGAAGAACTTTACTTAAGTCAAGAGCATGGTCATGTTCCTTAGTAAGTTTTGAGACATTCAAGTTAAAATATTCTTCATGAGAAATATTGGTCCCTTCAAGAATGACTCTTTTACTCTACTCTTCCTCAAGAGCATTGGATAGGGAGGCTATGTCCATGGCGGCCTCATGTGCATGCCCAAACTTCTCTGAGATGGTGTCATTTATTTTATCAATGATATAGTGTGATTCACCTAGTTTACTCATGTGGGACTCAACACAAATACTAACATCACCTTCCAAGTTAGTTAAGAAGCTGGTGGACTCCAACACTTCCTTCTTGATCTTGAGACTCATCTCATCATCACATGAAGGGGCATCAAGAGAGAGAGAGAGAGTAGAGGATTTAGGAGTTACCACAGAGGCTTTATCCATCAGGCGTGTGGACTTGGTGACGTTCTTGTTATCATTGGAAGAGACAAAGAGAGATGGCGGTGAAGTGATTGAGGTAGAGGAGGAAGTGGTTGGGGTAGCGAAAGCGGTAAAAATTGTGTCATTGGAATCCACCCCCACAATCTCTTCATCTTCATCATCACTCTCATCCTCTTGAGTTTCCTCATATTCTCATGAACCATCAACACATATTTTTGTGGTTCCTTCTTGTTTGGGAAATTCTTGTTCCAAAGTTCTATTTTTGGACATTCTTGATGAAGTTCTTGTTTGAAGTGGTCTTGTTATTGAATTTCAACACAATCCTTCCTCCATGGTATTCTCTCTTCTCATATGGGAATTCGGCAACAAAGTGGAAATTGAAGCATGATCTAAACTTGGGCCTTGAGTTTCTTGGGTTGACACTTGAGGCATTGCCCTTTCCTTGATTCCTCCAAAAGGTCCTTGCAGCTAGAGCTAGATGCTCATGCAAGGCACACTTTATGTATTCGGCATCACCTCCTACCACCTCCAAGCCATCATATTCTTCCTCATAGACTTGGACCTTGGCCTTCAAAGCAAGGGTAGAAGAATCCATCCTCCGATCATGAGCAAGAGAATCATCGGAGATCTTGTCGATGATTCCAAGAGACACAATATCACTTAGCACTTCATTTGAAGTCATGGCATATAAATCCGATGTTGAGCGAATATTGTTGGTGAAGTATCTTAAGAAGGGCAAGATGGATTGCATGAACTTGCGCTAGATCCACTTGTCATCAACATCCTTGCTCCCATGGTCAATCATCCTAATAGATAGAGCGGTGACCTGTCGATATAGCTCTTCGGGAGTCTCGTCTTACTTCCCAACAAAGGCAATGGCTTCATAGTGTATTTATTTGAACTTGGAGCTTTGAATACTCTTATTGCCAAGATAGACACGTTCAAGAGAATACCATGCATCCTTGTCGGTCTCATAGGAGCCAATGTGAATCATTTTATCATGGGTCAAGGAATCTTGGAGAATGGCCAAGTGATAACCCCCAAGTGCAGGGGATCACCATAGTACAATTCGACAAGTATTTGAGTGTCGAGGAGCTAAAGGTAAATTATCTATTGTCTAAAGCCCTATATGTTGGAGATATGCCCAAGAGGAAATAATAAAGTGGTTATTATTATATCTTTGTGTTTATGATAAATGTTTACATCCCATGCTATAATTTTATGAAAAGGAAACATTAATACTTGTGTGTTTTGTAAACATAAAAGAGTCCCTAGTAAGCCTCTTGTTAAACTAGCTTGTAGATTAATAGATGATCATGGTTTCCTGATAATGGACATTGGATGTTATTAATAACAAGGTCATATCATTAGGAGAATGATGTGTTGAACACACACCCAAAGTAAGCATAGCATAAGACCAAGTCATTAAGTTCATTTTTCTATAAGCTTTCAAATACATAGTTACCTAATACTTCGACCATGAGATCATGTTAATCACCATCACCAGATGAGTGCTTTGATGACATCAAAAGACACTTCTGTAACTGGTTGGTTATAAAGGTGGCATTGGGTATTCTGAAATTATGTGTTGAAGCGCATGGATCAAGAGTGCGATTTGTCCATCCATATGACGGATAGATATACTCTGGGCCCTCTCAGTGGAATGTCATCCAATTGGCTTGCAAGCATGTGACTAGGTCATAAGCGATGTCATATCACGGAACGAGTAAATAGTACTTATCGGTAACGAGGTTGAACTAGGTACAGAGTACCAACGATCAAACGTCGGATAAGTAAAGTATCGTGCAAAAAAAGGATCGGTATCGTATGTGAATGGTTCATTCGATTAAGAAGTTATCGTTGAATATGTGGGAGACACTATGGATCTCCAGGTCCCGCTATTGGTAATTGATTAGGGAGGTGTCTCGATCATGACTGCATAGTTTACGAACTGTAGGGTGACATAGTTAAGGAATCGATGTTGTTTAAGTAGATATGGAATGTGAATTGGAGACCAAATTTTGTTCGGAGTCTCGAATTGGATCCAGGACATCACGAGAAGATCTAGAATGGTCCAGAGAATAGGATTCATATAAGGAAAGTAATTTTCTAGGGTTTGGAAATGTTTTTGGTGCTTTGACCGGAAGCTTCTAGAATATTCTAGAGGGACCACCAGCGGGTCCACCACCCCAAGAGGGGCCACATGGGCCGAGGGTATGCTACGGGGGCCATGGGCCAGCAGCACCATGACCCAAAGGGTCAAACCGTCCACCACAAGGGAAGAAGGGGCAAAACCCTAATTTGGTAAGAGGAAACTTGGGGAGAAGTTCCCACCTCTCCCCCTTGGCCGCCGAGTTGGGGAAGGACACAGCCAGGGCTAGGAACCCTGACCCCCCCATCTATATAAGGATGGGTGGTGGTGCACCCTTGCCCCGTCACCTTAACCCTAGTCGCCGCCCCTCTCCCTATTCCACCTCTTGCTCCGGCTTAGGCGAAGCCCTGCAGAATTCTTCTCCTCCACCACCACCACTGTAGCATCCCAATTGTCTAACAATTGCAATGCTACTAGCCTAGTCTATATAATGGCTACTTCAAATATATAATTGTTGCATCATCATTATATCATGCTCATGTCATCATGCCACCTTGCATTTGAGCATCATATAAAACCCCTTTTTGTTTGGTTCTTATCTCATATGCATTGTTAATTGTATTTGCCTCTTGATATTGTATTTGGGTCTTGATATATTGTTTAATGCCCAAGTTGAGTTGGGGGCATATCTCTTATTAACTCCACCACCTTTCTTTCACCACCTTATAATTCCACCATCCAACTAAATATGAGCTTGGCACTTATTGGTTTTACCTCTAGCTCATGTGGGTTGGGATGGATCCAATTCTTTCCACATGCTCTCATCTTAGCATCATGTTGTTTTCACATCATTGATATATGAGAGTCACATGGCCACCTTTGCATGCCTTGTGAGTGGAACCTTTTCCTAGCTTCCATATGGATTATCATGGATTTATGCTCATGTTGGGGTATTTTTGGGACTACTAAACATCTAGTGGAATAAACACACTAGCAAGTACCAATTATAATCCAATGTGGTCATCTCCATCTATTCCACTTGGGGCTTTCTTTTAAATTCTTGGTTTGGCTTTATTCCACTTGTGGGAATGCATAAGATTAAGGCCATGTGATACAATTGTTTTCACAAAATAAACATGGTATTTAATACTTTGCATGGGCCATGCAAGTACCCCCTTTTGCTTGTCCTTTGGATTTCATTTGAATTTTGAGTGAATCTAACCACACACATCCCTCTCTCTCTCTCTTTTCCCTCACCTTCCTCTCTAAACCTTTCCACCTTTTTGTCTTTCCTTGTCTTGGGTCTTTTTCTTCATCTACTTGGTTATGCTTTGCATGATCAAGTGGGATCATCACCATACCCCCTCTTTTCCATACCTAACCCTAACCCTCACATCCCCCTCTCACCTAAACCCTAAAACCCCTCTCGCTAGCTCCTCTCTCCAACCCTACCCTAACCACTCTTGCCGAGGCTACCCTTCCCCTGCCCTAGCTACCAACCCACCCAAGCCCCAAACCGAGGCCACCAAACCCTAACCCGACCCTAGTGCAACCCTAGCCGAGCCTCCCCTCTCCTCCTTTCTCCTCTCTCTCTGCCTGTTGTGCCCCACCCCGAGCCTGGCCCTCCTTGGACGCCCTCTGGTCCCACCTGGAAGCCTCCCCCTACCTGCCCTGCCTCTGTCCCAGCTCGAGCACGTGAGGTGGTAGGAGGAAAAGGGGCACCCGAGCCACCTTTTCCATCTAACCCACTCCCCACGGCACCCCTCACCCTCTCTGCTTTACCCCTCCCACCTCTCTGCCTCGCCCTGCTACCCCCAGATCTACCCCAGGCCGCCCCCTCTCTCCCTGCCTTCCCTCGCCGTCGTCTACCCCATCACCGGCCACCGTCGGCTTCGGCGTCCACCAGCAGTTCGAGGAGGCGGACGTGGTGTTGTGGTCGTCGAGGAAGGACAGGAGGACCCCGGCGTCGCCTCTGTACACAGCAGCGAGGAGAAGGAAGCCCCAACCCGCTACACGCCGACGCGTCTCGCCGGAACCCTAGCTACGCTCGGCCTCTGCGTCGTCGACGATCGCCAGCGCCTCTGCCCGAACCAACTATGCCAGCACCCTCTCGGTGAGCCCCTGTACCTCCCTGACATGATCCCCTTTGTCGTGCAGCCCTGGATCCGCCGGCCCTTTCGTCGAGCGCACTCCGCCATTGCTGGTTTGTTTGCTCGCTCCCGCACCGCATAGCCCATATCTAGGCCCCGCCCGCTCTCCTGACACCAAGCCTAGCCTACCGCAGCGGTAACCGCCGCCGAGCGCGAGCCCAGGTCGCAGGTTCGAGTTCCCAGCGTGCCAGGCTGCGCGTGCGAGCACCGATCCGTCCGCGGGGGAAGATCCACAGTGGCCGTGGCAGTTTAGCGAATATCCCCCCACCTTTTTGATCTCGTCAACCCGCGCTCCCCTCCGCCCCACCTGTCAGCGGCTGTGTTCGTTTTGCAGAAAACACCCAGGCTTTCGTAAACCTCAACCCGCGCTCCCCTAGCGACGCCACGTGGTCCACCACAGGCCTTGACATCACGTGGGGCAGTCCTTGGGCCACTTCTGCATCTCTGAGGCTAGCTCAGCTCGCGGTGGCAGAAGGATTTCTGTGCGCTGTGCTGCTGAGTCAGCTCTGGCCCCACCTGTAATTGACTGTGGCTAGCTTGAGCTGAGTAATAAAAGCACTTTCTGTTTTCTGGTTTAATTCAAACTTATTTCAAATTTAATTCAAATTTTAATTCTGTTTTAAAATAACTTTTAAAATATAAATCCAAATTAAACAAATAATATATGTTTTCAAATCAGAAAAATGTGAGGAATTCAAATATGCCATATAAAATATATTTTGGACACTTTATTTTCCAAGTTAATTAAAATTACAAATAAATGCCCTTCTTCCTTAATTAATTAATAACTTTTGTTTTATAACTCCAAATTTAACAAATGATATGTCTAAAATGATTAGCTCGACGAGACCTTTCTGTTTATGCAATCCTTTATCTGTTTTGCAGCATGCATCATATAAATATAATGTGTACAGCAACTTAATTGAGGATAAAATGTGGCCAAAACTCAATAAAATGATTTATTCTTGTATTCCACACCTCACCCATGCCATGCTACATTATTGCCATGCAAATTGTGCATCATTCATCATGGCATGATTGTTTGCTTGTTGCATTTTATTCATATGCTTGTGCACTTTATTTATGTTGGCCCTTGTGTTTGGTTCTTCTTGAATAGGCGAAAGGTGGGATATATCAAGATACCCAGGAGCACCACCCAGATCCTTCTCTCGCTTCAACTGAGCGGCCAGGCAAGCACTACCACATGCTTGCATACATATAGTACCTATTGCCTCTTTCTTATTCTTGCATCATTGAGTCGCGATTGCATTAATCTGAATCCCAAGTATTGCATAGCCTTTACTTTTAAACCCCACCGAAGCTTGTTCCTCCATCCCATGAGCCATTACTACAGGAGTTGTTTGAGCCATGCAGTCGAGAACAACATGTGTAGGGTATGTGAGGGTCTGATGGATAACGAGGTACCTATACAACTTACTCTGAGTAGTAATCGGATAACTAATGAAAGTGGCATCGGTGAGCCATATTCGCTATTTGGTTTTTCAGGCTCACTTGTGTCCCGTAGGACCCTGAGTACTTGATTCCTGTTCCTTGAATATTCGCGCTATCCACATCCGGGAGGCTTATGAACCCCCCTGAGCCAGAGCTTGATTCATTCTTATTTCTTGGGGCCACAAACTAGTTTGAGGTTTTATTTACTATCCTGTACTTATGCCATGCTTTACTGCTTTATTTAAATTGTGCGAGGTTCTCACACCTTTGTCATGTTAGGTCCGTGACCGTTTTATTGTATCGACAAGCCCAGTCCACACTTTCGGGTTCCCGGTCATGACCGCCACACAAACCTTGAGTCCGTCTCGTAGCCGGCCAGCTTCATTGCGGGTAGCTTAATGGGGTGGCCCCCTGAAATATTTCTGAATACTGTAATTGCTTTGTCGTGACTGCCTCGTTGGGTTTTGATTTGGTTTTTCCGAGGCATATCGAGTGTGTGTTGCTATTTGTGCACCCCTGCAGGGTAAAACTTTCTGAAAGCCGTGTCCGTGTTATGGACGACTTGGAGCACAGTTTCTCGATCATAGACAAGCATAACTAAAGTACCACTTTTAATTTGACTAGACTAGGTATCGACTAGTAAATAGTGCAACACTCACGAAATGGATAATAAAACTGCCAGCGGATGGGGGTTGTTCGTCCGCTTCCTCGTGGCGAGGAGGAGGATGGATCTGTGGATATTACCGTTTTAACTGTTATAACTGTTGTTATTAATTCACGGACATCCGTCTATCTCTGGTTAGGCGGATGGTTAGCAGTATCTCAGAGAATTGCTAGGGTTTATCTTTTGCTGCAATTCGTCACCCCATGTTGTGTCCCCTTTAGAGGCATAAAGACTTGTTGAGTACCCCTAGGGTCTCACGATAAATTATTGGTTCGATGAACAGGTACACTCACAAGATGGATCTTGGGTGGAAGAGACTGATGTGGGCAACGATCATTCGGTGTAGAGATTCCGGGAACGGGGATCCGTGAGATCTATGGGCGGGATGTGCTTATTTATGGGGCATCTTATGCCGATTTGCTTCTTATCCGTACTCGGATTTTGTCTTCCGCTTCCGCCTGATTCTCTGATGTTTGATGTATGAGGAGATATCCTAAACTATTATATCTATCTAGGACATTTGGATCTTGCCGTATGGCGTTGCTATATTTCCTTTCTTTTAGATGGAATGGCTCTGATGTACTGTTGTATGGTGGCTTGCATACATACTCATTTGTGTATGTAGTTGATCCCTTCGCCTGCCGATTACGCCGCCCGTTCTTGTCCCGATGTTGGGAAATGGTTGGGACGGCCGAAAGGTATACCTGTGAGTGGCATTTGGGCCCCACCGTACTATTTCAACCATTTCTGCTCATCCAGGCTTGTAACTAGGAGCGTAATTCACCGAGGTAGTTACAATTGGTATCAGAGCCATCCCGACCTTCAGGGTCTCAGCCAAATGGTCGTTGTCTGTCTAGAAAATATTTTTGGTAGTTATGTATACTAGGGAAAAACAAAACGCGAGAGTAGGACTGCTTCCATTTTTCTTCTTACCCAACCACCACCCTTTTCTGGTAAGGAAGTGTAACGTTTTCAATCCTCTTCTTAAAATTCAAACTAGGATTCACGTGTTCTGGGTTCCGTAGTACCATAGGTTGTGTGTGTGTGAGTATGTGTGTGTGTAATTCCTTGTCTATCTGTTGCATCCAACTTGTTGTCTTTATCTGCCTTTGGTTATCAACTGTTGGTATATTCCATGCTGACAGGCTTTTGTAAACCGGCACGTTCTATCTGACTCCTTGTTAACCGGTGCCATCTTCTTAAGGGTGTCCTTCCTTCTAGCAACTCCACATTCTGTGTAAGCATCAGTTGCTAATCTCTACCTGATAAGTGGTTTTGCGCATCTATTGGTATTTTAATGCCGAAAAATGCGGAAAATTTTTCTTTAATACATCTGTGTTTCCACACTCCTTTCCAGTCATGTGTGAAACATTATCTATCTCCCTTTTATCAGCATGTCCATGCTAACTCATTCTTTTGTCACCGGCGCTTAATCTCCAAATCTCTTGGGCTAATTACATAACGTGTGTCGATCCGATGCTGATGATTGTAATTTGGCTCTCGGCATAGCTATATTCCACTCATGATAAGTGTCGATTGGAATATGGAAAAATGCTATCAACCGTCACCATCTGGAGGATAAGGTTATCTCCTGTGATTTTGAGTACCCCGTGATCATATCTATGCATATTCAAGCATATTTGGCAATCCGGAGTTTCTCAAAGCACTACGGCGGTCTATCCTCTGTTCATCATGCTGCACATCTTTTTCAACCCCATATCTGCAAAATTCTCCTGGATACGAGGGAATTGCATCTTTTCGCTTCCGATAGCTTTGCTTAAGGTATGAGCTATCATCGTTTATTATCCAAGATCTCTTTATCTTTGTAACCAGTGACCCGATCGACAATGCGAATCAGGTGACATCTCTTTTTCTTCCGAAGGACCAGATAATCTATTCTTCCAGTGCATCTTCTTCAACACGAACCCGTGCTCTTAATATTGATCTTTCTAAGAGCGTTGAGCTCAGGAAGTGTTCGCGCATATGTTCGTTTCTCTCGCCTTTTGAACTTGGTATTCTGGGAATATCTTGTTAATCCATGGTGGTATATGTTGATAATATGCTTGCCTATTCGATATCGATGGAAGGACATCGAAGATCATCTATGTCTCTTTCTCTCAAGCTTCGAGAACACTGCCTGTGTGCAAAGTTCTCCAAGTGAGAATTCTGACTTTTTGAAGTCACCTATCTCGGCCACGTCCTTCTGCTAAATAGATCGCTTCAATTCTGGAATCAGCAAGTTCATTGTTAATTCCATCCTCCATCTTCAATCAAACCCGGAGTTGTTCCTTGTTGGCAAGTTATCATCGTCGTTCCGCCGAAGTTTTCCTCAAGACTGCTAAATCTCTCTCAATCATTTCAAGAAGAACATGGAGTTCTTTCACCTCAGTCTCGTTAAGTAATCTCTTGAAACCCTCTCGCTCTATCGTCTATGCTCAATCCACCGGAGGCCATGAAGACCTTCCAGATCTTGTTTTCCTTCTGTTCAAGTTGGTGCTATCTTTTCTGTAGCTGTTGAATCTTGCAGTTCTCCTCCGTAATCTTCCGTCATATCTTTCCGGTGGCTTGGTACTTCCAACATGACGACAACATCATCATCCTTATCTATCTTGGATTCGGTGAATCGGTTGCATCTATCCTTGTTTTCTAACAGAGTTCCATAAGCTCTTCTTATCAATACCTTCAGTCTGTTTCGGTAGTTGGGTTGCATGGTTTTCTTATTCATGTGCGGAGTAATGCTTTGAGTGCGGGATGGAGTAGCTACCATACCACTACTCTTATCATTCGCTCTTGTACATTGAATTGGTGAATTAATGTGATTTCACTCATTCCACGGAAGTTAGAAGTGGCCTTTATCCCTTGATACTTTTACTTCCGTCTTTGTTTGTCCGGAGTGCTCTCTCGAAGAAAGTAATCAATAATCTCTTGTAGGTGATCTCGTCCTTTCTACACGGAGCAAAATCCTCAATTATCTGGTGGAAACAAACGCAAACTCTTTTCTGTCCTCGTCTTTCTACCGGTGCTCGACATCCCCAAACAAGATGAAAGGAAACTATATCTCTCTTTGTTTCATCAATTCTTTTTCTGTGGTAAAGCCAATTATGGTCGATGCCATCAGCCGCAAATCTATTGCGTTAGACTCAAGGCTAAAGAAAGCAATAAGTATCTCTACAATAAACTCCGGATCCTCCCTATTCTTTGCTTCTCGGGATTCCACCATGATCTGCCTTCACATCCATCTCTGGAAGTTATATCCGCGCACCTCAATTGCGTGACCCTTGGTTCTTACCGGTGCAACAAGAATATAATCCGACGATGTCTATCTAAATCTCTCTGTTGATATCAAGGGACTCTATTGTTTGAAGGCAATATTGTTTCCATGCTTCATTTCTCCAATCCGAGAGAGGATACGATGCTATTGTCATAGTAGTTCAAAACCTCTCCAATCTATCTCTTTTTCTTCCGGCGAGTTAAAGGTTCATCCTCTCTAGTATCAGTAAATCTTTAATCTTAATGGTGTGCCTTTCTTTATCCAGGATGCATCATCTTGTCTTTTCTTTCACAAGTGGTTCTATTCTTTTATCATGTTTCTTGGGAAAACCGGAACTATGTCCATCCTATCCTTCTTGTCTCAAGACAATCCTTCAACTCTTCTGACCGTTGTTTCTCAAGCAAAATGCAAGACTCGCAACAAGTCTAGCAAGTTTTGCAAGGTGTAGTGGTTGCACCATTCCGTTCTTCATCATCTTGGGGATGCAAGGGTCACCTTCGTTCCGAACACCCGCCTCTTCTTGTGTTGTTCTCTTTTCCTAGGAATCTCGGGGCGAGATTCTTGTTTAGTGGGGGAGAGTTGTAGCATCCCAATTGTCTAACAATTGCAATGCTACTAGCCTAGTCTATATAATGGCTACTTCAAATATATAATTGTTGCATCATCATTATATCATGCTCATGTCATCATGCCACCTTGCATTTGAGCATCATATAAAACCCCTTTTTGTTTGGTTCTTATCTCATATGCATTGTTAATTGTATTTGCCTCTTGATGTTGTATTTGGGTCTTGATATATTGTTTAATGCCCAAGTTGAGTTAGGGGCATATCTCTTATTAACTCCACCACCTTTCTTTCACCACCTTATAATTCCACCATCCAACTAAATATGAGCTTGGCACTTATTGGTTTTACCTCTAGCTCATGTGGGTTGGGATGGATCCAATTATTTCCACATGCTCTCATCTTAGCATCATGTTGTTTTCACATCATTGATATATGAGAGTCACATGGCCACCTTTTCATGCCTTGTGAGTGGAACCTTTTCCTAGCTTCCATATGGATTATCATGGATTTATGCTCATGTTGGGGTATTTTTGGGACTACTAAACATCTAGTGGAATAAACACACTAGCAAGTACTAATTATAATCCAATGTGGTCATCTCCATCTATTCCACTTGGGGCTTTCTTTTAAATTCTTGGTTTGGCTTTATTCCACTTGTGGGAATGCATAAGATTAAGGCCATGTGATACAATTGTTTTCACAAAATAAACATGGTATTTAATACTTTGCATGGGCCATGCAAGTACCCCCTTTTGCTTGTCCTTTGGATTTCATTTGAATTTTGAGTGAATCTAACCACACACATCCCTCTCTCTCTCTCTCTTTTCCCTCACCTTCCTCTCTAAACCTTTCCACCTTTTTGTCTTTCCTTGTCTTGGGTCTTTTTCTTCATCTACTTGGTTATGATTTGCATGATCAAGTGGGATCATCACCATACCCCCTCTTTTCCATACCTAACCCTAACCCTCACATCCCCCTCTCACCTAAACCCTAAAACCCCTCTCTCGCTAGCTCCTCTCTCTCCAACCCTCTACCCTAACCACTCTTGCCGAGGCTACCCTTCCCCTGCCCTAGCTACCAACCCACCCAAGGCCCAAACCAAGGCCACCAAACCCTAACCCGACCCTAGTGCAACCCTAGCCGAGCCTCCCCTCTCCTCCTTTCTCCTCTCTCTCTGCCTGTTGTGCCCCACCCCGAGCCTGGCCCTCCTTGGACGCCCTCTGGTCCCACCTGGAAGCCTCCCCCTACCTGCCCTGCCTCTGTCCCAGCTCGAGCACGTGAGGTGGTAGGAGGAAAAGGGGCACCCGAGCCACCTTTTCCATCTAACCCACTCCCCACGGCACCCCTCACCCTCTCTGCTTTACCCCTCCCACCTCTCTGCCTCGCCCTGCTACCCCCAGATCTACCCCAGGCCGCCCCTCTCTCCCTGCCTTCCCTCGTCGTCGTCTACCCCATCACCAGCCACCGTCGGCTTCGGCGTCCACCAGCAGTTCGAGGAGGCGGACGTGGTGTTGTGGTCGTCGAGGAAGGACAGAGGACCTCAGGCCGCCTCAGACACAAGAGCGAGGAGAAGGAAGCCCCAACCCGCTACACGCCGACGTGTCTCGCCGGAACCCTAGCTACGCTCGGCCTCTGGGTCGTCGACGATCGCCAGCGCCTCTGCCCGAACCAACTATGCCAGCACCCTCTCGGTGAGCCCCTGTACCTCCCTGACATGGTCCCCTTTGTCGTGCAGCCCTGGATCCGTCGGCCCTTTAAGTGGCGCACTCACAAGGCCTTGCTGCCGGTTTTGCTCGCTCCCGCACCGCATAGCCCATATCTAGGCCCCGCCCGCTCTCCTGACACCAAGCCTAGCCTACCGCAGCGGTAACCGCCGCCGAGCGCGAGCCCAGGTCGCAGGTTCGAAGTTCTCATGCGTCGCCAAGCGCATGCGAGCACCGATCCGTCCGCGGGGGAAGATCCACAGTGGCCGTGGCAGTTTAGCGAATATCCCCCCACCTTTTTGATCTCGTCAACCCGCGCTCCCCTCTGCCCCACCTGTCAGCGGCTGTGTTCGTTTTGCAGAAAACACCCAGGCTTTCGTCAACCTCAACCCGCGCTCCCCTAGCGACGCCATGTGGTCCACCTCGGACATCACGTGGGGCGAAGTCACCGCTGTCGACCTTTGTCATCTCGTGGCTAGCTTAGCTCGCGGTGGCAGAAGGATTTCTGTGCGCTGTGCTGCTGAGTCAGCTCTGGCCCCACCTGTAATTGACTGTGGCTAGCTTGAGCTGAGTAATAAAAGCACTTTCTGTTTTCTGGTTTAATTCAAACTTATTTCAAATTTAATTCAAATTTTAATTCTGTTTTAAAATAACTTTTAAAATATAAATCCAAATTAAACAAATAATATATGTTTTCAAATCAGAAAAATGTGAGGAATTCAAATATGCCATATAAAATATATTTTGGACACTTTATTTTCCAAGTTAATTAAAATTACAAATAAATGCCCTTCTTCCTTAATTAATTAATAACTTTTGTTTTATAACTCCAAATTTAACAAATGATATGTCTAAAATGATTAGCTCGACGAGACCTTTCTGTTTATGCAATCCTTTATCTGTTTTGCAGAATGCATCATATAAATATAATGTGTACAGCAACCTAATTGAGGATAAAATGGGGCCAAAACTCAATAAAATGATTTATTCTTGTATTCCACACCTCACCCATGCCATGCTACATTATTGCCATGCAAATTGTGCATCATTCATCATGGCATGATTGTTTGCTTGTTGCATTTTATTCATATGCTTGTGCACTTTATTTATGTTGGCCCTTGTGTGTTTGGTTCTTCTTCGAATAGATGCTGAGCAGGGGATATATCAAGATACCCAGGAGCACCACCCAGATCCTTCTCTCGCTTCAACTGAGCTGCCAGGCAAGCACTACCACATGCTTGCATACATATAGTACCTATTGCCTCTTTCTTATTCTTGCATCGTTGAGTCGCGATTGCATTAATCTGAATCCCAAGTATTGCATAGCCTTTACTTTTAAACCCCACCGAAGCTTGTTCCTCCATCCCATGAGCCATTACTACAGGAGTTGTTTGAGCCATGCGAGTCGTAGAACAGCATGTGTAGGGTATGTGAGTGTCTGATGGATAACGAGGTACCTATACAACTTAATCTGAGTAGTAATCGGATAACTAATGAAAGTGGCATCGGTGAGCCATATTCGCTATTTGGTTTTTCAGGCTCACTTGTGTCCCGTAGGACCCCGAGTACTTGATTCCTGTTCCTTGAATATTCGCGCTATCCACATCCGGGAGGCTTATGAACCCCCCTGAGCCAGAGCTTGATTCATTCTTATTTCTTGGGGCCACAAACTAGTTTGAGGTTTTATTTACTATCCTGTACTTATGCCATGCTTTACTGCTTTATTTAAATTGTGCGGTCTTCACCACCTGTCTTGTTAGGTCCGTGACCGTTTACCATGTCGACAAGCCCAGTCACACTTTCGGGTTCCCAGTCGTTTACAGCCGGCCACACAAACCTTGAGTCCGTCTCGTAGCCGGCCAGCTTCATTGCGGGTAGCTTAATGGGGTGGCCCCCTGAAATATTTCTGAATCCTGTAATTGCTTTGTCGTGACTGCCTCGTTGGGTTTTGATTTGGTTTTTCCGAGGCATATCGAGTGTGTGTTATTTGTGCACCCTGCAGGTAAAACTTCAAAGCCGTGTCCGCGGTTATGGACGACTTGGAGCACAGTTTCTCGATCATAGACAAGCATAACTAAAGTACCGCTTTTAATTTGACTAGACTAGGTATCTGACTAGTAAATAGTGCAACACTCACGGAATGGATAATAAAACTGCCAACGGATGGGGGGGTTGTTCGTCCGCTTCCTCGTCGGTAAGCGAGGAGGAGGATGGATCTGTGGATATTACCGTTTTAACTGTTATAACTGTTGTTATTAATTCACGGACATCCGTCTATCTCTGGTTAGGCGGATGGTTAGCGAGTATCTGTAGAATTGCTAGGGTTTATCTTTTGCTGCAATTGCGTCACCCCAGGTTGTGTCCCCTTTAGAGGCATAAAGACTTGCTGAGTACCCCTAGGGTCTCACACGATAAATTATTGGTTCAGATGAACAGGTACACTCACAAGATGGATACTGGGTGGAAGAGACGGACGATGTGGGCAACGATCATTCGGTGTAGAGATTCCGGGAACGGGGATCCGTGAGATCTATGGGCGGGATGTGCTTATTTATGGGGCATCTTATGCCGATTTGCTTCTTATCCGTACTCGGATTTTGTCTTCCGCTTCCGCCTGATTCTCTGATGTTTGATGTATGAGGAGATATCCTAAACTATTATATCTATCTAGGACATTTGGATCTTGCCGTATGGCGTTGCTATATTTCCTTTCTTTTAGATGGAATGGCTCTGATGTACTGTTGTATGGTGGCTTGCATACATACTCATTTGTGTATGTAGTTGATCCCTTCGCCTGCCGATTACGCCGCCCGTTCTTGTCCTGATGTTGGGAAATGGTTGGGACGGCCGAAAGGTCTACCTGTGAGTGGCATTTGGGCCCCACCATACTATTTCAACCATTTCTGCTCATCCAGGCTTGTAACTAGGAGCGTAATTAACCGAGGTAGTTACAACCACCACGCCATGGTGCTTCTGGGATTTCGAGGGGATATACTACCTTCGTTGCCCGCTAGAACAGGGAGAGGAAGGTCTTCATCGACAACATACGTCTGACCGAGTGCGGAAGCACTGCCGGAACATGGCGCCAGAAGGATCGTCATCGCGATCTTGATATCGGCAAGTGATCGACTACACCAACCACGAGATCCGATCTCATTAAATGCTTTGGATCTTCAACGGTTAGTTCTCTCCAATCTCATTGCACCTATCTCATGGATTAGATCTTGGCTTTGCCATAGATTGGATCTTGGTTTTATGTGTTCTTGCAATAGATTTTTTTTTGTTTTCCATGCAACAAACCCTACAGTGGTATTAGAGCCGAATATATGCGTACATCTGTTGCACGAGTAGAACGCAATGGTTTTGTGGGCATTGATGCTCTTGTTGTCGATTTATTTTCGTGTACTTTGCATCTTGCGGGATGGTGGGATGAAGCGGCCCGGTCTAATCTTACATGTCGTCACACTTGAGACTTCCTCCACGCTCAATGTGCAACTTGTATTGCACATGTGGATTTGCGGGCGTCTGTCTCTCCCACCATAGTTAAGATTAAATTTACAATGGGCACTTGACAACACTTGTATCAGCGTTGTGGTTCATGTTCGTAGGTAAGAACGGTTCTTATTCGAAATCCCCAAGCCACGTAAAACATGCAAAGAAAATTAGAGGCGCCTAACTTGTTTTTTGCAGGGGCATGTGATATGATATGGCCATGATGTGATTGTGATTATATTTGATGTATGCAATGATCCTTATTGTAATATGGAAACTGGAAGGATCCTAATGGTTGCCTTTTAATTCGTTAAGACATGCGTGTCTATTCATCATGTAATAGTTTTATTCCAAGCAGTTGTAATAGTTGTTATTGGTGATGGATAACCATGAAGCGGCGCCACTGACCTTGACGCCACGCTGGTGATGATAGAGATCATGTCTGTGCTTTGGAGATGGAGATCAAAGGAACAAGGAGAAAGGCCATATCATATCACATATTATGAATTGCATATGATGTTAATCCTTTTTATGCATCTTGTATTGCTTAGATCATGACGGTAGAACTATAAGATGATCCCTCTCACTAAATATCATGTAATAAAGTGTTCATCCTTAGTAGGAACCATTGCTAAGACTCGTCGTTTCAAAGCATCTCGTGATGATTGGGTGTGATAGATTCTATGTGTACATACAACAGATGCAAGCCAGATTTGCACATGCGGATACTAAGGTTAATCTTGACGATCCTAGCATGTACAGACATGGCCTCGGAACACGGAATACCGAAAGGTAAAGCCTGAGTCAAATGGATGATATGATGAAGATGTTGATTGTTCGCCTTTAAAGCTACATATTCTCTCATGATGATCACACTTGGTGTAGTGGATTTGGTTCGTGTAGTCACCAAAATGACTCGAGGGATGTTGTTTTCAGTGGGAGTTCAAATAGTAATATGATTAAAGTTGAACACAATTTATCATAAATTAAATCGAAGTGAATTTGCATAATTGTTGTAGTCATTGGCATCCGTTCACCATGTTACACTTAGTTATAATTGAGATAATAGAACTATAGAATTCTGGATTGTTACTTTATGAAATGGTATCTTTTTTTAGTGTCAATCTAAAGTTTAAAAGTCCTATTGAAAACTTTTGGCAAACTCTATTTACTCCATGACGTTTAATAAGTAGTATTAAATCAAGAGTAAAAATTCCAGTGTTAGTATCTAAATATCATGTTTGCCTCCATGATTCTTGATATTCAAAAGAGTGTTTTAATATCAAGGTTATCTAGGAGCTGAAAGAATTGTTTCAGAAACCATCATTTGTGGAAGATATTGCAATACCTAAAACAATGTTTTGGTTGCAACATGATAGAGTATAATTTGGCAAAATATATGTTCTCATATTTGATGATAATATGCAAAGGTTGGAGATGCTAGACATCCTAATCCTCCCAAAAAAATTGGAAAGCAACATTATACTCGCGATTCTCCTTTATAAGCTATGGTAGCTTGATCATGAAAGTTGTCATGATAAGGATGAATAAAATGTGTAGGTAAAATGTTTACTATGCTAAAAGATTACTAAAGAATGGATTTTGAAAGAACGTCAAACATTTCATGATGGCGATCTACTTCAAAGTGCAAGTCCAAAGGTATTAGTATTTGACTATACACACTTTGGACTATGTGTCATGTGCATGGAATCAGTGTTGATGTTGATAGATTCATCTGAAAGGGAAAGGACATGCTGAAAGAGAATCTCAGAAATATTTGGAAAAAAAAGGAAAGACTTGAATTGTCCATCTTGGGTATATAGAAGATCTACATGTTATGGTTGTATTCTTCACTTGTTAAAACAATGTGGTTCTTGGGTATTGGATACCGAATGGTTGGTGTGAAATGTCATGCAGGACAACACAATTCATAAACTGCAATGGCCTAAGTACCCAGCAACAGAATATGTGTAGCACCCCAGATTTACGGTCCGAGAATGCCCGTTATGCATGTAATTCACATTCCCATGATCATTGAGCCATGAGCATAACCGACCAGTATCATTACAACATCCATAAAGAATGAAAACAGGTACTTACATTAATGCCCTTATGGTGATACAACATCAATAGCAGAAGTCTTCAAGCGCAGAGCCCATGTCATGCCCTAACCTACAGGCGACTAACTGGGAGACGACCTAGCTCGCATAGACGTCAGCACCTTTGTCACTTCTTAACATCTACAATCTGTCCAAGTAAATAGCCAGGGACAAAGCCGTGAGTACTTTTGTATGTACTCGCAAGACAACCAAGATAAGTTAAACAAGGATAATGCATATTTGGCCGTGGCGAGATAGCTCTACACTATAGTTGTTTTTGAAGAAACTAAACTGGCATCTCTACATCTTTGTTGATAAGGAGTTTTGAAAACATGGCTCCTTTTAGAAAATCGGGATATCTCCATATCCTTGATAAAAAACTTTTTGAAAATAGTTTAGAGTAAAACCCCTTTTTAAAACTTCTTCGACCATCTCTAGTCAAATAAAAGCTCTTGCTCATACTTCCACGTGACCAAGTCACATCCTCTTTATCCATCTCAAACATATCCCAAGGGTACTCGCAGCAACCACCTTTCCAACTGTCCTTGACCGTGGACATGGCTAATCAAATAGATTAGACTCTACAGAGTTTGTGCACTTTACCCACAAGAATCAATACATCCGCCGGGATACAACCACGCCCCGCTAAACACGGTAGACGGGGGTTCGGATAATCAAACCTAACCTTTCATTTGTCCATCCCTAGCAAATGCGGCTTTTCCTTATGGGTTGTTCTCTCCGGCATGAGTATGTGGCACGACGGCCATAGTCCTCCCTTCCGCACAAGCCTATTCCCCAAACCATAGTTTGGAATATAGTAATTTGACTCCACTTCCTTCCGTACATACAGTAAGTCATACCGTCCGCGAGAGACCCAATTTTTGCACCGGTACCTTGTCCATGGCAGTCCGGATATCAGGGGATTTCTTCCCTTTAGCGAGTATGAGCAGCCCCAGCTAAAGAACACAAGCTAAGAGTTAAGCCCCATCGATTGGGTAGTGTGGTTGCACGGATAAATTGTTCCGGTAAAGGAGTAGAACATCCCTTTCTCTTTCTCTTGCTCAACCTTCTCTTTATCCTCCTCATGTCCTCTTTAGTAAAACCTCCACTAAGAAACGATGCCTCTTTCCAAGGGTTTTATTTTGAAAAATTTATAGCAGGGTAAAACCCAAAATATTTTATCATTGAAAACCCGTAGTTTCCAAGAGGGAAGATGCTAAGCATCTTAGCCTCGATCTAAAGGATAAAGATTGATGTCAATAGTTAGGTGTCCTAATGGACACTCATCCATAACTTGGAGGAGCCAAGTTACTCACGCTTTTTTAATTGGAAACAAAGCATGCATTTAATCGTGAAGTTCATAAACGAGATATAAAAAAATTGATAAAAATGAGTAGGTCAATATAGGAGTTCAGGAATGGTGGCTTGCCTGTGACTAGCGAGATGTCCCTTGATGGCGGTAAAAAACCAGAATACCGAGTATAATAATAATAAGAGAAACCCGATGCTTCCTTCTTCTCAGCGTCACACAATCGCGACTATCGCCGTTATTGACCATACATGCATACAAACAATACCACAATCAACACAAGGCATAGAATCATCAATACATACAGCAAGCAATCATACAACACTTGATATAAAACAATAGGATGGTGGAGGATTTGGTTGTGGATACAAAGGAAATGCTTTGGTTGCATTTGTGGATTTTCCAAATTAGATTTATAGTCCAAACTACCTAGATAAGGGGTTCTAGAGTAAGGCCAATTTTTGTATGATACCATTAGATAGGTATTGATAAAATGAATCAAACAAAACTAGTTTCACTATTTTATCAATTTCCATTGATTTATAATGATTTTTATAGTGGATAAATCTCTAGTTTTAGGAAATAATACACTAGACAAATTCTGGAGCTCCAAAAAATATTTACTTGGGTGATGTGGTATTATTTGGTGGATTGATTCAAGAGGTGTTGGAATAACCTCATAACAATTACCAGAATGCCCTTGAGAAATTCCCAAAGACAGTACTGGATAAGATTTGTCTTTTTCACCAGATTAAATATATAAGGAGTTTTGATGTGATTCCAAAGACACAAGTTAGGTACAATGAGTACCTTTTTGTAGAAATTTTAATCACACCTTTTGGAATTACAAAACTACTATAGTGATGTTTCTACTAAATAAACCGCTCACATAATAGTTTGATTCACCAAAATTTACTAGGTGCTTAATAAATTTTGGGCTCCTAGGGTTTGATATATATATGGGTATTTAGATGTAAAGAGAGTTGGAAATAGGTCAAAATCCTTTGTGGTTTTTCCTAGAGAATTTTATAAAGCCATAAATGTGTTGTTTTTGTTATTTTCAGCATGGGGAAACTAGGAAGCAATGTTAGGTGGGACTAGGGGGATATGCAAGGTATAACTGAAACCTTTCAGTAACAAAAGGGTTTGTGTAGTTTGGATTTATAGAGCTCAAAGAAAGAATTGAATGGAAAAAGGGCTACCTCTAGGTAGATGATTTACTACATTTAAACCAAGTATTCATTGGGTCCATTATTGGTACTACATGTTGAAGAAATACTTCAGGTATACTAGGAAAAGTAGATCTGTTCGTTTGGAGTCATTTTCCAATTTCAAAACAATTTAAAATAGAATGTATTTACTAGCTCTATAAATCATATGTTAAAAAAAGGACCAAGCACTACTAGGAAACTAGCTATAGATAGACAGACCTTCTTTGACGCATGGTTCTGACCATGCGCCACAAAATATGTCCAGTGGCACATCTCTCCCAATGTGCCACAGAACCCTAAAACATCTGTGGCACATGGAATTTGGCAATGCACCACAGAAGTGAGGTGGGACCCACACCAGGCCTTGGTCTATAAAACATTTGTGGCGCATGTGAGCATATGCGCCACAAAAGTTTTCACTTATGTGGCGCATATAACCAGATGCGCCACAGAATCATTAGGTGGGACCCACATCAGGCGGGATTTGACCTTTCTCTGACCAACCATCTGTGGCACATATGGTTATATGCGCCACAGAAGTTTATATCTTTTGTGGCGTATATCACCATATGCGCCACAAAACAAGGATGTGGGCCCCACAGTCTGGCCACCTATGTCCAAGATTCTGTGGCGCATATATAGATATGCGCCATAGAAGATCAAACTTATGTGGCGCATATCTACAATATGCGCCATAGAATGGTGCGTGCTACTCAGAATATGTTGAGAATTTCTAGTACATTTTCCTCTTGCTTTTCCCAACTAAACAAGTACCAGTGGCATAGGTAGAATACTATACAATCTACTAGATAGACAGTGACATACATCATTGAAAATGCACATGCTAAGCATAGCCCTTGAATAGAAAACACAACAATACATTATTGCAAATGCACAAACTACAACAAACATTGCAAATTCCTTCACATAGCTGGGGGCAATGGCGGTGAAAGATGCCAGAACTCCCTGTTCACGCGCGCCTGCAGCTTGCGGACGTGCTCCTCCATGGACATGTTGGGGTCAGTGGATAATCGCTAGCCAAGTCGGCAAAGAAGACCTCCATGAAAAATGAGGCGTGGATACTCGCTAGCCAAGTTTCAACTTCTATGGCGCATTCCAGTGATACGCGCCATAGAACCTTGGCCCTTAGCCAAATAACCGGATGCGCGACCCTTTCCCCCTAGCTTTCCTCCACCCCTCCCCCCCACCCCCCGCGCGCCCAAATCGAACCCTAGCCTAGCCGAACCGCCGCCGCCGCTCGCCTGCACGCCTCCACCGCCGCACGCCTCCGCCGCTCGCCCTAGCACCTGCACACCGGAGATGGAGGAGGAGCCCGTGGTGGAGGAGGAGATGGAGCCCATGGAGGAGCAGGAGCAGGAGCCCGTGGTGGAGGAGGAGCCGCCGCTTGATCACCATCCTTGCCGTCCACGCCATATGCCACCGTGTTTGTCGCCGCTTGATCGCAGTGACCGGGTGCAGGAAGCTGCAGGACACTGAGCTCTTAACGTGCCAGGACCGCTACGTCATAATCGATTACGCCAACAACAAGATTTTGCACGTGCACCTACATCGGTAACTAACGCCTCCTCTTCCCCTCCCCCACCATGTATTTTTTGTTTGATTCAGATAGATGTGAACTTCTTGTGTCTGTTCATGCTGAAGGCATCCCCCACATGTGAAAAATTTGTGTGTCAGCAGACTGTCCTAGCCCTTCACCAAAACTAGTGGATGTTTGCACCGTGCGTACTTTGGGTTGCTCGAGGTACTATTATAATTTATGTATGTAGTAGTGTAGTATCGTCTAGTCTGAGGAAAACGTAGCTAGTCTATTCAGTTCACATCTATGGCACACTGCTCGCCTCAATTTGCTATACTGTAATCTACGACTAGCATCGAGTGGCTGGTTCGGATGTTGAATTACAGTTTGGGGCGGCTGTTCGATCACCACATGGGGCTCATTCTATTGGTCAATTACTTCCTGGTGATCACCACAATTTGAATTACAGTTGTACACTTCGTAATTAAATGTAAAATCTTTTCTATACACCATACATATCAATTTATATAGAAGAGGCAACATCTTAATCTTTGGAATATACCTGGCACTTGTTTTTAAAACTTGGGGTACCTAGTCTGAGTTGGTGAACAGTTGCATTAGAATATTTGTTGAACTCTGTTTATTCTCTAGGATTAAAGATTAGACTAATACTTTATTAGGGTGATCTCCCTCTGTTTGGAGAAAGTAGGGATCATCATCTATCACTCTTAAAAAACACACTTTTTTGGACCAGTACCTGTATCACACCTGTATATGGACCAGTACATGTATACGTGTATAATACCTGCATAACACCTTATTATGGACCAATATTGTTTTTTAATACCTGAAATACATACCAGTGGTGCATCCCTTTTCACTTTCTGTGGGGCATATAACTTTTGTGGCGCATTTTCCATAATGCGCCACTGAACAACAGCCTGTGGCACATCGGGAAAAATGCGCCACAGAAGTATCATGAATTTTATGGCGCATTTCGAAATGAACCACAGAAGTTCTCATCGTGGAGACATAACAGTGGCGCATCTGATATGCACCACAAAAGGCTAAAAAGTATGCGCCACTGATTAAGGTTTTCCTAGTAGTGAAGGGTGGACGGGCCAGATTGGCAGGGTACTGGCCCAAGGGGGGTGGATCCGGCCCACCCGGCTTCTGTACACGCGGGAAGGGTGCATTTGAAAGGGCCCGCCGGGGCCCAACTGTCATTGAAGGGGGGCGCCGAAGGGGTATGAGCGTCTCAGGGTCGTCGGATCAAGTGGGCATCGATGACTCCGGGTTATCTTTAACCTCAGGCCATGGAAACCAGAGGGGAAACCATAGAGCACTAAGGAGGCGAAGAGGAGGGCTCATCCAGGAGGTGTTTGACGCCGGGATGTGCATTTTTTCAGCTTACCCCGACCCTTCTCTCTCGACTCAATCCCATTTATTCAAAAAAGTGCAAAAATGGTTTCTAGAAGCTAAATTGATATTTTTACATTGAACAAGGTTGTTTTTTGATGCGATATTTTCTTAAATACCATATCACACATTGGAGAATTTTAATAGAATTTATTTAGATATAAAAGTATTTTTAAGCAATTATTTCTTGTTTCTGCCATTTAAGAAAAAGGGCAAAAAGAAATAATAAAGAATCTCAAAAATATTTATTTTTGAGATGGGAAGGTGGAGTATGATATATAGAACTCAAATGTGCTTTGATTTGTAAAAGTATTTTGGAGGAAAACAAACTTTCCTTTATAAGAGAGGTTTTGAGAATTTTGCAAGATAAATAATTTAAATGGTTTTAGGTCCCAAATAATTATGGAAATTACTTGGAAAATTATCCTATCCAAGGTAGATGATATAAACTTGATGTATCCATCATGGACAACCTTGGGTTTTGAATAAATGTGGGGAAAATTATGGAAACTAGATTTGGAAGAAACTAGGGTTTTGCTAATTTTATGCCACCTAAACCTGGTTGGATTGGTGATCTCAGAGCTCGCCTTGGAGGACGGGATAGTTGGATGTGTATAGAATGTTATATAGATGATCATGGAAGCAAGGGTTAGGCTTGGTTGGGTTTGAGGTGGTCTAGAAGAGATGGCAAACTTTGTTGAAAAATAAGGCTGCCATAACAGAGTTGTCATGATGCCTCATAAACCATGGGGGTTTGGGAAGCAGAAAGCTCAAATGGAAACAAGTGGAGTGGGGATTGATAGGACATGATTGGTAGATCATAATCATGCAAAAAGTTGATCAAGGGGAGGTGGAATATAGATGTGAGCTTCTGCCAAAGTAGGCAAGATGATAAGGTTTGAAGAGAATATTATTATCTTGACTACAAAACCCTCATGGATGGGTGGGAACCAAAATGGTTTATCCAAAGGAAAGGGTGGTATTTGTTAGTACTAATGATGTACTACAAGATGTTTCAAATACATTCTCAAGAATGCACTATGATTGGAATAGGTAGAGTTCCAAAGATTGAATCTAGATAAGAATTCCAGATTTAGCCATTTTGGAAGATTTAGGGTTTTAGACTTGATTACCAGTGTAGATGATTTTGAGAGAAAGCTAAGGTCCAAACTCATGATCAAGTTGATAATTTTGATGTGTTAACTAAGTATATAGGATCCATGCTTATTTTGGGTCTTCACTGAGTTGGAAACTATTAGAAAGGGATTGTCCCTTGATTAATCTGGTTAGGGGCTGAGATGGTCACTTTAGTGGCCTAGGATAGATCCAGGTTTGGATGCTTGGTTTGAGATTGGTGATCGCAAACATAGATTGGGTCCTAAAGGATGAGCTACTTGATTAGCTCACTCTAGTTCCTAAGAAAACAAGGCAATCAGCAGATCAAGACAATTCATCAGATAGCAGATCAAGCTACTACTAAAGTCACCCTCAAGCCTATCTTGGGGTAAGCATGGGTGTTTTGAAGAGGTTGTGCTTTGAAGTAAGGTAAGTACCTCTTGGTATTTCTATCAAGATTGGATGAGAAGGTTTTTGGAAAGGTTTTGGAAAATCCTAGAGGTAAGGGTGGTTGAAGTTCTGTCTTTAAAACATAAGGAGATAATATGTAGGTCTCCGTAGTTTTGCTAATAGAACTAATAAAATATTTTGTTGTGGAAAAGTTATCTTGGATCAAATTTGAATTGTCGGAACATTTGAGAATATGAAAGAGGAGCCAAGACATCTCTCTCACAAAAATAGGTTGAGGTAAGGAGTATATCACCTAATACACAATCAGTTTCATGAACACAAGCAAACATTGCAACAATTAATAAGAAAAAGTTTTTGTTCTCCCTAATTTTTGCCTTTTTGACAAAAGATCAGAGCTGCTGATATTGGGTTGATGTTCGTCGAAAACAAACAAAGTGTTGTTGTTTTTCTCATTGACATCAAATCTTTCCTTAAAGATTTATTTCAATAGTTATTATTTTTGATCAAGTATTATGAGAAGAAAATGTTGTTAAAATAATTACCGTATTTCATATAAGATGGATGATTTACAAGTCTAGTTGGAGAAATCACATCCATAAAACTAAATTCTAAAAATGTTGCAAAAACAAATGATTGAAAGATCACTTAAGAAGTGGCATTGTCGTTTAAATTATATTGGAAAGAAAAACATGAAGAAACTCCATGTTGATGGAATTTTGGAGTCTTTTGATTTGGATCAAACGATGCTTGTGAGACTTTGCTAGAGATAATTGAAACTTTGTTCAAAGGCTAAAGAAGAACAAATGGCTAACTTATTGGAATTTGTACATATTTATGTATGTAGTACATTATGTGAAGTCGTGAGGGATGGATTTCAACTTCATATGCTTTCTCCGGAAACTTGAGTGAATATATCTGTATATTTACTTAATGAGGAAGAAGTGTGAAATATTTGAAAATGTTCAAAGACTTCAAAGATGAAGTGGAAAATCATTGTAACAAGAACATAAAGAATTTATCATTGGAGCATAAAGGAAGATATTTGAGTTACATGTTTAGCATAACACCTAAGATTTGCGGAATCGTTCCAAGGATTTGCATTTCTTGAAATACCATAGGATTATGGAGTGTTCGAGATATGCAATGAAACCTTGTTCGACATGGTGAGATCAAAGGTTTCAGTTATAAAAATTCCATTGTATTTTAAAGATTAAAGGTTTAGTGACTACCGCTTTTACATTGAAAAGAGCTCCATCGTGATCCATTGAAATGACTCCATATAAGTTATGGTCTGGGATAAAACCCAAGTTGTCCTTTCTTAAAATTTTGGTATTCTAGGCATAAGTAAAATGTTTACAAACAAAGTCAGATGAGCATGTCCTTGTATGTTATTTCAAATAACCGTTGGGTATTCCTCCATAACACTAAAGACAACCGTGTTTGTCACTTAGAACGTCAATTTTCTTTAGAAGGATTTTTTCGTGAAAAGTTAAGTGGGAGGACAATAGAACTCTGATAAGGTTATTGAACCTTAGCTATATGTGCTGAGTTGCACAGTGCCGGAAAGTTTCCCGGAGGCAGCAACAATGGTCATGTCTGAAGTGCCTCATAGGTTATGCTCACGGAGGTCTAAGTTCATATTGAACCAAGTAGGTCAAATAGATAATCAAATACTAGGACTTGAGAGTAAATGATTATTGTTTGACAATGATGAACCGACTATATGCAAGGAATTAATGATGGGCATTGACTCCGTCAAATGGCTTGAAGCCATAAAATCCGTGATAGTTCTATACACAAGAAATCAAGTTTTTGAACTTGGAAGACACTTTGGAAAGGTGTAAAACCTTTCAGTCGGATTTGGATCTATATAGAAATAGACCTGGATGTTTCACATATACGAAACGGTCGACATGTCAGGAAAGAGTTTACGACAATGTTCAAGTAGTTGACTATGACAAGATTTGATGTTTCATAGCGATATTTAGTCTGGACCGATTAATGTAGCTACCACTACATATAATTTTGGTATATGGTAGTTGAACTAACAAAACAAAGTTCTTCTAATGGAATGGTTACCTAGGACGTGTACATGACATGATCCAAAGGGTTTTTTTAATTCAAAGGATGCTAAAAGCATATGCAAACTTCAATGGTTCAAGTAAGCATCGCGGAGTTGGAATCTTCACCATGATGAAACTGTTAAAAGAGTTTAATTTCATCGTAGACGGTGAAGATGCTTGCATTTGCAAGAAATTAAGTGGGATCGCTAAGACATATTTCTAATGCATTACATGAAAGACATATTGTTGATTGGAAATGATGTATATTTTATTGACACAGGTTAAGAATTTCATTTCGATGAAAGACTTAGGCAAAACCCGAATATGAGGTATCAACGTCTATATGGATAAATTAAGACGCTAATATGGTTGTGCCAAATGTACATAGATGAGATATTGAATGAGTTTAATATGGAAACAAGAAACTTACTTGTCGCATGAAAAGGATTGAATCAAGATTCAAGTGTATTGACACTTGGTAAATGAGATGAGATTCAAGTGTTTTGACACTTTGTGAGTGAAATCACAAGAATATTTAAATAAATCATATTGTGATATGTACACATCCAAATATGACCAATGCTCTAAATGTTATGAGCATATCCCAGAATGACTCATAAATATTATCATTGGACGATAGTAAGGATATTCTTATGATCTTTTGGAAGAACTAAGAATATGTTATTTATGTAGAGGTGACAAATATAAAGATAGTTCATTGTAAAGTGTTACATTGATACTAGTTTTTTCACAATATACAAATTAAGTTTATCTCAATTTAATCTATGGGTGGCACAATGTAACGGAAAGAAAGTTCCATAACGGATTTGGATGAATTCCAAAGTTAAGACATTGTGACATATACTGCAACAAAAGGCTAAGTATATGACTACCATTGAAGCATCAAAAGAGGGCATTTGTGTCAAGAAGTTTGTTATAAAACTAGGTGTAGTTCACAACAGGCTAGTACTATGAATATATATTGTACGACAATAGTATCGACATGATTTAACCCCAAGGAACTAAAGGTCTCACCAAAGGACCAAATTTATACAATGCCATCTCAATGGAGAATGAGTGATGTGTAGATATACAAATACATGCAAATATACACGGACTTGGCAGTGTTAGATCCGAAGATTATTTTTACCACTAGCAATCGTATATATACAACACCAGAAAGCCATAGGTGTTGAAATGCACAAATTTTTTCAAACTAGATTATTGTCTCTAGTGCAAGTGGGAGACTGTTGGAGATATGCCCAAGGGGCAATTTTAAAATGGTTACTATTATATCTTTGTGTTTATGATAAATGTTTGCATAACATGCTATAATTTTATTAACCAGAAACATTAATACTTGCGAGTTTTGTAAACATAAAATAGTCCCTAGTAAGCCTCTTGTTAACTAGCTTGTTGATTAATAGATGATCATGGTTTCCTCATCATGGACATTGGATTTTATTAATAACAAGATCATGTCATTAGGAGAATGATGTGATGGACACACTCCTATAGTTAGCATAGCATAAGATCAAGTCATTTAGAGTTTGTTTGCTATTAGCTTTCAAATACATAGTAGCCTAATCCTTCAACCATTAGATCGTGTTAATCACTATCACCGGATGGATACTTTCATGACATCAAACACCACTTCCGTAATTGGGTGATTATAAAGGTGGGGAATTAGGTATTCTGAAAGGATGTGTTGAAGTGCATGGATCAAGAGTGGGATTTGTCCATCCATATGACGGATAGATATACTCTAGGCCCTCACGGTGGAATGTCATCCAACTGTCTTGCAAGCATGTGACTAGGTCACAAGGGATGTCCTATCATGGAACGAGTATAGAGTACTTATCGGTAACAAGGTTGAACTAGTATGGACATACCGATGATAGAACCTCGGATAAGTAAAGTATTGCGCGACAAAGGGAATTAGTATCGTATGTTAATGGTTCATTTGTCGTCGGATTATCGACAAGTACGCCATAGGGGGTCCTAGTGGCGTTAGAAAGATGGGGTGTGAGACGTTGGATTTTCTAGGAGCAACGAGCAGAAGTTTACCTAGGTTCTGATCGGATTGCGGTGATCGGATCCTGCTCTTGCTAGCAACCCAGAAATATATCGGCGTAAGCCGGATGTTACAGTGGATTACAAGAGACGTTCACATGTGCGAGTTGTGATTGTGGTTGTAAGATTGGTTGTGCCCTAAAGGTTCCCATAGGGCTGGTGTATATAGATACCAGGGCCTAGGGTTATAGGAGAGACCTATTTGGCTATGTTACAGAGTCGGTAACTAGATACAACTTGGAATACAAGTAATCATATTGTAGATGTAATAGGGATGAGCCATGAACACGCAGTAAGTCGGACGGCCAAATATGGCGTGGTAAGCAATTTTGAACGGTACCACCTGAAAAAGAGTGGCTCGGTCCAGTAATTGTCTCGGGTTCCGACTATCACGTCCAGAGTAATCTCACCCAGAGAATCTACCTGGCGCCCTGGTATAATGCCATGGAAAGTTACGCTGTTGTAACTCAACTTGGTCTCGTGTAGCTTCACGCGGTGGAGCGTCTCGATGTAGAAGATGTTAATGCTGCTTCCACCATCCATGAGTGTTTTAGACAACTCATAGCCATCAATAAGAGGATTGATGACTACAGGATACTTTCCTCGACGATGTGTTTTCCTCGGGTGGTCTGAGCGATCAAAGGTGATGGTTACATCCGACCAATCCAGAAATTGTGGAATATCCGGAACCGTGGCATTGAGCTCACGAAGAACCGCCTTCTTGTCTTTAGCCGGCTGAGATCCAAGGAAGTCGAATTATGCGTCTTTTTAGTTGGAAATTTCTTCTTTCCATCCGACTTGGGTTGTGCGGCATCTTCTTCTTCCATGTTAGAATTTTCCATGCGCTCCTTGCCTTTCTCGGAATTTTTCTTTCCTTTTCATCGCTTGGCTCTGTATCCAATGAATTCGTCTTTCTTGATGTCTTCAATTAAACGACACTCGACATTTATGTGGGTAGATCCTTCGTTACTATCGAAGTGGTGGACACATGAATAGTTAGCAATGTCGGCCCAGGTATAGGTTCTTCCGGGTTGCTGTTCTCCTCTGCCCTGGATTCGTGAAGTTCCGCGGCCTCGACCCCGGCCGCCTCCGCGCCCTCCTCGTCCTACAGATCCGGACATTGCGTTGACAGCTACGTTGTCCGGAGCCGGTTTATCTTCCGAGGTGTTCTTGTGCTTCTGAGCTTGTTGTTTTGGCTGTTTGGACGCATTGGGATTGGCAAGAATGTTTAGTAGCCCTTCTGAATCATCATCGGCATCAGCATATTTGCTAGCCATCTCTATCATTTCTCCCACATGGTCGCGCTTCATTCTATGATGCAAAAGTCCGACTGGGAGTCCTGCAATGAAATCTTCTATCGCAGTTTTCTCATTTACTCCTTCATATGAGTTCTTCGTGTCAATCATAGCGTCCGAGGTAATCCCGACAAGTTTCTCCGGGTCTTTGCGTGCAACGCTGCAAGTTTTCGACTGTGCAGGGCATCCTGTATGTTCCCTCGAAGTTTGAAAAGAACGCACTTTGCATAGCATACCAGTTATGAATTGAATTCTCTGGAAGTTCATTGAGCCATGATCGAGCCATCTTCCTCAGCATAAGTGGGAGATATCAGACTGCGACTAGGTTGTTTCCATCTTTGGCGATGCAGCAGGCCTAGAAAAAATCCTAGAGCCAAGTATCTGGCCGAGCCGCGCCGTCGTAGGGCTGGATGTGTTTGGCAATACCAAAGTCAACCGGAAATTTGGTCCAACGTATGCATGGGACAAAGCACTTGGGTCCCACGTACACATTTTCTTCTTCGTACCGTCGCGCTTCTATGTTTGACTCAATGCGATGGCGAGCATCATTTGGCGAGAGAGATCTTTGCCTCAGAGGCTCACGGCTTCTGCGTGGCAGAGTCAGATTTCTTCTTCTCCTCTCACCATTGCCACCTCCGCCCCTGCGGCTTCCATGGCTACGTCAGGATCCTTCATGGTCGCTGCCTGGGGGCGAGGGTGGCCCTCGTGGATTATTTCTGGCTGGTTTACGTGATGGTGGTGGTGGATTATCATTATGATGACTCTGATGCTGGTTTATTTGGGCCCCGTCCCTACTTGATTCAGGACGTTCTGGATCATCTCTTCGTCCGGCGTTACTAGCCGGACGGCTTGGTGGTGGCATCCTTAGCCGATCTTGCTCTCGCTGGCGGCGCACTTCCGGGTCTTCTCTATGGCGGTTGTTTTGCCGACGATGGTCCTGATGAGGAACCATTGCCCTGATGGCATCTTCGGACGCAGCTGGAATAACTCTTGCCTAGTCATGTGACAGCCTGCGAGAGTGGCCGTTTGAGCTGGTTCTTGAATTCTCTTCTTCTCCACAGGGACAATAGTGCTGATCCATATCCCTGTGGAGCCTTCCTTCAGTGCTTTGGTCGGCGCTAGTGTGGAAAAATTCTGGCTTTGTGGCCAGCTTACCACTGAATGACATGGCCGTTTTCTGCGGAGCCTTCCGTCATCTTGCCACCTCCTCTTGTTTTGTTTCGGTGTCGCTTGAAATTTGAGTGATATTTGGCAGGATCACTGTCTAACTGTTGCTTAAGCTCGACGATGCATGCGGCCTCCTCGAGAAAAAATAGACGGTACTTTTTCAGGTCCTCGACCTTTTCTCCAGCGCCTCCGGAGTGAGATCCGAAGCCGTTGGGATTGGAATCGTGAGAGCATCTCTGTAAATTTCACATGCACCCTTGGTGATGATGTGTCCATCCACAGGAGGGTCAATAAGCGTGGTATTAATCGGACATCCATCCTGATTCTCCATCTTGATCTCTTCGTCAACTTTTCCTTCGTTGGTTTCCCCAATGTTCGGCTCTGCCGATGTCGGATTCTTGTTCTTCTTCTTCTTCTTCTTTGACAGCCTAGTAGCTTTAACGTGCGTACCGGTGGCAAAGACGGCTTTTGGTCTAGTACTGGGGGATAAGCTTCCATCGGTACTTTCCGTAGTAGTTGGCTTGTGGACCTAGAATGAATCTCCGGTGTCCATATCATCCTGCGAGGTGTAGATTTGATCCATGCTATCATATGGACTACGAGAGTTTTCCGGCTCACCTTGTGTTGGATTGGAGGCGTGCTCTTGTTCGTACTCCTCCATCTCCTTGGCAAAGTGTCGAAGGTCCTGTGACATTATTGACTCCTGAGGTGAGCCAAGTAAGTCGGTGTTTTCTTTGATTGTGTCGAGGACTTAATTGCTGCCGGATCTAGCATTGACAAAGTCGGATCCAGATCTTATGTGGTACACGAAACAGTGCCGCTTCGTGTTCATGTTCTTGAGGTAGTGTGTAACACCCTCGGATCAGCCTTATACAAGTTTTAGCGATTCCCGCCAAATCCGCATAGAAACTATTCAAAGGTGCCCACCATGCACTTGCGTGCGGGTGGAAAACGAAGTAATATCATTACACAATAGTCCACGATGGTACCACATAAATTATATATACAACAACGACTTCATGAGTCAATAATACAGATATACAGTACAAAGATCCAAATCACCTTGAAAACGATATAGTGTCTGAGTACGGACAAGATGCAAATTGATCTAAGAGCCCTGAAGAATAACCAATGGCGTCCATAACCCTGCCCAGGCCAAGCCGGAAGGGTAACCCTTCTAACGACGTCGATCTCAAAACCTGTCAAACACAAGGGGTGTCGGTAAAGGGCAAAGGAAAAAGGAAAAAGAGGAGCGGTCAGTACTGAGGCCAGTACACGGCGAGTCTTAGAATTTGGCGGTCCCTGCCTACATAGGTCTGGTGGACTGAAGCGGTAGGGAAGCATGCGCTAAACAACCTATAGAGACTCAATACATATGTTGGCTATCAGAGACAGATGATAAAGACCTATTTGGATCCAACCTGATACTACCACCAAACATACCCATCCTGGTATTTCCCCCTCGATACCAAATGAGGAAGTCAAGTCGAGGAAACTCACATAGTTGGCAGTTTTATTCATTCTTTGCATGGCGGTTATCCAACTTACTAGTCATATCCGATACAAGTAAAATTATAACAGTAAACTTTAGTTATACTTGTCTATGATCAAGAACTGTGCTCCAAGTCGTCCATAACCGTGGACATGGCTTCTCGTAAAGATTTAACCCTGCAGGGGTGCACCAAAGTTTACACACGCACCTAAACCCTTGCTGTCAGATCAGGTAGGTACAAGATCACAAAACATACACCCAACAATATGTCGACGGGGTTTTGGACACGATGTTTCCGGGGGCCACCCCACTAAGATACCCGCAACAAAGTCGGTCGGCTCCGGAAGGGACCCAGAGGTTTGTGCCAATGCCTGTAAACGACTGGGAATCCGAAAGTGTGACTAGGCTTGTCGATACCGCGAAAACATTCCACATTTGTTCCTAAACAGTATAGGCGCTCCACGTGCAATCGTAAATAAAGCAGTAAAGCATGGCATAATTACAGGATAGTAATAAAGCCCCAACTAGTTTGTGGCCCCCGGTACAGTACTTTGAAATCAGGTACTAAATCGATGGGGGTGCCCACACACCCCACCTGTGGTTAGCGTGCTCGGTCTCAGAACAGGTGTCAATAACTCGGGGTCCTACAGCACCAGTGAGCAGTTAAAAACCAAATATTGTCTATTACCCACCGGTGCCTCTACATTATTTACCTACTTTCAATTTTATTTATTAAACGGTAACTAAATCAATGATCATCTCCACCATTAAGCATGTGCCAACCATCCAACAACGATGGAACATCGACGACGCGAAGCAGCACCTGAGCAAGCTACTATGACTCGCATGGCAGAGTGTCTATCAATCAACTGGCAATAGGAGGTGTCCAAGGCAATATAGGGGCTTCAAGTAATATAACAGGTGTATGCAAACTAAAGCATCGGAACACGGATAGCAATAGATCAACATGAGGAAATAAAGACTAGAAATGTAAAATAGGTAGAAAGGGGGAAATTCTCGCCTGGAAAACACTACCGAAGGTTCATCTGAATATCGGGTCGGCACTCGCATCAACTCATCCGGCTAATCCGTGAAGAAGCAAAGCACTAGAAAAAACAATGGATGCACTATTTAATACTACGACAGAAGATCGGGCATGATGCATGTATGACATGGCATAGGTGCGGTGCAATTAGGCAATATTAAGCGGAACTAGGGTCCCGACAATTAATTAGATTAGATGGTTCATGTTGTTTAAAATACCCCACAATTTAAATGTTGGCTTAACAAGGCAAAATATCTCACCGGTGCGGTACACAAATTTAAATGGGGCCAATATAAGACTAGAAAAGACCGCATATGGCCTCCATATTTAATTTTTAGGTGAGTCGAGAAAAGCCCCCAAACCACCAACAATATGTATGCGAGTATGACAATTTAAATGCAAGAAGTATATATAACATTTACAAAATAGGGCTTTGAGAAAAGGGGTCACACGTTGTTCCTAAGATCTTGGGTTCCACGAGGTTCGGGGGATCGGTCTTCGGACACCGGGAACGGGTCTTCAGATTCCGAAATAAATCTTTGAGGTTCCCTGTCGATGATTCTTCGGAGTGTCAAGTCTGTGTTGGAGATCATGGTCCTTGGTCATCGAACACCACTCATCTAGCACCACAACCACATCACTTCACCAGATCACACATCAGAGTCACACTCATATCCCTGTAATTCCAAAGAGAAACTTGGACAACATGTGGCAGAGGAGACTAGTACACACCGGCATATAGCCGAATACCTCGTGGATGTACTCGGGGAAGAGGATACTAGGGACGGCAGGCCAAAATGGAAGAACAGAACACCATCGTGGCCCACACATGAACACAAAAATATGGTGGCCAGATGCAGGGTCCCTGGCGGCGGTCGGCTACAAACAGGGGCCAAAGAAGAGGCCAGAACAGAGGACCCTGGGTGCGGTCAGAGCAGGAAGGAGACAGGGCGGTGATGCGCCGGTGTAGCTGGAGCCGGGGCGACGGGCGGCCACATAGTAGCATGCAGCCGCACGGGGTCGAGGAAAAGGATGCCTAGGCCCTATTGCCATGTCCATGGGGAACACACTCGGGGACAGGGCACCCTGGCCTAGCAGAGCAATGGTGAGGCAGGAAGGTCGAGGACGTGGCAGAACAATGCATGGGAGGCAGCTCGATCGCTGGCGACGGATGAAGCGCGGGCTGGGCCGATGAGGAGGCTTCGCCGAGGACAAGCCCGACGGGTGCAGGATCGGGCGGCACTGGCGGTGGATGGCGACACGGAGTCGTGGACGCGAGAGGATTCTGGCGGTGTTGCTCGAATGGGTAAGGCGGCGACGGCGCCAGGAGCATGCGGGGAAGAGTACGGGGTTCGGGAGCAAGCTTTGATGGTGGGGGGATCGAGGAATCATGCGGGATTGGGGGTGTGGTCGAGTGAAGTGGTGGGCCAGAGTGTAGGTTTCACAGCATAGAAAACATGTGACACCCCCATGATTAGGGCTAGGCAAATCCCAAACCTCCTTCTGATATAAGCCTAACCTAAATCTCGAAAGCGTATAGAGGGAGAATTGATAACACAATAGTGACCCTATGACACAAAAATTATTACAGCAAGCTCATAACTGAGCGAAGAACCAAAATATTACAAGCAGAGGTCACTGACCACAAACATCAAACAACGGGAGGCAAATTATGCTATTAAGTATAGCAAACTTAACAAATGGCCTAAGAGGCCTGAAGCATAACGATGACATCCAATCCATAGATCCTAGACTGACGACTGGGAACTCCAAACTACTGGTTGATGTCGATGCCGTGAAGAACTCATATTCTATGGTAACACTTACCCTACTGCAAAAGTGTCAACGAAGCAAGGGTGAGTACAGGGTGTACTCCACAAGACTGGTGGCTGGTGGAGTTGTTTTGCATAAAGCCATCTTTGTTTTTTAAAACAAGAGGGAGAAGAATCTCGACTAATCAGAATATTAAAAAAAGGATAAGAAAGCGGTATCTATAACTTTGACCGTCTCTTGATATCCACCGAATCATCATCAGCTAAACCTATCTAGGATCGCCCCCTCGTAACCATGAGGAAACATCCTTAAGCACACGTTGATCAACTTGCCAAGTTTTACGATTAGGTTCAAGTTCTCAATGATCTTTGAATCTGGTTTCCAAGTCGTCCATAACCGTGGACATGGATTTTCGAAAAGATTTAACCCTGCAGGGGTGTACAACTTTACCCACACGCGCCAACCGATTCTTAATGCCAAGATATAAGCCCTCTTCCTTGGAAGGCCGACAGATAGTGGTTGACCACGACCTTTACCTTGCTTTCGCCGAGACCATGAGTCACGCACTAGGGAGATGCCGCCGTAACGGGTCGAGTCCCGAAGCCGGTCCCTAATGATGTGTGCGGGGTTCAAGATTACGGATGTCGGGCATCTCTTGTTCCGAGCCACGCTTACCTACCTGTATGAATGCACCTCCTTCACCTCCATTCAAGAACATCCAAGATGCGTATGTCAAATGGAAAACCCAAACTATGAGACTCATGGAATCTACTCGGCAAGTTAGTTGGTCAAGGGGGTTTCCATGCCCCCTGTGGTCAGACATTGCCTTGGTCCATAGGCAAGAACTCAGGTCCTAGTAGTGGCAAGTATGAGACTGCAAAAACCACAACCCACTGTGGCCTCCCATACAAGCCTTAGCATGTTTAATTTTCATCTCTGATCACACCTCGTCATCCTGTCAAACTAGGTTCATTCGCAGCTCTGATTCATCAACCGTATGGACCAGTGATAACAGCTAAGCATGGCTAAGCCCAACAAATAAAATAGCTCTAGCAACGCTTCACCAGCTCAAACCTTAGTTATGCTAGGAGCAGTGGATCAAGGAATATAGGCTATAAAGGAAACATGCATCAGATAGGATTACTATATCTATCGATAAAAGACTTTGGAATCGTATGCACATGGCAAGAATTGAAATGCTTGAAAACATAGGATTATATCATGTGTGAGGCTTCGCTTGCCTTTGCTAGTTGATATCCAGAAAGCAGAGTTCCGGACACCTGGTACTTGACTTGATTACAGTTGGTCAAGTATTGGTCTTCGAGCTTCGACGGTGTTGATCTTGACCTTCAATGGTGTTGACCTCGATCTTCGATCTCGAACTCGATTGCTCACATTCATCTCCGAGTACTACCAAGAAGAAGCGGAAACACCGGAAAATAAATACAACAATCAACACAAGGCATCGATGCAATGCTCAAGCAAGGATGATGATATGACAAGTTAATTTGTAATGAAATGTAAACCCTAAAACATGCTCGCTAGTTTAATCGGGGTTCCAAGGGGTACAAACCCTAATTCAGGAAAACCTCGGAGGCATATGAGAGGGTTATATGGTTGTTCTAATTAAACTTTCTATTAGAGTTGATTAACAATGCATGGTTATAGTTTTATTAGGTAGAACTCATTTTTTGAACATTTTGATATATTATTTGTATTTTTCTGAATTATAGAATAAAATTTATTGATTTTATAAGTTTTATTCATTTCTGGAATTATTTAATCATTTAAAAAGGTTTACTACATCTCTGTGACTTCAGCGTAGGGTGGGGGTCGTTTCTTACTGGGGCTGGGTCTAGCCCCAGTCACTAACTACTGGGCCCTGGGTTGGGTCAACCTGCCATTCGGGATAAGCTTAGTCAAAGCCCATGTCACTGCCACGCATGCGCCACGTCGATGACACGGTGGCGCCATGTAGGCTCGCTGGAGAGCACGTCGGGGAGCACCAGAGACGACGAAGGAGAGGGATCTGGGGGGCGCAAGCGTGCCTGTTCGACGCAGCCGAGCTAGGCGAGCACAACTAAGGCGACGCCGCTAGGGCAAGGTCACCAGAACAGTATCTTCAACGCCGCGCGGTGGCGGAGCTCACAAGAAAACGTCGACGGGGCCAACCAGGAAGTGAGGAAGGAAACAGAGGGCACCATAAGGATCGTGAGCTCACTAGGAGCGCGAGAGGAGGGTCAGCGAAGCGAGGGGAGGCCGGATGGCGTCGACAACGTTGATGGGGAATACGGCCAGAGACGGGGAAGATGGCATAGTTGGCGAAGACTGGAGGCACGCGGCGTCGATTCCTTCGACGGGGTGTCTCACAAAGGCGAGGCGGAGCTTCTGGTGGCCTCAGAACGACACGGGGTGGACGGAGACGGCTGCGAGCTCCGAAGCTAGGGTTTTGGATTGGGGAGACGTGGGAGAGAGGGAGGTTGTTGCGGAGAGGATAAGTGGATGAGGGAGAGAGGGGCATGCCCAATGGGCGTGCCCAAGGTGATCTTATCCATCTACACACGGCGGCGAACGGTGGGATGCAAGCGGTGGGGATCGACGGCGGCGGGCGGCACATGCAGCTGCTTCCTCGGTGGCGAAGAAGAAGACGAACAGAGGTTGCGAAAGGTACATGCCGAAGCTGGGCTGAGCTGGGCCGTGTGTGGGCTGCACTGTGTGGCGCTGAGCGGCAAGAAAGGGAGAGGAAGTTGGGCTGCTGGCCCAGATAGACTAGGGTTTCTATTTTTTTCTGTAAAAACATTTCTCTTTTTCTGTTTCTTGTTTTCTCTTTTGTATTTTCATTTGTAATCTGTTTTGATTATTTTCAAAATACAAAAATTTTCCAAACATTTAAAATACTATGGAGACCCTTATAACCATTTGGGTTTCCAAACTTTTGAGGTTTTCAAAATTCCAAAAGCCATTTGAATTGATTTCAAAGAGAGAGGGAAAGCTAGGGTTTAGGGTTTTACTTTCTTTCTTTCTTACATGCTTTTTAAGTGATGCTCATGAATACACAATCAACTCCTATTTACTATTAATAAACTAGGGTTGTTACAAAACAAAAAAATTCTATGATGGGAACAACTAAGTACCAAGATCTATCTACTAGATACAAGCAACGGGTGGATATACATCCATAGAATACATACCCTCAAAAACTGAATAGTGTTAACTAGGTTGTACTCGTGGATGATGTAGTCAAACGCTTGCCGATCTCAAGATCGTGATGAGTCCACTGGTCCAGCCGGTCCAGCACCATCAAGTCCAGCACCGCAAAGTAGTGGTGCATTCGTGATCACTACTAGGAAAAGGCCTATAGGTAATCTGCACATCCGTGGCTCACATGGTTGAAGTGCCCCACGTGTAAAATAGGTGTGGCTCACGTGTGGGCTATGCCCTACTAGTAACTAGAACAATCGTGGCGCATATGGGGTATGTGCGCCACAGATATGTGTGGGCCAGGGGCCTGCCAGCGGCATGCCGCATACCCGTAGCGTACATGGGGTATATGCGCTATGGTTGTGGAAAGTTCGGTGGAGCACTATGCCATGTGCACCATGGATGTGTAACCTTAGCCGTAGGGCACCTTGCCCTAGTGCACTATGTCTAACTACCCTGCACCAACTCCACCACCCCCTCCTACCCCCGTGGATCGCCTTTTTAGGCTTTGAAAAAAATAAAAGAAAATGATAAACACTTCAAAAAATAAAATCCTTTCATATTTAGGTAGATAATGTTGTATAGTTTCTAGGAAAATTAACAAACATGAGTTTCCACTTTTTCTGCAAAAAAAAGTCATACCACGGTAAAATAGCCGTAACTTTTTCATACGATGTCGAAAAAAATCGTATAATATACCAAAATGATGAGAACGAGATTTCGCATCCGCTCGCAACGACCGTAGGTCGTTTAGAGAATATTTAGATTTTCAAAATTTGAAAAGAGTAAAAAGTTACGGTCAAAAGACCTGAGGGAAACTTACCCGTAGCTCACCACCACCTAGTGTGCTACGAGTAAGTTGGGCGGGATTCAAAATTTGAATCCCCACCCCGCCCACCTACCCCTCTTATTTTCCCTCCCTGTTCTCCTTTTCATTCTTCTCCACCTCCTTTTCCTTCTGTCTTCTCCTTCTCCTCCTCCTTTTCCTTCTCCTCATTCCCCTTCTCCTCTCTCTGGCCTCCTCCTCTCCTTGCACTCACGACGGTGACGATGGCCTGCTCCTCCTCTCCTTGCACTGACGATGGTGACAACGGACCTCCTTGCTCTGGCATCCTCCTCTGCTTGCAGTGATGATGGTGAAAGCGACCTTCTCCTCCTCCTTGCAGTCATGACGAGCGGCGATGACCTCCTTCTCCTTGCGGCGACCTCCTCCCTTCTCTAGCCACACCTCCTTCTCCCTCTCTTCCTTGATGCCGGCAAGGACTAGCATGCGATGGTAGCTCCCTGCGAGGACTAGGCGACACGACGGCGGCGATGGGGACCCGATTGCTTTTGCAATTCAAAACGAGGGTGTTTTTTGCAATAATTTTTGTTTTTTGAAAAATAGATCTGTGGCGCACTCTGTACCCCTACCCGTGGCGCACCTGGTAGTGCTCTACACCTATCCCCATATAAGCGTAGCACACCAGGCAGCGCGCTACGGGTAAGAGATAGCAGTAGCGCGAGGATAGTGCCGCACGGCTAGTGCGCCACGAATGCCCTTTTCAAGCGTGCTATGAACGGCTCTTTTCCTAGTAGTGGATCGCACACACGTCCGGGTACCACGACAACCTCCGCGCCCTCGCTCTAGCGAAGTAGCTGAAGCAACAAATCCTTCCATAAAAATCCACCAGGAACATGTATATTGCTGATCTGAGGCCATCGGGAATTCTAAAGGGGAAAGAGAGACCCTTCGCGAGGAGGTGTGAATGAGAAGTGAGAGGAGGGGCTCCTTTTATAGGAGGAGGGGGGAAGCCCACTAGCCATATCCGGCGGCCAAGGTGGTGCCCGCACCTCTTCCTCCATTCATGTGAGTGGATCTTCCACTCACACAAATTCCCCTCCATTTCCTCCACTCAAAATCCCACTCAAATCCCATTAAATTTCCACCAAATTTAATGCAATCTCTCATTAAATAAAAATCTTTTATTTATGTATTCAGAATTTTGTTAATTATTTGAATTATCAAACATACACATAAAACCCCTTATAACATTTCAATTTCACATGCAGAACCAGTTTCACCAATTTCAACTGAAACGATTCTGGTGTCTAGTGAAATAAATTCCTGCGCTTTCTTTTTCTTTCTCTGGCATGTCATTTGCTCCGAATGGTGTCGATATCCCTTAAATGTGTCATGTCCGAGATTCGATCATCGGTATCTCCATACCTAGTTTGATCTTGTTACTGACATGTACTATTTTCTTGTTCCTGTGATGTATCATTTTAGTGATCAAATCACTTGCTTGCAAGCTAACTAATGTGATATCACCGAGAGGGCCCAGAGTATATCTCTCCGTCATCGGGATGGAAAAATTCCACTCTTGATCCATGAGCCTCAACATAACACCTTCGTAGCACTACACCCATCTTTATAGTCACCCTGTTATGGTGTGACGTTTGATGTTATGAAGATACTCTTCCGGTGTTAGTGATTGACATGATCTCATGGTCTAAGGACTAAGATTACTGTGTATGATGTTATAGCAATATAAACACAATGACCTTGATCATAATGCTATACTTCAGATGAATGTTCATCACATCATGCCAACAATGTTGTGATCTCGTTATTAACAACATCCAATGTCCATGATCAGGAAACCTTTGATCATCTTGTTAATCAACGAGCTAGTTTACAAGAGAGGCATAACTAGGAACTTCCTTTTTGTTTATTAAACACACATGTATTAATGTTTCCGTATAAATACCATAAATAAGGAATACAATAATAACCACTTTATTATTCCCTCTCGGGCATATTTCCTTCAGTCTCCTAGTTGCACTAGAGACAATAATCTAGTTTAGAAACTTTGCGTATTGAACACCTATGGCTTTCTGGTGTTCCATATACGCGATTGCAAGTGGTTAACATAATCTCCAAATCTGACGCTTTCAGGTCCATGTGTATTTGCATGTCTTTGCATTTTCACGCATCACTCATTCTCCAATGAGATGGCATTTTATAAATTTGGTATTTTGGTGAGACCTTTAGTTCCTTGGGATTAAATCATGTCGATACTATTGCCGTACAATATGTCTTTAGTGTTAGCATGTTGCGAACCACACCTTAGTTTGATAACAAACTACTTGACACAAATGCCCCCCTTTGCTACTACTATAGCAGTCATATACTTAGCCTTTTGTTGCAGTATCCATCACAATGTCTTAACTTTGGAATTTATGCAAATCCATCATGGAATATCCTTTCCATTACATTGTGCCACCCATAGTTTAAATTGAGATAAACTTCATTTGTATCTTGTGACAAAACTAGTATCAATTTTCAATGAACTATTTGTCTCTTATACAAATATAATATATTCTTAATTCTTCCAAAAGAAATATCCTTACTATCGTCCAATGATCATTTTATGATTCATTCTGGTATATGCTCATAACACTTGAATCATATGACATATCTGGATGTGTACATATTATGGTATGATTGATCAAAACATTCTTGTGATTTCACTCATCAAGTGTCAAAGCACTTGAATCTTGTTTCACTTATCAAGTGTTGATACACTTGAATCTTGATTCAATTATTTTCCATGCAACAAGAACCTCTTCTCGTAGTTTCCATAAAGAATTCCTTCAATATCTCTTATATGTACATTTGGCATAACCATATTAGTGTCACAGTCTATCCATATAGACATTCTTCCTAAATATTCGGGTTTTTCCTAAGTCTTTCATCGAAATGAAATTCTTAGCCTTTTTCAATAAAAGATACATCATTTCCAATAAACAAGATGTTCTCCACATAATGTATTAGAAATATGTCTCAGCGCTCCCACTTAATTTCTTGCAAATGCAAGCATCTTCATCTTCTCCTGATGAAAACTCCTTTAATAGTTTCATCACAGTGAAGATTCCAACTCCGCTATGCTTACATCAACCATTGAAGTTTGCATGCCCTTTTTAGCATCCTTTGAATTAACAAAATCATTTGGATCGTGTCATGCACACGTCCTGGGTAACCATTCTATTAGAAGAACTTTGTTTTGTTTATTCATCTACCATATACCAAATTATATGTAGTGGTTGCTACATTAATCCGTCCAGACTAAATATCGCTTATGAAATATCAAATCTTGTCATAGTCAACTCCTTGAACATTGTCGTAAAATACTTTACAACATGTCGACTATTTCATAGATGTGAAACATCCATGTTTGTTTCTTTATAGATCCAAATACGATCGATAGGTTTTTACACCGTTCCAGAGAGTCTTCCAAGTTCAAAAAACTTGATTTCTCGTGTATGGAACTATCACGCATTTTATGGATTCAAGCCATTTGACGGAGTCAAGGCCCATCATCGCTTCTATGCATGTAGTCGGTTCATCATTGTCAAACAACAATGATTTACTCTCAAATCTTAGCATTTTATTGTTTATCTAACCTACTTGGTTTAATAGGAACTTAGACCTCCGTGACCGTAACCTTTGAGGCACGTGAGCCATGAGCATTGTGGCTACCTCCGGAACATTTTCTGGTGCTGCGCAACTCAGCTCATATAGCTAAGGTTCGTTAACCTTATCAAAGTTCTATTGTCCTCCCACTTAACTTTTTGTGAAAATTTTATTTTTCATGAAACATTATGTTTCAAGCAACAAACCCTTTTGTCCTTGGTGTTATGTAGGAATACCCAATGGTTATTCGAAACAACCTACAAGCACATGCTCATTCGACTTTGGTTATAAACATCTTACTTATGCTTAGCAGAACAAAATTTAAGAAAGGAAAACTTGGGTTTTACCCAAAACAATAACTTAAATGGTGTCATTTCAATAGATCAAGATGGAGCTCTTTTCAGTGTAAAAGCGGTAGTCTCTAAAGCTTTAATATTTTAAAACATAATGGCAGTTTTATAAATAACACCTTTGATCCAACCATGTCAAACAAGGCTTCATGACAAATCTCAAACGCTCCATATTCCTATGGTGTTTCGGGAGATGCAAATCTAGGTGTTTTGCTAAACTTGCAATTCAAATAAATCCCTTTATGATAAAATCATAAATTATTTATTTTCTTGTTACAATTATTTTCACTTCATCTTGAAATTCTTGTAACGTTTTCTAATATTTCATACTTCTTTCTCATTAAGTGAATATTCACTCAAATTTCTGGAGAAAGCATATGAAGTTGAAATCCATCGCTTACGACTATACATAATGGACTACATACATCGATATGTATAAATTCCAATATTTTAGTCGATCGTTCTTCTTTGGCCTTTGAAAGTAGTTTTAATTATCCCGAGGAAAGTCTCACAATTTGATCAAATCAAAGACTACAAAAATCCATGAAAATGGTGTTTCTTCATGTTTTCTTTTCAATATATTTTAAACGGCGATTCACTTCATAAGTGATCTTCCAATCATTTGTCTTGCGACATTTTAGCATTAGTTTTATGGATGTGATTTCTCCAACTAGATTTGTAAATCATCCATCTTATAAGGAATATGGTAATTATTTGAAAAATCTTAGTTCACATAATACATGATTTAAATAACTATTATTAAAAAAATCTTGAAGGCAAGCTTTGATGTCAACGAGAAATACAAACAACAGTATGTTTGTTTTCGATGAACATCATCACATATTCTCTTGCTACTTATTTAGGCCATTGTGGATCATGAATTGCGTCGTTCTGTATGAAATTTCATACCAACCAATTTCGTATTCAATACCCAAGAACCACATTGCTTAACAAGCAAAGAATACAACCATAACATGTATATCATTCATATACCTAAGCTGGATATTTCCATTCTTTTCTTTTCTTCCAAATATATTTGATAGATTCTCTTTTAGCATTTCCTTTCTTTTTAAAAGAATCTATCAACATCAAAAGTGGTGCCATATACATGACACATAGTCCAAAACGTGTATATTTAAATACTAATATATTTGGACTTGCACTTTGAAGTAGATCACCATCATCAAATGAATGGTTTTCTTTCAAAATCCATTCTTTAGTAATCTTTTAGTGTAGTAAACACTTTACATACATATTCTATTCATACTTATCATGACGACTTTCATGATCAAGCTAATGTAGCTTATAAAGGCGAATCGTAAGTATAACGTTACTTTCCAAAACCCTTTTGGATGACTAGGATGTCTAGCATCTCCAACCTTCACAAATTCTCATCCAATATGAGAACATACATTATACTCTATCATATTGCAACCAAAACATTGTTTCAGATATTGTTATATCTGCCACATATGATGGTTTGTGAAACAATTCTTTCAGCTCCTAGATAATCTCGATATTTAAATCAAGAATCATGGAGGCAAACATGATACTTTAGATACTGACACTAGAATTATTACTCTCGATTTTATACTAATTATCAAATTTCACGGAGTAAACGGAGTTTGCTGAAAGTTTGCAATAGGACTTTAACTTTAGATTGACACTCAAGACAATATGATACCAGTTTGTAAAGTAAATATCCAGAATTCTATAGTTCTATTATCTCAATTACAACTAAGCATGAAGTGGTGAACGAATGTAATGACTACAACAAATTATGCAAATTCACTTTGAATTAATTTATAAATTGAGTTCTACTAATCCAAATTAGAAATGAACTCACACTCAAAAACGACACCCCTCGTGTCTTTTTGGTGATTACATGAACCAAATCCACTACACCAAGTCCGATCATCACATGAGTCGGTGTAGCTTCAAAGGCGAGCATCTAAATGATCATCATATCAAACATATGACTCATGCTTAACCTTTTGGTCCGTGTTCCAAGTCCATGTCTGCACATGCTAGGCTCTCCAAGTAAGAACCTTAGTATTCGTGTGTGTAAAACTGTCTTACACCCGAGATATGCTCGTGGATTCAAGTACACCCAATCATCACGTGATGTCTTGAAGCGACGAAACATTGTCGATGCATACTTAAGGAAGAACACATTTTTATCTCGATATCTAAATGAGGGATCATCTTATTATGCTAATAAAATGCCAAACTAGCAATATAAGATGCAACAAACATCACATATGAAAAAATGAAATGATATGGTCCTTGCACTTGATCGTTATCATGTGCATCGTGGTATGATCCTCATCATTCCTTTATGTGTAGGGCCAAGGTTTATGGAACTTACACCTTATGTGTGTTGTAAGAGTATCGACTTATACTTTTACTTACAACATCACCATATCATGACACTAGCCCAGCAACAATCTAAACTAGACGCTTCTAATTTATTCATTGCAAGTTTTACGTGGCTTAGGTCTTTCAAAGATAGAACCATTCGTACCTACGAAAATGGAACCACAACGAGGATAACCAAATTATTAACAACTCGTTGCAAATTAGATATTGACTATAGTAGGAGAGACATACACCCTCTAGCCACTTATGCAAAACTAGTTGCATGTCAAGCGTGGAACAGGTCTCATGTGCGAGTACATGTAAATTTTGGTCGGGCCGCTTCGTCCCACTATGCCACCAATATCCAAAGTACAAGGAAGAAGTAATAACATGACCATCAGCGCCCATATACTCATATGTGTACTACATGTGCAAAGCATCTACGCATAAATCTGGCTCTGATACCACTGTAGGGTTCGCATAAGTACCAAGATCTATCTACTAGATACAAGCAACAGGTGGATATACATCCATAGAATACATGTTGGAGATATGCCCTAGAGGCAATAATAAATGTAGTTATTATTATATCTTTGTGTTTATGATAAATGTTTACATTCATGCTATAACAGTATTAACCAGAAACATTAATACTTGTGTGATTTGTAAACTAAATTAGAGTCCCTAGTAAAGCCTCTTTATAATACTAGCTCGTTGATTAATAGATGATCATGGTTTCTTGATCATGAACATTTGAGATGTTGTTAATAACAAGGTCATATCATTAGGAGAATGATATGATGGACATACTCCTATAGATAAGCATAGCATAAAGATCAAGTCATTTTAATAGTTCAATTGCTATAAGCTTTCTGATACATAGTAACCTAATTCCTTCGACCATGAGATCATGCTTATCACCATCACCGGAAGGATGCTTTGATGACATCAAACACCACACCGTAACTGGGTGGCTATAAAGGTGGAATTGAGTGTTCAGAAAGTATGGGTTGAAACACATGGATCAAGAGTGGGATTTGTCCATCCATATGACGGATAGATATACTCTAGGCCCTCTCGGTGGAATGTCATCCAATTAGCTTGCAAGCATGTGACTGGCTCACAAGGGATCACATATCACGGGAACGAGAAAAGAGTACTTATCAGTAAAGAGGTTGAACTAGGTATGAAGAGATACCGACGATCAAAACCTCGGATAAGTAAACTATCGTGAGACAAAGGGAAATTGGTATCGTATGTAAGTGGTTCATTCGATCGCAAAGTAATCGTAGAAATATGTGGGAGCCATATGAATTTCCAGATTCCTCTATTGGTTATTGATCGGAGAAGTGCCTCGATCATGTCCGCATAATTCACGAACCATAGGGAGACACACTTAAGGATTCGATGTTGTTGAGTAGTTATGGAATGATGAGTAAGAGACTGAATGTTGTTCGGAGTCTCGGATGGGATCCGGGATATCACGAGGAGATCCGGAATGGTCCGGAGAATAAGATTCATATAAGGAAAGTCCTATTTCGGAGTTGGGGAATGATTCCGGTGTTTTCATCGGGAATGTTCTAGAAGGGTCCAGAAGGTCCGGCACTCTGGAGGGGAAGGGTACATGAATGTGTCATGACAATATGGAATGGTTGCATCATGTACTAGGTCACTTGGCTGGGCAAAATAAAGGGAGAAATCAAATCCTATTTTGAAAGTCAAACGCCAATTTGAAAAAGTCAAACGGCAAGTTTGCTTGGTGGAGGGAGAGTAGGAAACCTACTTGGGGAGGAGTTCCTCTCCCTCCACCCGCCGGCCAAGGAGGCCAACTTGGGGTAGGACTCCCTCCTCCCAAGCCGCTCCCTCCCAACTATATAAGGAGGGGCAGGGCTTCCCCTCTTCCCTACATCTAACACACCTAAAACCCTAGCCCTAGCCGCCGGCCACCTCCAAGTCGCCGCCGCCTCCTAGGGTTTCTCCAAGTCGCCGACTTGGGGCTTCCTCAAGCCCTAGGCGCCGGCCAAGCTTTCCCCTTTGGTGCCTCTAAACCCTAGATCACCAAGGCCTCTCTCATAGTCCACCATACTCGCTCCGGCTTAAGGCGAAACCCTGCGAGATCTCCCCTCTACTTCTGGTACCATGCCGTCGTGCTGCCGGAATCGCGAGGAGAGTGCTACAACCTCCGCTGCCTGCTGGAACAAGGGAGAGGAAGGTCTTCATCAAGTACCGAACGTGTGACCGACTGCGGAAGCGCTGCCGGAACGCAGCGCCGGAAGGATCGTCTACACGATCTTGAGATCGGCAAGAGCACGACTACATCACCCACGAGAATCTTCTCTCGTTAACCGCTTTGGAATCTTCGAGGGTGAGTTCCTCTATCGACTCATTGCTACAATCTAGTAGATAGATCTTGGCTTGTTTGTTTGCATGCGGTAGAAATTTTTTGTTTTCCATGCTACGAACCCCTACGGTGGTATCAGAGCCGTGTCTATATGTAGATCTGTTGCACGAGTAGAACACAATGGTCATTATGGGCGGTGGTGCTTTTATTATCAATTGCTTTTTGTGTACTTTGCATCTTGCGGTATGATGGTATGAAGCGGCCCGGGCTAACCTTACATGACATCGTTCATGAGACTTGATCCATGCTCAACATGCAACTTGTATTGCATAAGTGGCTTTCCGGGTGCCTGTCTCTCCCATCATAGTATAGATCCGATTTACAACGGGCACTTGATAGTTCAAGCATCAATGTTGTGGTTCTTGTTCGTAAGTTAGAGCGACACTTATGAGAAAGCCCCAAACCACGTAAAATATGCAAAGAAATTAGAGGCGTCTAACTTTGTTTTGCAGGGGTGTGCTGTGATGTGATATGGCCATGATTGTGATTATATTTGATGTATGCAATGTTCCTTATTGTAAGTTGGCAACCGGCAGGAGCCATATGGTTGTCTTTAAATTCTGTTAAGACCCGCGTGTCTATTCAAAGTAGTTGTAATAGTTGAAGCTGGTGGACGGCAACCATGAAATGGTGCCATTGACCTTGACGCTATGCCGGTGATGATGGAGATCATGTTCGTTCTTGAAGATGGAGATCGGAAGCACAATAAGAAAGGCCATATCATATCACATATTATGAATTGCATGTGATGTTAATCCTTTATGCATCTTGTATTGCTTAGTTAACGATGGTAGAATTATAAGATGATCCCTCAAGCACATAAATTTCAAGTTTTAAAGTGTTCATCCTTAGTAAGCACCGTTGCTAAATCTCTTTGTTTCGAAGCACCACGTGATGATCGGGTGTGTTAGATTCTGCGAGTGTATACAACGTGAGCAAGCCAGATTTGCTCATGCGGAAGCTAAGGTTTGATCTTGACGAGCCTAGCATGTACAGACATGGTCTCGGAAAACGAATCACCAAAAGGTAAAGCATGAGTCAGATAGTAGATATGATGAACATGTTGATTGTTCGCCATTGACGCTACATCAACTCTCGTGATGATCGGTTTTGATGTGGTGGATTTGGTTCGTGTGATCACTAAAACAATGTGAGGGATATTGTTTTGAGTGGGAGTTCACCTATATTAATTTAACTATTAATTAGAAATCAATTTGTCATAAACTTAGTCTAAACTATTGCAAATATGTTGTAGATCAATGGCGGCCGCTACCATCAATTTTAATGCGTTCCTAGAGAAAGAAAAGTTGAAAAACAATGGAAGCAACTTCGCGGATTGGTTTCGCAATTTGAGGATTGTCCTCAATGCTGGTAATTTGACCTATGTGCTGGATGGACCGCTGGGTGACCCGCCTGCAGCTGATGCTACCGATGAAGTAAAGAATGTTTACGTCACTCGGAAGAATCAGTACTCCACAGTTCAGTGTGCTATCTTGTATGGTTTGGAATCAGAGCTTCAGAAAAGGTTTGAGAACCATGACCCACATGATATTGTCCGTGAACTCAAAATGATATTTGAGGCTCACGCGGCAGTTGAGAGTTACGAGGCTTCCGAAAAGTTCTTTAACTGCAAGATGGAAGAGGGCAACTCCATCAGTGAGCACGTGCTTAAGATGTCTGGGCACGCAAACAAACTCCAAAGCTTGGGTATAGTGATTCCTAATTCTTTGGGGATTTACCGTGTCCTCCAATCACTTCCACCAAGTTACAAGAACATTGTGATGAACTACAATATGCAAAACATGAACAAGATGTTGCCAGAACTCTTCTCCATGTTGAAATATGCAGAAGTGGAGATCAAGAAAGAGCATCAAGTGTTGTTGGTCAATAAGACCACCAAATTCAAGAAAGGCAAGCCTAAGCAAAATAGAAACTTCAAGAAGGGTGGTAAGAAAGTTGCCGCACTGGCGAAGAAGACCAAGGCTAGACCTAAGCCTGATACTAAGTGCTTTTACTGCAAGGGAGAAGGTCACTGGAAGCGGAATTGCCCTAAGTACTTGGCGGATTTGAAGAACGGCAACATCAAGAAGAAAGTATATCCGATATACATGTTATTGATGTGTATCTCACTAGTACTCGTAGTAGTGCCTGGGTATTTGATACTGGTCCGGTTGCTCATATTTGTAACTCGAAACAGGTGCCGCAGAATAAACGGAAGCTAGCGAAGAACGAGGTGACGATGCGCGTTGGAAATGGATCAAAGGTTGATGTGATCGCGGTCGGCACGCTACCTCTTCATCTACCATCGGGATTATTTTTATACTTAAATAATTGTTATTTGGTGCCTGCGTTGAGCATGGACATTATATCGGGATCATGTTTACTGTGACACGGTTACTTGTTTAAGTCCGAGAATAATGGTTGTTCGATTTATATGAGTAATATGTTTTATGCACATGCACCTTTGATAGATGGTCTATTCTTATTGAATCTCGATAGTGGAAATACACATATTAATAACACTGAAGCTAAACATTTGAAATTGAGCGATAAATCGACCTATATGTGGCACTATCGTCTTGGTCACATTAGAGCGAAGCGTGTGAAGAAACTCCATTCCGATGGACTTCTTGAATCACTTGATTTCGAATCACTTGAAATATGCGAAGCATATCTGATGGGTAAAATGACTAAGACTCCATTTTCTGGTATGATGGAGCGAGCTACGGACTTGTTGGGAATCATACATACCGATGTGTGTGGTCCAATGAGTGTAGCATCGCGTGGTGGTTATCGTTATGTTCTTACCTTCACGGATGACTTGAGTAGATATGGGTATATCTATTTCATGAAACATAAGTGTGAAACTTTCGAGAAGTTTAAGGAATTTCAAAATGAGGTAGAGAATCAACGTAACAAGAAGATTAAATTTCTACGATCTGATCCTGGAGGTGAATATCTAAGTTACGAGTTTGGCGAGCATTTGAAGAAATGCGGAATACTTTCACAATTGACACCGCCGGGAACACCACAGCGTAATGGTGTGTCCGAACGTCGTAATCAAACTCTCTTAGATATGGTTCGTTCTATGATGTCACTTACAGATTTACCGCTATCGTTTTGGGGTTATGCATTAGAAACAGCCGCATTCACTTTAAATAGGGCACCATCTAAATCCGTTGAAACGACACCGTATGAATTATGGTTTGGGAAGAAACCTAAATTGTCGTTCCTTAAAGTTTGGGGTTGCGAAGCCTATGTAAAGAAGTTATAGCCGGACAAGCTTGAACCCAAAGCGGAAAAATGCGTCTTCATAGGATACCCGAAGGAAACTATTGGGTATAACTTCTATCATAGATCCGAGGGCAAAATCTTCGTTGCTAAGAATGGATCCTTTCTAGAGAATGAATTTGTCTCGAAAGAAGTGACTGGAAGGAAAGTAGAACTCGACGAGGTTGTTGAACCTTCTCTCGAACTTGCGAGTAGCGCAGCACCGGAAGTAGTTCCAGTGGCGCCTACACCAATAAGAGAGGAAGCTAATGACGATGATCATGAAACTTCGGTTGAAGTTGCTACAGAACCTCGCAGGTCAACGAGAACTCGTACCACTCCTGATTGGTATGATCCCGTTATGAGTGTCATGTTGGTGGACAACACCGATTACCCTGCGACATATGAGGAAGCGATGATGAGCCCAGATTCCAATAAATGGCAAGAAGCCATGAAATCCGAGATTGGATCCATGTACGAAAACCAATTATGGACTTTGGTGGACTTACCGGATGGCCGGAAGGCTGTCGAGAACAAATGGATTTTCAAGAAGAAAACAGATGCTGATGGTAATGTAACTGTCTATAAAGCTCGACTTGTCGCAAAAGGGTTTCGACAAATTCAAGGAGTTGACTACAATGAGACTTTCTCACCGGTAGCGAAGCTAAAGTCTGTGAGGATTATGTTAGCAATCGCTGCATATTATGATTATGAGATATGGCAGATGGATGTCAAAACGGCGTTCCTCAATGGAGACATTGATGAAGAGTTGTATATGATGCAACCCAAAGGTTTTGTCGATTCTAAAGATGTTAACAAGGTATGCAAACTTCAACGGTCCATATATGGATTGAAGCACGCATCCCGAAGTTGGAATCAACGTTTTGATAAGGTAATCAAAAGTTTTGGTTTTATACAAACTTATGGAGAAGCTTGTATTTACAAGAAAGTGAGTGGGAGCTCTGTAGCATTCTTAATACTATATGTAGATGACATATTGTTGATTGGGAATTATGTAGACCTTCTTAATAGTGTCAAGGAATATTTGAATAATAGTTTTTCAATGAAATATCTTGGCGAAGCAGCTTACATATTAGGCATAAAGATTTAAAGAGATAGATCAAGACGCCTAATATCATTTTCACAAAGTACATATTTGGAAAAAGTTCTAAAGAGGTTTGGAATGGAAGATAGCAAGAAAGGGTTCTTGCCCATGTTGCCCAATACGACCTTGAGTAAAACTCAAAGTCCAGAAACGGCAGAAGATAGAGAAAGGATGAGTAAGACTCCCTATGCCTCAGCCATAGGATCTCTAATGTATGCCATGCTATGTACTAGACCCGACATTGCATATGCTGTTAGTTTGACTAGCAGATATCAATGTGATCCAGGAGTGGATCATTGGACAGCGGTCAAAAACATCCTTAAGTACTTGAGAAGAACTAAGGATATGGTTCTTTCTTATGGAGGTGATGAACAGCTCGTTGTTAATGGTTACATCGATGCTAGTTGGAACACCTATCCGGATGATTCTAAATCTCAATCTGGATACGTATTTACTTTGAATGGTGCAGCAGTTAGCTGGAGGAGTGCAAAGCAAAGCGTTGTGGCGAGATCTTCAACTGAATCGGAATACATAGCTGCTTCGGAGGCTTCACAAGAAGCGATATGGATGAAGGAGTTCATTACAGAGCTCGGTGTGGTTCCAAGTGTGCTGGACGCAATGTCTATATACAGTGATAACATGGGCGCCATAGCCAATGCGCAAGAACCAAGGTCACACAAGAAGCTAAAGCACATCAAGCTATGTTTTCACGCTATTGGAGAACATGTCCAAGATGGTGACATAAAGATTTGCAAAGTACACACCGATGACCCTACGACATATGAGGAAGCGATGATGAGCCTAGATTCCAATAAATGGCAAGAAGCCATGAAATCCGAGATTGGATCCATGTACGAAAACCAATTATGGACTTTGGTGGACTTACCGGATGGCCGGAAGGCTGTCGAGAACAAATGGATTTTCAAGAAGAAAACAGATGCTGATGGTAATGTAACTGTCTATAAAGCTCGACTTGTCGCAAAAGGGTTTCGACAAATTCAAGGAGTTGACTACGATGAGACTTTCTCACCGGTAGCGAAGCTAAAGTCTGTGAGGATTATGTTAGCAATCGCTGCATATTATGATTATGAGATATGGCAGATGGATGTCAAAACGGCGTTCCTCAATGGAGACATTGATGAAGAGTTGTGTATGATGCAACCCAAAGGTTTTGTCGATTCTAAAGATGTTAACAAGGTATGCAAACTTCAACGGTCCATATATGGATTGAAGCATGCATCCCGAAGTTGGAATCAACGTTTTGATAAGGTAATCAAAAGTTTTGGTTTTATACAAACTTATGGAGAAGCTTGTATTTACAAGAAAGTGAGTGGGAGCTCTGTAGCATTCTTAATACTATATGTAGATGACATATTGTTGATTGGGAATTATGTAGACCTTCTTAATAGTGTCAAGGAATATTTGAATAATAGTTTTTCAATGAAATATCTTGGCGAAGCAGCTTACATATTAGGCAGAAAGATTAAAGAGATAGATCAAGACGCCTAATATCATTTTCACAAAGTACATATTTGGAAAATGTTCTAAAGAGGTTTGGAATGGAAGATAGCAAGAAAGGGTTCTTGCCCATGTTGCCCAATACGACCTTGAGTAAAACTCAAAGTCCAGAAACGGCAGAAGATAATGAAAGGATGAGTAAGACTCCCTATGCCTCAGCCATAGGATCTCTAATGTATGCCATGCTATGTACTAGACCCGACATTGCATATGCTGTTAGTTTGACTAGCAGATATCAATGTGATCCAGGAGTGGATCATTGGACGTGATCAAAACATCCTTAAGTACTTGAGAAGAACTAAGGATATGGTTCTTTCTTATGGAGGTGATGAACAGCTCGTTGTTAATGGTTACACCGATGCTAGTTGGAACACCTATCCGGATGATTCTAAATCTCAATCTGGATACGTATTTACTTTGAATGGTGCAGCAGTTAGCTGGAGGAGTGCAAAGCAAAGCGTTGTGGCGAGATGTTCAACTGAATCGGAATACATAGCTGCTTCGGAGGCTTCACAAGAAGCGATATGGATGAAGGAGTTCATTACAGAGCTCTGTGTGGTTCCAAGTGCTCTGGACGCAAAATCTATATACTGTGATAACATGGGCGCCATAGCCAATGCGCAAGAACCAAGGTCACACAAGAAGCTGAAGCACATCAAGCTATGTTTTCACGCTATTGGAGAACATGTCCAAGATGGTGACATAAAGATTTGCAAGGTACACACCGATTACCCTGCGACATATGAGGAAGCGATGATGAGCCCAGATTCCAATAAATGGCAAGAAGCCATGAAATCCGAGATTGGATCCATGTACGAAAACCAATTATGGACTTTGGTGGACTTACCGGATGGCCGGAAGGCTGTCGAGAACAAATGGATTTTCAAGAAGAAAACAGATGCTGATGGTAATGTAACTGTCTATAAAGCTCGACTTGTCGCAAAAGGGTTTCGACAAATTCAAGGAGTTGACTACGATGAGACTTTCTCACCGGTAGCGAAGCTAAAGTCTGTGAGGATTATGTTAGCAATCGCTGCATATTATGATTATGAGATATGGCATATGGATGTCAAAACGACGTTCCTCAATGGAGACATTGATGAAGAGTTGTATATGATGCAACCCAAAGGTTTTGTCGATTCTAAAGATGTTAAGAAGGTATGCAAACTTCAACGGTCCATATATGGATTGAAGCACGCATCCCGAAGTTGGAATCAACGTTTTGATAAGGTAATCAAAAGTATTGGTTTTATACAAACTTATGGAGAAGCTTGTATTTACAAGAAAGTGAGTGGGAGCTCTGTAGCATTCTTAATACTATATGTAGATGACATATTGTTGATTGCGAATTATGTAGACCTTCTTAATAGTGTCAAGGAATATTTGAATAATAGTTTTTCAATGAAATATCTTGGCGAAGCAGCTTACATATTAGGCATAAAGATTTAAAGAGATAGATCAAGACGCCTAATATCATTTTCACAAAGTACATATTTGGAAAAAGTTCTAAAGAGGTTTGGAATTGAAGATAGCAAGAAAGGGTTCTTGCCCATGTTGCTTATACGACCTTGAGTAAAACTCAAAGTCCGAAGCAAGCGAAGATAGAGAAAGGATGAGTAAGACTCCCTATGCCTCAGCCATAGGATCTCTAATGTATGCCATGCTATGTACTAGACCCGACATTGCATATGCTGTTAGTTTGACTACCAGATATCAATGTGATCCAGGAGTGGATCATTGGACAGCGGTCAAAAACATCCTTAAGTACTTGAGAAAAACTAAGGATATGGTTCTTTCTTATGGAGGTGATGAACAGCTCATTGTTAATGGTTACACCAATGCTAGTTGGAACACCTATCCGGATGATTCTAAATCTCAATCTGGATACGTATTTGCTTTGAATGGTGCAACAGTTAGCTGGAGGAGTGCAAAGCAAAGCATTGTGGCGAGATCTTCAACTGAATCGGAATACATAGCTGATTCAGAGGCTTCACAAGAAGCGATATGGATGAAAGAGTTCATTACAGAGCTCGGTGTGGTTCCATGTGCGCTGGACGCAATGTCTATATACTGTGATAACATGGGCGCCATAGCCAATGCGCAAGAACCAAGGTCACACAAGAAGCTGAAGCACATCAAGCTACGTTTTCACGCTATTGGAGAACATGTCCAAGATGGTGACATAAAGATTTGCAAAGTACACACCGATGACCCTGCGACATATGAGGAAGCGATGATGAGCCCAGATTCTAATAAATGGCAAGAAGCCATGAAATCCGAGATTGGATCCATGTACGAAAACCAATTATGGACTTTGGTGGACTTACCGGATGGCCGGAAGGCTGTCGAGAACAAATGGATTTTCAAGAAGAAAACAGATGCTGATGGTAATGTTACTGTCTATAAAGCTCGACTTGTCGCAAAAGGGTTTCGACAAATTCAAGGAGTTGACTACGATGAGACTTTCTCACCGGTAGTGAAGCTAAAGTCTGTGAGGATTATGTTAGCAATCGCTGCATATTATGATTATGAGATATGGCAGATGGATGTCAAAACGGCGTTCCTCAATGGAGACATTGATGAAGAGTTGTATATGATGCAACCCAAAGGTTTTGTCGATTCTAAAGATGTTAACAAGGTATGCAAACTTCGGTCCATATATGGATTGAAGCACGCATCCGAAGTTGGAATCAACGTTTTGATAAGGTAATCAAAAGTATTGGTTTTATACAAACTTATGGAGAAGCTTGTATTTACAAGAAAGTGAGTGGGAGCTCAGAGCATTCTTAATACTATATGTAGATGACATATTGTTGATTGGGAATTATGTAGACCTTCTTAATAGTGTCAAGGAATATTTGAATAATAGTTTTACAATGAAATATCTTGGAAGCAGCTTACATATTAGGCGTAAAGATTTAAAGAGATAGATCAAGGCGCCTAATATCATTTTCACAAAGTACATATTTGGAAAAAGTTCTAAAGAGGTTTGGAATGGAAGATAGCAAGAAAGGGTTCTTGCCCATGTTGCTAATCGACCTTGAGTAAAACTCAAAGTCCGTAAATGGCGTAAGATAGAGAAAGGATGAGTAAGACTCCTATGCCTCGCCATAGGATCTCTAATGTATGCCATGCTATGTACTAGACCCGACATTGCATATCTTTGTTAGTTTGACTAGCAGATATCAATGTGATCCAGTGGATCATTGGACAGCGGTCAAAAACATCCTTAAGTACTTGAGAAGAACTAAGGATATGGTTCTTTCTTATGGAGGTGATGAACAGCTCGTTGTTAATGGTTACACCGATGCTAGTTGGAACACCTATCCGGATGATTCTAAATCTCAATGGATACGTATTTACTTTGAATGGTGCAGCGATTAGTGGAGGAGTGCAAAGCAAAGCGTTGTGGCGAGATGTTCAACTAAATCGGAATACATAGCTGCTTCGGAGGCTTCACAAGAAGCGATATGGATGAAGGAGTTCATTACAGAGCTCGGTGTGGTTCCAAGTCTACTGGGCAAAATCTATATCTTGTGATAACATGGGCGCCATAGCCAATGCGCAAGAACCAAGGTCACACAAGAAGCTGAAGCACATCAAGCTACGTTTTCACGCTATTGGAGAACATGTCCAAGATGGTGACATAAAGATTTGCAAGGTACACACCGATTACCCTGCGACATATGAGGAAGCGATGATGAGCCCAGATTCCAATAAATGGCAAGAAGCCATGAAATCCGAGATTGGATGCATGTGAAAACCAATTATGGACTTTGGTGGACTTACTGGGATGGCCGGAAGGCTGTCGAGAACAAATGGATTTTCAAGAAGAAAAGCAGATCTTGATGGTAATGTAGCATCTATAAAGCACGACTTGTCGCAAAAGGGTTTCGACAAATTCAAGGAGTTGACTACGATGAGACTTTCTCACCGGTAGCGAAGCTAAAGTCTGTGAGGATTATGTTAGCAATCGCTGCATATTATGATTATGAAATATGGCAGATGGATGTCAAAACGGCGTTCCTCAATGGAGACATTGATGAAGAGTTGTATATGATGCAACCCAAAGGTTTTGTCGATTCTAAAGATGTTAAGAAGGTATGCAAACTTCAACGGTCCATATATGGATTGAAGCACGCATCCCGAAGTTGGAATCAACGTTTTGATAAGGTAATCAAAAGTTTTGGTTTTATACAAACTTATGGAGAAGCTTGTATTTACAAGAAAGTGAGTGGGAGCTCTGTAGCATTCTTAATACTATATGTAGATGACATATTGTTGATTGGGAATTATGTAGACCTTCTTAATAGTGTCAAGAAATATTTGAATAATAGTTTTTCAATGAAATATCTTGGCGAAGCAGCTTACATATTAGGCAGAAAGATTTAAAGAGATAGATCAAGACGCCTAATATCATTTTCACAAAGTACATATTTGGAAAAAGTTCTAAAGAGGTTTGGAATGGAAGATAGCAAGAAAGGGTTCTTGCCCATGTTGCCCAATACGACCTTGAGTAAAACTCAAAGTCCAGAAACGGCAGAAGATAGAGAAAGGATGAGTAAGACTCCCTATGCCTCAGCCATAGGATCTCTAATGTATGCCATGCTATGTACTAGACCCGACATTGCATATGCTGTTAGTTTGACTAGCAGATATCAATGTGATCCAGGAGTGGATCATTGGACAGCGGTCAAAAACATCCTTAAGTACTTGAGAAGAACTAAGGATATGGTTCTTTCTTATGGAGGTGATGAACAGCTCGTTGTTAATGGTTACACCGATGCTAGTTGGAACACCTATCCGGATGATTCTAAATCTCAATCTGGATACGTATTTACTTTGAATGGTGCAGCAGTTAGCTGGAGGAGTGCAAAGCAAAGCGTTGTGGCGAGATGTTCAACTAAATCGGAATACATAGCTGCTTCGGAGGCTTCACAAGAAGCGATATGGATGAAGGAGTTCATTACAGAGCTCGGTGTGGTTCCAAGTGCGCTGGACGCAAAATCTATATACTGTGATAACATGGGCGCCATAGCCAATGCGCAAGAACCAAGGTCACACAAGAAGCTGAAGCACATCAAGCTACGTTTTCACGCTATTGGAGAACATGTCCAAGATGGTGACATAAAGATTTGCAAGGTACACACCGATTACCCTGCGACATATGAGGAAGCGATGATGAGCCCAGATTCCAATAAATGGCAAGAAGCCATGAAATCCGAGATTGGATGCATGTACGAAAACCAATTATGGACTTTGGTGGACTTACCGGATGGCCGGAAGGCTGTCGAGAACAAATGGATTTTCAAGAAGAAAACAGATGCTGATGGTAATGTAGCTGTCTATAAAGCACGACTTGTCGCAAAAGGGTTTCGACAAATTCAAGGAGTTGACTACGATGAGACTTTCTCACCGGTAGCGAAGCTAAAGTCTGTGAGGATTATGTTAGCAATCGCTGCATATTATGATTATGAGATATGGCAGATGGATGTCAAAACGGCGTTCCTCAATGGAGACATTGATGAAGAGTTGTATATGATGCAACCCAAAGGTTTTGTCGATTCTAAAGATGTTAAGAAGGTATGCAAACTTCAACGGTCCATATATGGATTGAAGCACGCATCCCGAAGTTGGAATCAACGTTTTGATAAGGTAATCAAAAGTTTTGGTTTTATACAAACTTATGGAGAAGCTTGTATTTACAAGAAAGTGAGTGGGAGCTCTGTAGCATTCTTAATACTATATGTAGATGACATATTGTTGATTGGGAATTATGTAGACCTTCTTAATAGTGTCAAGGAATATTTGAATAATAGTTTTTCAATGAAATATCTTGGCGAAGCAGCTTACATATTAGGCAGAAAGATTTAAAGAGATAGATCAAGACGCCTAATATCATTTTCACAAAGTACATATTTGGAAAAAGTTCTAAAGAGGTTTGGAATGGAAGATAGCAAGAAAGGGTTCTTGTCCATGTTGCCCAATACGACCTTGAGTAAAACTCAAAGTCCGAAGCGCAGAAGATAGAGAAAGGGTGAGTAAGACTCCCTATGCCTCAGCCATAGGATCTCTAATGTATGCCATGCTATGTACTAGACCCGACATTGCATATGCTGTTAGTTTGACTAGCAGATATCAATGTGATCCAGGAGTGGATCATTGGACAGCGGTCAAAAACATCCTTAAGTACTTGAGAAGAACTAAGGATATGGTTCTTTCTTATGGAGGTGATGAACAGCTCATTGTTAATGGTTACATCGATGCTAGTTGGAACACCTATCCGGATGATTCGAAATCTCAATCTGGATACGTATTTACTTTGAATGGTGCAGCAGTTAGCTGGAGGAGTGCAAAGCAAAGCGTTGTGGCGAGATCTTCAACTGAATCGGAATACATAGCTGCTTCGGAGGCTTCACAAGAAGCGATATGGATGAAGGAGTTCATTACAGAGCTCGGTGTGGTTCCAAGTGTGCTGGACGCAATGTCTATATATTGTGATAACATGGGCGCCATAGCCAATGCGCAAGAACCAAGGTCACACAAGAAGCTGAAGCACATCAAGCTACGTTTTCACGCTATTGGAGAACATGTCCAAGATGGTGACATAAAGATTTGCAAAGTACACACCGATGACCCTACGACATATGAGGAAGAGATGATGAGCCCAGATTCCAATAAATGGCAAGAAGCCATGAAATCCGAGATTGGATCCATGTACGAAAACCAATTATGGACTTTGGTGGACTTACCGGATGGCCGGAAGGCTGTCGAGAACAAATGGATTTTCAAGAAGAAAACAGATGCTAATGGTAATGTAACTGTCTATAAAGCTCGACTTGTCGCAAAAGGGTTTCGACAAATTCAAGGAGTTGACTACGATGAGACTTTCTCACCGGTAGCGAAGCTAAAGTCTGTGAGGATTATGTTAGAAATCGCTGCATATTATGATTATGAGATATGGCAGATGGATGTCAAAACGGCGTTCCTCAATGGAGACATTGATGAAGAGTTATATATGATGCAACCCAAAGGTTTTGTCGATTCTAAAGATGTAAACAAGGTATGCAAACTTCAACGGTCCATATATGGATTGAAGCATGCATCCCGAAGTTGGAATCAACGTTTTGATAAGGTAATCAAAAGTTTTGGTTTTATACAAACTTATGGAGAAGCTTGTATTTACAAGAAAGTGAGTGGGAGCTCTGTAGCATTCTTAATACTATATGTAGATGACATATTTTTGATTGGGAATTATGTAGACCTTCTTAATAGTGTCAAGGAATATTTGAATAATAGTTTTTCAATGAAATATCTTGGCGAAGCAGCTTACATATTAGGCAGAAAGATTTAAAGAGATAGATCAAGACGCCTAATATCATTTTCACAAAGTACATATTTGGAAAAAGTTCTAAAGAGGTTTGGAATGGAAGATAGCAAGAAAGGGTTCTTGCCCATGTTGCCCAATACGACCTTGAGTAAAACTCAAAGTCCGAAGCAGCGAAGATAGAGAAAGGATGAGTAAGACTCCCTATGCCTCAGCCATAGGATCTCTAATGTATGCCATGCTATGTACTAGACCCGACATTGCATATGCTGTTAGTTTGACTAGCAGATATCAATGTGATCCAGGAGTGGATCATTGGACAGCGGTCAAAAACATCCTTAAGTACTTGAGAAGAACTAAGGATATGGTTCTTTCTTATGGAGGTGATGAACAGCTCGTTGTTAATGGTTACACCGATGCTAGTTGGAACACCTATCCGGTTGATTCTAAATCTCAATCTGGATACGTATTTACTTTGAATGGTGCAGCAGTTAGCTGGAGGAGTGCAAAGCAAAGCGTTGTGGCGAGATGTTCAACTGAATCGGAATACATAGCTGCTTCGGAGGCTTCACAAGAAGCGATATGGATGAAGGAGTTCATTACAGAGCTCGGTGTGGTTCCAAGTGCGCTGGACGCAAAATCTATATACTGTGATAACATGAGCGCCATAGCCAATGCGCAAGAACCAAGGTCACACAAGAAGCTGAAGCACATCAAGCTACGTTTTCACGCTATTGGAGAACATGTCCAAGATGGTGACATAAAGATTTGCAAGATACACACCGATGACCCTGCGACATATGAGGAAGCGATGATGAGCCCAGATTCCAATAAATGGCAAGAAGCCATGAAATCCGAGATTGGATTCATGTACGAAAACCAATTATGGACTTTGGTGGACTTACCGGATGGCCGGAAGGCTATCGAGAACAAATGGATTTTCAAGAAGAAAACAGATGCTGATGGTAATGTAACTGTCTATAAAGCTCGACTTGTCGCAAAAGGGTTTTGACAAATTCAAGGAGTTGACTACAATGAGACTTTCTCACCGGTAGCGAAGCTAAAGTCTGTGAGGATTATGTTAGCAATCGCTGCATATTATGATTATGAGATATGGCAGATGGATGTCAAAACGGCGTTCCTCAATGGAGACATTGATGAAGAGTTGTATATGATGCAACCCAAAGGTTTTGTCGATTCTAAAGATGTTAACAAGGTATGCAAACTTCAACGGTCCATATATGGATTGAAGCACGCATCCCGAAGTTGGAATCAACGTTTTGATAAGGTAATCAAAAGTATTGGTTTTATACAAACTTATGGAGAAGCTTGTATTTACAAGAAAGTGAGTGGGAGCTCTGTAGCATTCTTAATACTATATGTAGATGACATATTGTTGATTGCGAATTATGTAGACCTTCTTAATAGTGTCAAGGAATATTTGAATAATAGTTTTTCAATGAAATATCTTGGCGAAGCAGCTTACATATTAGGCATAAAGATTTAATGAGATAGATCAAGACGCCTAATATCATTTTCACAAAGTACATATTTGGAAAAAGTTCTAAAGAGGTTTGGAATTGAAGATAGCAAGAAAGGGTTCTTGCCCATGTTGCCCAATACGACCTTGAGTAAAACTCAAAGTCCGAAGCAAGCGAAGATAGAGAAAGGATGAGTAAGACTCCCTATGCCTCAGCCATAGGATCTCTAATGTATGCCATGCTATGTACTAGACCCGACATTGCATATGCTGTTAGTTTGACTAGCAGATATCAATGTGATCCAGGAGTGGATCATTGGACAGCGGTCAAAAACATCCTTAAGTACTTGAGAAGAACTAAGGATATGGTTCTTTCTTATGTAGGTGATGAACAGCTCATTGTTAATGGTTACACCAATGCTAGTTGGAACACCTATCCGGATGATTCTAAATCTCAATATGGATACGTATTTGCTTTGAATGGTGCAACAGTTAGCTGGAGGAGTGCAAAGCAAAGCATTATGGCGATATCTTCAACTGAATCGGAATACATAGCTGCTTCAGAGGCTTCACAAGAAGCGATATGGATGAAGGAGTTCATTACAGAGCTCGGTTTGGTTCCAAGTGCACTGGACGCAATGTCTATATACTGTGATAACATGGGCGCCATAGCCAATGCGCAAGAACCAAGGTCACACAAGAAGCTGAAGCACATCAAGCTACGTTTTCACGCTATTGGAGAACATGTCCAAGATGGTGACATAAAGATTTGCAAAGTACACACCGATGACCCTGCGACATATGAGGAAGCGATGATGAGCCCAGATTCCAATAAATGGCAAGAAGCCATGAAATCCGAGATTGGATCCATGTACGAAAACCAATTATGGACTTTGGTGGACTTACCGGATGGCCGGAAGGCTGTCGAGAACAAATGGATTTTCAAGAAGAAAACAGATGCTGATGGTAATGTAACTGTCTATAAAGCTCGACTTGTCGCAAAAGGGTTTCGACAAATACAAGGAGTTGACTACGATGAGAATTTCTCACCGGTAGCGAAGCTAAAGTCTGTGAGGATTATGTTAGCAATCGCTTCATATTATGATTATGAGATATGGCAGATGGATGTCAAAACGGCATTCCTCAATGGAGACATTGATGAAGAGTTGTATATGATGCAACCCAAAGGTTTTGTCGATTCTAAAGATGTTAACAAGGTATGCAAACTTCAACGGTCCATATATGGATTAAAGCACGCATCCCGAAGTTGAAATCAACGTTTTGATAAGGTAATCAAAAGTATTGGTTTTATACAAACTTATGGAGAAGCTTGTATTTACAAGAAAGTGAGTGGGAGCTCTGTAGCATTCTTAATACTATATGTAGATGACATATTGTTGATTGCGAATTATGTAGACCTTCTTAATAGTGTCAAGGAATATTTGAATAATAGTTTTTCAATGAAATATCTTGGCGAAGCAGCTTACATATTAGGCATAAAGATTTAAAGAGATAGATCAAGACGCCTAATATCATTTTCACAAAGTACATATTTGGAAAAGGTTCTAAAGATGTTTGGAATTGAAGATAGCAAGAAAGGGTTCTTGCCCATGTTGCCCAATACGACCTTGAGTAAAACTCAAAGTCCAGAAACGGCAGAAGATAGAGAAAGGATGAGTAAGACTCCCTATGCCTCAGCCATAGGATCTCTAATGTATGCCATGCTATGTACTAGACCCGACATTGCATATGCTGTTAGTTTGACTACCAGATATCAATGTGATCCAGGAGTGGATCATTGGACAGCGGTCAAAAACATCCTTAAGAACTTGAGAAGAACTAAGGATATGGTTCTTTCTTATGGAGGTGATGAACAGCTCATTATTAATGGTTACACCAATGCTAGTTGGAACACCTATCCGGATGATTCTAAATCTCAATCTGGATACGTATTTGCTTTGAATGGTGCAACAGTTAGCTGGAGGAGTGCAAAGCAAAGCATTGTGGCGAGATCTTCAACTGAATCGGAATACATAGCTGCTTCAGAGGCTTCACAAGAAGCGATATGGATGAAGGAGTTCATTATAGAGCTCGGTGTGGTTCCAAGTGCGCTGGACGCAATGTCTATATACTGTGATAACATGGGCGCCATAGCCAATGCGCAAGAACCAAGGTCACACAAGAAGCTGAAGCACATCAAGCTACGTTTTCACGCTATTGGAGAACATGTCCAAGATGGTGACATAAAGATTTGCAAAGTACACACCGATGACCCTGCGACATATGAGGAAGCGATGATGAGCCCAGATTCCAATAAATGGCAAGAAGCCATGAAATCCGAGATTGGATCCATGTACGAAAACCAATTATGGACTTTGGTGGACTTACCGGATGGCCAGAAGGCTGTCGAGAACAAATGGATTTTCAAGAAGAAAACAGATGCTGATGGTAATGCTACTGTCTATAAAGCTCGACTTGTTGAAAAAGGGTTTCGACAAATTCAAGGAGTTGACTACGATGAGAATTTCTCACCGGTAGCGAAGCTAAAATCTGTGAGGATTATGTTAGCAATCGCTGCATATTATGATTATGAGATATGCAGATGGATGTCAAAACGGCGTTCCTCAATGGAGACATTGATGAAGAGTTGTATATGATGCAACCCAAAGGTTTTGTCTATTCAAAAGATGTTAACAAGGTATGCAAACTTCAACGGTCCATATATGGATTGAAGCACGCATCCCGAAGTTGGAATCAACGTTTTGATAAGGTAATCAAAAGTTTTGGTTTTATACAAACTTATGGAGAAGCTTGTATTTACAAGAAAGTGAGTGGGAGCTCTGTAGCATTCTTAATACTATATGTAGATGACATACTATTGATTGCGAATTATGTAGACCTTCTTAATAGTGTCAAGGAATATTTGAATAATAGTTTTTCAATGAAATATCTTGGCGAAGCAGCTTACATATTAGGCATAAAGATTTAAAGAGATAGATCAAGACGCCTAATATCATTTTCACAAAGTACATATTTGGAAAAAGTTCTAAAGAGGTTTGGAATGGAAGATAGCAAGAAAGGGTTCTTGCCCATGTTGCCCAATACGACCTTGAGTAAAACTCAAAGTCCGTAAACGGAAGATAGAGAAAGGATGAGTAAGACTCCTATGCCTCAGCCATAGGATCTCTAATGTATGCCATGCTATGTACTAGACCGACATTGCATATGTTAGTTTGACTAGCAGATATCAATGTGATCCAGAGTGGATCATTGACATGATCAAAACATCCTTAAGTACTTGAGAAGAACTAAGGATATGGTTCTTTCTTATGGAGGTGATGAACAGCTCGTTGTTAATGGTTACACCAATGCTAGTTGGAACACCTATCCGGATGATTCTAAATCTCAATCTGGATATGTATTTACTTTGAATGGTGCAGCAGTTAGCTGGAGGAGTGCCAAGCAAATCATTGTGGCGAGATCTTCAACTGAATCGGAATACATAGCTGCTTCAGAGGCTTCACAAGAAGCGATATGGATGAAGGAGTTCATTACAGAGCTCGGTGTGGTTCCAAGTGCGCTGGACGCAATGTCTATATACTGTGATAACATGGGAGCCATTGCCAATGCGCAAGAACCAAGGTCACACAAGAAGCTGAAGCACATCAAGCTATGTTTTCACGCTATTGGAGAACATGTCCAAGATGGTGACATAAAGATTTGCAAAGTACACACCGATGACAAGCGATGATGAGCCCAGATTCCAATAAATGGCAAGAAGCCATGAAATCCGAGATTGGATCCATGTACGAAAACAAAATTATGGACTTTGGTGGACTTACCGGATGGCCGGAAGGCTGTCGAGAACAAATGGATTTTCAAGAAGAAAACAGATGCTGATGGTAATGTTACTGTCTATAAAGCTCGACTTGTCGCAAAAGGGTTTCGACAAATTCAAGGAGTTGACTGCGATGAGACTTTCTCACCGGTAGCGAAGCTAAAGTCTGTGAGGATTATGTTAGCAATCGCTGCATATTATGATTATGAGATATGGCAGATGGATGTCAAAACGGCGTTCCTCAATGGAGACATTGATGAAGAGTTGTATATGATGCAACCCAAAGGTTTTGTCGATTCTAAAGAGGTTAACAAGGTATGCAAACTTCAACAGTCCATATATGGATTGAAGCACGCATCCCGAAGTTGGAATCAACGTTTTGATAAGGTAATCAAAAGTTTTGGTTTTATACAAACTTATGGAGAAGCTTGTATTTACAAGAAAGTGAGTGGGAGCTCTGTAGCATTCTTAATACTATATGTAGATGACATATTGTTGATTGGGAATTATGTAGACCTTCTTAATAGTGTCAAGGAATATTTGAATAATAGTTTTTCAATGAAATATCTTGGCGAAGCAGCTTACATATTAGGCATAAAGATTTAAAGAGATAGATCAAGACGCCTAATATCATTTTCACAAAGTACATATTTGGAAAAAGTTCTAAAGAGGTTTGGAATGGAAGATAGCAAGAAAGGGTTCTTGCCCATGTTGCCCAATACGACCTTGAGTAAAACTGAAAGTCCAGAAACGGCAGAAGATAGAGAAAGGATGAGTAAGACTCCCTATGCCTCAGCCATAGGATCTCTAATGTATGCCATGCTATGTACTAGACCCGACATTGCATATGCTGTTAGTTTGACTAGCAGATATCAATGTGATCCAGGAGTGGATCATTGGACAGCGGTCAAAAACATCCTTAAGTACTTGAGAAGAACTAAGGATATGGTTCTTTCTTATGGAGGTGATGAATAGCTCGTTGTTAATGGTTACACCGATGCTAGTTGGAACACCTATCCGGATGATTCTAAATCTCAATCTGGATACGTATTTACTTTGAATGGTGCAGCAGTTAGCTGGAGGATTGCAAAGCAAAGCGTTGTGGCGGGATCTTCAACTGAATCGGAATACATAGCTGCTTCAGAGGCTTCACAAGAAGCGATATGGATGAAGGAGTTCATTACAGAGCTCGGTGCGGTTCCAAGTGCGCTGGACGCAATGTCTATATACTGTGATAACATGGGCGCCATAGCCAATACGCAAGAACCAAGGTCACACAAGAAGCTGAAGCACATCAAGCTATGTTTTCACACTATTGGAGAACATGTCCAAGATGGTGACATAAAGATTTGCAAGGTACACACCGATGACCCTGTGACATATGAGGAAGCGATGATGAGCCCAGATTCCAATAAATGGCAAGAAGCCATGAAATCCGAGATTGGATCCATGTACGAAAACCAATTATGAACTTTGGTGGACTTACCGGATGGCCGGAAGGCTGTCGAGAACAAATGGATTTTCAAGAAGAAAACAGATGCTGATGGTAATGTAACTGTCTATAAAGCTCGACTTGTCGCAAAAGGGTTTCGAAAAATTCAAGGAGTTGACTACGATGAGACTTTCTCACCGGTAGCGAAGCTAAAGTCTGTGAGGATTATGTTAGCAATCGCTGCATATTATGATTATGAGATATGGCAGATGGATGTCAAAACGGCGTTCCTCAATGGAGACATTGATGAAGAGTTGTATATGATGCAACCCAAAGGTTTTGTCGATTCTAAAGATGTTAACAAGGTATGCAAACTTCAACGGTCCATATATGGATTGAAGCACGCATCCCGAAGTTGGAATCAACGTTTTGATAAGGTAATCAAAAGTTTTGGTTTTATACAAACTTATGGAGAAGCTTGTATTTACAAGAAAGTGAGTGGGAGCTCTGTAGCATTCTTAATACTATATGTAGATGACATATTGTTGATTGGGAATTATGTAGACCTTCTTAATAGTGTCAAGGAATATTTGAATAATAGTTTTTCAATGAAATATCTTGGCGAAGCAGCTTACATATTAGGCATAAAGATTTAAAGAGATAGATCAAGACGCCTAATATCATTTTCACAAAGTACATATTTGGAAAAAGTTCTAAAGAGGTTTGGAATGGAAGATAGCAAGAAAGGGTTCTTGCCCATGTTGCCCAATACGACCTTGAGTAAAACTCAAAGTCCAGAAACGGCAGAAGATAGAGAAAGGATGAGTAAGACTCCCTATGCCTCAGCCATAGGATCTCTAATGTATGCCATGCTATGTACTAGACCGGACATTGCATATGCTAATAGTTTGACTAGCAGATATCAATGTGATCCAGGAGTGGATCATTGGACAGCGGTCAAAAACATCCTTAAGTACTTGAGAAGAACTAAGGATATGGTTCTTTCTTATGGAGGTGATGAACAGCTCGTTGTTAATGGTTACACCGATGCTAGTTGGAACACCTATCCGGATGATTCTAAATCTCAATCTGGATACGTATTAACTTTGAATGGTGCAGCAGTTAGCTGGAGGATTGCAAAGCAAAGCGTTGTGGCGAGATCTTCAACTGAATCGGAATACATAGCTGCTTCGGAGGCTTCACAAGAAGCGATATGGATGAAGGAGTTCATTACAGAGCTCGGTGTGGTTCCAAGTGCGCTGGACGGAATGTCTATATACTGTGATAACATGGGCGCCATAGCCAATGCGCAAGAACCAAGGTCACACAAGAAGCTGAAGCACATCAAGCTACGTTTTCACGCTATTGGAGAACATGTCCAAGATGGTGACATAAAGATTTGCAAGGTACACACCGATGACCCTGCGACATGTGAGGAAGCGATGATGAGCCCAGATTCCAATAAATGGCAAGAAGCCATGAAATCCGAGATTGGATCCATGTACGAAAACCAATTATGGACTTTGGTGGACTTAGCGGATGGCCGGAAGGCTGTCGAGAACAAATGCATTTTCAAGAAGAAAACAGATGCTGATGGTAATGTAACTGTCTATAAAGCTCGACTTGTCGCAAAAGGGTTTCGAAAAATTCAAGGAGTTGACTACGATGAGACTTTCTCACCGGTAGCGAAGCTAAAGTCTGTGAGGATTATGTTAGCAATCGCTGCATATTATGATTATGAGATATGGCAGATGGATGTCAAAACGGCGTTCCTCAATGGAGACATTGATGAAGAGTTGTATATGATGCAACCCAAAGGTTTTGTCAATTCTAAAGATGTTAACAAGGTATGCAAACTTCAACGGTCCATATATGGATTAAAGCACGCATCCCGAAGTTGGAATCAACGTTTTGATAAGGTAATCAAAAGTTTTGGTTTTATACAAACTTATGGAGAAGCTTGTATTTACAAGAAAGTGAGTGGGACCTTTGTAGCATTCTTAATACTATATGTAGATGACATATTGTTGATTGGGAATTATGTAGACCTTCTTAATAGTGTCAAGGAATATTTGAATAATAGTTTTTCAATGAAATATCTTGGCGAAGCAGCTTACATATTAGGCATAAAGATTTAAAAGAGATAGATCAAGACGCCTAATATCATTTTCACAAAGTACATATTTGGAAAAAGTTCTAAAGAGGTTTGGAATGGAAGATAGCAAGAAAGGGTTCTTGCCCATGTTGCCCAATACGACCTTGAGTAAAACTCAAAGTCCGAAAGAGAAGATAGAGAAAGGATGAGTAAGACTCCCTATGCCTCAGCCATAGGATCTCTAATGTATGCCATGCTATGTACTAGACCCGACATTGCATATGCTGTTAGTTTGACTAGCAGATATCAATGTGATCCAGGAGTGGATTATTGGACAGCGGTCAAAAACATCCTTAAGTACTTGAGAAGAACTAAGGATATGGTTCTTTCTTATGGAGGTGATGAACAGCTCGTTGTTAATGATTACACCGATGCTAGTTGCAACACCTATCCGGATCATTCTAAATCTCAATCTGGATACGCATTTACTTTGAATGGTGCAGCAGTTAGCTGGAGGAGTGCAAAGCAAAGCGTTGTGGCGAGATCTTCAACTGAATTGGAATACATAGCTGCTTCGGAGGCTTCACAAGAAGCGATATGGATGAAGGGGTTCATTACAGAGCTCGGTGTGGTTCCAAGTGCGCTGGACGCAATGTCTATATACTGTGATAACATGGGTGCCATAGCCAATGCGCAAGAACCAAGGTCACACAAGAAGCTGAAGCACATCAAGCTACGTTTTCACGCTATTGGAGAACATGTCCAAGATGGTGACATAAAGATTTGCAAAGTACACACAGATCTGAATGTGGCGGATCCGTTGACTAAACCTCTCCCGAGGGCAAAACATGACCAACACCAAACTGCCATGGGTGTTCGGTATATTACCATGTAATCTAGATTAGTTGACTCTAGTACAAGTGGGAGACTATTGGAGATATGCCCTAGAGGCAATAATAAATGTAGTTATTATTATATCTTTGTGTTTATGATAAATGTTTACATTCATGCTATAACAGTATTAACCAGAAACATTAATACTTGTGTGATTTGTAAACTAAATTAGAGTCCCTAGTAAAGCCTCTTTATAATACTAGCTTGTTGATTAATAGATGATCATGGTTTCTTGATCATGAACATTTGAGATGTTGTTAATAACAAGGTCATATCATTAGGAGAATGATATGATGGACATACTCCTATAGATAAGCGTAACATAAAGATCAAGTCATTTTAATAGTTCAATTGCTATAAGCTTTCTGATACATAGTAACCTAATTCCTTCGACCATGAGATCATGCTTATCATCATGACCGGAAGGATGCTTTGATGACATCAAACACCACACCGTAACTGGGTGGCTATAAAGGTGTAAGGTTCCCAACCTTTAATAAGGTAGAGATCCCTGTGTTTACAATGCTAGTCCCTGGATCAATAGCTAGCATCCACAGTTAAGATGTAATATCAAGAAACAAAGGTCATAATACAACTTTATAACCAAGAATAAAATAATTTATTACATCTTACATAGCTCACTTGGCTATCTCATTACAATGCAGCGGAATATAACAATAGCATGGGGTCCTTCATCTTCAAAGTGCCACAGGCAGTCATGTTGGTTGTAGACTTGTAGTCCTAATCAATAAACTTCACTAACATCAATCAAACCTTCAACATAATAAGTTACAGCCACAAGGGTCAATACATTTGAATTGTATTGGCAAGTCATACTATGGTAGTATAGTGGAGTCTATCATCTATATGCATTTAGCTAAGTGGAGCTTAGGCTTGCTTTGCTCAAAATTGTTTTTGCTTATCATTTGAAAACACTAAGTTTTTGCTTGACAAAATCACCCAAGGCATCTCCCAATAGAAATTGGTGATCCTTTAACCTTTGTTCAACCACAAGTTTTTAACTTAGAAATTGGGATGAGGAGATTCCTGATAGCTTCCATGTCTTGATGCTCAAATTGTCCTTTACCAGGGACATGGCTAAGTACTTAGATTTTACTCTCTGCAGAGGTGGTGCACTTTCCCCACAAGACTTGGTTTCACCAAGACAAGATCTTTCAGAAGCCTTCCCTTAGACCAGAATGGACGCGCTCCAACCTATCAATCCCCTACCACCAACTGTCCATTTGGCTAAGTTATTGCAACCTATATGATCCAGGCAGAGCCCATAATGCCAAGTGGCTGCACTTGAAGCTTCTCAACATTTGACATCTCAAATCTCTTTGTTCCTGGGTGGCCATCCACAAGTGTGATACACAAGGTAAACCATAGAAATGGGCCTTGTGTAACCACTCAACACAAACCATTCCTTCCATTCCACCCAGGTGATTCATTCACTAGTTGTTTTATTAAACAAAAACACAAGTCCTTGACTTAGAAATATTCCATAGCATGAAATATAGTCCACCCTTGTTTTCTAATAGCTAAGCTAAGCATGATAGTAGTAGGAATCTTAACTTAGGAAATTTCTACTAAGGTTTCATCTACTAGGATTTCCCATGGCATAGTTTATACTTAGAAAAATTCCATGCAAGTCCTACTTAGAAATATCACTAATGCATAGTGAAAATAATGAGACAAAGTATGAAGCATCACTTGCCTTTTTAGTAGAGAATATAAGTTCACTCCTTGTCCTTGGAATATTCACACTCTTCAAATCACTATAATTCAATCAAGCAAGGCACAATTTCAATCTACCATTCAAGCAAACAATACATAAAATAATAGAAATAAAGCAATGCATGCAAGCATGCAAAATATTGTTTTATTTGGAAAAGTGGTTTCTAATGGGTTATAAACATTCTAACAAACTTATTTGTCATTTCATAAAAGTAGCAAAACCATTTGCAAAAGATTTTACCTATAAACCATTTTTAAACCAAATCAATATTTTATGTTGTTGAAAATGCCTTTAGCAAGGCAACAATCTTTATAGGGTTCACCAAATACATTTTTAAGTCATAAAACTTTGTGTTTGGGGTCAGAGAGTTTAATCCAAAACATTTCCCAAAGGGTTTCCTCCAAAATCATTTTGAAACCATAATCAACATTTGTATTTGGCTAGAAATGCTTTTATTCAAAGATTTATTCTTTTGCATTACCAAATATGTTTTTGAAACCAAAAATTGATTTCTATGGTCAGTAGGTTCAAAACAAACCATTTGCCAAAAAAATTATCCCCAAAATAATTTTAGAAAGAATTTTATATTCATAACATGCCTACACAAGTTTCTGCAAAAACAATCATTTTACCAGAAACAATTTACTAATCAAAGGGTATGGTTGGGTAGGATTTGTCTTGCTGATTCCATTGATATAAAGTTTGTAAAATTTGGACGTGTGGCTTGAAAGTTATGAATTTTACAAAATTGAACAACTAATAGAACAAATCTTGTTTTTCAAACAAACTCTGGGCCACGTGGCTGCTTCCTATTGGACAAAAACGGTTCACGCGGATCGACAAATACAGACTGCAGGATCTAACTTGATCGCATGGCACAGATTGCTACTTACCCCTTCGACTATGTTCTATCGCGTTCGTCCGATCTACATCGCACGGTTCTGATTTACTCGACCACAAAGTGGCGGCGCTGCGACGGTGACAGGCGGCGGCGCGCTCTGACGTGGTCGTTGCCGACGATGTAGGATGCGAGAAAGAGAGGGAGGAGGCTCACTGAGTTCGCCTTGACGTGCTGATGCTCAATGTTGTTGTTGTTTGTCGAAGGGCGCACTGAGTCGACTAGAATTCTTCGCCGGAGTAGTTCACTAGCACGGACACGCATGGCCATGGTCGTAGGCGAGTGTCTGGGTCACAATTGATCAAGCAAACACGTCAGGAGGGTGCACAAGGTTTCCTAGGTTGTGAAAGAACTCATCAGAGAGAAAGGGGTGCGATGGTTTGTCGGCTACTGCTCGCCGGAGTTGAGGCAGACCGTGGCGGCGCTCGGTCGAGGTTGTCTCCGATGCTCTGGGTCACGAGAAGACATGTGGTTGGGGTTAATGGGTACGCACAGTGATGGTGAACAAGCGAGCGTGTACTGGAGAAGATGGGGCGGCGTGTACTCACCGGAATCATCGCCGGAGTGTGTCGGAAGCAGTGGCGGTGTATGGACAAATTCGAGCAGCCTAGGGGCAGTGGGGAGGCGATGTTTGGGGGAATGAAAGAGGAGGAGCAGGCGATTAATAAGGCATGGTCACGGCGATGAATAAACGCGGCATTAAGGAGGATTGATCGCGAGTAATCGGCGGCAGTAACGGCCAGAGGCGTGGTCGTCGCGGGTGAGCAAGAAAGCTGGGCGGTGGGGTCGGGTTGACAGTGAGATAGAGAGGGGTGAGGTGGGTCCAAGCTGTCAGCGACTCCGTGGGTTCGTTCGCGAGTAAAAGAAAACGCTTCGGGGGGAAAGAGGAGTGGGCTGGTGTTGGGCTAGATGGGCCTGCTGGGTTGGGTTGCTCTGTTTATAATTTTTTTCCTCTTCTGTTATTTTTCTTTTTCTATTTTCATTTCTGTTTTGAATTTTGTTTAATCTTTTCAAACATCTATTTGAATTCAACTTCAACCAAACTTTGTGTGCATTCATATGCTGATTAATAAAACATTCTGAATTCAATTTTGGAATAAATCTTTTATTCTTTTTAGGGTCTTTTAATTATTTAAAATTGGCCCTAGCATTTATTCAAATAAGATTTAATAATGTTTTTCAAACTCCATTTGAATTCTACATCTTTTCAAATCTTTTCAGCAGGTTTTATTTATTTATTAGGTTGTCAAATAATTCACCTTGAATTATTTTGGAATGTTTTTAATATGATTTATTAATCATTTAAAATTGGGTATTTGTCTTTATTCCAATGAAATTAAATATAGTTTTAATTCCATAATTTTTATTTAGGTGATTTCCTTGATTCCATTTAAAATGACTTTTAATCCACTTGGGTAAATTCCAAATATTATTTTCCCATGATTTAATTAATCATTTCTAATAGGGATTTTGTCTTTATTCAAATGGAATTAGAATTTGGTTAATGCCACTTTATTTTATTTGGAAAATTTCTTTATCCTTTTATTTTATTTGAATTTGGATTATAAATTATTCCATTTTCTTATGGTCTTGGCCAAGTTTTAATTTGGTCTTTAAATATTCCTCATTTAATAATTTCTTTCTTTATCTTATAAAATCCGTATCTTTTTATTTATAGATCCAAACTTGGTGATTCCAATTTGTAAAATCTTATTTAATATTTATTTATCCTTTTAAATATATTTAGGATTATTTTCTCACCATTTGGTATGGATTTATAGATAGGTGCTTTATTAGCTTTGGAAATTCAATTTCTTTATCTTATTATATTCATAAGATTTTATCTATGGCTCCAAATTAAGTGAATCCAATTCATATGGTTTTATAATATTTCTAATAGTCATTATTGATCAATTTGAAATGTTTGTTTGACCAATTTTTATATGGATCAAATCCATAGTCTTAGAGATAACTTGAAAATGATTTTCTTCCATTAGGGTTTTAGAGTTTTGGTTTATTCTCCAAGTGTTTAAATTTCAAGATGCATTTTATCAGGAATGCATTCCACTTGATTTGAATTTAGTTAGATTCAAACATTAACCAAAGTTTGTTCAAGATGGGATTTTAAGTTTCCATTTAGAAACAAAAGTTTCTTTTCACCCTAAATTTCAACAATTATTTATTTGTTTATTTATTTTTCACATTACAAGATTTGGAAAATCTTGGGATGTGACAAAAGGTGGCATTGAGTGTTCGGAAAGTATGGGTTGAAACACATGGATCAAGAGTGGGATTTGTCCATCCATATGACGGATAGATATACTCTGGGCCCTCTCGGTGGAATGTCATCCAATTAGCTTGCAAGCATGTGACTGGCTCACAAGGGATCACATATCACGGGACCAAGAAAAGAGTACTTATCAGTAACGAGGTTGAACTAGGTATGAAGAGATACCGACGATCAAAACCTCGGATAAGTAAACTATCGTGAGACAAAGGGAAATTGGTATCGTATGTAAGTGGTTCATTCGATCGCAAAGTAATCGTAGAAATATGTGGGAGCCATATGAATTTCCATATTCTTCTATTGGTTATTGATCGGAGAAGTGTCTCGATCATGTCCGCATAATTCATGAACCGTAGGGAGACACACTTAAGGATTCGATGTTGTTGAGTAGTAATGGAATTATGAGTAAGATACCGAATGTTGTTCGGAGTCTCGGATGGGATCCGGGATATCACGAGGAGATCCGGAATGGTTTGGAGAATAAGATTCATATAAGGAAAGTCCTGTTTCGGAGTTGGGGAATGATTCCGGTGTTTTCATCGGGAATGTTCTATAAGGGTCCGGAAGGTCCGGCACTCCGGAGGGGAAGGGTACATGAATGTGTCATGACAATATGGAATGGTTGCATCATGTACTAGGACTCCCTCCTCCCAATCCGCGCCGTCCCACCTATATAAGGAGGGGCAGGGCTGCCCCTATTCCCTACACCTAACACACCCAAAACCCTAGCCCCAGCCGCCGGCCACCTCCAAGTCGCTGCCGTCTCCTAGGGTTTCTCCAAGTCGCCGACTTGGGGCTTCCCCAAGCCCTAGCCTCCAGCCATGCTTTCCCCTTTGGTGCCTCTAAACCCTAGATCACCAAGGCCTCTCTCATATTCCACCATACTCGCTCCAGCTTAAGGCGAAGCCCTACGAGATATCCCCTCTACTTCCGGTACCACGCCGTCGTGCTGCCGGAATCGCGAGGAGACTGCTACAACCTCCGCTGCCTGCTGGAACAAGGGAGAGGAAGGTCTTCTTCGAGTACCGAACGTGTGATCGACTGTGGAAGCTACTTGCGGAGCATGGCCTTGAAGGATCGTCTACACGATCTTGAGATTGGCAAGAGTACGACTACATCACCCATGAGAATCTGCTCTCGTTAACCGCTTTGGAATCTTCGAGGGTGAGTTCCTCTATCGACTCGTTTCTACGATCTAGTAGATAGATCTTGGCTTGTTTGTTTGCATGCGGTAGAAATTTTTTGTTTTCCATGCTACGAACCCCTAAAATACATACCCTAAAAAATTGAATATCGTTAACTAGGTTGTACTCGTGGATGATGTAGTCGAACGCTTGTCGATCTCAAGATCATGATGAGTCCATTTGGTCCAGCCGGTCCAGCACCATCAAGTGCAGCACCGCTGATCCAAGACCATGGGAAATTTTAAAGGGGGGAGAGAGATCCTTCGCGAGGATGTGTGAGTGAGAAGTGAGAGGAAGGGCTCCTTTTATAGGAGTAGGAGCCAGCCCACTAGCCATGGACGGCCAAGGTGGTGCCACCACCTCTTCCTCCATTCATGTGAGTGGAGCTCCCACTCACACAAATGCCCCTCCATTTCCTCCACTCAAAATCCCACTCAAATCCCATTAAATTTCCACCAAATTTAATGCAATCTATCATTAAATAAAAAAATTTATTTATTTATTGGGAATTTTGTTAATTACTTGAATTAAAAAACATTCAGATAAAACCACTTATAACGTTTCAATTTCACATGCAGAACCAGTTTCCGCAATTTCAACCGAAACGATTCCGGTGTCTAGTGAAATAAATTCCTGCGCTTTCTTTTTCTTTCTCTGGCATGTCATTTGCTCCAAATGGTGTCGGTATCCCTTAAGTGTGTCACCCTATGGTTCAAGAATAATGTAGACATGATCGAGACCCCTCTCCGATCAATAATCAGCAGCGGGACCTCGAGATCCATACTGACTCCCACACATTGAACGATGACTTATGTGATCGTGTGACCCTTATACGCATGTAACTCATTCCCTTTGTCTCGCGATATAATACATGTCCGAGATTCGATCATCGGTATCTCCATACCTAGTTTGATCTCGTTACCGACATGTACTCTTTTCTCGTTCCCGTGATATAACATTCTAGTGATCAAATCACTTGCTTGCAAGCTAACTAATGTGATATCACCGAGAGGGCCCACAGTATATCTCTCCATCATCAGGATGGAAAAATTCCACTCTTGATCCATGAGTGTCAACATAACACCTTCATATCACTGCTCCCATCTTTATAGTTACCCTGTTACGGTGTGACATTTTATGTTATCAAGATACTCTTCTGTTGTTAGTGATTGACATGATCCCATGGTCTAAGGACTAAGATTACTTCGTATGATGTTATAGAAATATAAACACAATTACCTTGATCGTAATGCTATACTTTGGATGAATATTTATCACATCATTCCAACAATGTTGTGATCTCGTTATTAACGACATCCAATATCCATGATCAGGAAACCTTTGATCATCTGGATAATCAACGAGATAGTTTATAAGAGAGGCATAACTAGGAACTTCCTTTTTGTTTATTAAACAGACATGTATTAACGTTTCCATATTAATACAATTACAGAATGCAAAATAAACATTTATCATAAATAAGGAATACGATAATAACCACTTTATTATTGCCTCTCGGGCATATTTCCTTCACATAGTGCGTTGGGGTGGTGATCCAGGGTGCAGGTAATTATCTGTAGCATTAGGGTGGTTCACGTGTGTTACACGAGCGGTGCATGCGCATGTGTGCGTGGTGAGGTCAAGGGGAGCGTGTCGGGGGAGTTGGGTCTGGCGCGAGCAGGGCGTGCGTGCTAGCGGTGCAACACACTGGGTCAGCCTGTGTGTACCGCGCACGCATGGGGTTTGCAACCTGCGGCGGCGGGTTGAGGCAGGAGAGGGTCTGGGTGAGGGCATAGGTGTGTCTAAGTTTAGGGTTTGGGCAAACTAGTCTATGGTTTATTGTGGTTACTAGGTGGTTTGACCGGTTGGTTCTTTGGGCCGGTCGGCTGGGCTGCCTCCCCGATAAAAATATTTTATTATTTTTATAAAACAAAACGTTTGAAACATAGTTTTAGGAAAATACAAGATCCAAAAAAGACTGAGGTTTCGTATTTGAATAAAAATAGAATTATTTGTAGAAAACAAAATAGGGCTTTTCGGAAATGGTTTTAGATAGACATATGCATGATGACGTCATGATGATGCACCAAGTAAAAACACATGCGGTTTTCTAGTAGTGATTCTACTCGGGGTGCTACAATTCGACACCACTAACAATGGATCTCGCTCTCGAGATCCTCCTCTTGGTACAGAGAAGAATTGTAACATCCCAAAAATACTAAACTTGGATCATCAATTTCTAATCATCAAAATTAGGGTTAACAAAAACTTTGTTAAATAAAATTATGAATGCATGCATATGAGTATGCATTAAATTTGAAATTCTTTTGAACCACCTTGTTTGTGTGTTTCCTTGCTTGTAAAATGTTTCTTAGGTGAAATAAACATCATCTAAACATTTCCCAAACTTTTTCTAAGGACAAATAAATCAAAACCAATAAAATAAAGGAATGGTCATTTTGACCAATTTAACTCCCATGCCTACTTTGGCCGTCTCAAACTTTCAGAACCTAATGGAAACTTTTCTGGATCTTTGCACCCCTTGAATGTACTCATAACAAAGTATCAAGGCCCACTTTGTGATCATCCAGAAACTTTCAAATGCATAGTTTAAATGACAATTCAAAATTGAATATTTATCATATCGGAAGATCCCACTTTTTCAAAAACCACTCAAACAAGCTCAACTTTCAAAACCCAAGCATCTGCAGACTCACCAGCACCAATCTAGCAAACCCACCAAAAATATTTTCAAAATTCAAAACTTGATTTCATGCGGTCATTTCATCAAACAGGTTGCAGACACAAATCATCAAAATCCTAAACACTATAGTGAGCAGTGATTGAAGCCTAACGTGTTCCCTCTCTAGCTCACAACCAGCTCAGTAGATCATCTAGCAAGATTAACTAAACACTAGCACCACTGTGATCTTGGCATTACCATCAATGGTGAACAGCCAAAGCCAACCTTGTCACCCCCATGTCGACAGCAAGCTAGGAAGAGAAGCAAGCCTAGCCAGCATGTCTAGGAGGCAGCCCATCGTCCCAGCCGCGAGCGTTGCCAAGCCCTGGACCACACGCACGAACCATGCCAACCTCGCCAGCGACCATGCCGAGCGTGCGCCAGAGCGCCACCCTCGACGGAAGCCCACAGACCGCGCGCCGCCCTCGCCGTGTGCATACACAATCCCCACCGACCCAAGAGACCGCCAGACATCCTCGTTCGACGCCCCGTGCCGCACGGCCACCGCTCGCTGTTGAAGATGCCGCCTCTGCCACGCAGAGCGTCGCATGTTCCAGACCAAGCCACACCGCCCCACGCCTCAAAACCATGTCGTTGAGCATCGCCAGGGAACACCCCATCGTCCCCTACCGTCGCCCATGCCAATAGCCGCCTGTACCATCGCCCCTAACGAGCTCACCATGCGCCCCGTCGGTCCCCTCTCTCGACTATAAATAGAGGCCACACCCAGTCGATTTCTTCACACCACCTCACTCCCCTCTTCTCACTTATCGTGCCACACCGTTCCCGGAGCAAGGCGAGCACCACCTCGCCGGAGTTTCACCGGAGCCCGCCGTCTCTGGAGAAGAAGGGCGCCATCGATTTCGTCCACCCCAGGAGCTGCCGCGACCACCCTTGAGTTCGCCGTCGTCGACTTCATCATTCGCCCGCCTCGCCGACCCTCACCTGCACCCCGGTGAGCCCCCAACACCCCTCACTGGCCGCGCTAGGTTTCTTTCTCGCCGGCGTTGCCTCGTGTCGACGATGACTCCCAGCCGTTGGATTAGAATCAGATCGAACGACCCACGTTGCCCCGTACCGCTTCGCCCATCCCTGTCTCACTAACGAGTGGGGACACCCACTTAAGCAGCCCGCGGGAGCACTGCGCTTAGCAGGCCGGCCCGTTAACTTTTCCTGCGCAACCCAGTTATTCAAATTAAACCTTTTCTATTTTAATTCAAACTCACTTCTGTACCCAACTTCAAAATTCAACCCAGATCGATTCAGTGGACCAAATGGAATGAAACCAATTTTGTTAGAAAGGTCTAGGAATGCTGAATCCAAGCCCGTTGGATTCAAGTCATTTGGATCTATAGATCACCCATGGTAAAAATAACAAGGCAGAAGCTTTTCTGCATTCAAACATTTTTCAAATTTAAACCCTAATAGCTTTTGAGTTGATTCCAACTCTCAAAAATCACATTTAACCATACCTTTCAGAATATATAAAACATGTAGGTTTACTTGCAGAAATAATGTTCAAGTAATAAAAGAATGCCCCATAGGCATTTCTAGTCACTTTATTTAATTAAAATAAAAGGGTAAAACCTTACTAAATTGTGACACCACTTTAAAATATGTGGTGATGACATGTGTCAACATGATCCCATGTTTGGTTTGGAGAATATTAAATCTTAAGTAGTTTTTCAATGAGTAGAAATTACTTTTCTAGAAATAAAAAGGAATTAAACCAAGCTTTAATCTTGTAGTGTTAGAGATGATGCTAGATCATCTATAGGATCCTTGTGTGTGATGATTGCAAGTAGTTAAGTATTGTTTGGTGATTGTGTACATCGTATTTATTTATAGACGCTAGTACCGACCAAGGATACGAGGAGGAAGGAGGATTCTACAAAGAAGAAGCCGAGGAGAACTTCAACCACTGCTCTGCTCAAGGCAAGCTATTAACCTTGCAAGAAAACACTTGCAATTTAGCAAGCTTTACTAATCAAGTTGACCAATGCAAGCCAATACTTGCTTGTTACCATGCCAACTATATGCCTTAAGCATATATGATCATAACCACTTGATAAACCATTCCTAGTTTTACCTACAAGCTTTATACTTTATTTCTTTATCAAAGCTCTTACCTAGATTTTACCTAACTGATTGGTAGATACTAGAAAGATATGTGAAGGTTGTATAAAGAGCATAAAATTTGGCCTAAGCTAGATAATCTTGATGTCATCTTAAGGCATGAGATTGAACTTAGTTAGAACTCCCCTAGTTTATCACCCCTCATTATTGCTTACCCCCACCTGTAGATGCTAGTGCTAAGCATAAAACTTGATCAACTTTAGATGGGAGTACTTGGTGGAAAAATGGTTATGAAAACCTTGGAATGATGGATCATTCTAATGAAATGTTTTGGACATGTGTTTCCGAACACTTGATGATTTTGGTGATGAAAATGTTGAGGCATGAGCCTTAGCCCTTTTTAAAACTGATGGTTGTCTGGATGCGATACCATTCCAATTTTATCGTATAACCACAATACCCGAATATTGGGTAGGGCTTGACTGGAAACTTATATACCTTAGTATTAGTTCCCTCACGGCCAAGGTCTGTGTTGAGGCTACCTTCTGAAGATTGTCCACCTGTGCAGTACCCAAGATGACAGTTGGTCATGGTTGGGAGGCCAAACTCATAGGAGAGGTGCTTATACTAGGGCGTGTAATCGAAAGGTTAGGATTGATTATCCGCATACTGAGTATGGTGAATTCAGGATTTGTTCCTGACGGATGTATCGAATGTTGTGGTGAAAGTGTACAATCTCTGAAGAATGTCAAACTATTCGAATAGCCGCGTCCACGGTTATGGGCAGTTGTAGTGGACATACTGTTCCCCCGTTAGACTTTTCAAAATGACTTGTGAAATGAATTGAGACTTTGACTTGACCACAACAGGGTTGTGATATGAAATACAAGATCCCACTTAGGAGTTATACAATTGTGATTAGCTTTGGACTTCGTAGAGATAAATCTGGCTTTTGCAAAACAACCCTAAAGCCTAGTGTCCTATTATCCAAAAACCCCTTTTACCTGTTAGTGTTAGTTTGCGAGTACTTAAAGAGTACTCATGGCTTTGTCCCTGGCTATTCCCATGGCCAGACTATGAAGAGGAGTACCTGGAGGATGGACCCCAGGAAGGTTACGACAACTAGGATCATCTCCCATCGTCAGCATTGCCTGTGACCCCGAAGATGGAGCTTCGCCTATGCTACCGTTATTATTACGTATTCCGCTGCTTGATGTTGTATTAAGAACTAGATCATGAGATCCCTACTTGTGTAAGAACTTATGTATCGTTTGTAATGGATGATTCACTATGGTATCCAATTCTGTTATGTCTCGCAAAAATGGTAATCCTGGGATTGCGATGTATGGCATAACAGGCATCTAGGATTGAAAATTCCGGGTGTTGACAAGTTGGTATCAGAGCCATCCTGACCATAGGAGACCCTAGTTACAATGGATGTTTAAACCAAAAACTTATTTTCCAAAACCAAAGAAAAACAAATATTTACAAAAAACTATTCTCATTCTTATCCCTTTGATTCTTTCCTAAAAATTCATGTTCCTCAAAAACTCTTGCAAAATACATAAAATTTTGGCACACTTAATCACTCTACTAACTTACTCATCCTATATTCTTATAGATGGACGTGAAGTACAGCAAGTTTTACCAATTGGGGAATGGAGGAGACCTGATCTTTGAGAGGGATTTGGACCAGCTTTCGGAACTTCTGGAGCGTCCGCACCCCGAGTTCTTCGGAGCTCAGCTCAATGATCAAGGAGGAGAAGATCTGCAGTGGCTAATTGTTGCAAGTCTCCAAGGAAAGATTGAACCTCCCACTGCGGAGGGAATTCAGTTTACCTTGAGAGAAAACAACTGGCTCGATGGACTTGCCAGAGCCATGCAAGAAGCTCTTTTCCGTCTGTGTGGGCAGAGCATCAATCAGATCAAGGGTACTCGCTTTGAGTTTTGCCCAAGGCGTGATGCAAATGGACAACCACTGGAAGCCCCATACCACCCCGAGCTGAAGACCCAATTGGACCACCTCAGCTTCATGATGTACGATCGTCAGCAGGAGTTAGACAACTGTCGTGACTACTACAACCACAAGTCTGCCATCATCAATAAAAAGGACCAGACCATCGCCATGCTAGCAAAGGATCGCAAGTCTCACCGCCATCAACTCGACAAGAAGGAGCGCATCATTGCCCGTCTTCGCCACCGCATCTCATCTCTGGAGGAGACCATCCACGAGAGAGACATGCAGTTGGAAGAAAGGGAGAATGCCGAAGAGGATCTTCGTGGAGACCCCTACTCCTATCTCAGCGATGATGACGATTTTCTGGAGGATCAGGCTATGGAATTCTTCACCGATGAGGACGATTTCGCCTTCATCGATGATGATGAAGATGACGAAGCCACAGATTCCGAGGAATAGTAGCACTTGAGCACCAATATAGTGAGTAGTATTCGGTCCCACTGCATCGTAGTTCTCAGAATGGTTCTTAAAACCATATGTTTTTCTATGTTGTGGTGTGTGTTGTATCGGGTGCTATGAATGAATGAATGAATGAATGAAAAAGCAAGTTGCTAGGAAATATGAGTCAAACTTTAAAAACTTTTCAAAAACCCAAAACTTTAGAAATTCCCCTCTTTTCTCATGATCTACCTCAATATTCAGATGCCACGTGGAGGAAGTGGTTCATCCCCAGACCCGATGTTGCAGATTCTGCAAATGTTGACTTCTGACCGTGAAGCTGAAAGGGCGGAACGTCAAGCCAACCTGGCCACCCTTTAGCAGATAGCCCAGCTAGCCCATAACAACCAAGGCCATGGAAATCAGGACCACCATGGATCTAAGCTCAAGAATTTCCAGAATACCAACCCACCTATTTTCACTAAGTCAGAAGAACCCCTAGACGCCGATGATTGGCTGCAAACCATGGAAAATAACTTAGAAGTAGCAGGAGTGGAAGCCAACGAGAAAGTCCTGTTCACCACCCACTATCTAGACGGAGATGCCAGAGCATGGTGGAACAATGTTCGCGCAATGACCGGAAGCCAGATGATGACCTGGGAGGAATTCAAGGTCAAGTTTAGCAGAACCCATGTACCACCGGGTTTGATCAAGATAATGAGAGACGAGTTCAGAGAACTGAAGCAAGGAAGGATGATCAGTGGAATCGTGACAAATTTTTGTCATTAGCTAGGTATGCCCCGGATGAAATAGACACTGAAGCCAAGAAGAAAGAAAGATTCCTGAATGGTCTGCATGATGAGATGCAGACGGTGTTAGTCAATATTCCCTTTGTGGATATTGAAGCCCTTGTCGACTCTGCTATCCAGATGGAAGGAAAGATCAACCAAGCCAATGAGAACCGCAAGCGTCGTATGATGCATCAACCAGGAACCCATCAGACCCCAAAGTATCGCCCTAACCCATCTCCAGGATTTGCCCCAAGGACCAACAGACCCCCGATGACCCGTCCCACCTATCCCAACCGTGGAAACCCTAGACCCGGAGGAAATCACAACAACCCCGGCAACTCTAGCAATTTCAACCGTGCCCCACCCAAATTCAACAACAACAATGTTACCGCCAACACCAACACTGCCCCGAGGAATGGAAGCAATGTTGTGCCTGTAGCAGCCAAGGACAAGTCGCAAGTGACCTATTATGACTGTGGAAATAAAGGCAACTATTCCAACGAGTGCCCCAACAAGAAGAATGCTACAGCCCCCAATGCCAATGTCCCAGCTCAACAGCAGCGTCATGTTCAGCCAGGAAGAAGATTTGCCCCAGGGAATTCACTCAACCGCAATGGCTGTCTTTTTCTCATGCATGCTGAAGAAGCTCAGGAAGCGCTAGACGTCGTGTTGGGTATGTTTTCTGTTAATTAAGTACTTGCAAGAGTGTTGTTTGATTCTGGTGCATCACATTCATTTGTCACCAAAGAATTTGCATGCACTAGTAAAATTCAACCAACCAAACTGAAGCATGTCATGATTGTTCAAATTCCCGGATCAACCACCAAGGCTAGGCAAATTTGCAAAGCCATCCCTATCTGAATCCATGGCATAGATTTTTATGCAAATCTGATAGTACTCGGAACTAAAGGATTGGAAGTAGTACTAGGAATGGATTGGATGTCCTAACATAAAGGATTAATTGACTGTGCCAAGAATATCAGTCGAGCATATATCTGAAACCTTACCTCGCCAATTCAAGTGTAACAAGAGTATAGCCTAACCTACCATTGACCAAGTCCGGATAGTCTGTGAATACCCCGATGTATTTCCAGATGTTTTGCCCGGTATGCCCCCAGATCGGGATATCGATTTTATCATCGAACTTATCCCCGGAACTAGACCCATAGCCCAGAGACCCTATAGTATGAACCCGTCAGAGCTAGCAGAATTGAAGAAGCAACTGGATTCCATGCTAGAAATATGATTAATTCAACCAAGTGTGTCCCCATGGAGATCACCTGTCTTGTTTGTGGACAAGAAGGATGGAGGTAACCGTTTGTGTACGGATTATCGGAAGTTGAATGATGTCACCATCAAGAACAAGTACCCCTTTCCCAAGATAGAAGATTTGTTTGATCAGTTGACCGGTGCCAAAGTATTTTCTAAGATTGATCTTAGAACTGGCTATCATCAACTCAAAATTCGTGTAGAGGATATTCCAAAGACTGCCTTTACCACCAGATATGGATTGTATGAGTATACGGTCATGTCTTTCGGATTAACCAATGCCCCTTGCTTATTTCATGAATCTCATGAATAAGATTTTTATGGACTTCCTGGATAAGTTTGTCGTTGTTTTCATCGATGACATTCTGATTTATTCCAAATCATAAGAAGAACATGAGCTACACCTAAGGACCATTCTTGGGACCCTTAGAGAGCATCGGTTGTATGCAAAGTTTAGCAAATGTGAATTCTAGTTACAGGAGGTAGGATTCCTCGGTCACATTGTATCAGCCGGAGGAATTGCAGTTGACCCTGCCAAAGTGAAAGATGTAGAAGATTGGCAAGCCCCAACCACTCAAACCCAAGTTCGTGCATTTCTCGGATTGGCGGGATATTACCGCAAATTCGTAGAAGGATTCTCTAGTATCGCCAGACCCATGACCCAATTGCTGAAGAAGGACAAGGAGTTTGAATGGACCACAAATGTGAAGCGAGTTTTCAAGAACTCAAGAGGAGATTGATTTCAGCCCCAATCTTGATCATGCCAGATATCACGAAGCCCTTCGATGTGTATTGTGATGCATCCAAGATTGGTCTCGGATGTGTGCTAATGTAAGAAGGCAAAGTTATATCTTATCTATTGCGACAACTGAAGCAACATGAGCAAAACTACCCAACCCATGACCTCGAACTCACAGCCATAGTTCTAGCCCTGAAAACATGGAGACATTACCTGATGGGAAACCGTTGTGAAATTTATTCGGATCACAAGAGCCTAAAGTATATATTCACTCAGAAGGAGCTGAATATGAGGCAGAGAAGATGGATTGAGTTAATCAAGGATTACGATTTGGACATTCACTATCACCCTGGTAAAGCCAACGTAGTAGCCGATGCCCTTAGCAGATTGTCGTGCCGCTTAAACTCCATGATTTTGAAGGAGCAACCAAGTCTGCACAAGGAGCTAGAAGATTTTTGGATGGAATTAGTAAGTGAAGGATTTTTAGCTAGCATAGAACTCCAGCCCACTTTGATCAGTCAGATTAAAGAGGCGCAGAAAGGAAATGCTAGTATCGACGGAATCAAGCATCGTATCGATACAGGCAAAGTACCCGGATTCACCAAAGACGAAGAAGGAGTTCTATGGTAGAAAGGACACCTTTGTGTACCATCAGATTCTGAGTTGAAAGAAGTTATTTTCAAGGAGGCTCATGATACTCTTTATTCTATCCATCCCGGAGGAACTAAGATGTATCAAGATTTGAAAGAGCAATTTTGGTGGCATAAGATGAAGAGAGAAATCGGAAGCTATATCGTCAAGTGTGATATTTGTCAGCGAGTCAAGGCCGGACATCAAAGACCCGCTGGATTGCTACAACCATTGCAGATTCCGGAATGGAAATGGGATTCTGTAGGAATGGACTTTATCACTGGACTACCTACTTCTAGTAGGGGGGATGACTCTATCTGGGTCATAGTGGACAGATTGTCCAAAGTCGCCCATTTCTTACACGTCAAGACCACATATCAGAGTTCGAAGCTAGCGGAGTTGTACATTGCTAGAATAGTTAGTTTGCACGGAGTCCCCAAGAACATCGTATCGGATCGAGGAACTCAGTTTACCTCGAGATTCTGGAAGAAAGTTCAAGAAGGTTTAGGAACCCGCCTAGATTTCAGCACCGCATATCACCCTCAGAACGATGGACAAACGGAGCGAGTAAATCAAATAATCGAAGATATGATGAGAGCATGCGTGTTAGAATATGGATCCAAGTGGGAAGACTGTCTGCCATTTGCAGAATTTTCATAAACAATAGTTATCAAGCCAGTTTGCAAATGGCCCCATTTGAATTTATGTCCGGAAGGAAGTGTCGCACCCCTTTGAACTGGTCGGAAGTAGGAGAGAGTCAGATTTTTGGACCCGACATCCTACGGGAAGCAGAAGAGAAGGTTCACAAGATTCGTGAGCACCTCAAGACCGCCCAATCCCGACAAAAGAGTTACGCCGACAAGAGACGTAGAGACCTCGCCTTCAATATAGGAGATTTTGTTTATCTGAAAGTATCGCCATTGAAGGGAATGCAGCGTTTCCAACTCAAAGGAAAGTTAGCCCCCAGATATATCGGACCTTTCAAGATTCTGAACCGTCGAGGAGAAGTATCATATCAATTGGAACTACCTGAAGAGATGTCAGCCGTGCACAATGTGTTCCATATCTCGTTACATCGCAAGTGTCTCGAAGTCCCCGAGAAGATCGAAGTATTCAAGAATATCAATCACCGGACCATAGAGATCAACGATGACCTGACCTATCCCGAAGTACCCATCCGTATTTTGGAAGAAGCTTTTCGAACTACCCGAACCCGAAGCATCAAGTTTCTCAAGATTCAGTGGAGCAACCACACGGAATAGGAAGCCACCTGGGAACGCGAAGATCACATCATGACGGAGTTTCCCGGTCTCTTCAAATCCTAGGTAATCTTTTCGTCCTTTTTCAAATCTCAGGACGAGATTTTGTTTAAGGGGGGAAGGTTTGTAACATCCCAAAAATACTAAACTTGGATCATCAATTTCTAATCATCAAAATTAGGGTTAACAAAAACTTTGTTAAATAAAATTATGAATGCATGCATATGAGTATGCATTAAATTTGAAATTCTTTTGAACCACCTTGTTTGTGTGTTTCCTTGCTTGTAAAATGTTTCTTAGGTGAAATAAACATCATCTAAACATTTCCCAAACTTTTCCTAAGGACAAATAAATCAAAACCAATAAAATAAACGAATGGTCATTTTGACCAATTTAACTCCCATGCCTACTTTGGCTGTCTCAAACTTTCAGAACCTAATGGAAACTTTTCTGGATCATTGCACCCCTTGAATGTACTCATAACAAAGTATCAAGGACCACTTTGTGATCATCCAGAAACTCTCAAATGCATAGTTTAAATGACAATTCAAAATTGAATCTTTATCATATGGGAAGATCCCACTTTTTCAAAAACCACTCAAACAAGCTCAACTTTCAAAACCCAAGCATCTGCAGACTCACCAGCACCAATCTAGCAAACCCACCAAAAATCTTTTCAAAATTCAAAACTTGATTTCATGCGGCCATTTCATCAAACAGGTTGCAGACACAAATCATCAAAATCCTAAACACTATAGTGAGTAGTGATTGAAGCCTAACTTGTTCCCTCTCTAGCTCACAACCAGCTCAGTAGATCATCTAGCAAGATTAACTAAACACTAGCACCACTGTGAGCTTGGCATTACCATCAATGGTGAACAGCCGAAGCCAACCTTGTCACCCCCATGTCGACAGCAAGCTAGGAAGAGAAGCAAGCCTAGCCAGCATGTCTGGGAGGCAGCCCACCGTCCATCGCCACTCCCTGTCCCAGCCGCAAGCGTTGCCAAGCCCTGGACCACATGCACGAACCATGCCAACCTCGCCAGCGACCATGCCGAGCGTGCGCCAAAGCGCCACCCTTGACCGAAGCCCACAGACCTCGCGGCGCCCTCGCTGCGTGCATACGCAGTCCCCACCGACCCAGGAGACCGTCTGACATCCTTGTTCGCTGCCCCGTGCCGCACAGCCACCGCTCGCCGTCGAAGATGCCGCCTCTGCCGCGCAGAGCGTCGCATCTTCCAGACCAAGCCACACCGCCACACGCCTCAAAACCATGTCGTTGAGCATCGCCAGGGAACACCCCATCGTCCCCTACCGTCGCCCATGCCAATAGCCGCCTGTAACATCGCCCCCGACGAGCTCACCGTGCGCCCCGTCGGTCCCCTCGCTCGACTATAAATAGAGGCCACCCCCAGTCGATTTCTTCACACCACCTCACTCCCCTCTTCTCACTTATCGTGCCACACCGTTCCCGGAGCAAGGAGAGCACCACCTCGCCGGAATTTCACCGGAGCCCGTCGTCTCTGGAGAAGAAGGGCGCCATTGATTTCGTCCACCCGAGAGCTGCCGTCGACCATTGGTCGTTCGCCTTGGCTCGCCGACCCTCGCCTACACCCCGGTGAGCCCCCAGCACCCCTCACTGTCCGTGCTAGGTTTCTTTCTTGCCGGCGTTGCCTCGCGTCGACGATGACTCCCAGCCGTTGGATTAGAATCAGATCGAACGACCCACGTTGCCCCGTACAGCTTCGCCCCTCCCTTTCTCACTGACGAGTGGGGACACCCACTTAAGCAGCCAGGAGCATCAAGCTTAGCAGGCCGTTAACTTTTCCCCCAAGAGCCCAGTTATTCAAATTAAACCTTTTCGATTTTATTTCAAACTCACTTCTGTACCCAACTTCAAAATTCAACCCAGATCGATTCAGTGCACCAAATTGAATGAAACCAATTTTGTTAGAAAGTTCTAGGACTGCTGAATCCAAGACCGTTGGATTCAAGTCATTTGGATCTATAGATCACCCATGGTAAAAATAACAAGGCAGAAGCTTTTCTGCATTCCAACATTTTTCAAATTTAAACCCTAATAGCTTTTGAGTTGATTCCAACTCTCAAAAATCACATTTAACCATACCTTTCAGAATATATAAAATATGTAGGTTTACTTGCAGAAATAATGTTCAAGTAATAAAAGAATGCCCCATAGGCATTTCTAGTCACTTTATTTAATTAAAATAAAAGGGTAAAACCTTCTTAAATTGTGACACCACTTTAAATCATATTCCCATGGACTAAAATATGTGGTGATGACATGTGTCAACATGATCCCATGTTTGGAGAATATTAAATCTTAAGTAGTTTTTCAATGAGTAGAAATTACTTTTCTAGAAATAAAAAGGAATTAAACCAAGCTTTAATCTTGTAATGTTAGAGATGATGCTAGATCATCTATAGGATCCTTGTGTGTGATGATTGCAAGTAGTTAAGTATTGTTTGGTGATTGTGTACATCGTATTTATTTATAGACGCTAGTACCGACCAAGGATACGAGGAGGAAGGAGGATTCTACGAAGAAGAAGCCGAGGAGAACTTCAACCACTGCTCTGCTCAAGGCAAGCTATTAACCTTGCGAGCAAACACTTGCAATTTAGCAAGCTTTACTAATCAAGTTGACCAATGCAAGCCAATACTTGCTTGTTACCATGCCAACTATATGCCTTAAGCATATATGATCATAACCACTTGATAAACCATTCCTAGTTTTACCTACAAGCTTTATACTTTATTTCTTAATCAAAGCTCTTACCTAGATTTTACCTAAGTGATTGGTAGATACTAGAAAGATATGTGAAGGTTGTATAAAGAGCATAAAATTTGGCCTAAGCTAGATAATCTTGATGTCATCTTAAGGCATGAGATTGAACTTAGTTAGAACTCCCCTAGTTTATCACCCCTCATTATTGCTTACCCCCACCTGTAGATGCTAGTGCTAAGCATAAAACTTGATCAACTTTAGATGGGAGTACTTGGTGGAAAAATGGTTATGAAAACCTTGGAATGATGGATCATTCTATTGAAATGTTTTGGACATGTGTTTCTGAACACTTGATGATTTTGGTGATGAAAATGTTGAGGAATGAGCCTTAGCCCTTTTTAAAACTGATGGTTGTCTAGATGCGATACCATTCCAATTTTATCGTACAACCATAATACCCGAATATTGGATAGGGCTTGACTGGAAATTTATATACCTTAGTATTAGTTCCCTCACGGCCAAGGTCTGAGCTGAGGCTACCTTGTGAAGATTGTCCACCTAAGCAGTACCCAATATGACAGTTGGTCATGGTTGGGAGGCCAAACTCACAGGAGAGGTGCTTATACTAGGGCGTTTAATCGAAAGGTTAGGATTGATTATCGGCATACTGAGTATGGTGAATTCAGGATTTGTTCCTGACGGATGTATCGAATGTTGTGGTGAAAGTGTACAATCTCTGCAGAGTGTCAAACTATTCGAATAGCCGCGTCCGCGGTTATGGACAGTTGGAGTGGCCATACTGTTCCCCCACCAGACTTTTCAAAATGACTTGTGAAATGAATTGAGACTTTAACTTGACCACAACAGGGTTGTGATATGAAATACAAGATCCCACTTAGGAGTTATACAATTGTGATTAGCTTTGGAACTTCATAGAGATAAATCTGGCTTTTGCAAAACAACCCTAGATCCTAGTGTCCTATTATCCAAAAACCCCTTTTACCTGTTAGTGTTAGTTTGTGAGTACTTAAAGAGTACTCATGGCTTTGTCCCTGGCTATTCCCATGGCCAGACTATGAAGAGGAGTACCTGGAGGATGGACCCTAGGAAGGTTACGACAACTAGGATCATCTCCCATCGTCAGCATTGCCTGTGACCCCGAAGATGGAGATTCGCCTACGTTACCGTTATTATTACGTATTCCGCTGCTTGATGTTGTATTAAGAACTGGATCATGAGATCCCTATTTGTGTAAGAACTTATGTATCGTTTCTAATGGATGATGTACTATGGTATCCAATTCTGTTATGTCTCGCAAAAATGGTAATACTGGGATTGCGATGTATGGCATAACAGGCATCTAGGATTGAAAAATCCGGGTGTTGACAAGAAGGCCGACGATCTGAATCTTCTCGCTTTGTGTAGATCATCACGACACCACTAACAAAGATACTTACTCCATCTTGAAATCGGTGTCACCACCAACAAGGCTCAATGCTCTCGTTCGTCGAGAGAACACTCCAGATAAACAACAATGAAGGTCGAGGTCTCAAAAGATAAGCTCATCTCTAACTTCTGTGGAAGGAGTAAAATTGCTTGATTCACCGACACAATGTACAAGAGCGAATGATAAGAGTAGTCGGATGGTGACCAATCCATCGCGCACCCAAAGCATTACTTTGCACATGAATAGAGGAATTATGCAACCAACTCTCGGAAATCAGACTAAAGATCTCCACAAGCGAAGTTCGGAAACAAAGGAGTGATGCAGACTCTTCATCGGATCTGATGCAGATGATGTCATCGCGAAGGAAAACACCGGAAGATACAAACCGGTCCACTGAAAGGTACAACATAGGATGATTCCTCATATAGCATGAAGACCAGATGTCGAAGCACCGTTACAAGAGGATTTAAGCGAAACCCTGAAGGTACGACGAAAACCCAACGATGAGAATTCCTAGACTCTAAGAAAAGAAAAGATAGAAGATTCAAAACACGTCGAGGTAAGAGGAGAATAGCAGAGGGGTAAGGAGTAATAGAAGACCTAATCAGATCTATCCAACCTATTTTCCAAAATAGTTTTGACACTCTACAACGTCCATTAGCTAGGTTATCCTACAGGATTGACTAGTGGGGTATCGTAACTGCTAAGCTCTGATACCACTCTATAACACCCTCGGATCGGCCCTATGCAAGTTTTAGTGATTCCCTCCAAACCCGCATAGAAACAATTCAAAGGTGCCCACCAGGCACTTGTGTGTGGGTGGAAAACGAAGTAATATCATTACACAATAGTCCACGATGGAACCCACTGAACATATATATACAACAGCGACTTCATGAGTCAAGAATACAGGTATACAGTACAAAGATCCAAATCACCTTGAAAATGATATAGCGTCCGAGTACGGACAAGATGCAAATTGAGATAATATCCCTAAAGAATAACTAATGGCGTCCATAACCCTGCCCAGGCCAAGCCTAAAGGGTAACCCTGCTAACGATGTCGATCTCAAAAACTGTCAAACATAAAGGGTTGATGACAAAGGGCAAAGGAAAAAGGGGAGCGGTCAGTACTGAGGCCAGTACACGGCGAGTCTTAGAATTCGGTGGTCCTTGCCTTCATAGGTTTGATGGACTGAAGCAGAAGCGAAGCATGCGCTAAATAACCTATAGAGACTCAATACATCTGTCGACTATCAGAGTTAGATGAGAAAGACCTATTCGGCTCCAACCTGGTACTACCACCAAACATACCCATCCTGGTATTTCCCCTCGAGACCAAACGAGGAAGTCAAGCCGAGGAAACTCACATGGTTGGAATTTTTATTCATTCTTTGCATGGTGGTTATCCAACTTACTAGTCATATCCGATACAAGTCAAATTATAACAGTATACTTTTGTTATATTTTTCTATGATCGAGAACTGTGCTCCAAGTCGTCCATAACCGCGGACACGGCTTCTCGAAAATATTTAACCCTGCAGGGGTGCTCCAAAGTTACCACATGCACCTACACCCTTATTGTCAGATCAGGTAGGTAAAATATCACAAAACATACACCCAACAGTATGTCGACGGGGTTTCGAACACGATGTTTCCCAGACGCAAAGCAAGCACATGGGGTTCACCCCACTAAGCTACCCGCAACAAAGTCAGATGTCTCCGGAACGGACCCAGAGGTTTGTGCCAATGGCTGTAAACAACTTGGAAGCCGAAAGTGTGACTGGGATTGTCGATACCACAAAAAAATTCCACATTTGTACCTAAACAGTACATGCGCTCCACGCACAATTGTAAATAAAGCAGTAAAGCATGGCATAAGTACATGATAGTAATAAAGCCCCAAACTAGTTTGTGGCCCCAGGTAAAGTACTTTGAAATCAGGTATTGAATCGATCGGGGTGCCCACACACCCCACCTATGGTTAGCGCGCTCGATCTTGGAACAGGTGTTAAGAACTCGGGGTCCTACGGGACACCAGTGAATAGTTAAAAACCAAACATTGTCTATTACCCACTAGTGCCTCTGCATTGTTTACCTACTTTCAATTTTAGTTGTTAAATGGTAATTAAATCAATGATCATCTCCACCATTAAGCATGTGCCAACCACCCAACAACGGTGGAACATCGAAGACGGGAAGCAGCACCTGAGCAATCAACTACGACTCGGAAGGCCGACTGTCTATCAATCAATAGGCAATAGGAGGTGTCCAAGGCAATATAGAGGATGCAAGTAATATAATAGGTGTATGGAAACTAAAGCATCGCAACACGGATAGCAATAGATCAACATGAATAAATAAAGGCTAGAAATGTAAAATAGGTAGAAAGGGGGAGAATGCTCGCCTGAAAAACACTGCCGAAGTTTTATCTAAAGATCGGGTCGGCACTCGTATCAACTCATCGGCCTAATCCGTAAAGAAGCAAAGAACTAGAAAAAACAGTGGATGCACTATTTAATACTACGGCAGAAGATCGGGCATGATGCATGTATGACATGGCAAAAGGTGCGATGCAATTAGGCAATATTATGCGGAACCGGGGTCTTGAAAATTAATTAGATGGTTCATGTTGTTTAAGATACCCGCTATTTAAATGTTGGCTTAACACGGCAAAATATCTCACCGGTGCGCTACACAAATTTAAATGGGGCCAATATAAGACTAGAAAAGCCCGCATATCGCCTCCATATTTAATTGTTAGGTGAGTCGACAAAAGCCCCCAAACCACCAACAATATGTATGTGAGTATGAAAATTTAAATGCCACAAGTATATATAACATTTACAAAACAGGGCTTCGAGAAAAGGGGTCACACATTGGTCCGAAGATCTTGGGTTCCAAGGGGTTCGGTTGATCAGTCTTCGGACGCCGGGAACGGGTCTTCGGATTCCGAAATAGATCTTTGAGGTTCCCTGACAACGATTCTTCGGAGCGTCAAGTCCGTATTGGAGATCATGGTCCTTCGTCATCGAACACCACTCATCTAGCACCACAACAACATCACTTCACCAGATCACACATCGTGGTCACACTCATATCCCTGTAATTCCAAAGAGAAACTTGGACAACATGTGGCAGAGGAGCACAGTACACACTGGCATATAGCCGAATACCTCGTGGATGTACTTGGGGAAGAGGATACTTGGGATGGCAGGCCAAAATGGCAGCATAGAACACCATCGTGGCAGAGGTCTGTCTAGGTTTAGGGTTTGGGCAAACTAGTCTAGGGTTTATTGTGGGTACTTGGTGGTTTGGCCGGTTGGTTCTTTTGGCCGGTCGGCTGGGCTGCCTCCCCGATAAAAATATTTAATTATTTTTATAGAACAAAACATTTGAAACATATTTTTAGACAAATACAAGATCCAAAAAAAGATCAAGGTTTCGTATTTGAATAAAAATAGAGATATTTGTAGAAAACAAAATAGGGATTTTCGGAAATGATTTTAGATAGACATATGCATGATGATGTACCGAGTAAAAACACATGTGGTTTTCTAGTATTGGTTTTACCCGGGGTGCTACATAGTGGAACAGCTGAGTTTTCGCCTCCTCCATGTCAAAGCTTTCCTTGATATCGGTGTAGGAGCGTCTCATCATCTTTTTTATGTTGCTTCTCAAGAGTGCTTTTTCTACTATGACATCGGCAGGGCCGGATCCATAGTGGATATAGTCTTCGTCCGTGTATCCAATCTCGTCAGGGAGATCAGATCCTGAATTTTCTTCCACCGCTTCTTCCACTACGGGAGTGGGCTGGGTGGGTTCGATTTTTCCGGGATCTTGAACTCTTCCGCCTCTACAGACAAAGTAGATCCGGATTTTTCTTCCGCCATGGTCAGCACCTCAAGGGTGGGTTGGGCGGGTTCAGCGAAGCTGAGATAAATATCGATCTCGCTGATAGACATGATCGTGTAGGTCATCACAGGTTTGCTAGCTGGATTCTAGGTCTCGTCGAGAAGAACGAGATGGACATCACTGGCATACACCACGTGACCCATGGCGATAGTTTTGCCGATTCCTGCACACGCAGATTCCGCCTGGAACGAAGCTCCAAAGGTCACCTTCCCCACGGTGGACGCCAACTGTCGTCGGATTGTCGACAAGTACGCCATAGGGTGTCCTAGTGGCATTGGAAAGATGGGGTGTGAGACGTCGGATGTTCCAGGAGCGGTGAGCACAAGTTTACTCAGGTTCAGATTCGACTGCGGTGATCGGATCCTACTTCTGCTAGCAACCCAGTAATATATAAGTGTAAGCCGGATGTTATAGCGGATTACAAGAGAGGTTCGCCTGTGCATGTTGTGATTGTGGTTGTAAGTTTGGTTGTGCCCTAAAGGCTCCCATAGGGCTGGTTTATATAGATACCAGGGCCTAGGGTTACAGGAGAAACCTATTTGACTATGTTACAGAGTCGGTAACTAGATATAGCTTGGACTACAAGTAATACTACAGGCCTAAGTCGGTAACTCTTCTGGTCCTTATCATAGCCGGAACTGGCTCATCCAACTTTCTCTAACTGGGCCGCCCGTGAAGCAAAGCTCTAACCCATTGGTGGGCCACCCTGGTCAGCGAGACCTATGGGTATACCCGGAAATTATATCCCCAACATCATTCGATCATGAAGTCATTGTTGAATAAGTGGGAGCCATTATGGATCTCTAGATCCCGCTATTGGTTATTGACCGGAGAGGTGTCTCGATCATGTCCGCATAGTTCGCGAACCGTAGGGTGACACACTTAAGGTTTGATGTTGTTTAAGTAGATATGGAATGTGAGTTGGAGAATGAATGTTATTCGGAGTCTCGGATTGGATCCAGGACATCACGAGGAGATCCAGAATGGTCCGGATAATAGGATTCGTATAAGGAAAGTCACTTTCAAGGGTTCAGAATGGTCCGGATAATAGGATTCATATAAGGAAAGTCACTTTCCAGGACTAAAAGCTTCTATAATGTTATAAAGGGACCACCAGTTGGTCCACCACCCCGAGAGGGGCCACATGGGCCGAGGGTATGCTACGGGGGCCATGGGCCAGCCACACTGATACGTTGGAAACGTATCTATAATTTTTGATGCTCCATGCTTGTTTTGTATTTACTTTGCTTTGCTTGTCTACACTTTGAAGTTGCAACAGTGCCAGATGCCTGTTTTCTGCTATTTTTGGTTTTAGAAAAGTTAGTAAAGAAATATTCTCGGAATTGGATGGGACAAACGTCAAAGTTAATTACTTTCCGTGGGGAACAAGAAGTCCAGAGGAGAGCCAGAGGGGCCGGCCAGGGGGGCTAGACCCACCCAGGCGCGGGGGTAGGTGGGCCCACGCCTGGCTAGGGTTTGGTGGCCCTGACCGCCTCCCGGTCTCGCCCCTTCGCCTATAAGAAGCCCTCGATGTAGAAACCTGGAGTACTGATCAGAAATCCACGAAATCATCTGTAGCCGCAGCCACCATCGTCCCTAGATCGGGGGGATCTGAAGTTCTTCCCAGCACCCTGCCGGAGGGGAAATCATCCCGGAGGCCTTCTCTCCGGTATGATGCGTGAGTAGTTCCACCTTGGACTATGGGTCCATGTAGTAGCTAGATGGTTATATCTCCTCCTTTGTGCTTTCTTGTATAGATCTTGTGAGCTCCGTTCATGATCAAGACTAATCTATTTGTAATCATGCATGTTGTGTTTGCGGGGATCCGATGGATATGGAGATTATTATGTTGGTTTGATTAATGGTTTTATCTTTATGATTCTATCATGTCTGTGTTGTTTGTGATCTTGCATGCTCTTCATTGCTAGTGGTTTTCTTGGCCAAGTAGTTGCTAGTGACTCCAAGAGGGGGTATTTATGCTCGATACTGGGTTCATGCCTCTAGTTTCCAAGGGAAGTGACAGAAATCTCTTCGGTTGTAGATGTGTTGTTGCTACTAGGGAGAAAACAACGATCTCTTGTTCATGGAACATGTGGATTGTTTACCTTACACACTTTGCTTAAAGAAGTTGTCTGTTGCTTGCAACTTAATACTGGAGGGGGTTCGGATGATAACCTTAAGATGGACTTCTAGTCATAGATGCAGCTGGATGGCGGTCTATGTATATTGTTGTACTGCCCAATCAACCTCATAGGATATTTCTGGCTAGTGATTGCATTGTTATGCCTTGCTCAGTTCATGTGAATTGCCCCGCTGTAATTTGTTTACCCTTCATGCCATGTTGTTTATTTAAGGAGAACACCTCTAGTGAACTATGGACCCCGGTCCAATCTTTACCATTCATACATCTTCCACTGTTACTTGTTAACTTGCTGCAAACCATTACCTTCCACACCATACATTTAATCCTTTGTTACAGCAAACCGTTGAGCTTGACAACCTCACTGATTTATTGGGGCAAAGTCTTGAGTTTGTGTTGTGTAGGTCTCCGCGTTGCTAGCAACACCTGTGTGACGTTTCCTTCCTCCTACTGGTTCGATAACCTCGATTTCTTACTGAGGGAAACTTGCTGCTGTGATGCTTCATACCTTCCTCTTGGGGTTTCCAACAAAGCGTCCCACAACAAGTTCTGGGCGCCATCAAGCTATTTTATGGCGTTGTTGCCGGGGAATCTACAGGATAGCTTCAACCTCTTCCTCCCCGTCAAGAACCACACACCATGACCCAAAGGGTCAAAACGGCCACCACAAGGAAAGGAGGGGCAAAACCCTAATTTGGTAAGGGGAAGCGCTGCAGGAACGCGGAGCCGGAAGGATCGTCATCACGATCTTGATATCGAAAACTGATCGACAACACCAACCACGAGATCTAATCTCGTTAAACATTTTGGATCTTCGAGGGTTAGTTCTCTCTAATCTCGTCGCACCTATCTCATGGATTAGATCTTGGCTTTGCCATATATTGGATCTTGGTTTTATGTGTTCTTGCGATATAATTTTTTTGTTTTCCATGCAACGAACCCTACACTATAACACACTTATATGGCTTTCTATGCAAAGCTAGGATCTAGAGATTTTTTGTGTGGTTGTTTTTACTATTAACTAAAAAAGGTAAGAAGTAATTACTATGAATAAACTAGTGCAAGTACAATATATCTAGTGAAGTGGAGTGATGACAAGTTTTCTCAAGGGAGTAAATGTTTAGGAAAATTGTTGTTTCATTCATTTGGTTTTCACAATTAGATAAAGCACATAGATAGTATTTTTATAGTTTCTTCTAGGAGGATCCATAACTAGGTGTAGCCATAGATTTAAGCAAATACACCACTAGTGATTGATCCCAAACCAATTAAGTACAAACAAGAGAACTATTAAGATATAAAGTCCAACCACCGTAATTAGATCTAAGGTCCCCATGATAATACCCCATTGATTAACCATGAATTAATATAATATGTATATCTAAGAATTGGGATTCGGTTTCTATCAAATTTCAGCTATCCCTCCTCATATCATCATGCAACGGTGACAACCTTGTGTATCCCCCAACATATGAGTGCACTCATGTGCTAGTACATCAAGATCATCATAGAAGATAACATAAATTTGTATGTAATCAAAACAAACTAGATCACAATTGCCATGAACAATCAGTCAAACGTCAACATAGAGATACAATAGATCATGGAAATGTAAAATTTTGCCTCATACAACATGTTTGCCAAGAGATTATAGTAGGAATATGGAGGAGATCTCACTATAGATGGTGATGGAGACGTTCCTCTCCAAGGGGGAGAGGCGGCGCCGACGTGGAGGGAGGCGACGCCGGCGGCAAGGAGACCTCGGCGCCTCCTATGGTGGCGGCTGCCCTTGGGGGCACTGGCCCTTGGCCCTTCTTATTCCTTCGAGATGGTGCAGAAAAAAGAGGGGCTTCTTAACCTCCTTGGGGGCTGCCAAGGATAGTAAATTTCGTAGCTATGGATGGATGCCTCCAAAATTAGGGTTTTCCCTCAATATATAGTGATGGAGTCTTCACCAAAGCCATCAGATCAAAACCCTTGGATCCATGGGTTCTTGGGAACCTCTAGAACCTTCATGGTGACTCATAGAAAGGCCCACAAGTCTCCAAATTTATTTCTTGGCCGAATTTATCTCATAAGGCAAAAATTTGAGTCAACCACGTCACCAAATTTTGAAATCCCACAACTGCTTCAGTACCCTTCACTAAACGGGCAATGGAAAATACATCCGGACTCCCATTAGGGCGCTTTTTATGTCTAAATTGTACGGCTTGAAATTCCCTACAACTTTCATCTTGATAACTTTTTCATTTGCGTCATTTGCAAGCTCTTACGATTCAATCTTTGAAAAGTGATCAGCAGGACATATTTCAGGAAATTCCAAATATTACCATATTGAGCGATTTTCTTCCATATTCATATTTTTTATACACAATAAAGTGTAAAATAAGAACTTGTACACTTTTACAACTATTATTAGGTTAGTCTCAATAAATATAATAATTTTTCAAAATAATAAGCATTTTAAAGCAATAAACGACAAAGTTCATGGATGCATTTTACATGCATCAAGCATCGCTAAGCTTAACCTATAATGGTCCTAGAGCATAAAGGTGATAAAACTTACATGGACTTTGGAGTGTGTTACTTTTGCTTCCTTCATTATCATGTAAAGATCATAGTCTCCATTCCTTTCTATGAAACATAATATGCAAGTGTACTATCAAGTTGTATCTTTTACACATCTATAAACATGTTAAACAATAAGTAATGGTGTGATAAAACAAATGATGAACAAAATAAACCTTCAATTACACTTTGATGAATCTATAAACTTGTCTCATGCACCATACCTATGAACTTGCACTCCTCATGCTACTAAAAAAGAATTACACATTGGTATTAGAAACGGCATCACTGAAGTACCTCTTGATCCCTGTGTAGCTATATGACCACCTTTTGTATTTATTTATTCATTTAGCATAAGAGTTAATATTAATCCTTGGTTATGTTCAAGGTGGGAGGGGTTAGTATCTCTACTCCATCAGAACAAGAAAAACAGATATATGAATCATATCAACAAGGATCATCATTCTATAAGTTTCCACCATGAGTTGCATGGGTTTCACTAGTGGTTCAGGATCGTTTTCTCTCAACACGCATACTCTAGTGTGCACACTTTATTTCACATCGATGCAATCCATTGGTAGAACTTAAACATGATTAATTATCAACATTCAACATTCAAAGGTTGTGTCATGCCAACATGGTTTAGCCAACAACAAGTAATAAGATGTAAAGCATCACCCCAAACCATACTTTCTTATGAGATTTTAAATATATGAAAACGTGTTTTTAAGAATGTTTGGAGGATTAACATACATACTATACTTTAAAGTAGCTTTTGCCACAAATAGGTGGATATGCCTAGTCTAGTTTATGGGGCTTGTAACAAGTCTTAGCTTGTGTATAGTAGGCTTAGGAAAAACAGATCTAAAGAGTGTGCCATCTAGTTCATAATGCCAACATTTATTTTCTCACCTTTCTCCTTAATGTTGGACATAAATATTCACAAGAAAAGGATACAAATTAATAGGCATAAAACAAATCATGCTTCATATAAAGTACTTGAGCTTAAGAACTAAACACAACAGGAATTTCAGCTTGTTGCTTTTATCTCCCCTTTTCTTTTTATAGCACACAACTCATTCTCATCAAGGAATTTAATCATAGGATAGATTGTTTCAGTAGATATTTCCTATGAATGAAAAACATCTATAATGTTCGTTTCATTTATTCTCAAGGAAATATGAAAACTAGACATAAAACTAGACAAAGACGCTCCAAGTTTCTACGATCATTCTATGTTGCTCAAAAAACAAAGTTTAGAGGTTTGTAAATCAAGCGTTTGATAAGTCCTGTGGGTTACTTGGCCATCCACAAGCTTATGGTATTGACCATTCTAGGATAACACTTAGTGTGGTGTTCCTCCAATCCCTGTCAAAAAACTTCAACACAATACTTTCTCCCATTTCTTTTCTATGGGGTAACATTAGTGGTACAAAAATATAGTGTTATCTATGATAAAAGCCCCAAATAAAATTTGGTTTTAAATGTACAGAGAGTTTATTAAGTGGCCAATATCCTTAAAATATCAAAAGAGTCAAAAAGAATCAAATGAAAACTCAAAAAGGCCACTCTTGCAACAAAAGACAGATTATGCCTAGAAAAACAGGAGCTGCAGAACGTATTTATTTTGCCCACTTAAACATGTCAGGAATTTTAGACAATTTTTGTGCTTATAGATTATTAAAATTTGTAACTTTAGTTTAATAATAAAAATCATTTGGTAAACAACAGCGTGCAGAAATTTTCAACTCAAGATATTATATTCAACTTTTAACATCCAAAATGGGTAAAACTTGATACTTTATTTTTGTAAATATTAAAGGAAAGATAAATACTTTATTTTAAATGATAACAAATGTCCAAAAACCAAAAACATAAAATAATCAAACAAAATCAAGAAAGAATCAAACAAGAAACAAGAAACAAGAAACAAGAAAAATAAAAGAAGAAAGCAAATCTTTTTATAGTTTTTATTTTTCAAGGAAGGGCAAAGAACAAGCAAAAAGAACCAAATAAACATAAAATCTTTTTATTATTTTGTTTTTATATGCAAGATAATATCCAAATAAAACAAAAAGGTAATTCAAACATATTTGATATTACTTGATGAAGGGAATATGCCCTGAGAGGCAATAATAAAGTGGTTATTATGTATATTCCAAGTATATGATAGATGTTTATTTTGCATGATATAATTGTATTAATACGGAAACATTAATACATGTGTGTTTAATAAACAAACAGAAAGTTCCTAGTTATGCCTCTCTCATAAACTAGCTCGTTGATTAACAAGATGATCAACGTTCCTGATCATGGACATTGGATGTTGTTAATAACGAGGTCACAACATTAGTGTAATGATGTGATGAAAATTTATCCGAAGTATAGCATTACGATCAAAGTCATTGAGTTTATATTGCTATAACATCATACAAAGTGATCCTAATTCTTAGACCATGAGATCATGTCAATCACTAACACCGGAAGAGTATCTTGATAAGATCGAACATCACACCATAACAGGGTGATTATAAATATGGGTTCATTACTACTAAAGTGTTTTGTTGAGGCCCATGGATCGAGAATGGAATTTGTTCATCCCGATGACGGATATATATGCTCTGGGCCCTCTCGGTGATATTACATTGGTTAGCTTGTAAGCAAGTGATTTGATCACTAGAATGTTATATTACGGGAATAAGAAAAGAGTAGATGTCAGTAACGAGATCAAACTAGGTATGGAGATATCGATGAGCGAATCTCGGACATGTAATATATCGCGAAACAAAGGGATTAAGATACTAGCGTAAAAGGTTCTCACGATCACAAGAAAGTCATCGCTGAATGTGTGGAAGTCAGTATGGACCTCCAGGCCCCGCTTCTAATTATTGATCTGAGAGGGGTCTCGATCATGTCCGCATTATTGGCGAACCATAGGGTGACACACTTAAGAGACACCAACATCCATTTGGAGCAAAAGTTTCATGCCGGAAAGAATAACAAGCGCAGGAATTTATTTCACTAGATACCGAAACAGGTTTTTGGGTGAAATTGCAGAAAGTATTTTTGCATGTGAAATGAAATACTTGCAAGGGGTTATATGTGAATGTTTGTCATTAAAGTAATTGACAAAATTCTGAATAAAAAAAAGGAGTTTTATTTAATGAGTGTTTTCATTAAATTTGGTGGAAATTTAATGGGAATTTGAGTGGTTTTTTAGTGGAGGGAATTCAAAGGGATTTTTGTGAGTGGAGTGTCCACCCACATGAATGAGGGGAGGTCAAGGGGCAGCCCCCATGCGCCGGCCACCCCCTTGGGGTCCCCCCTTCTCCTATAAAAGGATCTCTCTCCGCCTCTAGTATTTATCCCCCATGGTCTCGAACTAGCGAGATACATGTTCCTGGTGGCTATTCAGCAAGAAAGAGTTGTGTTTCTACTGCATCGCTGGAGCGAGGAGGAAGAGGTTCCTCGGTGCCTCGGACGTGTGTGTGAGCATGGATGCGCCGCTGATTTGCGGTGTCGAGGACTTCCTCTTGATTTTGAGTTCGGCAAGAGATCGTCTACATCAACCACGAGTTTGGATTTGTTAAGATTTGTCGATCTTCAGGGGTATGTTCTCTACGGATATACATCCGCCCGTTGATTGTCTCTAGTAGATAGATCTTGGTACATAGTTGTTCCCATCGTAGGAAATTTTTTGTTTTCTATGTTGTGAACCCTACACTTGAAATACTTTCCCCAAGCTTATGGTATTGTTAGTTATTTCTCATCATATCAAGAGGGGGATGCATGGGCATCCCCAAGCTTGTGGTATTGCTAGTTATTTCTCATCATATCATGTCGCTCATCTAAAAAAATAAATATTTTCATCTTCATGTTACTTCAATGCCTACAAAATGGTTAGTTCTCCAAACAAAAGATATAATAGTTTCTACCATGATGCAAACTTTAGTATCTATTGGGAAACCATTTTATTCAAGAAGCTAATATATTGCAAAATAGACACTCTTTTTATTTTGTTTTTATGTAGGGAAAGTTTTAATGATATAGGCTTTTCAACGGTTCCATTGGCATGAACAACACATGCTCAAGGTCGACCCCAACTTCTCCATTGCTAATCATTCTTATTTGCTCTCCCAAATTTTATATTTTGTTAAAATCTTAAACTAATTGTTAAATAATAGTAGCTAAGTTATTTTACATATTACATGGATATCAAGGTCTTCTCAAATATAATACTATTTGAAAGCATATGGAGCACACCACAAAGCACATAGATATTAACATTTGAGTCTAACTTTCTTCCTATGCATCGGCATTTTATATATGATTAATAGAAACAAGGTTGTGGTACCCAATGCACATAATGATTAGTAGCTTGCATAAATAGAATGGAAACACAAAGATGGTTTTTATCTCTTGCTCTTTCATAATTATTGCAAGTATCAAAATCAAACTCAACATCATAGTTGTGAATAGAATCACCACATAAATACAAGTCATCCAATGATCATAATGGATCATCTAACTAAACTAGATCATTTTCATCCTCCCATATATTAGACACAATTATATCAGATAGAGTATCATCATAAATAGTAGAAGAAGGGGTGTTTTTAGGAATTTGTGTGTTACCATTGTTGGGAGTTGGAGATGGGTATCTACTCCATTCTTCCTCCATTTTTTATTGTTTATCCTCCTCCTCCTTTTCTTTGTGATGCATGGGAATCCCCAAGCTTAGTCTTTTGTCATCATCTTCCCTGACATTTTCATCATGATTTATTGCATTCAAAAAGTTAGTGCCCAAGGGAATATTCAAGCTTTGAACATATTTGACTAGAATATCATACATATCATTGTGAAATTTTCCATTGTAATTTTTTTTGGTTTTTGATTTTATATGCAGTGTACTAACAATAAACTAGCAATGGAAACAAGAATAGAAGTCGAGTGCTACGCTCCCCGAAAACGACGCTAGAAAAGTATCTTAATAACCCCAAGTGAAGGGGATCACCGTAGTACAATTCGATAAGTATTTGAGTGTCGAACCCACGAGGAGCTGAAGGTAAACTATCTATTCTCTAAAGCCCTATAACCCAACTTATATGGCTTTCTATGCAAAGCTAGGATCTAGAGAGTTTGTGTGTGTGTGGTTGTTTTTACTATTAACTAGAAAATGGTAAATTGTTGGAAGTAATTACTATGAAAAAACTAGTACAAGTAAAATAGATCTGGTGAAGTGGAGTGATGGCAAGTTTTCTCAAAGGAGTAAATTTTTAGGAAAATTGTTGTTTCATTCATACGGTGAATGGGGGCTGATGCACGTCAGGACTTTGCATGCTTCAAGTGTAAACCACTACTAAAGAAAGACTTATGGACAAATATATTATCAGTGGGGCATTTTCTTGAATATGCTCCACTGATAATTATCAGTGGCGCATTTAAAAAGATGCTCCACTATTATTTTGCTTAACAAATGGTGCACATCGATAAACATGTGCCACTGATAATGTGGGCTCGGTACCTGGACGGCTGTGGACCAAATGTCAATGGCGCATATGTCTAAATGCGGTATTGACATAATCTCACCAATGGCGGATCTAAGCAAAAATGCGTAACTGATAATTCGTGGGCCCCACCTGGACCCCACCACTCAGAAAAGGTGGTAAGATTATCCATGGCGCATATTTCAGATGCGTCGCTGATATTTGTTTGCCAATGGCGCATATTTACTACAATGCGCTACTGACAGATCTTGTGGCCCACCACCTAAAAAGGTGGTTGACTTGTCAGTGATGCATTTTGTGGAATATGCGCCACTGATAAATTCGACCAGATCTATAAGTTGGCAGCCAGCCCAACCTACCACCACCATTCCTTTTTTCTCCACCCACCACCTAGAACTAGATCTAGCCCGTCCTCCTACTCCCCACCACCTCAATTTATCCATTGTTTCCTCCATTCTTGGTTGTTGAACCTACCTTTCTTCATAGTTTTGTGAGGGGAAGCCTCTCCAAGTTGTTTATCTACTAAACCAACTAGTTTTCCTCCTCCAAATTCCATCTTGTTCTCTAACAACCACACTCTCTCGTCGTGTACTTGGCTCGGTAACGATTCTACTAGGAAAGTTGTTCAAGGACACGCATGTGGATGTTTTGTGTGGCCGACTGACGTCGATGCGGTGTGTATGTGTGTGCATGCTTATGTATGTGAAGCCTTCTTATTGCGAGAGGGATGATGCATGTTTGCATGACGATCTACGTGAAGCTAGCTTGTGTGGTGCATGAATGTTTGTAGGTGACGAAGAAGCAAGCATGTTGCTTGATCTGGCGTGGTGCATGGATGTTTGCCAAAATGTTGATTAATTTCTATTTTGGCAAATTTTTGCACTACCCATATGTCCCATTTTTTGGAGAGATCATCCCAAATTTTCTTGGCGACCATGCATGCATGTTTGTGTGTGTGCATGATGCTGTCGTGGTTCTAAGATACCCTCTCTTTTTGCTCTATATCATGAAGGAAATCATGGTTAGACACATGAGCGAAGGTCAAGCTGCACATGATCTAAGATACCCTCTCAGGAGCTTGGTCGACCCTGATTCTGAAGACCTAGAGAATCACCTGCTAACGCGTGGTTTCATGGGCGACTATGATGCCGAAGAGGGCGGGCATGATGATCATCATCACAAAGGATATGCCGGCGGCGGACATGATGATCATCAGGAAGGATATGATGGCGGCAAGAAATATGATGATGATCATCACGAAGGAGGTGCCGGTGGAGAAGACATGGACACACAAATGACGCGACTAACCTCGGCCTTGTAGGACCCTCATTTTCAAGAACCGCTTCTCAGGGAAACGAGCAACGAAAGCCGCTGCGAGGGAGAAATCCAAGATGGCGCAGATGGAGATAGACGGGAAAACTGCATTGTATCCTGGGTGCCAGCCCTAGGCTAAAGTATTAAACTGCAAGGAAGAAGGGCAAGAAGTTTGCAAAGAGACGCTAGCTCGGAATCTAGATCATGCACACATGACATGAAATTTTTTGCTCGAATAGATTTGTAAATGTTGAACTTAATTACTATTTATAAAAATACTATATAGCTGGACAAATGATTTATAAAAATCAAGAAAAATTGTGAGAGAGCCAGGAATCGAACCTGGCTGCTCCAGCAACAGCAGATGCAGCACAACATCGACCATTGCTCTAGGCTTGTGTAGATGACACAAATTAGGGTATCGTTGTATTTGCCTAAGGGACAAATACCAATGGCGCATATTGGGAAATATGCGCCACGGATATTTCACATGTAGCCAAAAAAAACTATCGGCCTCGCTCTCTCCCTTCTCACTCTCACAAGGAAAACCCTAGCTAGCGAGCGCGATCGAGCCCCCGGCCGCCGCCCTCCATCGGAGGAGTCGCCCTACTGCCCCAGCCGCCGGTGATCCTTCCCAACCCCTTCCCCTTCCCTCCCTCTCCCTTCTCCTACCACTCCCCCTCCTCTCCCTACCTTCCCTTCCCCTGATCTGGACCTCCTCATGTCCCCGCCACCAGGAGCGCTGCCCCGCCTTCCCCTGGAGCAACCAGGAGGATGATGAGCAACCAGGAGGAGGAGCATCAGGAGCGTCACACCGTCCCCATGGAGCAACTAGGAGGACGAGAGCCGCCCCCTCCCCGTCGAGCACCAGGCATCGCCCCCATCCCTGTCGAGCACCAGGAGCCGCCCCTCCCCCACCAGGTGCCTCTCCTTGTTCATCCTTGCTATCCACATTCTACAGTTAGCATGCCCTTTGTTTTTTGGAATTCGATTGACATGGACCATATGTCTGTCAGTGTTGGCACCCTTTGTTCATGTAGATTGTTTGCTCACTAGTAGGAATCTGTCAGGATCCTGATGGATTAATTGTTGGATAAATAACTGTAGTTTACTTAGTGTTTAGGTTTCAATCTGAATAATTTTTAGTAGGTGTGTGTCTGTACACGCTTAACTGACAGTAGTTAGTTTCAGAGTTTGTTTTCTACCATTGTAGACTAGCTACTGCCTAGGATGCTCGTGGGGATGGACACGAACTTAGTTTCATGCAGCAAGTTTGTAGGGGATATAGGGAATGATCAGTGGTGGGATGGCACCACCTAGTAAGCTCGCGCCTTCATCCTAGTTTCGAGCAAATAAGTTGTACTTTAGTATAAAGAGTGGAATAGAAACCAGAAAAGCTGCAGTTGTAGTGCACAACACAAAATCACGTGTGTCTTTCACCATAGTGTTCTGCCATTGATCCTTGCAGGATTTCATTAATATCAAAACAGAAAAATCACATCCCTTTTTCCTCGGCTATTGTTACACAATAATATGCATATGTTCTTTGGGTTAGCATGATACACCATACTATGCATCTGTTAAGCCTTTTTTGGCAAACTGATGTTAGGCATTCAAGAATTATGCTTAATTCTGTTTTTGTTGGCCTTTAAGTAGTGATCTAATTTAGTACCCATGTGGACAGTTTTATATAAATGTGAAGCCACTATACATACCATTCTAATCTACTGTACATGATGTTGCCTTACTCTGTTGTGATGAAACCCTCTGCAGACATGGATTTCAAGATTGTCCTTGACCAGAATGAGGAAAATGTCGAAGTTATCGAAATTAGTTCTGATGATGAAGCGTCTTCCCGTGAATCTACGGCTGCTATGCGACGTGCTCTCCGTGAAGCTGCGGCTGCTAGGAAGTGAGCTGCTTGTGAAGCCACTGCTGCTAGCAAGTGTGCTGCTGCTAAGCGGCGTGCTGCTACTAAGCGGCGTGTTGCTGCTCATGAAGCCAAAGCTATTTCCATTCGAGGTAATCTTCTATGTATATGCTGCTACATGCTAAATATGTCTTCTATGTATATGTATCTTACATGCTAAGTATATATATATATATCTTCTATGTATATGTATCTTACATGCTAAGTATGTGTCTCTTACATGTAGGACCGAGAGTAAAGGGAAACAGATTCACCTTCGATAAATGTTATGTGTTTGAGAACCGTGTGTCCTTGGACAGTTCACAAGTTGACTTTCTGAAGGAGGTAGCTCGTGAGAGGCCTACAAGACAGATCTATGTTTGTACTATTCATGATGCACACATAGAGAGGCGTTGTGCAAAAATGGTATGCATTTCTGTCAATCACCTAAATTTCTGTGCACACAAGACACATCTATGTTTGTTGCTTTCTGTGAATTAATGTTCCTTTTGTTGCTTATATGCAGTACTTTGGAAATAAGTATAGCTATTCCTTCATCAAAAAATACCTGAAATGGCCAAAAAATATCAAGGTTTTTTGGAAGGGGGTAGCATTGCTATAGTGAGATTCATTTTTGGCATAGGAAGCAATGTAGGTGTCTAGATCACCACCAACTAGAATAAGGTGGTGAGGAAGACCAAGATGAAAGACGGTGAAGTCTTGTTATTCTGGTTCCATGGTTGCGCGGAGAATGGTCTCAAGCCGATATTTAAAAGGGTCGAGTAGCTATGTTCTCTCCCTTCTAGTTGCACTTGTTGTAATGATGTAGTAAATATCTAGTTGTGCCTGGTTGCTTTTGATGTCCAGGTACTTAACTTAGTTCAAGTGGAGAAGTGGTCCAGGTGGTTAACTTAGTTCCATGTTGCTTTTGGTGATGATGTATATATATGCTACTATTCGATGAAGTCGATCATGCTGCAATGATGATCAACTGTATAAATACCTCTGTTTCTATGAAAATGCTGCAATGATGATGAACATGCTACTATTATCTTTGTTTCTATACTATTGTGTACTATATAAATAAATGTATATGTACCGTGTATAAATACCTGTGACCCTTGTATTCTATATACCTGTACGAAAAATTAGTGGCACATCTATTATTCATCTAGTGGCGCATCAAACATCAGTGGCGCATTTAGATATGTGCTCCACTGGTAAAACATCAACGTCGCATATCAAAGATGCGCCACTGGTGGTTCAACTATCAATGGCGCATACTACCTCCGTCCCAAGGCTTAAGGCAGATAAAAAATTTCAAAAGTCAAAACAAATAAAGTTTGACCATGTTTTTAGAGAAAAATATTAATATTTATAATACATACTCAAGACTGTTTCATACATCATGAAACATATTTTCACATGGTATCTATATAATTTAATCGTTCTTAATAGGCTTTTTCTAAACGTTTGGTCAAATTTTACATTTCTTGACTTTTCAAAAAAGTTATATGCCTTAAGCCTTGGGATGGAGGGAGTATTGAATATGCACCATTGATACATAATTACCAATGGTGCAACACTAGTGGCGCATCCCATATGCGCCATTGGTAGCAAAAAATACTCCACTGATAAGCAATTCTCTACTAGTGAACCCTAATTTCACGCTAACTACAGTCATTTGTGTATGTTTATGTAACACCCTCGTATCATCTCTATGCAAGTTTTAGCGATTCCCGCCAAACCCGCATATAAACGATTCAAAGGTGGCCACCAGACACTTTCGTGCGGGTGGAAACTAAGTAATACCATTACACATTAGTCCATGATGGAACCCACAGAACATATATATACAACACGACTCCATGAGTCAAGAATACAAATATACAGTACAAAGATCCAAATCACCATCAAAACGCTACAACATCCGAGTATGATAAGATGCAAATGGGGCTAAGATCCCTGAAGAATAACCAATGGCGTCCATAACTCTTCCTAGACCAAGACGGAAGGGTAACCCTGCTAACGACGTCGACCTCAAACCTGCTAAACAAAAGGGGTGTGTAACATCCCAATTTCAGCAACCCTTATTTGATGTCCAAAAGGAAAAAAATCAGGGGGAACAAAAAAAATTCTTATTAAATGTTGCAATGTTTGCTTGAGTGCATGCAACTGATTGTGCTTTAGGTACTCTACTTCCTATCTCAACTCTATTTGGTAAGGGATATATTACAACAAAAATGTCTTGGCTCATCTTTCATATGGCATTTCAAAACCTGAGTAAAGTTGACTTTGACCCAACAAATACTCTACTAGTTTCAATTAACAAAACTATGGTCACCTATATACTACCTCCTTATGTTTTCAAGACAGAACTCCCAGCTACTCTTATCCTTAGGTTTTCCAAAATCTTCATTAAAACCTTTTAATTCTATTCTTGGTAGAAATACCAAGATGGTCCTTATCTTACTTCAAAGCACAACCTATTCAAAATACCCATCCTTACCTCAAGCTAGGCTTGATGGTAACCCTAGTAATAGTTGGATAAGTGATAAGATGAATTGCCTTGATCTGTTGATTGCCTTGTTTGCTTAGGAACTAGAGTGAGCTAATCTAGTAGCTTATACCTTAGGACCCAATCTATGTTTGAAATCATCAATCTCAGACCAAGCATCCCAATTCTGGATCTACACTAAGCCACCAAAGTGGCCATCAATCCCTTTTGATAGCTTCCTACTCAGTGAAGACCAAATCCAAGCATGGATCCCCTCTATTAAATCTATACCTAAACATCAACCACTTTATGGTAAGGATAAACCTTTGCCACTCTCTCAATTTGTTTCCCACTTGTAATCTAATCTAAAACACTAAATCTGCCAAAATGGTTGTCTGGATTTCTTATCTAGATTCAATCTTAGGAGCTCTACCTTTTACAACCTATGTGCATTCTCGAGAATGTACTTGAACCATATTTTAGTACATCTTTATTACTACCAAAGCCCACTCTTTACCTTGGCTAATACATTCTGGTTCCTACTCATCCATGATGGTTTTGCAGTCAAGATAATAATCTTTTCTACAAATCTTATCATCTTGCCTACTTTGGCAGAAGATCACATCTATATGTTACCTCCCCTTGACCAACTCTTGCCATGGTTATGACCCACTAGCCATGAATTATCAAACCCTACTTCACTTTTTTCCAATGGAACCTTGTGCATCTTAAACCCACTTGGTTTATATAGCATCAGGATAATCCTGCTATGGTAGCCTTGTGCTCATCAAAGTTTGCCATCACTCCTACACCACCTCAAATCCAACCAAGCCCAACCCTTGCTTCCTTGATCATCTATATAACATGTTCTATGTATCCATCTATCCCTTGTATCAAGGTGAGCTCTGAGCCCACAAATACAACCATGTTTTGGTGGCATGAAAATAACAAAACCCTAGATTCCCTAAAATCTAGGTTCTCCCATTTCACCAAAACCCTTCAAAACCTAAGTGGACAATGATGTATGAATAATGTTTACATCATCTACTTTGGATATAATCTTGTTCTAAATAATTTCCATAATTACTTAGATCCTAAAACTATTTAAATTCTTTTTTGGCAAAACCCCCCAAACCTTGTCCTTAAAGACAAATTTGTTTTTTCCAAATCACCTTGCCAACTCAAGGCACATCTGAGGCCTATACATCATATCCCATCTTTCCAACCCAAAAATAAATATTTTTTAGACCCTTTATTATTTATTTTTGTCATTTTTCTTAAATGGCACAAACAAGAAATAATTGATTAAAAATACTTTTCCATCTCAATAAATACCAATAAAATTCTCCAATGTGTAATATGGTATTTAGGACCATATCACATCAAAAACCAACCTTGTCCAATGTAAAAATATTACATGACCCTCTAGAAACAAATTTTGCACTTTTTGAATAAATGCTTTTAAATGGGCTTAAATTCATCTTAAAAATCCCTAATAAATCTTGAGTGATGAATTTACCTCCTCTATCTACCAGTACCATTTACCTACTCTCCTCAATGCAAATTGTCTAACTTCCTTCACAACCTTTGTTTGTATCACTTATGCCAATCAAGTTTTTGCTCAAACCAAAATCATCCAATCCCATATCAACTTGTTCAAGTCAAGCTTGCACAGCACCACCCCACTCCCTCTTGGTCGAGCACTATAGCCAAACCACCGTAGGACACCTCTCCCTTGTCTTTAGAACTTGGATGAGAGAGAGAGGACTTGTTAGTACAAACATGGAAAATATCTCCACCCAGCCCTCCCCTGTCCTCTCTAGTCGTATGCAGGCCCCACCACTCCCCTCTCCACCACCCCTACTGCCCAATAGTTGGCCCTCACCTCCTCTCTCCTTCCCTCCTACACCTAGTCCACCATAAGCCTCTCCCTTCGATTTAAAGGCAAGAGGCCACCCCAGCACGCCTCTGCCCCTCATTTACCCCTCCTCTACTCACTCACCTCCCCTCCACTCCCCCTGCTCTGCCCAGCCCGAAGGAAGAGGAAGGGAGAGCTTCGGTCTCTCCCAAAGAAATCGAGCAAGGCACCTTCCCCTATGGTTCTCTCCTCCTGCATGCCACCTACCTGAGATCCCCTTCTCCTTCTGAAGCTAACGGTACCCATTTTATTGACATGGAGTAGCCCCTGGAGCCACTCCGATGAGCTCCGGCGAGCTCCCTTTGACCAACGTCATGCGATCCCCTATGATGAACCCCCTCCATGCCTCCCATCACCAGGGCTACCGTCGAGCACCGCGTCACCCCCGCCACCTCCCATCCTGCCCGAGCCCCTGGTGAGATCCCCTACCTCATTCTGCCCTGTCCTAGGGTTTCCTCGCCACCGGGTCCTCATGAGGGCATTTAATGGGGCTATCAATCCCCAATAAATCGGACGGCCCCGATCCCCCCATCCCCTCGCTTGCTAGGTTCAAGGGCGCCTGCCATGTGACCCCGCCTGGTCGGCCAAATCCCCCCACGCGGCCCATCTTCCATATAGATCTATCCTGAAACCCTTATTCTTTTAGTCTTTTCCCATATCTAGAAATATGACCTTCTGGTTTAAATCTTTTTGAAAATGAAAAGGGCGTAAATAAATTTAGATATAAATTTTCTTAGATACCTAACTCTTCACTCTAGTATGTAGATTTGGTGCTGGACCAACATATTGTATGAATAGATGTTAGAAATTAAAATAGCCACATGTGTTCCTTCCACAAATAAAATCTTCTAGAGAGTTTGGTAAGTCCAAATGGAGTAAATCCAATTGGTACTTAAAGGTATTAGCCATACCTTGCATTTCCCTCTGGCCCCACCTAAAATGACTTCCTAGTTTTCCCTTAGTAAAAATAACAAATCAGAGCATTTCTGCCTTTAGAAAATTCTCTTTGCAAAACCACAAGATACTCTGACCTAATTCCAACTGTCTGTACCTCTACATACCCATATACATAAAACCCCAGGAGACCAAAATTTATTAATCTTCTAATGAATTTTGATGAATTAAACTTTTCTGTGCATGGTTTATTTACTAATAAAATCACTACAGTATGTATACTAATCCAAAAAGGGTGATTCCAATTTCTACAGAAAGGTACTTTGAATACCTAACATGTGTCTATGGAATCACATCAAAATATCCTATAGAATTAAGATGGTGAAAAAGACAATTATCATCCAGAACTTCCTTTGGGAATTTCCTAAGGGCATTACGATAGTTATTTTAAGTTGATTCCAAATCCTATTGAACCAGTCCACCAAATAGTACCTAATCACCCAAGAAAATAATTTTTGGATCTCCATAATTTGTCTAGTAAATTATTTCATAAAACTAGAGTTTTATCCACTATAAAAATCATTATAAATCAATGGAAATTGATAAAATAGTGAAACCACTTTTGTTGGATTCATTTTATCAATACCTATCTGATGGTATCATTTTATATAGTGGTATCATACAGAGCAAGCCCTTGGTCAAAAAACCCCTCTCTTATGTAGTCTCAAGACTATAAATCCAAAAAGGATCATCTACCTATGAATCCAAGTGTTTTACCAATCTTATCAAACTAATCATCCAACACCCTAATTTTTTATATAAAGTTTTGTATGATTGCTTACTGTATGTATTGATGCTTGTATGCCTTGTATTGATTGTGGTGTTATTTATGTGCATGTATGCTTGATAACGGAGATAGTTGCGAATTGTGACATGGCGAGAAGAAGGAAGAATCGTGTTATTCTTATTATTGTTATTATTGGTTTTGTTGTATTCTAAAGAAGTCACAGGACATGTCGCTAGTCACAGGCAAGCTTCCTGAACTACTATTTTAACCTACTCCTTTGATTAATTGTTTTATATCTCGTTCATGAATTTCATGATTAAATGCATGGTTTGTTTCAAATAAAAGGCGCGAGTAACTTGGCTCCTCCGAGTTATGATGGAGTGTCCATTAGGAAACGTAACCTCGTTAACACCCACTTTTTATCCTTTAGATCGAGGCTAAGATGCTTAGCATCTTCCCTCTTGGAAACTACGAATTTTCAATGATAGAACTATGTTGGGATTTACCCTACTACGAATTTTTCAAAATAAAAACCTTGGAAAGAGGCATCGTTTCCGAGTGGAGGTTTTACTAAAGAAGATATGAGGAGGATAAAGAGAAGGTAGAGCAAGAGAAAGAGAAAGGGATGTTCTACGCCTTTACTGGAACAATTTATCCGTGCAACCACACTACCCCAGTCGATGGGGCTTAACTCATAGTTTGTGGTCTATAGCCGGGCTTGTCGTACTCGCTAAAAGGGAGAAATCCCCTGAAATCTGGACTATCGTGGACAAGGTACCGGTGCAACAATTGGTTCTCTTGCGAACGGTATGACTTATTGTATGTACGGAAGGAAGTGGAGTAAAATTACTATATGCCAAACTACAGTTTGGGGAATAGGCTTGTAAGGAAGGAAGGACTATGGCCGTCCTGACACATACTCATGTTGGAGAGAACAACCCAAAAGGAAAAGTCGATGTTTCAACAGATGGACAAATGAAAAGTTAGGTTTGATTATCAGAACCCCCGTCTACCATGTGTAGCAGACCGTGGTTGTATTCCGGCGGATGTATTGATTCTTGTGGTTAAAGTGTACAAACTCTGCAGAGTCTAATCTATTCGAATAGCCGTGTCCACGGTCAAGGACGGTTGGGAAAGGTGATTTCTAGGAGTACCCTTGGGATATGTTTGAGATGAATAAAAAGGATGTGACTTGGTCACCAGGAAAGATAATAACGAGTTTGGTTTTGACCAGAGATGGTCGAAGTTGTTTTAAAAAGGGGTTTTACTATAAAAATGATTTTCAATTTTTTAACAAGGATATGGGGATATCCGGATTTTCTAAAAGGAGGCACATTTTCCAAAATCTCTTTTTCAACAAAGATATAGAGATGCCAAGGTTAAGATTTTCAGAAACAACTACAGTGTAGAACTATCTCGCCACAACACAATATGCATTATCTTGTTACCTTGTCTTGGTGGTTTGCGAGTACATTCAAAGTACTCACCGACATTGTCCCTGGCTATTTACTTGGCAAGATTGAAGATGTTCAAAAGTGACGAAGGTGATGACGTCTATGCAAGCTAGGCTGTCTTCCCAGTCAGTTGCTTGTAGGTTAAGGCATGACATGGGCTCTGCGCTTGAAGACTTCCTCTACTTGTGTTGTAATTGCCATAATGGCCACTTTGTAAGTTTTGTAATTGTTACTTTCTTGATGATGTAATGATACTGGTCAGTTATGCTCACGGCTCACTGATCACGGGAATGTGAATTGTATGCATAACGGGTATTCTCGGACCATAAATCCGGGGTTCCATAGACTTGGTATCAGAGCCATCCTGACTGTAGGAGACCTTAGTTAGCATGGACGTTAGACAGGACAATCCCTATTTCTGAAATCACCGACTTTCAAAAAATACCTTCTAAAAAGCTTTTTGAACGATTTATCTTATCTTCTCTGACTAAAACTTTTTGAAGATGGATTACTATATATCTCGTCTACTTCAAAAGTTCCATTTTCAAAAACAAAATCCGACTTGGAGACTATGAAGGGACACCGAGACAAGAAAACCAAAGGAGCTACCAACGACGAAAGACACTACAAGATCGCCCTACCAACGGAGTCCCTTCATCGCCCCCAAATCGACCAAGTACGGCACTAACGACAACAGATGGCAAGACAGAAGTCAAGACCCCAGTAACGTCCGTACATAGGATTAGTCTCCAGAAAATAGGAATCTCTTATGGCGTGTAGTCACCCCCTTAGTACCTATGATATGTCTTGTTTGCTTGTCATGTTCTTATATGATGCTTGGAATGTGCTGTTTGTCTTCTTAGGATCATTTGACCCTATTGCTTAACAACAGCTCGTCTGCCTACCCCGACAACAACACCCCCAAACCCCGTACACTGAAATCTCTACACAGTAGGATGGCCACCTATTAAAATCAAAGAACCCCTACCCTTTCCTAATACTAACCGTATAACTAGATGAACCTGCATCCTTATACTCAAACTCACCCCTCGCATAAACCCCTCCTGACCTATTTGCTGTCAACCATAGCTCCACCCAATATTATACCTCACTAGTCCCTCTATCCTCGAATTCGGAAGACTAACTCCATAGCACCGTTTCCTTCTATAGCCAGAGATTTTATCACCACCAGAAACCCCTGAGTATGGCCATGAAGATAGGAGACCCGAAGAAAGCATGCAGTCCTTGTGGTGTAGAAGGACATCAAGCCAGTTAGTGCTTTGGCAACTGCCTAAACTATGAATCTCTCCATCCTCCAGCGGATTGTCCCACCCAACTAGCCACATGTTTCCTCTGTGAAGGTCAAGACCATGTCTCGGCCAACTGCCCCCTTTATCTCCTAATTGGCAGGGCTCGCCAACTCCCCTGCATCAACATTGGGAAGACATCAAGAGAAGGATGTTCCAAGAAAGGCACCTGCTTCTCCTGTGATCAACCTGGTCATTTCAGACGAGAGTACCCCCAATGTAGCCTTGATAACTCACCTACAAAGTCAAAGGCCAAAATCTCCGCTACCCCTTAAAGATCCCAAAGGAAGCCCAAGGAGGATCCAAAGTTAAGCAAGGCACTTGTTTCACCTGCGCGGGCCACTTCGCCCGCGAATGTCCGGAGAAGTACTTGACGGCCTCAAAGCGAGAAGCTCCGGCACCGAAAAAGGGAAAGAAACCACGATCCCCTTCAGCCAGAAGAATCAGGAAGCCACTATCCCCAGAACCTCCTCTTCCCCCAAGAAAGGACTACCTGAGGAGAAACCTCCAAACTCAGAATGGCGACAAGACTCTGGACGTTCCCTCAAAGTAGTTTCGCACCTGGAAACTCGCCTATCCCAACATAAGTAGAGTTATGTATCATCCTAGAACCTGTTTTGTAAAACTCTAAGTTCTTTGATGCCCTGCGGCACAGGCCTGTTTTGTAACCTCTTAAGTACCTCCGCCACCGACCGACACGAACTTGCTAAATTCCCCGGATGATATGCACATATGACGTCTTTCGTGGATGTTTTACCCACGATGTTGCATCAGATCAAACCGGGAACGACCTCATTCCAAAGGATCTCGTTTACTAGAATGCCAAACTACAATGGCATCCGCCAACCCATCAGACCCCTAACTAGCTCAGAACTAACTTTCCGAAAGTTGGTAGACGCCCTTTCTAGTAGACCTTCTAACTCATGAAGCGGTTCCCACGATGTCGACCGAACATGACCACCCCGGATGAAAGGTGCAGCTCCATTCCCCGACATCAACATAAGACTCCAATCAAGAAGGTCGGTGACTCCACCAAAAATCCCTAGTGTCGCTCTAAGGGGGAAAGACTGCGTCTTTCCCGCCCAAAACCCGATAGACCCCTAGAGTCGAACACTAGTTAGCGTTAGGGATGAACACCCCTCCAAACCCGAATCATCGACCCTACAAGAAGGACGACAATCGGCACTTCTCCAGAATCAGAAGGTACTTAAGGCAAGTCCTCCACCCCAAGGTCGATCGTACAGCCAACACCCTAGTGTATCAAGACCTTGAATATAGAAAAGCTGACTACCGTGGTAAAAGAATAAAGGAGGCTCAAATAGGCCTCTCGCCGCAAGAATAAAGGACCCTATCAAACGCTAAACCTACCTAGACTCATTCTAAGGGGAAAAGACTGCGTCTTTTCCACTTGCTTCTTCTAAACCATCCCCTCCGAAGCCCTCGCAGCTCCGATCCGTAAATAACCACGTCGGTTATTTGTAAAACTTGTTAGATCCTAATAATTTCCACCACTGAAATTGCTAAGCGGATGTTATCACCCAACCCTACACTTCCCTAATCTCGGGACAAGATTATTTTAAGGGGGAAAGGTCTGTAACATCCCAATTTTAGCAACCCTGATTTGATGTCCAAAAGACAAAAAACAGGGGGAACAAAAACTTTTTCTTATTAAATGTTACAATGTTTGCGTACTTGTTTGCTTGAGTGCATGCAACTGATTGTCCTTTAGGTACTCTACTTCCTATCTCAAATCTATTTGGTAAGGGATATCTTACAATGGAAATGTCTTGGATCATCTTTCATAATCTCAAAATTTCTGGCATTTCAAAACCTTACCCAAGATGACTTTGACCCAACAAAATACTCTACTAGTTTCTATTAGCAAAACTATGGAGACCTATATATTACCTCCTTATGTTTTCAAGACAGAAGTCCCAGCTACTCTTATCCTTAGGTTTTCCAAAACCTTTATTAAAATATTTTAATTCTATTCTTGGTAGAAATACCAAGATGGTCCTTATCTTACTTCAAAGCACAGCTTATTCAAAATACCCATCCTTACCTCAAGCTAGGCTTGATGGTAACCCTAGTAATAGTTGGATAAGTGATAAGATCATACCTTAGGACCCAATCTATGTTTGAAATCATCAATCTCAGACCCAGCATCCCAATTCTGGATCTACCCTAAGCCACCAAAGTGTCCATCTCATCTCCTAATCAGATCAATCTAGGGATAATCCCTTTTGATAGCTTCCTACTCACTAAAGACCCAATCCAAGCATGGATCCCTTCTATTCAATCTATACCTCAAAATCAACCACTTGATGTGAAGGATAAACATTTGCCACTCTCTCAATTTTTTTCCCACTTGTAATCTAATCTAAAACTCTAAATGCCACTTAGGAGCTCTACCTTTTCCATCATATGTGCATTCTTGAGAATGTAACTGAACCATCTTGTAGTACATCTTTAGTACTACCAAATGCCACTCTTTACCTTGGCTAAGCCATTCTGGTTCGCACTCATCCATGATGGTTTTCCAGTCAAGATAATAATTTATTCTGCAAATCTTATCATCTTGCCTACTTTGGCAGAAGATCACATCTATATTCTACCTCCCCTTGACCAACTCTTGGCATGGTTATGACCTACTAACCATTAATTATCAAACCATACTTCACTTGTTTCCTTTGGAGCCTTGTGCATCTTAAACCCACCAGGTTTATATGGCATCAGGACAATCCTGCTATGGCAGCCTTATTCTCATCAAAGTTTTTCATCACTCCTACACCACCTCAAATCCAAACAAGCCCATACCTTGGTTCCTTGATCATCTATATAACATGTCCTAGCTATCCATCTATCTCTTGTATCTAGGTGAGCTTTGAGCCCACAAATCCAACCATGTTTTGTTGGCATGAAAATAAGAAAACCCTAGATTCCCTAAAATCTAGTTTCTTCCCATTTCACCAAAACACTTCAAAACCCAAGTAGATAATGATGTATGAATCAATTTTACATCATATAATTTGGATATAATAATTTCCATAATTACTTGGAGCCTAAAACTATTTAAATATTTTTTCTAGCAAAATCCCCTAAACCTTGTCCTTAAAGACAAGTTTGTTTTTCTCCAAATCACCTTGCCAACTCAAGGCACATTTGAGAACTATACATCATATCCCATATTTCCATCCCAAAAATAAATATTTTTGAGACCCTTTATTATTTATTTTTGCCCTTTTCCTTAAATACAAGAAAAAAAATAAATAATTGATTAAAAATAATTTTCCATCTCAATAAATACCAATAAAATTCTCCAATGTGTAATATGGTATTTAGGACCATATCACATCAAAAACTAACCTTGTACAATGTAAAAATATCACATGACCCTCTAGAAACAACTTCTGCATTTTTTGAATAAATGCTTTTAAATGGGCTTAAACTCATCTGAAAAATCCCTAATAAATCTTGAAGTGATGAATTGACCTCCTCTATCTACCAGTACCATTTACCTACTCTCCTCAATGCAAATTGTCCAATTTCCTTCATAGCCTTTGTTTGGATCACTTATGCCAATCAAGTTTTTGCTCAAATCAAAACCATCCAAACCCATATCAACTTGTTCAAGCCAGGCTTGCACAACACCACCCCACTCCCTCCTGGTAGAGCACTCTAGCCAAACCACTGTAGCACACCTCTCCCTTGTCTTTAGAACTTGGATGAGAGAGAGAGGGCTTGTTAGTACAAACTTGGAAAATATCTCCACCCAACCCTCACCTGTCCTCTCTGGTCGTATGCAGGACCCACCACTCCCCTCTCCACCACCCCTACTGCCCAATGGTTGGCCCTCACCTCCTTATAGATCTAGCCCGAAACCCTTATTCTTTTAGTCATTTTCCCAGATCCAAAAATATGACCTTCTGGTTTAAATCTTTTTGAAAATGAAAAGAGACTAAATAAATTTAGATTAAAATTTTCTCAGACACCTAAGTCTTCACTCTAGCATGCAGACTTGGTGCTGGACCAAAATATTGTATGAATAGATCTTAGAAATTAAAATATCTACATGTGTTCCTTCCATAAATAAAATCTTCCAGAGAGTTTGGTAATTCCAAATGGAGTAAATCCAATTGGTACTGAAAGTTATTAGACATTGCATGTCCGACTGCCCCACCTAAAATGACGTCCATGTTTTTCCTTAGTAAAAATAACAAATTCAGGGCATTTCTACCTTTAGAAAATTCTCTAGGCAAAACCAGAAAGTACTTTGACCTAATTCCAACTCTATGTACCTCTACATACCCATATACATAAAACCCCAGGAGCCCAAATTTATTAAGCTTATAATGAATTTTGATGAATTAAACTATTCTGTGCATGGTTTATTCACTAATAAAATCACTACAACATGTATGCTAATCCAAAACGGGTGATTCCAATTTCTACAGAAAGGTACTTCGAGTACCTAACATGTTTCTATGGAATCACATCAAAATATCCTATAGATTTAATCTGGTGAAAAAGACAATTATAATCCAGAACTTCCTTTGGGAATTTCCTAAGGGAATTATGTTAATTATTTTAAGTTGATTCCAACTCCTCTTGAATCAGTCCACCAAATACTACCTAATCACCCAAGGAAATAATTTTTGGAGGTCCAGAATTTGTCTGTTAAATTATTTCCTAAAACTAGAGTTTTATCCACTATAAAAATCATTATAAATCAATGGAAAATGATAAAATAGTGAAACCACTTTTGTTGGATAACTAGGATCAATACCTATCTGATGGTATCATTTTCTTATGATAACTAGGATCATATCCCATTGTCAGCATTGCATGTGATCCTGAAGATGGAGCCCCGACCACGCTACCCTTATTATTAATCCGCTATGTTGATTGTAATTGGACTTGATCATGAGATCAGCTATTTGTAAGACTAATATGGTTTGTAATGGATGATTAACTATGGTACCAATATGTTATGTCTCACAAAAATGGTAATCCTGGGATTGCGATGTACGGCATAACAGGTATCTGGAATTAAAAATCCGGGTGTTGACTTCAATGCCCACAGGAGGCGCAGTCGCAGCTAAACACCAAGAGGCGCGCGGGAGCCAATCCCTCGTCATGGAGGGAGGCACCACGGTGGCGCTCCTTCGGCTGCGAGGGGATGGATATGGGGGAGGGAGGAGGAGGGGAAGCGAGGAAGGTTAGGGGAAGAAGAGAAAGAAAGGGGAGAAGGGGGCCGGGCCGGGGCGTGCGTTATTTCGGCTAAGTGTCCAAAGTTAGTGGCGCACGCATATTCCGTGCGCCACAGATAAACATGCAATGGGATGCGGTCGACCACTAGCTGTAGGGACCACTTCTCTGTGGCGCACCAACCTTGCCATGCGCCACAGATAAGTGCATGTTAGTGTTGCACCGACGACGACGTGCGCCACATATAAGTACCCATGGGGCACCCTTCTTACGTGCACCACGAATATGGGCCCTATGGGTAAGCCTTTTCCCACTAGTGTACAACGCCACTCCCTATGCATCCTATGGTGCTACATTATCCCCCTACATGTCGAACTACAATGATCGTGGCTCTCACTTCATGTCGATGCGGGCACTCCTGCCGACGCCACCAGAGCAGCCGACTCTCATGTCTACACCGACCTCTACTTCGACTCTGAGCTCGTACCAAGCTGCTTTTCTACAAGCCATAAACAATTTTTATTCTCAAGGGAACTCAGGTATATATTGGATTTTCGATTCTGGTTCTTCTAGTCATATGTTTGCGTCAAGTAATTTTCTTTCTTCTTGCACACCTTTATATTTTATTTCCATCACTCCTGGTGATGGATCAACTATTCCTATTTATTGTGTCGACCAGGCTCAAATCCAATCTCCAACCAAACCTTTGACTTCGTGATGTTCTTGTTGCTCCCACTCTTATGAAAATCTAATTTCTGTTTTCCAATTCACCTCTGACAATCATGTTTTGGTCAAGTTAGACCCCTTTGGTTTATCTATGAAGGATTATTGGACCAAGGACAAGATCGCACGCTTCAATAGCTCCGGTGATCTATATTCCCTCCATGGTGTCCCGACCATTGCACCTCCCACGTGCATGGTAACCTCTGTTGATCTGTGGCACCAACGTTTTGGCCATCCCAATAATAATGTGTTATCAACACTTCTTAGTGATTTTTCAATACCTTGTAATAGAGATTCTCATATCCTTATATTTGTCAGTCGTGTCAACTAGGCAAATATGTTCGTATCTCCTTTAGTTCCTCTCAATCTTCTAGGTCTTTTCCTTTTGAGTTACTCCATTGTGATCTCTGGACATCACCAATAGAAAGTGTCTCTTGTTTCAAATATTATCTTGTGATTCTTGATATGATTATATACATTATGTTTGGACCTTTACTCTATGCAACAAATATGATGTTCACAATATTTTTCTTAACTTTTAGCGGTATGTTTATGTACACTTTTTCCTCCCTATATGGTTCATCCAATGTGATAATGGTCGTGAATTTGACAATCTTAAAAAATCACAATTTATTTCTTCAATATGGTATCCTCTTATGTTTCTCATGTCCTTATACCTCTCCTCAAAATGGAAAGGCCGAGCGATCACTCCATACTCTCAATGACATCACCCGCATCCTCCTTATTCAATCTTCTATGCCTCTGAAGTTTTGGGCTGAAGTCGTCCATATGGACACATATTTACTTAATATTCAACCATCTAGAGTTAATCCAAAAACTACGTCTTACTTATATTTATTTCTTAATATTTACTTAATATTCAATGTTAGAATATTTCCTGTACAACACGTTCACCGGCATAATATTTTGGTTTATAATAGACTAAGTCTGTTTGTGTTAGGTCTATTTAATCCGCTGTAACCGGCGTAATAATGTTATTGATTATTATTCAATATAGTGCTACATGGTGTAAGCCTTCCGATCCTAGGGTATGACGAACCCACCTATCCTGCCACCTTCGCCCAAAAACTTCGAGCGGCATGTCGCCATCATCGCTGCCTAGGTCGCCGCCACGACCTCCTCTTCTTCTACCTCCACTCTAGCTTTACCTCCCGCAATATCCTTTACTGAGACCATCTCATATATCAGCCCCTATATCCCCGTAACCCTGTTGAATAAAAGAGCAATTTACCAAGAGAATTAACCATAATAAACACTAGATAAAACATGAATAGAATAATAAAAAATAGACAAATCATGTGAAATAGCGAATACATATTAAGGCAGATAACCAAACAGATTGCAAGACATAAAACTTGAGATACAATCAGAACAAGGTTGAGAAAGAGGATGTACATCATAGCAGCAGCAGAGGAACCGCCAGCATTCACGTTGGCACCATAGTCAGCCATGTCATCGAGGAAGAGGTTGCTGGTGTCGGGGAAGAAGTCCTCGTTGGGGAAGACGTCGGCGCTATCACTATATATGAAGGAGTCCGTGATGAAGCCAGTAGTCGCGCCAATAGCACTCTCCAAAAACCTTATCGCCCTTCTCCAGTATAGGACTCGAAGCAGCAGGGTCTCGGAGGCCTACTATCCCATCTCACGATGCACGCCGCAAGTCGGGATAGGGAAGATCTAGGTAGCGCAGTATTGTGGAACTGGAGGCACAAAGGAGTGTGGTATGGTGTGTCTGAGACCTCGCTGCTTCGAGTCCTATATGGGAGAAGGGAGATACGGTTTTTGGGGAGCGCTATTGGTGCGACTACTGGCTTCATCACGGACTCCTTCATGGATAGCGATAGCATCAACGTCTTTTCCAACGAGGACTTCTTCCCAAGAGCAGCAACCTCTTCCCCGATAACATGGCTGACGACGATGCCAATGCGAATGCTGGCGGTTCCTTTGCTGCTGCTGTGATGTACATTCTCTTTCTCAACCTTGTTCTGATGGTATCTCAAGTTATATGCCTTGCAATCCATTTGGTTATATGCCTTAATATGTATTCTCTATTTCACATGATTAGTCTAATTTTTATTATTCTATTCATGTTTTATCTAGCGTTTATTATGGTTAATTCTCTTGGTAAATTGCTCTTTTATTCAACAATCCAAAAACCTTATTTCAGGCAATTTGCTCCAAGTGGATTTATTGCTTCCATGAAGCCACCTGTGTTTGAAGGTGTCAATTAAAAACGATGGAGTGCGAGCGCAGTGCTCTAGTTTCAGACCATGAGCTGCTATAACACCATCTATGTCGCACCTGAGGGTGACCTTAATCCTGCTCAGGAAGAGGCGTTCCAAAAACATGATACCACTTTCAAGGCTGCCTTGATCAACATTATTGGTGACAATATTGTCGATTCATATTTGTCATTTAGCAATGGAAAGGATATGTGGGACACGCTCGAGAGAAAATTTGGAGTCTCCGATGCTGGCAATGAATTGTATGTCATGGAACAATTCTATGACTATAAGATTGTTGATGACCGCCCATTGTGGAGCATTCTCATGAAATACAGTCACTTGCCCGGGAGTTTGAGCACTTCACTTGTGTGTTACCGGACAAGTTTGTTGCCGGAGGCATTATTGCCAAGCTTCCCTAGTCATGGAGGAATTTTTCTACTTCTCTGAAACACAAGAGACAAGAGTTTTCTGTGACAGATCTCATTGGGACTCTTGATGTGGAAGAGAAGGAGAGAGGAAAAAACACACGTGATCGAGGTACCGAGGGAGGTTCTAATGCAAATCTGGTACATAAAAGGAACTTCCAGCCTCATAAGTTAAAGAACAAGGGCAAGTTTGATGGAAAAGGAAAGTTCTATGGAAAGAACAAGGTCTCACAATCTACCAGTTTCAAGAAGAAGAATGATAAGAAGAAAGGTGCTTGTCATATGTGTGGTGATCCTTATCACTAAGCTCTTGATTGTCCCAACTGCTTTGAAAAGTACAACATGGGAAGGGAAGCAAGACTGCTAATGTTGTCATGAGCGACATTGAGTTGAAAGATGTTGGGTATGGTATATTACCTACCGTTCTTTCATTATGTCATTTTCCTGATTGGTGGATTGACACGGGCGCTAATGTACATGCCTGTTCTGATATTTCCATGTTTTTTTCATATCAGGTCAGAGGGACTCAAACCATGCTGATGGGGAACGACTCACATGCTTCTGTTCATGGTGTTTGTACGGACGATCTAAAGTTCACTTTGGGAAATACCATGCGCCTGAAGAACATGCATCATGTTCCCTCAATAAATAAAAATCTTGATAGCGGATCTCTTATGTGTCGAGATGGATAAAAGATTGTATTCGAGTCTAATAAATTTGTAATCTCTAAGTATGGAACCTTTGTTGGTAAAGGTTATGAGTGTGGAGGCTTGTTCTGCTTATCTCTGTCAGACGTTTGTAATAAAGTTGTTAATCATATTTACACGAAATTTGATTCAAATGTCTGGCACTCTCGTCTTTGCCATATTAATTTTGGTTGTATGACACGGCTAGCCAAAATGAATTTAATTCCCGATTTGACAACTGTTAAGGGATCTAAGTGCCAAGTCTACGTGCAAGCTAAACAACCTCGTAAGTCACATACAACTTCAGAGGTTAGAAATTTAACACCACTAGAGCTCATACATTCTTATCTTTGTAGCATGACTTTGAGTTTGATCGATAAGTCTACGAGATACTTTCATGTGTATCTTATCACATACAACTTCAGACAAAAGGTGGAAAGAAAAATTTCATGACTTTGATTGATGACTCTACGAGATACTTTCATGTGTATCTTCTGAAACCAAAACATTAGGCTTTGAGTTTTTTCAAAATCTATAAAGCTGAAGCAGAAAATCAACTTGATTGAAAGATTAAAAGGCTTAGGTCTGATCATGGTGGAGAGCATTTTTCCAACGAGTTTGATTCCTTTTGTGTGGAACATTCATTAGAGGACGCCTCCCTACTCACCCAAGTCAAATGGAGTAGGCGAAAGAAATAACTGTACTCTAACAAATTTGGTTAACGCCCGGTTAGACACATCGGGTCTCTCCAAGGAATGGTGGGAGGAGGCACTATTGATTGTGTGTCATGTCCTAAACCGAGTTCCCACAAAGAATAATGAAATTACTCCATTTGAAGAATGGGAGAAGAAAATATTAAAACTCTCTTACTTACGTACTTGGGGTTGTTTAGCAAATGTTAATGTACCAATCCTCAAAAAGCGCAAGCTTGGACCAAAAACCATTGATTGTTATTTTCTGGGCTATGCTTTCCATAGCATTGGTTATAGATTCTTGATAGTAAATCTAAAGTACCTGACATTCATGTTTCTGCAATCATGGAGTTGACTGATGCAACTTTCTTTGAGGATATCTTTCCTATGAATGATAAACCTAACTCATCAAATTTGGAGATACCTAGTTCATCTAATCAGGAATTTGCTACAATTTCTGAACCTACCATTCCAATTGAACACTCTGAAAGTCCTAAGGAGGAGGATAATGAAATTCCTAAAAGGAGCATGAGACAGAGGACTACAAAGTCCTTTGGTGATGATTTCATTGTGTACCTTGTCGATGACACTCCCACTTCCATTTCAAAAGCATATGCATCTCCTGATGCTAACTACTAGAAGGAAGCCGTCCGTAGTGAGATGGATTCCATCTTAGCTAATGGAACATGGGAGATCACTGATTGCCATTATGGGTGCAAACCTGTAGGATGCAAGTGGGTGTTTAAGAAAAAGATTAGGCCTAATGGTACCATTGATAAGTACAAGGCATGGCTTGTGGCCAAAGGTTATACTCAAAAAGAAGGTGAAGACATCTTCGACACTTACTCACCTGTTTCCAGATTAACCACCATTCGAGTACTACTTTCATTGGCTGCCTCTCATGGTATTCTCGTCCATCAAATGGACGTTAAGACTTCTATCCTAAATGGAGAGTTGGATGAGGAAATCTACATGGATCAGCCAGATGGTTTTGTGGTAAGTGGTCAAGAAGGAAATGTGTGCAAGTTGTTGAAGTCTTTATATGGCCTAAAATAAGCCCCTAAGTAGTGGCATGAGATGTTTGAAAGAACTTTAACTGCCGCAGGCTTTGTTGTAAATGAAGCTAACAAATATGTGTACCATCGCCATGGTGGGGGTGAGGGAGTCATCCTTTGTTTATATGTTGATGACATACTGAATTTCGTAACCAACCTTAATGCAATTAAGGAAGTCAAGGATTTCTTATCTTGTTCTTTTGAGATGAAGGATCTGGGAGTAGCTAATGTTATTATGAACATCAAGCTATTGAGAAATGATAATGGTGGGATTACGTTGCTTTAGTCTCACTATGTGGAAAAGGTCTTGGGTCGTTTTGGGTATAGAGACTGTAAGTATTCTCGTACACCATATGTTCCTAGTGTGTTTCTTCATAAGAGTCGAGGAAATTCTAGAGACCAACTTAGATACTCTCAATTTGTTGGTCTGCTTATGTATTTAGCTAGAGCTACGAGGCCTGACATCGCCTTTGTAGTGAGAAAACTCAGTTGATTTGTTTCAAATCCAGGAGCTGATTACTGGCATGCTCTTGAGAGAGTTATGCGCTATCTCAAACGCACTGTGAGATATGGTGTTCACTATACCGGGTATCCAAGGGTACTAGAGGGTTATAGTGATTCAAATTGGATATCTGATGCTGACGAGATAAAGGCCACGAGCGGATATGTATTCACACTTGTTGGTGGCACTGTTTCTTGGAAGTCTTGCAAGAATACCATCTTACCGAGGTTAGCCATGGAAGGAGAACTCACAGCATTAGACATAACCATTGTTGAAGCAGAGTGGCTTCATGAACTCTTGATAAACTGCGATAATAAAACTATGAACTACGATAATAAAACTATGATTTTGAAAGTAAATAGTTCTAAGGATAATATGAAGTCATCAAGACATGTGAAGAGGAGACTGAAATCTGTCAAGAAAATGAGAAATTCTGTAGTTATTGCATCGGATTATCTCCAAAGATCTAAAAACGTGGTAGACCTCTTCACAAAGGTTATATCATGCAACGTGATAGAAAATGCATCGAAGGATATGGGTACGAGACCCACAATATGAGTTTTCCATAGTGGTAAACCACTCTATGTGATAAAATATTCCGTGAATTAGAATTGGGAGACAAGATGGTGGTTAGCTGAGAGGAAAATATCCCTACTTTAATAAACACCACTCCATAAAGATGCAATACTTTCCTATTCTGTATGGCAGGTTGATTTATTATCTTAATGTGTTCTAAGTGGCTTATCTTAAGCAGAGATGTTGTCATGCAGAAAAGCTTTTGAAGAACACACCTATATGAGTCTGACTGTTAAACGTCGCAGTCTATGAGAGTAGGGTGCTCTCTAATAAACTCATGAAAGGCCATGGAGTATGACGCATAAGCTCCACCCGTGGGGAAGTCCCATGGTAGCCTAGTATCGGTCAAGATTTTGTGTGAAGCTAGGTTCGCAGCAAACTTGCAGTTCAAGGCATAGTCCACTGCACAAGTTGCAGACTAGTATAACATAAAGCTCTAGGTGGAAGTTCAACTTAACAGTCACCACTATAGTACCGGTATCTAAACAATGTTTTGGAACCAAAGGCAAACTTCACGTGCCTCTGGGATCTGATGGGGGATTGTTGGAATTTCTCCTAAATAGGCCCAGCCCATTTATTATATGCTAATAAATTTCTGAAATCCTAGAGGCCCATTTGGCCCATTCATGCAAGGCAAGAGCTGGGACAAAATTTTACTCTCACATTGCTAGTTGAGCGGAAGTTGGACCATCTTATAAGGAGAGCTCTTCTACCACTTGTAAGAGCTTGAGAAGAGAAGACATATACACGTGCGCTCCTCCTCCTCGCTCGCCTTGCCACACCTTGCCTCGCCTCACCTCGTCATGTCACGCGTGCGCGGGTTGAGGGAATCTCGCTGAGCCAAGCTTTATTTTGCCATGCATGATTGGTATATGAATAGTTTTACAGAAGGTGAAACATTTTTCTCAAGTGGATTTTTAATACGAGCTAAGTGGAAATGAATGTGAACTGAGTGGAGGGTATCTGATTTTTGGCTGCCGCATGTTCACTTTAGCTTCCGCCTCTTTGTTTCATCTCCTATGCATCCTGTTTGTCTTCCCTATATGCCTATAAGAGATAAAGGTCGCGCATCCTCTCAGACACGCCATAACACACTCCTTGGCGCCTCAGGTTCCAAAACAATACTCTACCTAGATCTTCCACATCCTGTCTTGCGGCGTGCACCACGAGCCGGGACAGTAGGCCTCCGATACCCCACTGCTTTGAGTCCTGCACAGGAGAAGGGCGATAAGGGTTTTGGGGAGCGCTATTGGCGCAACTACTGGCTTCATCACGGACTCCTTCATGAATAGAGATAGCGCCGACGTCTTCCCCAACGAGGACTTCCCCGACATTAGCAACCTCTTCCTCGACAACATGGGTGTCGATGGTGCCAACGCGAATGCTGGCGGTTCCTCTGCTGCTGCTGTGATGTACATCCTCTTTCTCAACCTTGTTCTGATCATATCTCAAGTTATATGCCTTGAAATCCGTTTGGTTATCTTCCTTAATCTATATTCGCTATTTCACATGATTATTCTAATTTATATTATTCTGTTCATGTTTTATCTAGCGTTTATTATGGTTAATTCTCTTGGTAAATTGCTCTTTTATTCAATAAACCCTAGACCTCGCTTCTCACAATTACTACCACTGGCATCACCTCTTCGACGTCCACCTCGGGCGATGCAATCTCCGATCCCACGTTGCCGACAACTCTCTACCGTAGCTTCATGATCCTCAGTGGGTCAAGGATGATCTCTCCATTATTCAATGGATCTACATGCATCATGATGGTGCCACTGTCATCGATCTCTGGACGACCCTTCGTCAGCTCTTCCAGGACAATGTGGACACTCGCTCCAACAACCTCCAGACCGATCTTCAGAACACAATGCAGGGTGATGCACCAGTCAGTGTCTACTGTCAACATCTCAAGGTGATCGCGAATGAACTCCACGAACTTGGTGATCCCATCGATGACTGATAGCTCATCAAAGTCCTCCTTGTCGGACTCAGCGAGCGGTTCGAGAAGCAGGCCTCCTTTATCTCCATGATGCGCCCGCATCCCTCCTTCACCGAGGTTCGCTCTATGCTCCAATTGGCTGATCATGCCCAAACCAACAAGGACTCTCATCCCCAGGTCTTCACTACCTCTCCTCGGCCCCTTGTGCCGCCGCCGCCCCCTCCACCGACAGCACCACCTCAACCATCAGGCTGGCATCGAAGACCCAATTATTGGGGCAGAAACCCTAGGCAGTCGCAGTTTTGCACGATGCTCGTTCCTCCTGCTCCGGCCCCGGCCTCGGCCCCGGCTCCACCAAGCGCTCCGCCTCCGACACCCGGTTGGCGTCCATCGGCCGATCCTTGGACCGGGTTTGTCTAGGCATGGCCTATTCCCTGGTCTACCCCTACACCATATGGTGCCCCGCCTGCCTACATCGGTGCCTGAATTCCCGGAGCTTGTCCTCATACTAGCACTCCCGTCCTTCTGCCTTGATAGCCGACAACCGCCTATCACACTACTCCCGTCTCTGCGGCATCGATCTACCACTAGTAGGAAAAGGTCTATTAGTGGCGCACCGAATAAGAGGTCAGTGGCACACTGGCCGTGCGCCACGAATATTACGCCTCTGATAATATTTATCCGTGGCGCACACCTCGTCTTGCGGATATACTAGCGTCGGCGCTTTACCTCCTATCATGCGCCACGGATAGTATCAGTGGCGCACCATATTGCCGTGAGCCACTGACCAGCTACGCCACTGAAGAACAAAATGGTGTGCCATTGATTGTTCGAGTGTTTTTTTATTACATCCATAATCACACCACTAGATGATGATCATTACAGCAATAATCACACCACTAGACAAGTATACAGAAATCAAAATAATTATTTATACAGAAGTGAAAATAATCACACAACTAGACAAGTATACAACAATAAAAATAATCACACAAGATCACATTACAAATTGGATCACATTAAAAATATCATGACATTACAAATAGAGCTATCACCCTATGATCGAATAGAGAGTAACGGTGACGACAGTGAGCAACACCCAGACCATGATCGAGATCGATCTTCAACCCCTGTCTATATACCACGTACCACTTATCCATCCCTGTAGACAAGGCATACATAGAAAAGGCATATATGTTATACAACATGCATTACTACCTATAACCGGCCCTGGCCAACCCGCCTCCGCAGGGCGTCTGCGTGCGTGCACGCTCATCAGCCGCACGATCTGTTCGGCTCAGTGCGCACATTGTGCGTGTTCGCTTTATACCCGTTTAATTGGTGTTGTAGTTTTCTTACTTTCTCTGTTCATAGATGTGTTGATGACAGCTGGGTCCGTGAAGCCCATGGGGCTGTCGGGCGGAGACAAAAACGTGTGCTCCTTTGCGTAACCTTTCTTTTCCTCTGATCGCTGGAGAAAATATCTTGCCATCCATCCCGTCCTTACTAATCCCGTCCTCCCCAATCCCGAGCTCACTCCTTCATTCTATTTTTTTGCCTCACTGCCTAGGTAGTATTCGGGCCCATTCGTCTGTGACAATGTACATGATTTCGTTGGCAAGAGATGTTTCGGCCTCCTTTTCTCTCGCTGGTGGGCACTGTGCGAGAGTCAGCCGAGGTTGGGTGTGGGCCGTGGAGTGGAGAAAAGGAGCACCCGCCTCACTTTGTCTATTTCTCGCCGAGTGAATGACGGTTTGGATCCACACGCGCGGGGGACCGACTGCACTTGAGGGATTGGGTTGGTTGGTTGCGTCCCGTTTCATCTGCTCTCGTTTTTCCTTGATTTACGATCGGTCAATCGAGGGAACACTGTTAGAGCGTATGTGAAAGGACAGGGAGTAGACTTTGGTCGGCCGATCGATTCGCTTTTCTATGGTTGCCGATGATTTTCTCTCCCGCTGGGACTGGGACTTGCGAGGATGGGTCCCAATTGACAGCTGTTGTCTGGGTGTGGGTTGTGGTTCCTTCCTTTTCTCTCTCTACTTCCTCCTTGTCGCGGAATCCACGCCCACTCCGACTCGTCCCCCACTCCGGCTCCCATGCCCTGCTCGGTACCGTCGGCCTCTCCTTCTAACCTGCCTTGTGCAGCTCCTCTCCACCCGCCTCTTCGTAGTTCCTCTTTCCATGTCCTGCTTCTTTCGCCCCCCGCTGCCGTCCCATGGATTCCCCGATGGTTGCTCCATTTGGTTGTGGAGATCCTGTCTCGATCTATGGCTATCCGTTCTTTGGGGTTGAAGAGGTAGGGGAGAGGGGTTGGCACAACGCGCAAGAGGGAGCTCCTCCCGTCAATGGAGAGAGGCGCGGGAGGGCGGCGTCAGAGAGGTGGGAAGGAAATGGGCGGCACAGGTGTGTGCGGTGGATGGGAGCTTGGGCGGGCGCCGCTGATGCTAACCCGGCGGAGGCGAGCGGGCACACAGGCGGCGACGGGGAGGAAGACAATGGCGGGTGCTAGCGGGCGCAGCCACGAGCGAGGGGCGATGGCGCACAGTCGCGCGCACGCCGGGATGTGGGCGCATCGCAGCAGGGAGGGCGCGGGCTCGACGGCAACCGTAGGCCGGGAGGATGTGCCATGGGAGGCTCGATTTGGGTCGTGGAACCGGCTGGGTGGTGAGGGAGAGATGAGGGGGTGGATTCTGTTTGCTTGTAGATGGGGTTGGGAATCGGCTGGGTGGGTTGGTTACCATTTATGTCATTTGGTTTCGTTTGATTTTACTGATTCGTGTTTGTCTTTGCATGTACTCCATTCTATAGGTGTGTTGCTACTCGTCTAGCAGGTTGTTCTTCCTGGTCCGGTCTCACGTCCACAGTTCGGGCCGCTCTCCTCTCTTAATATCTCTCGGTATCTTGCTATTATATGGTGATTGCAGCTCTTGGTACATGCGGGTGACGGTTGGATCTTGCTGTTGTTAAGGACGGGGAGTGTACGGTTTAGGTTTTGCATGTGTTCCTGCATATGCTTTTCGCTACAAATTTTCCATTTTGGTAAATACCACCAAATTTACGGTTTGGGTCGGTGTGATTTATGATAGTTTATGTTTCTTCCTCTTTTTTACTGTGGTTCTTTTAGGATTTACTGTTCTTTACCAGCGGCTTCAAGTTGTGCACTCTATTTCAAGAGTGCAAATGCTCTTTATTTCTTCTCTATTTTGTAGTTTTAATTTCGTTAGGAAAGATTTCATTAGATGGGTGCTAGGAAAGACCCATGTTGCATATTTTGGGAAGATTCATTACTTTTCAGTGCTACTTGAGATTGTTGAAGCTTAAGCAGATCTGGTTATTTCCACTACTCTTGGTACAAGTGGACGGTATCAGGGTTATAGAAGGAACATTAAGTTGATAGTGTTTTTTGTATAAAGAAGTCATTGACTTATCCATATGCATATTAGGTTTGGATCTTTTTTTGAAAAAATGTTAGGTTTGGATCTGGATTACTAAGAAAGCATGTCTAGATAAGTTGCATTAGCTATCACAATAGTGTAACCAAACAGTTAGTGGTTGGAGCTTGGTAAGAGGCAGTGCTTGGTTTCTCGATATAGATATTGATTGCCGAAGTTTATGATTTAAGTGATAGGGATGTAATATATCTGGTTTATTCGTGGTTTATGTATTTGCAAAATGTGCTCTTGTTGTAGCAGAATGAGAGAGTTGTATTACTTTGATACTTGTGGCTTAATTTTTGTTATATTGAGCTGATTTGCTATGCATATTCAGAAATAGATTCCTTATCGCATCATATTTTCCTATATACAGTCCAGTTATATGTATGTGCAAGAAATATTAAATTATGTTCGCCTCTTTTTCCTTGTGCACATGTCCCATATGAGGTGCGTGTAGATGGCTTGGGTGCAGATATACATGGATGTTGGTCTATATTCTTGCTGCTTGGTCTATAATCTTGCTGCTGTTTGAATCTAGGTGGTACATTGGTTGTGATGCTACCGGTGGCTTATACATCTTCCTTTGTTTGCTTTTCGACGTGATGCAGGTCTAGCTGTCTCGGGATTTCTTCTGTGGTGCTTCCTTCGGACAAGGTTTGCTTCTTTTTCCTTGTGAATATGTGCATGTATGAGGTGTGTGTTGATGGCTTGGGGAATAGATAGATAATAATCAGGGATACCAAAATGACCTGTTCGGGGTTGCAAGTACAGTTCTTGTTTCAGTATATGGGTGGATTTATATTTGGTTAGCTTCGGGAATAGATAGATAATAATCAGGTATACCAAATTGAATATATATGGGTGGCTTTATGACCTAACTACATGCCTCTTTCGCTAACTATTCTTTGAGCTTGGTTCTTGTGCTTCATGTTTTTCTAGCTCAGCAAGTTTAGGATTTCTAGGATGTTATCTTCCTGCTTTTAAGATGCCTTGGGTGCATATGTGCCTGTATTAGCCATGTTCTCACTGTTTTTCTAGCTCTATTTCTTTGGAGAATAGCTTTAGATTTCTTGGAATGTTATATCTTGCTACTGTTAGGTTTGGTAAGTGCATCTTCTTATTGTTATCTCTTCGGCATGCTACAGGCCTAGCTGCCTCTGGATTTCTACAAGGTCGGCCTCTGTTGGTTCAGAGTTTTTTTCTTCTATAGAGGTTTTCTTCTTCCCCTATGTGCATTTACGAGCTATGTATGAAAAGTGACGGTGGATTGCGTCACCGGCGTGCGCGGATGGGGCAAGGATGTCCTCGACCTCCCTGTCAGGATCTCATGTGCATGCCTTAAAAAGGTTATTTAACCCCATCCTATTTTACCTAATATATGTTGCTATTTTTATGGGAGAGAGGCTGTCTCCATGTTATCTCGATTATTGTTTATGTTGTATTATTTTCTGCCTTTACAACTATTAGTTTGTTTCCTTGAGTTCTTGATTCACATAGAGTTCTTTGTTCACAATTTTAATACTCTAATGAATTAGTGATTTGCTACAGGTTGTTCACCGAGGTACAGTCTGGCAAAAGGTGTAGGTTTTGATTCGTCTGGACAAAGATAGCTTAGAAATATGCTGGCAGAATAGTTATTTAACCGCCTCCTGTCCATTGATGAACTACACTCTTCCACAGAAACTTCTAGGTAACCTTTCAGTTTGAAACTTCAAAGGATCCAGTTATCTACTTCCTCAAAAATAGCAGGTGTTTTGGATATAGTTAAGAATGCATATTCCCCTTTTTTGGTCATCATATGGAATAGGCTTATATTCCCCTTTTTCAGTATCCCGATATGAGTTTGTGTTATCTCTTTCAAATGTTTTTTCTAGGCTATTTCGTTGATCTCTGGTCTTTTTTTGTCAAACCTATTGTCCAATATTCCTACTATGTCTGCCAATAATAATTATTTTGGGATACTTATTTATTCTGTTTCGCTGAGAGTGAAAGGCTTTGAGTAAGTGGAGTAATTATCTGTTTCTGAATTTAGATGCATGTCAAGCATGGAACAGGTTTGGTATAGGGTGTTGCTCCTTTTGGTTCATTAGCTTACTTCTTAATCATATGTCTATGTACTTTATGTTTTACTATAGCAAATAACTAATTCTGATCTTGAGGGATAAACCATATATTGGCATTGGCTTCATGCATTTTAATAAGCTAGATGCGTTTTTATAACATTGGCAATATAGGTTTGTAAATGGTCCATGACAGCAAGTGATGTTTAGTTTGGTGGAGAGCATAGAAGAAAACCTTAATGTGTGGAATTTCAAGTACTAGAAATTGTTGTACAGAAACATTTATTAAAACTGAACTATAATCATACAGAACATGCATTTTTCGAGTGCATGTTCCGTGAGTCTGTAGATGGCTATTTCTCCCAATGTCATTATCTCTCTTATTTGTGTCTGTATCTCTAAATCTGCTGCCATTTCCTGAATATTCTTACTGGTATTTCCATTGCACCGAGCAGCAGAAGCAGTTCATTAGCCTCATATGGTGCTATATCTGGTAAATCTCCTCTCCGGTTTGCTTGTTTATTTCCAATACTAAATCATTCAAGCTGGGTATATGATAGTTGTGGTTGCTATTGGCACTGGGTAGGCAGAGCATATTGAGTTCTGTAAGATCTAGACCGTACTGATGAGATGGTGATTCTAGGAGAAATCATCTAATCTGATCCTGAAGGTACGATAGTACGATATCTCATTCTAATTTGTTTCTCTGAGAGTGAGGCATGTGCGTGTGGTTCCTATGATCTTGCATGACTTGAATTTAAAGTGAGTGTTGATGTGCACACTGGATCGTATGGTGCAAATCTTAACGCTGGTCATGACCGACAAGCTAATGGTTCTAAAGCTCCGCCGTGGTCCGCGATGTATATTTGTATCCAGGATCTGCTATGTATCATATCTATAGCTTATACTAAATTATCAGATCATGCATGTTGTTTGATAGGTCTTCTGTTGACACTTGATGCCAATGCTGACATCTTTTTTGAAGATCTCTTCTAAGATGTTACACGTATTTTAGTGAACGTCTATGTTCCCTTGATGAAGACAATAATATATGTGCTTAGTAATTTGAATGAATGAATTATTGATAATTTGAGTGCAAAGCTAAGCTGCTTGTTTATGACAATCATTCTGATAGGTGATTCATTGCAAAGCTAACTTGTTGATAATCGTTCCTGGCTTAGATTTCGTGACCTGTGTGTGATTCATGCATTCTATTATTCTGTTTTTCATATATGTCCGGCTTCATAGTGGCCACATGTAGTGATGGAGGAGTTTGGAGAAGTGAGAACTGCAGGCAGCATCGAATGCGTAGTAGGATAAGTTCGAGGTTGTGGTTTTCACGCAGCAGGAGAAAAAAAACAAAAGGATGCTCTCGTTTTCCCAGCAACATATTTTCCACATCCTTTTTCAGCCATGCACACACAACGATGTATACATGTGATATTGTGTTATAGGAAGTACATTAGTTAGGTATAAAAGTCCATGCTCAAGATATATTTTTCAGCATGGTAGGTTTTGTAGCCAAGGAAGGAAGGCATCTTCTGATTGACGAACACACGGACAGTCAGCTGGAATTTGCACTGTCGCAAGCCAGAACCTGCTCACAGCACTGCTCCGAATGAAAGATAGGCTACAACAAATCCTCTTCAGTATCTCTCTCAAGAGACTCAATCCTTGGCGCTTTTCTGGCATGAATCTCTCTCCATTGTTGTTGAGTGACATATCAAAATCGGTGCATGGTGGGAACATGGAGCGGAGGGGAAGAAACGTCCATATCTACTTTGTTAGGGTATTATGAACGGATCCGACGCTAGAGGATGGACAGCCGTGAGGCATATTGACCTACCTGCATTGATATGTGTCTACAGCCGAGTCAACATTTTTCCCCAAGGGCTAAAGCCCTTCCTATTTCATTAGCTAAGTGTTGTTTACTGTGCAAACGTACTACCTATTTTATGTAATTACCTTTGATCAAGCTATTAGAGAAAACGATCTAACATCTACCATGAAAAATAAATGTCAATAGATACAACATGGCATGCATTTTCATATTATATAAATGTGGTACGTATCATATTTCTCCATAGATTTTTGTATAAAATTACTTAAATTTACATTGTTTGGCTTCAAAAATATTATACGCCTTCTTTTACTGAATAGGATGGTATAACATAGCCAAATAGCTCGGAAAAAAAGACCGTTCTCATAATAGAATAGTACCTAGGCATCGATTCCCCAAAACAAGGAATTCCAATCAACAATCAATTAAACAATGAATGAAACATAAGAACATTTTTAGAAAACCATCCCATTCCTTTCGATCCAGAAGAGACAAATTAGAATGACACACATCCATAAATAATAGGTTTTCTCATCACTAATCAAAACAAATATTACTTCAACTATAGTTGTAGGTGCAAGTTACATATAAGTTACTCAACGTGTTCAGTGCGGTTCAGTTTCAAATGATTAAATTTGTGAATAAAATAGTGGCTCGCTTTCGTCCTTGGCACCAGTGGCGCATCGGGTCATTTAGTAATATAGACAAGGAAGTAGTGATTGCACACATAGACAAGCCAGCAGTCCCTATATATTTCTATAACATGCAAAATATTCATAACATATAGAAGTGATGGTGAAGTGATACATTCCAAATTAAGCACATGGTGAAGTGATATATGACTGATAGATGCCTCAAAATGGAATAAAGTGTCCAAAGTCAGTGGCGCACGTGTATTCCGTGTGCCACAGATATACATGCAATGGGACGCGGTCGACAACTAGCTGTGGGGACCACTTCTCTGTGGCGCACCGGCCTTGCCATGCGCCACAGATAAGTGCATGTTAGTGGCGCACCGACGACGATGTGCGTGATGGCGCTGCGTCAACATGGAGCGCTTCGTCGGGAAACCCTAAGAGAAAGGTATGATCCAACACAGCAGCAAGTCTTCCCTCAGTAAGAAACCGAGGTTATCGAACCAGTAGGAGGCAGGAAACGTCTGAAAGGTGTTGCAAGCAACGTGGAAACCTGCACAACACAAAGTCAAGACTTTGCCCCAACTAACAGTGAGGTTGTCAATCTCACCGGTTTGCTGTAACAAAGGATTAACTGTATGGTATGGAATATAATGATGGTTTTGCGACAAATGCGATAACGATGGAAGATGTATCAATAGTAAAGATTGGACCGGGGTCCATAGTTCACTAGAAGTGTTCTTCTTAGATAAACAAACATGTCATGATGGGTAAACAAATTACAGCAGGGCAATTGACATGACTGAGCAAGGCATAACAATGCTATACTAGACAGAAAGATTCTATGAGATTCGATTGGGCAATATAACAAGATACATAGACCTCCATCCAACTATATCTTTGACTAGAAGTCCACCTTTGTGTTATCATCCGAACCCTCTCCAGTATTAAGTTGCAAGCAACAGAAAACTGCTTTAAGAAAAGTGTATAGGGTAAACAATCCACTTGTTCCATGAACAAGAGACCACTGTTTTCTTCCTAGTGGCAACAACACATATACAACCTTAGAGATTTCTTGTGTATAGTGCCAATCCCTGGATCGGTTCACTGGCACACACAGTACAAAATGATACCAAATATAAATGTGCATCATAAATACAACGAATATGATCCAGAATTTACATTATTTATTTAAGTACACAGCGGAAAACGAATACAAGGTAGATCTCCATCCTCCAAATGTGCCACAGGCAAACAATTGTTGAGTGGAGTCTCGCGACCTATGAACGATCACTCAGATACGACATAACCTGCAACATGAAACGTTGCAGCCACGAATGGTCAATACATTGAATGTATGGCAAGTAGGATAAAGTGGTTAACAACATATCTATCAACTACATGCTTATTTGGCCAAGTGGAGTTCAGGCTCATTTGCATAAAGCAACAGTTTTATCCTAACATTTGTAACAAAGTAGTTTTCCAATACGATAAATAGGACACTCTGATTCACTCCTAGGTGCTCCTACCCAATTATGTTCACCCAACAAGTTTTAAGTAATTAAGAAATAAGGATGAGTGAGAAATATCATAGCATCAGTATCAGGTCGCTCGAATTGTCCATAACCGGGGACACGGCTAATCCATTAGTTTATACACCCTGCAGGGGTTAATACACTTTACCCATGTGACTTGGCCAGCCCAGCTCGTACCACCACTCTCATATTGGGTGATGATAGGGAGAAGTCCAAGAAGAAACCATTCGGAAAGTAGCTCCCCAAACCAGACACGCACCGGTCCAACCTACACTATCTACATCTCTGGATCCGTGGGTTCGAGTTACCACAACCTACTGAGTCCAACCAACCGCCCATTTCATTATTGGCACATGGTTGCACATGAAAGCTATCAAACAAAGAAACCAATCCTTTCTCAGTGTCCTAGGCGTCATTCCCCACCATAATCCACACTCGATAACCCAATCAATGCCATTCCGTCTAGGTTGTTCATTAAAATCATGTTGGTTTGTCATTTAACAAAATAAAATCCTTTCAAAACAAATAACTTTTCATGGTATGATTCCCTTCCTCGTCTAAATAGCATAGCTAAGCATTCTGCCAATACGATGGCTCATAAACAAGGAATATTAGGGAATAATATGGGACATAGCATAGCATATACACATCAATTCCTACATATGCAATTCTACAAAAACATCTACAATGCATAGGAAAACGGTAGGACATTTATGACATGGATAGCACCACTTGCCTTTGTTGTAGATGTAGTCGATTAGATAATCCTCTCAATCCTCATAGATATAACGGTTGCACTCGTCATAACCACAATACTTGCAATCATAGTAGTTGCAATCACACACGTTGCACTCCTCGTAATCTATCGATCAAACAATTGTATACAACATAAACAATAGCACATAGAGATCAAACAAATACAACAAATGCATGCATGGCAATTTAATAAGTCATAATGGTTATTATTTTAGTTCTCTAAACAATACTGAAGTATATGATGCATGAAAGAGACCAATTAATGCAATGGAGTATTTGTTATTAATAATTACTTGCCAATATAGGGGTTTTAATAGTTCTGTTGTAACGCCTGTTCTAACTATCGAATTAAATTTGTTTCTTGGGTTCACTGGATAGAGAACATTAATACGAACCTATAAGCGTTGGATTCACCCTAATCGGAGTTATAGATCTTTTTGTATGATTTAAATAGTGTTTAATGGGTTTTAAATGATTCATATAGTTTCTGTTGCCTACAAATCAAACTAAAATTATATCTGTAATCTCCACGGAATTGTGATTCCAGGGACATATTATTTGTAATTTTCTGAGCAGTATTTGTTTTCTTATGAATTTATTACTCTAAATAAGACATTAAACTATTTATTTAATTGCTGCGAAACCTTAAAGTATTTGCCTGAACCATTTGCATATTGAGGATCTACATGGAACCAGCTTTCCATCGATATATCATTTATATTTTTGTGACAAGCAATTAATTTACTATGAATTTAATGATTTATAAATCCATTAAAACTAATTAAATTTCTACGGGGTAAATAGTCCGCAAAAGCTGGATCCAATCAGATATTATTAATCTACATTATAGTAGCTCCAGTTTGATATATTGTTCATATTTTTCGGAGTTACAGATAATTCTTATGAATTTATTAACCTAAAAGACCATTAAAACTAATTAAATCATAACAGCAAGTACATACTGTAAAGGTTGGATCTATTCTGATAAGATGATTCTACGTAAAATTATATTCAATTTGATATATTATACGCAATTTTAGACGTGGTATGAATTTCTAATCAATTTTACAAGTTAGATCTATAATGTGCAATTTTAAATTCGAACGGAATATTCCAGAGAATATTTCGCTGACTGGACAAGTTGACTTTACATGCTGACTGGGACTAGATGCTGACCTGACAATTGACACGTGACGAGATCCGGTTGGCTCCTACCCCTTCGAGGAATCGATCTAATCCTGGCCGTTGGGATAAGATCTAGTGGTTAGGAGAGGGGATTGACCAGATTTTGGCTCAGAATAGACAAGAAAGAGATCTGTGTTTGAGAGACAAATCCGTAGGTTAAATTGAAAAACTTACAACATGAAAGTTGTGAGGAATCATTAGTCCTACCTTCTCACCAAAGGAATTTAGATTTGAAGAAACGAGCGCGAGTACATCTTGGATTTACACCGTCATATCTGAAATATTGTGGTGCGAAATTCTCCGGCTGTGGTGGATTAAAAGATGTGAGGTTTGACGGGATTGAAATATTTCGACGAGATCTACAACTTTCATTTTTTGGCCGAAGGCAAACAATAAAGTCTAGATGGGTTAAAAAGCGAAATAAGATTCGGGCATGTGTAGATTCGGGATTTCGAGAAGAGAAACTCGTACAGCTGTGGCTCCACGAGTTTATATGGAGATTTAGGATGGTGTAGAGATAGGTATTGGAGTAGGGAACAAGTAGAAATAAACGAAAGTCGATTCGGAGTTGTAGATAAAAAGTTATAGCAGTTTGAATAGAGATAGGTTTGACAAAACTGTTTCGCACGCTTTTTAAAGCAGGGCTAGGTAGTGCGCGCGTGCCTAGCTGGTTCGGTCGGTTCCTTGCTGGGCTGCCGGCCCGTTAGTTTTTCTTTTTTTTTTCTTTTTCTTTTTCTATTTACTTGTTTCCCTCATATCTTTTGCATACGGACTCCAAATGATATGATTCTTGTTTCTAAAATTTTCTAAAATCGAATAGATCATTGTAGGATCATATTTATAATCTTTTTACTAGTTTTCAAATAGTGGATACATAAATCCTTGTATATTTCATTTTATTTATATCTTTATTTGTTTGTATTTATTCCATAACTTTTTCATAATAGCTCCAAATGAGCTCAATTTTGTTCCTAAAATTTTGTAATATTAATTGGATCTCTTTAGGCTATAATTATAAATAATTTATGCCTTAGCAATAGTGGGTTTTATAAAGTCAATTTAATTACCTTTAGTAACATTTGGGCGAATCAACTATAGGATTTAGATACCAGGATTTGGATTCAGTTTATGAGAACTTTGCATGGATGTAATGAAATGCTTATGAATGCTTCATGATTTTCATGTTGAAATCATGCACACCAATTATACAATCCATAATCAATCCATGCCCTTTTGCCTATATGTCTACTTAGGTCATAATAAAAGAATATAAGATTTTGAATTCAAGGTTGAGAGGATTTTCTATTCAAAAAGTTTCTTCTCTTTGAGAATTTTCAACATAGTCAAATAATCAATCAAACTTATTTATTTATTTCACATTCCAAAATTAGGAGAATTTTGGGATGTGACAGACTACCACCCTTAAAAGAAATCTCGTCCCGAGATTTGGGAAGGCTAGAAAGAAAGAACGGTTTGGGATCCATTAGGATGCTACCGCCCTTAAAATAAAATTGACTAGGTCATTTCTCGAGGATGCACTTAGCTCAGATTGGTTCTCCTTTAGACTTTTATTGGCACAATGTCTCTAGCACATTCTAAACATCATGATTGATAGTTTCCGAGAAAGCACTTCTTAAACTAGCAAAACTCTCATGGTGGGCAAATAGGGAACGTTTACTTCACGGTGCCCATAATTCACGGTTGGGATTCATACTTACCATACATTCCTATGCTTAGAAATGGATGCTTTTAGAAGGGTGTAACAATATTCCTTTCTAGGGTTTAGGCTCAACGTAGACTCTCTTCTAAGTTTGAAAAGGGCACTCAAGATTCGCAAAGCCAATAGTACAAGAGTGAATAATAAGAGTAGTAGTAATGGTGATCAATCCGTCATGCACCCAAATCATTACCCTGTATGAGGATAGGTGAATCACGTTTTTCTATCACTCGGGCATTCTCACTTGCCTTGAAGAATGTTTTCATGGGAACGAACTAATGCTCTATGTATACTCCCATGTATTCAATCAACAAAGCTACTACTAAAACTAAACTATCGATACTTCAACTTTTAGGTTGCGTAATCTACTACATAACATCATTTCAACACTTCATACTCCCACATTTTTTTCATTAGATAAAGCATTCTCCTTCCTAAATGCATTGTGTTGTCAAACCTTCCACTTACCACATCATTATATCTCCAAGGGTTCAAGATAGGGAAGAATAGATTCTATAGGAAAGAAACGACTAAGAAAATAATCCTACCCATCACTACATGAAACATTCAATGTCACAAACAAGCAAACAATCATAAGGAATCAACATACAAACAAACACTTGTATAATAACATTATAGGTGTATAAACTTAGTAGTATATAACCACAAAATAGTTTGAAAGTATTGGGAACAATACTAGAGTAAAACATAGCAACATATAAGCAATAAACAAAATCTGTCAAAATGGTACAGCAGACTTCACGATTTTTTCTGACCGACTTAAACTCGTCAGGAATTTTAGACAATTTTTGTGCACGTACTACAGGTAATTACGCTCCAGATGCTATTTGTAAATATTTTTCTGAATTACCAATAAAATATGAAAAATCGTGTGGTACAACAGGTCAGGCAGAAAACTGCAGCAATAATCTCTCGAATTTCAATCAAATTACACCATTAAAATGATTTTAAAACCACAAGAAAACTTCAGCAACTTTAGAGTTTTAAAACAACAGATCCTAAACAAGGCATCAAACGATATGGTTCAGTACAACCAAACAAGCAACCTGTATTGTCATACCACATAAGTTGGTAAGAACAATATGCTAACACGATAGCGATGATCTCCTAAAGAGATAAAATATGGTGGTCTAGACCTACCCAAACTTGGTAAGATGTTAATTTATTTCATCTTATTTATTGTTTTACTTATATGCTAACTCTCATATAGGTATCATAAGAATGGACAACTATAAATTTTGAACAAGAAGAGGTTATAGAAAAGATAGACAAGGAATATAAGAACATCTAATAATTAGAAAATATGATAGTTCTCCTAATAGAGGTCTCTTATTGCTAATCCATTTCTAAGGTCACGATCCTACATTCAACACACAGCTCTGATACCATCTTGTAACACCCTCGCCTGATAAGGCTGAGTTCATGTGTATAGTGCCAATCCCTGGATCGGTTCACTGGCACACACAGTACAAAATGATACCAAATATAACTGTGCATCATAAATACAATGAATATGATCCAGAATTTACATTATTTATTTAAGTACACAGCGGAAAACTAATACAAGGTAGATCTCCATCCTCCAAATGTGCCACAGGCGAACAATTATTGAGTGGAGTCTCACGACCTATGAACGATCACTCAGATACGATATAACCTGCAACATGAAACATTGCAGCCACGAATGGTCAATACATTGAATGTATGGCAAGTACGCTAAAGTGGTTAACAACATATCTATCAACTACATGCTTATTTAGCCAAGTGGAGTTCAGGCTCATTTGCATAAAGCAATAGTTTTATCCTAACATTTGTAACAAAGTAGTTTTCCAATACGATAAATAGGACACTCTGGTTCACTCCCAGGTGCTCCTACCCAATTATGTTCACCCAACAAGTTTTAAGTAATTAAGAAATAAGGATGAGTGAGAAATATCATAGCATCAGTATCAGGTCGCTCGAATTGTCCATAACGGGGGACACGACTAATCGATTAGTTTATACACCCTGCAGGGGTTAGTACACTTTACCCATGTGACTTGGCCAGCCCAGCTCGTACCACCACTCTCATATTGGGTGATGATAGGGAGAAGTCCAAGAAGGAACCGTTCGGGAAGTAGCTCCCCAAACCCGACACGCACCGGTCCAACCTACACTATCTACATCTCTAGATACGTGGGTTCGAGTTACCACAACCTGCTGAGTCCAACCAACCGCCCATTTCATTATTGGCATATGGTTGTACATGAAAGCTACCAAACAAAGAAACCTATCCTTTCTCAGTGTCCTAGGCGGCATTCCCCACCATAATCCACACTCGATGACCCAATCAATGCCATTCCGCCCAGGTGGTTCATTAAAATCATGTTGGTTTGTCATTTAACAAAATAAAATCCTTTCAAAACAAATAACTTTTCATGGTATGATTCCCTTCCTCGTCTAAATAGCATAACTAAGCAATCTACCAATACGATGGCTCATAAACAAGGAATATTAGGGAATAATATGGGACATAGCATCACATATACACATCAATTCCTACATATGCAATTCTACAAAAACATCTACAATGCATAGGAAAACGGTAGGACATTTATGACATGGATAGCACCACTTGCCTTTGTTGTAGATGTAGTCGATTAGATAATCCTCTCAATCCTCATAGATATAACGGTTGCACTCGTCATAACCACAATACTTGCAATCATAGTAGTTGCAATCACACACGTTGCACTCCTCGTAATCTATCGATCAAACAATTGCATACAACATAAACAATAGCACATAGAGATCAAACAAATACAAAAAATGCATGCATGACAATTTAATAAGTCATAATGGTTGTTATTTTAGTTCTCTAAACAATACTAAAGTATATGATGCATGAAAGAGACCAATTAATGCAATGGAGTACTTGTTATTAATAATTACTTGCCAATATAGGGGTTTAATTGTTCTGTTGTAACGCCTGTTCTAACTGTCGAATTAAATTTGTTTCTTGGGTTCACTGGATATAGAACGTTAATACGAACCAGTAGGCGTTGGATTCACCTGTAACTACCTCGGTGAATTACGCTCTTAGTTATAAGCCTGGATGAGCGGAAATGGTTAAAATAGTACGGTGGGGCCAAATGCCTCTCACAGGTAGACCTTTCGGCCGTCCTAACCATTTCCAAACATCGGGACAAGAACGAGCGGCGTAATCGGCAGGCGAAGGGATCAACTACATACACAAATGAGTATGTATGCAAGCCACCATACAACAGTTCTCAGAGCCATTCCATCTAAAAGAAATAGAAATATTGCAGCATACAAGCAAGATCCAAATATCCTAGATAGATATAATAGTTTAGGATATCTCCTCATACATCAAACATCGAGCATCGGTGGAAGCGGAAGACAAGATCCGATGCGGATAAGAAGCAAATCGGCATAAGATGCCCAATAAATAAACACATCCGCCCACAGATCTCATGGATCCCGTTCCGGAATCTCTACACGAGTGATCGTTGCCACATCGTCCGTCTCCTCCACCCAGTATCCATCTTGCGAGTTTACATTCATCTGAATCAAACAATTTATCGTGTGAGACCCTAGGGTACTCGGCAAGTCTTTATGCCTCTAAAGGGGACACAATGGGGTGGCGCAATTGCAGCAAAAGATAACACCTAACAATTCTATAGATACTACGCTAACCATCCGCCTAACCAAAGATGAGCGGATGTCCGTGAATTAATAACAACATTATATAATAATATTAGATCCATCCTCCTCCTCGCTTACCAGCGAGGAAGCGGACGAACAACCCCCCATCCGTTGGCAGTTTTATTATCCATTCCATGAGTGTTGCACTATTTACTAGTCACGTACTTAGTCAAATTAAAAGCGGTACTTTAGTTATACTTGTCTATGATCGAGAAACTGTGCTCCAAGTCGTCCATAACCGCGGACACGGCTTTCGAAAGATTTACCTGAGGTGCACAAATAACAACACACACTCGATCAACCTTGGAAAAACCAAATCAAAACCCAACGAGGCATTCACGACAAAGCGATCACGAGATTCAGAAATATTTCAGGAGCCACCCCATTAAGCTACCCATAGCGAAGTTGGCGGCTCGAGACGGACTCAAGGTTTGTGTGAATGGCTGTAAACGCAGGAACCGAAAGTGTGGTGGGCTTGTCGATACAGCGAAAACGTGTCACGATCCTAAATAGTACAGGTGCTCCTCGCACAATCGTAAATAAAGCAGTAGAGCATGGCATAAGTACAGGATAGTAATAAAGCCCCAAACTACTTTGTGGCCCCAAGAAATAAGAATGAATCAAGCTCTGGCTCAGGGGGGGTCCATAAGCCTCCCGGATGTGGATAGCGCGAATATTCAAGGAACAGGAATCAAGTACTCGGGGTCCTACGGGACACAAGTGAGCATGAAAAACCAAATAGCAGATATTGCTCACCGGTGCCACTTTCATTAGTTATCCCATTACTACTCAGGTAAAGTTGTATAGGTACCTCGTTATCCATCAGACACTCACATACCCTACACATGCTGTTCTACGACCCGCATGGCTCAAACAACTCCTGTAGTATTGGATCATGGGATGGAGGAACAAGCTTTGGTGGGGTTTAAAGTAAAGGCTATGCAGTACTTGGGATTCAGATTAATGCAATCGCGACTCAATGATGCAAGAATAAGATAGAGGCAATAGGTACTATATGTATGCAAGCATGTGGTAGTGCTTGCCTGGCAGCTCAGTTGAAGCGAGAGAAGGATCTGGGTAGTGCTCCTGGGTTTCTTGATATATCTCCTGCTCAGCGTCTATTCGAAGAAGAACCAAACAAACAAGGGCCAACATAAATAAAGCGCACAAGCATATGAATTAAAATGCGACAAGCAAACAATCATGCCATAATGAATGATGCACAATTTGCATGGCAATAATGTAGCATGGCATGGGTGAGGTGTGGAATACAAGAATAGAGCATTTTATGGAGTTTTAGTCACATTTTATCCTCAAATAAGTTGCTGTATACTTTATATTTATATGATGCATGCTGCAATTCAGAACATAGAATGCATAGATAGAACGGGCTCGTCGCGCTGATCGATTTGGACATATTATTTGTCAAATTTGGAGTTATAAAACTTAAGTTATTAATTAATTAAGAAAAGGGCATTTTATTGCATTTAAACAATTTCGAAAATTTAAAGTGCTCAAACATTAATTTGAATAGCATATTTGAATCCATCACATTTTTCTGATTCAAAAACATATATTATTTATCAAATTTAGAATTACCAATTATAAGTTATTAATTTCTGGATTTAAAAACATATAAACAATTTCTAGAAATATTTTTATTTTAGAAAACGATGGCGGGGACTTTTGTTACCCTGGGGCTCTCTACCCATAGTCACGGAGACGTGGGACCGGTGTGCTGACTGGGTCGAGCTGGTGTGGCCGGAATTGAACTGGTTTTTCTCACTCGGCCGAAGTTAGCCTCGGTCTATGACCAGTGAGACCGCAGCGCTGGCAGCCCACGGCGCATGAGGTGACTAGTGGCAACCCCGGGGTCGAGTCGGTGGCAGTACAAAAATTACCAGGGGTGCTTTTAGAAAAGTGCTGGGAGGAACCGGATCTGACGAAGAAAAACTGCTAGCTGCATCGATTTTCGAAAGACGATGGCGAGCAAACCGTTGGAAATTTTGCGATGCTGCAAAAACAAAAGATGTAGAGCCGACGTCGGACTACAACTTTGGTGTTTGGAGCTTCACCAACGGAGGTCTGCAGCGGACGGGGCAAGGAGATGAACAGAGGAGATCTCGCGGTTTAAAAACTGACGGAAAAATTTGCAGAAACGGGCTGAGATCGGGCTGGTTTGCGACGACGATTGCGACCGAACGGAGACGAATTTCGCCCTGCCGTAAAAAGGAGAGTTGAAGAGGATTGCTCGGGCTACAACTTTGGTTCAGCAAGATCGCACGGATACGGCCCACATCGATCGGAATATGCGGAAGAACATAGGTGCGCTAGGTTTCCGCTCTTTGTCGTCGAGCGGCTTGTGGCGAAAGCGCACAGCGGCAATGGCAGCGGCGGCAAGGCAAGGGCCGAGGCGAGAGGGTGGGGAACTCACAGGACCGATTCAGCCGAGCTAAGGCGGAACGGCCGAAGGGAAGGCTCGACGAGGCCAAGGCGGTAGCGGCAAGGTGGCGAGCAACGTCCTAGACCTGTTCCTCCTCGCTCCGGTTCCGAGCAGCTTCACCGGGTCCAAGCACAGCTTCGGGACAAGGTTGTCTGGTGACGTCGGCATCGGGAAACGACGAGGACGGACATGGGCTAGGCAGGAGCACCCATGGCGGCTAGGGTTTTGGCAGGGGAAGGAAGGAAGAGTTGCAGATCGTCCATGATGAGGGAGTGGTTGGGAGGATGGGTATGAAGGGGAGAGCGTCCCTGTCGCTGTCGCTTTATGGACAGAGCAAGGGGAGCCCGAGAGAAAAGATCACGAGGGAGAGGGGAGGTGCACGCGGGGTGCATGAGGTACCCGGGTCACGTGCGCAGCGAGGAAGAAACACAGTGGTTGCTCACTGTCCATCGGGTGGAGTCGGAACAGATGCCAGACAAGGGGAGGGGTTGGGCCAGGCTCAGCTGGACCAGGCCAAAGCAGCTAGGGGGTGGTCTTACCGTGGAAAGAGAGAGGAAGACGCCAGGGAGAGACCAGGAGGGTGGCTTCGGTCTACCAGGTTCAGGTTGAGCAACGATCAAAAGTGGTACAGGGAAGGACGCGAGTTTAACCGGCTGGGATTTGATCGATGGCTTGATGAGCACCTAGCTTGGTAGGGATATGGAGTGTTTGCACGTGAGGTTGGAGAGGCGTGTAAACAGATTTGGGTGTAGTGTGTATAGATGTGGGTGTATGTGTGTATATGTACACGTGATAGGATTTTGAAATAAAAAGGGACTAGAGTTTTATATAGTCCAAACTAGACTAGATGAGACTGGTTTTAGGCCAAAACTTTAGACGGACTTAGTGTCAACTTTTACTTTTAGTCAAACAAGAAAACCTTTTATAATTTTTAAACTGTCCAAAAAAATGTGACTAGATAAAAGGCTTATTACCACATGTGACATGCAAAATTAAGCATGCAAGAGAAAAAAAAGGAGGGAGATAGAGAGATATGGAGTTTGGTGTCTATATTTCATGTGACATGAAATAATGGTACCCCCACACAGAGGATGATTTTACAAACAAAGGAAGGGATTATTTTCCTTTTTCATGATACATTTGGAATAATGGGCATGTTTGAATAAAGGAAGAAATTATAATGGGTGTGTATTCCCCCTTTATTTCCTATGGCCACCTTGCATTCAAATAAGCCCATAATTCAATAGAACCATATAAAGGAAAACAAAAGGACACTACTCCACACAGCCATGCAAGGATGGTCATGTAGGCTCCCATACTACATATTATGAAAATAATATGGGACCATGTATGGAGGCATGTAGCTCAAAGATAAGGATCCATACCCCCTAGTAATGAGCTTGAGTTTAATAACAAAATAAGATGCAAATGCTCACCTTAAATGGGATGGTAGGATTATAAGGTGGTGGAAGGAAGGTGGTGGAGTTGTAAGAGATATGCCCACAACTCAACTTGGGCATGACGCAATTTATCAAGAAGCAACTACAATTCCTCAAGAGGCAAATACAAGTAATATAAATGCATATGTGAGAAGAACCAAATTGAAAGGGGTTTTATATGATGCTCAAATGCAATGTGGCATGATGACATGAGCATGATATAATGATGATGCAACAATTATATGTAGGAAGGTAGCATTATATAGACTAGGCTAGTAGCATTACAATTGTTAAACAATTGGGATGCTACAACTCTCCCCCACTAAACAAGAATCTCGCCCCGAGATTCCTAGGAAAAAGAGAACAACACAAGAAGAGGCGGGTGTTCGAACGAAGGTGACCCTCACGTTCCCAAGTTGATGAACAACGGAATAACTTGCTAGACTTGCTGCGAGTCTTGCGTTTTGCTAGAGAAACAACGGGTTAGAAGAGTTGAAGGATTGTCGTGAGGCAAGAAGGTAGGATGAACATAGCTTCGGTTTTTCGAGAAACAAGATAAAAGACTAGAACCACTTGTGAAAGAAAAGGAAAAGATGATGGATCATGGATAAAGAAAGACACACCGTTAGGATTAAAGATTTACTGATACGAGAGAGGATGAAAACTTTGTCTCGCCGGAAGAAAAGAGCTAGGTTGGAGAGGTTTTTAACCACTATGACAATAGCATCGTATCTTCTCTCGGATTTGAGAAATGAAGTTCGGAAACAATATTGCCTTCAAACAATAGAGTCCCTTGATATCAACAGAAAGATTTAGTTAGACATCGTCGGATTAGATTCTTCTTGCGCCGGTAAGACCCAAAGGATCACGCAATTGAGGTGCGCGGATATAACTTCCAGAGACGGATGTGAAGCCAGATCATGGTGGAATCCCGAGAAGCAAAGAATATGGAGGATCTGGAGTTTATTGTAGAGATACTTATTGCTTTCTTTAGCCTTGAGGCTAACGCAATAGATTTGCGGCTGATGGCCTCAACCATAATTGGCTTTACCATAGAAAAAGAAATGATGAAACAAAGAGAGAGATAGTTTCCTTTCATCCTCTTTGGGGATATCGAGCATCGGTAGAAAGACGAGGAACGAAAGGAGTTTGCGTTTGTTTCCACTAGATAATTGAAGATTTTGCTCCATCTAGAATAGACAGACCACCAACAAGAGATTATTGATTACTTTCTTCGAGAGAGCACTCCGGAAAACAAGGACGGAAGTAAAAGTATCAAGGGATAAAGGCCACTTCTAACTTCCGTGGAATGAGTGAAATCACATTAATTCACCAATTCAACGTACAAGAGCGAATGATAAGAGTAGTGGTATGGTAGCTACTCCATCCCGCACTCAAAGCATTACTCCGCACATGAATAAGAAAACCATGCAACCCAACTACCAAAACAGACTGAAGGTATTGATAATAACTCCTGGAACTTCGTTAGAAAACAAGGATAGATGCAAACGATTCGCCGGATTCATAGATAGATAAAGATGATGATGTTGTCGTCATGTCGGAAATACCAAGCCCCCGGAAAGATATGAAGGAAGATTACGGAGACAACTGCAAAATTCCACAGACAAAGAAAAAGATAGCACCACTTGAACGGAAGGAATACAAGATCTGGAAGGTCTTCATGGCCTCCGGTGGATTGAGCATAGACGATAGAGCGAGAGGGTTTCAAGAGATTACTTGACGAGACTGAGGTGAAAAGAACTCCATGTTGTTCTTGAAAAGATTGAGAGAGGTTTAGCGGTCTTGAGGAAAATCTTTAGCGGAACGACGATGATAACTTGCCAACAAGGAAAACTCCGGGTTTGATTGAAGATGGAAGATGGAATTAAGAATGAACATGCTGATTCCAGAATTGAAGCGATCTATTTAGCAGAAGGATGTGGCCGAGATAGGTGACTTGAAAAAGTCAGAATTCTCACTTTGAGACTTTGCACACAGGCAGTGCTCACGAAGCTTGAGAGAAAGAGACACAAATGATCTTCCATGTCCCTCCATTGATATCGAATAGGCAAGCATATTATCAACATATACCACCATGGATTAACAGGATATTCCCAGAATACCAAGTTCAAAAGGCGAGAGAAACGAACAAATGCTCGAACACTTTCTGAGCTCAACGCTCTTAGAAAGATCAATATTAAGAGCACGGGTTCGTGTTGAAGAAGATGCACTGGAAGAATAGATTATCTGGTCCTTCGGAAGAGAAAGAGATGTCACCTGGTTCACATTGTCGATCGGATCACCAGTTACAAAGATAAAGAGATCTTGGATAAGAACCGATGATAGCTCATACCTTAAGCAAAGCTACCAGAGACGAAAAGATGCAATTCCCTCGTTTCAAAGAGAATTGTGCAGATATGGAGTTCAAAAAGATGTGCAGCATGATGGATAGATGGTAGACCGCCGTAGTGCTTTGGGAGACTCCGGATTGCCAAAGATGCTTGAATATGCATAGATATGATCACGGTGTACTCAAATCACAGGAGATAACCGTCACCATTTGGAGGATAGTGTTGATAGCATTTTCCATATTCCACTCATGATAAGTGTCCTATAGCTATGCTGAGAACCAAATTACAATCACCAACATCGGATCGACACATATTATGTAATTAGCCCAAGAGAATTGGAGATGAAATAAAACTCCAGGATTAAGCGCCGGTGACAAAAGAATGAGTTAGCATGGACATGCTGATAAAGGGAGATAGATAATGTTTCACACACGACTGAAAAGGAGTGTGGAAGCACAGATGTATCAAAGAAAATTTTTCCGCATTTTTCGGCATTAAAATACCAATAGATACGCAAAATCACTTATCAGGTAGCGATTAGCAACTCCACATCCTGTGAAAGCATGCTGGAAGGAAGAACACCCTTAAGAAGATGGCACCGGTTAACAAGGAGTCAGATAGATCGCGCCGGTTTTCAAAAGCCTGTCAGTATGGAATGTACCAACAGTTGATAACCAAAGGCAGGTTGTGATAACAAATTGGATGCAACAGATAGACAAGGAATTACACACACACACACTTTCTATGGTACTACGGAAACCCAGAACACGTGAATCCTAGTTTGAATTTTAAGAAGAGGATTAAAAACGTTACACTTCCTTACCAGAAAAGGGTGGGTGGGTGGGTGGGTAAGAAGAAAAGTGGAAGCAGTCCTACTCTCACGTTTTATTTTTCCCTAGTATACATAGCTACCAAAAATATTTGCTAGACTGACAACGACCATTTGGCTGAGACCCTGAAGGGCGGGATGGCTCTGATACCAATTGTAACTACCTCGGTGAATTACGCTCTTAGTTACAAGCCTGGATGAGCGGAAATGGTTAAAATAGTACGGTGGGGCCAAATGCCTCTCACAGGTAGACCTTTCGGCCGTCCTAACCATTTCCAAACATCGGGACAAGAACGAGCGTGTCGGCGAAGGGATCAACTACATACACAAATGAGTATGTATGCAAGCCACCATACAACAGTTCTCAGAGCCATTCCATCTAAAAGAAATAGAAATATTGCAACGCCATACGGCAAGATCCAAATATCCTAGATAGATATAATAGTTTAGGATATCTCCTCATACATCAAACATCAGAGCATCAGGCGGAAGCGGAAGACAAGATCCGAGTACGGATAAGAAGCAAATCGGCATAAGATGCCCCATAAATAAACACATCCCGCCCACAGATCTCACGGATCCCCGTTCCCGGAATCTCTACACCGAGTGATCGTTGCCCACATCGTCCGTCTCCTCCACCCAGTATCCATCTTGCGAGTTTACATTCATCTGAATCAAACAATTTATCGTGTGAGACCCTAGGGTACTCAGCAAGTCTTTATGCCTCTAAAGGGACACAACTGGGGTGACGAATTGCAGCAAAAGATAACACCTAACAATTCTATAGATACTGCTAACCATCCGCCTAACCAAAGATAGACGGATGTCCGTGAATTAATAACAACAATTATAACAGTAATATTAACAGATCCATCCTCTTCCTCGCTTACCGACGAGGAAGCGGATAACAACCCCCATCCGTTGGCAATTTTATTATCCATTCCATGAGTGTTGCACTATTTACTAGTCAGGTACTTAGTCAAATTAAAAGCGGTATTTTAGTTATACTTGTCTATGATCGAGAAACTGTGCTCCAAGTCGTCCATAACCGCGGACACGGCTTTCAGAAAGATTTACCTGAGGGTGCACAAATAGCAACACACACTCGATCAACCTCGGAAAAACCAAATCAAAACCCAACGAGGCATTCACGACAAAGCGATCACAGATTCAGAAATATTTGAGGCCACCCATTAAGCTACCCGCAAGTTGGCGGCTCGAGATGAACTCAAGGTTTGTGTGGACGGTAAGAAGCACTGGGAACCCGAAAGTGTGACTGGGCTTGTCGATACAGCGAAAACGTGTCACGATACTAAACAGTACAGGTGCTCCTCGCACAATCGTAAATAAAGCATTAGAGCATGGCATAAGTACAAGATAGTAATAAAGCCCCAAACTACTTTGTGGCCCCAAGAAATAAGAATGAATCAAGATCTGGCTCAGGGGGGGGTCCATAAGCCTCCCGGATGTGGATAGCGCGAATATTCAAGGAACAGGAATCAAGTACTCGGGGTCCTACGGGACACAAGTGAGCATGAAAAACCAAATAGCAGATATTGCTCACCGGTGCCACTTTCATTAGTTATCCCATTACTACTCAGGTAAAGTTGTATAGGTACCTCGTTATCCATCAGACACTCACATACCCTACACATGCTGTTCTACGACCCGCATGGCTCAAACAACTCCTGTAGTATTGGCTCATGGGATGGAGGAACAAGCTTTGGTGGGGTTTAAAGTAAAGGCTATGCAGTACTTGGGATTCAGATTAATGCAATCGCGACTCAATGATGCAAGAATAAGATAGAGGCAATAGGTACTATATGTATGCAAGCATGTGGTAGTGCTTGCTGGCAGCTCGATTGAAGCGAGAGAAGGATCTGGTAGTGCTCACAGGTTTCTTGATATATCCCTTTCAGCGTCTATTCGAAGAAGAACCAAACAAACAAGGGCCAACATAAATAAAGCGCACAAGCATATGAATTAAAATGCGACAAGCAAACAATCATGCCATGATGAATGATGCACAATTTGCATGGCAATAATGTAGCATGGCATGGGTGAGGTGTGGAATACAAGAATAGAGCATTTTATGGAGTTTTAGTCACATTTTATCCTCAAATAAGTTGCTGTATACTTTATATTTATATGATGCATGCTGCAATTCAGAACATAGAATGCATAGATAGAACGGGCTCGTCGCGCTGATCGATTTAGACATATTATTTGTCAAATTTGGAGTTATAAAACTTAAGTTATTAATTAATTAAGAAAAGGGCATTTTATTGCATTTAAACAATTTCGAAAATTTAAAGTGCTCAAACATTAATTTGAATAGCATATTTGAATCCATCACATTTTTATGATTCAAAAACATATATTATTTATCAAATTTAGAATTACCAATTATAAGTTATTAATTTCTGGATTTAAAAACATATAAACAATTTCTAGAAATATTTTTATTTTAGAAAACGATGGCGGGGACTTTTGTTACCCTGGGGCTCTCTACCCATAGTCACGGAGACGTGGGACCGGTGTCTTGGGTCGAGCTGGTGTGGCCGAATTGAACTGGTTTTTCTCACTGCCGGATTAGCCTCGGTCTATGACCGGTGGGACCAAGAAGCTGGCGGCCTGGCGCATGAGGTGACTAGTGGCAACCCGGGTCGAGTCGGTGGCAGTACAAAAATTACCAGGGGTGCTTTTAGAAAAGTGCTGGGAGGAACCGGATCTGACGAAGAAAAACTGCTAGCTGCATCGATTTTCGAAAGACGATGGCGAGCAAACCGTTGGAAATTTTGCGACGCTGCAAAAACAAAAGATGTAGAGCCAACGTCGGACTACAACTTTGGTGTTTGGAGCTTCGCCAACGGAGGTCTGCAGCGGACGAGGCAAGGAGATGAACAGAGGAGATCTCGCGGTTTAAAAGCGGAAAAATTTGCGAAGCGGGCTGAGATCGGGCTGGTTTGCGACGACGATTGCGACCGAACGGAGACGAATTTCGCCCTGCCGTAAAAAGGAGAGTTGAAGAGGATTGCTCGGGCTACAACTTTGGTTCAGCAAGATCGCACGGATACGGCCCACATCAATCAGAATATGCGGAAGAACAGAGGTGCACTAGGTTTCCGCTCTTTGTCGGTCGAGCCTTGGTATGTGGCAGCGCCAATGGCCAGCGAGCGGCAAAGGGCAGTAAGCGAGAGAGGGGGAACTCACCTGGGACCGATTCCCAGCCGAGCTCGGCGGAACGGCCGAAGGAAGGCTCGACGAGGCCAAAGGCCGGTAGCGGCAGCGTGGGTGCGAGCAACGTCCTAGACCTGCTCCTCCTCGCTCCGGTTCCGAGCAGCTTCACCGGGTCCAAGCACAGCTCCGGGACAAGGTTGTCTGGTGACGCCAAGATCGGGAAAGCAGCGAGGACGGACATGGGCTAGGCAGGAGCACCCATGGCGGCTAGGGTTTTGGCAGGGGAAGGAAGGAAGAGTTGCAGATCGTCCATGATGAGGGAGTGGTTGGGAGGATGGGTATGAAGGGGAGAGCGTCCCTGTCGCTATCGCTTTATGGACAGAGCGAGGGGAGACCGAGAGAAAAGATCACGAGGGAGAGGGGAGGTGCACGCGGGGTGCATGAGGTACCTGGGTCACGTGCGCGGCGAGGAAGAAACACAGTGGTTGCTCACTGTCCATCGGGTGGAGTCGGAACAGATGCCAGACAAGGGGAGGGGTTGGGCCAGGCTCAGCTGGACCAGGCCAAAGCAGCTAGGGGGTGGTCTTACCGTGGAAAGAGAGAGGAAGACGCTAGGGAGAGACCAGGAGGGTGGCTTCGGTCTACCAGGTTCAGGTTGAGCAACGATCAAAAGTGGTACAGGGAAGGACGCGAGTTTAACCGGCTGGGATTTGATCGATGGCTTGATGAGCACCTAGCTTGGTAGGGATATGGAGTGTCTGCACGTGAGGTTGGAGAGGCGTGTAAACAGATTTGGGTGTAGTGTGTATAGATGTGGGTGTATGTGTGTATATGTACACGTGATAGGATTTTGAAATAAAAAGGGACTGGAGTTTTATATAGTCCATACTAGACTAGATGAGACTGGTTTTAGGCCAAAACTTTAGACGGACTTAGTGTCAACTTTTACTTTTAGTCAAACAAGAAAACCTTTTATAATTTTTAAACGGTCCAAAAAAAAATGTGACTAGATAAAAGGCTTATTACCACATGTGACATGCAAAATTAAGCATGCAAGAGAAAAAAAGGAGGGAGATAGAGAGATATGGTGTTTGGTGTCTATATTTCATGTGACATGAAATAATGGTACCCCCACACAGAGGATGATTTTACAAACAAAGGAAGGGATTATTTTCCTTTTTCATGATACATTTGGAATAATGGGCATGTTTGAATAAAGGAAGAAATTATAATGGGTGTGTATTCCCCCTTTATTTCCTATGGCCACCTTGCATTCAAATAAGCCCCATAATTCAATAGAACCATATAAAGGAAAACAAAAGGACACTACTCCACACAGCCATGCAAGGATGGTCATGTAGGCTCCCATACTACATATTATGAAAATAATATGGGACCATGTATGGAGGCATGTAGCTCAAAGATAAGGATCCATACCCCCTAGTAATGAGCTTGAGTTTAATAACAAAATAAGATGCAAATGCTCACCTTAAATGGGATGGTAGGATTATAAGGTGGTGGAAGGAAGGTGGTGGAGTTGTAAGAGATATGCCCACAACTCAACTTGGGCATGACGCAATTTATCAAGAAGCAACTACAATTCCTCAAGAGGCAAATACAAGTAATATAAATGCATATGTGAGAAGAACCAAATTGAAAGGGGTTTTATATGATGCTCAAATGCAATGTGGCATGATGACATGAGCATGATATAATGATGATGCAACAATTATATGTAGGAAGGTAGCATTATATAGACTAGGCTAGTAGCATTACAATTGTTAAACAATTGGGATGCTACATCACCCTAATCGGAGTTATAGATCTTTTTGTATGATTTAAATAGTGTTTAATGGGTTTTAAATGATTCATATAGTTTCTGTTGCCTACAAATGAAACTAAAATTATATCTGTAATCTCCAAGGAATTGTGATTCCAGGGACATATTATTTGTAATTTTCTGAGCAGTATTTGTTTTCGCATGAATTTATTACTCTAAATAAGACATTAATCTATTTATTAAATTGCTGCGAAACCTTACAGTATTTGCCTGAACCATTTGCATATTGAAGATCTACATGGAACCAGCTTTCCATCGGTATATAAGTTATATTTTTGTGACAAGCAATTAATTTACTATGAATTTAATGATTTATAAAGCCATTAAAACTAATTAAATTGCTACGGGGTAAATAGTCCGTAAAAGCTGGATCCAACCAGATATTATCAATCTACATTATAGCAGCTTCTGTTTGATATATTGTTCATATTTTTCGGAGTTACAGATAATTTCTTATGAATTTATTAACCTAAAAGACCATTAAAACTAATTAAATCTTTACAGTAAGTACGTACTGTAAAGGTTGGATCTATTCTGATATGATGATTCTACATAAAATTATATTCAATTTGATATATTATACGCAATTTTTGGATGTGGTATGAATTTCTAATGAATTTTACAAGTTAGATCTATAATGTGCAATTTTAAATTCAAACGGAATATTCCAGAGAATATTCCGCTGACTGGACAGGTTGACTTTGCATGCTGACTGGGACTAGATGCTGACCTGACAATTGACACGTGGCGAGATCCGGTTGGCTTGTACCCCTTCGAGGAATCGATCTAATCCTGGCCGTTGGGATGAGATCCAGTGGTTAGGAGAGGGGATTGACCCGATTTTGGCTCAGAATAGACAAGAAAGAGATATGTGTTAGAGAGACAAATTTGTTGGTCAAATTGAAAAACTTAGAACATGAAAGTTTTGGGGAATCATTAGTCCTACATTCTCACCAAAAGAATTTGGATTTGAAGAAACAAGCGCGAGTACATCTTGGATTTACACCGTCATATCTAAAATATTGCGGTGCGAAATTCTCCGGCTATGGTGGATGAAGAGAGGTGAGGTTTGTCGGGATGGAAAGATTTCGACGAGTTCTACAACTTTTGTTTTTTGGGCGAAGGCAAACAACAAAGTCTAGATGGGTTAAAAAGCGAAATAAGATTCGGGCATGTGTAGATTCGGGATTTCGAGAAGAGAAACTCGTACAGCTGTGGCTCCACGAGTTTATATGGAGATTTAGGATGGTGTGGAGATAGGTCTTGGAGTAGGGAACAAGTAGAAAGAAACGGAAGTCGATTCGGAGTTATAGATAAAAAGTTATAGCAGTTTGAATAGAGATAGGTTTGACAAAACTGTTTCGCACGCTTTTTAAAGCAGGGCTAGCTAGAGCACGCGTGCCCGGCCCGTTAGTTTTTCTTTTTTTCTTTTTCTTTTTCTATTTACTTGTTTCCCTCATATCTTTTGCATACGGACTCCAAATGATATGATTCTTGTTTCTAAAATTTTCTAAAATCGAATAGATCATTGTAGAATCATATTTATAATATTTTTATTAGTTTGAAAATAGTGAATTCATAAATCCTTGTATATTACATTTTATTTGTATCTTTATTTGTTTGTATTTATTCTATAACTTTTTCATAATAGCTCCAAATGAGCTCAATTTTGTTCCTAAAATTTTGTAATATTAATTGGATCTCTTTAGGCTATAATTATCAATAATTTATGCCTTAGAAATAGTGGGTTTTATAAAGTCAATTTAATTACCTTTAGGAACATTTGGGTGAAGCAACTATAGGATTTAGATACCAGGATTTGGATTCAGTTTGTGAGAATTTTGCATGGATGTAATGAAATGCTTATGAATGCTTCATGATTTTCATTTTGAAATCTTGCACACCAATTCTACAATCCATAATCAATCCATGCCCTTTTGCCTATATGGCTACTTAGGTCATAATAAAAGAATATAAGATTTTGAATTCAAGGTTGAGAGAATTTTCTATTCAAAAAGTTTCTTCTCTTTGAGAATTTTCAACATAGTCAAACAATAAATCAAACTTATTTATTTATTTCACATTCCAAAATTAGGAGAATTTTGGGATGTGACAGAAATATTGACTTTGGCTTTTGTCTCGTCCAATTCCGAGAATATTTCCTTACTAGCTTTTCTGGAACCAAAAACAGCAGAAAATAGGCAACTGACACTGTGACAACTTGTTAATTGGTTAGTACCATAAAACATATGAAAAGCACCTCAAAGTGTGGACAAAGCAAAGAAAAGTAGATACTAAACAAGCATGGAACATCAAAAATTATACATACGTTTCTGACGTATCAAGCATCCCCAAGCTTAACTCCTGCTCGTCCTCAAGTAGGTAAGTGATAAAAGAACAATTTTTGAGGTGACATGCACCATCAAAACCAAGATCAAACCATTTGCAAGCATTGAAAGCTGGGATCAAAGAACTCAAAACATGTGCATGAAATATGGAGTTCTAACAATAAGACATAGTAACTATTCATGAAACATGAAAGGCTACAAACAAAGATCATAAATAACATGCATTGAAAAACTTTGTTTGTTTCACATACAGAAAACATGGCTGTAACATCTCAGATTTTATATTAGGATGTTATTAGTGGCATGCATCATCCTTGCATCATTGCACCCTACAAATAATAATTTGCTACAAAATCCTAACACCTAAACCTATCAAAACCCTAATAAAGATTTTTTTATGTAGGCATTATTGTTGTACACAAGCTTGACCCTACTAAAAAAACCTTGTGAAACATCAAACCATGGTCCTATGTTGACCACCTTACTTTTTTATAAAAATTTAGGAACAAATTTCATCAAATTTGGACTTAGTATGCAAAAGTTAATTGGGTTTTACTAAAACAGAATTTGATAAATGTTAAAAGGAAAAAAAAGAGGCGACCTAACCTAAATGGGCATGGCCTAGCCTACCCGCACTGTGCTAGCCTACCCACTCCCCCCTCCACCACAGACACGTGGACCCGCCCCCATCGCCTCCTTCCCAGAGACCATGGCGGACACGGAGCGCCGTCGCGTCGGGATAAGCCGATTCAAACGAGATTTGGCCACCCCCTTCCCCAAGACTTGGGGATATATAAGCCGACCCCCCCGCTACCGTTCCCCCCAAAAATCCTAGCGCGAGCGCTGCCGAAGCGCCGCCAATTTCTCGACGGAGCGCCGCCAGGAGCGAGGAGGAGCATCGGTGCACCGCAGTCGGAGGAGGAAGCAAGGGGATCGGCCGAAGGGGCGAGCGTGACCGCGAGGGCCAGGCGAACCTCATCGACCTTGCCGCTGTTCCAGGTAACCGCCAGAGCGCCGCCACCCGTCGACCACTGACGCCGCCGCCGCTCGCCACCGCCTGTAAGCTGCGCTGCCTCCTAACCGTCCGATCTCAAACATACGCCATAGATTAGAAGCGCTTAGCGTCGGCGCCAGTGCCCGCGCCGCGTCACCCTCCCCACCTTGCCAGCTGGGCCAATCGGGAGCCGCCACCTGGCGCGTTTGAGTTAGGGATAGATCAACTTTTTCAGATTTGATCTAAACATTGCGAAAATAATATAAAATTGAATATTTGGCCAATTTTAGCTTATAATATACTGTTGGATTCATAATTTATGTAGAATCCAGATCTGCAATAATATTCCAAGTTTACAGTAATGTTTTAGGTATAGATTTTAATCATTAGATTAGAGTGTTTGTTCTATAGAAAAATAATTAAAATTCTGTTTTAATTGATTCTTGTTGCAATAACTTTGTTTCCACAATGCCTACTGGACAAAATTATAAAACCTTGCTTAAGATCATTAGATCTAGTTTGGGGCTAATTAGATGGTTTGATCTCCTTTTAACCCTAGGAATTGTTTTAGTGACTCAATTAGATCTAAACCTTTGGAAAATCAATCCTAGTGACACCCTTACACTATTGCAACAAAATCTTGCTACCTTGGTCAATTTAGAAGAACCAACCTTGCACAAAATACCATGTGCATGCATGCATGATTACCTCTATGATATGTTTTGAGCAAGTTGTGATCAGATCTGTGTTTGTGATTCGTTAGATTGTTCGGAGTGCGCTAAGGAGTGCTATTGTGTAGAGTGCTGCTCGGATCAAGGCAAGTTACACCACTTGTTCATAATTTTGTCCTAGTTTTGATTCTATGCATGTGATCTTCAAAATTCTGTAGTATGCATGTGTAGGATATTCTAGTAGAATTTCTCCTTAGTATTATTTTGCAAGTGCGATGATTTTGTAGTATGCCATGAGTAGCTCTATACTTAGGATTTTCCCTCCTAATAGGTTACCCGTGTTTTTGCTAATTATTGCTTGCTATGCTATATATACAAAGTACCGTTGGGGGGTTCGAAAGACAAAGAATTTTTCTAAGTATAAAGGCTCTCTAGAGCAAACCTTTCTCCTCAAATCCACTACAAAATAAAACTAAGTTTTCTTCTGGGCGGAATGGTTGTCGGGACAACGAGTGAGATTTTGGTGGAGGACGGCCACCCAGGAATCAAAGAAGTCTGCCATGTTTCAGAATTCAGAAGCTTTCAGTGCAAACACAATACATTATGGGCTCTGTCTTGGCCTAGTACTTAGTGGGAAACCTCACCTGGGTACCAACATTTGGAGGTTCTTGGCACCGTTGGATCCAGAAGGTAGAGGGGCTACTAAGGGAAAGCCTCGCCATGGTCTTGTCTGTAAAAGGACTTGATCGTGGATTGTGGGTAAAGTGCACAAACTCTCGAGAGTATTGCAATCTGATCGATCAGCCGTGTTCACGGTAACAGAACAACAATGAGCATATGAAGGATGAAGCCTCTGAAGGATCTTCCTCTCTCTTTTCTAAACAAAGTTTTAAAAACTCCATGGCGTGAGTAATATCGCCAATGGGTGGGAATTTGGGAACTTGGTGTGTAATATCCAAGTGTCACTTGGTGCGTAATATCCAAGTGTTTGGTTGTTTGGACACTTGGTGCATAATATCCTCGTGCGCCACTCGACCTTATGTTATCTAAGCAAATGTTTACAAAGTAGGACAATCCTCTCTTCTTCTCTCTACTTAAGAAAACTAGCTTTGAGCAAATGAACTCTACAACCTAAACTAGCCTTGCATGTAGAGATAGCCTTTTCTTTCCTTGGTGTAATTTGCCAATACATTCAAAGTATTGACCCAACTTGTTGGCTGCACGTTTTATGTGCAGAGTCCGAAGATTGAAAGGTGCGTAGGGATCGCGAGTCTACACTCGACAAGCCTAGGGCGTTGATGGACTCAAGCTGCTTTTATGTTTCCGCTGTTATTTGAGCTAGCTTAATGCTAAACAATTTTGTAATAAATTCATACTCTGGATTCTCCGTGTAATAAAGACTTTGTGTTTTACATGATATTTCATCGACTGTGAGTGCTAGCTATTGATCCAGGGACTAGCATGTTAATCACAGGGACTTAGGATCCTTATCGATCCGAGGTCACTACAGATGGTATCGAGCACATCGTTGCACATCGGGACGTGACCCTAGGATTGGAACCACCTCTAACTTGTGCCTTACATGCTTTTCTACTAAGTTATTTTCCGCACTTCTAGTATCTGCTTTCCTCTACTTGTTTAAGTATCTAACCTTCATTCTTCTAACTTAAAGATGACAAGCTTCCTCTACGACACCGTCGCGGACATCGAGCATCTTCGCTTTGGTGGATGCCTCATGGACCTACTCACACGTTTGGACCTTCCTCTCCCAACAATCCAGGGGAGCACAATGAAGAAACTCCACAAGGACGGCTGTTGGGGAGTCAAGGTCATCCAGCCAGGAAAAGAGCGAGGCAAGAACCCGGAGGAAGACATAGCAATCCACATTGTTAGCGATTCCATGGAGAAGGCCCTTAGCATCAGCTTGCAGCAACTCATTGGTCGCCTATGTGGACGTCATCATGAAGCTCTCCAAGGACACTTCGGCGGCCTCTTTGGGAGACGAGATGAGGAAGGAATTCCCATGGAGTTAACCTTTGAGGAAAGAATTTCTACCAAGCGCCGAAGAACACAATATCAAGATTTGGAGTGCCACGTCCATGACCTTGAAAAGGGTACCTTCCTCGAGATGTTGAAGAACGACGAGCTATGCTCCCTCATCAAGGAGAAGGAAGAAATGATCAAGTAGCAGGAGGAGGCAATGAAGCTCCAAGAGATAAAGTTCCAGGACCAAGAGAAGAAGTTCGCTAACCAAGAGAAGAGGGTGATAAATAAAAATAAGAGGATTAGGGAACTCAAGCAGGAGATCGATGGAACTGAAGTGCAAACCGAAGGCCTTTGCAAGATAATCAAAGATGTGCGTGCTTCCAAGAGGGACTTGGCAAAGCAACTCGAAGCCACAAAGAAGTCAAGTTTAGTGGAGGAGCTACAAGGCGAGAAGGAGGGACTTCACGAGCAGCTGGAAGCCACTACCAAGAAGCTACATGATGAGATAAAGAACCTCCAAGAGAAGCTTGAAGCCACCACAAGGGAGATGGAGTTGTATAGGAAAACTCTAGAGCAGGAAGGCTACTCGTTCGAGGACGATGAAGAGGAAGGCGTGGAAGATGTGTAATAGTTGGACCACCTTTAATTCTATAGTAGAACGTTATTCGTGATTGTAATAAATACCAAGACAAATCTGGTTTAGTTAAACTTGGTTGTTTTCTATGTTAAGCTGTTATGTCTGGTGTGCCTTGTGTGCTTGGTGTGTTTTCATAAGGGTAGGAGTTTACTACTTATTCTTTCTGTCTATTTCTTAACTATTCTCTTAAACCCCACAGATGCCGCCCAGATGTGCGAACTCCAAAATCCCTCCAGAAATAGCACAACTCTTGGCCACTCAGAATCAGCTGATCCAACTGCTCACTCAGAACATGCAAAACAACAACAACCCGCCACCACCACCACCTCCGCCACCACCTCAATAGGATCGCTCGAATCGGTTTTTGAGGCTGAACCCACCTACCTTCACTAGCAGCACTGAACCAATCATCGCTGATGACTGGCTGCGTACGATCAACAAGAAGCTAGACACCGTGCAAGCCGACAGTGAGTACGTTATGCCGCACACCAGCTTGAAGGACCTGCCGCGGAATGGTGGGATAACTACCAAGTCACCCACCCGGATATTGATGCTATCACTTGGGATCAGTTTGAGTTAGCTTTTCGCACTCATCATGTGGCAGCTGGTGTCATGACTCTGAAGAGGCGCGAGTTTCGTGACCTACACCAGCTGCACCGTTCTGTCACCGAGTATGGAGAGCTTTTCAACAAGCTAGCCCGTTATGCACCCGATGACGTTTCCACTGATGCCAAGAGACAGGAGGAATTCTTAAGGGGACTCAATGACGAGATATCCATTCAGCTTGTGGCTCAGAAATTTGACAACTTTCAGGAACTCCTGGACAGAGCCATTGTGGTTGAATCAAAGAGGAAGAGCATAGAAAACCGCAAGAGGAAGTCTAACCCTCACAAGCATTCTGTTCCGTATCAGAAGCAGCACAATTCCTCACCTCCGCCTTATAACAATAATGGACACAACCATAACGGTCATAACCATGGTGGCCACAAACACAATGGGCACAAAAACCGCAATGGGAATGGCAGCAATGGAAAGGATCTCAGTGAGGTGACATGTTTTAAGTGCAACAGGACAGGGCACTATACAACCTCTTACCCCGAGAAGAAGAATGGCAATGGCAATGGGAATGGAAATGCACACAACCATGGCAATGGAAACGAGAAGAAACCAAATCCGTTTGTCAAAGCCACGGTAAATCATGTTTCTGTGGAGGATGCTTATGATGCACCAGACTCTGTGATTGGTAAGTTCAAACTCAATTCTATTCCCGCAGTTGTTCTTTTTGATACTGGTGCATCGCATTCATTCATATCAATGGTATTTGTGGATAGAGGCAAGATACCTACGGAGACTATAAAATTTCCTCTAAGGGTAAGTTCTCCTGGGGGAGAAATAGTGGCAAACTCCGGTTGTCGGGAATTAGAACTAAGGATTGGGACACACATCTTTCCCACAAGTCTAGTAGTTCTAGAATCACAAGGATTAGACATAATCTTGAGCATGAATTGGATGACCGAATATGAAGGAGTCATAGATTGTGCCAAAAGAACTGTCTTGCTCACAACACCGGAAGGGAAGATAATTCGTATCAAGTTGAATTTCGCACTTAAAGAAGTCATGGTGAACTCTCTTAAGGGGGTTAGCTTGGAGAAGGTACCTATTGTAAAAGAATACCCAGATGTTTTCCCAGAAGAGCTACCCGGAATGCCACCCGACCGTGATATCGAGTTCCTCATTGACTTGATGCCAGGCACGGGGCCGATAGCTAAGATACCATACAAGATGGATGTGGACGAGTTAAAGGAACTCAAGAAATAGCTTAGGGAACAATTGGACAAGGGGTTCATCCAACCCAGCACGTCATCTTGGGGAGCACCCGTCCTATTTGTGGAAAAGAAGGATAAAACCAAGAGGCTGGTTGTGGACTACCGCTCGTTGAACGAAGTGACTATCAAGAATAAGTATCCTCTACCCAACATCAATGACTTGTTTGACCAGTTAAAGGGAGCCAGTGTGTTCTCAAAGATCAATCTGCGATCAGGCTACTTTCAGCTAAAGATTCGAGAACAGGATGTGCCCAAAACAACATTCACCACAAGATATGGATTGTATGAGTACACCGTAATGTCATTTGGTCTAACCAATGCCCCAACATACTTCATGACCATGATGAACAAAGTGTTCATGGAATATTTGGACAAGTTTATCGTGGTATTCATAGATGACATACTCATATACTATAAGGATGAGAAGGAACATGAGAAACATCTGCGCCTTATTATGGAGAAACTAAGAGAACACAAGTTGTATGCCAAATTCAGCAAATGCGAATTCTGGTTAAAGGAAGTGGGATTCCTTGGTCATGTTGTGTCGGCAAAAGTAGTTGCCGTAGATCCTAGTACGGTAGCTTCCGTGACAGAATGGGAGTCACCCAAGAATGTGGGGGACATTAGGAGTTTCTTGGGCCTCGCAGGATATTATGGGAGGTTCATTGAAAACTTTTCCAAAATAGCAAAACCCATGACGGAACTATTAAAGAAGGAAAAGAAGTTCCTATGGACCGAGGCATGTGAAGAAAGTTTTCAAGAGTTGAAGAAACGCCTTGTAACGCACGATTACGTTGCACTGATATCGGAAGGATTTTCAAGTCTATTGTGACGCTTCTCGACAAGGACTTGGAAGTGTATTGATGCAGGATGGGAAGGTGGTATCCTATGCCTCCCGACAACTTAAGAACCACGAACACAACTACCCCACACATGATTTGGAACTAGCGTCTGTGGTTCATGCACTCAAGGTATGGAGACACTACCTCATGGGCAAACATTGTGATGTGTTCACAGATCACAAGAGTTTGAAGTACATCTTCACCCAAAAGGAGTTGAATATGAGACAACGAAGATGGCTTGAGCTAATTAAGGATTATGACTTGGATTTACAGTACCACCTCGGAAAGGCAAACGTGGTGGCTGATGCCTTAAGTCGTAAGGTGTATGTAAATGGACTTACCGCAGACGAACTTCCAGAGGATTTATGCAAGCAATTCAGGGATCTCAGGCTAGAGATAGTTCCGAAAGGACACGTAGCGACTATGGAAATAGTGTCCACCTTCCAAGAGAGAATCAAGGAAGCACAGAAGGGAGATAAAGAGTTGGAGGAAATAAGAATCAGGATAAGTGAAGGGAAGACTAAAGAGTTTAAATGCGATTTAACAAGGAACCCTCTGGTATGGGAAGTGTTTGTGCGTTCCCAATGACCCCGATATCAGGAAAATGATTTTACAAGAAGCTCATGATTCACCATACTCAATTCATCCAGGTAACACGAAGATGTACATGGATGTGAAGGATAGATTCTGGTGGAATAACCTAAAAAGAGATATTGCAGAGTATATTTCTCGGTGTGATGTATGCAATAGAGTTAAGGCTGAGCATCAGAAACCGGCAGGACTACTTCAACCACTACCTATACCCGACTGGAAGTGGGACAAGGTAGGCATGGATTTCATCATGGGATTGCCCCGGACTCGTTCTGGATTTGATTCTATCTGGGTAGTGGTGGACCACTTCACCAAGGTGGCTCACTTCATCCCCGTAAAGACCACATATACAAGTGCTAAGCTTGCTAAGATATACATGTCAAGAATTGTAAGTCTGCATGGTGTTCCCAAGGGAATTGTGTCAGATAGAGGCACCCAGTTTACTTTGAAGTTTTGGCGACAACTACATGAGTCTCTTGGGACCCGACTAGAATTCAGTACTGCCTTCCACCCTCAGACAGATGGCCAAACAGAAAGGGTGAATCAAAATTTGGAAGATATGTTGAGAGCTTGCGCACTAGACTATGGGTCTAGTTGGGACGATAACCTGCCGTATGCTGAGTTCTCATACAACAACAGCTACCAGACAAGTATCAAGATGGCTCCATTTGAAGTTCTATATGATAGGAAATGTAGGACGCCGCTGCTATGGAATGGAGTTGGTGAACGCAGTCTTTTTGGACCTGAATTAATAAAGGATGCCGAAGAAAAGGTACGACAGATTCAGGATAGGCTAAAGGTAGCCCAATCCCGACAGAAGAGTTACGCTGATTCCAAGCGCAGAGATGTGACTTATGAAATAGGGGACCGTGCGTATCTCCGAGTTTCACCCCTACGAGGAGTTATGAGGTTCGAAATCAAGGGCAAGTTAGCCCCACGATTCATAGGACCATATAAGGTTCTGGCCCATAGAGGATAAGTTGCTTATCAGTTGGAGTTACCGGAAGGACTGACTATTCATGATGTGTTTCATGTGTCACAACTAAAGAAGTGTCACCCGGAGATGGCTGAAACACCGCTAAGAGACACCGTTCCCTTAGATGAGGTTCAATTGGAGAATGACCTTACCTATGAGGAAAAATCCATCAAAATACTGGAAATAGCCGAAAGGATTACTCGCACCAAGACTATAAGATTCTGCAAAGTACAATGGAACCACCACTCCGAGGAAGAAGCTACGTGGGAGCGTGAAGAAGACTTGAAGGCAGAACACCCACACCTATTTGCTAGCCAACCCGAATATCGAGGGCGAGATTCTCCTTAAGGGGTTAGGTTTGTAACATCCCAGATTTTATATTAGGATGTTATTAGTGGCATGCATCATCCTTGCATCATTGCACCCTACAAATAATAATTTGCAACAAAATCCTAACACCTAAACCTATCAAAACCCTAATAAAGATTTCTTTATGTAGGCATTATTGTTGTACACAAGCTTGACCCTACTAAAAAAACCTTGTGAAACATCAAACCATGGTCCTATGTTGACCACCTTACTTTTATAAAAATTTAGGAACAAATTTCATCAAATTTGGACTTAGTATGCAAAAGTTAATTGGGTTTTACTAAAACAGAATTTGATAAATGTTAAAAGGAAAAAAAAGAGGCGACCTAACCTAACCCACGCTGCTGCTGGCAGCTAGCCTACCCGCACCCGCGCTAGCCCACTCCCCCCTCCACCACAGACATGTGGACCCGCCCCCATCGCCTCCTTCCCAGAGATCATGGCGGACACGGAGCGCCGCCGCGTCGGGATAAGCCGATTCAAACGGGATTCGGCCACCCCCTTCCCCAAGACTTGGGGATATATAAGCCGACCCCCCCGCTACCGTTCCCCCAAAAACCCTAGCGCGAGCGCTGCCGAAGCGCCGCCAATTTCTTGCCGGAGCGCCGCCAGGAGCGAGGAGGAGCATCGGTGCACCGCAGGCGGAGGAGGAAGCAAGGGGATCAGCCGAAGGGGCGAGCGTGACCGCGAGGGCCAGGCGAACCTCATCGACCTCACCGCTGTTCCAGGGAACCGCCGGAGCGCCGCCACCCGTCGACCACTGACGCCGCCGCCGCTCGACACCATCGTCGCCACCGCCTGTAAGCCGCGCTGCCTCCTAACCGTCCGATCTCAAACATACGCCATAGATTAGAAGTACGCCGAAGCGGTACCGGCCAATAGCGCAGCACCGCGTGGCAAAGCGCGTCGGCGCCAGCGCCCGCGCCGCGTCACCCTCCCCACCTTGCCAGCTGGGCCAATCGGGAGCCGCCACCTGGCGCGTTTGAGTTAGGGCTAGATCAACTTTTGCAGATTTGATCTAAACATTGCGAAAATCATATAAAATTGAATATTTGGCCAATTTTAGCTTATAATATACCGTTGGATTCATAATTTTATGTAGAATCCAGATCTGCAATAATATTCCAAGTTTACAGTAATGTTGTAGGTATAGATTTTAATCATTAGATTAGAGTGTTTGTTCTATAGAAAAATAATTAAAATTCTGTTTTAATTGATTCTTGTTGCAATAACTTTGTTTCCACAATGCCTACTGGACAAAATTATAAAACCTTGCTTAAGATCATTAGATCTAGTTTGGGGATAATTAGATGGTTTGATCTCCTTTTAACCCTAGGAATTGTTTTAGTGACTCAGTTAGATCTAAACCTTTGGGAAATCAATCCTAGTGACACCCTTACACTATTGCAACACAATCTTGCTACCTTGGTCAATTTAGAAGAACCAATCTTGCATAAAATACCATGTGCATGCATGCATGATTACCTCTGTGATATGTTTTGAGCAATTTGTGATCAGATCTGTGTTTGTGATTCGTTAGATTGTTCGGAGTGCGCTAAGGAGTGCTATTGTGTAGAGTGCTGCTCGGATCAAGGCAAGTTACATCACTTGTTCATAATTTTGTCCCAGTTTTGATTCTATGCATGTGATCTTCAAAATTCTGTAGTATGCATGTGTAGGATATTCTAGTAGAATTTCTCCTTAGTATTATTTTGCAAGTGCGATGATTTTGTAGTATGCCATGAGTAGCTCTATACTTAGGATTTTACCTCCTAATAGGTTACCCCTGTTTTTGCTAAGTATTGCTTGCTATGATATATATACAAAGTACCGTTGGGGGGTTTGAAAGACAAAGAATTTTTCTAAGTATAAAGGCTCTCTAGAGAAAACTTTCTCCTCAAATCCACTTCAAAATAAAACTAAGTTTTCTTCTGGGCGGAATGGTTGTCGGGACAACGAGTGAGATTTTGGTGGAGGACGGCCGCCCAGGAATCAAAGAAGTCTGCCATGTTTCAGAATTCAGAAGCTTTCAGTGCAACCACAATACATTATGGGCTCTGTCTTGGCCTAGTACTTAGTGGGAAACCTCACCTGGGTACCAACATTTGGAGGTTCTTGGCACGGTTGGATCCAGAAGGTAGAGGGGCTACTAAGGGAAAGCCTCGCCATGGTCTTGTCTGTAAAAGGACTTGATCGTGGATTGTGGGTAAAGTGCACAAACTCTCGAGAGTATTGCAATCTGATCGATTAGCCCTGTTCATGGTAACAGAACAACAATGAGCGTCTGAAGGATGAAGCCTCTGAAGGATATTCCTCTCTCTTTTCTAAACAAAGTTTTAAAAACCCCATGGCGTGAGTAATATCGCCAATGGGTGGGAATTTGGGAACTTGGTGTGTAATATCCAAGTGTCACTTGGTGCGTAATATCCAAGTGTTTGGTTGTTTGGACACTTGGTGCATAATATCCTCGTGCGCCACTCGACCTTATGTTATCTAAGAAAATGTTTACAAAGTAGGACAATCCTCTCTTGTTCTCTCTACTTAAGGCTACAAACAAAGATCATGAATAACATGCATTGAAAAACTTTGTTTGTTTCACATACAGAAAACATGGCATAGTGGCATTCAGCTTGTCCCTCATGGAGTAGCAAATAGATGCATATGACACCTTCAAGGATCATAAGAGTGACTAGATACAAATAACACAAGAACAAGAAATATCAACAATATGCATCAATCAATAAGTTTTGGGACACTACACATAGAACTAAGAATGGCAACTATGCTCTCTTAACTGGTGCCTAAGGATAGAAGGTGGAGACTCAATATAATAGTGGAAGAAAGGCCCTCCATAAAGGGAAGAAGGGATTCCAAGTTTCAAAAAGAGCTTCCAAAAAATATGGTACTTGTTAGCTTTCAACCCTCATTGCCCCTATCATAAGCATCTCGAAGTGATTAAGGTTAAAGTGAGCAAACTATGGAGTATATGCTTGACAAAGTATAAGTTGGCAATCTCATGTCCCTTTAATACGAGGGTCGCACCTCATGCTACTCAACTTTAGTCACCTATAAGTTCTTGTGATAGTAAGTACATGTGTATCATAGAGAACCACCAACAGGGTACCCCTTGCACATGGTACAAGAGCTATCCCATAACCAAAATGATAAGGCAAGCAGACAATGAGCATCTCAGTGATATTTTTATTTGCTATTGGCATATGTTTTTATTAGGATTCTTCACATATTGCTCATTATGGTGATGCTGCAAGTTTCCACCATGATTAGGCATGGCTTAGGATAGCGGCCTAGGCGTTTCTCTAACACAAAATACATAACTCCATGGACTTACAAGCTCCCTTTTTATTTCACACCGGCGACATCCATAGACAAAAGAGCATGATATCAACTGTGTACAAAGTACAAGTGCAATTTTGAAAATGTTACCCATGACAACATGGTTCTGCTAATTCCAACGTATAAGTGCGAGCATAGACAACATAGATGACACAACGGTTCAAGTTTATTAGGGGCAAGGAATATAAAGTGTGCCATCAAGTTCGTGAGAGCTTTAATCACTAAATTTTCACATAACAAAATACTTTTTAATTGGAAGATAGATGAAAACAAGAATATACTTGGAATGGTGTAACACACCATGCATAAGAATTTATAGTGGACACTTTAGAATAACTTCGTTTCTTGGGAGTTGGAAGCATGAGTAGAGCTTACTCATACAAGTGGAGGCTAGCAAAAGACTGTGAGTAACCAACTAAGAGAGCAATAATGGTCATAATCATGCAGAGCGACAAAACATTACTAATCAAAGCATAGAGTGGTACTACAAGTCAAGGACTAAATGATCATAGAGGCTATGGTGACTTGTTCATAGTCATAAAACAAAGTGTCTAGAAAGACCTGAGCTTTTTATTGATGAAGAAGGGGATGCCTTGGGCATCCCCAAGCTCTGACACTTGTACCTCTTGGATATTTCTTGGGGAGACACCGGGGTGTCATCCCCAAGCTTCATCTTTTGTCCATTCTTCATATCATTACATCATTCTTTCTCTACACCTAAATTTTTTCCTTCATACAAAACTTGACACAATCTTCATTAGCAACATTAGTGTATTCAAAAGATAATAGACCCTTGGGTTTAGCTTTAGAACAGCAAAAATTTCACTAAAAACACAAGCTACTGTAGCAACTCTTTCAAAAAGGTCTTCCCAAAAAGAACCCAAAAAGGAATCAATAAGAAGCAAATGTAAATAATGGCAGAAATCTGTCAAAACAGACCAGCAGGTAGAAACTGATTTTTTGAAGACCTTATGTTGCTCAAATCAAAAAGTGTTGCACTAAGGAAAGTTATCTAACATACTGGGGGATTTATCGCCAACTTTCAGATCAATCCGACATATAGAGACTCCTCACGATTTTTTATGGTGGAGGACAGAAATCTGTTTCGGGACAGCAACTCCCCAAATCTTATTTCCCTCTCATTATAGGTCATTCTTGGCACAAAAAGCAAACAAAAAGGATAAGAAGAGGTCATTACTGAAGTAATAACTTCCAATAGTCAAGGAAACTCTTGGGTTATCTCCCAACAATTACTTTTCTTTAACGTCTTTATGTTAGGCACAAGAAGCAAGAAATAAAGTATTTTCAAATGAAGAAGCATTAACATAAAACCTTGATTTCAAAGGAGGAGCGCAAAAAGCAACTTCTCTCTCCTCATAGGGAAGTGTTAAACACCTTTCTTGAATGGAAATTGATATTTAATGGTACCTTCTTTCATATCAATGATGGCACCAACAGTTCTAAGAAAATGTCTTCCCAAAGTAATAGGACAAGAAGCATTGTATTCAACGTCCAAAACATAGAAATCAACAGGGACATAAGCATTGTTAACCATAATGAGAACATCATTAACACTCCCCATGAGTTTCTTCTTAGCGTTATCATTAAGTGGGACATCCAAACAACAATCTTCCAAAGGTGGCAAATCAAGCATTTCATAAATCTTCCTAGGAATAATAGAGACACTAGAACCAAGATCACATGAAGCTTTGAGATCAAAGTCATTCACTTGCATATTGATAATGGGTTCCCAACTATCTTCTACTTTCCTAGGAATAGAAGTTTTGTGTTTTAACTTCTCTTTCTTAATCTTAACAAGAGCATCTGTAATGTGTTTGGTGAAAGCAACATGCATATCACTAGCATCAGGACTTCTAGCAAGTTGTAGCAGGAACAAAATCACTTCATAAATATTGCAGCCGTCAAGATCAAAATCAAACTTAGCATCACTAGTAGTAGACTCATTGGGCTTAGGCATTGTTGGAGGAGGAATAGGGACTTCTTGTGGTTTATTGGTATCCATATTAGTGGTGATGGTGCACACACTATTGTTTCTATCGATTTCAACTTCCCTTTCCCACTTAGCATGAAGTTGGGCTAATAGTCTAACATTTTCATCAATAGTAAATTGTATGGCATGAGTAGCACCAAAGGTAATTTCCATGGTTTCAGTTTTAGCAGTCATTTTATTAATCAAAGAGGACTATGCTTCAGACAAAGAGGAGATATTTTTCTCAGCACTCAAAATTTTTGACTATAAACTAGGAATTTCTCTATTCATATTCTCAAGATGATGACTAATGTTTTTCAAGATAACAGATTGTTCTTCCATAGTTTTAGTGAATATCTTGTTTTGCTCATATTGCATCTGCATAAAGTTTTTAGTGGATCTTTCAACTTCTAGAATCATATCTTCACTAGGCATTCCAGATCTACAATGATAAGAATTTCCATTATTAGGAGGATAAGGCCTATAGTTATTACCATAAGTATTGTTGCCAAAATTGTTGTTTCTAATGAAGTTCACATCAACTTGCTCTTCTTGAGCAACCAAAGAGGCTAAGGGAACATTATTTGGATCTAAAGGAGCTTTCCCATTAACAAGCATAGCCATAATAAAATCTATCTTATCACTCAAAGAGGAGGTTTCTTTAATAGAATTTACCTTCTTACCATGTGGAGCTCTCTTAGTGTGCCATTCAGAATAATTAACCATCATATTATCAAGGATTTTTGTTGTAGCACCCAAGATGATGGTCATAAAGGTACCTCTAGCAACTGAATCCAACAGGTTTCTTGAAGAGAAGTTCAAACCTGCATAAAAAGTCTAGATAATCATCCAAGCAGTAAGTCCATGAGTGGGACAATTTTTAACCAAAGATTTCATTCTTTCCCAATCTTGAGCAACATGTTCATTATCAAGTTTTTTAAATTTCATAATATCACTTCTCATGGATATAATCTTAGCAGGATGGTAGTCCTTTCCAATAAAAGCATATTTGCACTTAATCCAAGAATCAATACTATTTCTAGGCAAGGATAGCAACCATTCTTTAGCTTTTCCTCTCAAGGAGAAAGGAAACAACTTGAGCTTAATAATATATCCATCTACATCCTTATACTTTTGCATCTAACAAAGTTCAACAAAGTTGTTGATATGGGTAGCAACATCATCAGAACTAGCACCAGAAAATTGCTCTCTCATCACAAGATTCAACAAAGCAGGCTTAATTTCATAAAAGGTAGCATCAGGAGCAGGTGGAGCAATAGGAGTGCTAAGTAAATCATTGTTGTTTGTGCTAGTGAAGTCACACAACTTGGTGTTCTCAGTAGAGTTCATTTTGGCAAAAGTGGAGCAAGCTAAAAACAGCAGCAGCTAGAGCAGGAACTAATTTTTTTTGTTTTTGATAAGAGAAAGCAAATCTAAACTAATTTTTTGGTGTTTTTGATAAAAAGAGGAAAACAAAACCAAGAAAAAGAAACTAAGCAAACCAAAAACAAAGTAAAGAGAAAGGTTGAGGAGGACTCCCCTTGTGAAGACGTCCTTAGCCTCCCGACATGGCCTTGAAAAATCTTGATGGCGCTGCATCAACGTGGAGCGCTTCGTCGGGAAACCCCAAGAGAAAGGTATAATGCAGCACAACAGCAAGTCTTCCCTCAGTAAGAAACCGAGGTTATCGTACCATTAGGAGAAAGTAAACGTCTCGAAGGTGTTACAAGCAACATGGAAACCTGCACAACACAAACTCAAGACTTTGCCCCAACTAACAGTGAGGTTGTCAATCTCACTGGTTGATGTAACAAAGGATTAACTGTATGGTGTGGAAAGTGATGATGGTTTGCATCAAGTAAACATTAATAGTGGAAGATGTATCAATGGTAAAGATTTGAGTAGGGTCCATACTTCACTAGAGGTGTTCTCCTTAGATAAACAAACATGCCATGCTGGGTAAACAAACTACAGCAGGGCAATTGACAGGACTGAGAAAGGCATAACAATGCAATACTAGACATAAAGATCCTATGAGATTTGATTGGGCAGTACAACAAGATACATAGACCGCCATCCAACTGCATCTATGACTAGAACTCCACCTTCGGGTTATCATCCGAACCCCCTCCAGTATTAAGTTGCAAGCAACAGACAACTCCTTTAAGCAAAGTGTGTAAGGTAAACAAACCACTTGTTCCATGAACAAGAGACCGTTGTTTTCTCCCTAGTGGCAACAACACATCTACAACCTTAGAGATTTATGTCACTTCCCTTGATTAAATAGAGGCATGAACCACTATCGAGCATAAATACCCCCTCTTGGAGTCACTAGCAACTACTTGGCCAAGATAGCTACTAACAACGGAGAGCATGCAAGATCACAAACAACACAGACATGATAGAATCAATAAGATAAAACCATTAATCAATCTGACATAGTAACCTCAATATCCATCGGATCCCCGCAAACAAAACATCCATGATTACAAATAGATGAGATCTTGATCATGAACGGAGCTCACAAGATCTAGACATGAAAGCACGAGGAGATACAACCATATAGCAACTACATGGACCCGTAGTCCAAGGTGGAACTACCCATGCTTCATACCGGAGGCTGACATGATGAAGAAGAAGGCCTCCGGGATGATCTCCCCTCCGGAAGGGTGCCAGGAAGAGCTTCATATCCCCCCGATCTAGGGACGATGGTGGAGGCGGCTACATACGTTTTCGTGGAATATTGGTCAGGTTCGTAGGGTTTAGGCATCGGGGGCTTCTTATAGGCGAAGAGGCAAGGCTGGGAGGCGTCCACGGGGCCCACACCCTGCCCAGGCGCGGCCCAGGGTGGGCCCGCGCTTGGGGGGGTAGAGCCTCCCTATGGCACCCCTCCGTCTCTCCTCTGGACTCCGTGTTCTTCTCGGTGAAATATTGACTTTGGCTTTTGTCCTGTCCAATTCTGCGAATATTTCCTTACTAGCTTTTCTGGATCCAAAAACAGCAGAAATCAGGCAACTGGCACTATGGAAACTTGTTAATAGGTTAGTACCAGAAAACATATGAAAAGTACCTCAAAGTATGGACAGAGCAAAGCAAAGTAGATACTAAACAAGCATGGAACATCAAAAATAATATATACATTTCCGACGTATCAGTGCGCCATGGATAAGTACACATGGGGCAACCTTCTTACGTGCACCACGGATATGGGCCCTGTGGATAAGACTTTTCCCACTAGTGTAAAACACCACTCCCTATGCATCCTATGGTGCTACATCATCCCCCTACATGCCGAACTAGAATGATGGTGGCTCTCACTTCATGCCGATGTCGGCTCTTCTGCCGACGCCACCAGAGCAGCCGACTCTCATGTCTACACCGACCACTACTTCGACTCTGATCTTGGACCAAGATGCTTTTCTACAAACCATGAACAACTTTTATTCTCAAGGGAACTCAGGTACGGATTGGATTTTCGATTTTGGTGCTTCTAGTCATATGTCTACATCAAGTAATTTGCATTCTTCTTCCACACCTTCGTATTTTATTTCGATTACTCTTGGTGATGGATCATCTATTCCTATTTATTGTGTCGACCAGGCTCAAATCCAATCTCCAACCAAACCTTTGACTTTGTGATGTTCTTGTCGCTCCCGCTCTGATGAAAATCTGATTTTTGTTTGCCAATTCACCTCTGACAATCATGTTTCTGTCAAGTTTATCTATGAAGGATTATCGGACCAAGGATGAGATCGCACGCTTCAATAGCTCCGGTGATCTATATTCCCTCCATGGTGTCCCTACCGCTGCACCTCCCACATGCATGGTGGCCTCTGTTGATCTGTGGCACCAACGTCTCGGCCATCCCAATAATAATGTGTTACCAACACTTCTTAGTGATTTTTCAATACCTTGTAATAGAGATTCTCATAAACCTTACATTTGTCGGTCGTGTCAACTAGACAAACATGTTCATCTCTCCTTTAGTTCCTCTCAATCTTCTAGTTCTTTTCCTTTTAAGTTACTCCATTATAATCTCTGGACATCACCAATAGAAAGTGTCTCTGGTTTCAAATATTATCTTGTGATTCTTGATATGATTATATACATTATGTTTGGACCTTTCCTCTATGCAACAAATCTGATGTTCACAATATTTTTCATAACTTTCAGCGGTATGTTTATGTACACTTTTTCCTCCCTATAAGGTTCATCCAATGTGATAATGATCGTGAATTTGATAATCTTAAATATTGCAATTCATTTCTTCAATATGGTATCCTCTTATGTTTCTCATGTCCTTATAACTCTCCTCAAAATGACAAGGCCAAGCGATCACTTCATACTCTCAATGACATCACCCGCAACCTCCTTATTCAATCTTCTATGCCTATGAAGTTTTGGGATGAAGCCGTCCACATGGCCCCATATTTACTTAATATTCGACCATCTAGAGTTAATCCAAAAACTACACCTTACTTCTCTTTATTTCTTTCTCATCCCAATTACTCCGTCATTTGAGTCTTCGGTTGTCTCTATTTCCGAAACTCAAATTCTACTTCTCCAAATAAACTTTCACCCCGTTCTATCCTATGTGTCCATCTTCTTTTTTTGACAACCACAAAGGCTATCGTTGTTTAGAACTTGTTAGTGGTCTTCTTCATGTGTCACCTCGTGTCATGTTTGCTGAAAATATTTTGCCTTTTTCCGAGCGTCAAACTAACGACTCACCAACACTCATGCCATCTCCTAGTCCTTCACGTTGCCCAAACTTACCCTTCTTTTACCAGCCAACTTCTTCCATAGATTCTGTCGTGGTAGCCAAAGCGGCTAAAATCTCTGCCGCGATAGCAGATCTTACCGCGACCATGTCTGCCGCGGCAGCGGAAACTGCTCAAAATCCTGCTGTGACAGACTAATAAAAATGCATCAACAATTTCAGCTTACCACCGTCCTCCAACCATATATAGTTTATAAAACCGGACCGGTGACCGAACCGACACGATTCACTGGTTTAGCTGCCGGTTTCCTCGGTTCAATGGTTGAACCGGTAAATGCCGTCCGCTTCATTCGTTGTGCCGAGCGCACCCACCTCTCCTCTTCCATCTCTTCTACTCACGTTCCTGCCCTTGCCAATGATCATACTATGCGCACACGTGCAAAGTCAAGTTTTCGCCTCTCTGCAAAAGATCATCTCAACCTTCATACATCTCTCTCTCTCGCCTTCCTCTCTTCCTAAATCTTACAAAACAGGTCTTCTTGATCCTAATTGGGCATCATCCATGAAAGATGAATATGATTCCCTTCTTCAAAACAAAACATGGAAATTAGTTCCCCGTCCTTCTAAAACAAATATAGTATCGGGTAAATGGGTTTTTTGACATAAGTTTCATTCTGATGGGAGTCTTGCACGTTATAAAGATAAATGGGTATACACCATTGATTATAATGAGACTTTCTATCCTGTTGTCAATCCTAGCACTATTTGCACTATCCAAAGTATTGCCGTGTATTCTTCCTAGCTATTCATAAATTAGATGTCAAAAATGCTTTTCTTCATGGATCTCTTCAAGAAATAGTCTATTGTCAATAACCTCACGGCTTTGGAAATTCCTCCTATCCTGATCATGTTTTTCTTATTTAGAAATCTCTTTATGGTCTCAAACAGGCACCACAGGCTTGGTTCCAATGCTTCTCCACCTATGCTCAAACCATCGGCTTTACTCTCTTACGTTCTGACATATCTTGACATGGTTATACCCTGCGGGTACACGACATTAGCATACCCGGTCCAGCCCAAGGAAGGCCCACAAGAATATATGGGTCCTATGGAGACTTTCGGGTGGCCTAAGCCCATGGCGTCTTTGGATACTTGGAGAGCAAGACTAGAATAGATAGAATATTCAAAGGGGCAAACCCTAAACTTGTAACCGACTCGATTTGTGCCTGGCACCTTCTCACCGCATACACACCTCCATGCCAGATTGCATCTGCGCACCCCTGTACTTTTCGGTTCCGCCGTAATCAAGAGCAGACAAGCAGGAGTAGGGTTTTCCCTCCGGGGGCCTGAACCTGGGTAAAGCTCGTGTCCCCTGGTTGCTTGTCTGTTAACCGTTCCGCGATCTCCAGCACCTCCATTTTCTCCAAAACCCAAGCTCATAACAATGGCAATTGACGAGTCGAAACCTCTTCAACTGGCGCCGTCTGTGGGAATCGGGGGCGCTGATTGTGCGATCGTGACGGTCCCGACCAAAGCGATCTATAACTCCTCAGCGACGGAGAGACATCTCCTCTTTGGTTCTTTCGACTTCACCACCCACTCGCTAGCCACCTTGAAGGACTTCGAGCCCGTAGGCGACGGGCTCGAGATTCTGTTCCGGAGCTTCTGTTTCTAGGTTGGACAGACTGGCACTCTCCGCATCCCAGAAAGGGTGCCACTGCCATCAATCAGGCCCGCCTTGTGTGCCCCGCATCCCAGCGTGCTATGCTCGTCAACGCTGACAGGCGAGTCATACAACAGCAGCAGCTGCAACTCAGATCTGTGCGCCCCCCCGTCGGATGAAGGAACCTACGGTTCTGGATCCGAAAGCTGCGGTAGCAGCGATCCAGTCCGAGGGTGCTACCAGTGCGCCATGGTCATCCAAAGTGACGTGGAACCACAACCACCAGGTTCTGGTGCCCAAGTACCGCCACCCAACCTAGAGGGCAAAAACGGAGGAAACGGGGGACAACCATCCCTCCCGGCCAATGAGGGCGACGCTGCCGCCTACAATCGGATCAACCTCAACGAGGATGGATGGAGCTAGGCACGCGAAGCCATAGCGGGCAACAAGATCCTACCCGTGAATTCTTCACGGGACCTGCTGATGGCATACCACCTCCTCCTCATTGGTGAACACAACAGGCAGGTGCAGCTGCAGGAGGAGCTCGACAAACGCAAACAAGCAACTCTGGAGTCTAGCGTGCAGCGAGCTGTGCTCTCTGCCGCTGGCGGCTCCATCTCACACGGCAACAACGACAACAAACATCGCTCTCGCATAGAGCACATGGATCCCGCTGCACGCCGCGAGGTCACACAAACCCTCAATACGTCCTTCATGGCGATGGATGCCAATGGAAACGTCATACCGAAGACACCGCAAGCTGCGATCATGGCACCCACCACATATCTCGCGTCCCATCCACCTGCGGTGGGGGACCCGAAGAGAGCTATGCACAAGTCTACACTAGACGGACTCGGACTCGTCGGAGCTACACTCCACGAGGAAGCTCCTACGGAGCCAAAGAAAAAGGCTACGGACAGATTCAACCATAGCCCCACACCCTCATCCGACGAGGAGGAAGACGAACATGATCTACCTCGACGACGCAAGAGCCCAAGACGTAGTAGCCGCGAGTACGACGCTCGGAACGACCTTGCCCAACGCAAGGTCGACAAGGCACGTGCCAAGTGCGCGTGCTCAACCGAAGACGAAGAGGACAACAATGAAGTACTCTATGGAGCTCGATGCTTCAGCATATCTGTTCGGCGAACGTGGATGCCGAAAAAATTCAAGCTTCCTTCGGACACTCCGAAGTTCGACGGGACGCAGGACCCGAAAGCCAGGCTCAGCGACCACCTGTCATCTGTTAAGATCCACGGAGGAAATAAGAACACCGCCCTGCAATGCCTTCAGCTGCAGCTGACAGGCGCAACACCAATCTGGTTAAGCAGCCTGTCCTCGGACTCGATCCGAAGTTAGGAGGAGCTAGCGTACAGTTTCATCTGAAACTTTAAAGGCACCAGCAAGAGGCCAGCCTCGATCGAGGAGCTCTGGGCCTGCACTCAATGAACGGGCGAATCCATTCGCTCGTATATATTATGCTGTCCAACATCAAGAACTCCGCGGCACACATCTCCGGGGAGAGAACGATTGACGCCTTCAAGGATGGCGTCAAGCGCCCGGAGTTCAAGGAGGAACTTGGGCGCGTCAAGCCCAAGACACTCGACCACCTCGTGGACATAGCCAACAGGTGGGCACATGGCGAGAATTCCCTCCACCGAGCACATTCAGATGAGGAAGATGGCTACGACCGTAAACGCGAGCGCCGTCTACGATGATCGCGACAGACCCGACATGGTTGTGGCTGGCTACGCTGAACGCCGCAACTAAAGTAACCACAACAACGACGGATACTGTGAAAGCAATTTCTGCGATGGAGGATGCACCACAGACGGGCGTAAGCGTCGCAAGCCCTCGACATACGAGCTGTCTGTCGGGACCTTGCACCATCCACTTCTACATCAACAAGAAGGATGGCAAAAGGAAGGCTAGCCACATGCTGAAGGAATGCCACGAGTTCCAAAAACTTAGCGAGGGTTTCACCCAGATGCGACGACAGATCCTGAACCCTGGGTTTGGACCCGCACCTGCACCAAGTGACATCGCCCACGGAGCTCCTCCACCACCACGCGTGGGACCTTCGAATCAAGCAATCGCACCCGTGCAAAACAACAGTGTAAACGGGTACCCCTTGCCGAAAGGGTCCCTGATGATCCAAAAAGGGCGCCCAACAAACAAGGTGCAAAAGAAGATCACCCGCCAAGTCAGCCTGGCTGTGACCTCTCCACCCGCCATCCGTGAGTACATCATCGGTTCGGAGTCCTGCATCACATTCAGTCGTTCGGATCACCCCCGCCAGATCCCTCGCCCAGGTCATGCTGCCCTGGTGCTTAAGGCGCAGATCGGAGGGTTTGAGATGAGTCATGTCTTCATGGACGGCAGCAGCGGCATCAACCTGATGTTCACTAGCACCCTAGCAGCAATGTGGATCCCGCTGTGCAGCCTGGAACAATCTGACACAACGTTCCATGACATAGTACCAGGGAAGGGCATATTTCCCCTGGGAAATATATGGCTCGACGTCATCTTTGGCAAACCCGAAAACTTTCGGTCTGAGCGGCTTGAGTTCGAAGTGGTGGACTATCCATCACAATACCATGCCATCCTCGGGCGCGTGGCATTCGCAAGGTTCCTGGCAGTACCACACTATGCGTACCTGCTACTCAAGATGCCAGGGACTAGAGGCATCATCACGGTCCAAGGCAGATTCACGCGATCCAACCACTGCGATAGAGACTTCAACAGAATCTCCTAGTCGTTCGGCATGCAGGAGGAGATCACAAGGCTTCGAGAGGTGACAGAAAACGGGGCACCCCCAGTCTCTAGGCAAAACGCGCCCGACATGTCGTTCAACTCAATAGTTAACACGAAAAAGGTGTAGATCCACCCAATGAACGCCTCCAAGACGGCGCTGATCGCCAATGACCTCAGCCCCGCATAGGAAAGCGTTCTTATCGAATTCCTCCGTGAGAGCTGGGAAATATTCGCCTGGTGTCCTGCGGATATGCTAGGAGTTCCCAGGGAATTCACCGAGCATGCACTCAATGTGTTTCCAGACGCCAAGCCCATCAAACAGTCCATCCGACGATTGTTCGAGCCACGCGCCGAAGCCGTTGGAGTCGAAGTCAGCAGACTTCTCGACACCAACTTTATCAATGAAAGCGAATGGCTAGCGAACACCGTGCTGGTCCCTAAAAAAGACACGGACATCCTGCGGATGTGCGTGGACTTCACGTCGCTCAACAAGCACTACCCAAAGGACCACTTCCCTCTCCCTCGGATCGATCAGATCATCGATTCGATAGCAGGATGCGAGAAACTCTCCTTCCTTGATGCCTATTCAGGCTACAATCAGATTCGGCTGAAAGTCGAAGACCAGGAGAAAACGGTGTTCATCACACCGTTCAGAGTATTCTGCTACAACACAATGCCCTTCGGGCTAAAGAATGCAGGTGCTACATACCAGCGGTGCATGCAGGCGTGCCTAAAGAGCCAGATCATCCGCAACATACAGGTCTATGTCGACAACATAGTAATCAAGACAAGGTAGGCCAAGACATTGATCGACGATCTCCGCGAGACGTTCAACAACCTCGACCACTACAAGATCAAGTTGAACCTAGAAAAATGCGCTTTTGGCGTCCCATCTGGCCAACTACTTGGCTACTTCATCTCCCAGCGAGGGATCGAGGCAAACCCGAAGAAAATCTGGGCTATACTGTCCATGGAAAAGCCGAAGAACCTCAAAGGTGTCCAGCAGCTAGCTGGGCGCATCGCGGCATTGAGTAGATTCATCAGCCGCATGGGTGAGACGGCCCTACCTTTCTACCAGCTGCTGCGCAAAGCAGAAAAATTCGAATGGACACCAAGGCATCGACACATTCAAGATCTGGCGATCGCTTCCACCTCGCCCATCCTGGTCACACCAAAGGAGCGCGAGCCTCTGCTGCTATACATAGAAGCGACGCATCAGGTGGTAAGTACCGTACTCGTGGTCGAATCACCCAAAGATGGCAAGACCCATGGGGTCTAACGCCCCATCTACTACCTCAGCGAGGTATTGACGCCAACAAAACAGAGGTACCCTCACTACCAGAAACTCGCCTACGGCGTGTTCATGACGGCTCGTCAATTGAGCCACTACTTCCAGGAGCGTCAGGTAATGGTCGTCAAAGAGGTGCCACTATCCAACATCCCGAACAACCTGGAATCTACCGGACACGTAACCCTGTGGGGCATCAAGCTATCCCCTCTAGACATAGTCTACGAGAAGCGCCATGCGATCAAATCTCAGGTCCTCCCTGACTTTCTCGTCCACTAGATGGAGCTCCAGCTACCGGACACCCCAGATATGACACAGTCATGGACGATGCACTTTGATGGCTCCAAGAACGAGGCTGGAGCAGGATCTGGCGTCATACTGACGTCCCCGCAAGGTGATAAGATGAAATATGTCCTTCAAATGAAATTTCCGCCTCCAACAACGAAGGCGAATACGAGGCCCTCATCCACGGCATGAGGATGGCCAAGATCTGCGGCGCAACACGCCTAGTCATCTACGGTGACTCGAACCTCGTCGTCCAGCAGACGATAAACGAGTGCGACACACACGCCTCTAACATGATCGCGTACCGCGCGCTCTACAGCTCACTCGCAGGAGATTTCGACGGCTGCGAGCTTCGGCACATTGGAAGGGAAAGCAACGAGGAAGCCGATATACTGGCAAACATCGGCTCCACGTGCACACGAGTGCCACCACGCGTGTTCCTCGAGCAAATCTGTGTCCCCTCGATCAAATGGAAATTCCCCAAGGGATCACCCGAAGAAGCAGATCACCTGGGTGCTGCGCTACCCGAAGGATAGGAAGGACCCGAAAAGCTCGACATGGAGGTCGCGTTGGTCAACCTGATGCAGGAAACATGCCGAAGGCCATCTCGCTGGTCCAAGGCCTTCACCATCATATGTCGAGCTGTACAAGCGCATCATTTCGGGTGTACTCCAAAGGTGCGTCAACATCGGTGATGGCAAAATCATCCTCCAAGACATCCACGAGGGCATCTACGGCCATCACGCGGGCAGCCGTGCCCTCGTCGCCAAAGCTCTACGAGCTAGATTCTACTGGCCAACAGCCATGAACGATGCCAAGGACATCGTCCAGAGGTGCAACGGCTGCTAGAGGTTTGCGGATAAACCACACGCACCAGGGTCGGAGCTCAGGCCCATACCCTTGGTCTAGCCCTTCGCCCAATGGGGCCTCAACATGATAGGAAAACTGCCCAAATATTCGAAAGGATGCCACGTCTACCTCCAGGTCACAGTCGACCAGTTCACCAAGTGGATCGAACCTATGCCCGTCACCAACCAAAAGGGGAAAACGTCCGTCAAGTTTTTCGAGTCCATAGTCTATAGGTTCAGCGTGCCGCACAACATCGTCACGAATAACGGGTCGAACTTCATCTCCAAAGAATTACATGACTTCTGCGAAGGCCTTGGCATCAACATATCATACGCCTCCGTGGCGCACCAGCAAACCAACAGGCCGGTCAAAAAGGCCAACAGTCTCGTAGGCGGCGGCATCATCAAACTCCTACTCAACCCACTCGAACGGCTTGTGGGAGCCTGGGCAGAAGAGCTACCCTCCGTCCTCTGGAGCTTGCGCACAACGCCAAACAGCTCAACTAGCTACATGCCATTCTTCATGGTACACGGAGCCGAAGCAGTATTACCTGCGGAAGTACGCCATAAGGCCCGATGGGTCGTCTCCTACAGTGAAGCCGAATCAACGACAACACTCGAAGACGCCGTCGACACACTCAACGAGGCACATGACATCACCGCGGCTCGCTCAACAGTCTACCAGCAGATCCTCCGCAACTATCACAGCCGTCGGCTGCGCCCAAGGTCCTTTGTCGAAGGAGACCTCGTCCTACGACTCAATGAAGAGCGGTCGAAAAAAATCGAGTCACCCTGGGAAGGACCCTACATCGTCACCGAAGTCATCCCAGGTGGCGCCTACCGCCTCAAGGACGTCAAGTCCGCAGTCGCATACTCCAACCCATGGAACGTCGCACAATTGCGACGCTTCTACGCCTAGCTATCCCTCTTTACTTTCAATAAGGCTACTCAGCAAAGGCTACTCAGCCGAACAATGTAACTCCTAGTTACGATATGAATAAAAGCTAAGTGTCTCGCCCGAAAATTTATCCTTTCTCTTACGTTACTTTCTGTGACAACACACTCGGGGGCTCCGCCTCACCTCACGACTTCGTCGACTGAGTATAACGCATGTAAACCTGAGTAGCTGACCACGTCAGGCTAACAAAAAGGGCATGCATACAACCAAGAACCACGTGCTAATACAAATAACCTTTACAACAAAGGCCAAAACAAGCCCACTCGAAATATATACAAGTTTTACATCTATCTTTTTTACAGGGCATACCTATTCTGAAGGATCACATGCGCCCAACGCTCAAAAAGATCTACAATCTCTTCGGCATATTGCCTAACAACAGCGTAATGTGGGCGTATGTCCCATAGGACACTATCTGGTCGAGGGGGCGGCCCATCCGCCACAGCCGCAAGATCAACATCAGGACCATGCAGCCGAACAAGCGAAAGGGCGGCCTTCACCCCCGCAACCAGCTAGTGCCGCACCAACTCCCTAATGTGACCCACATCTCGAAACTTCGCCAGCAAACCCCATAGAGTCGAAGGCGCCTCATCAAGGGGAACATGACATACAAAATCGATGCCAGGGAAGGATTCACCTGCCTTAGCACCCGCGACACCTGATGAGAATGATCCTGCACAGTCGCAAGGACAGTGGCCCGATCGCGGTCCATCTAGAAAAATCCGTCGGCTTCCATATCCTGTTCGGTTAGGAAATTGATCCGAACTGCAACGCGCTCCTTCTCCCTCAGAACAAGGTTGGCACCTGCAGAAAGTACAGAGTAAGATGACACGCAAGCAAGGAACATCCTAAAACAAGCAGCAGCTCAAGAAAACTTACATTGTAGCTGCTCGGCCAACTTTCGTAGCTCCCCCATCAGATACTCCTCCCTGATGGCAGCCCGCTCAGTCTTCGACTTCCACACGTCCGCGTGGCCCTGAACGCTAAGGATCTCCTTTTCCAATCTACGGACGCGATCACAAAGAAAGGCAAGTTGCGACGCATCATCCAAAGATGGTCGCGGCTGAGGAACAGTCAGAGTATTCACGAGAGCCTCACCCGAAGGTCCCTAAAGGAAAACAAGCAAGAATATGAACAACACATGTCTGGGGCAAAAGCTCGAAGCATCATTTATATCCATCAAAAGCCACTGCGTGGCACAAGGATACATTGTTCATCACCAAAAGCATACATTACAAAAGAAGGTACACTATCCTAGAGCTACAACAACGAAGCCTAAGCAGCCGCATCCGGAGTGGCCTTGGAGCCCGAGTGCCTGCCCCTGCCTTCTCCTTGTTGCCTTGCCGCATAGTCTGCGAGCAGGTCGATAAGCTTTGGACCATACCGCTTACAACGAGAAGCAAAGAGAGCAAAGGCTACCTCGGAACCGTCGGGAGCTGTTGGCATCTGGGAAGTGACCTGATGAAGATCCAACTCCACTCCGAACGCCATGGCCATCGCCAGCCCCATGGAAGCGTCGATGCCCTTCTGCTTGCGCTTGTAGGCCGCAGGAGCATCCTCTGATAGCGCATCCGCTAGAGAATCAACATCCCTCAAGTGCAGCGCCCTTGGGCATGATCTCCTTGTAGAACCGCTGGAGAACCTCCTTGGCCTTGGCAAGAGAGCCAGCAGTACTGCCGCAGCGATCTTCGACCGCTGTGGTGGCATCATCCAAAGCACTCCTGTGCTCCAAGACATTGCGATCAAATGCAATTCCTGAAGCATCTGGCGCAAAACAAGAACAAAAAGGAGCCAAATAAGGACATGGCAAAAAATGCAGTCGAAAAATCGAGCAGAATAGTTACAAGCAAGGCACATACCAGAGAAGGCCTTGGTCGTAGCCATCAGCTTCTCGGCCACCTCCTTCTCGCGTGTAGCCGCAATAGTTGCGAGCTGCTCTTCGCGATCTGAAGCTTCTCGCTGCAGGCGCTCCTTGGCCGTGGTGGCGTCAGCCAGCTCCTGCTGCAGGCGCTCCTTCGCCTCCACGGCATCCGCCGCCTGCTTCTTCACACGACCAAGGCTCTTTTTGAGTGCTTCCAACTGACGAAGGGCCACCTTATTCTCATCTACCAAGTGTCAAGGACGCACATGAACAACGCAAGCTACATTCAGGCAACAAGTAACAAATATAAGAGTGAGAAAGGAACGTAACTTGGAGCTGCTTTGTCGTGGGAATGACCACGGCAGATGCTGCAATCGGCAGCGAGTAGTAGAACATGGGGCAAGGGCGGCCAGCCATCTGCGGTGCGAGATGAGGGCAGAGACACAAGGATTTACCCAGGTTCGGCCCCCCGGAGGGTAAAGACCTACTCCTGCTAGATTGTATTATGGTGTGAGTACAATGGGGCGAGTTCGGCGGCTAGGCAGCGAGTCGCTTGGGTGTATGATGGAACGTACATCTACGCACCCTCTAGGGAGGTTTATATAGACTCACCCCTAGGGTTTACAGATCTCAACCAAATTAGTTAAGGTTTCAGCAATCGTTTAACCTAATCCGACTGGGCCAATCTACGCTTCTGGGCCTTTAGCTTCCAGTCACTTGAATCCACGCCAGGCCTTGATACGCCGTCATCCGCAGCCCACTCGCCAAACATGTGGGCGGTCGAACGTCTCATTGGGTATACCCCGGTAGGCATATCCCCATCATGCTTCATGCTGACTTCCAGCGCCAGATGCTACTGAATAATCATATTCGCACTTTGCACAAAGGGCTATGGAAAAAAGCAAGAGCAAAACAATCAAGAGAGAATCAAGAACAAGGCTCAGGGGCTGCACCCTGAAAACGAGCAAAAAATGTCGAACAAAACGACCCAAAACAGGCTTGGGAGCTCCCCCAGGAAAAAACAGGAAGAAACAACTTACATGCTCAGACGGGGACTCCGAAGGTCCAGGTGCAGTCTTCTGTGTGACGACCACTCGAGCCTCCTCCGGCGAGTGGTTCGGAGCAGCGCCCTCAGAGGTGGCCACCGTCTGAGAGAGAGGGGCCGTCGACTTTGACTCCCTAAGAGAACCCTCCGACGAGTGGCTACAAATAAAAACATCCATCAAAAACAAGAAGACAAGAAGGAAGAAAAACATGAATGAAAAGCATCCGAAGGTACTTATGATTTGATGTCGCTAAAATCAAAGACGGGCAGCGCCCTCTCCTCTTTCTTCTTTTTCTTGGCCGGCGGCTGCGGTGCCATAGCCCGTAGAGGCACGGCCGGAAACGGTGAAGAGGAAGCGCCGTCATCTCCGCTGTGGCAGACCAGGAAAGGCGGGTCCTTAAGCGTCGGTGGAGTCAAGGCATCCGAAGACTCGCTCGAGCTCCGTGCCCGCTTACGGGTCTGCCCCTCACTCGCCTCGGGGGCTTCCTAAGTTGGCGAATGCGCCAGAGGAAGCTAGGACTCGGAGTCCACAACTTCGTTGTCCGGTGCAAAAGAAAACTTTTCGGGAAGTGGAGGCACCATGCCAGCCACCTTGAGCTCCTTCACAATGAATACATCAAAGTTTAGTACAAGAAATCATAAAGAAACGCACTCGAAAAGGCGCAGCGCGAACGTCGCAAATCTACACCTGCAGAACTGGTCATGCAGCACTGAAGGGGGACGTCAACGACTTCCCCGGAAGATCCTCATCGGACTTGTACTTTAGCAGTGGCCGAAGAACTCTATCGAGGTCCCCCCTGGAGAGCTCCTCAGCCGAAACTCTTGTCGTGTCGTGGCAGCCAGAGTAAAGAAACACCGGATGCTCCCTCGCCTGGAGTGGCTGCACCCGACGTTTGAGGAAGGTGCGGATGATTTCCACACCATTCACCTCCTTCTCGGCAACCATCTGGAGAGTTCCTATACCTCCTCCACCTCGCCCTCCAGGACATAGTTCTTCCAGGATCTCTTCGGCAAGATTTCCTTAGTAGAGTCGAAGGGGGAAAGGCCGAAGTTTTGCCCTTCCACTATGGAGTCGCAGATATAAAACCACTTACTCCACCAGTATTGGACGAACTTAGACATTGAGAAGGAGAAGAAGAGAACAGAAGATCAAAGGGAAATAATGCAGCCGCCGAGCAGGTAGACCCCACCAGTGCTAGACTGCCTCTTCACGGAATAGAGCTTCCGGAAGAGGCCAAAGTGCGGCTCGATACCGAGCCATCACTCAAAAAAAGTAACAAAGCAGGCGATGTGGAGAAGAGAATTGGGCGAAAGATGATGGAGTTGGATGCCATAGAAAAACAAAAGTCCATGCAGAAAATCATGGACTGGGAAAGAAATAACACGAAGAACGAAGGCGACAAACATCACCAGGAACCCTACAGGTGGGCGAGTAATTACCTCATCGCCGGGGATTTTGACGGCCTCCTTATCCCGCGGGATTAAACCCGCATCACGCAGCTTGCGCAGGTCACCCTCGCGCGTCTCCGTGCACCGCCACCCACCATCGGTGATGCGAGCGGTGGTGGTGCTGTTCTTGCCACCGGCAGCAACACTTGATCCCGCCCCGGCGGAGGCTTTCTTTGACTTCACCATCGTGGCGCATAGACGGCGGCGGTGTGCGCGCAAGAACAAATAAAGGAAAGATCGAAGAGCGTCCAATGCGCGCGAAAATGAGCTCGTGGAAATGAAGGCTGTGAAAGAAAATGGCAAAGGGTGAAAACAAACTACTTTTTCCCACAGTTATAAGGACGAAGATGACGAACAGGAACCGTTTATCCAGAAGCCCTAATGCCAGGGTCAGATCCAACCGTCCACGTGTCAACACAATAGCGAACCGTCGCCCGCACGCCGTCCATAACGCATGGAAACCGAGGGGACGCCATAATTCTCGCCACGTCTCTCACGACCAGTCAACTCCAAGTCAGAATGTGGGACCCACGTTCGTCCAGTCATGTCACCTCTGGCGCCGCAGACGGTTGAGGTCACCGATCGTCAGCACTGACATCATCACAACCATGCTAGCAACGGTTAGAAATCTTCGACTGATAACTAAAAGTACTCACTCGAATCTATGATTCGAGCAATTACTCGGGGGCTACTCCTACCAGGAGCGCTGGCCGCGAACCCAAAGAATGACTAAAGAACTACACCACTGCTGATTCTTCGAGTCCTACATCGAGTCTACGACTCCACTAAGGACTCGGGGGCTACTCCCATAGGGATTCTTGATTCAAGGACTCGAAAAATTTGTGTCCTACGACCTGAAGCTAAAAACGGCTGAACTAAAGTCTCTGCTCGAGTCTACAACTCGAACAGACACTCGGGGGCTACTCCCATAGGAAGCGCTGGTCGCGCACCCTATGAATCCTTGGACTATGATCCTTTGAATAAAAAATTCAAAAACTTTCTAACAACTTTGCCCCAACCAACGGTAAGTGAGAATCATCCTCCTTGGCCACCCGAAACACCTCCGCGGTGATAACATTTCGGATGTTATGTCTACGACGCAAACATAAGACCTGCAGATATCATCTGATGGCCTGGTAACGCACCTGACTACGCTATGCCAGTAAAAAACCGTGTCAATAGGCACGATGAAAATCCTGACAGACGTGTTGGGTACATCACTTGAAAACTACTGGGATTCGACTCCTGTAAAACCTCAGCGGCCAAGTCGAATTACGCTAGCATCCATTCCAGATTCGAGTCGAGGGACTCGAATCTGAAGAAGATCGTGTTGTTTTGTCCTAAGACAGTTAACTGGCCCTGATCCGTCAGGAAAGTCAGGCACACGCATCAACAATCTCAATGAAGTAAAGTCATTTTATTTCTCTTATGAACAGAAATAGCTGCACCCGAAAGATTGAAGAGTCCTTATCCGAATCTACGATTTGACTGAACACTCGGGGGCTACTGACATGGTTATACCCTGCGGGTACACGACATTAGCATACCTGGTCCATCCCAAGGAAGGCCCACAAGAATATATGCGGCCTGTGGAGACTTTCGGGTGGCCCAAGCCCATGGCGTCTTCGGATCCTTGGAGAGCAAGACTAGAATAGATAGAATATTCAAAGGGGCAAACCCTAAACTTGTAACCGACTCGATCTGTGCCTGGGACCTGCCTATCTCTATATAAAGGCTAGGAGGACACGACGAGGTGGGCACCTTCTCACCGCATACACACCTCCACGCCAGATTGCATCTGCGCACCCCTGTACTTTTCGGTTCCGCCGTAATCAAGAGCAGACAAGCAGGTGTAGGGTTTTCCCTCCGGGGGCCTGAACCTGGGTAAATAGCGTGTCCCCTGGTTGCTTGTCTGTTAACCGTTCCGTGATCTCCAGCACCCCCATCTTCTCCAAAACCCAAGCTCATAACTATGGTCATTGACGAGTCGAAACCTCGTCATCTCTCTCTTCACCTTTCATCATAACACTGACACTGCCTATCTCCTTCTATATGTAGATGATATTATTCTCACATCCTCTTCCCAACACTTTTATATCATATTATTTTCCTTCTTCACAAAGAATTTTCTATGACATATTTAGGTCTTCTACTTCACTTCTTAGGTATTGCTGATATTCGTGACACCTCTGGTGTCTTCTTGTCTCAACTTCAGTACACTCTAGATCTTCTTTCTCATGCTGGTATGCATGATTATCAATCTTCTTGTACCCCTATCGATACAGGTTCCAAACTTTCTTCTGAAGGTGATCCTTTCTCTGATCCCTCTCTTTATCGTAGTATCACCAGTGCTCTTCAGTATCTTACTCTCACTCGTCCTGAAATTTCTTTTTCTGTTCAACAAGCTTGCTTATTACATGCATGATCCTTGTATTCCACACTTCAATCATGTCAAACGTATTCTTAGATATCTCGAAGGCACCATCGAATTAGGTCTTCATATCAACAAGTCGTCTCCCTTTTCTTTGACATCATACTCTGATGTAGACTGGACTAGTTGTTCAGATACTCGTAGGTTTACATCCGGATTTTGTGTGTTTCTTGGTAACAATTTTGTATCTTGGTCTTCAAAAAGGCAGGTTATAGTCTCTCGCTCGTCTGCTGAAGCTCCGTATCGTGTTGTGGCTCATGCTGTTGGTTACACGGTTTGGTTGCGCCAGCTACTGTCGGAGCTTCATCGTCCCATCGAGCAAGCCACCATTATTTATTGTGATAATATTTCTGCTATTTACATGTCCAGGAATCCTATTCAACACCACCGCAGCAAGTATATGGAGATAGATATTAATTTTGTTTGCGATAAGGTAGCCTTGTGGCAAGTCCGAGTCCTCCATGTTCCAACTACAACTCAATTTGCTGATATTTTCACCAAAGGACTGGCTACAATTCCGTTTCAAGACATTCATTTCAGTCTCAATGTTGTCGAGCCTATCATTGATACTGCAGGGAGATGTTAGGATATTTCTTGTACAACACTTTCATGTGTTTGAGTCAGTTTTAATAGTCTAGGTCGGTTTGTATTAGGACTACATAATCTCTTCTAACCGGCATAATATTATTATCGATTATTATTCAATAAAATTCTACACTTTGGTTAAAAATGCAAAGTGAATTTGGAGATAGTTTCTCGCCCTAGGAAGCTCGGAGGTCTCGACATTCTCAACATTGATAATTTGCTACCATTCTTAGGATCCGTTGTCTTTGGCATGAATGGACCAATAAGTCCAAAAGCTTTGGTTTGATGACCCTAGCAATGACCAAGATAAACCTATTTTCGATGAGGCCACTTTTTGGTCACTGTTGGAGATGGAAAAAAAGCAAAATTTTGGTCCTCCCGTGGCTCTCCAGGCTTGGGCAAAAGTACATTACCCCCAATTTTTTGAGATCTCAAAGAAAAACAATTAAATGGTCAAGAATGCTTTGCACAAAAAAATTTGGTTCATTGATTTGACACAAGGCTTTGACGTTAAGCACATCCAACAAATTATCTATCTTTGTGAATTGCTTGCAATTTTCGATCTCACTATTGGAATCGAAGAGATTGTTGCTTGTAGGTTCACCAATGATGGAATCTACACCGCTTCTTCACCCTATAAAATACAATTTGAAGGGTCCACTCCTTCGTTCCTTGAAAACATGGTTTGGAGAACTTAGGCTCCAGCAAAATGCAAGTTTTTTTCTTAGTTATTCTTGCAAAATAAGATTTGTACGGCTGACCGTTTTGGCCAAATTATGGTAATTTATCCCTATGTAACCAAGTTCAAGAATCAACGCCTTACCTCTTTTTCAAGTGGCGCTTTAGTACCTTCATTTGAAATGCTATCCTTCCATGGTTTGGCCATCATGATATTGTTACATCCCTTAGGGAAAATTATGAGAGTGTCGAGGATTGGTGTTCAAAAAATGGCTTCGGGGCAAAATAACTCTAGTAAGGCGTTGGCCTCCATGCTAATGTTGGTGTCTTGGGAGGTTTGGAAAGAGAAAAATGCTAGGGTATTCCGGTACCATGCTTCCACGGGAACGACAATCATCATGGCGATCAAAGACAAGGCTCGGACATGGAGCATAACTGGGGCTAAACTTGAGTAATGTAATTCAAGAGAGAGTAGGCTTTTTTGTAAATCCCTAAGGCTTGTCCTAGGAACATATTCTAAACTTCATACTAATAAATGAAAATGGAAAGTATTTTTATTTGTTTTTAAAAGACGGAATACTTTTGTGAAGTTGGACTCCCTACAAGTTTTTGTTTGAAATTTCATGAACTGTCTTTAGTTGGATTGGTACATAAGAAAGTTTTCTCTAGTTCTTTGAATTACAAAAAACAAAGCTCTCTATAGAAGAAAAAACATATGAATACAATCTTCCAAAATGTGTATGGAATTTCTTTGAATCAGAGAGTTCACTAATAGTTTTTAAAATGAAGTAAACAATAACATTAACCCAAAAAACAATACCTATATGAAGTTCAAGAGACATAGTTTTCATCATAATTTTTCATCCCAATTGGATATGTCAATTGCTCGAGTCGAGCAAATATTTAAATGGTTGTCCATATAAGAACAAGATTATGTGTAGATCACATGACTTAGTCAAATATTTAAAGGATTTTATACAAAACTCATACATCCATGGTTATATTGGCACTCCCCTATGTGTACTTCCATAAGGCGTGCTCCTATCGAGTAAATTTTCTTCAACACATACAAAAAAGCTAAAAAAATAGTGCATGCAAAAACGAATTAGAAAGAGGAGGAAAGAGAGAACATTGGTAATGCAAAAGAGGAATTTGACACTTTCAATAACTATATTTGATTGTTCCCAGACTGATAGGGCTAAGAGGTTCATGTGAATATGCCCTTAGTACGGGCTTAGCATCCCTTCTTGGCATGATTTATGAATGTCAAACATACCACATCCAAAGGTCCATGATATAAGGATTGTGTTTCTCATTTGGTTTTGTCGATTATACTTGTAAACTGGTACATAATCTCCCTACCCCATGTGTATATATAATAGAACCCTAGTTTTGCGAAAACTCTAACTAATACACCATTTCCATGTCGCAACAAGCGAATATTATGAAGTATTCCACAGAGTTTCTTTAGTTTTATTATCTTGATAATCGCTAATGATGGTTGTCAATGTCAAGCTATTCGTTATTAGAGATAGGATCTAGATCAATCATGTAAAACCCCAATATGATGAGATATAAACCAATTCACATTCCTTATAGGTTCCTTACTTGATGTACATGAATCCTACAATATAAATAAACACTTGCGGCTCGATATGTACATCGATTAGGAACGCTTCCGATCCTTCGTAACACTCTGTGTTGTGCACAAGTAATCTTGTATGTCTTAGATTTTCTTGTATAATCTTGAGAAACTATGATCTTGTTCACAATTGTTAAATCTTGAGTAAATCCTCGAAAAACCCAACGAGAAACATATGAGGATACAATTATTCGACATGAGGCTAAATCTCCTTCAAATCGAGAGGAAAAATAAGGAGAAAAGGACAAAACATATAGTTGATCGTCTCCTTGGTAACTCATTGAGAAACAACTTTGAAAAGGAAAAACTCACCAGCGAGTTTAGATAACAATAAAAATGTCTTGTATACTTCCCCTAAAAACCCCAGTGAGAAAATATGAGGTATGATATAATCCTTTATCGATATTACCATATTAAAAAACTAGACGAGAACCTTGAGAGTGAACTGATAGAGGAAATCGTGCAATATAATATTTTAATAGGTTATAAGGAGATAATTCCCTGGTCCGTGAGAATCTTAAATTTATCTTATCGAATTTCATGAACATATTTCTAGATTGCCTATGTTGGCAAGGACTGTTGAATTATTAGGCATAATTTTCACAATTAATTCTATTATATAAATCATGACAACAGCAACTACAATCACGTGAACCTCTAATATACTAAATGTATTGATCAACATGAACAGTAGCAGATTATACGCACTAATAGCCATAGTAAAATAATAGATCTGTTGACGGTGTACGTACTGATCGGTTATCGATGTAGTCGCCGTTGGTGCAGTAGACTGACAAAGAAATCGGCGTTAAAGACGACGCGCAAGAGGTCCGGCTTAACGACCGGGAAAACGCGTCGTGATGACGAACTTGAGCAGTCACGCAGAGCGCTTTCCAAAAACCTTATTCGCCCTCTCCCGTATAGGATCACAAAGACGAGTGGTTCCGAAGACCTGCTCTCCCGACCACCGGTTCACGCCGGCAAACGGGATGAAGTAGACTACGGTGGCGGCGCAAGCAGAGAGGATGACAAAATCCTAGATTGGTTTTGGTATCGTACGTTGTGAAAGCCGCACAAGCGTTTATATAGAGCGGCTCAGAAATCCCGTACAGGACACGAAGTGGACCAAGCCCACGTCGCGGACGTTCGGGACAGTTACAGATAGCCCACGATCCGGGGCGACCCGAATCCGCGCTAACAATTGACACGTCTGTCTAATCGCAACCGCACACATTTTCCTGAGCAGCAAATAAAGCTCAGCTGGGAGAAGCGCTCAGCGTGGCAGATGGCATGAAGGCGACGGCGTCGTCGGAGGAGGAGCGCGCGTGTAGCTATCTTATTTTCACTCACTTACAAAGTGGTGCAATACTCCACCTTATAAGGTGGTGCAACTCTCCTTCAACTTTCCATGTGGGACTAAACTTTAGCTCCCATAGCTCTTGTCACACACATGTGAGCTGCCACCAACTTGGGCCAAATCACATATGGGCTTCCATATACATGGGCTTTGAGATTTAGAGAAAATCTAAAATCACACATGGGTCTAATGATTTATCCCATTATTTCTAACAATCCCCCACCAGATCTCAAATGCCCATTGGAAGATTTGCCAATCCTCGCTACTTGTTTATATACCAGTGTTTCAGCAGAGACTGTTAAGTTGAACTTCCGCCTAGAATCTTGAACTACGTCTATTAACAACTTGAACAATGAGCGAACCTTGAATTGCAAGTTTGGTGCCAATAGATTTCACTCAAAATCATAACTAGTACCTGGCTGCCAATAGCCTACCCCACGGGTTGGAGCATATGCGTCATACTCCCTGGTCTCTTCATGAGTTTATTAAAGATCACCCACCTCTCATAGACCGCGACGTTTACAGTCGAGCTCATATAGGTGTGTTCTTTCAAGAATGCCCTGTAGGACGACATCTTTGCTAGTTAAAGCCAAAAGAAACACATTAAGGCGTGTTGCCAACCTGCCTTACAGATTATGAGAGTTATGCATCTTCACATAGAGAGGGTTACAAAATACTTTCCTCAGTCCACCCACTAGCTTGTTCTTCCCAGGTCCTAATTCACGGGATCGCCGATCACATAGGTTGGGTTACCACTATGTGTGACATCCATGGGTCTCAACCCCATCTCCCTCGATGCACTTTCTATCACATTTCGTGATAGTCCCTTTGTAAAGGGATCTACCAGGTTTTTGTCTGTTTGATTATACGTAACAATTATTACTCCGGAGTTTCTCAATTTCCTGAAAGACTTCAAACGTCTCTTCACGTGTCTTGATGACTTCGCGTTATCCTTAGAATTGTTCACTTTGACAATAACAGTTTGGTTGCCACAATTCAAAAGGATTGCCGGCACAGGTTTCTCAACCACAGGCAAGTCCATCAAGAGCTCACGCAGCCATTCTGACTCAACAGTGGCTGTGTCTAAAGCAGTAAGCTCTGCTTCCATAGTTGACCTCGTCAATATGGTCTGTCTACGGGATCTCCATGGCACTGCACCACCTCCGAGGGTAAACACATACCCGCTCATGGCGTATAGTTCATCAACGTCAGAGATCCAGTTCGAATCACTATATCCTTCAAGCACAGCAGGGTGTCCTGAATAGTGAATCCCATAGCTCATTGTACCACATAGATAGCGCATGACCCTTTCAAGTGCATGCCAATGATCAATACCCGGGTTAGACATGAACCTACTCAACTTGCTCACAGCAAAAGAGATATCAGGTCTTGTAGCGCTTGCTAAGTACATGAGAGAACCAACAGCTTGTGAATATTTCAGCTGATCTGTTGGTTCCTTCTTATTCTTCCATAATGTCAAACTGGAATCATAAGGTGTTGGAGAAGTCTTGCCATCAGCAAAGCCAAATCATCTCAAGACCTTCTCAACATAATGAGATTGCGTTAAAGTAATCCCATTCTTGTTCTTAATAAGCTTGATGTTCAGAATCACATCAGCCTCTCCAAGATCTTTCATATCAAAACTCTTTGACAGGAAAGACTTGACTTCATTTATCACTTTCATGTTTGTACCAAAGATTGCAATATCATCCACGTACAAACATAATATAACGCTATCGCCCCCACCATGGCGATAGTAAACACACCTATCAGCCTCATTAATGACAAAGCCAGCAAAAAGTAGAGTTCTGTCAAACTTCTCATGCCATTGCTTAGGTGCTTGTTTCGGGCCATATAAATATTTTAATAACTTGCACACCTTTGTTTCTTCACCTTTTACCACAAACCCATCCGGCTGATCCATGTAGATCTCCTCTTCCAACTCTCCATTAAGGAAAGCTGTCTTCACGTCCATTTGATGAACGAGAAGACCATAAGAGGCAGCCAAGGACAGTAGTTCTCGAATGGTGGTCAGTCTAGCGACAGGTGAATATGTGTCAAAGTAATTTTCGCCTTCTTTCTGTGTGTATCCCTTAGCTACAAGCCATGCCTTGTACTTCTCAATAGTACCATCAGGCCTTAGCTTCTTCTTAAACATCCACTTGCAGCCCATAGGTTTGCAACCATAGGGTCGTTCTGATAATTCCCAAGTTCCATTAGAAAGAATCGAGTCCATCTCATTTTGGACAGCTTCTTTCAAATCATCTGCAACAGGAGATGCATATGCCTCTGCAATGGATCTAGGAGTATTGTCCACAAGGTACACGATGAAATCATTACCAAAGGATTTTGCAATCCTCTGTCTCTTACTCCTCGTGAGAGGTTCATCGTCATCCTTCTCAAGGACTTCCTCATGTGGTTTTTTAGAATTCTCAATAGATGCACTAGATTCAGGAAGTATTTCAGAAGAAATTCTACCAATGCTATGCATATCTTTCATAGGAAAAATATTCTCAAAGAATGTTGCATCACAAGATTCCATTATAGTATCAACACGCATATTAGGTACCTCAGATTTAACCACTAGAAATCTATAGCCTATACTCCATGGAGCATATCCTAGAAAGATACAATCCACTGTCTTAGGTCCCAGCTTGCGTTTCTTGGGAATCGGTATGTTGACCTTTGCCAAACACCCCCAAGTGCGCAAATACGAAAGTGATGGTTTTCTCCCAGCCTACTCCTCACAAGTGGTCTTTTCTTTTCTTATTAGGAACTCTATTAGGACATGACATGAAGTCAACAAAGCCTCCCCCCACCATGCCTTTGATAAACCAGCAGTGGCTAACATGGAATTCACCAAGTCAGTTATCATGCGGTTTTTCCTATCGGTAACCCCGTTGGATTGGGGCGAGTAGGGAGGCGTCCTCTCATGAATAATTCCGTGTTCCTGACAGAATTCTGCAAATATTTTGGAAAAATACTCACCACCACGATCCAACCTGAGACGCTTGATCTTTCTCTCTAGTTGATTTTCAACTTTGGCCTTATAGATTTTAAAGTAGTCTAAAGCCTCATCTTTAGTTTGCAACAAGTAAACACAGCAGAATTTAGTAGCATCATCTATCAACATCATGAAGTATTTATTTTCACCTTTTGTCAACACACCATTCATCTCACATATATCAGAATGTATGAGTTCTAGAGGTGCCAAGTTTCTCTCCTCGGCAGTCTTGTGAGGCTTTCGAGGTTGCTTTGATTGCACACAACTATGGCACTTAGAACCTTTGCCAATAGTGAAATTGGGAGTTAAACTCATACTGGACATCCGAGACATCAAACCAAAATTAATGTGACATAAACGAGAATGCCAAATACTGGTATCATCATTAACATCACCACAAATATGATTCACGGATTTATTACAAAACTCTGAAAGTGAAAACCGGAACAAGCCTCCGAACTCATAACCTTTACCAATAAATTGTCCATGTTTTGAAACAATGACTTTATTGGACTCTAACACAACCTTAAACCCATCTCTACATAGAAGGGAGCCACTAACGATATTCTTGTTCATAGTAGGGACATGTCAGACGCTCGCCTGCACGATCTTTCCGGAAGTAAACTTCAGATCCACCGTGCCAACACCACGAACAGAAGCATGTGATCCATTCCCCATTAGGATGGCTGAATCCCGAGCGACCTGATAAGAAGTGAACATAGAGATGTCAGCACACACGTGAACATTAGCACCCGTATCAATCCACCAACATGGTGATTGAAATACTGAAAGAACAGTAAATAAATTACTGTACCCATTAGTGTTGCTAGTGGTCACGACGTTGACAATCTTCCCACCTTTTCCTCTGCTATCTGCACGAACTGGGCAGTCCTTGGAAAAGTGGCCGAGCTCTCCACATGAATAACAATGTAGCTCGGCCTTGTTCAGCTTCTTCTTCTTCTTTAAGGTCGTAGTCTTTTCAGGCTTGTTGAACGAGGGCCTATAGTTTCCTTTGTTCTTGCCGAAGGTCTTCTTCTGCGCCATGTAGGCGCTAGACTGACCCTCGCCTCCTCTCTCAGCAGTGTCCTTAGCCCGAGCCTTCTCCTCAACATCAAGAGACGCTATCAGGTTTTCAACCGATATCTATTGTCTCTTGTGTTTGAGAGTTGTGGCGAAGTTCCTCCATGAAGAAGGCAACTTTGCAATAATACACCCAGCCACAAACTTGTCGGGTAATATACACTTGAGGATTTCAAGCTCCTTGGCAAAGCACTATATCTCATGAGCTTGCTCAACTACAGAACGGTTGTTAACCATCCTGTAATCATGAAAGTTCTCCATGATGTACAACTCACTGCCAGCATCTGCTACACCGAACTTAGCATTCAGTGCCTCCCAGAGATCTTTTCCATCTTTGATGTGCATATACACATAAAATAGCTTGTTGTCAAGAACACTCAGAACGGATCCCACAAAGACAAGATTGGTTTCCTTGAACTTGTTCTGAATCTCGTCAGATGTAGTTCCTTCAGGTAAACCCTCACTGGCCTCGAATACTTTCAGAGCTTGCAGCCACATAGTGGTCTTATACTGCCACCTCTTAAAATGAACACCGGTAAACTTTCCATGTGGGACTAAACTTTAGCTCCCACAACTCTTGCCACACACACATGTGAGCTGCCACCAACTTGGGCCAATCACATATGGGCTTCCACATACATAGGCTTTGAGATTTAGAGAAAATCTGAAATCACACATGGGTCTAATGATTTAGCCCATTATTTCTAACAAGGACTTCGTAAATAGTGTAAGAATTTCTCTACTTTGTTGGTCATTTTCTGGTGTATGTATTGGTTCCATTTTTGATCCTCTCTTTAGTTGTCTATAGAATTGTGACATGTTTATAGACGCCTCTACGCACTGCAGCAATTGGCAAGAGATGTTTTTCGTACATGGATGCCTACATACTCTCCAGTCGGCCGTCCACCACACATGAGTCATTCATGTACTCCTTCTGTCAAAAAGAAGATGTTGCAGATTTTTTTAAATTCACATGTTTGTGTTATACTTTTTTAATTGGGACGGAGGGGTACTTATATTTCTAGTCATTTTACCTCTTTCTTGCTATGCGGCTATATTCATCCTAGATATGCAGGTATCCTCTTGATGCGAACATTTGAGAATAGTAACAGATTCGTTCACAAAAGGACATGTTTAATATAGATAACAAATATAGCTATTTTTTAAATAATATGAATTTTTAATTAATTTCACGAACAATTCAAAAAATCAAGAATTACCAAATGTAGCGTGTGCCATGCCCCGACTAACCTATGATTAGCCCGGAAGCCCTCCGAAACCTGCATGGATCATGGGACGTGTTATCTTAATCTAATAAAACTTGATCAATCTACTAGCCTATTTAGCTCGCTTTCGGTTCCTGCCATTCTGTCCCGCCAGACGATTCCCGCCATTTTTCTCCCGCCTATTCTTCCTAGTGCCTCTATAAATCTGGGCACCAATATGTTTTCTTTTCCACCGGTTCATCTCTTCCTCCTCTTTCTCTTGCATTTCCTTCTCCTCTTTTTGTCGCCAATCCTTCCGAGATTCCATCAGGAGTGTGCCTTGTTTGGACCCAGAGTATAGGCCTAGGAAGATGAAAGATGTCAGGTTGCCAGAGGGGGGGACACAAGGGCGTAGTAGGTGCGGTCATCTCGCCAAGGTCAAGGAGTCTATATATTTATCCACTTGCATGGGCATGAAGTTTTTCATGTGTGCCAACTACGACGCAATCCTGCCCCAGCAATCCCATGAGAGGCCCCCGGTATGTTTCCAAAGCATGATGAATATGAATGAAATACGTTATTATGAGTTCTTTTATTCATGCCATTAATGTTTTTGCAGTCTCCTCCTCCTCTTTGCAAGTGGTACCATTGGATTGACATAGAGCAGCCAACTTGGACCGTGCAAGATATTAGTGATAGGAACCAGCGTGCGTGTGCTGACTTTCACGCTGATGAGCATGCTAAAAGGATGGACGAACATGAGAAGAAGGATCAGGAGAGAGAACTTAAAAAAATAAGAGAGGAGAGAGATCGGAACCGGAAGATAAGCATAACGAGGATGGCGAAAGAGGACGGGCGTAGGTATGCGAAGGAAATTGTGTACAAGGAGGCCCGTGAGGCGGAAATGAAGAGATCAATAGAAAGGGCTGTTGAGACACAGGCGGCAGAGGAACATGGGGACAAGACCGGGAAGTACCCGCACTAGACTCAGGGAAGGTAGATGTATGTCTCAGTAGCAAAGTATCTTATTTCAGTTGTAGTGTCGTGATGCATCTTTATTTCAATTGTAGATGTATCTTCATATCAGTTCTGGTGTTGTTAAGTATCTTAATTTCCACATTACTTTGTAGTTGTCCATTAATTTCGGAGACAATGTATCTTAAGTTTCCTTGCCATAATGTTTCCCGCCAAAAAATGTTTCCTGCCAAAATGTTTCCCGCTTAGTTCTTCCCGTCAATGAGTTACTGCCATTTCTTGTCTGTTTAGTCTATAAAACCCCCTCCTCACGAAGTTGTGTAACAACACCATTCTCGTAGAGAGCAGCACTATGTCGATGGCTTTCCCCACCAAAAGATGTCCTAAGACCTTTTTATTTCGCCAAGACTTGCAGGATAGACAATAATACATCCGAATTGGAGGAACTCATTGCTAGTGATTATCTCCTCACTGAGTTGGGTGAGGCAGTACGTAGGAGAGGGTGGCCATCGATGAACCCAGAGGAGGTACGACAACAACTTCTTAGGATCAACGCAAGGTGGAACAAGGTTAAACACAAGAGTGAAACTGGCATGCAATGGAAGGTTGAGAACCCTTGGATATGGATATAAGAGAGCGAAGATGAAGATGAGATCTTCATGCCGCCGATCGCTAGGACCAGGGCGAGAGCTGAGTGGGACAAGGAGTAGGCCAAGAAGAAGGCATCATCGAAAGGCAAGGGCGAGGCATCGTCAAAGGTAAGGGTGCATCGTCTAAGGGTAAGGGCGAGATATCATCGGAGGGTAAGGGTGAGGCAATTACCTTTCGGAGGAATAACTAGAGGAAGGCATAGTCGTAGGGAGAGGGAGCGCTCTTATTTGTATCGTAATTATCTATCACAAGTTATCTGGAACTCTGTTGCAAGCTATGTTGAAGTGTTTGTCAAATATATTGGAAATAATAGAAAGGTGTGGCATCTCATACATAGATAGATGTATGTCTCATACATAGATAGATATATGTCTCATGCATAGGTAGATATATGTCTCAAACATAGATAAATGTCCCGTACATAGATAGATATCACTGTTTTTGGCCACGACGAGGTTGCGGAGGCCTAGGTGTACTCCATTCGTACCTATTGGGTGGCACCACATTACGGGGAGGTAGAGTTGACCCGTCACCCTGGGTATGTCTATCTTATGTGGGGAAAGGTTGTGTAGTCTGCTGCATCTGATACTGGCCAAAAAAGTAACCTGACCCGGTTGTGTCTGCTGATCCTCCTCCTCATCAGTAGCCCACAAACCTATAGAGGACATGTTCGGGCTTCCATATCCTCCTATCCGTCTAAACGAAATTTAGTTCTAAATGATAGCATACTATATTGTGGTAGATAATCAAAGTTCATGAAGGCAATCTGCTGCCACTAGTCGAAAGTAAGCTACTGCTGCTCACACTAGACGGAAGTAAACTATGGGACCCCGGATTTATAGTCCAGAGTTTCCCCGTTATGCCCGCAATTCAAGTTCCCATGATTAGTGAGCCGTGAGCATAACTGACTAGTATAATCACAACATCCATAAGTTAACAAAGTAGAATACTTACATAGTTGCCCTTAGGTAGGTACAAACATTAGCAGTGGATATTTATCGAACGCAGAGCCCATGTCATTCCTTAACCTACATGCAATTGACTAGGAAACGACCTAGCTCGCATAGACATCGACATCTTCATCCTTCTTGTTTCTAAAGGTCTGGCCAAGTAAATAGCCAGGGACAAAGCCGATGAGTACTTTGAATGTACTCGTAAACCACCGAGATAAGGTAAGTAAGGAAAATGCAATTTGGCTATGGCGAGATGGCTCTTTCCTATAGTTGGTTTGAAAAGCTTAGTTTCCTCTAGAAGATATGGAATCTCTATATCTTTGTTGAAGAAGAGTTTTTAAAAACATGCCTCCTTTTTGAAAATTAGGATATATCCATATCTTCAATAAAACCTTTATAAAACACTTTTTCAGAGTAAAACCCTTTTTGTAATTGCTTGGACCATTCATGGTTAAAACAAAACCTGATTTTCATACTTTCCATTATTCCCAAACTCATCTACAGGGTACTCCTAGCAATCACCTTTCCAGCCGTCCTTTACCATGAACACAGCTATTCAAATAGATTATACTCTACAGAGTTTGTGCACTTTACCCACAAGAATCAATACATCCGCCGAGATTCAATCACGGCATGCTACTCAAAGTAAATGGTGAAAGAACATTTCATAATCCCTAATGTTCTGTGTGTTAGATAACAATATCAAGGATTATTTAATGTGTGTTGAAGTGCTGCAGATATCTATCTTGAAAAAAAGGAAAAGAAACTGCTTTTGGGGGGCGGAAAATCCGCCCCACCCCATTCCCAGAAAGGCGCAACCCCCAGAGAGGGGGCGGAGTATCAGCCGGATTTTCCGGCTTGGCCGGATAATCCGCCCCTCAGGGGGCGGATAATCCACCCCCCAGGATCGGCTTGAAGTTTGCCAAGGCGCAACCCCCAGAGAGGGGGCGGAGTTTCCCCCGGACTTTCTGGCTCTGGGGCGGATTTTCTCCCCAGGCCGGATAATCCGCCCCCTCGTGTTTTTCTCCAAGACAAGACCGGCGTCGCCTTCTGTATGGGGGGCGGAGTTTTCCCTGGAGTTTCCGTCCTGGGGACGGATTTTCCCCCAGGGCGGATAATCCGCCCCCAAATTTCTCCAACGGCAAGATCTGGGCAGGGGGTATTTAAGCCAGCCTTTCCCCTCCTGCCAGAACTCTTGATTCATTCGAAAAAGTCAGGATTTTTTCATCATCCTTCAACCAAGATAGCTCCATGTTCATCCACCCAAAGGCCCCGTCCCTTGGGGAATCGAAGGAGGAGAACTCGATCTTCAACCACTGCAATCAAGCGCTTCATCTCCTCTCCATTCCTTTGGAGAATCACCGATCTAGTATTTCTTGCAAATATCTAGATTCTTGCTTTTGTTTATATTGATAAACCTTGTTCTTGTGACAGCTTGTTGTCATTACGGGAGCCCCCAATTTAGTTGTGGGTGTGTGCCCCGGTAGAGTTGTAAAGGCACCGGTTCCCGCCTCGAAGGGTACCAATAGTGGAGAAGGTGGATCAGGCCTTTTATGGCGAGATCCATCAGAGAATCGGGTGAGGCCTATTGTGGCGTGGTGGTCTTAGAACCGCCCACCCCTCCAACGCAGATGTACATCCCTTAACAATGAAGGAACTGGGGTAAAACAAATCCCTATGTCTCCGCATGCTCCACTACGGTTTCCTCGCTCCTCTCTTTACGTGCTTAGTAGCTAGGTTTGCATATAGGGAAATTCTCGTAGTTGCATATCTAGAGAATTTACTTTGTGTCAAGCCTAAAATTGAGTAGCACCTATTTACCCCCTCTAGGTGCCCATACGATCCATTTCAATTGGTATCAGATCCCCGGCTCTTAATTCGGGCTTAACCGCCTAAGTGAAGTATGGGTTCCAAGGGAGATGGGAGTGATGCTCCGGAGGTAGTCACCATGAACGATCTCAAGACGTTGGAAACAACCTTGGTTAGTTCAATGGAGGATAAGATGGAAGAGATGCGTCAATTGATAATGCGTCTCTCCACATCCGCAGCATCACCTCCATCTTCCTCTGAGGCTACCACTCCGCAATCGAAGGAAACGGGTAAAACCGATTCTAAAGATAACGAAGTGGTTGGTGATGGCACTAGCAAGAGCTCCTCCTCAAAAAAGGATAGTGGTAAGGAAGGATACAATGAGGTTTCCCATGTGTATTTTCCCTATTTACCTATCCCACACCCACATATACATAATAGGGGTGATCCACCCAAACTTTCAGCATCTACTTTTAATCAATGGCAATTTTTGATGAAGTCTCATGTGTGCAACTCCTCCATTGAGTTATGGAAAATCATAGAGAATGGTCTTCATGTTGGAGACCCCCACAACCTAACAAGAAGAGAGGTTTATGATAGTCAACTCAACGCTACGGCTCTACACATGATCCAGCTTGGTGTGGGTGACAAAGACATGCCACACATTTAGCATCTTAGTTCAGCTAAGGAAGCTTGGGATGCCCTCACCGAGCTCTTCATTGGAAATGAAAGTATGAGAAGGAATATATATGATTCTTTGAGCAATGAAGCTAAAGGATTTTATATGTTGGATGGAGAAGACCACAAGGACATGTATAGGAGGCTCAAGTCAATAGCCACCACATTCAGGAATCATGGTGCCTCTCATGTTGATGATTCGTGGATCAAGCGCAAATATGTCAGTGCTCTTATGCCATTTGAGCCCACAGATTTCAAGAGCCTCCAAGGAAGGCATAATTACCACCTTATGACATCCAATGAGGTAATGCAAGAAATGGTAGCTGTCAAAGTGGCTGCCAAGAATGCTGAAGATGCTCGTGCACGAGGTATGGGGATGTAGGCCTTGAAGACAAGTGTGGCTGATCATGATGAAGATTACATAGAAGCTATGGACTGTCCCGAGGATGTAAAAAGAATTCATGGACAATACATGGCCTTCTATGCTAGAAACTTTTTGAAGGATTCGGCCAAGGCCAAATCTGAACTAGAACGCAAGAGTGGAGCATATGGAAGAAAGGAAAACGGTCCCAAGCTGAGAACATGTTTCAACTGTGGACACTGGCTGCACTTTGTAGCCGAGTGCCCGTATCAAAGTAGGGAAGATAATGGAGGAAGACTTATTCTCAAGGAAAAGTCAAAGGATCCACACAAGAAAATTTTTGTAAAGAGGAATGCTCCATTCAAGAAGCAACTAAAGATTGTTCTAGTGGATCAAGAAGAATATTCTTCGGGAAGTGAAGATGAAGACGAGGATGATAGCTCTCAAGAGGTGGCTGCTATAACCACCACATCTACACCAACATCTCTCTTTGACTCTCCGAACGAAAACATCATCAACAAGAACACTACTTGTCTCATGGCAAGAGGTTCCGAGGTATTAACGTCTAACACTTCTTTTCCTAAGGCTATGATTGACATGGATGATCCTACTAGATTTAAGGTTAGAGAAGAGATTATTGCTTTGAACTATTTCTTCACTAACTTGCAAGGTGAGCACAAAATACATTTTGAGGCTCTTATGGACCAGCTGGCCCAAAATGAAGGGCTTCTTGAAGAAAAGGGCAGAATTGAAAGGGAGGATGCAATGGAAATTGCGTCCTTAAAAATGCTCTAGAAGAAGAAGAGGCTTGGGCTTCTCTTGAAGAGAGGCTTTAGTCTATTGAGGAGTCACATGAAGAAATGGTGGCAAAGCTTGTTAAGGAGCGTGACAATGCAGTTTCCAAAGCAAAGAAGTTAAAGAAATAAAAGATTGACTTTGGGGCTCCTCATACTAGACTCTCCGAGGAATTGGAGAAACTTGACATCTCTCACAAGGCGTCGAAAAGTGAATTCTCCATTCTCAATGAGTCACATGATCAGCTCCAAATTTGATTGACCAAGTATGATGTTCCTAGCACATCTAAATCAACATATATTCACAAAGAAAAAGCTAGTGTGGAAGAAGGGCTTGTCAATGACACCACTCCCAAAGATAAGGGTGTACTTGATGAGGTACTTGGCAAGCAAAGGTCAAATCTTGGTAAAGAGGGACTCGGATATGTCACCAAGTCCAAGAAGAAGAAGAACAACAAGAAGAAGAAGACCAAGGGTGAACAATCAAAGACAAGCACCGCTGAGAAAAATGTCACAAAAGACAAAACTAACAATATTGGTTTTGCAGGGTCTCACAATGCAAATTATGAACTATTTTGTGATTATTATGGCGATGTTATGATTATTATGTTGGTCCTTTTGATGAATATGTTGCTTGGTCTATTTGGGTTCCAAAGACCCTTGTTACTAACATGACAGGACCCATTGAAAAATGGGTACCTAAAACCAAGAAGTAATTATCTTGCAGGGTTATGCTTCCGGTGGGCCTAAATGGGTGCTAGATAGTGGATGCAGTAGTCATATGACCGGAAGCAAGGAGATCATCACTGAGATGCGACCCAATCATGATAATATTAGAGTATCCTATGGTGATAAGTCTAAATCTCAGCTATTGGGTCTTGGCAAGGTTGTGGTCGCCCACAATATCTCTCTCGTGGACGTCATGCTTGTTGAGACCCTCGGTTACAACTTACTTTCTGTTCGTTCCCTTGGAAAGTCTCTAAAGGTCGCTTTCGTTGGGTTCGTCAAAAATGACCTGTATGTGGTGGACTTTTCGGGGAAAACCACTTCCAGTCCGATGTGCTTATTCAGAAAGGCCGATGTGGGCTGGCTATGGCATCACCGTTTAGCCTATGTCAACATGAGAAGTTTGCAAAGTATTCACAAGGGTGGCCACATCCTTGGGCTAAATTACAATGTTTCCTTTGCCAAAGATTGTGTTTGCAGGGCTTGTGTTGAAGGCAAAATGCATGACTCTCCCCACAAGAGGAAGACTATTGTTTCTTCAAAGAGAATCTTGGAATTACTTCATGTGGACTTATTTGGTCCTCCATCTCATGCCAGTCTTGGTGGAAAGAAATATTGCTTGGTCATAGTCGATGATTACTCAAGATATACATGGGTCTATTTCTTCAAGCTAAAGAGTGAGACTCAACAAACAGTCATTGACTTCGCCAATGAGGTTCATCGTCAACACAATTTTCCCATCTTGTCAATAAGAAGTGACAACGGCTCCGATTTCAAGAACTACACACTGAATGAGTTTCTAAGTGAAGAGGGGATAAGACATCAATATTCCGCTGCGTACACCCCTCAACAAAATGGTGTAGCCGAGAGGAAGAACCGCACTTTGATGGATATGGCTAGATCAATGTTGGCTGAATTAAAGTCTCCTTACAACTTTTGGGCTGAAGCCATATCTACCACTTGTCACTCATCAAATCATCTCTACCTCCTCAAGATCTTGGACAAGAATCCATATGAAATACTCACCGGTAACAAGCCCAACATTTCGTACTTCCGGGTATTCGGTTGTAAGTATTTCTTTCTTATCAAAGGTGTATGTTTGTCTAAATTTGAGTCTAAGGCTTTAGAAGGTATTTTTGTTGGTTACGGTGCCGAATCCCACACTTATAGAGTCTACAACAAGCTCTCCGGAGTTGTTGTGGAATCTTGTGGTGTGGAATTCTATGAAAATGATGGCTCCCATGTGGGGCAAGTTGATGTCTGTGATGCAGATGCTGAAATACCCCAGGATGCCATAAGAAGAATGAGTGTGGGATTTTTCCGCCCCATTGAGGAACCCCTTGTGGCGGATCGGGAAGGACAATGCTACACTCAAGTGGAGCCCTCATCTACATAAGATCAACAAGCCCATACTGCTGGAGAAACCTCTGCACCAACACCGCAACCTGCTGAAGAGCATCAGTATTCTGGGCAAAATGATAGTCCTAGGCCGGACTATCCGCCCCCTCCAAGGGGAGGACTGTTCGCCCCTGGCACTCCAACTTGCCCAGGGGACTTCAAGAAGAACAAAACGACCAAGATAATTCCAGGCCAGATTATTTGGCCCCAAGGGGCGGATTATCCGGCCCTGGAACTCCCAGCTTTGTTAGGGACTCTCAGGAAGAAGAAGTTGCAGCCACATCTCCCAGGCCAAATAGTCCGGCCCCACCAAGGGGCAGATTATCTAGCCCTAAAGAACCTATTCAGCAACAAGGACCTGTTATCATCTCACATCAAAGATCAAGGGCAAGGTAGTGGACAAGAGAAGGATCCAAATGCTGAATCAACTCCTTCTAGAAACAATAAGGAAATTGAAGCTCGTCGCAAAGCTCGTGCTGATCGGAACCTTGAGTTAAGGGGTCACACTCTTGACAAGGTTGTCGTTGATCTAAGAAGAAGGGTGTCTACTAGAAGAGAACTTGCAAGCTTCTGTGATCATCAAACTCACATTTCTATGGTTGAACGAAAGAAGGTCTTTGATGCTCTTGAAGATCCCGATTGGGTGGTTTCAATGCATGGAGAATTAAATAACTTCGAGCACAACACATTTTGCACTACTAGGAAAACGGCTATAGGTAATCCATACTTATGTGGCGCACTTGCTAGTGGTGCCCCACGGGTAAAATAGGCGTGGCACACTGCCCACAGGTGCCCTACGGCTAACTGCCATAAGCATGGCGCACATGGGGGTGGTGCGCCACGACTATGTGTGGGCCAGGGCACAGGTGGCCGCAACACACATACCCGTAGCGCACTAGGTCAAGGTGTGCTACGGATGTGTCACTTAGTTGGGTCAACTTAGTGCGCTACGGGCATGTGTGCTGCAGCAGCTGGGTCAACTTAGCCGTAGGGCACTCTGCCCTAGTGCCCTACGGCTAAGTGGCCTGCACCAACTCCACCCCCCTGGATCGCCTTTTTAGGTTTTGCAAAAAATAAAAGAAAATGATAAACACTTCCAAAAATATAATCCTTTCATATTTAGGTATGTAATGTGGTATAGTTTGTAGGAAAATTAACAAACAATAATTTCGACTTTATCTGCAAAAAAAGTCATGCCACGGTAAAATGGCCGTAACTTTTGCACACGATCGAAAAAATCGTATAATATACCAAAATGACCAGAACGAGATTTCTCTTAGAGATATTTTAGATTTTCAAAATTCGAAAAGAGTAAAAAGTTACGGTCAAAAGAACGTTTTTTGCTGCAGAAAAAAATAGAGGGCAACTTACCCGTAGCGCACCACCACCTAGTGCGCTACGAGTAAGTTGGGCGGGATTCAAAATTTGAATCCCCACCCCGCCCACCTACCCCTATTCCCTCCCTCTTCTCCTTTTCATTCTCCTCCCTCCTCCTTTTCCTTATCTCTTCTCCTCCTCCTCCTTTTCCTTCTCCTCCTTCCCTTGCACTGACGACGCGACGGTGGCCTTCTCCTCCTCCTTGCTCCGGCATCCTCCTCTCCTTGCAGTGATGATGGCGACGGTGACGGCGACCTTCTCCTCCTCCTTGCAGTCACGATGGCGACGACCTTCTTCTCTTTGCGGCCTCCTCCTCCTTGCAGTCACGACGAGCGCCGATGACCTCCTCCCTTCTCCAGCCACACCTCCTTCTCCCTCTCTTCCTTGATGCCGGCGAGGAGTAGCGGCCACGGCCACCATGCTCCAGCGAGGCGACACGACGACAGCGATGCGTACCCAATTGCTTTTGCAATTCAAAACGAGGGTGTTTTTTGCATTTTTTTTGTTTTTTGAAAACACATCCGTGGTGCACCTGTACCCGTGCTACCTGGCGCTCACGCCTATCCCCATATAATAACCGTGGCACCAGGTAGTGCGCCATGTGCACTTTTTAGCCAAGAACAGACGCTTAGTGGCGCACCACTAGTGCGCCACGGATGGGCTTTTTAGGTGCGCCACGAACATCCCTTTTCCTAGTAGTGTTGGAAGCTCGTAGAGAAACCCAAAGAGTGCCGCAATGTTATCGGCACCAAGTGGATTTTCAAGAACAAATAAGATGAAAATGGCATTGTTGTGAGGAATAAAGCAAGGCTAGTGGCTCAAGGATTCTCTCAAGTGGAAGTAATTGATTTCGGCGAAACTTATGCTCATGTGGCTCGTCTTGAGTCCATCTGTATCCTTCTTGCCTATGCTGCTCATCATAATTTTAAATTACAGCCAATGGACGTTAAGAGTGCTTTTCTTAATGGTACACTACATGAGTTGGTATACGTCAAGCAACCCCCAGGATTTGAGGATCCCAAATTTCCGAACCATGTCTACAAACTCGATAAGTCACTCTATGGACTTAAATAAGCCCCACGTGCGTGGTATGAGCACCTTAAAGAGCTTTTGTTAGACCGTGGATTCGAAGTGGGGCAAATTGATCCCACTATTTTTACTAAGAAGTTTAATGGGGAGCTTTTTGTATGCCAACTATATATAGACAACATTATTTTTGGCTCTACTAACCAAGGTTTTAACGATGAATTTTCAAAGCATATGACTGACAGGTTTGAGATGTCTATGATGGGAGAATTGAGGTTCTTTCTTGGATTCGAGATCAAACAACTTAGAGAGGGAACTTTCATTAATCAAGCTAAGTACATCCAAGACATGCTCAAGAGGTTCAAGATGACGGATCTCAATGGTGTTGCTATTCCAATGCAAACTAAGTGTCATGTTGAGATTAATCCAAAGGGTAAAGACGTGGACCAAAAGGTATACTGATCCATGATCGGCTCTCTCCTTTACCTTTGCGCATCTAGGCCCGATATCGTGTTGAGTGTAGGAGTGTGTGCAAGGTACCAAGCCGCTCCTAAAGAAAGCCACCTATTGGCGGTCAAGAGAATCTTCAGATATTTGGTTTATTCTCCAAATTTTGGTTTATGGTATCCCAAAGGCTCCAGTTTCTCTCTATGTGGTTACACTGATTCAGATTGGGTTGGTGACAAAGATGATCAAAAATAAACTTCTGGTGCATGTCAATTCTTGGGCAGGTCTCTAGTGTGTTGATCTTCAAAGAAACAAAATTGCATAACACTCTCAATTGCTGAAGCTAAATATGTTGCTGCTGCAAGTGCTTGTACACAATTATTATGGATGAGACAAACTTTAAAGGAATATGGTGTCAATTGTGACAAAGTGCCTTTTTTATGTGACAATGAAAGTGCTATCAAAATTGCTTACAATCCAGTGCAGCATACAAGAACAAAACATATTGAGATTCGTAATCATTTCATTCGGGATCATGTGGCTCATGGCGATATTGCACTATATTTTGTGAGAACGAAGAACCAACTTGCTGATATCTTCACGAAGCCTCTTGATGAAGCAAGATCTTGTTATTTAAGGAATGAGCTAAATATCATAGATTCAAGGAGCTTGGCTTGACTACCCTTGCATACTCACTTACCCTTCTTCATGTATTTGGCTTAAATGCGGGCATATACATAGGGGGAGTGTGCTCCTAATTGATTGGGCTAACCCTCCCCCCATAATGCCGAAAGCAAGTAAAATCATTTCCCTTAATATCATTTTGTGATATGTGGGTCATCGATGAGCATTGGTTTTAAACTCAAGATACATCTTTGCAGTGTCATGCCATGCGCTCCAACATGGTGGCTTGGGCCACAGCCCTCTTCCTTGAGAAGAGTTGGTTTCTAATGGCTCTCTTTGGATTTTCTGGTTTGTTCTTATGGAAAACACACCAAATTTTGGATTTTGGTTGATTTGATTCTTTCAACTTTGGGTGTGTAGTACCATCTCAGTTTGCTACTCTAAACCCAAGCCTTTTTCCCATCTTGAACCATCTACTCCTGCACACAAGTCCTTCATACACTTTCGAGGGGTTTTGCAAGGAGTGCTCCGGCCTGAATCTGTGTTGTTAGAATTTTAGAAGGGGGGCGGACTATCCGCCCCAAGTGGGGGGCGTATTATCCGCCCCAGGCGAATTCTAGCTCTTAAGGGAAGGGTCGGGGAGGAAGGGCTCAAACAGAGCAGCCAGTCCTCCCCCAACCTGTGCTTTTCCCCCATCCTCCGCTGGAGCCTCCGCCCTTCACCAGAGTCGATTCGGCTGCCGGATTCTCCAGGCCCTCCCCCGATCTTCTTCCCCTCGCCTCCGGGTACCTTTGTTGGAGATATGCCCTAGACGCAATAATAAATATAGTTATTATTATATCTTTGTGTTTACGATAAATGTTTACATTCATGCTATAATAGTATTAACAAGGAAACATTAATACTTGTGTGATTTGTAAACTAAAATTAGAGTCCCTGGTAAAGCCTATTCATAATACTAGCTTGTTAGTTAATAAATGATTGTGGTTTCCCTATCATGAACATTGAGATGTTATTAACAACAAGATCATATCATTAGGAGAATGGTATGATGGACATACTCCTATAGATAAGCGTAGCATAAAGATCAAGTCATTTTAATAGTTCAATTGCTATAAGCTTTCTGATACATAGTAACCTAATTCCTTCGACCATGAGATCATGCTTATCACCATCACTGGAAGGATGCTTTGATGACATCAAACACCACACCGTAACTGGGTGGCTATAAAGGTGGCATTGAGTGTTCGGAAAGTATGGGTTGAGACACATGGATCAAGAGTGGGATTTGTCCATCCATATGACGGATAGATATACTCTGCGCCCTCTCGGTGGAATGCCATCCAATTGGCTTGCAAGCATGTGACTGGATCACAAGGGATCACATATCATGGGAACGAGAAAAGAGTACTTATCGGTAACGAGGTTGAACTAGGTATGTAGAGATACCGACGATCAAAACCTCGGATAAGTAAACTATCGTGAGACAAAGGGAAATTAGTATCGTATGTAAGTGCTTCATTCAATCATAAAGTAATCGTAGAAATATGTGGGAGCCATATGAATTTCCAGATTCCTCTATTGGTTATTGTTTGGAGAAGTATCTTGATCATGTCCGCATAATTTACGAACCGTAGGGAGACACACTTAAGGATTCGATGTTGTTGAGTAGTTATGGAATGATGAGTAAGAGACCCAATGTTGTTCGGAGTCTCGGATAGGATCCGGGATATCACGAGGAGATCCGGAATGGTCCGGAGAATAAGATTCATATAAGGAAAGTCCTGTTTCGGAGTTGGAGAATGATTCCGATGTTTTCATCGGGAATGTTCTAGAAGGGTCCTAAGGTCCCAAGACTCCGGAGGGGAAGGGTACATGAATGTGTCATAACAAGTTGGAATGGTTGCATCATGTACTAGGTATCATGGCTGGGCAAAATAAAGGGATAAATCAAATCCTAGTTTGAAAAGTCAAATGCCAATTTGAAAAGTCAAACGGCAGTTTTGCTTGGTGGAGGGAGAGTAGGAAACCTACTTGGGGAGGAGTTCCTCTCCCTCCACCCGCCGGCCAAGGAGGCCGACTTGGGGGAGGACTCCCTCCCCTTGGCCGGCGCCCTCCCACCTATAAAAGGAGGGGCAGGGTGTAGGGGTTCGTAGCATGGAAAACAAAAATTTTCTATCGCATACAAACAAACAAGCCAAGATCTATCTACTAGATTGTAGCAACGAGTCGATAGAGGAACTCACCCTCGAAGATTCCAAAGCGGTTAACGAGAGCAGATTCTCGTGGGTGATGTAGTCGCATTTCTTTCCGATCTCAAGATCGCGTGAGACGATCCTTCCAGCGCCATCGCTCCTAAGCGCCCCTGCAATCGGTCACACGTCGGTACTCGACGAAGACCTTCCTCTCCTTGTTCCAAAGAAAATGGAGGTTGTAGCACTCTCTCATGATTCCGCAAGACAACGGCGTGGTACCTAAGTAGAGGGAGATCCCTTAGGCTTTAAGCCAAGTAGTATGGTGGAGCTTATGAGAGGCTATTAGTGGTCTAGTAATTAGACACACCAATTAGAAGGCTCTAAACCAATTAGAAGGCTCTAAACCGCTGGCTAAAGCAATTAGAAGCTCTAAACCAAAACGGCTCTAAACCGGAGATTAGAGGTGGAAACTTGTGTGTGTTAGGAGGGAGCCCTGCCCCTCCTTATATAGGTGGGAGGGGCTGGCCACGCCATGGGAGGGAGGAGTCCTCCCCAACTCGGCTTGGAGGTGGCCGCCGGTTGGAGGAGGTCTCCTCCCAACTCGGTTTCATACTCCTCCTCTTTTCCTCTTTCCAAAATTGCCGCTTGACTTTCAAACTAGCCGCTTGACTTTTCAAACTAGGATTTGAATAAATCCTTTATTTCGACAGCTTAATACACTTAGTATATGATGCAATCATTCCAACATGCAATGACACATTCATGTACCCTTCCTCCGGAGTGCCGGACATTCTAACATTCTAGAACATTCCCGATGAAAACACCGGAACCATTCCCCAACTCCGAAATGGGACTTTCCTTATATGAATCTTATTCTCCGGACCATTCCGGATCTCCTCGTGATATCCCGGATCCCATCCGAGACTCCGAACAACATTCGGTCTCTTTCTCATAATACCATAACTACTCAAACAACGTCAATCCTTATGTGTCTCCACGGTTCGTGAATTATGCGGACATGATCGAGACACTTCTCCTAACAATAACCAATAGAGGAATCTAGAAATTCATATGGCTTCTACATATTTCTACGATTACTTTACATCGAATGAACCACTTACATACGATACCAATTTCCCTTTGTCTCACGATATGTTACTTATCCGAGGTTATGATCGCGGTATCTCTGCATACCTAGTTCAACCTCACATCGATAAGTACTCTTTTCTCGCTCCGTGATATGTGATCCCTCAGAGCCACCACATGCTTGCAAGCTAATTGGATGACATTTCACCGAGAGGGCCCAGAGTATATCTATCCGTCATGTGGATGGACAAATCCCACTCTTGATCCATGTGTCTCAACCAATACTTTCCAAACACTCAATGCCACCTTTATAACCACCCACATGTTACGGTGTGGTTTGATGACATCAAAGCATCCATCCGTAAGGTGATATGCATGATCTCATGGTCGAATGAATCAGGTTACTATGTATCGAAGCATATAGCAATTGAACTATTGAAATGACTTGATCTTTATGCTATGCTTATCTATAGGAGTATGTCCATCACATCATTCTCCTAATGATATGACCCGTTGTTAATAACATCTCTATGTTCATGATCAGGAAACCATGATCATATATTAACCAACAAGCTAGTTTAACAAGAGGCTTTACTAGGGACTCTTTTATGTTTACAAATCACACAAGTATTAATGTTTCCTGTTAATACAATTATAGCATGGTATGTAAACATTTATCATAAATATGAAGATATGATAATAACCACTTTATTATTGCCTCTTGGGCATATCTCCAACAGTCTCCCACTTGCACTAGAGTCAATAATCTAGTTTCAAACCTTTGTGTATTCAACACCTATGGCTTTCCGTGTTGTATGTACACGATTGCTAGTGGTCAATCGATCTCCGGATCGACACTTCAGTCCGTGTGTAATTGCATATCTTTGCGCCTCTCGCATCACTCATTCTCTAATGAGATGGCTTTGTATAATTTGGTCTTTCGGTGTGACCTTTAGTTCTTTGGGGTTAAAACATGTTGATAATATTGTCGCACAATATATCTTCATAGTATTATCCCGCTGTGAACTACACCTAGTTTGATAACAAACTACTTGACACAAATGCCCTCTTTTGCTGCTATAATAGCAGTCATATACTTAGCCTTTTGTTGTAGTATCTGTCACAATGTCTTAACTTTGGAACTCATCCAAATCCATTATGGAACTTACTTTCCATTATATTGTGCCACCCTTAGTTTAGATTGAGATAAAACTTAATTTGTACTCTGTGACAAAACTAGTATCAATGTAGTACTTTTACAATGAACTAACCATCTATTCGTCACTTCTACAAATAATATACTCTTAGTTCTTCCAAAAGATCATAAGAATATCCTTACTATTGTCCAATGATCATCTTATGAATCATTCTGGTATATGCTCATAACATTTAGAGCATAGGACATATCTGGATTTGTACATACCACAGTATGATTGATATAAACACTTTGTGATTTCATACATCAAGTATCAATCTATATTTGAATCTTTGTTTCACTTACCAAATGTCAATACATTTGAATATATCATCAACATTGAACTCATTCAATCCTTTCTGTGCGACAAGAACCTTTTCTTGTAGTTTCTATATTGAACTCATTCAATATCTCGATGTACTTCGGCACAACCATATTAGCGTCTATTGATGCCAAATATTTGGGTTTTGCCTAAGTCTTTCATCGGGATGAAATTCTTAATATGTGTTAATAAAAGATACATCATTTCCAATCAACAATATGTCCTCCACATAATGTATTAGAAATATGTTTTAGCGCTCCCACTTAATTTCTTGCAAATGCAAGCATCTTCATTGTCTCTGATGAAATTAAACTCTTTTAACAGTTTCATCATAGTGAAGATTCCAACTCCGCTATGCTTACTTCAACCATTGAAGTTTGCATATGCATTTAGCATCCTTTGAATTAACAAAACCCTTTGGACCGTGTCATGCACACGTCCTAGGTAACCATTCTATTAGAAGAACTTGTTTTGTGTATTCTACTACAAAATTATATGTAGTGGTTGCTACATTAATCCGTCTAGACTAAATATCGCTATGAAAGATCAGATCTTGTCATAGTCAACTTTGAACACTGTTGTGAATTCTTTCCCAACATGTCGACTATTTCATAGATGTCAAACATCCATGTCTACTTCTTTATAGATCCAAACACAAGTAAGGTCTTACACCTTTCTCGAGGGTCCTTCAAGTTCAAAACTTGATTTCTCGTGTATGGAAATATCACGGATTTTATGGCTTCAAGCCATTAGACGGAGTCAATGCCCATCATTGCTTCTTTGCATGTAGTAGGTTCATTATTCTCAAATAATGATTCAACCCTCAAATCTTGGTATTTGATTGTTCATCCGACCTACTTGTTTCAATAGGAACTTGGATCTCCGTGACCACAACCTTTGAGGTACGTGAGCCATGAGTTTTGTTCTGCCTCCTAACACTTTTTTCGCTGCGCAACTCTGCACATATAGCTAAGGTTCCTTTAACCTTATCAAAGTTCTATTGTCCTCCCACTTAACTTTTCACGAAAAATTCCTTCTCAAAGAAACTTGACGTTCTAAGCGACAAACACTTTTGTCTCCGGTGTTTATGGAGGAATACTTAACATTTATACAAAGACAGGTTTATCCGACTTTGGTTGCACACATCTTTCTTATGCATAGCATACCAATGTTTTAAGAAAAGACTACTTGGGTTTTATCCCAAACCATAACTTTATATGGTGTCATTTCAGCGGATTATGATGGAGCTCTTTTCAGTGGAAAAGCGGTAATCTCCAAAGCTTTTAATCTTTAAAATATAATGGCAGTTCTATGAATTACACCTTTGATCTTACCATGTCAAACAAGGTTTTAATTACATATCTCGAACGCTCCATACTCTTATGGTGTTTCGGGAAATGCAAATCCACGTAATCCATTCCTTAAATCTTAGGTATTATGCTAAACTTGTAATTCAAATATCTTCCTTTATGATCTTATCATAAACTATTCATATTCTTGTTACAATGATTTTGCACTTCATCTTGAAAGTCTTTTGAACTTTTCAAATATTTCATACTTCATGCTTATTAAGTAAATACTCATATATTCACTCAAATTTTCGGAGAAAGCATATGAAGTTGAAATCCATCGCTCTTGACTACACATAATGGAGTTCGTACAACAATATGCACAAGTTCCAATAAGCTAGTCTTTCGTTCCCTTTTGGCCTATGAACGAAGTTTTAATTATCTCTAGGAAAGTTTCACAAACGTCATTTGATCAAAAATCAAAAGACTCCAAAATTCCATCCACATGGAGTTTCTTCATGTTTTCTTTCCAATATAATTTAAACGGCAATGTCACTTCCTAAGTGATCTTTCAATCAATTTGTCTTTCGACAATTTTAGCACTAGTTTTATGGATGTGATTTCTCCAACGAGATTTGTGAATCATCCATCTTTTATGGATTACGGCAATTATTTGAACAACCCTTTTGTTCTCATAATACCTGATAAAACAAATCTTGAAGGCAAGCGTTGATGTTTAACGAGCAACAAAATAACCCTTTATTTGTTCTCGATGAACATCATCACCTATTCTTTTGCTAGTTACTTAGGCCATTGTAGTTCATGAATTGTGTTGTTTCGTATGACGATTCACACCAACAAATTCAGTATCAAATACTTAAGAACCACATTGTTTAATAAGCAAAGAATATAGCCATAACACATATATCATCTATATACTTAAACTGAACAATTCTAGTCTTTTCTTTTCTGCCATATACTTATGAGATTCTCTTTCAATATTTCCTTTTCTGTTTGAAAGAATCTATCAACATCAATAGTGGAGTCATACTTATGACACATAGTCCAAAGCGTGTATAGTTAAATATCAATGTCTTTGAACTTGCACTTTGAAGTAGATCACCATTATCAAATATTTGGTGTTCTTTAAAATTCCTTTCTTTAGTAATCTCTTGGTGTAGTAAACATTTTACCTACATCAAATATTCACCCTCATCATGGACTTATCCATGATCTAGCTACTTTTAGCTTGTAACGCTGAATCGCGAGTATAATGTTGCTCTCCAAAACCTTTTGGAAGATTAGGACAACTAGTGTCTCCAACCTTTTGCAAATTCTCATCCAAATATGAGAACATGAACTTTGCCATATTATACTTTATCATGTTGCAACCAAAACTTTGTTTCAGATATCACAATATCTTCCACACATCATGGTTTTCAAACAACTCTTTCAGATCCTAGATAACCTTGATATTAAGAGAATCTTTTGAATATCAAGAATCATGGAGACAAACATGATACTCAAACACTAACACTTGGAATTGTCACTCTTGTTTTAATACTAATTATTAAACTTTATGGAGTAACCGAACTTCTTGAAAGTTTGCAATAGGACTTTTAAACTTTAGATTAACACTTCAAAACAATACGATACCCAGTTCAAAGTAACTAACCAGAATTCTATAGTTCTATCATCTCAATTAAAACTAAGCGCAAGGTGGTAAACGGATGCCAATGACTACAACAACTATGCAAATTCACTTTGATTTTAGTTTATGATAAATTGAGTTCTAATTAATAATTAAATTAATCTAGGTGAACTCCCACTTAAAACAACATCCCTCACATTGTTTTAGTGATCACATGAACCAAATCCACCACATCAAAACCGATCATCACGAGAGTTGATATAGTTTCAATGGCGAACAATCAACATGTTCATCATATCTACTATATGACTCATGCTCTACCTTTCGGTAATCCGTGTTCTGAGGCCATGTCGTACATGCTAGGCTCGTCAAGATCAAACCTTAGCTACCGCATAAGCAAATCTGGCTTGCTTACGTTGTATTCACCGCGGAATCAAAGACACCCGATCATCACGTGGTGCTTGAGCAGCAAGCTTTGGCAACGGTGCATACTAAGGGTGAACACTTTAGAACTTGAAATTTATGTGCATGAGGGATCATCTTATAATGCTACCGCTGCCTACTAAGCAATACAAGATGCATAAAGGATTAACATCACAGGCAAGTCATAATATGTGATATGATATGGCCTTTCTTCTTTGTGCTTTCGATCTCCATCTTCAAGCACGAACATGATCTCCATCATCACCGACATAGCATCAAGGTCAATGACGCTTCTTCTTGGTTGTCGCCCACCAGCTTCAACTATTACAACTACTTTGAATAGACACGCAGGTCTTAACAAAATTAAAGACAACCATATGGCTCCCGCCGTTGCCAACTTACAATAAGGAACATTGCATACATCAAATATAATCACAATCATGGCCATATCACATCATTGCACCCCCGCAAAACAAAGTTAGACGCCTCTACTTTCTTTGCATATTTTACGTGGTTTGGGGCTTTCAATAAGTGTCGTTCTAACTTACGAACAAGAACCACAACATTGATACTAGCATTGTTGATTACCCGTTGTAAATTGGATCTTAACTATGCTAGGAGAAACAGGCACCAGAGCCACTTATGCAATACAAGTTGCATGTCAAGCGTGGAGCAAGTCTCATGAACGATGTCATGTAAGGTTATCCGGCCGCTTCATCCCAACATACCGCTAGATGCAAAGTACACAAAAGCAATCTACAATAAAGCATCAATGCCCACAATGACCATTGTGTTCTACTCGTGCAACAGATCTACATATAGACACGGCTCGATACCCTTTGTAGGGGTTCGTAGCATGGAAAACAAAAATTTTCTATCGCATACAAACAAACAAGCCAAGATCTATCTACTAGATTGTAGCAACGAGTCGATAGAGGAACTCACCCTCAAGATTCCAGCGGTTAACGAGCAGATTCTCGTGGGTGATGTAGTCGTACTCTTTCCGATCTCAAGATCGCGTGAGCGATCCTTCCAGCGCCACGTTAAATAGCGCTCCCATGATCGGTCACGTTCGGTACTTCGACGAAGACCTTCCTCTCCCTTGTTCCAAAGCAGCGGAGGTTGTAGCACTCTCCTCGCGATTCCGGCAACGGCGTGGTACCTAAGTAGAGGGGAGATCATGAGGCTTCGCCTTAAGCCAAGTGCAGTATGGTGGAGCTTATGAGAGAGGCTATTAGTGGTCTAGTAATTAGACACACCAATTAGAAGGCTATAAACCAATTAGAAGGCTCTAAACCGCTGGCTAAAGCAATTAGAAGCTCTAAACCAAAAGCTCTAAACCGAGATTAGAGGTGGAAACTTGTGTGTGTTAGGAGGAGCCCTGCCCTCCTTATATAGGTGGGAGGGGCTGGCGCGCCTGGGGGTGGGAGTGGAGTCCCTCCCCAACTCGGCTTGAGTGGTGGCCATGGTTGGAGGAGGTCTCCTCCCAACTCGGTTTCATACTCCTCTTTTCCTCTTTCCAAAATTGCCGTTTGACTTTCAAACTAGCCGCTTGACTTTTCAAACTAGGATTTGAATAAATCCTTTATTTCGACAGCGAATACACTTAGTATATGATGCAATCATTCCAACATGCAATGACACATTCATGTACCCTTTCCCCTCCGGAGTGCCGGACATTCCGGAACATTCTAGAACATTCCCGATGAAAACACCAGAACCATTCCCCAACTCCGAAATGGGACTTTCCTTATATGAATCTTATTCTCCGGACCATTCCGGATCTCCTCGTGATATCCGGATCCCATCCGAGACTCAACAACATTCGGTCTCTTTCTCATAATACCATAACTACTCAAACAACGTCAATCCTTAAGTGTGTCTCCCTACGGTTCGTGAATTATGCGGACATGATCGAGACACTTCTCGAACAATAACCAATAGAGGAATCTAGAAATTCATATGGCTCCACATATTTCTACGATTACTTTGCGATCGAATGAACCACTTACATACGATACCAATTTCCCTTTGTCTCACGATATGTTACTTATCCGAGGTTATGATCGTCGGTATCTCTGCATACCTAGTTCAACCTCGTTACTGATAAGTACTCTTTTCTCGTTCCCGTGATATGTGATCCCTTGTGAGCCAGTCACATGCTTGCAAGCTAATTGGATGACATTTCACCGAGAGGCCAGTATATCTATCCGTCATGTGGATGGACAAATCCCACTCTTGATCCATGTGTCTCAACCAATACTTTCCAAACACTCAATGCCACCTTTATAACCACCCACATTACGGTGTGGTGTTTGATGACATCAAAGCATCCATCCGGTAAAGGTGATATGCATGATCTCATGGTCGAAGGAATCAGGTTACTATGTATCAGAAAGCATATAGCAATTGAACTATTGAAATGACTTGATCTTTATGCTATGCTTATCTATAGGAGTATGTCCATCACATCATTCTCCTAATGATATGACCCTGTTGTTAATAACATCTCTATGTTCATGATCAGGAAACCATGATCATATATTAACCAACAAGCTAGTTTAACAAGAGGCTTTACTAGGGACTCTTTTATGTTTACAAATCACACAAGTATTAATGTTTCCTGTTAATACAATTATAGCATGGTATGTAAACATTTATCATAAATATGAAGATATGATAATAACCACTTTATTATTGCCTCTTGGCCATATCTCCAACACAGGGGTGCCCCTCTATACCTGCACCTCTCTCCACCAAACCCTAACCCTAGCCGCCGGCCACCAAGTCGCCGCCGCCACCTAGGGTTTGCCCTAGCCGCCGAGTTGGGGCCCTCCCCTTGCCCTAGCCGCCGGCCTAGCCCTCTCTCCTTGGTGCCTCTAGACCCTAGATCGCCAAGGCCTCTCTCATAGTCCACCATACTCGCTCCGGCTTAAAGCCACAGGAGATCTCCCTCTACTTCGGTACCACGTCGTGTCTTCTTGAATCGTGAGGAGAGTGCTACAACCTCTGCTGCCTGCTGGAACAAGGGAGAGGAAGGTCTTCATTGAGTATCGAATGTGTGACCGACTGCGGGAGCGCTGCCGAAACACGGCGCCGGAAGGATCGTCTACACGATCTTGAGATCGGCAAGAGTACGACTACATCACCCAGGAGAATCTGCTCTCGTTAAACACTTTGGAATCTTCGAGGGTGAGTTATTCTATCGACTCGTTGCTACAATCTAGTAGATAGATCTTGGCTTGTTTGTTTGTATGCGGTAGAATTTTTTTGTTTTCCATGCTACGAACCCCTACAGTGGTATCAGAGCCGTGTCTATATGTAGATCTGTTGCACGAGTAGAACACAATGGTCATTGTGGGCGGTGATGCTTTTATTATCAATTGCTTCTTGTGTACTTTGCATCTTGCGGTATGATGGGATGAAGCGGCCCGGGCTAACCTTACATGACATCGTTCATGAGACTTGCTCCACGCTCAACATGCAACTTGTATTGCATAAGTGGCTTTGCGGGTGTCTGTCTCTCCCATTATAGTATAGATCCAATTTACAACGAGCACTTGATAGTTCGGACATCAACGTTGTGGTTCTTGTTCGTAAGTTAGAGCGACACTTATTGAAAGCCCCAAACCACGTAAAATATGCAAAGAAAATTAGAGGCGTCTAACTTTGTTTTGCAAGGGTGTGCTGTGATGTGATATGGCCATGATTGTGATCATATTTGATGTATGCAATGTTCCTTATTGTAAGTTGGCAACTGGCAGGAGCCGTATGGCTGTCTTTAATTTTTGGTAAGACCCGCGTGTCTATTCAAAGTAGTTGTAATAGTTGGAGCTGGTGGACGACAACCATGAAGCGGCGCCATTGACCTTGACGCTATGCCGATGATGATGGAGATCGTGTTCGTGCATGAAGATGGAGATCGGAAGCACAAGAAGAAATGCCATATCATATCACATATTATGAATTGCATGTGATGTTAATCCCTTATAAGTCTTGTATTTCTTAGTTAAATGACGGTAGCATTATAAGATGATCCCTCATGCACATAAATTTCAAGTTTTAAAGTGTTCATCCTTAGTAAGCACCGTTGCTAAAGCTTGTTGTTTCGAAGCACCACGTGATGATCGGGTGTGTTAGATTCTGCAAGTGTATACAACGTGAGCACGCCAGATTTGCTCATGCGGAAGCTAAGGTTTGATCTTGACGAGCCTAGCACGTACAGACATGGTCTCGAAACACGGATCACCGAAAGGTAAAGCATGAGGCATATAGTAGATATGATGAACATGTTGATTGTTCGCCATTGAAGCTACATCAACTCTCGTGATGATCGGTTTTGATGTGGTGGATTTGATTCGTGTGATCACTAAAACAATGTGAGGGATATTGTTTTGAGTGGGAGTTCACCTAGATTAATTTAACTATTAATTAGAACTCAATTTGTCATAAACTTAGTCTAAACTATTGCAAATCTGTTGTAGATCAATGGTGGCCCCTACCATCAATTTTAATGCGTTCCTAGAGAAAGAAAAGTTGAAAAACAATGGAAGAAACTTCGTGGATTGGTTCCACAATTTGAGGATTGTCCTCAATGCTGGTAATTTGACCTATGTGCTGGATGCACCGCTGGGTGACCCGCCTGCAGCTGATGCTACCGATGAAGTAAAGAATGTTTACCTCGCTCGGAAGAATCGGTACTCCACAGATCAGTGTGCTATATTGTATGGTTTGGAATCGGAGCTTCAGAAAAGGTTTGAGAACTCAGACCCACATGATATTGTCCATGAACTCAAATTGATATTTGAGACTCACGCGGCAGTTGAGAGTTATGAGGCTTCTGAAAAGTTCTTTAACTGCAAGATGGAAGAGGGCAGCTCCGTCAGTGAGCATGTGCTTAAGATGTGTGGGCACGCAAACAAACTCCAAAGCTTGGGTATAGTGATTCCTAATGCTTTGGGGATTTACCGTGTCCTCCAATCACTGCCACCAAGTTACAAGAACTTTGTGATGAACTACAATATGCAAAGCATGAACACGCAGTTGCCAGAACTCTTCTCCATGTTAAAATCTGCAGAAGTGGAGATCAAGAAAGAGCACCAAGTATTGATGGTCAATAAGACCACCAAATTCAAGAAAGGCAAGTCTAAGAAAAAGGGAAACTTCAAGAAGGGTGGTAAGAAAGTTGCCGCACCGGCGAAGAAGAACAAGGCTGGACCCAAGCCTGATACTGAGTGCTTTTACTGCAAGGGAGAGGGTCACTGGAAGCGGAATTGCCCAAAGTACTTGGCGGATTTGAAGAACGACAACATCAAGAAGAAAGGTATATCCGATATACATGTTATTGATGTGTATCTCACTAGTACTCGTAGTAGTGCCTGGGTATTTGATACTGGTTCGGTTGCTCATATTTGTAACTTTCAAACAGTCTTTGCAGAATAAGCGGAAGCTAGCAAAGAACAAGGTGACGATGCGCGTTGAAATGGATCAAAGGTTGATGTGATCGCTATTTACACTACCTCTTCATCTACCATCGGGATTAGTTTTATACTTAAATAATTGTTATTTGGTGCCTGCGTTAAGCATGAACATTATATCGGGATCTTGTTTATTGCGAGACGGTTACTTGTTTAAGTCCGAGAATAATGGTTGTTCGATTTATATGAGTAATATGTTTTATGCACATGCACCTTTGATAAATGGTCGATTCTTATTGAATCTCGATAGTGGAAATACACATATTAATAACATTGAAGCTAAACGTTTGAAATTGAGCGATAACTCGACCTATATGTGGCACTGTCATCTTGGTCATATTGGAGTGAAGCGTATGAAGAAACTCCATTCCGATGGACTTCTTGAATCACTTGATTTCGAATCACTTGAAAGATGCGAAGCATGTCTGATGGATAAAATGACTAAGACTCCATTTTCTGGTATGATGGAGAGAGCTACGGACTTATTGGAAATCATACATACTGATGTGTGTGGTCCAATGAGTGTAGCATCGCGCGGTGGTTATCGTTATGTTCTTACCTTCACGGATGACTTGAGTAGATATGTGTATATCTATTTCATGAAACATAAGTCCGAAACTTTCGAGAAGTTTAAGGAATTTCAAAGTGAGGTAGAGAATCAACGTAACAAGAAGATTAAATTTCTACGTTCTGATCGTGGAGGTGAATATCTAACTTACGAGTTTGGCGAGCATTTGAAGAAATGCGGAATACTTTCTAATCGACACACCGGAACACCACAGCGTAATGGTGTGTCCGAACGTCGTAATCGAACTCTCTTAGATATGGTTCGTTCTATGATGTCACTTACAGATTTACCGCTATCATTTTGGGGTTATGCATTAGAAATAGCCGCATTCACTTTAAATAGGGCACCATCTAAATACGTTGAAATGACACCGTATGAATTATGGTTTGGGAAGAAACCTAAATTGTCGTTCCTTAAAGTTTGGGGTTGCGAAGCCTACATAAAGAAGTTACAGCCGGACAAGCTTGAACCCAAAGCGGAAAAATGCGTCTTCATAGGATACCCGAAGGAAACTATTGGGTATACCTTCTATCATAGATCCGAGGGAAAAATCTTTGTTGCCAAGAATGGATCCTTTCTAGAGAAAGAATTTCTCTCGAAAGAAGTGACTGGAAGGAAAGTAGAACTCGACGAGGTTGTTAAACCTTCTCTCGAACTTGCGAGTAGCGCAACACTGGAAGAAGTTCCTGTGGTGTCTGCACCAATAAGAGAGAAAGCTAATGATGATGATCATGAAACTTCGGTTGAAGTTGCTACAGAGCCTCGCAGGTCAACGAGAACTCGTACCACTCCAGATTGGTATGATCCCGTTATGAGTGTCATGTTGGTAGACAACACCGATGACCCTGTGACATATGAGGAAGCGATGATGAGCCCAGATTCCAGTAAATGGCAAGATTCCATGAAATCCGAGATTGGATCCATGTACGAAAACCAAGTATGGACTTTGGTGGACTTACCGGATGGCCGGAAGGCTGTCGAGAACAAATGGATTTTCAAGAAGAAAACAGATGCTGATGGTAATGTTACTGTCTATAAAGCTCGACTTATCGCAAAAGGGTTTCGACAAATTCAAGGAGTTGACTACGATGAGACTCTCTCACCAGTAGTGAAGCTAAAGTCTATGAGGATTTTGTTAGCAATCACTGCATATTATGATTATGAGATATGGCAGATGGATGTCAAAACAGCGTTCCTCAATGGAGACATTGATGAAGAGTTGTATATGATGCAACCCAAAGGTTTTGTCGATCCTAAAGATGCTAACAAGGTATGCAAACTTCAACGGTCCATATATGGATTGAAGCAAGCATCCTGAAGTTGGAATCAACATTTTGATAAGGTAATCAAAAGTTTTGGTTTTATACAAACTTATGGAGAAGCTTGTATTTACAAGAAAGTGACGGGGAGCTCTGTAGCATTCTTAATACTATATGTAGATGACATTTTGTAGATTGGGAATGATGTAGACCTTCTTAACAGTGTCAAAGAATATTTGAATAATAGTTTTTCAATGAAAGATATTGGCGAAGCAGCTTACATATTAGGCATAAATATTTATAGAGATAGATCGAGACACCTAATATCATTGGCACAAAGTACATATTTGGACAAAGTTCTGAAGAGGTTTGGAATGGAAGATAGCAAGAAAGGGTTCTTGCCCATGTTGCCCAATACGACCTTGAGTAAGACTCAAAGTCCAGCAACGGCAGAAGATAGAGAAAGGATGAGTAAGACTCCCTATGCCTCAGCCATAGGATCTCTAATGTATGCCATGCTATGTACTAGACCCGACATTGCATATGTTGTTAGTTTAACTAGCAGATATCAAAGTGATCCAGGAGTGGATCATTGGACAGCGGTTAAAAACATCCTTAAGTACTTGAGAAGAACTAAGGATATGGTTCTTTCTTATGGAGGTGATGAACAACTCATTGTTAATGGTTACACTGATGCTAGTTGGAACACCGATCCAGACGATTCTAAATCTCAATCTGGATACGTATTTATTTTGAATGGTGCAGCAGTTAGCTGGAGGAGTGCAAAGCAAAGCGTTGTGGCGAGATCTTCAACTGAATCGGAATACATAGCTGCTTTGGAGGCTTCACAAGAAGCGATATGGATGAAGGCGTTCATTACAGAGCTCGGTGTGGTTCCAAGTGCGCTGGACCCAATGTCTATCTACTGTGATAACATGGGTGCCATAGCCAATGCGCAAGAACCAATGTCACACAAGAAGCTAAAGCACATCAAGCTACGTTTTCACGCTATTCGAGAACATGTCCAAGATGGTGACATAAATATTTGCAAAGTACACACAAATCTGAATGTGGCGGATCCGTTGACTAAACCTCTCCCGAGGGCAAAACATGACCAACACCAAACTGCCATGGGTGTTAGGTATATTACCATGTAATCTAGATTAGTTGACTCTAGTGCAAGTGGGAGACTGTTGGAGATATGCCCTAGAGGCAATAATAAATATAGTTATTATTATATCTTTGTGTTTATGATAAATGTTTACATTCATGCTATAATAGTATTAACAAGGAAACATTAATACTTGCGAGATTTGTAAACTAAAATTAGAGTCCATGGTAAAGCCTTTTCATAATACTAGCTTGTTGGTTAATAAATGATTGTGGTTTCCCTATCATGAACATTGAGATGTTATTAAAAACAAGATCATATCATTAGGAGAATGGTATGATGGACATACTCCTATAGATAAGCGTAGCATAAAGATCAAGTCATTTTAATAGTTCAATTGCTATAAGCTTTCTGATACATAGTAACCTAATTCCTTCGACCATGAGATCATTCTTATCACCATTACCGGAAGGATGCTTTGATGACATCAAACACCACACCGTAGCTGGGTGGCTATAAAGGTGGCATTGAGTGTTCGGAAAGTATGGGTTGAGACACATGGATCAAGTGTGGGATTTGTCCATCCATATGACGGATAGATATACTTTGGGCCCTCTCGGTGGAATGTCATCCAATTGGATTGCAAGCATGTGACTGGCTCACAAGGGATCACATATCACGGGAACGAGAAAAGAGTACTTATCAGTAACGAGGTTGAACTAGGTATGTAGAGATACCGACGATCATAACCTCGGATAAGTAAACTATTGTGAGACAAAGGGAAATTGGTATCGTATGTAAGTGGTTCATTCGATCGCAAAGTAATCGTAGAAATATGTGGGAGCCATATGAATTTCCAGATTCCTCTATTGGTTATTGTTCGGAGAAGTGTCTCGATCATGTCCGCATAATTCACGAACCGTAGGGAGACACACTTAAGGATTCGATGTTGTTGAGAAGTTATGGAATGATGAGTATGAGACCGAATGTTGTTCGGAGTCTCGGATGGGATCCGGGATATCACGAGGAGATCCAGAATGGTCCGGACAAGAACATTCATATAAGGAAAGTCTTGTTTCGGAGTTGGAGAATGATTCCGGTGTTTTCATCGGGAATGTTCTAGAAGGGTCCGGAAGGTCCGGCACTCTGGAGGGGAAGGGTACATGAATGTGTCATAACAAGTTGGAATGGTTGCATCATGTACTAGGTATCATGGCTGGGCAAAATAAAGGGATAAATCAAATCCTAGTTTGAAAAGTCAAACGCCAATTTGAAAAGTCAAATGGCAGTTTTCTTGGTGGAGGGAGAGTAGGAAACCTACTTGGGGAGGAGTTCCTCTCCCTCCACCCGCCGGCCAAGGAGGCCGACTTGGGGGAGGACTCCCTCCCCTTGGACGGCCCCCTCCCACCTATAAAAGGAGGGGCAGGGGTGCCCCTCTAGACCTACACCTCTCTCCACCAAACCCTAACCCTAGCCGCTGGCCACCAAGTCGCCACCACCACCTAGGGTTTTCCCTAGCCACCGAGTTGGGGCTCTCCCCTTGCCCTAGCCGCCGGCCTAGCCTCTCTCCTTGGTGCCTCTAGACCCTAGATCGCCAAGGCCTCTCTCATAGTCCACCATACTCGCTCCGGCTTAAGGTGAAGCCCTGCGAGATCTCCCCTCTACTTCCGGTACCACGCCGTCGTGCTGTCGGAATCGCGAGGAGAGTGTTACAACCTCCGCTGCCTGCTGGAACAAGGGAGAGGAAGGTCTTCATCGAGTACCGAACATGTGACCGACTGCGGGAGCGCTGCCGGAATGCGGCGTCGGAAGGATCGTCTACACGATCTTGAGATCGGCAAGAGTACGACTACATCACCCACGAGAATCTGCTTTCATTAAACACTTTGGAATCTTCGAGGGTGAGTTATTATATCGACTCGTTGCTACAATCTAGTAGATAGATCTTGGCTTGTTTGTTTGTATGCGGTAGAAATTTTTTGTTTTCCATGCTACGAACCCCTACAACCTTCTCCTCCAAGCTCTTCCTCCAATGAGTGAGGGTAACTCCCTCATCCATCTCTTTTGTATGAGATTCATTGTTTTTGGTGGAAATCTTGTGGTAGAAGATACTTGATGTTTCCCATGTTTGTTAGAATCAGTAGTAGTGCAACTCTAGTGCCTGATATGTTTTTGCCTTGGTGAATCTGGGCCAAACTAGAAAAAATTTGCAGGGGGCGGATTATCCGCCCCTAGGGCCGGATAATCCGACCTGGAGACTAATTGTATGTTCTGGTTTGGTTTAGATTTTCACAAATGCACATCTCTGGCCCATGGATTGTTCTGCTACTATTTCTAATATTCCTCTTGGACTCGTGTGTGTGCTTATACCCATGCTACCTCTCCCATGCTTTTCACAAGTGGTTCACGCGCCCCTAAGACCTACAAGCATCGTCCCTGTGCCCGTTATCTTAGGCCCACTACAGAGGGCAAGTTTGTTGAGGAAACTGAGGTCCGCAAGTTAGCAAGAGAATCTGAACAGATGGCAGAGGCAGAAAGAAAGCCAAGAGGGTTGCATCTCGCAAGGGCAAGGGCCAGGGCAAGCAGTCCCGGCCTAAATACAAGGCCATGGACAGCATTGAGTACTCATCCATACGCCAAAATGATTACTATGCAGATGCTGACAGTGATGGGTCTCCAGAGGACTACATGTTTTGGTGCTCTCACTTCAGGTATATTCTTGATGATGTCTATGTTCCTCTCAAGATTCTCCCTATGCATCCTCTGAATATGACTGAGACCCAATCCAAGGCAAGACTCCGTGAAGCTTTGGATGTGACTAATAAGATGGGGTTTCATCACCTTATGACTCTATAGTGTCACTATGATTCCTCGGTGGTGAAGCAGTTTTTCTCAACGATTGTGACCTGCAGAGATGAGCTTTGCACCATGAAGTGGATGACAGGGAAAACAATGATTCATTCTGATTTCCGCACCTTTGGTTAGGTTCTTGGGTATGCTTTTCATGTCCGGGACACAGCTTTAGGACACTGCATTATTTCTCCGCTCAGGCCATCCAAGGACACTATGCTTGCTCCAAGTCTGACACCTAATGGCATTGCGGGTACCTTCGCTAGCTTCTCTCCTTTGTATGCCACCCTTGTTGGCATGTTTAGGGATATCATCTCTCTAAGTGGGGGAAACAATGATAGGATCCGCGGTCACCTAGTTCCCCTTCTTGCCTTTGCTCACGAGTGTGCCACCAATGCTGGCTCATCTACAGGCTATAAACTGGATGTTATGGACTATATCTATCATGAGATGACTGATGCGATGCTCAACCGGCTCTCCATCCCATATGCTCCTTTTATTACGATGCTCGTAAAGCATATGCTGCCACATGAGGACTTTGGCACTGGTTTGGATGGTATGCACAAGTCAAAGAAGATATACAACAAGGCTCAGAAGACCTCTCACCCTTCCACTGCCACTGAGTCCATGCGTGATGCAAGGGATAGTGGTCGTTGTCTCGCTGAGTCACCAATGGCTCCTGAGGTCAAGTAGCTCAATTGGTTCCAGCGGCACATTCTTTGCATGGGCATAGATACTCACAAGGGCCAGTATGAGGAGTACCGGAGGAGTCATGAGATGGCTCACACTCAGCAACTTATTCTTCACCATGTGTTAGGTGCAACTGGCCATCCTCCTGCTCCTACTGCTCCGGAGCCCTATGCACAGTGGAACAGTTCTGGGTTCAACTATGCCCAGCTCGAGAGTCACTTGTTTCCTCCACCGCCGAGGGCGCCCACTCCCCCAGTTGATGATGATGAGTATGATGACAAGGAAGGGGACGGGGATGACTACGACGCGGACAAGGACGAGGGTGAGGAGGAGTGATCTTCTGGGGCGCTAGCATCGCTCTTCTTCCTTTTGGGCGTTTCGATGCCAAAGGGGGAGAAGTAGTTCTATTAGGACACGGATTTACATGGGTCGGGCGCAAGCACTTGCCTTTTCACTCGTTTTATTTGCCTGCATCTGCCCTTTTAGCGTGAACTTATTTTTTATTTGTGCTTGGTTTGTATAAGACTCTATCGTGTGATACTCTGTATGGATCTCTGGAATTCTGGATTTATCATGTGGATCTACTCATATGGAATTCTGGATTTATCTATGGTAGTATGGTATTCTATTGATGGCATATGGACTTATGGTATTATCTATTGATTACATCAATATTGTGGGATGTGCTTGGAGCCTAATAATTTCATTATTCACTATGGCTATTTTCACATCCCGGTGGTATGACTTCATTTCCTAACTCACCTTGTTTTATTTGTCTTTGTTATGAAAGTGGCTTGCTCTTTAGTGTATGCATTTGTATTCAAATGCAAATTATAAATATGCACACATTTAGGGGGAGCCGCTTTCATTTCCTTAAGGTGTTGTTAGTAGGTTTTATTGCAAATCCTAGTATTGTCATCTAACACCAAAAAGGGGAGATTCAAAGAACATTTCATAATCCCTAGTGTTTTGTGTGTTAGATAACAATATCAAGGATTATTTTATGTGTGTTGAAGTGCTGCAGATATCTATCTTGAAAAAAGGAAAAGAAACTGCTTTTGGGGGGCGGATAATCCGCCCCACCCCATTCCCAAAAAGGCGCAACCCCTAGAGAGGGGGCGGAGTATCGGCCTGATTTTCCGGCTTGGCTGGATAATCCGCCCCTCAGGGGGCCTGGTAATCCACCCCCCAAGGATCGGCTTCAAGTTTACCAAGGCGCAACCCCCCAAAGAGGGGGCGGAGTTTCCCCCAGACTTTTTGGCTATGGGGCGGATTTTCTCCCCAGGCCGGATAGTCTGCCCCTTGAGGGGGGCGGATAATCCGCCCCTCGTGTTTTTCTCCAAGACAAGACCGGCGTTGCCTTCTGTATGGGGGGCGGAGTTTTTCCCGGAGTTTCCGTCCTTGGGGAGGATTTTTTCCCCTGGGCGGATAGTCTGCCCCTAGGAGGGGTGGATAATGCACGCTAAAATTTCTACAACAGAAAGATCTGGGAGGGGTATTTAAGCTAGCCTCTCCCCTCCTGCCAGAACTCTTGATTCATTCGAAAAATTCAGGATCTGTTCATCATCCTTCAACCAAGAGAGCTCCACCTTCATCCACCCAAAGGCCCCGTCCCTTGAGGAATCGAAGGAGGATAACTCGATCTTCAAACACTGCAATCAAGCGCTTCATGTCCTCTCCATTCATTTGGAGAATCACCTATCTAGTATTTCTTACAAATATCTAGATCCTTCTTTTGTTTATATTGATAAACCGTGTTCTTGTGACATCTTTTTGTCATTACAGGAGCCCCCAATTCAGTTGTGGGTGTGTGCCACGGTAGTGTTGTAAAGGCACCGGTTCCCGCCTTGAAGGGTACCAATAGTGGAGAAGGTGGATCAGGCCTATTGTGGCGTGGTGGTCTTAGAACCGCCCACCCCTCCAATGCAGATGTACTTCCCTTAACAAGGAAGGAACTGCGGTAAAACAAATCCCTATGTCTCCGTGTGCTCCACTACTGTTTCCTCGCTCCTCTTTTTACGTGCTTAGTAGCTAGGTTTGCATATAGGGAAATTCTCGTAGTTGCATATCTAGAGAATTTACTTTATGTCAATCCTAAAATTGAAAAAGAACTAAAAAATAGCGTAGCACCTATTCACCCCCCTCTAGGTTCCATACGATCCATTTCAAATGGGGGTTCGAATAATCAAACCTAACCTTTCATTTATCGTCCCTAGTAAAGGCATCTTTTCCTTTTGGGTTTGTTCTCCCTAGCAACGAGTATGTGGCACTTCTGGGCCATAGTCCTCCCTCCTTTACTCAAATATATGCGTATACCCAAACCGAAGCTTGTCATATACCTTAATTTGGTGACTCCACTTCCTTCCATACTCCTTAAGCCATACCGTCCATGGGAGACCCAATTGTTGCACCGGTACCTGCCAAAGACAGTCTTCAAGCTCCAGATCCATATATTTGTTTGAGAGCCCACCCGGAATTTAAGGGATTTCTCACCTTTAGCAAGTGTAGGGGTAGCCCAGGCTAAAAACAACAAACTACGAGTTAAGCCCCATCTCCTCGGGTAGTGTGGTTGCACGAATAAGTTATTTCAGTAAAGGCGTAGAATATCCCTTATCTTTATCTGGTCCATCTTTGTTCGTTCTCATTGTCATCATGTATTTAGTAAAAACATCCACTCTTAAACGATGCCTCTTCCTAAGGGTTTTATAAAGTATTTCTGAAACATTTGTAGTGGGGTAAACCCCAAAAAATTTTCATTCATCAAAATCCGTGGTTTCCAAAGAGCTGGGATGCTAGTCAACCTAACCTTGGTATAAAGGGAAAAGTAGGCACCAATAAGGGTAAGTGTCCTATTGGACACTCATTCATAACTTGGAGGAACCAAGTTACTAACATAATATTATTGAAACAAAACATGCAAGTAGTAATGCACTTTATAAACAAGATACAAAACAAGTAATCAAAAGTAATAGGGCAAGTATCGGGATTCAGGAATGGTGGATTGCCTGTGACCAGAAGGATGTCCCTGGACTTCTTCTTTAGAATACCAGACTAACAAATAATAATAATAATAAGATCTCTTCTTCTCTTTGTCAATAAAATCGCAACTATCGCCGTCAACGAGCATACATGCATACAAGAAATACCACAATCAATACAAGGCATACCAGCATCCACATAATACAGCAAGCAAATGAAAAGACCATAATTTACTTCAGTAAGTTTTGGGAATATTGGCTTAGAGAGATGGGGAATGACTTGGATACATTTGTATGCATTCCATTATGATTTAAAGTCCAAAAACTACTTAGTTGAGGGGTTTTTAGATGAAGATCAGGCTCTGTATGATACCATTGTATGAAAATGATATCAACAGATAGGTATTGATAAAATGAAACCACCAAAAGTAGTTTCACTATTTTATCAGTTTATGTTGATTTACTATGAATTTCCTAGTTATAAAAGCTCTAGTTTGAGGAAATAATTCATAAGAAAAGATGTGTCGATTGAAAAATTATTTCCCATTATGGTTAGGTAGGGTTAGGTGTACTGGTTCAGAGAGATTTGGAATTACTTCAAAATAAATAACATAATACCCTTTGGAAAATCCCAAAGTCAGTTTTGGAAGGTATTTGTCCTTTTCACTAGATTTAATCTGCAGGGAATTTTGGTATGATTTCAAGTACACATATTAGGTATTTGAGGTACCTTTCTAAAAAAATTGGAATCACCCTTTTTGAAGTTACAACACTACTAGGGTGATTTTATTAGTGAAATTACTATAAACATAATAGTTTTATTCATTAAAAATCAACCAAGGCTCAACAAATTTTGTACTTATAGGGTTTTAAATATATTACGGTTTATGTTTTATGGAAGTTGGAATTAGGTCAAAACCATCTTTGCCTTGGTTTAGAGAAATTCCTAAAGGCAGTTTTGCATTGATTTTGTTATTTTTGGTACTGGCAAACCAGGAAGCAAAATAAGATGAGGCCAAGTTTACTTGCAAGGTATCTATAATATCTTGGTACCCAAATTGGTTTTAGGCGTTTTGGATTTACCAAACTATCTAAATGGATTTATTAGTGAAAAGCATACTTGTCGGTAAATTTAATTCCAGAAATTGACTATAACTAATTTGGGGTAGATAAAGGTACTGCATGTTATACAAAACATGCATACACTTATAGAAATTTGAATCCAGTCATTTGATGTTGACTTACATTTTTAAACTAATTTTAACCATAAAGACTACTTCAGATCTGTGGTAAAAGAAAAGAAGAACATGGGCTGGCCGCGCCAGATCTGCATGTTGTTGGGCCGCATCTGCACAGGTCGGCCCGATGTGCTTCCACGAGCACGCGCGCGGCTCCAATCAAACTGGTAGGCGGGACCCCGCCGTCAGCGGTTGAGCATGGCCCCACATCGCACTACAAGAATCTAGACGGTGCATGACGTTTCTTTTATGCCGCGTAGTAAAAACATCATGGATGCCTGGCGTTCTTGCCCGTTTCGTCACAACTCCCTCCAAGGCCCTCCAGCCTAGTTTTCCATGACGTTTCTTTTTTCGTAGCCACATATTTTGTCGTAGTTTTTGTGCCGGGCCCTGAAGCCCAGTATGCCATTTCATCTCCTACTTCATTCATCATGGATTTTATCACGGCCCATGTACAATTTTTTTCTCATCGACCGCATCATTTGTTTATAAGGCCCATGTGTGAAATCGGTCTGCACGGTAGTCCCTCATGGTATCACTGGGTTTGACGGTGCTTCCTGATGTTTTGGCCAGCCCCAACTGTCAATGTGCGTGTTGTTAATGCAATTAAAAGTGGATATGATGTACTACCTACGAATAGTGCCGCGTGCCCACCGACAAACGTCCACACACACACGTGTCCACTTGAGGACAATGAACGGTCCCAGATATTTAAACCCGCTTAGCCTTCTTATTCCACGAGCTCGTGTCATTTTCCCCCAATTTGTATAGTCTCAAAACCCTAACATGCACCTTCTTCACGCACCGAAGCACCTTCGTATTGCACCACCACCCTACCTAGCTACGCCATGAATTGTACGCATAGAGACGAGCCGGAGGAGAAGCCAGTTGGAGGCGCAAAAACAGATGGCTTGGTCGTTGGTGAGCAGGAGGAGGCGGCTACGGGCACGCACGCCGCTCATCGCCATGTCGTCGAGGCTTTGGGCTCCGTGCAGCCAACAGTTGCCATCGCCATTGAGCAGCAGGTGGTGTCCCATAACGTCGTGGTGCCATCGGCAGATCTAGAGGAGGCGCATGTGGCGGCAGGCGGAGGCAACCTGGAGCTCTACATCAACGACCCCATCCTCCACGAACAAATCCTCGACGCAGTCATGGAGAATGACGAGTTCGAGGAGGAGGTCTCCGATGAGGCATCCTAAGTAGTACTTTGATAGCTAGCTTCTCTAGTCTCAGCCGCAGATTTCACTGTTCATACATAGGATTTGCTCAATCGTCTATAGATTCTTTTGCTCTTGATACAGGGAATATATATGGTTTGAACGGTCGATTGTTTTGGATATTTGATTAGATCTGCTCATTTTCCGTCTAGTAAATTTACATTTGCTTGTCCTGTTGTCCATACAACTTGTGCTGTAAATTTGATCGATCTATAACATTTAATTTTAAGGGTTTTAGGGATTGCTAGATGAGTATTTATTTCGATATACAACATGCATATAACATTATATTTCCATTACTTACTAAGGCCAATGATTCAATTTTTCCCCAAAAGAGTGCAAGGGGAGACACATATATGATGGTGTCAGATTTTTTAGGGATGCTGTTAGTGAACCTGGAGAAATGTACAACAATATAAGTTATGCAATTGGTACTTTGGTTCTCTAAAACCATATCTAAAAAACATAAAAGGCCCCAGATTTATTCTACACATATGAACTATCATCTTTAAAGTATTTATGCATTCATTATTAGGCCAATGATTGAAATTTGCCCCGAAAGTTTGAAGGGGCCGAGTGACATATATTTTGTTGTTGTCGGTTATTTTAGGGACGGGTGAGTGAACCTGAGGAAATACACATATACAATATATGTTGTGCTATTGGTACTTTGGTTCGCTCATGCCATCTCTGAAGAAATTTATTATGAGGCCCCTAGATTTATTCTACATTCATATGAACTGTGATATTTGAATTGTTATTGCATGCATTCATAATTTATAAGAATTACATGTCAGTTTCTCACTGAGGACGATGATTGAAATTTTCCCCAAAAGATTGTAGGGGTGACACACATTTGTTGGTGTCAGTTTTTTTAGGGACTAGTAAGTGAACCTGAGGCAATGTACGCAAACAATATTGGTTGTGATGTTGGTACTTTGGTTCAATTACGCTGTCTCTGAAAAAACTTATGAGGCCCCCAGATTTATTCTAAATTCATATGAACTATGATATTTGAATTGTTATTGCATGTATTCATAGTGTATAAAAAATTATGAGGACCGTGATTTATTCTCATATGGAACTATATGATCTTTAAATTGTTTCTACTATATGATCTTTGAATGGTTCATATGACGCATATGTATATGCATGATTTTGATCATACCTGAATATTGTTTGGTTTTTTGTTATTTATAATTATAATATAGGATTACATTTCAGTTTCTTATTGTGTCCAATGATTCAAATTTTCCCTAAAAGAAAGGCAGACAGATTTTTTCAGGGATGAGTTAGCAAACCCGGGGCAATGTACAAGAACAATAAGTTATGCAATGGGTACTTGGTTAGCTTACGACATCCCTGAAGAAAAACTTATGAGGCCATAGACTTTGTTCTACATATAAATCTAATCCAATCAATTTAATATTGTCTTAGATATGCTGCCAATCATATGTATGACTTCTAAGTTATGTTCTTAAAAATCTAAAGGAGGATTATGATGACGTGGACTCTAGCAAGTACTCCACAGACAACAAGATCCGCTATGTGCTGAGTAAGTTACGGTGTGGGCAGATACATTTCCACCATAGGGGGAGACAGTTTTTCCTATTATGGGGAAGAGTCATTGACCCGGACGTCGACAATATGATCTAGCACGCGGTGGACGTAGGTAAAAGCGCAGACCTAAAGCACCAACCAAAGACCTTGGCGACGTACGCATCCTGCGGCAAATTCCTCTGGGAATATATCAGGACTGGCCTGTTTCCCCCGGAGTAGGATGCCGCATGCTCCTGTTGCTGTCTCTACTAAGTCGTCTCCGTGTCCCTCCTGCTGATGTCCCTTCTTATTTTATATAAGTTAATTATTACATGGTTCATTGTAATACAATTTCACTCTTCCATGGTGTCTCTGGTGGTGGTTGCTAAACTCGTCTATATCTGGATTTCCTTATATGGAGTTCCTTAAAATTTTTAGTGTTCAATTATATTACTGATCATGCATCCTTATGCACACTACCAAATATTTCTAGTGCTCAATTATATTATAATTATCAAGGAATACAACAAATAGATTTTAGATTGGTGGAAAATTCATATTGAAGTAATTAAATGATCTCGCATTGGAAGTAAATATTTGAATTGGTCAAATTCATCGGGCCCAGCTGTCAGTTAGTCTGATAGAAATTAAATAGCATAAAAATACCCTAAATAGAGATCGAACTCACGACCGCACTGGATGTTTGGCTGCAATTTCCAAACACTGGATTAGCGCACTCTATTGTTATATTTATACTAATTCAACATTCTTATAAACCTATTTTAATTCAGCTGTCTTTGCAGTTTCCACTCGAAAAAACAAAAAAATAGAGTACCCTGACTAGGATTCGATCTCGCGACCACGCGTGTTGCTCGAGATACTCGAAACGCTCGTCTAGATGACTTTGTTTCTGACAGTTCTACTACTTCGCCTTTCTTATATACATGTTCAAAATCTGCTGTCTTTCCATATTTTACCAATGTTTTTACTAACAACCGAACAGCTAGAGAATACAACTATGTTTCAAACATAGCACTACTTCATATTCTTACACTCATTTCTCCATCACAAGAAGAAGAAAAACTTAAATTGTAGGAAACTATAGCAATAATCAACACACACCATATATAAACATGGATATATAACAGAACATTAAAAATATATACAAAACATGTTTTACAGACAGTTCCAAACCAACTAGACAACCAGATTCACTTAGAGTTATAAACCATATAGACTACAAGGTTCACATACAGTTCTAAACCGACTACGAGTTCACTGATAACACATCCAACTAGCACACAACCAATACTGTGTGCCCTCATTTCAAGCGACTAATATAACACATGAAGCCAGATATGGTCTCATCAAACAAGGTGAAGATGAATAGATCCCTTTTTTTATTTGAGCAACCTCGACCATGTTTGACCAGTTGGTTGTCATATGTGCAACATAATTCTTTCCTTTGATGAACTGAACATGCTCATGAACTACACGATTTGCGATTATGAGAGGGATCTCTAGAGGCATATATTGGTTGAGGTAGGCATCGCTATACCTAGCTGAAAAGTACTGGAGGTGGAGAATAAAGTTAGTTTCTGAATACGGTTCAATGTGCATAAGTAGATTTAAAGAGTAAAATCTCAAAAGTTTACCATCTTTGTAGGGGTTTGTAGCATGGAAAACAAAAAATTTCTATCGCATACAAACAAACAAGCCAAGATCTATCTATTAGATTGCGGCAACGAGTCGATGGAATAACTCACCCTCGAAGATTCCAAAGTGTTTAACGAGAGCAAATTCTCGTGGGTGATGTAGTCGTACTCTTTCCGATCTCAAGATCGCGTAGACGATCCTTCCGGCCACGCCCGCAGCGCTCCCGTAGTCGGTCACATCGTTGATTTTCGACGAAGACCTTCCTCTCCTTGTTCCAAAGCAAATGGAGGTTGTAGCACTCTCCTCGCGATTCCGGCAGACAACGGCGTGGTACCTAAGTAGAGGAAATCCCAGGCTTCGCCTTAAGCCGGTGCAGTATGGTGGAGCTTATGAGAGGCTATTAGTGGTCTAGTAATTAGACACACCAATTAGAAGGCTCTAAACCAATTAGAAGGCTCTAAACATGGCTAAAGCAATTAGAAGCTCTAAACCAAAACGGCTCTAAACCGGAGATTAGAGGTGGAAACTTGTGTGTGCTAGGAGGGCAGCCTGCCTCCCTTTATAGGTGGGAGGGCCGGCGGCCAAGGGGAGGAGTCCCTCCCCAAGTAGGCCTTGGGAGGCGCGCCGGCCAAGGGGACTCCTCCCCCAAGTCGGTTTCCTCTTCTCCTCCTCTTTCCACTTTCCAAAACTTGTCGTTTGACTTTCAAACTAGCCGTTTGACTTTTCAATTTAGGATTTAAATAAACCCTTTATTTTGGACAGCAAAGACACCTAGTACATGATGCAATCATTCCGATATGTAATGACACATTCATGTACCCTTCCCCCCTCCGGAGTGCCGGACATTCCGGGACCTTCTAGAATGTTCCCGATGAAAACACCGGAACCATTCCCCAACTCCAAAACGGGACTTTCCTTATATGAATCTTATTCTCCGGACCATTCCGGATCACCTCGTGATATCCCGGATCCCATCCGAGACTCCGAACAACATTCGGTCTCTTTCTCATAATACCATAACTACTCAAACAACGTCGAATCCTTAAGTGTGTCTCCCTACGGTTCGTGAATTATGCGGACATGATCGAGACACTTCTCCGAACAATAACCAATAGAGGAATCTGGAAATTCATATGGCTCCCACATATTTCTACGATTACATTGCGATCGAATGAACCACTTACATACGATACCTATTTCCCTTTGACTCACGATATGTTACTTATCCGAGGTTATGATCGTCGGTATCTCTGCATACCTAGTTCATCCTCGTTACTGATAAGTACTCTTTTCTCGTTCCCGTGATATGTGATCCCTTGTGAGCCAGTCACATGCTTGCAAGCTAATTGGATGACATTTCACCGAGAGGGCCCATAGTATATCTATCCGTCATATGGATGGACAAATCCCACTCTTGATCCATGTGTTTCAACCAATACTTTCCGAACACTCAATACCACCTTTATAGCCACCCTGTTACGGTGTGGTGTTTGATGACATCAAAGCATCCATCCAGTAAAGGTGATATGCATGATCTCATGGTCGAAGGAATTAGGTTACTATGTATCAGAAAGCATATAGCAATTGAACTATTGAAATGACTTGATCTTTATGCTACGCTTGTCTATAGGAGTATGTCCACCATATCATTCTCCTAACGATATGATCTTGTTGTTGATAACATCTCAATGTTCATGATAGGGAAACCACAATCATCAATCAACCAACAAGCTAGTGAAGTATAGAGGCTATACTAGGGACTTCAAATTAAGTTTACAAATCACACAAGTATTAATGTTTCCTTGTTAATACTATTATAGCATGAATGTAAACATTTATCATAAACACAAAGATATATAATAATAACTACATTTATTATTGCCTCTAGGGCATATCTCCAACAGTCTCCCACTTGCACTAGAGTCATCTAATCTAGATTACATGGTAATATACCGAACACCCATGGCAGTTTGGTGTTTGTCATGTTTTGCCCTCGGGAGAGGTTTAGTCAACGGATCCGCCACATTCAGATCTGTGTGTACTTTGCAAATCTTTATATCCCCATCCTGGATATGTTCTCGAATAGCGTGGAAACGCAGCTTGATATGCTTCACTTCTTGTGTGACCTTGGTTCTTGCGCATTGGCTATGGCGCCCATGTTATCACAAGAGATAGACATTGGGTCCAGCACTAGGAACCACACCCAGCTCAGTAATGAACTCTTTCATCCATATCGCTTCTTGTGAAGCCTCAAGCAGCCATGTATTCCGATTCAGTTGAAGATCTCGCCACAACGCTTTGTTTTGCACTCCTCCACTAACTGCTGCACCATTCAAAATAAATACGTATCCAGTTGTGATTTAGAATCATCCGGATCGGTGTTCCAACTAGCATCGGTGTAACCATTAACAACGATGTTCATCACCTCCATAAGAAAGAACCATATCCTTAGTTCTTCTCAAGTACTTAAGGATGTTTTGATCATTGTCCAATGATCCACTCTGGATCACTTTGATATCTGCTAGTTAAACTAACAGATATGCAATGTCGGGTCTAGTACATAGCATGGTATACATTAGAGATCCTATGGCTGATGCATAGGAGTCTTACTCATCCTTTCTCTATCTTACGCCGATGTCGGACTTTGAGTTTTACTCAAGGTCGTATTGCAACATGGGCAAGAACCCTTTCTTGCTATCTTCCATTCCAAACCTCTTTAGAACTTTGTCCAAATATGTACTTTGTGACAATGATATTTGGCTTCGATCTATCTCTATAAATCTTTATGCCTAATATGTAAGCTGCTTCGCCAAGATCCTTCATTGAAAACTATTATTCAAATATTCCTTGACACTATTAAGAAGGTCTACATCATTCCCAATCAACAATATGTCATCCACATACAGTATTAAGAATGCTCTGAGCTCCCACTCACTTTCTTGTAAATACAAGCTTCTCCATAAGTTTGTATAAAACCAAAACTTTTGATTACCTTATCAAAGCGTTGATTCCAACTTGGATGCTTGCTTCAATCCATAGATGGACCGTTGAAGCTTGCATACCTTGTTAGCATCTTTAGGATCGACAAAACCTTTGGGTTGCATCATATACAACTCTTCATCAATGTCTCCATTGAGGAATGCTGTTTTGACATCCATCGCCATATCTCATAATCATAATATGCAGCGATTGCTAACATAATCCTCACAGATTTTAGCTTCGCTCTGGTGAGAAAGTCTCATCGTAGTCAACTCCTTGAATTTGTCGAAACCCTTTTGCGACAAGTCGAGCTTTATAGACAGAACATTACCATCAAGATCTGTTTTCTTCTTGAAAATCCATTTGTTCTCGACAGCCTTTCGCCATCCGTAAGTCCACCAAAGTCCATACTTGGTTTTGTACATGGATCCAATCTCGGATTTCATGGCTTCTTGCCATTTATTGGAATCTGGGCTCATCATCGCTTCCTCATATGTCTCGGTCATCGGTGTTGTCCACCACCATGACATTCATAACGGAATCATACCAATCGGGAGTGGTACGAGTTCTCGTTGACCTCCGAGGCTCTGTAGTATCCTCAACCGAAGTTTCATGATCACCATCATTAGCTTCCTCTCTTATTGGTGCAGGCACCACAGGAAGTTCTTCCGGTCTTTGCGCTACTAATTCGAGAGAAGGTTCGACAACCTCGCCGAGTTCTACTTTCCTTCCAGTCACTTCTTTCGAGAGAAATTCCTTCTCTAGAAAGGATCCATTCTTACAACGAAGATTTTGCCTTCGGATCTATGATAGAAGGTATACCCAATAGTTTCCTTGGGTATCCTATGAAGACGCATTTTCCGCTTTGGGTTCAAGCTTGTCCGCTGTAACTTCTTTACATAGGCTTCGCATCCCCAAACTTTAAGGAACGACAATTTAGGTTTCTTCCCAAACCATAATTCATATGGTGTCGTTTCAACGGATTTAGACGGTGCCCTATTTAAAGTGAATGCGGCTGTTTCTAATGCATAAACCCAAAATGATAGCGGTAAATCTGTAAGTGACATCATAGAACGAACCATATCTAAGAGAGTTCGATTCTGACGTTCGGACACACCATTCTGTTGTGGTGTTCCGGCGGTGTCAAGCTGAAAGTAGTCCACATTTATTCAAATGCTCGCCAAACTGGTATCTTAGATATTCACCTCGACGATCATTACGTTTTATTTTAATCTTCTTGTTACGTTGATTCTCTACCTCACTTTGAAACTCCTTAAACTTCTCGAAAGTTTCGACTTATGTTTCATGAAATAGATATACCCATATCTACTCAAGTCATCCGTGAAGGTAAGAACATAACGATAACCACTGCGCGATGCTACACTCATTGGACCACACACATCGGTATGTATGATTTCCAATAAGTCCGTAGCTCGCTCCATTAGACCAGAAAACGGAGTCTTAGTCATTTTACCCATCAGACATGCCTCGCATCTTTCAAGTGATTCAAAATCAAGTGATTCAAGAAGTCCATCAGAATGGAGTTTCTTCATACGCTTCACTCCAATGTGACCAAGACAGCATTGCCACATATAGGTCGAGTTATCGCTGATTTAAATCGTTTAGCTTCAATGTTATTAATATGTGTATTTCTACTATCGAGATTCAACAAGAATAGACCATCTATCAAAGGTGCATGTGCATAAAACATATTACTCATATAAATCGAACAACCATTATTCTCGGATTTAAACAAGTAACCGTCTCGCAATAAACAAGATCCCGATATAATGTTCATGCTCAACGCAGGCACCAAATAACAATTATTTAAGTATAAAACTAATCCCGATGGTAGATGAAGAGGTAGAGTGCCGCGATCACATCAACCTTTGATCCGCTTCCTCGCCGCGCCGTCACCTCGTTCTTCACTAGCTTCCGCTTATTCTGCAGCTCCTGTTTGAGTTACAAATATGAGCAACCGAACCAGATCAAATACCCGTGCCCTACTTAATACTAGTGAGATACACATAACATGTATATCAGATATACCTTTCTTCTTGATGTTGCCGTTCTTCAAATCTGCCAAGTACTTTGGGCAATTCCGCTTCCAGTGACCTTCTCCCTTGCAGTAAAAGCACACAGTATTAGGCTTAGGTCCAGCCTTGGTCTTTTTCGTCGGCGCGGTAACTTTCTTACCACCCTTCTTGAAGTGTCCCTTCTTAGACTTGCCTTTCTTGAATTTGGTGGTCTTATTGACCATCAACACTTGGTGCTCTTTCTTGATCTCCACTTCTGCAGATTTTAACATAGCAAACAGTTCTGGCAACTCTTTGTTCATGTTCTGCATGTTGTAGTTCATCACAAAGTTCTTGTAACTTGGTGGTAGTGATTGGAGGATGCGGTAAACCCCAAAGTATTAGGAATCACTATACCCAAGCTTTGAAGTTTATTTATGCGTGCCCAGACATCTTAAGCACATGCTCAGACGGAGCTGCCTCTTCCATCTTGCGCTTAAAGAACTTTTCAGCTTCATAACTTTCAATTGCCGCATGAGTCTCAAAAATTAATTTGAGATCCTCGACAATATCATATGGTCGACTCTTCAAACCTTTTACAAGCTCGATTCTAAACCATATAAGATAGCACATGAACTATGGAGTACTGATTCTTCCGAGCGAGGTAAACATTCTTTACTTCATCGGGAGCATCAGCCGCAGTGGGTCACCCAATGCATCCAGACATAGGTCAAATTACCAGCTGTGAGGACAATCCTCAAATTGCGGAACCAATCCGAAGTTGCTTCCATTGTTTTTCAACTTTTCTTTCTCTAGGAACGCATTAAAATTGATGGTAGGGCTGCCATTGATCTACAACATATTTGCAATAGTTTAGACTAAGTTTATGACAAATTGAGTTCAAATTAATTAATGAAATTAAACTATGTGAACTCCCTCAAAACAACATCCCTCACATTGTTTTAGTGATCACACGAACCAAATCCACTACATCAACACCGATCATCACGAGAGTTGATATAGTTTCAATGGCGAACAATCATCATGTTCATCATATCTACTATATGATTCACGCTTTACCTTTCGGCGATCCGTGTTCCTGAGGCCATGTCTGTACATGCTAGGCTCGTCAAGATCAAACCTTAGCTACCGCATAAGCAAATCTGGCTTGCTTACGTTGTATTCACCCGCGGAATCAAAGACACCCGATCATCACGTGGTGCTTCGAAGCAGCAAGCTTTGGCAACGGTGCATACTAAGGGTGAACACTTTAGAACTTGAAATTTATGTGCATGAGGGATCATCTTATAATGCTACCGTCGTCTACTAAGCAATACAAGATGCATAAAGTATTAACATCACATGCAATTCATAATATGTGATATGATATGGCCTTTCTTCTTTGTGCTTCCGATCTCCATCTTCAAGCACGAACATGATCTCCATCATCACCGGCATAGCATCAAGGTCAATGACGCTTCTTCATGGTTGTCGTCCACCAGCTTCAACTATTACAACTATTTTGAATAGACACGCAGGTCTTAACAGAAATTAAAGACAACCATATGGCTCCTGCCGGCTGCCAACTTACAATAAGGAACATTGCATACATCAAATATAATCACAATCATGGCCATATCACATCACTGCACACCCCTGCAAAACAAAGTTAGACGCTTCTACTTTCTTTGCATATTTTACGTGGTTTGGGGCTTTCCATAAGTGTCGTTCTAACCTACGAACAAGAACCACAACATTGATACTAGCATTGTTGATTACCGTTGTAAATTGGATCTTTACTATGCTAGGAGAAACAGGCACCATAAAGCCACTTATGCAATACGAGTTGCATGTCAAGCGTGGAGCAAGTCTCATGAACGATGTCATGTAAGGTTAGCCGGGGGAGCTTCATCCCAACATACCGCAAGATGCAAAGTACACAACAAGCAATCTACAATAAAAGCATCAACGCCCACAATGACCATTGTGTTCTACTCGTGCAACAGATCTACATATAGACACGGCTCTGATACCACTGTAGGGGTTCGTAGCATGGAAAACAAAAATTTTCTATCGCATACAAACAAACAAGCCAAGATCTATCTATTAGATTGCAACGAGTCGATGGAATAACTCACCCTCGAAGATTCCAAAGTGTTTAACGAGAGCAGATTCGTGGGTGATGTAGTCGTACTCTTTCCGATCTCAAGATCGCGTGACGATCCTTCCGCGCCACGTTCCCGTAGCGCTCCGTAGTCGGTCACACGTTCGGTTTTCGATGAAGACCTTCCTCTCCTTGTTCCAAAGCAGCGGAGGTTGTAGCACTCTCCTCGCGATTCGGCAGACAACGGCGTGGTACCGAAGTAGAGGGAAATCCCAGGCTTCGCCTTAAGCCGGTGCAGTATGGTGGTGCTTTTGATAGAGGATATTTGTGGTCTAGTAATTAGACACACCATTTAGAAGGCTCTAAACCAATTATACGGCTCTAAACCGCTGGCTAAAGCATTTAGAAGCTCTAAACCAACACGGCTCTAAACCGGAGATTAGAGGTGGAAACTTTTGTGTCCTAGGAGGCAGCCTGCCCCTCCCTTTATAGGTGGGAGGCCGGCCAAGGGAGGAGTCCCTCCCAAGTCGGCCTTGGGAGGCTACGCCAAGGGGACTCCTCCCCAAGTCGGTTTCCTCTTCTCCTCCTCTTTCCACTTTCCAAAACTTGCTGCTTGACTTTCAAACTAGCCGTTTGACTTTTCAATTTAGGATTTAAATAAACCCTTTATTTTGGACAGCAAGACACCTAGTACATGATGCAATCATTCCAATATGTAATGACACATTCATGTACCCTTCCCCCCGAGTGCGGACATTCCGACCTTCTAGAATGTTCCCGATGAAAACACGGAACCATTCCCCAACTCCAAAACGGGACTTTCCTTATATGAATCTTATTCTCCGGACCATTCCGGATCACCTCGTGATATCCGGATCCCATCCGAGACTCAACAACATTCGGTCTCTTTCTCATAATACCATAACTACTCAAACAACGTTGAATCCTTAAGTGTGTCTCCACGGTTCGTGAATTATGCGGACATGATCGAGACACTTCTCCGAACAATAACCAATAGAGGAATCTGGAAATTCATATGGCTCCCACATATTTCTCGATTACATTGCGATCGAATGAACCACTTACATACGATACCTATTTCCCTTTGTCTCACGATATGTTACTTATCCGAGGTTATGATCGTCGGTATCTCTGCATACCTAGTTCATCCTCGTTCTTCGATAAGTACTCTTTTCTCGTTCCTGATATGTGATCCCTTGTGAGCCAGTCACATGCTTGCAAGCTAATTGGATGACATTTCACCGAGAGGGCCCAGAGTATATCTATCCGTCATATGGATGGACAAATCCACTCTTGATCCATGTGTTTCAACCAATACTTTCCAAACACTCAATACCACCTTTATAGCCACCCTGTTACGGTGTGGTGTTTGATGACATCAAAGCATCCATCCAGTAAAGGTGATATGCATGATCTCATGGTCGAAGGAATTAGGTTACTATGTATCAGAAAGCATATAGCAATTGAACTATTGAAATGACTTGATCTTTATGCTACGCTTGTCTATAGGAGTATGTCCACCATATCATTCTCCTAACGATATGATCTTGTTGTTGATAACATCTCAATGTTCATGATAGGGAAACCACAATCATCAATCAACCAACAAGCTAGTGAAGTATAGAGGCTATACTAGGGACTTCAAATTAAGTTTACAAATCACACAAGTATTAATGTTTCCTTGTTAATACTATTATAGCATGAATGTAAACATTTATCATAAACACAAAGATATATAATAATAACTACATTTATTATTGCCTCTAGGGCATATCTCCAACAATCTTGGCTTTCCCAGGGATGATATTTGACTTTTCATCTTGCACACGTAGAGTGGTATAGGTGGTTGGTGTTGTGAAACAACTCTGAGATACGCAAATTGGTTTGAAGTTAATTCCATATTGATTCCAAATGCGCAATACTCATCGATGTCTTCATCGAGGGACCAAGATAGACAATATTAGAAAGTAATCTATAGCAGTATAAGAATGACTAACATTAAGCCAATTTATATGACTCTAACCTCTAGTAAGGTCCCTCGGTTTCTCAGCATTCTTGGCTATAGGTTGTTTCACCTCGTCATCAAATGGAACATTGTAGCCATGATTTTTAGCGTAAAATAGACATTGTGCTAATTAGAATGTTTTGTTTTTATGGTATACAGTAGGTTTCACTACTATGTTAGTGCTGGTAGAAACAATTTTAACCTGCTCGTGTATGTCGCTAGCCTTCATGTGGCAGAGTTGCAATCCTCACATTTTATGATGTTTTGCTAGATGGAGCAATTTCTCGGCACCTTCACCACGATGTTTTGCGCAATGGCTTCCAAATTTATGGCATTCAACACCGAGTAGCCCATCTGAAATTCATTAAGAAAATTGAGGATTACTACGAGTATCTGCGAGTATTACTATGATAGAACGAGGAGGCGATGCGTTAAGACAGTTAGTGCCAGTAGAAACAATTTAGAAGCCGCTTGTGTATCTCCGTAGCCTTCATACCATAGAACCTGCAATCCTCACAGTTCATCCTACCTTCCTCGGAGAGTAAATACAAAAATTAAATTACAAGTACAAGCATCAAGTGACTAAAACAAGGAATCGTGAGACCACTTGTTGTTGTACGCGATGGCTAGATCTAGATCAAGTGTTTACTACTTTGTGGGACCTAGACCTAGATCAAGTGTTTACTAGGGACCTAGACCTAGATCGACCATGGGGATCTAGACCCATCGTCGGTGACCTAGAGCTAGGCAGCATTGCCGGTGCGGTGACCTAGATTGAGCACAAACGCATAGTCGTGGAACATCGAGGAGATGCGTTGATATAGGTTGAGGGGCACTTACTCATAAGCCTGTAGCCACCACCGCCACCGTCGTCGGCGGGGGAGGGGAGAGGATATTGTGGTCACCGGGCAGGGGAGAAGAATTGTTGGTTGCCTTAGAGGGGACTAGATTCGGTCCCGGATTTGGTGGTCACCAGGGAGAGTGGAGTGGTGGGGACTAGGGAGGGTTAAGGAAGTAGTACCATGACAAGTTGGTCCCACACAAGATTGGATTTTGATCCAACTGTCAACAGTCTCACCCAAATTTTGAAACCGCCTAAAAAATTCAAAAAATGAGAAGCGGCCACCAAGGAAGTGATGTGAAAATGCATCACCCCATTTTTAATAAATACTAGAGAGCATTTAGTGGAAAAATCACCAATTGTATGCATCTAGAACCTCTCCGTGCAACCCCTGTAATATAAACAAGTTTCTGCCGGTCTAGTTGGAGGGGGCCCAAATTTAGCCTAGAGCTACCTCGTAACTATCTACGGAATTTTCCAAAAAATCATTTCCAGTTAAATAACATGGCATTTATGTCCAACAAGAGATTAGTAAGACTTGAAATATAGCCATGAATCCCTAACTACAATGGTATCGGCCGAATTTTGAAACTGGCCTCAAAAATTCAAAAATAATGTAAAAAATGTGAAACCTTTGTACATTGTTGTTTTATGATGCCTAGTTGCATGCACAAATAACAAATGTGGCATATGGGGATTATTCTAAAAGAGTGTTCACATAAAGGACACACCGCCTTTGAGGATTCATGGCTTTCAAGGCAAATAAGCTAGGTCATGACCACAACCATGACATAGTTTGCTTTGATGCACCCATATTCCGCACATGCGTGTATCTTGTGATGACAAACAATGTTGCTTTATGAATTTTTCCCATTCTCTACATGGAAAATCCATTTTCCATGTTCCTAGTGCCGAAAAGGGCTTATTTTGTGAAGCATCCACCAATGAATTGATGTGAAAATGCATCACCCCATTTTTAATAAATACTATAGAGAATTTAGTGGCCAAATCACTAGTGGTATCTAGCTAGAACCTCTTGGTGTAACCCTAGCGATATAATTTTTTTTCGATCGGTCTAGCTAGAGGGGGCCCAAATTTACGCTGGAGCTACCTCGTAGCTTTCTTGGGAATTTTCCAAAGAATCATTTCCAGATACAAAACATGACATTTCATCAAAGATACAACAAGATATGAGCAAGGCCCGACACATAGCCAGTAAACCCTAACTGCCATGGTATCGGCCGAATTTCGAAACTGGCCTAAAAAATTCAAAAAAAGGTGAAACCTTCGCACATTGACAATTTATGTTGCCTATTTGCATGCAAAAATAACAAACATTGCATATGGGGATTATTCTAAAAAAGTGTTCATAGAAATGACCTACCGCCTTCGAAGATTCATGGCTTTCAAGGCAAATGAGCTAGGTCATGACCACAACCATGGAATAGTTTTCTTTAATGCATGTATCTTGAGATGGAAAACAATGTTGCTTCATAAAGTTTTCACATTCTCTGCACGGAAAATCCATTTTCTATTTTGCCGGTGCCGAAAAGGGCTTATTTTGTGAAGCAGCCACCAAGAAAGTGATGTAAAAATGCATCATCCCATTTTTAATAAATACTAGAGAGTATTTAGTGGACAAATCACCAATTGACTGCAACTAGAACCTCTCGACGCAACCCCATCGATATAAACAAGTTTCTGCCGGTCTAGCTGGAGGGGGCCAAATTTAGCCTAGAGCTACGTCATAGCTATCTCAGGAAATTTCCAAAAACTCATTACCAGGTACAAAACATGGCATTTCTTTAGAGATACAATAATATATTAGCAAGACCTAGCACGTAGCTAGGAAACCCTAACTGCAGCGGTATCAGACAAATTTTGAAACCGGCCTAAAAAATTCAAAAAATGTGATACCTTCTGATAAATGCAAGTACATAGATCGTTTATAGCTAGTTTCAAAATAAAGATATAGATCCCACAGGGAGCGGGAGTCTAAAGTCTAAGAATTCTTGAAAAAAATACTAAAAATAGAAATACTAAATAAATTTCTAAGTGATAAGATAAAATGTGATTATTGCGTAAAAAGGTGTTTTTGGGTTTTTGGTATAAGAGAACAATGAGTAAAGTAAACAAAACTGAGTACAGAAAGTAAGTATCGCGTATGTAAAAGAGATTTGAAACTTCAGTGGGGGAAAAAATTCTCAAGGATTGGCGGATACACCACTAGAATTATAAAGGGTTAAAGTAAAGATTATTATCATGAACATTCTTAACTATGTATGTGTTGGAGGAACTCCTTATTTGGATAATGAGGCAGCAACCAATGTTTAAATCATCCTCAGAACCACATTAGACAGCAATCAACATAAATTGAATTACTGGGCTATTAAGGGACATAATCCCACAGGACGTATCCCATAGCATGGATAGTGTTTCGTGAGTTTTCTTGATTTCCATGTTGATACGTAGGGGTGCCAACAGATTTATAGTCACTGTAAGTGCTAACACACCTCCGTCTACAACCAAGTAGTTCCCTCCATCAAGTCCCCACAAGAGGCAAATATTGAGAGGTCGACTTCTCCCAACATCAAGATGTATACAATCTAACACATGGTCATAGCGATTAATATCATAATAAACTTTATCTTATATCAATCTCATGAGAGGGTTTCTTCATCTCCCCAAGAACTAATGATCTACTCAGACATGGAGGCAATAAATATCTGGCAAAAGTAATGGAATCTATTATAGATGAATTGTACTTGGATAAATCCACAACGAGTATGGAAATTACACCAAGATCTAGACAGGATATAGATGGGATGGACGGAGATGGTGGTGATGCATCGATTGATGATGAAGATCGATGCCTTAGCCTCCTAGATCTGCGCAGGGCGAAGATGAATCCCATGTGGATGAGTTCCCCATCCAGATGCCTTCCGGAAGTTAGGTTTCCGCGATTTCTGGGTGTTCTGTATGTCGTCTCTCTGATCCACTTGCACGGGGTGAAACTATTTGAGGAGGCGGTGTCAGTACCAACTATATGGCCGAAACTATACGGCCAAAATATTTCTTCCTTCCATATAGTTGGTCGTTAACCCTTCCGTACCCTCCAATTGCTTTGGGTTTTCTTCTGGTGTTATTAATATTTCTCAAATAAGCAATTTACATAGTTTTTGGCTGCTTTTCACTCCAATATAACTGGTCCAAGAATTGTGTCCATTAGATCCAGCATCTGTCCTGATCCTGGTGAAAATAAACATAAAAAGTAAGCGTGAACACCGTAAAATACCAAGATCCTACTACTACATTATAATATAAAACATGATGCAAATACGTAATCATCAACTTCCCCAAGCTTAGACTCTTGCTTGTCCCGAGCAAGTTTAGCTTAATGGATGTGATCCTCATATTCATGAAGCTGAATCGATAAAATAAATGAGGCAGTTGCAGCATGTGTGTATCATAGAGGATACATATAAATAATTTCATGAATAGTACCTTACTCGAAGCATCCGAATAATATTAGGAGGCTTCCACACCTTAGCAATTAACAGTTCACAAAAGATTATTCTCAATATGATGTAAAAAGTATTCGGTTCAACCGAATGAGTTAGTAAGGTAGTCCCAAGTGTATTTAGGATTAACATATTCACTTGTGATTCAAAATCTCAAACGTCTATTTGTCTTACTACAATATAGTAGTATATTCCTATTTGCTCTTTACACATTCGATCTTTTTCTTCATCTTTATTTTTCTTCTTTATCTATATATATATTCATGCTCACACTTTTGTTTAAGTGTTGTGCAAAGGATCTAGCCATATATTCCACTTCATGTAGGAATTCAAAGTTTAACAATCTCAATTACCAAATTCCAAATATATGTGAAGCATCTTTATAACTTGAGTATTCTACCTCAACTTGTTCTCAGTCTATTTGATAGAACTTATAATTTCTCCTTTGTTCAAGGTTTTTATTTTTCATCTTTATTAAATAGATAATCTCTCCTTTTTTTAAATCAAACCATTGACCTACAACATATTGATCAAATTATCTTTATATGTTCTGTTAATACCAATGGTGTGGAAGACTTCTATTGCTATCATAAAGTGCAAGTAAAATCATACTCAAACAATTCATATATCCAATAAGATAAACTCAAGCTCAATAATTCTCCATATATTATAATAAACTCATAATTTCATAAGAGGGATCAACTATTCCTGAAGGGAATTCTAATGATGCAAACTTTATTTATAAGCTTGGACTAATGCAAGACTAGAATAATAATAAAAACTTGTAATATAGATTACAAGGTCGTAAAGATCGCCCCAAGCTTGGAATCAAGCCAGGCGGGATCAAATAATCTCTCATGATTATTTGATAGCGTGTTTGTTGAAGGTCACTGTGGTGCCATGGCGCGTGGTATATTTTCTGCATGGGTCAACTTGAGAAGGAGGGATTGATTGACAACTTCTAGTTCTTTGACATCCAGCTTGTAGAAAAGATTATTCTGCTCCAGCACTTTCACTTGTTCTTTAATGAGTTCATTGTTGCTTTGGAGGGTTTGTATAACCATAAGACTCATAGAAAATCTTTCTACAGTGGTCTTCTTGATATCCTCATTGAGTTTATCAAGATAAAATTGCATCCATCAAAGATGTATGGGTGTCCCTGGTGACTCCTTCTCCATTACTGGAATCTTCAACTCGAGAGATTTCTGGTGCTACCTCGTCCCACGTCCTCTGTCCCACCGTCTCCACCCACAAACCCTCATCGCCGGTGCTCCTGATTGTCTCTGATTTCGGCATGGATTATCTGCTGCTGTGGGATCTCTCCCCTAGCAGGGCTTTGTCCGCACAGGTGCGTCGTGGCTTCAAGTCTTCCGTTCATTTATCTCCCTCGTCTTCTTCCAAGGAGTTTTTTGGTTGTTTTTTTTGTTCGGCTTCTTTTCATCTGGATGTGGATTCAGTGGGGTTTGCACTGCAATGCTGCTTGGGTGGTTTTCCATTTGGTTTTAGAGTTCTCAGATTGAGTGATGATACGTTTAGATTCTCAGTGGCCTCAAATCTGGTTGGGCACTTTATTCATCGTTTGGAAACAAGGATTTGGCCTGATTTTCACTGCTTTTTTCATTTATATCATGAATCTTTCCATGTTGGGTTTTCTGGTCGATCTGTTGATCATCGTGATGAGAGTTGGTCCTCTCCTAAGGTTCGAGTTACAACAAGCAAATCTATTTATGTTCCTAGGACGAGAGTTGATCCATTATCATATGTTTGGATTAATCCTGATCTAAGTTTTCTCCGACCGTCTTCGGCCGCCGCACCAGCTGCAAGTCCGGCGATCCTGAATCTTGGTAGTTTTGCATGTCTTATCAATTCGGCAGGCATCTTTTCAAAATTTCAAATTGCCGAATGGTCTTGCCCTTTGGATTGGGAATTCTCGGATGTTTCGGCACCTACGTTAGAAAGCTTGCATGATCTTCGCCGGGCTCACTACATGGATTTGGAAATTAAAGAGGCTATGGGCCTTTCTTTCATGCTGGATATTTCCTCCGCTCAAATGGAGTGTTCTTTGTGTTTGGGGCCAGGCCGTTACTGTCACCATAATGGGCCAAGATGTATTATTGGTCTAGTTGCAGACGTTGTTTAAAGTTGGGCCATATCAGAAAATTTTGTTCTGAATCGGGCAGTTTGCTTCCTTTGTCTCAGTTGGAGGATTTGGTGCAAGCCGATCAGCGTTGTTTGGGGGACAGTCGATATTCTTCTGCTGACAATTCAACTTTGGTAGTTTCAGAAAACCATCACATCTTGTCAATGAACTTTTGTCCCAGGTGTCTGACTGTGGGTCATTTCTTGGCCAAGTGTACCAATAAAATCATATATCACACTTGCAAGAGAGAGGGGCATGTAGCTGCTAAGTGTAATACGTTTCTGGTTTGGCGGCCTAAACAACAACTTGTGAGGATATCTTCCTTACAATCTTTCCTGTCTCTTAGTGCTGACAGTTCGGCTGCTCTGGTCTCTGACCTCCAACGTGACCCTAATCCTCCTCCCACGTTGGGGGAATCTATGGCCAATATTCCTGTGAACCCGTTTCGCTTTGTTCCTGATGGATTGATGCTGGATGACGGGCCAGAGGAGAGGCTTGTTCGTGCTCACATGGCTGTCCCTGCTGAAGCTCCTCTATTCCATGGGGACTTTGCTATTGTAGTGGAAAATTGGGAGGTGCCTGATCTGATGAGGCCTGAGATGCTTGAAGATTTGGTGAGTTTTTTACGTTATGATCATCATGTTGTCATTATAAGTGCTCTTATCTCTCCCTTCGGCATTGGTCTGATCATATTTGAAAATATCATAGTTAGAGATGCTATGGTTGAGGGTCTTAGTTTTGATCTTGATGAGGATACCCATATTTCGTTTGTTCGTCATGATGCTACTCTGAACCTTAGGATTCCAGTGCTAGGTTAAGAGAGATGGATCCTGTTTTGGGTTTTTCCTATGGATTATCGTACTGGAAGTTTTAACACTAGGGCTTGAGCTGGTTTTGGTCGGCTTATTTTATGGCATGATCCGAATGGTAATTCTGTTAAGGGTTCTGGCTAGAGTTTGGTTAATGGATGATGCTCTCGTGTCCCTGTAGTCTGATTGTGCGTCAAATGGGGGGGTTGCAAATGTGTCCTGGACTGTGCCTACTTATCTGCTTAGGGGTTTTGGCATGCAAGCTGTTGCTGGCGAGGCTCCGCCGATAGAGGTAAACATGGAGGATCCGCCGCCGCCTGTCAACATCGATCCGCATCCTTTCCAAGGGCAGGTGGCTCCAGTGATTCATGACTAGAACTTGCAGATAATGCAGCCTCAGCAAGCTCGGCAATAGTTACCGCAACAATTTTTGAATATGCACAATAACTTGCAGCTACCTGAAGAGGATCAGATCTTGGTTCCGATTTGGGTGCTGCAACGTCTTCTTCACATCCCTATGGAGAAGGGTGTGAATGTTGCAGATGGTACTACCCCACTGTTTAATATCGAGGATGATCTCTCGGATTTCAACATGAACTCTTCTGAATTTGATGCTGAAACGGATATCTTGCTGCTTGGTTCGGGTGCTACTATTTATCTCTCGGCGCCTTTGGTGTAAGGTCTACAGAATCTTATGTATCAGTAGTTCATGGTTGTGCGCGACGTTGTGGATGTTAGCTTGGCAATTGTTCTTGTGGCTGCTCGGGTGGTTCAGTGGGTCTCTCTGCTTGATGGTGTTCAGGAGCAGTTGGTTGCATCTGTGGATGTTGTGTTTGACGAGATTGTGGTCTCTCGCAAGCGTCATCGTAATACCTCTGCTTCTTCTGTTGGTGTCTTTCCTTATCCTCAACTGGTGCATCGCAGCCCGCTCAACATAAGGTTTCAGGTGTTTCGGAACAACTTGTTGGATACTCTGAGAAGGAAATCTGATGTGAAGAATAGGCAAACTCCTGGAGCTCCTTTGAGCAATGTTGGACTTGTGCAGACTGAGGCAGATGATGAGAATCAGATTATGCTATGAGCGCCTCCAGAGACTCCAGTGGCAGTACTGTAAGATATTGGGGAGCGTCTGTCTGGTATTCCTCCTCAAGAATTCACCGCTTCCATGTTGTTGGCTCTAGTTCAGAAGGATGGAGCAGAGAAGTCTGGAGCATAATGATGGTTGCAGGCAGTCTGAATAAATTTTTATTGTATCACCTGTTGCATCAGGATGGTTTCTTTTGCTTGGTTGTTTTTGTTAAACTCGTCTCATGTCAGACTTCTTATGGTTTGTAAGACCTTCGGGCATTAAGACTGCTGCTGCACTTTTTATCTGCAATGTCTGCTAAGCTTTGAGTTGTTCTGTCATGGAATATTAGGGTCTTAAGTGGAGAGGCTAAATGGCTAGCACTTAAAAACAAAATAGAGGAATCTGGCCGTGCAGTAATTTGTTTGCAAGAAACAAAGAAAGAACGTTTTTATCACTCGTTCATTCAGAAATTTTGTCCAAGGCGTTTCGATAAATTTGAATATGTGCCTTCTGTTGGGGCATTAGGGGGACTTTTAGTGATCTGGAAATAGCTCAGTTTTTTCTGGTCATCTGGTTCATAAGGAAAGATTTGCACTTTCAATTCAGTTCTCTTCTGTACACTTAAATCGCTCTTGGACACTAACAAACATATATGGGCCATGTAAGGATCCGGAGAGATAGATTTTTGTAGACGTGTTTTGAAATTTGGATATCCCCAGTGATAGTCTATGGTTTTTTCTTGGTGATTTCAACTTTATTAGATCAGCTGAAAATAGAAATATTCCAGGAGGAAATATTGTTGACATGCAGCGTTTTAATGCTCTAATCAGTGGCCAGTCACTGGTGGAAATACCTATTAAAGGACGTAGGTTTACTTGGAGGAATATGCAGGAGGATCCACTCTTGGAACAACTAGATTGGTTCTTCTCGACAGTGGAATGGACTTCTGTATTCCCAAATATGGTGGTTAAACCACTTTCCAAGCCAATCTCTGATCATGCACCATGTTTGCTTTCCATTGAGACCTCAATTCCAAAAATCAGAATATTCAGATTCGAGAGTTTTTGGCCTTTGCATCCTGGCTTTAAGGAAGTTGTGAAGTCTAGTTGGGATAAACCAGTCAGAGCTTCTAATAGTGCAACTATTATTTCAGCCAAAATAAAGAATTTGAGAAGATGTTTAAAGGAATGGAGTAAGTCTATATCTAGATTGAAATTAATGATTGAAAATTGTAATATGGTTTCATTGGAAATTGATAACTTGGAAGATAAGAGGCCCCTTTTTGTGCAAGAGAGAAATTTCAGAGTCATACTAAAGATACATATTAACAGGTTACTTGATTATCAGAATAAATATTGGCAAAAACGTTATACTTACAGGTGGGCCAGACTTGTGGATGAGAACACCAAGTATTTCCATGCTAGAGCTACTGAAAGGTACAGACATAATTCAATATCTTCAGTAATGCTTGATGATGGGACACAGATTGATAGTCATGTTGAGAAGGCAGCTTCTTTTTTGTCTTCCTTTAAGAATAGAATGGGTGTTTCTCACTCACCTGTGATGTCATTTGACTTGGAGGTCTTGTTTGATAGAGTGCCTGGTTTAGAGGCCCTTTCTGTGCCTTTTTCAACAGAGGAGATTGACAAAGTTATTAAATCAATTCCCATTGACAAGGCACCTGGCCTACATGGATTCAGTGGCCTTTTTTGAAATCTTGTTGGGATATTATAAAGGGAGATTTCTACTCATTGTGCTCTGATTTTTGGGAAGGGGATATCAATTTGTAGAGCCTCAACAACTCTTTTATTACCTAATTCCAAAGGTTCTTTCTCCTAAAACTGTCAATGACTATAGACCTATATCTTTATTAAACAGTGTATTAAAGGTATTGACAAAGATCTTGGCAGAGAGGTTGCATAAATGGATTTTGAAACTAGTCGATAGAAATCAGTATGGTTTTATCAAGGGGAGGAATATTCAGGATTGTATTGCTTGGTCCTTTGAATATCTGCATCAATGTAAAGCTTCTGGCAGAGAAATAGTTGTTATTAAGTTGGATTTTGCAAAGGCATTCGATACTATTGAGCATTCTTCTATTTTGACATTTTGAGGCATATGGGTTGTTAGGATAGATGGTCAAAATGGATAAGTCTGATCTTTGGTTCTATTCTGTTGAATGGGTTCCTGGGACAGAGTTCCAGTGTAAGAGAGGGGTACAACAAGGTGACCCACTCTCTCCTTTGTTGTTTGTGGCTGGTGCTGAACTTTTACAAGCAGCTATCAATGCTGCATGTTCAGAGTGTTTATTGTCTCTCCCCATTGGGCAGCCAGCGTCAGAGGATTTTCCTATGTTTGAATATGCAGATGACACACTGGTTATAATCCCAGCTGATTTGGATCAGTTACTTTGCTTGAAAGCTATTCTGGATGCTTATGCCACTTCTATAGGTCTGAAAATCAATTATCATAAATCCCAGCTCATCCCTATTAATGTTGATCAGGGCAAGGCTGTGAATCTGGACAATGATTTTGGTTTTCAAGTTGGTTGGTTTCCTTTTACATACTTGGGACTTCCTATTGGAACCACGAGGCCTACGGTAGCTGATCTTATGCCTTTAGTAGATAGAGTGGAGAGGGGGTTAACTAGCACTGCGATTTGGCTGACTTATGGTGGCAGAGTTACTTTTATTAACTCGGCCATGACCCCTCTTCTTACTTATACCCCCTGTGTTCTTAAAGTGCCACTTCAGATAATCGAATTTGTTGATCGGGCATGGAGGCACTGCTTATGGCGTAAAACTGAGGACACAAATGAAAAGTGTTATTCTCTTGCTGCATGGGATTTGGTGTGGAGAGCAAAGGAAAAAGGAGGGATGGGGATTTTAAATCTCAAGGTACAGAATCAGGGTTTATTGCTTAAGTTCTTGCACAAGTTTTATCATAAGCAAGATATCCCGTGGGTAATGATTGTTTGGACTAAATATTATTTGGACTCAGTTCCACATGCACTATCACCACGAGGATCTTTTTTGTGGAGGGATGTCTGTAGCCTCTCTCATATCTTTAGGGCCATTACCTCATGCAAAGTTAATGTGGGTGATACCGTTTTATTATGGAAGGATCTCTGGGCTGGCTCTACAATTCTGCAGGATTCCTTACCACAGATGTCTTCTTATGCAATCATGGAAGATGTCTCCATTGTAGAATTTCTTCGAGTAGATGATCAGGCTCAAAATTTTGTTTATCCACTATCAATGGAGGCTCAGGATGAGTTTAAATCTCATGGCTTACATGAATGGTTTGACTCGAGATTTGTCACTTCCAGATGAATGGATATATTCCTAGGGTGGAGCAGCTTTTAATCCTCAGAAGTTCTATAAATTTTATTTTAAGGACATATCCCCCATGGCTGCACTTCCAAAAATTTGGAAGACTAAGTGTATGATGAAACGCAAAGTTTTTGCCTTGCTCTTCATGATGGATCGCTAAAATACTCGGGATATGATGGTGCGGAGGAAATGTCCAGTACCTAATGTTAATTGTGTAATCTATCAGCAAGAAAGCGAGACCAATGAGCATCTCTTCTTCTCTTCTAATTTCAGTGCACTTTGCTGGTCTGCACTTGGAATATCTTGGAACATGAGTATGAACCTCACTGATAGATTGTCTACTGCAGAAATATTGTGGAAGAAGCCACTGTTTCTTGAGTGTGCAATTCTTTGTGCTTGGAACATCTGGAAACAAAGAAACACAAGGTACTCTGATAATGTAGATCTAGATATCCAGTGTTGGTTAGCACAATTTTCCTCTGATTTTCATCTTCTAGGGGCTAGGCTGAAACAACTCTTAGATACCAGATTTTATCCTTTGTAAGTGAGGTGAGAGTTTAACTGTTTCTTTTTTGGGGGCATATTTCTCTTGCCCTTTTGTCAACACCCGGATTTTTCAATCCTAGATGCCTGTTATGCCATACATCGCAATCCCAGGATTACCATTTTTGCGAGACATAACAGAATTGGATACTATAGTACATCATCCATTACAAACGATACATAAGTTCTTACACAAATAGGGATCTCATGATCCAGTTCTTAATACAACTTCAAGCAGCGGAATACGTAATAATAACGGTAGCGTAGGCGAAGCTCCATCTTCGGGGTCACAGGCAATGCTGACGATGTGAGATGATCCTAGTTGTCGTAACCTTCCTGGGGTCCATCTTCCAGGTACTCCTCTTCATAGTCTGGCCATGGGAATAGCCAGGGACAAAGCCATGAGTACTCTTTAAGTACTCGCAAACTAATACTAACAGGTAAAAGGGTTTTTGGATAATAGGACACTAGGCTCTAGGGTTGTTTTGCAAAAGCCAGATTTATCTCTACTAGGTTCCAATGCTAGTCACAATTTTATAACTCCTAAGTGGGAACTTGTATTTCATATCACAACTCTGTTGTGGTCAAGTGAAAGTCTCAATTCATTTCACAAGTCATTTTGAAAAATCTAACGGGGGAACAGTATGGCCACTCCAACTATCCATAACCACGGACGCGGCTATTCGAATAGTTTGACACTCTGCAGAGATTGTACACTTTCACCACAACATTCGATACATCCGTTAGGAACAAATCCTGAATTTACCATACTTAGTATGCGGATAATCAATCCTAACCTTTCAATTACACGGCCTAGTATAAGCACCTCTCCTGTGAGTTTGGCCTCCCAACCATGACCAACTGTCATCTTGGGTACTGCACAGGTGGACAATCTTCACAAGGTAGCCTTAGCTCAGACCTTGGCCGTGAGGTAACTAATACTAAGCGATATAAGTTTCCAGTCAAGCCCTACCCAATATTCAGGTATTGTGGTTGTACGATAAAATTGCAATGGTATCGCATCCAGACAACCATCAGTTTTATAAAGGTTAAGGATCATGCCTCAACATTTTCATCACCAAAATCATCAGGTGTTCGAAAACACATGTCCAAAACATTTCAATAGAATGATCCATCATTCCAAGGTTTTCATAACCATTTTTCCACCAAGTATTCCCATCTAAAAGTTGATCAAGTTTTATGCTTAGCACTAGCATCTATAAGTGGGGGTAGGCACTAATGAGGGGTGGTGGACTAGTGGAGTTTCAACTAAGTACAACCTTATGTCTTAGGATGATATCAAGGTTTCTAACTTAGGCCAAATTTTATGCTCTTCATGCAACCTTCAGAATATTTCTAGTATCTATAATTCACTTAAGTAAACTCTAAGTAAGCTTTGATAAATAAATAAAGTAAGAAGCTTGCAAGTAAAACTAGGATTGGTTTATCAAATGGGTACGATCACATATGCTTAAGTCATATGGTGGGCATAGTAACAAGTAGTGGTTTGTTGCATCAGTAGGGTATCTTGCAAGGGTAGCTTGCATTTGTATAGTATCAGCTTGCATAGGTAAAGTATCTTGCAAGTGTTAGCTTGCCTTGTGCAGAGCAGTGGTTGAAGTTCTCTTCGGCTTCTTCTTCGTAGTATCCTCCTTCCTCCTCGTATCCTTGGTCGGTACTAGCGTCTATGAATAAATACGAGGTACACAATCACCAAACAATACTTAACTACTTGCAATCATCACACGCAAGGGTCCTATAGATGATGTAGCATCATGTCTAACATTACAAGATTAAAGCTTGGTTTAATTCCTTTTATTTTTAGAAAAGTAATTTCTACTCATTGAAAAACTACTTAAGACTTAATATTCTCCAAACCAAATATGGGATCATGTTGACACATGTCATCACACATATTGTAGTCCATGGGAATGTGATTTAAAGTGGTGTCACAATTTAATAAGGTTTTACCCTTTTATTTTAATTAATTAAAGTGGCTAATAATGCCTATGGGGCATTCTTTTATTACTTGAACATTATTTCTACAAGTAAACCTATATATTTTTATATATTCTGATAGGTATGGTTAAATGTGATTTTGGAGAGTTGGAATCAACTCAAAAGCTATTATGGTTTAAATTTGAAAAATGTTTGAATGCAGAAAAGCTTCTGCCTTATTATTTTTACCATGGGTGATCTATAGATCCAAATGACTTGAATCCAACGGGCTTGGATTCAGCATTCACAGACCTTTCCAACAAAATTGGTTTCATTCAATTTGGTGCACTGAATCAATTTGGGTTGATTTTTGAAGTTGGGTACAGAAGTGTGTTTGAATTGAAATGGAAAAAGTTTAATTTGAATAACTGGGCTGCGCGGGAAAAGTAAACGGGCCGGCCTGCTAGGCGCAGTGCTCCCGCGGGCTGCTTAAGTGGGTGTCCCCACTCGTCAGTGACACGGGGCTGGGCGAAGCGGTATGGGGCAACGTGGATCGTTCAATCTAGTTCTAATCCAACGGCTGGGAGTCATCGTTGACGCGAGACAGCGTCGGCGAGAACGAAACCTAGCACGGCCAGTGAGGGGTGCTGGGGGCTCACCGGTGTACGGGCGAGGGTCAGCGAGGCGGGCGAACGACGAAGTCGACGACAGCGAACTCAGGGGTGGTCGCGGCATCTCCTGGGGTGGACGAAATCGATGGCTCCCTTCTTCTCCAGAGGCGGCGGGCTCCGGTGAAATTCCGGCGGGGTGGTGCTCGCCTTGCTCTCAGAACGGTGTGGCACGATCAGTGAGGAGAGGGGAGTGAGATGGTTTGAAGAAATCGAGCGGGGGTGGCCTCTATTTATAGTAGAGCGAGGGGACCGTCGAGGCGCATGGTGAGCTTGTCGGGGGCGATGTTACAGGCGGCTAATGGCATGGGCAAGGGTAGGGGACGGTGCGGTGTCTCCTGGCGATGCTCAACGACATGGTTTAGAGGCATGGGGCGGTGCGGCTTGGTCTCGAATGGGTGATGCTCAGCGCGACAGAGGCGGCGTCTTCGACGGCGGGCGGTGGCTGTGCGGCACGGGGCGGCAAACGGGGATGTCTGGCGGTCTCCTGGGTCGGTGGCGATCGTGTGTGCACGCGGTGAGGGCGGCGCGCGGTCTGTGGGCGCTGGTCGAGGGTGGTGCTCTGGCGCACGCTCGGCATGGTCTCTAGCGGTCGCGGTCGGCGCTGTTGCGCTGTGGTCGTGGCTTGGCAACGCTCATGGCTGGGACAAAGTGAGTGGCGGTGCACGGTGGTCGCCTCCAGCATATGCTGGCTAGGCTTGCTGCTGCTCCTAGCTTGCTGTCGACTATGGGGTGGCAAGGGTGTGCTCGGCTGTTCACCATTGATGGCAATGGCAAGCTCACAGTGGTGCTAGTGCTTGGCTAATCTTCCTAGATGATCTACTGAGCTGGTTGTGAGCTAACTAGGGAACAAGTTAGGCAAGAATCACTGCTCACAATAGTGTTTGATGTTTGTTTGATTTGTGTCTGCAACCTATTTGATGAAATGGCCGCATGAAATCAAGTTTTGAATTTTGAAAAGATTTTTGGTGGATTTGCTAGATTGGTGCTGGTGAGTCTGCAGATGCTGGGGTATTGAAAGTTGAGCATGTTTGAGTGGTTTTTGAAAAAGTGGGATCTTCCCATATGATAAAGATTCAATTTTGAATTGTCATTTAAACTATGCATTTGAAAGTTTCTAGATGATCACAAAGTGGGCCTTGATACTTTGTTATGAGTACATTCAAGGGGTGCAAAGATCCAGAAAAGTTTCTGTTAGGTTCTGAAAGTTTGAGACAACCAAAGTAGGCATGAGAGTTAAATTGGTCAAAGTGACCATTCATTTAATATATGTGTTTTGATTTACTTGTCTTTAGGAAAAGTGTGGGAAATGTTTTAGATGATGTTTATTTCACCTAAGACACATTTTACAAGCAATGAAACAAACAAACAAGGTGGTTTTAAAAGAATTCAAAATCCATGCATTCATAATTTTATTTAACAAAGTTTTTGTTAACCCTAATTTTTATGATTGGAAATTGATGATCCAAGTTTAGTATTTTTGGGATGTCACAAACCTTCCCCCCTTAAACAAAATCTCGTCCCGAGATTTGAAAAAGGACGAAAAGATTACCTAGGATTTGAAGAGATCGGGAAACTCCGTCCTGATGTGATCCTCGTGCTCCCAGGTAGCTTCCTCTTCTGTGTGGTTGCTCCACTGAATCTTGAGAAACTTGATGCTTCGGGTTTGGGTAGTTCGAAAAGCTTCTTCCAAAATGCGGATGGGTACTTCGGGATAGGTTAGGTCATCGTTTATCTCTATGGTTCGATGGTCGATATTCTCGAACACTTCGGTCTTCTCAGGGACTTGGAGACACTTGCGAAGTAACGAGATATGGAACACATTGTGTACTGCTGACATATCTTCGGGTAGTTCCAATTGATACGATACTTCTCCTCGACGGTTCAGAATTTTGAAAGGTCCGATATATCTGGGGGCTAACTTTCCTTTGAGTTGGAAACGCTGCATTCCCTTCAATGGCGACACTTTCAGATAAACAAAATCTCCTATATTGAAGGCGAGGTCTCTACGTCTCTTGTCGGCGTAACTCTTCTGTCGGGATTGGGCGGTCTTGAGGTTCTCACGAATCTTGTGAACCTTCTCTTCTGCTTCTCGTAGGATGTCGGGTCCGAAAATCTGACTCTCTCCTACTTCCGACCAGTTCAAAGGGGTGCGACACTTTCTTCCGTACATGAATTCAAATGGGGCCATTTGCAAACTGGCTTGATAACTATTGTTGTAAGAAAATTCTACGAACGGTAGACAATCTTCCCACTTGGATCCATATTCTAACACGCATGCTCTCAGCATATCTTCGAGTATTTGATTTACTCGCTCCGTTTGTCCATCGGTCTGAGGGTGATACGCGGCTGAGTTCCTCGATCCGATACTATGTTCTTGGGGACTCCATGCAAACTGACGATTCTAGCGATGTACAACTCCGCTAGCTTCGAACTCTGATATGTGGTCTTGACGGGCAAGAAATGGGCGACTTTGGACAATCTGTCCACTATGACCCAGATAGAGTCATTTCCCCTACTAGAAGTAGGTAGTCCAGTGATAAAGTCCATTCCTACAGAATCCCATTTCCATTCTGGAATCTGCAAAGGTTGCAACAATCCAGCAGGTCTTTGATGTCCTGACTTGACTCGTTGACATATATCACACTTGGCGATATAGCTTCCGATTTCTCTCTTCATCTTATGCCACCAAAATTGCTCTTTCAAATCTTGATACATCTTAGTTCCTCCGGGATGGATAGAATAAAGAGTATCATGAGCCTCCTTCAAAATAACTTCTTTCAACTCAAAATCTGCTGGTACACAAAGTCGTCGTTTGTACCACAACACTCCTTCTTCGTCCTCGGTGAATCCGGGTACTTTGCCTATACCGATACGACGCTTGATTCCGTCGATACTAGCATTTTCCTTCTGCGCCTCCTTAATCTGACTGATCAAAGTGGGCTGGAGTTCTATGCTAGCCAAAAATCCTTCACTTACTAATTCCATCGAAAATCTTCCATCTCCTTGTGCAAACTTGGTTGCTCCTTCAAAATCATGGAGTTCAAGCGGCACGGCAATCTGCTAAGGGCATCGGCTACCACGTTGGCTTTACCAGGGTGATAGTGAATGTCCAGGTCATAATCCTTGATTAGCTCAATCCATCTTCTCTGCCTCATATTCAGCTCCTTTTGAGTGAATATATACTTTAGGCTCTTGTGATCCGAATAAATCTCACAACGATTTCCCATCAGGTAATGTCTCCATGTCTTCAGGGCTAGGACTATGGCTGCGAGTTCGAGGTCATGGGTTGGGTAGTTTTGTTCATGTTGCTTCAGTTGTCGAGATATATAAGATATAACTTTTCCTTCTTGCATTAGCACACATCCGAGACAATCTTGGATGCGTCACAATACACATCGAAGGGCTTCGTGATATCCGGCATGATCAAGATTGGGGCTGAAATCAATCTCCTTTTGAGTTCTTCAAAACTCGCTTCACACTTGTCTGTCCATTCAAACTTCTTGTCCTTCTTCAGCAATTGGGTCATGGGTCTGGCGATACTCGAGAATCCTTCTACGAATTTGTGGTAATATCCTGCTAATCCGAGAAAAGAACGAACTTGGGTTTGAGTGGCTGGGGCTTGCCAATCTTCTACATCTTTCACTTTGGCAGGGTCAACGGCAATTCCTCCGGCGGATACAATGTGACCGAGGAATCCTACCTCCTGTAACCAGAATTGACATTTGCTAAACTTGGCATACAACTGATGCTCTCTAAGGGTTCCAAGAATGGTCCTTAGGTGTAGATCATGTTCTTCTTCTAATTTGGAATAAATCAGGATGTCATCGATGAAAACAACGACAAACTTATCCAGGAAGTCCATAAAAATATTATTCATGAGGTTCATGAAATAAGCGGGGGCATTGGTTAATCCGAAAGACATGACGGTATACTCATACAATCCATATCTGGTGGTAAAGGCAGTCTTTGGAATATCCCCTGCACGAATTTTGAGTTGATGATAGCCAGTTCTAAGATCAATCTTAGAAAACACTTTGGCACCGGTCAACTGATCAAACAAGTCTTCTATCTTGGGCAAGGGGTACTTGTTCTTGATGGTGACATCATTCAACTTCCGATAATCCGTACACAAACGGTTACCTCCATCCTTCTTGTCCACAAACAAGACAGGTGATCTCCATGGGGACGCACTTGGTTGAATCAATCCGATTTCTAGAATGGAATCCAGTTGCTTCTTCAGTTCTTCTAGTTCCGACGGGTTCATACTATAGGGTCTCTGGGCTATGGGTCCGATTCCAAGGATTAGTTCAATGATAAACTCGATATCCCTATCTGGGGGCATACCGGGCAAAACATTTGGAAATACATCGGGGTATTCACAGACTATCCGGACTTGGTCAATGGTAGGTTGGGCTATACTCTTGTTGCATTTAAATTGGCGAGGTAAGGTTTCAGATATACGCTCGACTGATATTCCGGCTGTACTGGTCATGGTGATGGCTTTCTTGGCACAGTCAATCAATCCTTTATGTTTGGACATCCAATCCATTCCTAGTACTACTTCCAAACCTTTAGTTCCGAGTACTATCAGATTAGCATAAAAATGTATGCCATGGATTCGGATAGGGACGGCTTTGCAAATTTGCCTAGCCTTGGTGGTTGATCCGGGAATTTGCACAATCATCACATGCTTCAATTTGGTTGGTTGAATTTTACTAGTGCATGCAAATTCTTCGGTGACAAATGAATGCGATGCACCAGAATCAAACAACACTCTTGCAAGTACTGAATTAAAAGAAAACATACCCACGACGTCTGGCGCTTCCTGAGCTTCTTCGGCATGCATGAGCAAAAGACGGCCATTGCGGTTGAGTGAATTCCCTGGGGCAAATCTTCTTCCGGGCTGAACACGATGCTGCTGTTGAGCTGGGGCATTGGCATTGGGGGCTGTAGCATTCTTCTTGTTGGGGCACTCGTTAGAATAGTGGCCTTTATTTCCACAGTCATAACAAGTCACTTGCGACTTGTCCTTGGCTGCTATAGGCACATCATTGCTTCCAGTCCTCGGGGCAGTGTTGGTGTTGGCATTAGCATTGTTGGTGTTAAACTTGGGTGGGGCACGGGTGAAATTGCTAGAGTTGCCGGGGTTGTTGTGATTTCCTCCGGGTCTAGGGTTTCCACGGTTGGGATAGGTCGGACGGTTCATCGGGGGTCTGTTGGTTCTTGGGGCAAATCCTGGAGATGGGTTGGGGAGGTACTTTGGGGTCTGATGGGTTCCTGACTGATGCATCATACGACTCTTGCGGTTCTCATTGGCTTGGTTGATCTTTCCTTCCATCTGGATGGCAGAGTCGACAAGGGCTTCAATATCCGCAAAGGGGATATTGACTAACACCGTCTGCATCTCATCATGCAGACCATTCAGGAATCTTTCTTTCTTCTTGGCTTCGGTGTCTATCTCGTCCGAGGCATACCTAGCTAATGACAAAAATTTGTCAAGGTATTCCACTATAGTCATTCTTCCTTGCTTCAACTCTCTGAACTCATCTCTCATTCTCTTGATCAAACCTGGTGGCACATGGGTTCTGCTAAACTTGACCTTGAATTCCTCCCAGGTCATCATCTGGCCTCCGGTCATTGCGTGAACACTGTTCCACCATGCTCTGGCATCTCCGGCTAGATAATGGGTGGCGAACAGGACTTTCTCGTTGGCTTCCACTCCGGTGACTTCTAGGTTATTTTCCATGGTTTGCAGCCAATCATCGGTGTCTAGGGGCTCTTCTGACTTAGTGAAAACAGGTGGGTTGGTGTTTTGGAAATTCTTGAGATTAGATCCATGGTGGTCCTGATTTTCGTGGCCTTGATTGTTGTGGGCTAGTTGGGCTATCTGTTGCAGGGTGGCTAGGTTGGCTTGACGTTCCGCTCTTTCAGCTTCGCGGTCAGAAGTCAACAGTTGCAGGATCTGCAACATCGGGTCCGGGGCTGAACCACTTACTCCACGTGGCATCTGAAGATTTAGATCGATAATGAGAAAAGAGGGAAATTTCTAAGGTTTTGGGTCTTTGAAAAGTTTTTAAAGTTTGACTCAGGTTTTTCTAGCAACTTGCTTTTTCATTCATTCATTCATAGCACACAGTACAACACACACCACAACAAACAAAAATAGATGGTTTTAAGAACCATTCTGGAAACTACGATACAGTGGGACCGAATACTACTCACTACGCTAGTGCTCAAGTGCTACTACACCTCGGAGTCTGTGGCTTCATCATCTTCATCATCATCGATGAAGGCAAAATCATCCTCATCGGTGAAGGAGTCCATGGCCTGATCCTCCAGAAAATCATCGTCATCGCTGAGATAGGAGTAAGGGTCTCCACGAAGATCCTCTCCGGCATTCTCCCTTTCCTCCAACTGCATGTCTCTCTCGTGGATGGTCTCCTCCAAAGATGAGATGCGGTGGCGAAGACAAGCAATAATGCGCTCCTTGTTGTCGCGCTGACGGCGGCGAGACTTGCGATCCCTTGCTAGCATGGCGATGGTCTGGTCCTTTGTCTTGATGATGGCAGACTTGTGGTTGCAGTAGTCACGGCAGTTATCCAACTCCTGCTGACGATCATACATCATGAAGCTAAGGTGGTCCAATTGGGTCTTCAGCTCGTGTGGTATGGGGCTTCCAGTGGTTGTCCATTTGCATCACGCCTTGGGCAAAACTCAAAGCGAGTACCCTTGATCTGATTGATGCTCTGCCCACACAGACGGGAAAGAGCTTCCTGCATTGCTCTGGCAAGTCCATCGAGCCAGTTGTTTTCCCTCAAGGTAAACTGAATTCCCTCCGCAGTGGGAGGTTCAATCTTTCCTCGCAGACTTGCAACAATTAGCCACTGCAGGTCTTCTCCTCCTTGATCATTGAGCTGAGCTCCAAAGAACTCGGGGTGCAGACGCTCCAGAAGTTCCGAAAGCTGGTCTAGATCCCTCTCAAAGATAAGGTCTCCTCCATTCCCAAGTTGGTAAAACTTGTTGTACTTCACGTCCATCTATAAAAATAGAGGATGAGTAGATTAGCAGGGTGATCAAGTGTGTCAAAATTTTATGTATTTTGCAAGAGTTTTTGAGGAACATGAATTTTTAGGAAAGAATTAAAGAGATAAGAATAAGAATAAGTTTTTGTAAATATTTATTTTCTTTGGTTTTGAAACTAAGTTTTTGGGTTCAAACGTCCAGTCTAACTAGGGTCTCCTATGGTCAGGATGGCTCTGATACCAACTTGTCAACACCCAGATTTTTCAATCCTAGATGCCTGTTATGCCATACATCGCAATCCCAGGATTACCATTTTTAAGTAGACATAAGTAATTGGATACCATAGTACATCATCCATTACAAACGATACATAAGTTCTTACACAAATAGGGATCTCATGATCCAGTTCTTAATACAACTTCAAGCTGCGGAATACGTAATAATAACGGTAGCGTAGGCGAAGCTCCATCTTCGGGTCACAGTGCAATGCCGACGATGGAGATGATCCTAGTTGTCGTAACCTTCCTGGGGTCCATCTTCCAGGTACTCCTCTTCATATTCTGGCCATGGGAATAGCCAGGGACAAAGCCATGAGTACTCTTTAAGTACTCGCAAACTAATACTAACAGGTAAAGGGGTTTTCGGATAATAGGACACTAGGCTCTAGGGTTGTTTTGCAAAAGCCAGATTTATCTCTACTAGGTTCCAAAGCTAGTCACAATTTTATAACTCCTAAGTGGGAACTTGTATTTCATATCACAACTCTGTTGTGGTCAAGTGAAAGTCTCAATTCATTTCACAAGTCATTTTGAAAAATCTGACGGGGAAACTTTATGGCCACTCCAACTGTCCATAATCGCGGACGCGGCTATTCGAATAGTTTGACACTCTACAGAGATTATACACTATAAACACAACATTCGATACATACGTCAGGAACAAATCCTGAATTTACCATACTCAGTATGCGGATAATCAATCCTAACCTTTTAATTACACGCCCTAGTATAAGCACCTCTCCTGTGAGTTTGGCCTCCCAACCATGACCAACTGTCATCTTGGGTACTGCACAGGTGGACAATCTTCAAAAGGTAGCCTCAGCTCAGACCTTGGCCATGAGGTAACTAATACTAAGGGATATAAGTTTCCAGTCAAGCCCTACCCAATATTCAGGTATTGTGGTTGTACGATAAAATTGGAATGGTATCGCATCCAGACAACCATCAGTTTTATAAAGGTTAAGGCTCATGCCTCAACATTTTCATCACCAAAATCATCAGGTGTTCGGAAACACATGTCCAAAACATTTCAATAGAATGATCCATCATTCCAAGGTTTTCATAACCATTTTTCCACCAAGTATTCCCATCTAAAAGTTGATCAAGTTTTATGCTTAGCACTAGCATCTATAAGTGGGGGTAGGCACTAATGAGGGGTGGTGGACTAGTGGAGTTTCAACTAAGTACAACCTTATGTCTTAGGATGATATCAAGGTTTCTAACTTAGGCCAAATTTTATGTTGTTCATGCAACCTTCAGAATCTTTCTAGTATCTATAATTCACTTAATTAAACTCTAAGTAAGCTTTGATAAAGAAATAAAGTAAGAAGCTTGCAAGTAAAACTAGGATTGGTTTATCAAATGGGTATGACCACGTATGCTTAAGGCATATGGTGGGCATAGTAACAAGTAGTGGTTTGTTGCATCAGTAGGGTATCTTGCAAGGGTATCTTTCATTGGTATAGTATCAACTTGCATAGGTAAAGTATCTTGCAAGTGTTAGCTTGCCTTGTGCAGAGCAGTGGTTGAAGTTCTCCTCGGCTTCTTCTTCGTAGTATCCTCCTTCCTCCTCGTATCCTTGGTCGGTACTAGCGTCTATGAATAAATACGAGGTACACAATCACCAAACAATACTTAACTACTTGCAATCATCACACACAAGGGTCCTATAGATGATCTAGAATCATGTCTAACATTACAAGATTAAAGCTTGGTTTAATTCCTTTTATTTTTAGAAAAGTAATTTCTACTCATTGAAAAACTACTTAAGATTTAATATTCTCCAAACCAAATATGGGATCATGTTGACACATGTCATCACCACATATTATAGTCCATGGGAATGTGATTTAAAGTGGTGTCACAATTTAATAAGGTTTTACCCTTTTATTTTAATTAATTAAAGTGGCTAGTAATGCCTATGGGGCATTCTTTTATTACTTGAACATTATTTCTGCAAGTAAACCTATATATTTTTATATATTCTGATAGGTATGGTTAAATGTGATTTTTGAGAGTTGGAATCAACTCAAGAGCTATTATGGTTTAAATTTGAAAAATGTTTGAATGCATAAAAGCTTCTGCTTTGTTATTTTTACCATGGGTGATCTATAGATCCAAATGACTTGAATCCAACGGGCTTGGATTCAGCATTCACAGGCCTTTCCAACAAAATTGGTTTCATTCAATTTGGTGCACTGAATCGATCTGGGTTGATTTTTGAAGTTGGGTACAGAAGTGTGTTTGAATTGAAATGGAAAAAGTTTAATTTGAATAACTGGCTGCAAGGAAAAGTAACGGGCAGCCTGCTAAGCGCAGTGCTCCCGCGGGATGCTTAAGTGGGTGTCCCCACTCGTCAGTGACACGGGGCTGGGCGAAGTAGTATGGGGCAACGTGGATCGTTCGATCTAGTTCTAATCCAACGGCCGGGAGTCATCGTCGACGCGAGACAGCGCCGGCGAGAACGAAACCTAGCGCGGCTAGTGAGGGGTGCTGGGGGATCACCAGGGTACGGGCGAGGGTCGGCGAGGCAGGCGAACGACGAAGTCGACGACGGCGAACTCAGGGGTGGTCGCGGCAGCTCCTGGGGTGGACAAAATCGATGGCTCCCTTCTTCTCCAGAGGCGGCAGGCTCTGGTGAAATTCCGGCGGGGTGGTGCTCGCCTTGCTCTGAGAACGGTGTGGCACGATCAGTGAGGAGAGGGGAGTGAGATGGTGTGAAGAAATCGAGCGGGGGTGGCCTCTATTTATAGTCGAGCGAGGGGACCGTCGGGGCGGACGGTGAGCTCGTCGGGGGCGATGTTTCAGGCGGCTAATGGCATGGGCAAGGGTAGGGGACGGTGCGGTGTCTCCTGGCGATGCTCAATGACATGGTTTCGAGCCATGGGGCGGTGCGGCTTGGTATGGAACGGGTGATGCTCTGTGCGGCAGAGGCGGCGTCTTCGACGGCGGGCGGTCGCTGTGCGGCACGGGGCGGCAAACGGGGATGTCTGGCGGTCTCCTGGGTGGGTGGCGATCGTGTGTGCACGCGGTAAGGGCGGCGCGCGGTCTGTGGGCGCTGGTCGAGGGTGGTGCTCTAGCGCACGCTCGGCATGGTCTCTGGCGGTCTGGGCGCGGTTCGTGCGCGTGGTCCAGGGCTTGGCAACGCTCGCGGCTGGGAAAGTGAGTGGCGGTGGACGGTCGGCTGCCTCCCAGACATGCTGGCTAGGCTTGCTGCTGCTCCTAGCTTGCTGTCGACTATGGGGTGGCAAGGGTGTGCTCGGCTGTTCACCATTGATGGCAATGGCAAGCTCACAGTGGTGCTAGTGCTTGGCTAATCTTCCTAGATGATCAACTGAGCTGGTTGTGAGCTAACTAGGGAACAAGTTAGGCAAGAATCACTGCTCACAATAGTGTTTGATGTTTGTTTGATTTGTGTCTGCAACCTGTTTGATGAAATGGCCGCATGAAATCAAGTTTTGAATTTTGAAAAGATTTTTGGTGGGTCTGCTAGATTGGTGCTGGTGAGTCTGCAGATGCTGGGGTTTTGAAAGTTGATCTTGTTTGAGTGGTTTTTGAAAAAGTGGGATCTTACCATATGATAAAGATTCAATTTTGAATTGTCATTTAAACTATGCATTTGAAAGTTTCTGAATGATCACAAAGTGGGCCTTGATACTTTGTTATGAGTATATTCAAGGGGTGCAAAGATCTAGAAAAGTTTCTGTTAGGTTCTGAAAGTTTGAGACAGCCAAAGTAGGCATGAGAATTAAATTGGTCAAAGTGACCATTCATTTAATATATGTGTTTTGATTTACTTGTCTTTAGGAAAAGTGTCGGAAATGTTTTAGATGATGTTTATTTCACCTAAGACACATTTTACAAGCAATGAAACAAACAAACAAGGTGGTTTTAAAAGAATTCAAAATCCATGCATACACATATGCATGCATTCATAATTTTATTTAACAAAGTTTTTGTTAACCCTAATTTTTATGATTAGAAATTGATGCTCCAAGTTTAGTATTTTTGGGATGTTAGACCTTTGTAAATATGTTGTAACATATCCTTTTTTTAATTTAAGAGCAGTAGGAGACTCTCCTGCTATAATTACTTAAAAAAAACTCGAGAGATTTCAACTCCTTTTTCCGGTGTTCATGGTCGCCGTCAAAAAGCTCCATGGGGATGCCCTTGATCTCCTTATCCTGCTTGCTATTGCTCCAAACCTCCATAGGGACTTCTCTCCTTGGCTTCTTGGCTCTCGCCTCACATGAAGACAAGAGGTGGATTAGTTCCTGGTGATTGTGATTAGGGAGAGACACAATGGCAGTATATAAGCGGGTTCAGAGGTCGGTAAACCTCGCGAGAAACACCAGATTCACGCCCAAGAAAAGAATCCATATAGATTAGGAAAAGAAATCGCGCATTTGGAGGAGTCCTGCTCCGTAACAACCAACTATACGGTCGCGACCTGAATAGTTCCGGCCATATAGTTGGTTCCGGGCAGATATTTCCAAATATCTCGAACCTAGGTCGGTTAGATTACCGAATAGGAACCGACAAAGCGCGTTTTTTGGCAAAATTAATCTGTATAAGAAGAAAAATGGGTTGATGATACAGAATCTTTGATGACCAACTATACGGCGGGAGATTTTTCTCCGGCCGTATAGTTGTGACCGTATAGATACTGCACGCTGAAAATTATTTCGCAAGGGGGATACAGTATCTTTAACGACCAACTATATGGTAGATGATTTTTCTCTGGCCATATAATTACGCCTATATAGTTATAAAAGCCTCTCAAAAGCTTCAGAAAAACAAGAGGAATTCAAAGGCAAAAAAATTAGAAAGTAGAAACTGTAAAGACAAAGCACTTATTAGAGTAAGAAAACTTACCTTGCACTTACTGTTTATTTTAGTCGGGAGTGACAAGGTCCTCCAACAACAAGGACTTCTTCTTCTTGGGAGGATTTTACCTGAGTTCATATAATAATTCTCGAAAACGAGATCCTCTCAATGAGATCTGTGTCTTGCTGCGAAAATTTATATGCTACATCCATTACCTTTGCTTCTTGGCTCTGCATAATCTGCAACTCAAATTCTTGAACTAAAAGGATCCAACGGATCATTCTTAGCTGATGAATCTTCCTCTCGAGGAGTTCTTTTAAACCATCACGATCCGTATGAACTATTACTTTTGCATCAACTATATAAGAATGAAACTTATCACAAGAGAAAATACATCAAAGAGTTCACTTTCTTCCTTAGGATAATTCTTTTGAGAACTATTGAGAGTTCTACTAGCATGATGTATAATATTAAATCTACGAACTATGTGTTGTCCCAGAGTTACTCCAACATCATCATCACTAGCTTCACATATTAAATCAAAAGTCATATCCATATAGGTGGTTTAATGATAGGAGCACAAGATAAAGCATATTTAAGTTTATCAAAGGAAATAAGGAATTTATCATCAAAGTTAAATATTACTCCCTTTTGTAACAGATTAGTTAAAGGTTTATAAATTCCAGAAAAATTCTGAATGAACCTTCTATAAAAGCCAACATGACCAGGAAAACTTCTTATACCTTTTATGTCCCTTGTTTGTGGCATTCTCTCTATTGCTTCAACTTTATCCCTATCTACTTCAATACCCTTACCTGATACTTTATGTCGAAGGAATATGCCTTCTTTGACCATAAAATGGCACTTCTCCCAGTTTAGGACAAGATTGGTTTCTTTGCAACGCTGCAAAATTCTATTGAGATTATCCAAGCAACTAGTAAACGAAGTTCCATAGACAGAAAAATCATCAATAAATACTTCCATTATCAGTTCTATAAAATCTGCAAAAATAGCAGTCATGCATCTTTGAAAAGTAGCTGGAGCATTGCATAAACCAAAAGGCATGCGTTAGTAAGCATGTAAACCATAAGGAATAATGAAAGTTTCTTTAAGTTGGTCATCAGGATGAACAGCTATTTGGGAAAAACCAAAGTATCCGTCCAAGTAGCAAAAATGAGTGGTTTGCTAACCTCTCTAAAGTTTGATCTATGAATGGTAAAGGATAGTGATCTTTCCTAGTTTCCTTATTCAGATTACTGAAATCTATGCACATCGTATGTCCAAAAATAGTTCTAGTAGGTATCAATTCATTATTTTCATTAGGAACAACAGTAAAGCTACCTTTCTTAGGAACATAATGAACATGACTTACCCATTCAGTTTCTTTTACAGGATAAATTATACCTGCATCCAATAGGCATACTATTTCTTTTCTTACCACTTCCTTCATTTGATGTTTATTATCCCATCATTTTTGGAAGAACTTTTCTAAATACCGCAGGAGCAAACATAGATTGCCAGAGACAAACTATGTCTCTCAAGTTTGGTGAAGAGAAAATGGACTTTCATTTCTCCAAATTTGACCATAAGCCGGCTATTTAAGAACTAGACGATGATGAGTACGAACATGAGGAATAAGGTAATATCATTAATTTAGCCTGATTAGTCATGGAGACTATCTATGATGATTTAGCAAGAATCTTCGTCAATAATAATATCCTCCGGGACATAGAGAAAACTAAAATGGATGATTATCTTGACTCCACACCTGAGGTTGATGCCGAGATTAATCAAAAATATGAAGAATCCATAAGAAAGGGAGATGAGGCTCCACCCCCTCCTACCCTCAAAATTTTACCAAAGGAATTAAAATATAGGTTTCTTGACGAGACGAATAAATTTCCTTTTATTATAAGTTTTAACCTTGCAGAAAAATAGGTGAAGAATTTGATGAAGGTTCTTCAAATGCATCAAAATGCTCTAGGGTATTCGATGAGTGACTTGAAGGGGATCGCTCCTTCGATAGCCACCCATAGAATATTCATAGAAGAAGGAGCTTAGCCGGTCGCAGACTTTTAGCGACGACTCAAACCTCACATGAAAGAGGAGGTAAGAAAAGAAATAATACGTTTGTTAGATGCAGGAATCATCTTCCATGTAGAAGAGAGTGAATGAGTAAGTCCTGTTCATTGTGGTCCTAAGAAAGGTGGATTTATTATCATTGAAAATGAACATAATAAGATGATACCTACAATAAATTTTGTTGGACATAGGATGTGCATTGACTATAGAAAAAATAATAAAGAAACCAGGAAAGGTCATTATCCTTTACCATTTATAGACCAAACCTTAGAAAGGCTTGCTATGAATTCCCATTTTTGTTACTTAGACAGCTATTCTGTTTTTTCTCAAATTGATGTTCATCCCGAGGATCAAATTAAGACTACTTTATTTGTCCTTATGGTCTTTATGTTTATCGCCGTATGCCTTTCAGTCTCTGCAATGCTCCTGCCACTTTCATGGATGAATTCTTTGTTTATGGAACTTCCTTTAATCATTGTATTCATAATCTTCATAAAGTTTTGCAGAGATGTGAAGATACTAACTTAGTATTGAATTCGGGGAAATGCCATTTCATGGTTCAAGAATGTATAGTGCTTGGTCACAAAATCGCAAGTAAAGGTACATAAGTTGATAAAGCAAAGATTGAATCTATAGAAAGGCTTCCCCCTCCTCGAGATGTGAATGGTATAAGGAGTTTCCTAGGCCATGCTAGATTTTATATAAGGTTCATTAATTTTTTTTCCAAAACTCCTAGACCTTTAACTAATCTTCTTCAAAAAGGGGTTGTCTTAAGTTTTGATGAAAAATGTTTAACCGCTTTCAACGTATTAAGACGATCTCTCCTTGAAGCTCCCACTATAAAACCACCTAATTGGAGGAAACCCTTTGAGATATTTTGTGAGGCTAGTCACAAAGCTGTGGGAGCAATTCTTTGCCAGTATGATGGTGATGACCTTAATATCATTCATCATGCTAGACGTACCTTAAACGGGGCCCAAAAGAATTACCCTATGGTAGAAAAAGAATTTTTTGCTATGGTTTTCTCCTACGATAAATTTAGATCTTATGTCAATAACTCAAAAGTGAGAGTGCATACTCATCGTATTGGCTTAAAGGAAATCCTAGAAAGTACTGATGTTAAGCGAAGGATGAACCGTTGGATTCTACTTTTGTAAGGATTTGATTTGCACATTCTACAAAGGAAGGAGGACATGGAAGAAACATCGATGGACACTCCAGAAATTGCTCCACCTAAAGAGGTGTCATCCAAGTACATACCTGAGGGAACCACATTGCCAAAAAGAAAATTCTAGATCTCTCTTTGCAATGGATTTGGCGAATTTCTGCAACCAACTTTGTTTGAAGGGAAAAAGAAAAGATGATCCAGAAAGGAGAAGGTACTCAAATGAACTCGTTCTCTCTAAATAATCCAGGTATGTGAAGTGCGAACATACCTTTGTTCTGGACGATTTTCTGCTATTTCTATTTGCATTTTTTATTTCATTTCTCTCTTCTGAATTCACTACCGGTCTTGCGAGGTCCGTACGGGAGGGCGGTACGACTGGCTTCGCCCATACCGTTGATCGTTAAGAAGGAGGTAGACCTTGTTTCCTTTTTTTCTTTGTGCATCATCATGACTTCATGCTCATGTCATCATGCCACACTGAATTTGAGCATCTTCATGTCTGCATGCATGTAATTTGCATAAAACTATTTTGCTAAAAGCCTATATTTGTTTTCTAAAATAACCCTCTCTCTATTTCAAATACAAACCCCGACCTCTTTCGGATATGTTGTGTTGTCTAAAAATATTTATAAAAGCCTTGTATAAAATATATCTAACAACTATATAAATATAAAATAAAATTGTTTTAAAACCCTCGTAGGCCGCCACCGGACAGACCCAAAGGCCCAGCCGGAAGCATCCTACCATCCCACCTACCCCAAACCCTAACTCTAATCTAGCCTAGACCGACACCAGCCGTCACTCCTCCCCTATCTACCTGAATTGCTCAACCCGCCCCGCTCCTCTGCTTGTTGCGACTAGCACGCGGTCAACCGCCCACCCTATCCCCACCACACCACAAGAAAACCACCCGCGGTACATGGCCAAGTGTCGGCATGCAAGCACGCTGGCACGCACCAACTCGCACCAAGATACCCTGAACCACCCCGCGCATAGACCCACCACACCCTGGCGACACACACTGTACCGACACACAGGAACCCCACCTACCGATCCCGATGCCCGCCCCACCCCACGTGTGACCGTCTGCCCCAGGCCCCCCAGCGACCGTCCTCTCTGGATCAAAACCCACCCTCTCGCTTGAGTACACCGCATCACCCGCATCCCCTGCCTCACCCTGGTCCCACCCTGCTCTCGTCCTCGACGTGTTTACCTCCACCAATCTCCCCACTCGATTGATCCCTCCACCCTCTTCTCCCTCACGAGAACAGCCGCCGCTGCCATCTCTAATTTTCCCCTCCTCTCTGCTCATTGCGCCTCCCTCACCTTAGCCACACTGCTTCCTCTATGCACCAAAAAGCAACCGTCCTCCTCTCGCTAGAGGATGACAGGTCGGACCCCGCCACCTAGAGTCCCTCACCGCCTCCCCGAGCCATCGCGTCCGCCTTCACCGCCCTGACTCTCTCCACCCCGAGCCCCGACGCCACCGCTTGACCTCCTCCGTGCACTGCCGCCCGGCCTCCTCCTACCTCGTCCCTGCTGCCCGAGGTCATCGACCGCGCGCCTATGTCCACCAGCCAGCGTCTCCTCTCACTGCCGACCTCTCCACCGCTGCGGCCTCTCCATGCCCCATCATGCCACCGACCCGAGCGCCTCGTTCCCACTCCAGAGATCCTCCATCACGACCCCACCCCAAGACCAACTATGCCTCCGCAACCCCCGGACCATGCACCCCCGTGGTGCTCTGCCTCGAGATCGCTCTGACCACACTGTGCCTTCAAGCCCAGCCCCTTGGCAGGCCGCCCTTCCTCACTGGTACCCTGTAAGATCTGACCCTTATAAAGGTAAGGATCCCTTTGATTGCAATGCTAGTCTGTGATTCAATTGCTAGCATCCAGAGTTTAAGATGAAGTACACAGAAATAAAGGTCATTATTACAACGTCATTCCAGAGATAACATAGTCTTTTACAACTCCATAGCCATAGGCTAGTACAAGAGTTTAACTTAACAATATAAAATAGAAGTCTTCATCTTCATGTGCCACAGGAAAGCATGTTGAGTGTAGACTCATAACCCCTATTCATCATCAGAGTAACCTGCAACATCACAAGTTACAACCACAGTGGGTCAATACATTGGAATAGTATTGAAAAGTGATACCTTAGTAGAATATTACCAACTAGTTACTACATGAATTTGGCTAAGTGTAGCTTAGGCTTGCTTTGCTCAAAATAGGTTTTGCCTATCAGTTGAAAACACTAAGTTTTTCTTTGATAAAACTTTCCCAAGGAACCACCAATAGAAATTGGTGAACCTTCACCCTTGTTCAACCACAAGTTTTAATTTAGAAAATTGGGATGAGGAGATTCTTGATAGCTTCCATGTCTTGATGCTCAAATTGTCCAATACCAGGGACCTAGCTAAGTACTTAGATTCTTCCATCTGCAGAGGTTGTGCACTTTCCCCACAAGACTTGATTTTCACCAAGACAGGACCTTTCAGAAGCCTTCCCTTAGACCAAATGGACGCGTTCCAACCTATCATCCCATTACCACCAACTTTCCAAATGGCTAAGTTATTGCAACCTATATGATCCAGGCAGAGCCCATAATGCCATGTGGCTGCGCTAGAAGCTTCTTAACGTTTGGCATCTCAAATCCCTTTGTTCCTGGGTGGCTTTCCACAAGTGAGATACACAAGGTAAACCATAGAAATGGGCCTTGTGTAACCACTCAACACAAACCATTCTTTCCATTCCACCCAGGTGTTTCATTCACTTAGTTGTTTTATTAAGCAAAAACATAAGTCAAAGATTTAACAATATTTTCCATAGCATGAATATATTCCACCCTTGGTTGCTATTAGCTAGGCTAAGAAAGGCAATAACAAGTATCTTAACTTAGATTAAATTCTAACATTTCTACATCTACTAGGATTTCCCAAGCATAGCATATAGATACTTAGAAAAATATTCATGCAAGCCCTATACAAAATATTTCTAATGCATAGGCAAAAATATTGGGACATAAATATGAAGCACCACTTGCCTTGGTAGTTGGGAGAGTAGCAAAAATCTTCACAACCACAATCACTACTAGCACCAAAATCTACACATAAAATGATAACACCAAATTCACATATAAAAAATATACAAGCAAAAATATATGAATGCATGCAAATGCCATGTGATGATTTTTTCCTAAATCAAACAAGAAAAGTATTCAATACTGAATTAGAAAAAATACAAATACACACTAAATAAGCTTTATTTAGTCTTTAAATCATTTTTCAAATAATTTCTATACTCAAAATAATCCTATGAATGTCTCTGCAAAAATAAAGAATTTTACAGAAGCAAATCATTACAAATATTGCATGGTTGGATAGAATTCTTTCTCCTGATTCCAATGATATAAAATTTGCAAAATGAACGTGTGGATCAAAAGTTATGAATTTTGCAAGTTTGAACATCTAATAGATCTAAATTCTGATTTTAAATCTAAACTCAGGCCACGCGGCGTGTTCTGATTGGCTAATACCGTTTCGGCTGGATCGATCAACGAGAGCCGTAGGATCTAAATGAAAACGCATGGGCCAGATCTATTCGTACCCCTTCGATAAGTGATCTATTCCTATGCGCTAGATCTAGATCCAACGGTTGCCAAGCATGCGACCATGGATGGGCGGCACGGCGGCGGCGCACTGTCAGCGGTGTTCCGGCGGCTACGGAGGAGGCTCGGGTTGGTCGAGATGCTTACCAGACTCGCGAGGTCGCGCTGATGCTCAGGACGGGGGCGTGCGGTGTTGGCCGGAGAAGCTTGTCAGAAAGCTTGCAGATGTCGGGTGCACAGTGACGGAGACGTAGGCGACGCTCTAGATCACCCTAGCACAAACCAATTGTATCAGGAGGTGCGCAAGGTTACGGCGAACACTACAGCGTCAAGGAGGAGACAAGGGGCGGTCGGTTTTTTCCTCAATCGCTTGTCGGAGTCGAGCGCCGGTTCTGACGTTTGCGGGCGTGGACGAGGACGGCGGCCTGGGTCACGAGAAGACAAACAAATGGCATCAGGAGACACACAAGAACATGCTGGTCACGCTCTTTGAAGTAGAGGCAAAGGGGCGCTCGGAACTCATCGGAATCAGTCGCCGGAGGTCGTCGGTACCGCGGTGGTTTGAGCTCGAATGTGCGCAGCCTGGTGGCGCAGTGAGCGAGGGAAGTGAGGGAAAATGACCGCGGTGGCGAGGTGATTAAGTAGACAGGAGCGGGGCGAGAATTATGCGCTCCTTCAATGGGATTTAAGAGAGGTTTAACGCGGCTTCACTGCGGTGGTAACGGCGGAGCGGCGTCTGCGCGCGAGAATCTGGGGAAGACGACACGGACGTGGAGAGGGCCCGGTGTCAGCGGCTACGGGGTACGCTCCGCGCGGGTGAGAGAGGGTAGAGGGGAAACTGGCCTGGGTGGGCTTAGTGGGCTGGATTCTGTGCTAGGCCAAATTGGCAGCGCCGGCCTTTTCCACTTTCTTTTATCTTTTTCTATTTCTAATTTGATTTTCTGAAAACATTTTTCAAATGATTTTCAAACCAAAATGAATTCAAATTTGTTTTGAATTTTTTTATAGGATGGATCCAGCTCTTAATTGAGCATTTAGCACTGTTGTTCACTCAAACTTACTTTGGTCCTTTGAAATTTTAAAAGAATACAGTGCCTTTACCATTGTTTAATTAAGGTATAAAAATGGTTTTAAATTCATTCTTTGTTTTTCAAACTTTGTCCAATCTTTGGAAATTATCAAACAATCTTAGGATCAAATATCTTTGGTTTAAAACAATAAATCTCAAACTAGAGAGTAGCATTGGGCCAGTGCCTTGCTTACATAAAATAATAGACATTCAAATGTTTCTGTTTTGAAATGACATTGAAAATGATCCTAAAATGATTATGAATGCATGGATGATATGCAAACTTTGAAATCATGATTTTTGGGATGTTACAAATCTAACCCCCTTAAGGTGAATCTCGCCCTCTAGATTCTGATTGGCTAGCAAATAGGTGAGAGTGGTCTTTCCGAACGTCATCTTCTCTTTCCCATGTTGCTTCTTCTTCGGAATGATTGGTCCACTGTACTTTGTAGAATTTGATAGTCTTTGTCCGAGTAACTCTTTCTATAGTCTCAAGAATTTTGATAGGCTTCTCCTCATAGGTGATATCACTTTCCAATTGGACCTCCTCCAAAGGTATAGTATCCTTTAAAAAAGTCTCTTCCATCTCTGGATGGCATTTCTTTAGCTGACTCACATGAAACACATTGTGAATGGCAGACAATGATTCCGGTAATTCAATCTCATAAGCTACTTCTCCTTTACGACTCAAAATCTTGAATGGTCCAAAATATCTTGGGGCCAATTTTCCTTTGACTCCGAATCTCTTTACTACACGAAGTGGTGACACTCTAAGATAATCTCTATCACCCACTTCATAGGTGACTTCTCTACGCTTAGGATCTGCTAGCTCTTCTATCGGGACTGTGCTATCTTCAGTCTATCCTTTACTAGCTTCACTTTCTCTTCAGCCTCCTTGATTAGTTCTGGTCTGAACAAATTTCTCTCCCACACCATTCCATAGCAATGGGGTAGTACACTTTCTCCCATGGACAAACTCAAACGGTGCCATCTCAATACTGGCTTGATAGCTATTATTGTAAGAGAATTCTACGTAAGGCATACTTTCATCCCAACTAGCTCCATAGTCTAGGGTACATGCCCTCAACATATCTTCTAAAATCTGGTTGGTCCTTTCTGTCTGTCCATCAGTCTGGGAGTGAAAAGCAGTACTGAATTCCAATCTCATCCCCAATGATTCATGCAGTTGCCTCCAGAAATGGGAAGTGAATTGAGTTCCCCTATCTGACACAATACTCTTGGGTACTCCATGCAGACACACGATCCTATTCATATAGATCTTGGCTAACTTAGCACTTGTATAGGTTGTCTTCACGGGTATTGAATGAGCCACTTTAGTTAGGCGATCCACTACTACCCAAATAGAATCATATCCTGACCTGGTCCTTGGCAATCCGGTAATGAAATCCATGCCAATCTTGTCCCACTTCCAATCAGGAATAGGTAGTGGTTGTAGTAATCCTGCCGGTTTCTGATGTCCCGCTTTCACTCTACTACATATATCACACAAAGCGATATGTTCGGCGATGTCTTTCTTGAGATTATTCCACCAAAGTCTTTCCTTCATATCCATGTACATTTTTGTGTTACTCAGATGAATGGAATATGGTGAGTTGTGTGCTTCTTGTAAAATAAGTCTCCGAAGCTCCGGATCTTGCGGAACGCAGATACGTATACCATACCATAAAGTACCATGTTCGTCTTCATGGAATCCTTTGGATTTTCCCTTGCCAATCTTTTCCTTAATCTCTTCGATTTCCTTGTTCGTCTTTTGGGCTTCCTTGATCTTGTCCAACAAGGTGGGTTGAACATCCAATGACATGAGATGTCCTTCAGGCACAATCTCCAATCTGAGGTCTCTAAATTGGGCACATAGATCATCTGATGACATGGTTATACCCTACGGGTACGTGATCTCAGCATACCTGGTCCAGCCCAAGGAAGGCCCACGGCGGACGTACGCCGGCCCATGAAGATTTTTGGGTGGCCAAGGCCCATGACCCTTCGGATCCTTAGAGAGCAAGACTAGAGTAGATAGGAAATTCAAAGGGGTAAAACCCTAGAACCTGTAACCGACTAGGACTATGCCCGGGACCTGCCTAAGTCTATATAAAGGCCAGGAGGGCATGACCTAGATCTCTCGATTCATACTCTCGCATACACACCTCCACACCAGATTGCATCTGCGCACCCCTGTAACCTTCGGTTCCGCCGTAATCAAGAGCAGACAAGCAGGAGTAGGGTTTTCCCTCTGGGGTCCTGAACCTGGGTAAACCTTGTGTCCCCGTGTTGCTTGTTTGCTAACCGTTCCACGATCTCCGGCATCCCCATCTTCTCCAAAACCCAAGTCCATAACAATGGGCATTGATGAGATCAAACCTCGTCAATTGGCGCCGTCTATGGGAACTGGGGGTGCTGATTGTGCGATCGTGACGGTCCCAACCCGATCGATCTACAACTCTGCAGCAACGGAGAGCCATCTCCTCTTCGGTGCTTTCGACTTCACCGCCCACTCACCGGCCACCATGAAGGACTTCGAGCCCGTAGGCGACGGACTCAAAATCTTGTTCGAGCTTCGCTTCCGTGGGCAACCGCACCTCCGCTTACCTGCGGGTGCCCTACCATCAATCAGGCCCGCTTCATGGGCCCCACACCCCGTGCTACGCACAACATCATCAACAGATGATTCCTACGACAGCAGCAGCTGCAACTCCGATCTGTGCGATCCGCCATCGGATGCAGGGACCTACGGTTCCGGATCTGAAAGCTGCGGCAGCAGCGGGCCAATCTACGAGCGCTACCAATGCGCCACAGTCATCCAAAGCGACGTGGATCAACAACCGCCTAACCCGCCAGAACGAAACGGTGGGAACAGAAGAAGCCAATCTCCCCCACCCGAAGGGGAAAAAACGGCAGCCACGTCATCCGCCTTAGCAAAGAGGGATGGACCCAGGTCCGCGAAGCTATGGCAGGCAACATAGTACTGCCCGCAGACGCCTTGCGAGATATGCTGATGGCCTACCACCTGCTCCTAATCGAGGAGCACAAGAAGCAGGTCAAGATGCAGGAGGTGCTTGACAAACGCAAGCAAGCAGCCTCAGAGTCCAGCGTGCGACGAGCCGCGCTCTCCGCCATGGGCATCGGCTCCAGCTCGAACGCCAACCCAGGCAACAAGCACCGCTCTCGGATGGAGAACATGGATCCCAAGGAGCGCCGCGAGTTGACGCGAACTCTCCACACATCCTTCATGGAGATGGACGCCGACGACAACGTCATCCCGAAGACGCCACAAGCTGCAATCATGGCAACCACTGTGTACCTCGCGGCCCACCCACCTCCCGAGGGGGACCCAAAGAGGGCCATGCATAAGTCCGCACTTACCGGACTCGGACTTGTCAGAGCTGCGCTCCACCAAGACGCTCCTGCGGAGCCGAAGAAGAAGGCTCTGGCCAGGCACGACCGGAGCCCCACCCCTTCATCCGAAGAGGAAGAGGAACACGACCTTCCTCGAAGGAAGAAGAGCTCGCATCGCCATAAACGCGACTACGACGCTAGAAACGCGCTCAGACAAGGCAAAATTGACAAAGCATGAGCCAAGCACGCATGCTCGTCTGAATCCGAGATGGACGAAGATGAAGGAGAACTCTGTGGAGCCCGATGCTTCAGCAGATCCGTTCGACGAACGCGGATGCCATGCAATTTCAAGCTTCCTTCGGATACTCCGAAGTTCGATGGAACGCAAGATCCAAAAGCATGGCTCAGTGACCATCTCATCATCCGTCGCTGCTTACAAGAATAAAGAAACCGCCATGCAATGCCTTCAGCTGCAGCTGACAGGCGCGGCACGGATCTGGCTCAGCAGCCTATCATCAGGGTCCATCCGAAGCTGGGAGGAGCTAGCTTACAACTTCATCCGAAATTTCAAGGGCACCAGCAAGAGGCCCGCCTCAATCGAAGAGTTGCGCGCCTGCACTCAACGAACGGGCGAATCCATTCGCTCAAAGATACTACGATGGTCCAACACCAAGAACTCCGCAGCCCACATCTTCAAAGAGAGGGCCATCGATGCCTTCAGGGACGGCGTCAAGCGCCAAGACTTCAAGGAGGAACTTGGGCGCGTCAAACCCAAAACGCTCGATCACCTCATGGACATCGCCAACAGGTGGGATGACGGAGAAGACTCCATTCACCGGGCACAATCGGATGAAGAGGACGACTACGGCCGAAGATGGGAGCGCCGTAGCAAGCGGAGATCGCGCGTCTACGACGATCGCGACGGACCAGACATGGTCGCGGCTGGCTACGCCGATCGCCGCAACGACGCCAACTGCAACAGCGGAGGAAACTTCCGCGATGGAGGACGCCAGCCGCGGTGGCAACGCCATGATCAGATAACGGACCCTCAGCATACGGAAAGCTTTCGGGTCCATGCACCATCCACTTCTACATCGACAAGCAGGATGGCAAGAAGAAGGCGAGCCACATGCTCAAGGACTGCCGCGAGTTCTAGAAGCTCAGCAAAAGCATGGTACAGATGAGGCAGCAGGCTCCAATCCCTGCGTTCGGAAACGCACCCGCGCCAGGTGAGATAGCGCATGGAGCTCCTCCACCGCCTCCGGTAGGAGGCCCGAACCAACCAGTCGCACCAGCACAGAACAACGCTGGAAATGGGTATCCCCTGCCAAAAGGATCACTGATGATCCAGAAGGGGCGCCCTACGAATAGGGTGCAGAAGAAAATCACCCGACAGATCAACCTGGCCGTGGCAAATCCACCCGCCATCCCTGAGTACCTCAGCGGATCGGAGTCCTGCATCACGTTCACTCGTTCGGATCACCCTTGCCAGATCCCTCGCCCAGGTCATGCTGCCCTGGTGTTGGAGGCGCAGATCGGAGGTTTCGAGATGAGTCGCGTCTTCATGGACGGCGGCAGCGGCATCATCCTGATGTTTGCAAGCACTCTAGCAGCAATGCGGATCTCGCAGTGCAGCCTGGAAAAATCAGACACAACGTTCCACGGCATCGTCCCAGGGAAGGGCATATTTCCCCTTGGCAAGATATGGCTCGACGTCATCTTCGGCAAGCCGTACAACTTCCGACTGGAATGGCTCGAATTCGAAGTGGTGGACTGGCCATCACAGTACCACGCCATCCTCGGGCGTGTAGCATTCGCAAGGTTCCTGGATGTCCCACATTATGCATACCTGCTACTCAAGATGCTAGGACCGAAGGGCGTCATCACAGTCCACGGGAGCTTCACCCGATCGGACCAATGCGACAGAGATTTCAATAGAATCTCCCAATCATTCGGTATGCAGGAGGAGCTCCTTAGACTCCGCGAGGTGACGAACAATGGGGCACCCCCAGTCGCACGACAAAACGCACCTGACATGTCTTTCGACTCCACGGTCAACACAAAAAAGGTGCAGGTCCACCCGACGGATGCCTCCAAGACGGCGCTGATCGCTAACGACCTCAGCCCCGCATAGGAAGGCACGCTCGTCGAATTCTTCCGTGAGCGCTGGGAAATCTTTGCCTGGTGTCCCGCGGACATGCCAGGAGTTCCCAGGGAATTCGCCAAGCACGCACTCAACGTCTTTCCAGACACCAAGCCCGTCAAGCAGTCCATCCGAAGACTGTCCGAGCCACGAGCCGAAGCTATCGGCAAGGAAATCAACAGACTACTCGCTGCAGACTTCATCAGGGAAATCAAAGAAAGCAACTGGCTTGCAAACACAGTCATGGTCCCAAAGAAGGACACGGACATCCTGCGGATGTGCGTGGATTTCATGTCGCTAAACAAGCACTGCCCAAAGGACCACTTTCCCCTTCCTCGGATCGACCAGATCATCGATTCGACTGCAGGTTTTGAGAAACTCTCCTTCCTCGACGCCTACTCAAGCTATAACCAGATTCGACTCAAGGTCGAAGATCAGGAGAAAAAGACGTTTATCACACCGTTTGGAGTATTCTGCTACAACACAATGCCTTTCGGGGTAAAGAACGCAGGTGCCACGTACCAGCGATGCATGCAGGCCTGCCTCAAGGAACAGATCGGTCGCAACGTCCAAGTCTACGTTGACGACATAGTCATAAAAACCAAGGAGGCAACGACACTTATCGACGATCTCCGCGAGACGTTCGACAACCTTGACCGCTACAGGATCAAGCTAAACCCCGAAAAGTGTGCTTTCGGCGTCCCATCGGGCCAGCTTCTTGGGTACTTCATCTCTCAGCGAGGGATCGAGGCGAACCCGAAGAAAATCAGATCCATCATGATGATGGAGAAGCCAAAAAACCTCAAAGGCATCCAACAGCTCGCAGGACGAATAGCGGCGTTAAGCAGATTCATCAGCCGCATGGGCGAGAAGGCCCTACCATTCTACCAGCTGCTATGCAAATCAGATAAATTCGAGTGGACGCCGGAAGCCAACGATGCATTCCAAAGCCTCAAGTGGCTTCTCTCCACCTCGCCCGTCTTGGTCACGCCAAAGGAGCGCGAGCCTCTGCTGCTGTACATAGCAGCCACACACCAGGTGGTCGACACCGTACTAGTGGTCGAACGACCCGAAGAAGGCAAGACCCACGGGGTCCAGCGCCCAATCTACTACCTCAGCGAGGTACTGACACCAACAAAGCAGAGGTACCCTCACTACCAGAAGCTCGCCTACGGCGTGTTCAAGACGGCTCGACGGCTGAGCCATTACTTCCAGGAGCACCAGGTGATGGTCGTCAATGAGGCACCCCTGAACAGCATCCTGAATAACCCAGAAGCCACAGGACGCGTGGCCCTATGGGGAATAGAGTTGTCACCCCTGGACATCATCTACGAGAAGCGACACGCAATCAAGTCTTAAGTCCTCCCGGACTTCCTCGTACATTGGATGGAGCTGCAGCTGCCAAACACCCCTGACATGTCGCAGTCGTGGACAATGCACTTCGACGGCTCCAAGCGCGAAGCTGGAGCAGGAGCCGGGGTCATATTGACCTCCCCGCAGGGCGACCAGATGAAGTACGTCCTACGGATGAAATTCCGAGCCTCCAACAACGAGGCCGAATACGAATCCCTCATCCACGGCATGAGGATGGAAAAGATATGCGGCGCCACACGCCTGGTCATCTACGGTGAATCCAACCTCGTCGTCCAGCAGACGATGAACGAGTGCGACGCACACGCCGAAAACATGATCGCGTACCGCGCGCTCTACAACACACTCGAAGGAGAATTTGACGGCTGCGAGATTCGGCACGTTGGAAGAGAAAGCAACGAGGAGGCCGACAGACTCGCCAACATCAGCTCCACCTGCGCAAAGGTGCCACCAGGTGTGTTCCTCGAACAGATCTGCATGCCATCCATCAAGCGGAAATTCCCCAAGGGATCACCCGAAGAAGCAGAACACACGGGGGCTACGCTGCCCGAAGGACATCAAGGACCTGAGAAAGTGGACACAGAGGTCGCCATGGTCAACCTAATGCAGGTCATGGCAGTCGAAGAAACTTGGACGCGACCATACCTCCAAATCTTGATAAACGGAGAACTGCCTGACAGCCCGACAGATGCCCGACGCATATCTCGTCGGTCAAAAGCCTTCACCATCATCAATGGCGAGCTGTACAAGCGCAGTATTACGGGTGTACTACAAAGGTGCATCACCATCGGTGACGGGAAAGCCATCCTCTAAGACATCCACGAGGGCATCTGCGGCCATCACGCAGGCAGCCGCTCCCTTGTTGCCAAAGCTCTACGAGCCGGATTCTACTGTCCAACGGCCATAAGCGACACAAAGGACATCGTCCGAAGATGCAACGGGTGCCAACGGTTCGCCGACAAACCGCACGCACCCGGGTCGGAGCTCAGACCCATACCTATAGCCTGGCCCTTTGCTCAATGGGGCCTCGACATGATTGGCAAACTGCCAAAATCCTCGAAAGGGGGACATGTTTACCTCCTGGTCGCAGTTGACAAATTCACCAAGTGGGTCGAGGCCATGCCCGTCACCAACCAAAAGGGCAAAACTGCCGTCAAGTTCTTCGAGTCCATTGTCTACAGGTTCGGCGTACCGCATAGCTTCATCACCGACAATGGATCGAACTTTATCTCCAAGGAGTTCCAGGACTTCTGCGAAGGCCTTGGGATCAACATCACATACGCCTCAGTGGCACACCCGCAAACGAACAGGCAAGTGGAAAAGGACAATGGCCTAATCAGCGCTGGCATCAAGAAGCGCCTCATGAGTCCACTCGAACGGAAAGCCGGAGCCTGGACGAAAGAGCTACCATCCGTCCTGTGGAGCTTACGGACTACGCCAAACAGCTCCACAGGCTACACACCGTTCTTCATGGTGCACGAGGAGGCCGTGCTACCGGCCAACGCCACCAGGCCCCGGTCGCTTATGAAGCCGAATCCACGGCTGCACTCGAAGACGCCGTTGACACACTCGACGAAGCAAGAGACATAGCGGCAGCTCGATCAGTGGTGTACCAGCAGAGTCTCCGCAACTACCACAGCCGCCGGCTGCGCCCAAGGTCCTTCGTTGAAGGAGACCTCGTCTTGCAACTCAAGCAAGAACGACCAAAGAAATTCGAGTCACCATGGAAGGACCCTACGTCATCACCGAAGTCATCCCAGGTGGCGCCTATCGCCTCAAGCACGTGGAGTCTGGAGTCGCATACTCCAACCCATGGAACATCGCGCACTTGCGACGATTCTACCCCTAGCTACCTACCCCTTTACTTTCAATAAGGCTTTTCAACCAAACAATGTACTTCCTCCATTACGATATAAATAAAGCTAAGTGTCTCACCCCAAACTTCCGTTCATTATTTGCAACTTTACTTTATGCTACAAACGCACTCGGGGGCTCCCCCCACCTCACGATTTCATCAACCGAGGATTACACGTGTACACCTGAGTAGCTGACAACGTCAGGCAAACGAAAAGGACACGTACCCAAACAAAGCACTGCGTGCTTACAACAAACACATCTTTACAACAAAGGGCACAACACGCCCAGTCGAAATATACAAATTTTATATCTATCTCTTTTACAGGTACTACCTATTCTGAAGAATAACCTGAGCATGCTGCTCAAACAAATCTAGGACCTGTTCGGCATACTGCCTTACAGCTGCGTAATGTGGACGCATGTCCCACTCATCACCATCTGGTCGAGGAGGTGGCCCAGCTGCCACAACAATCAAATCTACATCAGGCCGGTGCAGCCTCACAAGAGACAAAGCAGCCTTCACTCATGCGACGAGCTGTTGCCGCACCAACTCCTTGACATTGCTCACGCTCCGAAACTTCGACAGAAGACCCGCAAGGCTCGTCGGTGCGGCATCTAAAGGAAACATGACGTGCAACACCGAGGCAAGCGACGTCTGCACTTGGCAAAGCACCCGCGAAACCTGGTGCACACGATCCTGCACCGTCTCCAGAGCCACGGCACGGTCACGATCCATCCAGAAGAAGCCACCGGCCTCCATGTCCTGCTGAGTCAAGCAATTGACCCGAACGGCGACACACTCCTTCTCTTCCCTCGGAGCAAGGTTAGCACCTGCGACAATTGCACAAAATAAGAGGCAAGGCCAGCAGACTCATTCGAAGAACCGAGCTGTAGCTCGAAACAAAGAACAACTTACATTGAAGCTGCTCATATAGCCAAAGCAGTTCCGCCATCAAGTACTCCTCTCTGGATGCACCACGATCCGCCTTGGACTTCCAAACATCGGCGTGACCTCGCAACCCAAGCAACTCCCTCTCAAGACTACGAACACGATCCCAAAGAAAAGCGAGTTGCGAGGAATCATCCAAAGATGGACGCAGTTGCGTTGCAGGCGAGGTGTCAACGGGGTCAGCACCCGAAGGAACCTAGCACATCAGAAAAGAAAAGGACATAAACATTCAGACAGTTGTAGTGCACAACTCAGAAGAATTCATTAAGCATATAAGTCCACTACGTGGCACAAGGACTGTGTTCTTCAAAATATTTACAGCAAAAGCAGACTACAAACTACCCTACATCTACAACGCCTAAGACGCGGCACCCTGAGTCGCCTCGGAGCCGGATTGCCTAGCCTTGACCTCCCCTTGCTGCCGCAGCGCATACTCAGACATCAAATCAATGAGATTCGGCCCATATCGCTTGCAGCGAGCAGAGTAGGCAGCAAAGGCTACCTCGGATCCATCTGCGGTCGTCGACATCCGGGAGGTGATCTGGGGCAGGTCCAGCTCCGCTCCAGCCTCGCCAACCCGACGGACGCGCCGATGCCCTTCTACTTGCGCTTGTACGCCGCAGGTGCTTCGGCTGACAAAGCCGCCGCCAGAGCATCCACATCATCAAGGGCTGCGCCCTTAGGTACAAGCTCCTTGTAGAAGCGGCCAAGGACCTCTTTCGCCTTGGCAAGGGAGCTGACGACGGTGCTGCAACGATCTTCGACCGCTGTAGTAGCATCATCTAGAGCACTCCCGTGCTCCAGAGCGCCTTGGTAAAACTCGATGCCTGCGGCATCTGAGACAAAAAGAAAAGGGGACATGACGAAAAGCAACGCAGAAGAAGACAAGAAGAAAGAAGCACAAATACAACACTCACCCGAAACAGCCTTGGCAGCAGCCATGAGCTTGCCTGCCACCTCTCTCTCGTGCGCATCCGCAACAGTGGCCAGCTGCTCCTCATGGTCCGCGGCCTCCTGCTGCAGACGCTCCTTAGCTTTGGCTGCCTTGGTCAGCTCTAGCTTGAGGCGTTCCTTCGCACCAACGGCAGCCTCAGCCTTCTTCTCCGATTAACCAAGGCTCTTCTTGAGAGGGTCGACCTCACGGAGAGAAGTATTATGCTCCTCTGCATTCGAAACAAGCAAGCGTCAGAGAGCAGGACCGAAATAAATGAAAGAAGCACCAAAAACAAATAGGTACCTTGAAGCTGTCGGAGGTTAGCCGCTAGCACCAGGCGCTCCTGCACCAGCCGCTTGGCCTCCTCCACAAAAGGCTGCAGAAAAAGAAACACCAGTAAAAAAAGGGGGGACTTGGGGGCTGTGCCCAACATTAAGGAATAAAGGCAACACTCGAACGCGAAGACACTCGGGGGCTTCCCCTCCCGTAGACTCAAAAAAAGAACAAGGCACGAAATTTTTCAGACACCCGGGGCTCCCCCCGTGGTACGAAGCAGCGGTACTTACATGCTCTAACGGCGACTCCGAAGGCCCGCTGGCGAAATTCTGAGGCGCAACCACCTGCACCTCCTGCAGAGGAGGATTCAGAGCGGCACCCCCTGACGTTGCCACCATTTGAGGAGGAGGATACGCAACTTTCGACTCCCCCATCATCTCCCGAGTACCATCGCTGGAGGAGTCGTGCGAGGAATGCCTGCATACGAAGCAATCAGCACAAGTGCAAAATCAAGAAGGAAAAAGCACAGCAGTAAGACAAGAAACTTACGAGTCCAGCGAGCTCAGGTCAAAGACTGGAGGAGTCCTTCGGGCTCTCTTCTCCACCTTCTTCTCTTCCTTCTTCTCTTCCTTCTTTTCTTCCTTCTTCCGCTTCGCTGGCGGGTGTGGCGCTACAACCCGCACAGGAATGGCAGGAATGGGAGAGGAAGAGCCTCCATGCCCGTCACTATGACGCTCAAGGCATAGAGGGTTTCTGGGAGTCGGAGGTGTAGAGGCATCTGAAGACTCGCTGGAGCTCCATGATCGTTTGCGCGTATGGTCCTCACTTGACTCGTCGGCATCTTCCGCCGGAGATCGCGCCGACGACAGCTCGGACACGGAATCCACCACGTCATTATCCGGGGCATTCAGATATTTTTCAGGCAATGGCAGTACCATGCCCGGCACTTTGAAGCTCTGCAAAACCAGAAGGGACTTTGTTAGCAAACAAAGGAAAATAAATACGCAGTCGAAAAAAGCGCTACGCGCACAAATCTACACCTGTGGAACAGCCAACGCCGAAGAAAACAGCGGAGTCAGCGACTTCCCAGGGATTTCCTCTCCGGCCTTGAACTTCAGCAGCGAGCGAAGGGCCCTGTCAAGATCCCCCTCGGAGATTTTCTCAGCCGAAACCCTCGTCGGATCACGGCGCCCAGAATAAAGAAACATCGGGTGCACCCTCGCTTGGAGAGGCTGCACCCGACGCTCGAGAAACGTCCGGATGATGTCCACGTCGTTCACTTCCTTCTCCGGAATCAGCTGGAGATCCTCCACCCGATGGTAAAGGGCCTCTATCTCCGCCACCTCGCCATCCAAGATGTTGTTTTTCCAAGACATTTTCGGCTCAATCTTTTGGGAGGGGTCAAAAGGAACAAGATCAAAATCTTTCCTAGGCACTACGGAGTCGCGGATATAAAACCATCGCCTCCGCCAGTACTGGACAGATTCGGACATGGAAAAAGAAAAGAAAAGAAGATTGGGACTGAGGGAGATGATGCAACCCCCAATGGGATAAACACCATCCGAACCAGACTGCCTCTTCACAGAATAAAGTTTCCGGAAGAGTCCAAGGTGCGGCTCAATGCCAAGCCAGCACTCGCAGAAAGTGATGAAGCAAGCAATGTGAAGAAGAGAATTGGGCGAAAGATGATGAAGCTGGATGCCATAGAGAAAGAGCAGCCCACGGAGGAAGTTGTGGATTGGGAAGGAAAACCCATGCATAACGAAGGCAAGAAACATAACCCGATACCCAGCTGGGGGACGGGGGATTACCTCGTTGCCGGGGAGTCTGACGGCCTCCCTATCCTGCGGGATCAAGCCCCGCTCGCGAAGCTTGCGGAGATCACTCTCCCGCGTCTCTGATCACTGCCAGCCACCGTCGGTGACACGGGTAGCGGTGGCGCCTTTCTTTCCTCCGGCGGCGCTGGTACCAACTGCAGATGACGATTTCTTCGGCTTCCCCATCGCGCTACGGCGGCGCCGGCGATGAAAGCGCAGAAGGGAAGATGGAAATGTGGAAGGAAATCCCAGCGTGCAGCAAGAATCGCTAGAGCACAAGGAGGCAGTGAAAACAAGAACTGATGCGGTGAAAACAAACTGCAGCTTTCCCCAATGATTATAACGACGAAGACGACGCATGGCAGTCGTCCATCCAGAAGACCTAACACTAACGGAAGATCTGACCATACACGTGTCAGCATCACAATGAACGTCGTTACCATGCCGTCCACTACGCGTGGAAATCGAGGCGACGCCGTAATTATCTCCACGCCGCATGTGACCGGTCAATTCAAGGTCAGCAAGTGGGACCCACGTTCGTCCAGTCAAGTCATCTCTGGCGTAGCAGACGCTTGAGGTCATCGATCGTCAGCACCGATGTCATCAAAAGCTATACTAGCACCAACTACAATTCTTCGGCTCCACAGCTAAGAGTACTCACTCGAATCTACGATTCGACTAAATACTCGGGGGCTACTCCTATCAGGAGCGCTGGCCGCGCACCCGACAGACGGATAAAGACAAAATATTTCTTCAAGTCCTACGTCGAGTCTACGACTCCACTACGGACTCGGGGGCTACTCCCATAGGGAGGATGGATTTAAGCATCTGAATTTTTTGTGTCCTACGGACTTAAAAATAAACAAAGTACTTGAATAAAAGTCTCCGCACGAGTCTACGACTCGAACATACACTTGAGGGCTACTCCCATAGGGAGCGCTGGTCGCGTACCCTATGAATTCTTCGACTGCGATCTTTCGGATCAAACACGCAAAACTTTTTTGGCAACTTTGCCTCAGTAGAATGCTAAGTGAGCAATGTTTTCTCCTTGGCCACCCGAAACACCTCCACGGTGACAAATGTCCGGATGCTGCGTCTGCGACGCAAAGATAAGACCTACAGATATCGTCTGGTGGCCTGGCAACACACCCGACTATGCTCTGCTAGTATGAATCCGTGCCAGCAGGTGCGATGAAAAATCCCGACGGACGCGTTGGGTACATCAATTAAATTCACTGGAATTCCACTCCTGTAAGTCCTCCGCGGCCTGAGTCGAATTACGCCAGCATATGTTCCAGTTTCGAGTTGAGGGACTCGAACCTGATGAAGATCGTGTTGTTTCGTCCTAAGACAGTTAACTGACCCTGATCCATCGGGTGAGTCAGACACACGCATCAAAAATCCCTACACACATACTATAATACATAGTTGCACCCGAAGGATTGAAGAGTCCTCAGCCGAATCTACGATTCGACTGATCACTCGGGGGCTACTGACATTGTTATACCCTACGGGTACGTGATCTCAGCATACCTGGTCCAGCCCAAGGAAGGCCCACGGCAGACGTACGCTGGCCCATGAAGATTTTCGGGTGGCCAAGGCCCATGACGCCTTCGGATCCTTGGAGAGCAAGACTAGAGTAGATAGGAAATTCAAAGGGGTAAAACCCTAGAACCTGTAACCGATGAGGACTATGCCCGGGACCTGCCTAAGTCTATATAAAGGCCATGAGGGCACGACCTAGATCTCACGACTCATACTCTCGCATACACACCTCCACGCCAGATTGCATATGCGCACCCCTGTAACCTTCGGTTCCACCGTAATCAAGAGCAGACAAGCAGGAGTAGGGTTTTCCCTCCGGGGGCCTGAACCTGGGTAAACCTTGTGTCCCCGTGTTGCTTGTTTGCTAACCGTTCCACGATCTCCAGCATCCCCATCTTCTCCAAAACCCAAGTCCATAACAATGGGCATTGATGAGATCAAACCTCGTCATCTGGCAACTCTCCCTTAGTAAGACCATTGACAAATACCTTACGGCTTAGTGCATCCGCTACAACATTTGCTTTACCAGGGTGATATTGCAAACTCAAGTCATAGTCCTTGATGAGTTCTAGCCATATTCTTTGTCTCATGTTGATTTCTTTATGAGTGAAGATATACTTCAAACTTTTGTGATTTGTGAACACTTCACATCGCTTTCCCAAAAGATAATGTCTCCATGTTTTGAGTGCATGGACAACAGAGGCTAACTCCAAATCATGAGTAGGGTAATTTACCTCATGAGTTTTGAGTTGTCTCGAGGCATAAGCCACAACTTTCCCTTCTTGCATTAGAACTGCACCTAATCCATGATGAGATGCATCACAATACACTTGGAAATCCTTCTCCAAATCTAGCAGACATAGGACTGGTGCTGTCAATAGTCTCTTTTTCAATTCTTGGAAGCTGAGTTCACATCCTTCAGTCCAAGCAAATTTCTTGTCTTTCTTTGTAACTCCGTCATTGGCTTAGCTACCTTGGAGAAATTCTCAATGAATCTTCTGTAGTATCCTGCCAAGCCAAGGAAACTACGAATTTCCTTTACTGACTTAGGAGATTCCCATTCAGTTACAGCTGACACTTTTGCGGGATCAACTGCTACACCATCTCCTGACACAACGTGTCCAAGAAATCCAACCTCATTCAACCAGAATTCACACTTGCTGAATTTGGCATACATCTTATGCTCTTTAAGCTTCTCAAGTATCAAACACAAATGTCCTTCATGCTCTTCTTTGCTCTTGGAGTAGATCAAAATGTCATCGATGAAAAAGACAACAAACTTGTCAAGGAACTCCATGAACACCTTGTTCATCATATTCATGAAGTAAGCTGGTGCATTGGTCAAACCAAATGGCATCACTATATACTCATACAATCCATACCTAGTGGTGAAAGCTGTCTTAGGTATGTCTTGTTCCCTTATCTTAAGCTAAAAATAACCTGACCGGAGATCAATTTTTGAGAACACACAGGCTCCTTCTAGCTGATCAAACAAGTCATTGATTCTGGGCAAAGGATATTTGTTCTTGATAGTCACCTCATTGAGTGAACGATAATCTATGCATAACCTTTGACTTCTATCTTTCTTTTCCACAAACAAGACTGGTGCTCCCCAAGATGAAGAACTCGGTTGAATAAATCCTTTTTGCAAGTGTTCTCCAAGTTGTTTCTTGAGCTCTTTCAGCTCATCAACTGACATCTTGTAAGGTCTCTTTGCTATTGGTCCTGATCCTGGCAGCAAGTCAATCAGAACTTCCACATTTCTATCTGGTGGCATTCCCAGCAATTCTTCCGGAAACACATCCGGATATTCTCTTACAATTGGCACACTGTCTATGCTAACCGCCTTAAGAGAATTTAGCTTACTCCCTTTTGATTCAAAATTGGTCTTGAATCTAATCCTTTTGTTATCCGGGGTTGTGAGTGTGACAGTATGATTGGCACAATCTAGCACTCCCTTGTACTTAGTCATCTAGTCCATTCCCAAAATGACATCCAATCCTTGGGAATTGAGAATTATCAAATTAACGGGAAACTTATACTTCCCAAACTCTATGACTAGGTCATGACATCCTGAGTTCACTATCATTTCTCCACCAGGAGAACTTACTTTTATAGGACACCCAATAGTTTCAACTGGAAGTTCATTTCTATCAAGAAATGCTCTTGATATGAATGAATGCAATGCGCCAGTATCAAAAAGAACAAGTGCTGGAACAGAATTGAGTTTGAACTTACCAGCCACAGCATCAGGTTCCTCATAGATATCTTCCACATTGATGTGGTTCACCTGTCCCTTCTGGAAAGGGTTGGGCTTGTTGGCACCCTCAGCTTTCTTTTCTGGGCACTCGTTTGCATAATGCCCCATCTTCTTACACTTGAAGCATTCAACCTGACTGAGATCCTTCTTGACAGGCTGGCTTCCACTACCACTTCCACTTTCATTGTGGTGGCTCTTGTATCCACCCTTGAGGTTCTTGTACTTGTCATTATCATGACCACGGTGATGCTTGTTGTCATGATGGCGGTTGTGGCTGTGGTGGTTGTTGTACTTTCCATGTTTGTGGGATCCAGAACTCCCACTATCATCATGATGGAATCGCTTGTGAGACAATCCCGAGCTGTGCTTGTCAGAGATGTGCTTCCTCTTTCTGCTTTCAACCTGTTTCATCTTGTTTTCCAAGATGGTAGCCTTGTCACAAAGTGATTGGTAAGTGGGGACATAGGCCACAGATAACCACAGATTCAGTTCATCATTTAGACCTTCGAGGAATTTCTCTTTCCTCTTGGCATCGGTATCAACTTCATCCGGTGTGTAACGTGCCAGATTGTTGAACTCCTCAATGTATTCAGCCACGCTGCGGTGACCCTGTTTCAGGTTATGGAACTCCTTCTTCTTCAAACTCATCACCCCGGATGAGATGTGAGCTGTACGGAAACCATCCTCAAAGATAGCCCATGTCACATCCTCAATGGGAGTGGTGATCTGGAAGTTATCCCACCAAGTAGTTGCTAGTCCTTCCAATAGATGTGCTGCAAACCTGACCTTCTCCTTGTCGGTGCAGCCGACAGTTACCAAATCCTTGTTCACAGAACGTAGCCAATCATTGGCCACCATGGGATTAGTGGTTCCTGAGAACTTTGCAGGCCTCAGTCTTAGGAACCTGGTGAGCATGTCAAATACTGGTGGATTGTTCTGATTGTTGTTGTTGTTGTTATTGTTGTTGTTGTTATTCTGATTCTGCATAAAAGTGGTCATCATCTGCATCAACTGTGCTTGTGCTGTCATCAGCTGCTGCATCTTGGGGGTGACATTGTTGTTGTTTGGGTTGGGGTTGGCACGTCGAGGAGGCATCTGTGGTTTTTATAAGGATAAGAATGAGATACCCATAGATGCTAAACATGCACAATACATTACATAGACAATCACCAAAACAAGCATCAAAATAATCATAAGGTTCAACGACATAAACAACAAGTTTGAAGAAGTAAACACACCATAGCAATCCACCCACATGTTGGATGGTCATTGCGACTCAATAATCATAAGCATGGTAAATGAAAGATAGTTGAGTAGTCATCACTACTCCTCTACATCAACCTCCTCATCCACAAGTGTAAGACCAGCATTCTCCATAGCGCTCTTCTATTCCTCGACATTGATAGTCAAGGCCTCTATGTTGGCCTTAAGAGCCCTCTTCTGTGAACGAAGTCTCTCAATCACACCCTACTGATGCTCGAGCTCAAAGTCCTTGGTCTCTAGCTCTTCCTTCATCTCCCGGATCTTCTTGTTCCGGTCTTTGACTCTCTTTTCCTGGCTCTTGAATTTCCTGTCCTGGCTCTCAAACTTGGCCTCCATTTCCTTGACTATTTCGTCTTGCTCCGCGAAGAGCTTGTCCCTCTCACGAAGCTGCACCTGGATCTCGTCATTGCTAAGCATGACGTTGGTCCTATCGGTATCTAGGTGCCTAATGAGAACCTCTAGGTCCTGAAGGTACAGACGAATCGGCTCCACCGTCTCTCTAGCAGCAACCTCGAACTCAATAGCCTCACCCTCCTCGTCGCGTCTTCCGAAGGCGTGAAAGTAAAGACTTCTAAGCTCTCTGGAGTGCCTCCCTACCAGACGTCCAAGTAAATCCTGCATGACTACATCTAAGCCTCTCTCCTTGTCATCATGCATTACCTTGAAAGTGATAGCCTCCGTGGCTGGCTCAGTCTGGCGTCCTGGCTGAGTAACTTTGAAGCCCCAAAGGTCCTTCCTCTCAAACTTGGCTAGGGGAAGCGTCATGATGCTAGGGAGCGGAAGGTTGAGCACACTAGTGAGCTCAATAAGACGAGTGCCAAAACGAGTTCCCTTGAACTCTTCAGCCGTGCTGATAGTAACATTAGGCATCTATTTTATAAGATAGATAAAAGTTAGAATCAACATCAAGAGAGAAAAATCACAAGACAAATTATCACAAGCATATCTTTGGCAACAAACACACGAGTCATGGCATACACAAATCCATTACAAGCATCAATGGTTCAACATAACTTAGATAATTTTTTTGGAAATAAAACGATAGATGTGGTGGTCCAACTAACGAAGTACATTACAATCCCAACTCACTTGCCAAGTTGGCTAACAGGGAATCCCTAGAGGCAATCTGTCGATCCTGATCACATGACTCCATTGCTAAGTCTATGATGCCCTCTCTTAAATGTTGGTTGGTAGCCTCTAACTCTTGGGTATGCTTCTTTTCTTCCCTAAGGTCATTTTGGGTGTTAAGCATTCTGCACTTGAGTCTATCACCAAGCTCCTTGATGGCTTACCAAGATGCATCTCTTGCAGAGTCAAAGAATGTGGTGTGCATTACTGAGTTGGTGACCATGCAGAATCCTGATTCCTTGTGGTTGTCTTCCTAGTTTTTATACAAGTGAAGTTGCACCCACCAGTACTCCACTCCTTCATCCATCACGGGGAAACCTTTGTACACAGCTGCACCATGTATCCCCATGGTATCCATGAGGTCCTTGAGGGCCTTGGGGAATTCTGTCTCACACTCCAAGGTCATGGTCATGAGTGGTCCCTTCCTCGCGGCTTCGTTGATGGAGTTCATCTTAAAATAGAGACGAGAAAGGAGATTAGAAAAGTTTACGAGAAGAAAAGACAAGTGTGGAAGTTGTTGAATTTTTTCCTTAGTGTTTTCTAATCCAATTCCTAGGGTTATAATCCTACAGGCAACACAGTGCTCTGATACCATCTGTAAGATCCCACCCTTATAAAGGTAAGGATCCCTATGATTGCAATGCTAGTCCCTGGATCAATTGCTAGCATCCACAGTTTAAGATGAAGTACACAGAAACAAAGGTCATTATTATAACGTCATTCCAGAGATAACATAGTCTTTTACAACTCCATATCCATAGGCTAGTACAAGAGTTTAACTTAACAATATAAAATAGAAGTCTTCATCTTCATGTGCCATAGGCAAGCATGTTTAGTGTAGACTCATAACCCCTATTCATCATCAGAGTAACCTTAAACATCACAAGTTACAGCCATAGTGGGTCAATACATTGGAATAGTATTGGCAAGTGATACCTTAGTAGAATATTAACAACTAGTTACTACATGATTTTGGCTAAGTGTAGCTTAGGCTTGCTTTGCTCAAAATAGGTTTTGCCTATCAGTTGAAAACACTAAGTTTTTCTTTGATAAAACTTTCCCAAGGAACCACCAATAGAAATTGGTGAACCTTCACCCTTGTTCAACCACAAGTTTTAATTTAGAAAATTGGGATGAGGAGATTCTTGATAGCTTCCATGTCTTGTTGCTCAAATTGTCCAATACTAGGGACCTAGCTGAGTACTTAGGTTCTTCCATTTGCAGAGGTTGTGCACTTTCCCCACAAGACTTGATTTTCACCAAGACAGGACCTTTCAGAAGCCTTCCCTTAGACCAAATGGACGCGTTCCAACCTATCATCCCACTACCACCAACTATCCAAATGGCTAAGTTATTGCAACATATATGATCCAGGCAGAGCCCATAATGCCATGTGGCTGCACTAGAAGCTTCTTAACATTTGGCATCTCAAATCCCTTTGTTCCTGGGTGGCTTTCCACAAGTGAGATTCACAAGGTAAACCATATAAATGGGCCTTGTGTAACCACTCAACACAAACCATTATTTCCATTTCACCCAGGTGTTTCATTCACTTAGTTGATTAAGCAAAAACATAAGTCAAAGACTTAACAATATTTTCCATAGCATGAATATATTCCACCCTTGGTTGCTATTAGCTAGGCTAAGAAAGGCAATAACAAGTATCTTAACTTAGAGGAAATTCTAACATTTCTGCAACTACTAGGATTTCCCAAGCATAGAATAGAGATACTTAGCAAAATATTCATGCAAGCCCTATACAAAATATTTCTAATGCATAGGCAAAAATATTGGGACATAAATATGAAGCACCACTTGCCTTAGTAGTTGGGGGAGTAGCAACAATCTTCACAACCAAAATCACTATTAGCACCAAAATCTACACATAAAATGATAGCACCAAATTCACATATCAAAAATATACAAGCAAAAATATATGAATGCATGCAAATGCCATGTGATGATTTTTTCCTAAATCAAACAAGATAAGTATTCAGTACTGAATTACAAACAAGACAAATACACACTAAATAAACTTTATTTAGTCTTTAAATCATTTTTCAAATAATTTCTATACTCAAACTAAGACTATGAATGTCTCTGCAAAAATAACCAATTTTACAGAAGCAAGACATTAAACAAATTGCATGGTTGGATAGAATTCTTTCTCCTGATTCCAATGACATAAAATTTGCAAAATTTGAACATGTGGATCAAAAGTTATGAATTTTGCAAGTTTGAACATCTAATAGATCTAAATTCTGATTTTAAATCTAAACTCAGGCCACGCGGCGTGTTCTGATTGGCTGATACCGTTTCAGCTGGATCGATCAACGAGAGCCATAGGATCTAAATGAAAACGCACGTGCCAGATCTATTCGTACCCCTTCGATAAGTAATCTATTCCTATGTGCTGGATCTAGATCCAACAGTTGCCAAGCATGCGACCATGGATGGGCGGCGCTAGCGACAGCGGCGCGGTGGCGACACACTGTCAGCAGTGTTCTGGCGGCTACGGAGGGAGCTGGGTTGGTCGAGATGCTTACCAGACTCGCGAGGTCGCGCTGATGCTCAACGACTCGCTGGTGTGGACGGGGGCATGCGGTGTTGGCTGGAGAAGCTCGTCGGAAAGCTTGCAGACGTCGGGTGCACGGTGACGGAGACGTAGGGGATGCTCTGGATCACCCTAGCACAAACCAAGTGTATCAGGAGGTGTGCAAGGTTACGGCGAACACTACAGGGTCAAGGAGGAGACAAGGGCGATCAGTTTTTACCTCAATCGCTCGTCGGAGTCGAGCGACAGTTCTGACGTTTGCGGGCGTGAACGGGGACGGCGGCTTGGGTCACGAGAAGACAAACAAATGGCATCAGGAGACGCGCAAGAACATGCTGGTCATGCTCTTTTGAAGCAGCGGCAAAGGGGCGCTCGGAACTCACCGGAATCAGTCGCCAGAGGTCGTCGGTACCGCGGTAGTTTGAGCTCGAATGCGCGCAGCCTGGTGGCGGAATGAGCGAGGGAAGTGAGGGGAAATGACCGCGGTGGCGAGGTGATTAAGTAGCCCGGAGCGGGGCGATAATTATGCGTTGATTCAATGGTATTTAAGCGAGGTTTAATGCGGCGTCAAGGCGCTGGTAACGGCGAGCAGCGGCTGCCGCGAGAACACAGGAAGACAACGCCGGCGTGGAAGGGCCGTTGTTACGCTGAAGGGCAGCTCAAGGTGAGAGAGGGTAGAGGGGAAACTGGCCCGGTGGGCTTAGTGGGATGGATTCTGTGCTGGGCCAAATTGGCAGCGCCGGACTTTTTCACTTTCTTTTATCTTTTTCTATTTCTAATTTGATTTTTTGAAAACATTTTTCAAATTATTTTCAAACCAAAATGAATTCAAATTTGTTCTGAATATTTTTGTAGGATGGATCCAGCTCTTAATTGAGCATTTAGCACTGTAGTTCACTCAAACTTACTTTGGTCCTTTGAAATTTTAAAAGAAAACAATGCCTTTACCATTGTTTAATTAAGGTATAAAAATGGTTTTAAATTCATTCTTTGTTTTGAAAACTTTGTCCAATCTTTGTAAATTATAGAACAAACTTAGTATCAAATTAAAACAATAAATCTCAAACTAAAGAGTAGCATTGGGCTAGTGCCTTGCTTACATAAAATAATAGACATTCAAATGTTTCTGTTTGAAATGACATTGAAAATGATCCTAAAATGATTATGAATGCATGGATGATATGCAAACTTTGAAATCATGATTTTTGGGATGTTATATACCCTTCTGCGCTCAAGGTGATCACTACGACTACCGACCAGGTCGCTTCCCATGTTCGAGCAAGGAAAGTCACCTTGTGTCATTTTTTTGGTCTGACCTACTAGGCCAGGGCTTGTGGTTTCCGTGGTTATGCAAGCCCGATAGCCTCTATAGCTATATGTTGAGGAGATGCATCTGTTGGTGTGTGATGATAAGATGACACCCTCTGCTCTGAATCCTATATTGACTTGGTGATGATGCCTCTGAAGAACACACAATGTGCAATCGAAATACCACCGAGGCTCCCCGTGACAAGATCGTCATCGACAATAGAGACGTGATGCATCTAATATATCCTTCATGGACCCTGAAGACTGATCCCGACGATAGAATGTAAGAGCCTGATCTTGGAGTCAGGAGCGGATCCCCCTGGGACGCCATTATCGCCTACATGGAAACCGAATATCCGCGAACTGTAGGGGTTCGTAGCATGGAAAACAAAAATTTTCTATCGCATACAAACAAACAAGCCAAGATCTATCTACTAGATTGTAGCAACGAGTCGATAGAGGAACTCACCCTCGAAGATTCCAAAGCGGTTAACGAGAGCAGATTCTCGTGGGTGATGTAGTCATACTCTTTCCGATCTCAAGATCGCGTAGACGATCCTTCCAGCGCCACGTTCCGGCAGCGCTCCCGCAGTCGGTCACACGTTCGGTACTCGACGAAGACCTTCCTCTCCCTTGTTCCAGCAGGCAGCGGAGGTTGTAGCACTCTCCTCGCGATTCCGGCAGCACAACGGCGTGGTACCGGAAGTAGAGGGGAGATCCCGCAGGGCTTCGCCTTAAGCCGGTGCGAGTATGGTGGAGCTTATGAGAGAGGCTATTAGTGGTCTAGTAATTAGACACACCAATTAGAAGGCTATAAACCAATTAGAAGGCTCTAAACCGCTGGCTAAAGCAATTAGAAGCTCTAAACCAAAACGGCTCTAAACCGGAGATTAGAGGTGGAAACTTGTGTGTGTTAGGAGGGAGCCCTGCCCCTCCTTATATAGGTGGGAGGGGCTGGCCGCGCCATGGGGAGGGAGTGGAGTCCCTCCCCAACTCGGCTTGGAGGTGGCCGCCGGTTGGAGGAGGTCTCCCTCCCCAACTCGGTTTCATACTCCTCCTCTTTTCCTCTTTCCAAAAATTGCCGTTTGACTTTCAAACTAGCCGTTTGACTTTTCAAACTAGGATTTGAATAAATCCTTTATTTCGGACAGCGAATACACTTAGTATATGATGCAATCATTCCAACATGCAATGACACATTCATGTACCCCTTCCCCTCCGGAGTGCCGGACATTCCGGAACATTCTAGAACATTCCCGATGAAAACACCGGAACCATTCCCCAACTCCGAAATGGGACTTTCCTTATATGAATCTTATTCTCCGGACCATTCCGGATCTCCTCGTGATATCCCGGATCCCATCCGAGACTCCGAACAACATTCGGTCTCTTTCTCATAATACCATAACTACTCAAACAACGTCGAATCCTTAAGTGTGTCTCCCTACGGTTCGTGAATTATGCGGACATGATCGAGACACTTCTCCGAACAATAACCAATAGAGGAATCTGAAATTCATATGGCTCCCACATATTTCTCGATTACTTTGCAATCGAATGAACCACTTACATACGATACCAATTTCCCTTTGTCTCACGATATGTTACTTATCCGAGGTTATGATCGTCGGTATCTGCATACCTAGTTCAACCTCGTTCTTGATAAGTACTCTTTTCTCGTTCCGTGATATGTGATCCCTTGTGAGCCAGTCACATGCTTGCAAGCTAATTGGATGACATTTCACCGAGAGGGCCCAGAGTATATCTATCCGTCATGTGGATGGACAAATCCCACTCTTGATCCATGTGTCTCAACCAATACTTTCCAAACACTCAATGCCACCTTTATAACCACCATGTTACGGTGTGGTGTTTGATGACATCAAAGCATCCATCCGGTAAAGGTGATATGCATGATCTCATGGTCGAAGGAATCAGGTTACTATGTATCAGAAAGCATATAGCAATTGAACTATTGAAATGACTTGATCTTTATGCTATGCTTATCTATAGGAGTATGTCCATCACATCATTCTCCTAATGATATGACCCTGTTGTTAATAACATCTCTATGTTCATGATCAGGAAACCATGATCATATATTAACCAACAAGCTAGTTTAACAAGAGGCTTTACTAGGGACTCTTTTATGTTTACAAATCACACAAGTATTAATGTTTCCTGTTAATACAATTATAGCATGGTATGTAAACATTTATCATAAATATGAAGATATGATAATAACCACTTTATTATTGCCTCTTGGGCATATCTCCAACACGAACCTAGTCGAACCCCCAAACCAAGATCGCCGAACCCTAAAGTGTAACCCTTTTCCAAGGCCCCTAGTTTATAAACTTCCATCCCTCAACTTGTTGCATATGAATCATTCATACTCACATAAATACTGTTGGTGGTTTGGGGGATTTTTGCCGATTCACCTAATAATTAAATATGGACATCATATGCGGGCTAATTTAGTATTATATTGGCTCCATTTAAATTTGTGCAGCGAATCGATGACATATTTTTCCTTGTTAAGAAAATATTTAAATTGCAAGGTACCTAAACAGCAAAAACACCTAAGTAAGTGTCGGGACCCCGGTTCCGCTTAATATTGCCTTATTGCATCACACCTTTTCCATGTCATGCATCATACATGCCTCATGCCCGATATTCTCCCATAGTATTAAATAGTGCATCTGATGTTTCTTCTAATGCTTTGCTTCTTCACGGATTATGCTGATGAGTTGCTGCCACTGTCGACCCGTACTTCAGATGAACCTTCAGCAATGTTTGCTAGGTGAGCATTCTCCCTTTTTCTACCTATTTTACATTTATAGTCTTTACTTTCTCCTATTGATCTATTGCTACCTGTGTTGCGATGTTTTAGTCTTTTTGTACTAGTTATGTCCCTTGCATCCTATATTACATTGCACACCTCCTATTACCTGTTGCTTGGTAGATAGTCGGCCTTGTGAGTCGTAGTTGCTTTCTCAGTTGCTGCTTCGCATCGTTGATGTTCCACCGATGTTCGGGGTTGGCACATGCTTAATGGTGGAGATGATCATGGCTTTAATTATAGTTTAATAATTAATATTGAAAGTAGATAATTAATGTAGAGGCACAAATGGGTAGTAGTTGAGATGTTGTTATTATCCTTCCCCCTGCGTCCACCTAGGACACGAGTTCTTGACACCTGTTTCGAGACTCAGCATGCTAAGTGGGGTGTATGGGAACCCCTATTGGCTTAGTACCTGATTTCAAAGTACTATACTTGGGGCCACAAAGTAGTTTAGGGTTTTAATGCCATGTATTCCATGTATGCCATGTTTATTTTCTGTTGCTACATGAGCGTTTACTATTGTACTATTTAGGATGTGGGTTATTATGTTCAGGATTATATCTATGGCCTCTGATCTCTTAGCCAATCTCGCATGTCGTCAGATTGTCGACAAGTACGCCATAGGGGGTCCTGACGATGTTGAGAAGATGGGGTGTGAGACCGTACGGTGTTCCAGGAGCGGTGAGCATAAGTTTACCCAGGTTTAGATCCGACTGTGGTGATCGGATCCTACTCCTGCTAGCAACCCAGTAATATATCGGCGAGAGCCGGATGTTACAGCGGATTACAACAAAGGTTCGCTTGTGTGAGTAGGTTATGGTGTTGGTTCGTAGATTGCCCTAAAGTCTCCCATAGGGCTTGTTTATATAGGCACCGGGGCTTAGGGTTACAGGAGAGACCTATCCGGCTATGTTACAGAGTCGGCAACTAGATAAAGCTTGGTCTACAAGTAATACTACAGGCCTAAGTCGGTAACTCTTTCGTCAGGGTGTAAGTAGGGACAGATTGTCCAGAGTGACTCCAGCCGTACCCGGTTATTTGCCTTCATGGACACCCATGGACAAGATGATATTCTTGGCAGGCAGCCACGGCCTGTCCTCTATAGACGCTAGCTCGCTATGCAAAGTACAAAGAAGATGGCTTGTCGAAGCAACCACCGAGGGATCGATTGCACCAACTCGGCGTCGAGCAGAAGCACGATTGGTTAGTCACGTGTGCAAAGTCATGTGTTCATGTAGGTCTTCACATCACATGACGTAATAAACTGTAGAAAACTCAAAGTTGTACATCCTCTGTTCTTGAGAAAATTGTATTTTGCTGGGCTAGGGTTTTAAAAAACTATAACAATTCAAAAAAATTGCAAAAACTACCAACTTGGTGTCTAATTTCTTTTAAAAAATACTCCCTCTAGCCAGAAATAAATGACTTAAATTTGATTAGATTTGTATGTATCTAGACGTGTTTTAGTGTATAGATACATTTAAAGCTAAACAAATGAAAGTCACTTATTTGTGGACGTAGAGAGTACTAGTTCGCCGTAACTCGTCATCTTAAGTCGTTTGACACCATTTCTGATAGGACAGGCCCATAGTCAGGCTGGTGTGGAATGTGCATTTTGTAAAATATGCCTTCAAAACACTATAATTTCAAAACTTAGAGCCTCTCATTTTAGTTATTTTCTCTTTCCTTTTATCCTTTATTTTTCTCTAAAAATTATCTTTTTTTCCCATTGGACCCATTGACCAAACCGCTACGGGCATGGCATCACCGAGGGCATGGGGCGGTGGCGGCGGGGGCGCGACATCGCTGAACCACTGCCGGTGTGGCATCGGCGAGGGCGCGGGGGCGTCGGCGAGCTGCTGCAGGTCCACGAGGGTGTCAGGTTGGCGAGGGCACGTGGCGGGGTCGGCGAGCATGATGGCCATCGTACGCTCAGGACGGCCGGCGAACCCTTCCCCTTCCTGCTCGCGAGCTCGCTCGGATGAGTGGCTATAGGTTAGAGATGACGAGTGAGGTCCACTTAACAGGGAGAGAAAGAGGGGAGAGTTCATTGCAAGTGGAGTCTTCAAAGTTTTTGCAGAAGATCCAGAATATTTTACAACTTGTACATTTGTTTCTTGGACTCTCTACCGCATGCCACGCCAACACCTAGGTGGGCCATCCCTATTAGAAAGAGGATCAACTGGTGTTAAAACGACGCTTACACATAGTTGATAGTTTTTTATAATGATTAGGCGTAGAGTTGGTAATCTTTTGCAATTTTTTTTAATTGTGATAGTTTTGTGAAGCCCTAGCCTCAATTGTGGTTGCAAAATACAATTTTCTCTCACTTTAGAGATAAGTGTCACATTTAGACGTATTTATCTAAATATATGCCTATCTAGAAAATTATAAGACACTTATTTACGAACCGAGGATGTATACAACGAGTTGTATCGGCATTAGTCAGCTAGGAGGAGGAAGGTGCGGGGGCGTTCATGCCTGATACAACTCAGAGGAGATATTTTCTTTTTTGCGGAATAAGATTCAGAGGAGATTAGCGGTCTGCACAGAAACATGAGAACCTAGAAACAGAGTTACGCCTGACCGAAGCCTGAGAAGCTGTTTGGCGAGCGGCTGGTGGACACCACAGAACTATGATGGAATTAAGCGGCCACAATTTTAATCCCGGTTAATTTAAAAGACGGAAGAGGCAAGTCGACGGTCAGTCGTGCACATGTCCACTTACAGGCTGATTCTTGTGGGTCTTGTATAGCCGAAGGTGTCTCTTTATCTGACTGGGCTATCCGTGAAGCAAAGCTCTAACTCATTGGTAGCCACCATAGTCATCGAGTCCTATAGATATACCCTAAAAGTATATCCTCAACAGTAGATCCCGAAAGTCTCCAAGATGCAAAGTCGGATAAATCGTCTATCTTGATGGTTTCTTTGTCTTGAGAATCTTGAAGGGTTCCTGGAAAATTCTTCCGGTAATGTAGGATTTCGAGTCTCATCTGAGTCCGATATGTCTTCTTGAATTCAGTCGTTTTCCTGCATGTTTCAAAACATGAGCCAGATTTAAACAATACAGTGATGTCTGATAACTTTTTTAGACCAGGTCTTGTCACTAACAAACGTCCTGTTAGCACGACCGTTGATGGGTCCGTTCTTTACGGAATAGAGCACCATTTCAATGCCCGTGTGAGAACCGAGGGGGTGGAGACGTCGCGAGGAATCCTCCTCTCTATCTCCTATATGCGTGGCGCAAATCTGGAGGATTAGCGCGACTCTTGGCGCAGAGGTTAATAAAAGTAGAGATTTTGTCCTTCTCCCAGATTCATTCCTCCCCGCTCTTCATTGCCTCCTCGTACTCCTAGAGCACCCCGCATCCACTCCCATCTACCACTGAAAAAAACCCTCAGCGCCGCCAATATTTGACCCTCTCTGGCGAGATGGAGGCACCATCCAGCTCCAGAGCGGCAGCGGCGACGAGCGCGGCGGTGGACGAGAGGAAGTTGTGGGGCCTTTGGGTTCCCATCACCATTAACAATGCCGAGCTCCAAGTCATAGAGGACGAGGGCTACATCGTCGCCAACGCGTGGAGGAGCGGCACTACAGAGGCCGTCACCGCACTGTGCGACGGCGAACGAGTTCTCTTCGACACGCACGTCGACTGCGGCCTCAGTCTGCAACCATCGGAGTTCTTCACCGAAGTTCTCCAATAGTACGGTGTACAACTTCATAGCCTTTCCCCAACTCCTTGCTTGATCTTAGTGCTCACTCAGCTCTTAGTGAGGGGTTTCTTGTCATTAGGCCAAATCTCACCCTTTTGCGGTACTATTATGGTACTCGGAAGAACTCAATCAGTGTCGGTGTTCCTTACACCATCAGCACCCTTAGCTTAGTACTTAGGAGAAAGCGAGTTTATCCTAGGATTAACGCTAGCGAATTGGTAAAAATGTGGGCCAAAACCTTCTTCGATCATAAGGATATTCTAGCTCCAGATATTCGTCGATGATGCCGCCTCCCACCAAGAATCATGGGACGCCGAAGCACCGAAATTGTCCGAAGACTTGGTCCTCGCCAAGAGGCGGATCAAGTTTTTGATGAAGCACAAGGGGATCCATGGATACGACTTCATCCAATGCTGGCTGGATCACCGGATTCAGCCATTGTAGTTTCGCGGAGACTGGTTGATGCACACGGTCACCAGAGACCGAAGAGACAACCTGAAGGTTAGTTCTACTCGCATACCTGTGAAGGACTACAAGACCCGAATGCAGTACCTGATCAATGAGCGGGTGGAAACTAAGATCCCCAGAGACTTGATGGTGCTCGATGTAGCACTTTGTTGGTAACCCCAAACGCAGGGTGTGAAGAGCAAGCAGCAAGTTTTCCCTCAGTTGAGCCCGAGGTTATCGAACCAGAAGGAGGAAGGAAACGTCACACAGGTGTTGCAAACAACATGGAGACCTGCACAACACAAACTCAAGACTTTGCCCCAACGAACAGTGAGGTTGTCAAGCTCACCGGTTTGCTGTAACAAAGGATTAAACGTATGGTGTGGAAGGTAATGGTTTGCAGCAAGTAAACAAGTAACAGTGGACGATGTATCAATGGTAGAGATTGGACCGGGGTCCATAGTTTACTAGAGGTTCTCTCCTTAGATAAACAACATGGCATGAAGGGTAAACAAATTACAGCAGGGCAATTGACAGGAACTAAGCAAGGCATAGCAATGCAATTACTAGTCAGAAAGATCCTATGAGGTTGATTGGGCAAGACAACAAGATACATAGACCGCCATCCAACTGCATCTATGACTAGAAGTCCACCTTCAGGTTATCATCCGAACCCCCACCAGTATTAAGTTGCAAGCAACAGACAACTGCTTTAAGCAAATTGTGTAAGGTAAATAGTCCACATGTTCCATGAACAAGAGACCGTTGTTTTCTTCCTAGTAGCAACAGCACATCTACAACCGAAGAGATTATTGTCACTTCCCTTGGAAACTAGAGGCATGAACCCACTATCGAGCATAAATACCCCCTCTTGGAGTCACTAGCAACTACTTGGCCAAGATAGCTACTAACAACGGAGAGCATGCAAGATCACAAACAACACAGACATGATAGAATCATAAAGAAAAAATCATTAATCAAACCAACATAACAATCTCAATATCCATCGGATCCCCGCAAACACAACATGCATGATTACAAATAGATTAGATCTTGATCATGAAGGGAGCTCACAAGATCTATACATGAAAGCACAAAGGAGGAGATACAACCATCTAGCCACTACATGGACCCATAGTCCAAGGTGGAACTACTCACACATCATACCAGAGAGAAGGCCTCCGGGATGATCTCCCATCCAGCAAGGTGCCGGGAAGAACTTCAGATCCCCCCAATCTAGGGACGATGGTGGTGGCGGCTACGGAAGGTTTCGTGGAGATTTGATCGGGTACTCAGGGTTTCTGTATCGGGGGCTTCTTATAGGCGAAGGGGGAGACCGAGGCAGCGGCCAGGGCAGGCAAACCCTAGCCAGGCACGAGCTAGGCCCACCCGCGCCTAGGGTAGGTCTGGCCCCCTGGCTGGCCTCCTGGGCTCTCCTTTGGACTTCTTGTTTCCCACGGAAAGTAATTGACTTTGTCCTTTGTCCTGTTCAATTCCGAGAATATTTCTTTACTGACTTTTCTGAAACTAAAAACAGCAGAAAACAAGCATGTGGCACTGTTGCAACTTGTTAGTAGGTTAGTACCAGAAAACATGTAAAAAGCACCTCAAAGTGTGGACAAGTAAACCAAAGTAGATACTAAACAAGCATGGAGCATAAAAAATGATAGATACGTTTCCAACGTATCAACAACCCCAAGCTTAACTCCTGCTCGTCCTCGAGTAGGTAAGTGATAAACAGAATAATTTTTGAGGTGACATGCACCCTCACAATAAAGATCCAACCATTTGCAAGCATTGAAAGCTGGGATCAAAGAACTCTAAACATGTGCATGAAAGATGGAGTTCTAACAATAGGACATAGTAACTATGCATGCATCATGACAAGCTACAAACAAAGATCATGAATAACATGCATCTGAAAACATTTGTTTGTTTCACATGTAGAAAACATAGCATAGTGGCAATCATCTTGTCCCTCATAGAGTAGCAATAAAATGCATAGGACACCTGCAAAGTTCAAAAGGGTGACTAGAAACAAGTAGCACAAGAGCAAGTAATAAAAAAATATGCATCAATTAATAAGCTTTGGAACACTGCACACAGAATGACAACTATGCTCTCTTAATGGTGCCTAAAGGTAGAAGGTGGAGACTCAATAGTGGTGGAAGAAACGCCTTTTTGTCAAGGAAGCAGGGATTACAAGTTTCAAAAAGAGCTTCCAAAAATTATGGTACTTGTTAGCTTTCATCCCTCATTGCCCCTATCATAAGCATCTTGAAGTGGTTAAGGTTAAGGTGGCAAAGCTGGAGTATATGCTTCACGACGTATAAGCTGATAATCTCAAGTCCCTTGAAACGAGGGCCACACCTCATGCATACTCAATTTTGGGTCCAGGTAAGTTCTTGTCACTCTAAGTATTTGCATATCATTGAGAGCCGCCAACGGGGTACCCCTTGCACATGGTATAGGAGCTTTCCCATAACCAAAATGACAAGGCAAGCAGACAATGAGCATCTCAGCAATCTTTTTATTTACCATTTGCATATCTTTTTATTGAGGATGCTTCATAGATAGCTCATTATGGTGATGCTGCAAGTTTCCACCATGATTAGGCATGGCTTAGGCTAGCGGCCCAGGCGTTTCTCTAACACAGGATACAAACTCCATGGACTTACAAGTTCCCTCTTTATTTCACACCGGTGACATCCATAGACAAAAGAACATGCTATCAACTTGGTACAACAAGGTACAAGTGCAATGTTGAAAACGTTCCCCGTGACATCACGGTTCTGCTAACTCCAACTTATAAGTGCAAGCATATACAACAAAGTTGTCACAATGGTTCAAGTTTATTAGGGGCAAAGAATAAAGTGTGGCATCAAGTTCGTGAGGGCTTTAATCACTAAGTTTTCACATAACAAAATAGTTTTTAACTGGAAGATAGTTGAAAACATGTATATACTTGGAATGGCGTAACACACCATTTATAGGAATTTATAGTGGACACTTTGGAATAACTTGGTTTTTTGGGAGTTGCAAGCATGAGTATAACTTACTCATAGAAGTGGAGGCTAGCAAAAGACTGGAAGCAACCAACTAAGAGAGCAATAATGGCCAAAATCATGCAGTGCAATAAAGCAAACTAATCAAAGCAAAGAGTGGTACTACAAGTCAAGGACTAAATGATCATAGAGGCTAATGGTGACTTGTTAGAGTCATAACATGGTGTGAGCATGTGCCAAGTCAACCCAAGCAAAGCATCAAAGGAGAATACAACAATACTATGCTTTTGCATTCTAAAACAACGCATAATTTCTTCAAGGCAAACTAAGCAATCCTAATTGTTTGGAACAAGACATGCTATAGCAATAATCACTAAGCACAATGCTAAAACAACACCTAGCATGTCATGCTAAAGTCTAAGTCACAGTCAATGCAAGCTCCTCTTGCACTTCAAGCAAGAACTTACTACTCCTTTCCAAACACCAAGCAACCTTACTTGCAAAACAACACAGCGAGAACGGGGGTACAAACTTCTTTATTAAAGCAAACTAAACAGCCTAAGCAATGAAAACAAAAACTAAGATGCTCCAAGAACAACACAACTGTGCATGAAACAATAAAAACAAAGTGTATAGACAGACCTGAGCTTTTTATTGATGAAGAAGGGGATGCCTTGGGCATCCCCAAGCTTTGACGCTTTTACCTCTTGGATATTTCTTGGGGTGACACCATGGTGGAATCCCCAAGATTGAGCTTTTGTCCATTCTTCATCTCATTGCATCATTCTCTCTCTACACCTGAAATTTTTCCTTCATACAAAACTTCACACAATCTTCATTAGCAACATTAGTGCATTCAAAAGATATTAGACCACTGGCAAAGTTTTGGAATAGCAAGGCTTTTCACTAAAAACACAAGAACCTGTAGTAACTCCTTCAAAAAGCTCAGTTTACCTGAAGAGAACTCAAAAAGAATCAATAAGAAGCAAATGCAAATAATGGCAGAAATCTGTCAAAACAGACTAGCAGGTAGAAACCGATTTTTTCGAACATCTTCTGTTGCTCAAATAAAAAAGTATTGAACTAACGAAAGTTAGCTAACATACTGGGGGATTTATTAGAAAAGTTTCATCTTAATCCGAGTTACAGAGCCTCCTCACGAATTCTTCTGGTGGAGGATAGAAATCTGTTTCGGGATAGCAACTCCCCAAATCTTACTTCCCTCTCATTAGAGGTCATTCTTGGCACGAAAAGCAAATAAAAAGGATAAGGAGAGGTAATTACTGAAGTAATAACTTCCAAGACTCAAGAAAACTCTTGGGTTATCTCCCAATAAGTACTTTTGTTTAACGCCTTTAAGTTAGGTGCTATAGCTTGAGAAGATGCTCACATAAGAAATATGAATTGAAGTAAAAGAGAGCATCAAGAAGCAAATTCAAAACACATTTAAGTCTAACCCTCTTCCTATGAATCGAAATCTTGTATGCAAATAAATTCACAAATAACAAAGTGACAAGCATAGGAAGATAAAACAAGAGTAACTTCAAAACTTTCAGCACATAGAGAGGTGTTTCAGTACCATGAAAAATTCTACAACCATACTTTCCTCTCTCATAATAATTTTCAGTAGCATCATGAATAAACTCAACAATATAGCTACCACATAAAGCATGCTCTTCATTATCTACAAACACATAATTTTTATCAAGCTCAAAAATAGTGGGATTAAAACCATCACAGGTTTTACCCAAAGTAGATATTTCAAAAGGATCCACATGAACATAACATTCATACTCCTTTGGTAAGCATGTGGGACAATCAAATAATATAAGAGGTAAAGATTTACTCTCATTAGAAGGTAGGCATGGGTAGATCCACTCTTCCTCCTCTTTTTCATCTAATGAGCTTCGAGTTTCAACAATTTCGTCTTCCATAGGCTCCTGCAGGGCATTAGTATCTTCCATTTGTGGAAAGCACCTATTAAAATATTCAAGAATATAGCCATTTTCTTCCTTGTAATTATAAAAGGAAAATTTAAGTATCTCATAAACCTCAGATTCGTAAGGTGCATCATCAGTATTTTCAAGCAAACTGAAAAGTTCAAATGCACCCTTGAAAGCAATGAATTCTTCAATTTGTTCCACATCATAAAAGTCATAATTTCCTTTAACATAAGAGGATATGGTAACATTATCATTATACTCACATTGAAAACGGAGGTGTTTATACCTCCTACACCAACAATATTTATCAAAGCAATAAGTAACATTATAAGTAGAGCACACATCTCTAGCAATAGTATTAAACTTATCAATTTGTTCCCATAAGTGTTTCCCTTTTTGTGACAAACAGTGTTCCTTATAATAATACTTTTGTTCTTCCCTGAACCCACCTTGCCAATAAGAACTAGTTTCAAAGAAACCATCCATTGATAGAAAGCATGACCAAGCAAGGCAAAGACAAACCAGCAACTAATTTTGTTGTGTTTTTTGGAAAAAGGCAAATAAAACCAAGAAAAAGAAACAAAGAAAACTAAAAACAAAGTAAAGAGAAAGGAAGTGAAGGACTCCCCTTGTGAAGACGTCCTTAGCCTCCTCGGCAACAGAGCCAGAAAGACTTGATGGTGCTCGACGTAGCACTTTGTTGGTAACCCCAAGCGCAGGGTGTGAAGAGCAAGCAACAAGATTTCCCTCAGTTGAGACCGAGGTTATCGAGCCAGAAGGAGGAAGGAAACGTCACACATGTGTTACAAACAACGTGGAGACCTGCACAAAACAAACTCAAGACTTTTCCCCAACAAATACTAAGGTTGTCAAGCTCACCAGTTTGCTGTAACAAAGGATTAAACGTATGGTGTGGAAGGTAATGGTTTGCAGCAAGTAAACAAGTAAATGTGGAATATGTATCAATTGTAAAGATTGGACCTGGGTCCATAGTTCACTAGAGGTGCTCTCCTTAGATAAACAACATGGCATGAAGGGTAAACAAATTACAACAGGGCAATTGACAGGAACTGAGCAAGGTATAACAATGCAATTACTAGTCAGAAAGATCCTATGAGGTTGATTGGGCAATACAACAAGATACATAGACCGCCATCCAACTGCATGTATGACTAGAATTCCACCTTCAGGTTATCATCCGAACCCCCTCCAGTATTAAGTTGCAAGGAACAGACAACTGCTTTAAGCAAAGTGTGTAAGGTAAACAGTCCACATGTTCCATGAAAAAGAGACCGTTGTTTTCTCCCCAGTAGCAATAGTACGTCTACAACCGAAGAGATTATTGTCACTTCCCTTGGAAACTAGAGGCATGAACCCACTATCGAGCATAAATAACCCCTCTTGGAGTCACTAGCAACTACTTGGCCAAGATAGCTACTAACAACGGAGAGCATGCCAGATCACAAACAACACAGACATGATAGAATCATAAAGATAAAACCATTAATCAAACCAACATAATAATCTCAATATCCATCGGATCCCCGCAAACAAAACATGCATTCTTATAAATAGATTAGATCTTGATCATGAATGGAGCACACAAGATCTATACATGAAAGCACAAAGGAGGAGATACAACCATCTAGCTACTACATGGACCCATAGTCCAAGGTGGAACTACTCATGCATCATACCAGAGAGAAGGCCTCCGGGATGATCTCCCCTTCGGCAGGGTGCCGGGAAGAACTTTAGATCCCCCTGATCTAGGGACGATAGTGGCGGTGGCTACAGATGGTTTTGTGGAGATTTGATCGGGTAATCAGGGTTTCTGTATCGGGGGCTTCTTATAGGCGAAGGGGGAGACTGAGGCGGCGACCAGGACAGGCAAACCCTAGCCAGGCGCGGGCTAGGGCCCACACACGCCTAGGGTGGGTCTGGCCTCTCGGGCTCTCCTCTGGACTTGTTGTTCCCCACGGAAAGTAATTGACTTGGTCCTTTGTCCCGTCCAATTCCGAGAATTACTAACTTTTCTGAAACCAAAAACAACAGAAAACAGGCATCTGACACTGTTGAAATGTTGGGGAAATGCTATATGGGTATCCTCATAGCATGTCACCTATCCGGATAACCCGAGTGGGCCACAGTTGGTAGCATGGCCTATGGCCTGCTGGGCGGCCCAGTTAGATGGATCTAGAAGGGAGGCCCATGCCGGATAAAGGAAGGCTACGGTGTAGTCACTAGCGTACCTGGAGCCTTAGAGTGCACGATACACAAGACTAGTAATAGACGGTGTAGGACTCTATAACCTGTCCGGCTAGGACTTTTCCCTGTAACCCTAGGACTTGGTGACTATATAAGTCGGGCCTATGGGAGCCTTTAGGGCACGATCATAGACAACTTCAGACAACCTAGTGTCAACTACGACGCACCTCGCACAGCGAACCAATCCCTGTAACTCGGCGTATTGCCCTTATAGTGATTTATAGCAGGAGTAGGATTCCGACAACGTTGTGGTATTTGAACCTGGTAAGCTGTGTTACCTCGTACCCGTCAACCATCCGCCTTACCCCACATCTCTAAACACGCACTGTGAGGACCCCTCCATGGCGTACTCGTCGGCAATACCACGACAGTTGGCGCCCACCGTGGGCAAGAGGCGCTTCATGCTCTTCAGCGGGCGAGGACCAAGATCTTCGCGGGAATCGGCAAAACCATAGCCATCGGTCGCGTTCTCTTCTCCGGCAATGTTCCGATCGTCCCTCCTGACGAGTTCTGGATCCCGGCAAAGACGAACCCTAGGCGGTGTTCGATCGTTCCTATCGGAGACATCCACCTCTTCATCGGCGAAACTGACTCGGACACTAGTTCCCTGGGAGTCGGAGGAGCATCAAGACCCGCACGGACCGCCTACGGGCAGGATATGTTTGCAGAAGGATCGATGTCGGATCTCTCTTCGGAGTTTGCCGGCAAAGATCAGAAAAATTCAAGGCCCACCCAAACCGCCCCTGTGCAGGATATAAAGGTGGAAGATCACTGCAAATCCGCCGGCTTCGTCCGTGTGTCTGGACAGTAGAGATCCAAGTTCATCGGAGTGGTTACCATCTTTGATCTAGCGCGTTGTGTTCAGAGAGAAGGCGAAAACCCCCGCGATTACCCTCGAAGAGATGGTGAGCACCGTCAACAACTACGCGGAAGCTGACGTAGCAGCCCAGATGGTGTTTGCGCTCAGGGACGGAGAACCTCCGATTCAGCAACCGCCACCACCGCCTCCTGCCGCCATCGTCGCAGCAACACCACCACCTCCAATCATCGTCGAGGCCGTGGCACCTCCACCGCCCGTCATCGAGGAAGTCCTGGCACCCTCCGACTCTGTCATTGACGCGCTTTATGCTGATTTCAGTGCAGATTCAGAGGAGATAGATTTCAGTCTAGAAGAGCTAGACTCTTCCATGCAGGAGATGGAGGAGGAGTACTCGCGCGACGAGCAAGCCAACAATGCCGTCATGTCTAGAGGGGTGTTCGTCACCATTGGGACGGCGATGGATGAAGATCAACCCGGACGAGCTCCGCCTACAGCGCTGGAAAAGGGGAAGGGGCCACTCATTGCTGCTGACGATGATCGCGCAAAGGTCATGACTCCTCCGCCTAACCCAGTGCAGCAGCCGCAGGAACTCGGCACCGGCCCGAGCAATAACAACACCACGAACTTGCCGCCTCCAACATCTACGTCTGCAGCAGACCAAGTTACTCCAGCTGATAGAGTGATGTACAACAATCTCCTCGTCGAGCCACTGACCGTTGCTCATATTCGGAACGTGACCTAGCTTGACGAGAAGCGCCAGCAGCTGCTGGAGGAAGCGCAAGCCATCACGGAGCAAGGCGCTAAGCTAGATTGAGATCTGGTCAACGCGCAGAAGTCCATAGAGAAAGCTAGAGCAATGGAGGGCGAGTACAAGACTTTACTGCAGAAGCAGAAGGCTAAGAAAGCTCCAGCTCGCGTCATCAACGATCCTGGTGTGCGGCGTAACCTAGAATGGGCCCCCTCGAAGTCGGCACAGGCCAAGCCATACATTGACAGTGAAGGCAAGAAGGTGATGGCCACCCCACTCCTTAACCTCGCCGTCGCTAAGACTCTTCTGGAGCAGGATAGATCGCCTGAGGCAGTGGAACAGGTGTATGACCTAGTGGCCAAGGCGGTGAAGCGGCAGGAAAAGGCCACCTCTCAGAGGCTTGAGTCTGACCCAGCGCTCTGCCAATCTAGCCAGTACAAGCCGCCAAGGGACAGATCTCCTCTTGATGTCGGGTCCCAGACGGGTTCATCAGAACGAAGACGGAGGGCATGCGCAACAGGAATGATGCCATCCCCATATCCTCCAACCACGGAGAAAAGGCCCGACCTCATCGCCCGTCGCCACCGCACCGATCTCCCCGACATCGCGAAGATTACAAGGCTCACCATCGTAAGGATATGCCCCCACCAAAGCAGTGTGGCATCATCATCCGCGACAACACGGAGCAGACCTGTCACGACGGAGAGCGCAACCACGGGCACAGGAGCAGGTCACACCACTACCCCCCACGTCCGACAAGCAACCGTGACAGGCGTGAGGCGTCGTAGGAGGGTAACAGCAAGAGGGCTAACCCACCGCCACCTCCGCCTCCGTCACCACCAAGCAGTCACCATGGCGGAGGAGGCCCGTGTCGTTCACGCAGCCCATCCCCTGTTGACAAGAAGAAGAAGAACCCGGAGCCGTACGATGCACGTTCGCGGATCAATAAGATCCACGAGGCCCGGGAAGGAACATACCTGGGACCACGTTGCTTTGGACCTGCAATACGATCCGCACCTTGCCCCAAAGGTTTCCGGATTGACAAGACCATTAAGCCCTATGACGGCACCGCCAAGCCAGCCACATGGTTGCAGGACTACGGCACCGCGGTGGAGATTGCCAGAGGCAACCCCAATGTCGCTGTCAAGTACCTCCCATTAATGTTGGCGGGCACGGCCCGTCAATGGATCGACGACTTGCTGGAGAAATCTATCTACAACTGTCTGGACATGCAAGAAGCATTCACCAAGAACTTTGAGGGTACATACAAGCGTCCCTGCTGCCGATCTGACGTTACAAGTGCAAGAGAAAGACGAGACATCTCGCGCCTACCTCTCTCGCTCGCTGGACATGAAGAATTCCTGCGCAGGAGTGCACGCTCAGACCGCCATGGCCGCCTTCATCGATAGGTTGGACAGGGGCACGTTGCTCCGACATAAGCTGAAGCGCCTGCAGGACAATCACCAGCTTGACTTGAACCATATGATTCAGTTGGCTAGTGAGTTCGCAGCTGCCGACGATGATGCTCGCGGCTCCTTGCCAGCAACGGCCGTTCCAACTCAAGATCGGAGGAACAACAGTACAAAGCGGAAAACCGCTCCAGAAGAAAAGCAATCTACCGACATGGTCGCTATGACTTTTGCAGGACGAGGTGAAGGCGGACAATGTGGCCGAGGAAGGGGAGCTTGTCGTGGGCAGCAACGAGGAAGTGAAACCACCTCGGCGCCGCTCCGCGTTCCCCAAACCTACGAGGAGTACCGCGATATTCCGTGCCTCGTACACCTCGATGCCAATGGCAAGGCCACCCATACCAATCGACACTGCAAGTTCGTCAACGACCTCAAGGAAGACCCGGAGTCCGGCTACAAGCAAAGTCGGAAGAACAGACCGCGAGGCAAGGGAAAGGGGAAGAAGAAGGAGGAGGGGTCCAAGGATTCAAGTGACATGGACGAAGACGTTGACCCCAAGCACGCCGCCAAGAGCGACGACAAGGGCAAGAACCCCTTCGCAAAGAAGGCTCCAGTCTACCACACTTTCCTTGGCACCCCCACCATCCGACAACAGAAGACCTCTTTGAGGATCTTGATGGCTACTCTCCCCCCAGTTCCCTAGTACCTACGCTGGTCAGAAGTTCCAATCACTTGGGACAGGACAGACCACGCAGACCTTATACCCATAGAGAACCAGTACGCCATGGTCATCAAACCCTTGATTGCCGGCGTGGAGTTCACCAAGTGTATGGTGGATAGTGGAAGCAGAATGCACATCATGTACCTAGATACACTGCAGAAGATGAACTTGACGGAGGCAAACCTAAGGCGTACCAACACCATCTTCCACGACGTAGTTCCTGGTCGGGAGGCTCGGTCCCTTGGGTGCATTACACTTCAGGTTGCTTTTGGCGATGTTAATAATTACCACCAAGAGCGCATGACCTTCGAGGTGGTCCCCTTCAAGAGCGTGTACCACGTCATATTCGGCCACGACATATTCCACACGTTCATGGGCAAACCATGCTTCGTCTACAACAAACTCAAGATACCCGGTCCAAACGGTGTCATCACCGTATCCGGAAGCTTTACCAAGGCAAGGGACTGCGAGATCAATGAAGCAGCCGTTGCAGAAGCTGTCCTCTACAGCGAAGAATTCAAAGAGATCTAGAGCAAGGTCGATGACTCAGAGATGCCCGCGTCGAAGAAGCAGATATCCGACTCCGCTCCTGCGTTCAAGGCCGCCATCGAGACCAAGCCGGTGGAACTTGTGGTAGGCGATGCCTCCAAGGTCACCACCATTGGGACGAACCTGGATCCCAAATAGGAAAGCGCGCTCGTCGAGTTCCTCCGTCAGAATAGGGACATATTTGCCTGGAAACCTTCCGACATGAAAGGTGTACCTAGGGAACTTGCCGAGCACAGCTTAAACATTGATCCAAAATGCAAACCAGTGAAACAACCTCTACGACGCTTTGGAGATGAGAAGAGATGCGTCATTGGCAAAGACATAGCTAGGTTACTTAAAGCTAGATTTATCCGAGAAGTCCTTCACACCCGATGGGTGGCCAATCCTGTACTTGTCCCCAAAAAGGGAACCAATGAATTAAGAATGTGCGTTGATTACACCGGCTTCAACAAAGCATGTCCCAAAGATCCGTTTGCTTTGCCTCGCATTGACCAAGTCATTGACTCGACGGTTGGCTCGGAACCTTTGTGTTTTCTCGATGCATACTCAGGATACCACCAGATCAAGATGAGGAAGTCGGACCAATTGGACACTTCGTTCACTACCCCATACGGCATGTTTTGCTATGTCACGATGCCCTTTGGGCTGAAAAACGCAGGTGCCACGTACCAGTGGACAATGCAATGTTGCCTCCACGACCAAATTGGTCGGAACGTTCACGCCTATGTGGACGATATCGCGGTAATGTCTAAAAAGTCAAATGACTTAATCTCCGACTTAAAAGAAACCTTTGATAATCTCCGAAAATACGACATGATGCTTAACCCTAAGAAGTGCGTCTTCGGGGTTCCAGCCGGCAAATTGTTGGGATTCATTGTTTCCCAGCGTGGAATCGAGGTCAACCCGGAGAAATTTAAGGCCATCTTAAACATAAACCGTCAGACATGCCTAAAGTACATTCAACGACTAACAGGTTGTGTTGCAGCAGTTAGTCGGTTCGTCAGCCAACTTGGAGAGAAGGCTCTGCCGCTTTACAAGTTGCTGAAGAAGGCGGACAAATTCACGTGGATGGACGAAGCAGATGCAGCATTGAAGCAGCTCAAGGAGATTCTTTCCTCAGTGCCCATCCTTGCAGCACCCGAACCTGGAGAGCCCCTGTTAATCTACATGGCGACAACCAACCGAGTAATCAGCATCGTCGTCGTGGTGGAGTGGAAGGAACCAGGTTATGAGCACGGAGTTCAACGACCAGTTTACTATGTAAGCGAGGTCTTGACGGAGTCCAAGCAGCGTTACCCGCACTACCAGAAGATAGCTTATGGAGTATTCCTTGCTTCTCGGAAGCTGAGGCATTACTTTCAGGAGCACCCAATAACAGTGGTGAGCAAGACTCCACTGTCCGACATTATCAATAACAGCGACGCTACAGGAAGGGTCGCGAAGTGGGGTATTGAACTTGCCGCCTTCGAGATCACCTACAAGAGACGTGACGCTATCAAGTCACAAGCTTTGGCGGATTTTGTTGCAGATTGGACGGAGATGCTAGATGCTACTCCGTTGCCAGAACCAGAGTATTGGGTGATCCACTTTGACGGATCAAAGCTGCTCAACGGCTCGGGGGCTGGTGTATTTCTACAGTCACCAACAGGAGACAAGCTACACTACGTTCTGCAAATCTACTTCGAGGCTACAAACAACATGGTGGAGTATGAAGCACTCATTCACGGACTACGTGTAGCCAAGGATATTGGCATCAAGCGCATAGTTTGTTGTGGAGATTCCTACTTGGTTGCCCAGCAGGTGGCTGGCACCTGGAATGCGCGGAACCCTATGATGGCGGCATATCAGACGAAGTGGACGAGATAGCCAAGAGCTTCTTGGTCTACGAAGTCAAGTATGTACCTAGGGAGCAAAACGAGGCGGTTGATCTACTGTCTAAACTTGGATTAGGGCGCAAGCAAATTCTGCCAGGAGTTTTCCTAGAGCATCTACGCACACCATCTGTGAAGGGAGCCGACATCGACAACCCGGATAGAGCTGACTCTTTCGTCAACATGGTGACTAAGGTCCCTCCGGCTTGGACAAAACCGTTCATGGAATATATCGAACACGGAACTTTGCCCGACGATGAAGTCGAAAGACAGCAAACAGTACGACGAGCAAAGGGTTATACCATAATTAATGGGCAACTCTACAAAAGGAGAACTACTGGTATACAGTGTATACCTAAAGTGTGTTTCCCAGCTAGAAGGTATGGAAATCCTACATGAAATCCATCTCGGAGATTGCGAGCATCACGCTGCTCCTCGATCGTTGGTCGCGAAAGCCTTCCGGCAAGGATTCTACTGGCTGACCGCGAAGGCGGACGCCGACAAGCTACTTGACACATGCATGGGTTGCCAGTATTATGCCCGACAACCACATGTTCCTGCTGAAGAACTGCGAACAATACCAATAACTTGGCCATTTGCAGTCTGGGGGCTGGACATGGTGGGACCGTTACAGCGACACCTTGTGGGTTTACGCATCTGCTTGTAGCAGTTGACAAATTCACTAAATGGATAGAAGCTAAACCCATTAGAAAGCTTGATGGGGCAACTGCCCTCAGGTTTGTCCGATATCTAGTGGTGAGATTTGGTCTCCCACACAGCATTATCACCAAAAACGACAGCAATTTATCACTCGGAGAAGTGGAGGCATATGTCCAATGGTCAGGTTGAGCGAGCCAATGGATTAATTCTGCAGGGAATCAAGCCACGTCTTGAGGCACCGCTACATAGAGCAGCTAGAGCCTGGTCAGAAGAATTGCCATCTGTGATGTGGATTTTACGAACTACACCCAACAGATCCAACGGCTACACCCCTTACTTCATGGTATATGGAGCAGAAGCCATCCTGCCTTCCGACATACTTCACGATGCACCAAGAGTTGCCGCCTACGACGATGATGACGCTGAAGAATCCAGACGCGTAGATGTGGACCTTCTCGAGGAGGAGCGCGTTTTGGCATGCGAAAGATCCGTCATCTACCAGCAGAAGCTACGCAGCTACCATAGTCACCGCGTTCGGCATCGCTCGTTTAAAGAGGGGGATTTGGTGCTCCGACTTAAGCAGAAGAAGTCACACAAATTATCCCCGCCATGGGAAGGACCGTTCATCATAAGTAAGGCGCTACTCAATGCGTGTTACTACCTTGTCGATAATCGTGAACTGAAGGATAGACCCAACAAGGATCATAAGCGTAAGCGATGTGACCCGGATGATGACTACCCAGAGCTTGATCGGCCATGGAACATAGCACAGCTACGTGCTTTTTACACTTAGCATTTTTATCTAATTGTGTACCTCTTATATGATCAATGAAATAAAGCTCTCTAGTTCACTCATATTTCTAAGTCTTTTACCTCCTTTTGTGTTCATTTTTGGATCATGTAAAACCTTTATGCACAAGCCTTGCGTTTGCACTTGTGAAAATTCTGCCTACGGGCGTTAGCTTAAGTTTTCTGGTCTACACATTCTTTGTCATTTTTATGTGGATTCCAGAGTAGTGACTTTCGGCACTTATTGTCGGCGATTTTCTGCTTAGGTTATCGACGGTGCCATTGGGCATCATCACCTGAGCGCATGGTTCCGACAACGAGTCTTCCGACTCACGAAAGGTCAAGCGTAAAAACCAAAGTAATGGATAAGCCAGCACTTGCTTAAAAAATATATACATGCTGGAAACTAGTTCTTAAGTAGCAGGAAATAACAACCATTGTTTTCCGCCTTAAGTTACATCAATAAGTTTTTTCCGCACATGCACCAAAGGTGAAACAAATAATACAAAGTTGTTCTTCATTCCTTTGGCACAGGAGACTTAGACGCAGCGTCGTCACCAGCCGGAGAGCCACCCTCGAAGTCGGCGTTGTGGTGGGACTCAGAAGAATCTTGGTTGCCGCTGTCGACGGTGTTCATGGGCACGAAGACGTCGATGTCCACCAACTCGGCAACTCTGGTGTCATAGCCCACGAGTGACGACAAGATGGCTTCCTAATTAATCTCTTTACCATCATCGTCGACGTCAGGGATACCAGAGGTCACCGTGTCGATGTCGGAACCTTCGTAGTGTGCCTTCACCATTGACAGTGCCATCCTCGTGCCAGCCCATGCACATGAAGCTTTCCAGCTTGTGACATGCTCGGGGGCTCGGCGCAAAATCTCCGAGTACTTCGCCACGGATTCCGATGCCTTGATGTTTATCTAGAGGGGCTTGGCAATCTCTTTAGCTTGTGTGATGATGGTGTTGATGAAGTTGCCGGCAAGAACCATGCATTCCTTGAATGAAGGAGGCGATCGGGTTAAACTCATAGGAGCTGCAAGTTCCGACAAGGAGCGCATGAGTTCAATAAATCCAAAGTATCCAGACTACAGAAATACAAGGCGGAGAAAACTTACTGAAGATGCTGGCCTTAGCCTGCCAAAGGGTGTCCGCCAGGGATGCTTTCTCTTGTTGGAGGAGCTTATACGCCTCGCTATGGTGTTGATTCTGCTCATCGGTAGCTTGCTTTTGATCTTTTAAGATCACAATCTCCTCCTTCAAGCGAGAGATTTCCGTGGAGGCGGAGTCCTGCAGGGCCTTCATTGAATCCTCATGCATTTTCAGCATATCTTTCCTCTCTTCTTTAAGGATCTTGTTCTTGCTGTCCAGTTGTTGAATATGCTTGGACTGCTCGACAATGTCCTTGTCCTTGGCAACATGTTCTCCAAAGTCGGAGAAAGCAAAAGTACACAGTGAGTACTCGGAGAATATAGGCATAAAACCAAGACGGAATGCGCAAAAAGAAAACAAACTCTTGTTTTTTATGATCTATTCCTTCAAGATGGCAGTTTTACCCTTTTCGGCTTCAAGATCTGTGCGCATCTTCTGGTACTTGTCATTGGCCATGCCCCTCCGAGCATTCTTGTTCTGTGGAAAAAAGGACAAAGTTAAAATGTTGATTGGTCTGCTTGGAGCATCTAGCCGGAAATCCTCCACCTAGAAGCTCGGGGGCTACAGCGAGAGTTTTTTACTTCACAATATGCATAGCTTTCTTTAAGCATCTAGTCGGAGCTAATTCAGTTACAACTAGAAGCTTGGGGGCTACTGTATAAAGTTTTCAACTCGGATATATACTTAGTTTTATTTAAGCATCTAGTCGGAACTAATTCAGTTGCATCTAGAAGCTTGGGGGCTACAGTACCGAAATTTATGAATACTGCCTTTGCTACTCTTAAACCATTTAGTCGCAATAATTGATTCCATCTACATGCTTGGGGGATACAGTGAGAAGTTTTCTAGCTTAGTCACTCTTAGAGCATCTAGACGCAAAAGCCTATGGTTTTCCGTCTACATCCTCGGGGGCTACAATGCGATACTCATATGAAATGCAAAAGGCAAATAAAACTTACAAGTGCAATGATCTTGAGGTTTGTAGCGCTCTCAGCTAGAAGCTTGCCAAAGGAGATGCTATTTCCTCGCAATATTTCTGCTTGTTGGAGGAGCTCCTCAAGACCACAGGTCGGAGATGTCGGTGCTGCTCCAGGAACCAGAGTTGTGCTGCAAGGCGTAAGCGCCGGGTAGACTATCTTGGGGAACTCAAAAGGTTTCTGGGGAGCAAGGGCGCCGCCTTCGGCAGAAGTACCAGCTTCCACCACCGCCTTGCCGCCACCAATGGCATCCTTAGCCGGAGCTTCAGCCATTTGTTGAGCGGTGCTCTCCTGCATTGCCTGCACGTCGACAACATCGAGTTCAGTAAAGGCGCCAAAATTCACTTCCATGGCGGAAGGGCCTGATGCCTCCTTAGCTTGTGAGCTTGTCAGAGCGGACGAAGGCTTGACGACAGGAGTAGCAGGGGCGATGGAGGGGGAGGCGTCGCGATCTAGCATGTCCTTGATATTTCGAGAAGCCCCCGATGTTTTGGAGGTCTTCTTGAGGCTGGTCATGGCTTTCTTCCTGAAACATGCGAAATGCATAAGTATAGGAGCAAGACAGATAAATAGACAATGTCAGAAAATGAGAAGCTTACACAAGTGTGGGGTGCTTTGGCAAAGGGGATCCCGGTAACTTTTCTCTTTTCCGCCTCCAGGGCGGCGGTAGTCTTCTTGGAGGCTCCACCCTCCGTCTTCTTCTTCTTGCCTCTGTCGGCAGCGTCAGAGGTGGATCTCTTCCGCTTCCGCGCCAACGGAACCTCGTCGTCGGACACGACCGTGACTTCCTTCATCTTTGGATCGTAGATTTGGGCAGCCAGGTTGCGCTCCTCTAGATCGCTGAGCTGTTAAGTGAGAAATCACCATGTTAGATAAGATGATATTTGCAAGACGGAAGAACTGGAGCATATGTCGTACACGGAAAATAAATACCTACCTTTGGGCACTTGCCGTCTACAAACATGTCGTAGGTGATGGTGAAGCCACACTTCTTATCCTTAACCTTGACGATGTCCTTAAGGCGGAGCTTGAAGGAGTCGCTCGAGAAGTTGTCCATGGAGATACGGAGACTATCCCTTTTGTCGCTGGTATACTCGTGCATGAGCTTCACGCGGTGCTGTAGAGGTTGGATTCGCCTGATGAAGCAGCACATGGCTAGGTCCAAGTCGGTCAGACCCGTCTCTACGAACCACTCGATCCGCCTTATGGCCCGAGAAGCGTCGAGGTCGGAGGGAAGAGAGGCTTGGGATCTCCATGACGAGGCTTCAGCGGCGGCTCCGTCAACAAAGTCTGGGTACGTAACTTGTTGGCCAGCCAGAGGGATGTCTGGGCTGTAAAAGTATGTCTGTTGCCAATTCTTGCAGGACTCGTGGCCGACGATGTCAGGGAACCGCCGGCCAGGTCAAATCTTGAAGCTTATGGTGCCACAGTTCCTAAGCTCTTCCTTGCTGTTTCCAGCTTCACGTTTGATGGTGAATAAGTACACAAAGTGTTGCGTAGTTGCTAAGCACTAAGATACTATTGGGGGAAAGGTTTTGGGGCTGGACCCTATAATGGTTCAAGACGGAGAGGAAGAAGTTGGAGATGGGCAGGGAGACGCCGCGTACCAGTTGAGCTTTTAGGTACACCTTTTCTCCATCTTGGGGAGAAGGTGTCACGTTGCCGGTCGGCGCCGCCCGGCAGGCAAGTCCCTCCGTCGCGGGGAGGTAGCCTTCGGCGACCATCTCTTGGATATCACGGTCTGTGATATCCGAGCCGCGGCAGTCGCACTTCTGCGAGTCTGGTTCCTCCTCCAGTGGCTCTAGCACCGCCAAATTTAGGTCGCCGCCGGTGGACTCGATCACCTCCGACACAGGGATGACCAAACCTTCTGGGGGAACGACGATACAGCTCGCCGGCTTCGCCGCGGCTTCGCTCGATGCGCCATTGATGGAGAAGTGCTGCTGTTGGCCATGGAGTGAGATGGGGTGCGACTGGTGCAGATTGGAGCTAGGGTTTTTCGAGAGTTCTCGCGGAGAGCTCGAGGAGACACGCGGCTGGAGGAAGAAGATGATGCGAGGAGAATGAGGTAAAAAGTGGAAATTTCCCCACGGTTACTATTTATCATCCTCGGCGTCAAGATTCGTGCAGCTTGATCGGACGGTTGCCACGTAGACGACGTGTTCGCGAACGTACGCGGAAATTTCGCCACGTCTCCAACCGTCACGCAGCGGTTCAGACGCTTCATGGGAAAATCGGACATGATTGCGTTCTTTGCATGTGTGAGCTACGAGGCGTCGCTGACCTAAGCCTACGTTGTCCTAGCTGACATGGGTAGATGAGCCGTCACATCGAAGATTCCGACATAGATGGACCTAATGCGATTACGGAAGTGTACAATGGAAGATTTAGCATTTCTCCGGCCTACAAGTTGAAGACGGAGAAAGTTTTGCAGGGTTCTTTGGGAGGACTACAAGATATTGCTTGACAATTTGCCGACATCCAACTAGACGGAGTATTCAACTGAAAAGGCAAGACGGCGCAAGATCTCGGAGTTCTCCGGGGGCTACTGTTGGGGATATGCTATATGGGTATCCTCATAGCATGTCACCATCCGGATAACCCGGGTGGCCCACAGTTGGTAGCATGGCCTATGGCCTGCTAGGCGGCCCAGTTAGATGGATCCAGAAGGGAGGACCATGTCAGATAAAGGTAGGCTACGGTGGAGTCACCAGCGTACCTGGAGCCTTGGAGTCCAAGATACACAAGACTAGTAATAGACGGTGTAGGACTCTGTAACCTGTCTGGCTAGGACTTTTCCCTGTAACCCTAGGACCTGGCGACTATATAAGTCGGGCCTATGGGAGCCTTTAGGGCACGATCATAGAAAACTTCAGACAACCTAGTGTCGACTACGACGCACCTCGCAGAGCGAACCAATCCCTGTAACTCGGCATATTGCCCTTATAGTGATTTATAGCAGGAGTAGGATTCCTCCACCGTTGTGGGATCTGAACCTAGGTAAGTTGTGTTACCTCGTACCCGTCAACCGTCCGCCTTACCCCACGTCTCTAAACACGCACTGTGAGGACCCCTCCATGGCGTACTCGTCGGCAATACCACGACATGAAACTTATTAGTAGGTTAGTACCAGAAAACATGTAAAAAGCACCTCAAAGTGTGGACAAGTAAAGCAAAGTAGATACTAAACAAGCATGTAGCATCAAAAATTATAGATACGTTTCCAACGTATCAAGTCTCCATGAAAACGTTCATGCCAATCGTCCTCTGATCCCGGTAAATATTTCGACTTTGTTTTAAGATTATTAGATCTTTTCCTCCTCGTAATCTGACTTTACTTTTACTGATTTTTGCAATACTTATCATCTCAAGAAACTTCCCGAGTCCGAGCTTGCCCCTATCGAGGGGTATGACTCAGAAGCGATGGAGGACGACAGGTGAAAGAAGTTCCTGCCTCTGCTTCCAAGAAGCGCAAGGCCAAGGAAACCATTGTTACTGCTGGCACACAAGTGTTGCGAGTAGTTAAAAGGCAACCATCTCGTGGTTTTTAGTACTTTGTACATTGTTTTCTTTCCGCAGCACACCTGACATTATTCATGTGTGTTCCAAAGCCAAATCTGTTTTCAAGAGTAAACCAAAGGCGGAAAGCAAGCCACTGAAGCAACTGCATTAGTAAAAGCTTGGATTATCTCTAGTGATGCCTCCTCCAACTCCTAGCAGTACTCATACCTCAGCACTTAATGATCCCATGGAAATGTCACCAGGGAAGATTGATAAAATGGGTGGCTCTGCTGCCTCCGGCCTGAAGAGGAAGAAGGAGGAGATTCTCAAGATAGCGCAATCTATCCTCGAGAAGGAAGTCTTTACCCCATAGGTAGCGAGCCAGGAGACGGAGGATGTCAAGCTAGTGAGCCTCCAGCGACAATCGTTGCTCCTCTCTCCCTTCCCAAGAAAGTGTTTCACAACACAAAACTCAGATTCGAAAAGATGCACTTGGAGCACATTGTAAGTTTTATGAATCTCATTTGTTGTATTTATTATCATATCCTCTAGTCCCCAAGCGTAATGTCGGAAAAATATTGTAGCGTAAGATCCAAGTTGATGCTTAAAGGATGCGAAAAATCGATATAGTGTAGCCCCCAAGGCTCGTGCTGGATTTTTACAAAGATAAAGTTACAACCCGTGTCTTAGTAGCCGTCTGACGGTTATTCTATCTTTAACTTACATAATGTTACATCTTGCAACCAGGATTTGCTCAAGAACATTTGCAACAAGTGCTGAGAAATTAAGGCTTTGCATATTGAGAACTCCAAGTTGCAGGTTGAGAAGGATGAGGCGGAAGGTAATCTTTCCCGGAACTTAACCTTAGTATTTGTCATAGTCAAACTTTTAGCTGACTGATAATTTTTTCCTTTCCAAAATTGCTGAGTAAATCCGGCAAGATGGTGGAGGAGGTCGAGAACTTCAAGGTCTTAAAAATAGAAAATGCTAAACTCCGGGACGAGCTTGAGAAGCTGAAAACTGAATCAGAGAAATCCATGAACACTGTCCTAGAATCAATCAACATGGAGACCGAGAGGCTCGAGAAGCTGTTAGCCCTTCGAGATAAAAAAACTTGACGATCTTAAGAAGGATTTCGAGAGACAGCGAGATCTTGCCCATGCCACAGAACCAGAGTTGAAGAGTCTACGAGAGGAGCGTTCTCAGTGGAACAACTGTGTGTTATGTAAGATTTCTGGCTTTCACTCTTCCTTTGATTTTCGACTTTCTCAGAGTCAGATTTTGATTTTGGTTCTTTCCTAGATCCTCTTCATATCTTCGACTCCTCTTCCTCTGAACCCCACCTCGAGCGTATAAAACTCGTCGGAGATGTTCTTTTTGACTTCCGCCAGACTCTTGAAGAGGCTGGCGAATCGGTTAGACTTTTCGACTTGCATAACATGCCAGTGCTTAAAGTGAGGGACATCGTGAACGAGATTCCAAAGCTCATCGAGGATTGGAAGATTTCCTATGCTCGGACTGCTGCACAGACCACCCTTACTATGGTTATGAGCCACCATAGTGACATGGAGACTTGGCACGTCACCAATGGTATCGCCGACGAGGACGATGAGGGTAACCCGCAAGATATCAAGGCCATCCAAGAATTTTGCACGGGCTATGCTTGTCGCTGGTAGAGATGACGAGCTACACGACGCCATTCTTCTAATATGTCGCTTTGCCTCCCTCGCCCCAGGAGCCGGAATAAATCCTCCGTGATGATGAAGAAGCTTCCGAGTCTTGAGAGAAAGGTGGCGATGATGTCGACTCTAGTACTCCAAGGACTCCACCACCACCACCTGAATCTGTAGCATAAACATCTTGATGTATTGTCCTAAATTTTTTATTTTGCATGTCATGTGCTTCTATGTAAGAACCGATGCTTTACTACTTAGCACTTGTTTTATATATTTTTATGTGTGTGCACAGAATTTCTTAAGCACTGAGTGTTTACACTTTTCATTTTATCTGGCTCTTTGCCTCATCCCTTTCATGAGTCGGCCAACCTTTAGCAAGGAAACTCAACCAAGTCAACGGAGCATAATTACTAAACCAATTTAAACTCGGAAACATAGCTGACTTCTAGTACCAACAATTCATTACTCAGAATATGACTACGTATGAACAATCAGATAAAAAACAAAAGTATAAACACAAAATTAGATTTACACCCTAAGGTAACATTTTTTTTAGATATTCAAAAATCATAACCATAACGAACATGAGCATAAAGTACTTTCAAGCATCCTAGGATTTTTGAAAATGACATGCTCTTTTGGAAATAAGATGGAAAATTTCTCAAAAAATAATATATGAGGAAACCAATACTTTATTTCACTTTGAACATGTACATATATGATTAAAAGGAAATAATAGATGGGAAATAGCTGTGCAATGTTCCATGGACGGTCTAATTCATCCGGGTATGTACTACCGCCAGCTCTCTATCTCTTCTGAGTATCCGATCTTTCCTTGATTGGTCTCATATTGGTTAAATAATATGACCCGTTATGCATAACTCTGCTGATGATCAAAGGTCCCTCCCAAATCGGGGAAAGTTTGTGCTTTCTCTTTTGCCCGAGTTGAAGAACTAAATCTCCTTTCCTAGAATAACAGGTTTGTACTCTCTGACTATGATACTTGCGTAACTATGATACCATGTCGAGATCATCTTGTCGAGAATCTTCCACATCTTCTTTGATATACGCTTTTACTCGAGGAGACTAATAAATTAAATCAATTGGAAGAAGTACTTCTACACCATAGACCAAGAAGAAAGGGGTGTATCCGGTTGATCTGTTAGGAGTTCACTGGTGGAAAAAGGGCATTTAGTCCCAGGCCGTAACGGGCTCTAGTCTCGGTTTTGGACCTAGGACTGCCAAATCGGGACTAGAGGCCCCCTCTCTAGTCCCGACTCGCTATGGCCTGCGACAGAAGACGGCCACATGGCTATTTCAATGAGTCGGGGGGTGCAAACCCTCTAGTCCTGGGTCATAACACCACCCGAGACTATAAGGCTTCTTGCCGCGACAGAGATTGTGTGTTACCTTTTTTTTGCCATTCTGTTCCTTTTTCGTTTTGTATTTCACTATAATTTCAAACATATATTTCACTACACTTATTCTATGCTACTACATACACAGTACACATTGATGCATCTATATAATTTATATTCGATCTCTTGCAAGCATACATATAATCAATCATATCAAAAGGAAGAAATGTTTTGAATTTACATGGTCATTGATGATATATATATATATCAACTACATGGAGACCACTATCGCATATAGAGTTCCTCGTCATCTGCATAATGTTCTCCATGTACATCAAGGACCTGCTACATCAGAAATCCCGCTAGCTCCACTTGAATTGCTCGTATGCGCTGTTCTGGCATATCCGTACATCTGTTTGCATCATTTATAAATTGTGCATTTGTAAATTTTCCCGTTCTTTCCCTTTTACCAGAGCTTTTAGTCCCTGTTGTAGTCACTAACTGGGCTAAAGATATATATCGCCATTTCCCACCGCTTCCCGCCAAGTTTTCCCGCACTTTCCCTTTTACTAGAGCTTTTAGTCCCGGCTGTAGTCACTAACCAGGACTAAAGATATTTCCCGCCATTTCCCACCAAGTTTTCCCGCTCTTTCCCTTTTACCAGAGATTTTAGTCCCGCTTGTAGTCACTAACCGGGACTAAAGATATTTCCCGCCATTTCCCACCGCTTCCCGCCAATTTTCCATCCCTTTCCCTCTATATCTAGGCCGAACATGCCATGGCTATCCACACATCCACACCTTCCTCTCTCTCGCAACAATAGACAGCACGTACTGGGCCATTCTGACCCTTGAGGAGACCGAGGCGTTGTGCGCCTCCAGCTACCCTTGCCCGCGGGGCTACCGCCGCCCGCCGGCTGGATGCTGAGCGTTGGAAGGGTTCTTGTCCCTCCTGTCCCTGAAGGTTCCGCACGCCAGGTGGCCATCGCGAACCACTTCTACCACGAGTTCACACAGGAGCAGCGGATGGATCCCTAGTGGGATCCCGACAACTATGGCACCTGGAATGCCTTCTTTGCTAACCGGCAGGAAAGGGAGCTCGCCAGGTATGAGGGTGACGGCCCTCCCCCGGTAAACCACAATGAAGACGGCCGCCGCCTGTGGTGGGAGAATCGGACTATCATCGGCGTGATGCGCTACATCGCCGGGGGAGACCATCCTCGCCTACGGTACCCGCAACCGCACAGAGCCATAAGAAGGGTGGAGGCGGTGAAGGCCGCGGGTGTAATGGCATCGTCATCCGGGAGCCCCCTCCCCCACGCGTCATGAATCCGAGGTCGGAGTGGCAGGTGCCCCCACAATATGGCATGGTTGGGCTGAGGATCCAGCCGCGGGCACCTAGCAACGACGACGATGACGAAGAGGAAGACGAACACGAAGACAACCCTGAAGATGCATACTATATGGCTAGATATGATCATGACTAAAGGGGAGCCTTTAGTCCCGATTCCGTAGTCTCGGTTTTTTAATATTAATAAGTGTATTGAGTGTTAGTCCTAGTTTCTGGCTGGACCGGGACTAAAGGGGGGCCTTTAGTACTGATTCCGTAGTCTCGGTTTTTTAATGTTAATAAACGTATTTAGTTTTAGTCCCGGTTTGTGGCTGGACCGAGACTAAAGGGGGGCCTTTAGTCCCGATTCGTAGAACGACTTTCCTGAACTATGAAGATGTTGTCCCGATTCGTACTTACCATGAAGATCTGATCTCCAAACGCGCGTGTTCACATATTAGGGAGTGCCTCTATGACCAACTTTAGGGACATGCCAGAGGACTGGGCTCCAGCAGCATATCCCTAAAGCTGGCCATAGTGGTGTCCCTGCTGTCACACACCATCTTGCAGCTGGTAACTTCTCTAACTAGATCAATACGCTTGGGAGTTAACTAATTTCACATATTAGGGAGTGCCTCTATGAACAGTTTCTTGGAGATGCCGGAGGACTAGGCTATAGCGGCATCTCCTTGAAACTGGCCGTAGTGGTGTCCCTGCTCTCGCAAACCATCTTGGAGATGCCTGCGGACTCACAAAGATGCCTATTTATAGGACAAGCAGAAGGACATAGTGTAGACACTCATGACATAATATCGACACTCACTCCTATCATTAGTGCTGACTCATGTTTTCTCCCGGTTGGTGTCTCCAACCGGGACTAAAGGTTCATCTTTTGTTCCGGTTGGCGACACCATCCGGGACAATTTTCAAGCAGCACGACATAATGTCGACACTCACCCCTATCATTAATGCTGCCTGCCCTAGCCTACCGCAATACCTTTAATCCCGGTTGGTTTCTCCAACCGGGACTAAAGATAAACCTTCACAAAATATGTTGTTTCTTCAGAGATCCAATGCAAGTTCTAACGAGGCTCGCCCCCTATCTGATTGCACACTGTGTTTAATACATAAAAAGGGTACATGGAGCATCTTCATTCATAAAATACTACATTATTACACATCATTTCTTCGCGTGTGTCCCTTTCTGATTGCACCATATCCATGGAGCATCTTCATTCATTAACATGATGCTTGGGTCATCCTTCACTTCGAAGGGCGGAATTTTATGAAACTTATCACAATCTTCTGACATGTCTGTCTTGTCCTCCACTCCCATGATGTTTCTTTTTCCTAAAAGAACTATGTGGCGCTTTGGCTCATCGTCTGATGTATTCTTTTGCTTATTTTTTTCTTTTTCTAGGTTTGGTAGACATGTCCTTCACATAGGAAACCTGAGCCACACCATTGGTTAGGATGAATGATTCGTCTAAGTACCCAAGATTGTTGAGATCCAATGATGTCATTCCATACTTCTTGTCTACCTCAACCCCTCCTCTTGTCAGCTTGACCCATTTGCACTGAAACAAGGGGACCTTAAAAGTAGGACCATAGTCATGTTCCCATATCTCCTCTATGTAACCATAATATGTGGTCTTTGACCCATTGTTATCTGTATCATCAAAGTGGACACCACTGTTTTGGTTGGTGCTCTTTTTATCTTGGGCGATGGTGTAATGAGAACTTCTAGAGCATTAATTTTGAATTTTGAAAAATTTACATGCACCAATTTGTGAATTGTAGAAAACAATTAACATGATAAATGTGGAGTTTTTGATTATTGTTCTATCAGTGAAAACCTCATTCCATTCTAAGATCTGAAACTCTAAAATTACACATTTTAATTTTCAATAACTATGTGCCTAATGAAAGTTAGTTACACATTTCAAAATCCTCTACCTCTAGAGCATGCAAGCAAATCCATATCTCTATACTTCTAGTGCATTGAGCTAAAGTAGCACTAAGAGATGAAAGGATGAAGTTCTAACCTTTTAAAACTTTGGATTTAGGGGTTGCAAACTAAATCTTGACAAATCTTGAGAAAAAAATGGCATGAACTTGGCTTGCTTCTTTGAGTAAAATGACCACCATGGCTCGGGCCGTGATACGACCCGGGACTAATAGTCCCCGAAAAGAGCAGCTGGCCTGCTCTAGGTTTCTTCTCCCGGGCCATATTACAGACCAGGAATAGAGGTCCAGTCTGGCCCAGGACTATAGGCTATCGCGATTAGTTGGAGGCGTCATGGCCTGGGACAAGTGCTAGCACTAGTCCCAGTTCATAACAAACCGGGAGTGGTGACATAGTTGAGATCAAACCGAAGGGTTGTTTTCTATTAGTGGTTATGCGTAAGCTCCATATCACAAATGGTAATTCTTCCGCTCAAGCCCGCGTGGCATGACGAAGTGGTGCCTCAAGGCGAGGTCAAACTCCTTATAAAATAAGACGGTTTGTTCTTTCGACTTGTCCATTAGCTTGTGGATGTGCGGTTGATGCAATATCAAGTCGGATCCCTTGCTCTTCACAGAATTCAGCCAACTCTCCCATGGAAAAGTTGCTCCTTTTGTCAGTAATAATGCTATGCGGATATCCAAATCTGATGACTATGTCCTCGACGAACTTTCTGGCTTTGGATCCATCGCAATTTGTTACGGGTTTAGCCTCAATCCATTTGGTAAATTCCACCATAACTAGTAGGTGAGTAAATCGACACTTTGCCGTACGAAAAGGTCCTACCATATCAAGCTCCCAGACCGCAAATGGCCATATAATAGGGATTGTTTTCAGCTGACCAGCCGGAACATGTGCTTGACGAGCGTACTTTTGGCAACGTCTGCATGTTTTTACCAATTCTTTGGCATCTGCCTTAGTTGTGAGCCAAAATAATCCGTGTCTAAAAGCTTTTGCCACTAAAGATTTGGCTTCAGCGTGGTGACAACACTCGCCTTCGTGGATTTCTCGTAAGATTTCCATCCTTCTTCCAGAGAAATAAAGCGCTGGAAAACCCCAGAAACACTCGCTTGTAGAGCTCACAATTGATTATCATAAAGGATTTTGCTCATCGGACAATCTGTCGACCTAGAACTTCGTCTTCGGGTAATTTTCCATCTATCAAGAAATCTAGATAGGGTTTTGTCCAGCTAGGGATTACAGCCAGAACTGCTACTAAAGGCGAGTCGGATTTCGTCGGGTAGTCCTCATCAACTCCTGTGATGGAAGGGACTTTTAGGTGCTCTAGAAAAGTGCCATCCGGGACTTGTTTCCGCATAGAGCCTATCATTGATAAAGCATATTCTTCCTCATTTTCTTCTCGAGGGATGTGTTGAACCTCAAAACAACCCTTTGTTGAAGCAAAAAACACTCCATAGGCTAGCTTTCGGTGGTGTGGATATCGTTGTTTTGACGTTGTCAGTACCTCACTCGGGTAGTATGTTGCACGTTGCACTTTATGCTGATAGCCTTCTTCCTCGTTCTCCACTGATGTTACCAACCTTATGCGTTTGTTAGTCGCTGTGATGCAACGTAACATAGTCTCCTGTGGCTCTGGTGCCGCGAGGATTGGTTGATTCGAAAGTAGATCTTTCAAACTTTGTAGAGCAATGTCGGCTTCATGGTCCAGAAGAATTTGTCGGTTTTCTTCAAGAGCTTGTATAAGGGCGCGGCTCTTTTTTTGAGTCGGCTAACGAACCGACTCATTGCTGCAATACAACCAGTGAGACACTGTACATCCTTCAGGCGAGCTGGCCTGGTAATGTTGAGTATAGCCTTAATTTTGTCCCGGTTCACCTTTATGCCACTTTCAGACACGATGAAACCTAACAATTTTTTGGCTAAAATTCCAAAGAAGCACTTCTTCGGATTTAGCATTATGTTAATTTTTTGTAGGCTAGAAAATGTTTCCTCTAAGTTGGAAATAAGTGTTTCCTTCTTTTTGGACATCACTGCTGTATCATCTATGTATACATGGAGGTTGCATATGATTTGATCGTTAAGGCAGTGCCGCATTGTGCGTTGATATGTAGCTCTTGCGTTCTTTAAGACAAAAGGCATAGTTTTATAGCATAAGGTTTCGAAAGGTGTGAAGGAAGACATCTTTAGTTGATCCAATTATTTCATATGTATTTGGTGATAGCCGGAATATGCATCTAGAAAATAGAGTAATTCTGACCCTGCCGTTGAGTCGATAACTTGATTGATTTTGGGCAAAGGGAACGGATCTTTAGGACAAGCCTTATTCAAGGCAAAATAATGAATGCACATCCTTAAATCAATAGTGTCCTTTTTAGGGACGATTATAGTATTTGCCACCCAATCAGCATGGATGACCTCTGCGATAAATCCGGATAATTCTAGTTGGGCTAATTCCTTAGCTATAGCTTTGCACTTCTCATCACCAAACCGTCATAAGGACTGCTTGACGGGGTTAGCGCCAGGGTACACATTAAGAGAGTGCTCGGCAACTGCCCTACGTACTCCAGTCATGTTAGAAGGATGCCATGCGAAGATATCACTATTAGCTTTGAGGATCTTGACGAGTGTGCTTTCCTATGCACGGTCTAAGCCTACCCCTATGTTCTTCATCTTGGAGGGATCGTCATCCTTCAGCGACGTCTTCTTTGTCTCTTCTGATGCCTTGACGACCATAGGGTAGTTTCCCCGAAGATTTGTTTTCCTTAGGTGATATGTGCGGTCAAAGGTGATGGTTACATCCGACCAATCCAGGAACTAGGGAACAACTGGAACCGTGGCATTGAGCTCATGGAGAACCACCTTTTCGACCTTAGCCGGCTGAGTCCCAAGGAAGAAGACGTATGCGTATTTCTTTGTGGGATAATCCTTCTTTCCATCTGACTTGGGTTGTGGAGCATCTGATTCTTCCATGTCGGAATCTTTCTTGGGCTCCTTGCCTTTCTTGGAATTTTTCTTTCCTTTTCGTCACTTGGATCTATAGCCAGCAGATTCGTCGTTTTGATGTGGTCATTGAAACGACACTCAGAATTCTTGTGGGTAGAACCTCCACTCACGTCCATGGGTTGTACAAAATGGTTGTTGGCGATGTCGGCCTGGAATATGATTTTCCGGGACGTTGATCTCCTCTACCTTGGACCCGAGAAGTTCCACGACCTCGTCCCCGGCCGCCTCCGCGCCCTCCTCGTCCTCCAGATCCAAATGTTGCGTTAAATGCTGCGTTGTCCGGAGCCGGTTTATCTTCCGAGGTATTCTGAGTTTGTTGTTTCTGCTGCTTGGCCGTGTTTCAGTTGTCTAGAATATTCAGCAGTCCTTCTTAATCGTCATCGGCATTAGCATACTTGCTCACTGTTTCTATCTTCACTCCTAGATCTGTGACATGGTCAGGCTTTAGTCTATGATGCAAAAGTATGACTGGGAGTCCTACAATTAAAGATTCAATCGCAGTTTGCTCATTTACTCCATCGCAGGAGTTTTTCATGTCAATCCAGCGTCAGAGGTACTCCCCGTAGGTTTCTCTAGGTCTCTGAGTGCAACGCTGCAAGTCTCCAACTGTGCAAGGAATCATGCGTGTTCCCTCAAAGTTTGTAAAGAACGCACTTTGCATATCATACCAGTTGTGAATTGAATTCTCTAGTAGCTCATTGAGCCATGATCGAGTCGTCTTCCACAACATAAGTGGAAGATCTCGGACTGCAACCAGGCTGTTTCCTCCTTTGGTGATGTAGCAAGCCTGGAAAAAATCTTGAAGCCAAATATCTGGCCGAGCTTCGCTGTCATAGGGTTGAATGTGCTTGGCAATGCCAAAGTCAACCAGAAATTTGGTTCGACGGATATGTGGGCCAAAGCATCTGGGTACCAAATGTACATCCTCTTCCTCGTACCGCCGCGCTGCTATGTTTGAGTCAATGCGATGGTGAGTGTCGATTGGTGAGAGAGATTTGCGCCTTGGGGGCCGCCGGCTTCTGCGCGGGGGAGTCGGATTCCTACTTCTCCTTCCACCATCGCCACCTCTGCCTCTACGGCTTCCATGGCTGCGATGAGATCCTTGATGGTCGCTGTCGGACAATGGTGGTGGCTCTGGCAGGACATTTTTGGCTAAACAACGCAGTGGTGGAGCCTCATTATGCTAACTCCGAGCTTGATTTCTTTGGGCTCCGTTCCTACTTGATTCAGGACGGTCCGGGTCATCTCTTTGTCCATCGTTACTAGCGGGACGGCTTAGGGGTGGCATTTTTAACCGATCTTGTTCTCGCTACCGGCGCACCTTCGGGTCTTCTCTGTGGCGATTATTCTGCCCACGCGGCCCTGCTATGGTGACCGTTTGATCCGGTCCTTGAATTTTCTTCCTCCTGGGGACTATGACGTTGATCCGTATCCCTGCGGGGTCTTTCATCAGTGCTTTGACCTGCGTCTGTGTGGCAAAATTCCGACTTTGAGGCCAACTTGCAACTGAATGATGCGGCCATCTCCTGTTGTTTCAATCCCTTGTCAAGCAACGCTATGCATTATCGGACCTATTCTAGAAACGGATTATTGGCGAGGATAGCCCGAGCAGCCAAAACATTCTCCACTAGCATGCTGTAGACTCGGATCTTCTCTTCAGATTTAGCATCGAATAAATATCTGTGGACATTCGGGTTCCTATTAGCAATAACCGGACCTACCCTTGTCTTGTTTGGTAGTCACTTGAATTCTGACTAGTATTCGGCAGGATTACTGTCTAACTGCTATCTGAGCTTGACGATGCATGCAGCTTCCTTGAGCAAAAACAAGCGGTGCTTTTCCAGGTCCGCAGCCCTTTTCTCCAACTCATTCGGAGTAAGATCCGACGAAGTTGGGATTGATATCGTGAGAGCGTCTCTGTAAATTTCACGTGCACCTTTGGTGACAACGTGTCCATCCACAGGAGGGTCGATCGGTGTGGGATTAATTGGATCTTCGTCCTAATTCTCCATCTCAATCTCATCGTCAACTTGTTCTTCGTTGGCTTCCTCGACCTGCGGCTCTACCAGTGTCATATTCTTGTTATTCTTCTTCTTCTTATTTGACCGTCCAGTAGCCTTAACGTGCGTACCGATGGCAAAGAAGGATGTCAGTCCGGTACCGGGGAATATACTTCTGTCGGTACTTTCCATAGTAGTTGGCTTCGGGACATTGGATGAATCTCTGGTGTCCATGTCATCTTGCTGGTGTAATCTTCGCCCATGCTATCATATGGACTCAGAGGGGTCTCCGGCTCACCTTGCGCTGGTTTGGAGGCATACTCCTCTTTGTATGCCTCTATCTCTTTCTCGGAATATCGAATCTCTTGCGACGTTATTGAGTCCTGAGGGGAATCAGGTAAGTCGGCACTTTCTTCGATTGCATCTAGCTAGAACTGAATCGTTTTCGGCTCCACCATCGACAGAGTCAGATCTAGAGCTCACGTGGTATATGAATAAATGCTTATTCTTGTTCATGGTCTTGGGGTACCGGAGCATCCTTACTTCTGTTTCCAACCTGCAATTAGTAGGTGCATCTCGTCTTCTCAGTCATGTACCTTCAGAACGATTTTTCTTCTTCAGCATCGACAAAGTCGGATTCGAAGCGAATATACTCCTCATCTGTGTATCCGATCTCAACAAGGAGATCAGATCCGGATTTTTATTACACCACTTCTTCCAATAAAGGAGCAGGCTAGGTGGGTTCAGGTTTTTCCGGGATCTTGAACTCTTCCGGCTCGGTGGATAGAGCAAATCCATATTTTTCTTCCGCCATGGTCATCACCTCAAGGGTGGGTTGGGAGGGTTCAACGAAGCCGAGGTAGATGTTGATATCACTGATGGACATGATCGTGTAGGTTATCACAGGTTCCCTAGCCGGAATCACTGGCATAGACCACACGACCCATGGCGATTGTTTTGCCGATTCCTGCATATGCAGATTCCGCCCAGAACGAAGCTCCAAAATTCACTTGTCCCACAATGGGAGGCAACTTGAAGGGATACGGGTAGGATAAACCAGCGCAAATCAAAATTTTCTATCGCGTAAACCAGGATTTGTGTTGTCATAGATCACGGATTACCACTAGACGCACGATTGCGGAACACGATGAAGCGCGTTGAGGCAGTGTAGACGTTCTACGTCTCCTCCTTGTCCTCGTCCCACGAGCAGCTTGTTAGAATTATGCCCTAGAGGCAATAATAAAGATGTTATTATTATAATTCTTGTTCATGATAAAGTTTATATTCCATGCTAGAATTGTATTAAGCGGAAACTTTGATACTTGTGTGGTTTATGAACAACGCCGTGTCCCTAGTACGCCTCTATGTACTAGATCATTGATTAATGATGGTTAAGGTTTCCTAACCATAGACATGAGTTGTCGATTAATAATTAGATCATATCATTGGGAGAATGATATGATGGACAAACCCAAATCAAGCAGAGCAATTAGATCGTGTCATCGTGTTCATCTTTGCGAAGCTTTTTCTTATGTCAAATATTGTATTCCTTAGACCATGAGATAATGCAACTCCCTGGTATCGGAAGAGAGCTTTGAGGTCATCAAACGTCATCCTATGAGAGGGTGATCATAAAGGTCTCTCTTAGGTGATCAGAAAGTACTTGTTGGGTTGTATGTATCGAGATGGGATTTGTCCCTCCCAAGTCGGAGAGATATACTTTGGGCCCACTCGGTAATCGATATCAACACCACTTGCAAGCATGTGGTTAAGGAGTTAATCACAAAGTGATATCGGATTATGGAACGAGTAAAGTACTTGCTGTGAACGAGATTGAACTAGGTATGCTGATACCGACGATGGAATCTCGGGCAAGTAAAATATCGCGTGACGAAGGGAATATATATATGGGATTAATTGAATCCTGGCATCGTGGTTCATCCGATATGATCATCGATGAATGTGTGGGAGTCAATATGGGTTTCCAGACCCCGCTGTTGATTATTGATAGAATATCATGTCTGCATATTCTCGAACCCGTAGGGTCACACACTTAACGTGTCTTGACGCTAGGATAGAATGGATAATTGGTTTATGGCTTTTTGTTCGGGGTCTCGGATGAGATCCAGGACATCACGAGAGGTTCCGGAATGGTCCGGAGAATAAGATTCATATAAGGGAAAGCAGTTTTTGGATTTCGGAATTGTTTCGGATTGTTCGGTATTGTACCGAAAGCTTCTAGAACCTTCCGAAGTGGGACCAACGTGGCCCCACTTGTCGGGAGGGGGCGTGGTCCTACGAGGGAGTGCCCTGGCCGCATTGGGCCAGGGGAACAAGGCCCCATAGGCCTAGCCGGCCAAGCCCTAGGGGAAACCCTAGGGAGAGCTTCTAGAAGGGGGGGGAACTTGCCCCCCACTCCTCCCATGTGGCCGTCGGCCCTAGGCTTGGAGGATGGGCAAGGGGGCAGCCGGCCAGCCCTCTATATAAAGAGGGCAGGGGCGCACCCTCCACCCACTCCTCCTCAACCCTAGCCGCCTACCTGCTGCCCTCCTCTCTCTCTCTCTCTCCGGACTACGCGTAGGCGAAGCCCTGCCGCAGAAACTCTCCACCTTTTGCACCATGCCGTCATGTTGTAGATCCAATCTATCTCTCCACCCCACTTTCTGGACCGAGGAAGGAGGAGACGTCGAGGTGCCGTACATGTGCATCTCTCGAAGGCATCGCCACTTGCGGTGTTGGATCGGATCAGATCGCGAGGAGGAGAAGCTAGTACGACTACATCAACCACGTTCCGTTGAACGTTCCGCTGTGCGAATCTTCAAGGGTATGAAGATCCCATCTATCCCCCCTCGTTGTTTCCATCTCCTGGATTATATCTTGGCTTTTCCCGTTCGCATTCGTAGAATTTTTTGATTTACTATGCTGCGAAACCCATCAGTGGTATCAAAGCTAGATCTATGCGTAGATGTGTTTCACGAGTAGAACGCAACATGCTTGTTGCGGGCGTTGATGTTTTATGTTGCAAGCCTCTTTTTTGTGTACTTCTTATGACGTGGGATAGGATCGAAGCGGTCCAGGCCAACTTTACGCGACCTCGTTCGCGAGACCGGCTCTGCACTTGACGTTTGGCTTGTTCCACACATGCGGCTGGTGGATGCCAGGTTCTCTCACTATAGTTGTCATGGGATTTACACCGGATGTTGGCAACCATAATATCACTGTTGTGGCTTTTCGTAGGTAAGAATTGTTCTTAGCTTGTTACTCCCATAAGCCACGTAAAACATGCAACAACAAAGTAGAGGCTTCTAACTTGTTTTTGCAGGGAGTGTTTCTATGATATGGTATGGCCCAAGATGTGATGTGTATGTTGTATGCAATGATCATATTTTGTAATGTTTCACGACTTGCATGTCGATGAGTACACAACCGGCAGGATCCATATGGTTGTCTTTATAATTGTGTATGACCTGTGTGTCAACTTCTTATACGCCATGTAATAGCTTTACTTTATCGCTAAGTAGTTAGCAATAGTTGTAGTTGCTATTCATGGTGGAGGCAATCACGGTGGAGTGATGGAGATCATGCTGGCACACACAAGATGGAGATCATTGCGCGGAGATTGGCTATACCATGTCACATAAAATTATATGCATGTGATGTTTATCCTTTTATGTATCTTATTATGCTTAGATCGCGATGGTAGCATTATAAGATGATTCCTCACTTAAAGATCAAGATAAAACTGTGTTCTCCCCATGTATGCACCGTTGCGAAAGTTCATCGTGTTCAAGCATCACATGATGATCGGGTGCTATAAACTTTACGTTCACATACAACGGGTGCAAGCCAGTTTTGCACACGCGGAAATACTTGGGTTTGACTTGACGAGCCTAGCATGTACAGACATGGCCTCGGAGCACACGAACCGAAAGGTTAAGCATGAGTCATATGAATGATATCATCGACACTTTGTTGTCCACCATTGAAACCACATCTCTTCTCGTGAAGATCGGATTAGGTGTGGTGAATTTGGATCATGTTCACTATACAACTTGAGGGATGTTGAATTTAGTGGGAGTTCATCTAGTAATTTGATTAAGTTGAACTAGTTATCATGAACATAGTCTAAATTGTAATTGCAAATTTTGTAGATCAAATGGCTAAGTCCAACTTCAACTTCAACATTTTTGCTGAGAAAGAAATCTTAAGAACAATGGGTCTAACTTCACCAACTGGTTCCGCAATCTGAGAATCATTCTCTCTGGCGGACAAAAGGACCATGTCCTTGAGAAAGCGCTAGGTGATGCCCCTGCTGTAGATGCGCCGGCTGATGAGAAAGTTGTTTATCAGTCGCGCAAGGATGATTATGGTGAGATTAAGAGCACCATGTTGTTTGCTATGGAATCGGATCTTCAAAATTGTTTTGAGGAGTTCCCCGGGCCCTTTGAGATTCTTGAGGAACTGAAAACTATGTTTCAGACTCAGGCCCGTTCTGAGAGATATGAGATCTCTGAGAAATTCTTTAACTGCAAGATGGATGAAGGGAGTTCCGTTAGTGAGCACGCCATTAAGATGTCGGGCTACACTCAACGCCTTGAGCAACTGGACTGCAAGATTCCAGAGGAGCTCAAGGTTGATAGAGTTCTGCAATCACTCCCTCCTAGCTACAAAGGTTTTGTAGTTACTCATAATCAGATTGGTTCCACTGATACGATCACTGAGCTCTTCGCTAAGATGAAAGCCGCGGAGGTGGACATCAAGAAATATAATCATGTGTTGATGGTCAACAAGCCCCCCAGTTTAAGAAAGGTAAGAGTACAAAGAAGCCCTTCAAGAAGGGAAGCGGCAAGCGCGTAGCCCCTGCAGAGAAGAAGCTCAAGTCTGGACCTAAGACGGACACTGAGTGCTTCTATTGCAAGGACAAGGGTCACTGGAAGCGCAACTGTCCGAAGTACTTAGCGGACAAGAAGGCTGGCACCATCAAAGGTATATTTGGTATACATGTTATTGATGTTTTACTTACTAGCCCTCGTTGTAGTGCCTGGGTATTTGATACTGGTTCAGTTGCTAATATTTGTAACTTGAAACAGGAGCTACGGAATAGACGGCGGCCAGCGAGGGATGAGGTGATGATGCGCGTTGGAAACGGATCAAGAGTTGATGTGATGGCCGTCGGCACGCTCTCCTTAGTTTTACCTTCGGGATTAGTTTTAAACCTCAATAAATGTTATTATGTGCCTGCGTTGAGCATGAACATCATATCTGGATCGTGTTTATTGCAAGACGGTTATTCATTTAAATCGGAGAATAATGGTTGTTCTATTTATATGAGTAACATCTTTTATGGTCATGCACCTGCTATGAATGGTTTATTTCTTCTGAATCTCGAAAGCAATGAAACACACATCCATAACATTGAGGCTAAGAGATGCAAGGTAGATAGTGATAATACGACTTATTTGTGGCACTGTCGTCTAGGTCATATTGGTGTAAAACGCATGAAGAAACTCCATTCTGATGGACTTTTGGAGTCTCTTGATTTTGAATCATTTAACACGTGCGAGCCGTGCCTCATGGGAAAGATGATCAAAACCCCGTTCTTCGGTATAATGGAGCGAGCAACGGACTTTTTGGAAATCATACATACCGATGTATGCGAACCAATAAGTGTTTCGACGCGCGGTGGATATCGCTATTTTCTCACTTTTACTGATGACTTAAGTAGATATGGGTATATCTATTTAATGAAACATAAATCTGAAACATTTGAAAAGTTCAAGGAATTTTAGAACGAAGTGGAAAACCATCGTAACAGGAAAATTAAATATCTACGATCCGAACGTGGAGGTGAATATTTGAGTTATGATTTTCTCACGCATCTTAAAGCAAGAAGAATCGTTTCGCAACTCACGCCACCCGGAACACCACAGCGCAATGGTGTGTCTGAACGCGGAATCGAACTCTATTAGATATGGTGCCATCAATCATGTCTCTTACAGATTTGCCATTATCATTTTGGGGTTATGCATTAGAAACCGCTGCATTCACTTTAAATAGGGCACCTTCTAAATCCGTTGAGACGACACCGTATGAACTGTGGTTTGGTGCTAAACCTAAGTTGTTGTTTCTTAAAGTTTGGGGATGCGAGGCTTACGTCAAGAAGTTGATGCCGGACAAGCTCGAACCCAAAGCGGAGAAATGCGTCTTCATAGGATACCCTAAGGAAACTATTGGGTATACCTTCTATCACAGATCCGAAGGCAAAGTGTTTGTTGCAAAGAACGGATCCTTTCTTGAGAAGGAGTTTCTCTCGAAAGAAGTGAGTGAGAGGAAAATAGAGCTAGACGAGGTTATGGAACCTTCTCTTGAGTTGGAGAGTAGCGCAACACCTGAAATTGTTCCAGTGCCGTCTGCACCAACAATAGAGGAAGCTAATGATAAGGATCATGAAGCTTCGGACGATGCTACTACTGAACATCGAAGGTCGACAAGGTCGCGTGCCCCTCCTGAGTGGTACGTCAACCCTATCTTAACTGTCTTGTTAGTAGACAACAGTGAATCTGCGAACTATGAGGAAGCAATGATGAGCCCAGACTCTGAGAAATGGCTAGAGGCCATGAAATCCGAATTTGGATCCATGAGAGAAAACCAAGTATGGACTTTGGTGGACCCTCCTAGCGACCGAAAGGCCGTTGAGTGCAAATGGATTTTCAAGAAGAAAATAGACGCGGATGGTAATGTTACTGTCTATAAAGCACGGCTTGTCACGAAAGGTTTTCGACAAGTTCAAGGTGTTGACTACGATGATACTTTCTCTCCTGTAGCGATGTTTAAGTCCATTCGGATTTTATTAGGAATTTCTGCATTTCATGATTATGAAATATGGCAGATGGATGTCAAGACTGCGTTCCTCAATGGCAACATTGATGAAGAGTTGTATATGATGCAACCCGAAGGTTTTGTCGATCCTAAGGATGCTGATAAGGTGTGCAAACTTCAGCGTTCCTTTTATGGACTGAAGCAAGCATCTCGGAGTTGGAACCTTTGTTTTGATCAAGTGATTAAGAGCTTTGGATTTGTTCCAAATTGCTACGAAGCTTGTATCTACAAGAAAGTGAGTGGGACCTCAGTGACATTTTTGGTACTATATGTGGATGACATATTGATTATCGGAAATGACATTGACATGCTTAACGATGTGAAGAGTTATTTGAACAAATGTTTTTCAATAAAAGACCTAGGGGAAGTTGCTTATATATTGGGCATCAAAATTTATAGAGATAGACAAAGATGCCTGATAGCTTTAAGCCAAAGTACATACCTAGACAAAGTTTTGAAAAGGTTCAGAATGGATAAGGCAAAGAAAGGTTCAGTGCCTATGTTGTCAGGTAAGATATTGAGCAGGGCTCAGTGTCCAGCTACGGTAAACGATAGAGATGCTATGAGCAAAGTGCCTTATTCCTCGGCCATAGGATCTATCATGTATGCCATGCTATGTACTAGACCGGATGTGTCCAATGCTCTTAGTTTGACGAGCAGATACCAAAGTGATCCAGGAGTGGAACACTGGACAGCCGTGAAGAACATCCTAAAGTATTTAAATAGAACTAAAGAAATGTTCTTAGTCTATGGAGGTGATGAACAACTCGTCGTAAAAGGTTACGTCGATGCTAGTTTCGACACCGACAAGGATGATTCTAAATCTCAGATAGGATACGTTTATATTTTGAATGGAGGAGCTGTGAGCTAGAGAAGCTACAAGGAAAGCGTGATCGTGGGATCTACAGTAGAAGCGGAATACATGGCTGCTGCAGAAGCGTCAAGTGAAGGAGTTTGGACCAGGAACTTCATCATTGAGCTTGGTGTGGTTCCAAGTGCCTTGGACCCACTGGAGATATGGTGTGACAACACTGGCGCCATAGCACTGGCTAAGGAACCAAGATATCGTCCAAAGACCAAGCATATCAACCGCAAGTTTCATATAATTCGAGATTATATAACATATGGAGATCTGAAGATTAGCAAAGTACATACGGATCTGAATGTCGCAGATCCGTTGACTAAACCTCTTCCACGAGCAAAACATGGTCAGCACCTTAGTGCCATGGGTGTTAGATTGTTGCCAGATGTAAAATAGATTATTGACTCTAGTGCAAGTGGGAGACTGTTGGAATTATGACCTAGAGGCAATAATAAAGATGTTATTATTATAATTCTTGTTCATGATAAAGTTTATATTCCATGGTAGAATTGTATTAAGCGGAAACTTTGATACTTGTGTGGTTTATGAACAACGTCGTGTCCCTAGTACGCCTCTATGGACTAGCTCATTGATTAATGATGGTTAAGGTTTCCTAACCATAGACATGAGTTGTCGATTAATAATGAGATCATATCATTGGGAGAATGATATGATGGACAGACCCAAATCAAGCAGAGCAATTAGATCGTGTCATCGTGTTCATCTTTGCGAAGCTTTTTCTTATGTGAAATATTGTATTCCTTAGACCATGAGATAATGCATCTCCCTGGTATCGGAAGAAAGCTTTAAGGTCATCAAACATCATCCTATGAGAGGGTGATCATAAAGGTCTCTCTCATGTGATCGGAAAGTACTTGTTGGGTTGTATGTATCGAGATGGGATTTTTTCCTCCCAAGTCGGAGAGATATACTTCGGGCCCACTCGGTAATCGATATCAACACCGCTTGCAAGAACGTGGTTAAGGAGTTAATCACAAAGTGATATCGGATTACGGAACGAGTAAAGTACTTGCTGTGAACGAGATTGAACTAGGTATGCCGATACCGACGATGGAATCTCGGGCAACTAAAATATCGCGTGATGAAGGGAATATATATGGGATTAATTGAATCCTGGCATCGTGGTTCATCCGATATGATCATCGATGAATGTGTGGGAGTCAATATGGGTTTCCAGACCCCGCTGTTGATTATTGATAGAAGATCATGTCTGCATATTCTCGAACTCGTAGTGTCACACACTTAACATGTCTCGACGCTAGGATAGAATGGATAATTGGTTTATGAGTTTTTGTTAGAAGTCTCGGATGAGATCCAGGACGTCACGAGAGGTTCCGGAATGGCCCGGATAATAAGATTCATATAAGGAAAAGCAGTTTTTGGATTTCGAAATTGTTCGGTATTGTACCGGAAGCTTCTAGAACCTTCCGGAGTGGGACCAACGTGGCCCCACTTGTCGGGAGGGAGCATGTGCCTACGAGGGAGTTCCCTGGCCACATTGGGCCAGGGGCACAAGGCACCATAGGCCCAGCCGGCCAAGCCCTAGGGGAAACCCTAGGGAGAGCTTCTAGAAGGGGAGGGGAACTTGTCCCCCACTGCTCCCATGTGGCCGCCGGACCTAGGCTTGGAGGAGGGGAAAGGGGGCAGCCGGCCAGCCCTCTATATAAAGAGGGCAGGGGCGCACCCTCCCCCCACTCCTCCTCAACCCTAGCCGCCTACCTGTAGCCCTCCTCTCTCTCTCCCGGCTGCGCGTAGGCGAAGCCCTGCCGCAGAAACTCTCCACCTTTTGCACCACGCCGTCGTGTTGTAAATCCAATCTATATCTCCATCCCACTTGCTGGACCGAGGAAGGAGCAGACATCGAGGTGCCGTACGTGTGCATCTCTCGGAGGCATTGCCACTTGCGGTGTTGGATCGGATCGGATCGCGAGGAGGAGAAGCTAGTACGACTACATCAACCACGTTCCGTTGAACGTTCTGCTGTGCGAATCTTCAAGGGTATGAAGATCTCATCTATCCCCCCTCGTTGTTTGCATCTCCTAGATTAGATCTTGGCTTTTCCCGTTCGCATCCGTAGAAATTTTTTGATTTACTATGCTGCGAAACCCATCACAGCTCCCCTTGCGCGGCTCGTCCAAGTGCCATAGATACAACACCTCCGAGGTATCCACACGTGCGGGGTGGAAGCGTCAAACACCGGACTGCTAGGTCCGCGTGCACAACACAGGCGTGAGGAGTGGTGGCTGGGTGGAATGGTCTAACCCTGGTCAGCTAGCCCCACCCTCTCTTATATAGGCATCCCTAGTGGGCTTCTACATTAGCAGCCCATTAGTAGCATAAGCCTGGTCTAATTTGGATCTAATCCTCATTAGGCTTCCAGCCCCTTAAGTGTGTGACCTTATAGGTTCATATCCGTATACACATGACACGAATACACTTATTCTATCAATAGTTGGTAGCAGCCTCTAGCAAGACGTGCCCACTCCTAAAAGCATACAAAGATCATATCGGACGAACCATCACAAGGTTTAGTACATGTTTTTCCCTTTGCCTCACGATATTTGGTCTAGCTCCAAGCTGGCCCCCCTTTCTCGATACCGTGATTCGGAATCCCTTTACTAGGTTAACTCATAACCTTATGTAGCATGGCCATGCATTTCTGGATCCGATCACTCAAGGGGCCCAGAGATATCTCTCTCAAGTAGAGAGGGGCAAATCCCATCTTGATTGACCATGCCTTGCAGCATGCTTTAGGACAAACCCGAAAACTACTTTATAACTACCCAGTTACGGAGTAGCGTCTGATAGCCCCAAAGTAGGTCGATCCACATCTGAAGTACATGCGACAATATCAGGTCTAAGGACAAAATGTACACGATGTGTAGAGAGAGATGCAAGTATAATTGCCAGTCTCAAGTTGGGTCAGTACAACCCCATGTTCATAACATGTGTCCACATCATTGGTTAGACATCTCCATGTCTATGACTTGCGAAACATAGTCATCAACCAATCAATGTGCTAGTCTAATATTCATGTGTGTGCTCACATGAACTCCGACTAGGGACAACTATTTGGATAACCGTACAAGTAAAGAGTTTCATAAACCATTCACATAATTGTCAATCAATACAAGTTGCCTGATATAGATATTCAAGGAACATTACAATAACTCATGGATACATAAGAAATATAATCATCTCTATGATTGCCTCTAGGGCATATTTCCTTCAGTCTCCCACTTGCACTAGAGTCAATCTAGATTGTATCTAACACATATTTCTCTTGCGTGCGCCTCATGCGCAGGCTGCGGGAGTGGCTTTGTAAAAGGATCAGCAACATTTGAGTGTGTGTGTATTTTGCATATCATGACACTACCATCCTCAACGAACCCACGAATCTAATGGTAACGCACGCGAATATGTTTTTTCTTATGGTGCTGTCTAGGCTCCTTGGCTTGTGCAATAGCACCATTGTTGTCACAATAAACGTCCATGGGATTGGACGCACCCTGAACCACACCAAGAGTGATCAGGAAATTCCTAATCCAAACAGCTTCCTTTGTAGCCTCTGAGGCGGCAATATATTCAGCTTTTGTTGAAGAGGAGGCCACCATATCTTGCTTTGAACTTTTCCAACTCACAGCACCACCATTCATGAAAAACACATAACCAGATTGCGATCTGGAGTCATCTGAGTCATTAAGGTAACTCGCATCTATGTAACCCCTTACACTGAGTACATCCTCACTTCCATAAACTAGGAACACATCCTTAGTCCTTTTCAAGTACTTCAGGATGTTCTTTACCGCTGTCCAGTGACCTTCACCTGGATCAGCCTGGTGTCTGCTCATAACACTTAGAGCATAGGAAACATCTGGGCGAGTACATATCATTGAATACATGATGGATCCAATAGCCGAAGCATATGGAACCCTGCTCATGCTCTCACGCTCATCATTAGTCGAAGGACACTGAGTCTTGCTGAGTTTTATGCCGTGAGACATGGGCAAGAACTCTTTCTTAGCCTCTTCCATGCTGAACCGCTTCAACACTTTGTCAATGTATGTACTCTGGCTTAATCCAATTAGCCTCCTTGATCTATCTCTATAGATCTTGATGCCCAGAATATATGCTCCTTCTCCTAAGTCCTTCATCGAAAAACTATTTTTCAACGAGGTCTTAACAGACTCGAGCATAGGAATGTCATTTCCAATCAGCAATATGTCATCTAAATATAAGATTAGAAATACAAGTGCTCTCCCATTTTCCTTCTTGTAAACACAAGGTTCTTGTTTGTTTTTGATGAAGCCAAACTCCTTTACAACTTCATCAAATCGAATGTTCCAACTCCGAGATGCTTGCTTCAGCCCATAAATGGACTTTATAAGTTTGCATACCTTTCTAGCATTGTTTGGATCAACAAAACCTTTGGGCTACATCATATACACGTCCTCAGTTAGGATTCCATTTAGGAAAGCCGTCTTGACATCCATCTTCCATATTTCATTGTCGAAATGTGCAGAATGGCTAGAAATATCCGTATAGATTTAAGCATCGCTATAGGTGAGAAAGTGTCATCGTAGTCAACTCCGTGAACTTTTCGGAAACCTTTTGCAATAATTCGAGATTTATGGATGTGAACATTTCCATCCATATCAATCTTCTTCTTATAGATCCATTTTCACTCGATGGCTTTAAAACCATCAGCAAGGTCAACCAAGTTTCAAACTTGATTGTCTCCCATGGACTATCTCGGATCTCATGGCGATCAGCCATTTCTCAGAGTCTGGGTCCACCATCGCTTCTCGATAGGTCGCAAGCTCATCATTGTCTAACAATAATAATTCCCGCACTTCACGGAGCCTCGCCGATCTTCGTGGTTGTGGTGCTTCTATTAACACGGGTTCCTCAACTTGTTCTGCTATAATAGGATCACTGGTAGAAGCATCCCCGACTGGTTCATCTTGAACTTATTCAAGTTGCATTGTCCTTCCACTCATTCCCTTTGCGAGAAACTCTTTCTCTAGGAAAACACCTCTACGAGCGACAAACACTTTGCACTCTTCTCGGTTGTAGAAGTAATACCCTAAGGTTTCCCTCGGATATCCCATGAAAATGCACTTATCCGATTTGGGTGTTAGCTTGTCCGACTAAAGTCTCTTGACAAATGCATCACAACCCCAAATCTTTAGAAAAGACAAACTGGGATTCTTTCCAGTCCACATCTCATATGGTGTCTTAACTACACATTTAGATGTTACCATATTAAGTGTGAAAGCTGCCGTTTCTAGAGTGTAACCCCAAAATGATAATGGTAAATCCGACTGGCTCATCATCGATCGAACCATGTCCAACAAAGTTCGATTGCACCGTCCAGAGACCCCGTTTCTCTGAGGAATTCCGGGCAGCGTGAGCTATGGAACAATTCCGCAACTCTTAAGATGATTGCTAAATTCGTGACTCAAATATTCACCTCCATGATCAGATCGCAAGGCCTTTATTTTCTTGCCACGTTGATTCTCTACCTCACTCTGAAACTCCTTGAACCTTTCAAAACTTTCAGAGTTATGCTTCATTAAGTAGACATAACCATATCTACTGAAATCATCAGTGAAAGTAATGAAGTAGTGATATCCTCCTCTAGCTGTCATGCTCATTGGTCAACATACATCAGTATGTATGACTTCCAACAAGTCTGTCGCCCTCTCGGGCAAACCCGAAAAAGGGGACTTGGTCATCTTTCCAAGTAAACAAGCCTAACATGTCTCGTATGATTCAAAATCAAACGAAGTTAGAAGACCATCACCATGGAGCTTCTTCATGCGCTATTCAACTATGTGCCCCAAACGACAATGCCATAAATAGGTAGGACTCAAATCATTAGGCTGAAGCCTTTTAGCACTAACATTGTAAATAGATGCATCATCAATATTTAAAATAAATAACCCACTCACGATGGGAGCATCAACCATAAACATAGCATTCTTAGAGATTACACAACCATTGTTTGCACTCGCGAATGAATAACCATCCCTCATCAAACATGAAGGAGATAAAATGTTTCGACCCATACTAGGAATGTAATAACAATTATTCAACTCCATAATAAATCCTGACGGAAGGTGAAGTTGCATGACGCCGACGAACAATGCAGCAACCCTTGCTTTATTTTCGACACGAAAACCCACTTCGCCTTTCTACACTTCTCTAGTCCTTATTAGCCCCTGCATCGAATTGTAAATATGAGAAACCGATCAGGTATCAAATACCCAAGAGTTAACATAGGAATCAGCGAGAGAATGTCCACAACATTTACAACAAGCGTACCTGAGTGGGAACTACTCTTACTTCCACTCTTCTTCAAAGAAGCCTGGTACTTGCTGCAGTTTCTCTTCCAGTGGCCATATTCATGACAAAACAAGCACTCAATGTCTTCTACAAGTCCAGCCTTTTACTTGGGTGCAGGCTTGGGGATCGTATCCTTAGCCTTGCCCTTCTTCTTCCAAGAAGTACCCTTTCTCTTGAAGCTAGGATTGTTATGCATAGCCATCACATGGCTATGCCCTGCACACTTCTTCATGTCAATTTCTGCTGTTTTTTAGCATCCCACATAACTCATTAATGCCCTTCTCCACCCCATGCATATGGTAGTTCGAAATGAACTGCCCATAGCTAGATGGAAGAGACGCCAAAATGAAATCAGTAGCCAACTCTTGGCCTAGTGGAAAACCAAGTTTTTCCAAAGTCTGACTATAACCAACCATTTTGATCACATGGGGGCCTATAGTTGCTCCCTCTGCCAGTTTGCATTCCACAAAGGACTTGGCAACATTGTACCTCTCAGTCCTTGCCTGATCTTAGAACATGTCCTTAAGCGCGACGATCATATCGTACGCATCCTGATCCTCAAACTTCTTTTGGAGTTCAGGTTCCATGCATGCAAGCATAAGACAGCTAACCTCAAGAGAATCATCACATGCTCTCTTGTAGTCATTCTTAAGGGCAGAAGATGCATTATCACCAGGTTCATCGGGGATTGGGGTATCTAGAACTGTTTCCTTTTTATCAGACCTGAGAACAATTCTCAGGTTACGGACCCAGTCCAAATAGTTTGTTCCATTTAGATTATCTTTGTCAAGAATCAAACGCAAAGAAAAAGGTGATGCAATGTTTGGTACCATTGATCTACCACACAAAACATGCAAAATACTAAGCCATGTAACCATGAAAGAGTAAAACATATTAAACAATTTAATAGCATATACTCCGACTTAAATCAATATCCCTCTATTGATAATAAGTGACTCAAGATCCACAATTAACAAGTCGACTAGTGAGCTTTAGTATCACTACTAGAAGACAAGGTAAATCGGTAAGAAACACTTGCTAATCATATCACATATGACTCTTGTTGTTGGGTGACATCTCTATGTCAAAACTAGGTGCCCAACCTTTATGCCCCAAGGTCCTTAACTGTTAAGATGACCTTGTCAAGTTCACCAACCATTTTGCGTGTAGGTATCCAATACAATCCCATCCAGCCAAGGAAAACCACGACACCCTAATTTCATAGGCCCACCAACGATTGTATAGGGCATAGGATGGTGCAAGGTTTGGTTGGGAGGGCATGGTTTAACTTAAACTTTGTGAGGGATCGTTCTACTTATATCATCTAAGCATGAATAGAGTAAAATGCATAAGAATAACATTCACATAGTTGTGACACAGTATGGCCCATTTTCTCATGGTGATCTCTATCGCCATAGAACCTGTCCACCATGATGATCTCCATCGTCATGTTCCATGCGAGCCATCCTCCAAGTGATGAGTCCTCAAAGAACTAATACAAGCTATTACTCCTAATAGCTAGTAATCAAAATTACATAGTACTGGGATCATCACAAGTTGGCACGCAGGCCATTACAATAATTGGCAACACATATGGCTCCAGTCGTGTTGCCCTACTCACAACACACCGGTCATGATAATTTTTATACATGGATCACATACATATATGGGACATACTGATCACATACATCCTGCAAAAACAAGTTATGCATAGAATCGCATTCTACCGGATCATGTGACATCGCAGCACCTAGTTAACTTAACGAGATACAAAAGGGGCTACGATTAAGGGGGGGTCTAGGGGGTCTCCCCTGCGGGGTTCGAAGGGGCAGCGCCCCACGCGACAAATCAAATTTACCATAAACCGATTATTGTTCCGATTCGCTCAAACTCCTTTGATCATGGTAAATCGAATTTAGATCTAGGTTCCGATTTGATCAATCATGTTGATCTTCACGTGATTCAACATGATTTATGTGTCACTGTCTACCCGATGGAGGAAATCGACCGATAGGGGTAAGTCTTTCGACAACCTCACAATCACGATCATGGAAAGCAAGATCATAGATCAATTCTGAACCACCGCTATACAAACGATCACATCACTCATATTGATCTGCATATCACCATATGCAAATATCTCGAACCTATAATTGAACATCATCGGATCTGATACCACTGAAGGGATACGGGTAGGCTACACTAGCACAAATCAAAATTTTCTACCACCTAAACCAAGATTACTGTTGTCATAGATCACGAGATTACTAGTAGACGCGCGGTTGCGAAAATTGATGAAGCACATCGAGGCAGTGTAGATGTTCTACGTCTCCTCCTTGTCCTCGTCCCACGAGCAGCTCCCCTTGCACGGCTTGTCCAAGTGCCACAGATGCAACACCTCCAAGGTATCCACATGTGCGAGGTGGAAGCGTAGAACGCCGGACTGCTAGGTCTGCGCGTGCAACACATGCATGAGTAGTGGCGGCTGGGTGGAATGGTCTAACCCTGGTCATCTCGCCCCACCCTCTCTTATATAGGCGTCCCTAGTGGGCTTCTACATTATCATCCCATTAGTAGCCTAAGCCTGGTCTAATTCGGATCTAATCCTCATTAGGCTTCCAGCCCCTTAAGTGTGTGACCCTATAGGTTCATATACGTATAGGCATGACACAAATACACTTATTCTGTAAATAGTTGGTAGCGACCTCTAGCAAGTCGTGCCAACTCCTAAACATATACAAAGATCATATCAGACGAACCATCACAAGGTTTAGTACATGTCTTTCCCTTTGCCTTATGATATTTGGTCTAGCTCCAAGCCGACCTCCCTTTCTCGATACTGTGATTCGGAATCCCTTTACTAGGTTAACTCTTAACCTTATGTAGCATGACCATGCATTTCTGGATCCGATCACTCGAGGGGCCCAAAGATATATCTCTCAAGTAGAGAGGGGAAAATCCCATATTGATTGACCACGCCTTGCAGCATGCTTCAGGACAAACCCGAAAACTACCTTCATAACTACGCAGTTACATAGTAGCGTTTGATAGCCCCAAACTAGGTCGATCCACATCTCAAGTACATGCGACAATCTCAGGTCTAAGGACAAAATGTACATGATGTGTAGAGACAGCTGCAAGTCTAATTGCTAGTCTCAAGTTGGGTCAGTCTAACCCGATGTTCATAAAATGTGTCCACATCATTGGTTTGACATCTCCATTTCTATGACTTGCGAAACATAGTCCTCAACCAATCGATGTGCTAGTCTAATATTCATGTGTGTCCTCACATGAACTCCGACTATGGACAACTATTAGGATAACAATACAAGTAAAGAGTTTCACAAACAATTCGCATAATTGTCAATCAATACAAGTTGCCTGATATGGATATTCAAGGAACATTACAATAACTCATGGATACATAAGAAATATAATCATCTCTATGATTGCCTCTAGGGCATATTTCCTTCACAACTATCATCGGATTATCGACAAGTACGCCATAGGGCAACCTAACGATGTTGATAATATGGGGTGTGAGACGTACGTTGTTCTGGGAGCGGTGAGCAAAAGTTTACCCAGGTTCAGATCCAACTGCGGTGATCGGATCCTACTCCCTCTTGCAACCAAGTAATATATCAGCGAGAGCCGGATGTTACAGCGGATTACAAGAGAGGTTCGCTTGTGTGAGTAGGTTGTGGTGTTGGTTGGTTTATTTCTCTAAAGGCTCCAATAGGGCCGGTTTATATAGTCACTGAGGCCTAGGGTTACAGGAGAGACCTATCTGGCTACGTTACAGAGTCAGCAACTAGATACATCTTGGACTACAAGTAATACTACATGCCTAATTCAGTAACTTTTCTAGGCCTTGTCGTAGCCGGAAGTGGATCCTCTTCTTTTTTTGACTAGGCCGCCCGTGAAGCAAAGATCTAACTCATTGGTGGGCCAACCTGGTCAGCGAGTCCTGTGGGTATACCCGGAAAGTATATCCCCAACATTGCAACCTCTCGGTCCATCTTCGGAGCTGACCAACTTCGTTATTGATGGGGATATGCCTACCGGGGTATACCCAGCAGGGCGTTTCCGACTGGCCCAGGAACTGGCGAGTGGGCTTGCAGGACGGCGACTGGATCAAGACCTGGCGTAGATTCAAGCGACTGGAAGCTGAAGGCCCAGGAGAGTAGATAGGCCCAGTCGGATGAGGTTAAACGATTGCCGAAACCTTAACTGATTTGGTTGAGATCGATAAACCCTAGGGGGGTGAGTCTATATAAACCTCCCTAGAGGGCGTGTAGAAGATATGTTCTATCATCCACCCAAGCGACTCGCCGCCTAGCCGCCGAGTTCGCCCCATTGTACTCTCATCATAATACAATCTAGAAGGAGTAGGTCTTTACACTCCGGGGGGCCAAACCTGGGTAAAACCCTATGTCTCCGCCCTCATCTCGCACCGCAGATGGCTGGCCGCCCTTGCCCCATGTTCTACTACTCGCCGCCGATTGCAGCATCTACCGTGGTCATTCCCACGACAGTGGCGCCCACCGTGGGGCCTGGCCGGTCTGGCCGGTGTTCTGCGACAAGATCCAATCTGCCCATCAACGAGTCGATCTCCACTGGCCGCCTGATAGCGATCGGCGAGATGCTACAAATCTTGCCGATCAGCTACGTCCCGGCGGCGCGACCCGTCACGCATAGCATGATCTTGCCAGTCGGCACGATCAGCCTCTTCGTCGGCCTCACCGACGTCATCGTCTCGGAGGACTCGGCTCGCATCCGCGAGTCACCGCCACGCGACCGGCTCTCCGAGAGCCAGGTCCGCACGATCCACCGCCTCGCCTCCGAGTACAACTCGGCCCACAACGACGTGTCCGAAACCACCGCAGCCGCGGAAGACGCGGCCCTCAACAATGATGCCGACTCGGCGACCCCGGCCTCACTCGCCGGATACATCATCGCGGCTTCGCCCGCGGGCTCCATCACCCAGGTCTCCAACGTTGGAGACTTCAAGGATCCCTCCATCCTTGGGATCTTCGACTTCGACTCCGGGTCGGAAAACTCCGCCGATCTCCAAGACGGGACCGGTCGCCACGCCGCGACCTACATGGCGACTGGCGTCGACCCACCGGAGGATCCCTTCTCCACCCCGATCCCTCCCAATGCAATGGCAACGGAGGTCGAGGAACTCGAAAAGCTGGCGGAAGCGATCCGCAGGAGCAAGCCGAGCGAAAAATTTCGCCTCGAGCAGGTGATCTTGCAGAGCTGTCGCGCTACCACCAGCAACGAATCAGGTCGCGCTTGAACCCCACCGTCCAGGGGCGCGCCCTGAACTTCGACGACGAGAACGACCCGGCCCACGTGGCCGAGCGCGCGATCTGCGGGAACACGCCACCAGGAGGAAGCGCCCGGCCCCCACCAGGGTCGACGACGAATGGCGCCCCACCTCCACCCAACCGCGCACCCCCAAGGGACCAGCCGCGGATCGTGGTCTCCTCACGGGAGCGAGACGCGAACGGCCTACCACTGTTCTCCACCCTGATGGACAACCTCGTGGCGGGCCGAGCAGCGGCCGACAACATCACGGCCATCGGTGACGGCGCCCTATAGATCAAGTACGTCAAGTCCTTGCTCGCAAAGGCGGTCGAGCAACAAAACGCAGGCGTCGACTCACAGGGTCGGATGTACTCGCGTTCATCGGGCAGCAGAGCAGCCTCGAGCGGCCGTCCATTGGCGGCAAACACCCTCAACTGCCCGCCACCCGAACCACTGCAGCTCCAACACCGACCCGCGAACGTGGCACTCTCCACCAACGACCCCAGGCCGGCGACCAACTTCGTCACCGCCAACGGTCAGCCCGTCGACGCCCGCACCCACATCATCAACAATCAGAGCTGGCACGCACGCCAGCCCGACGACTTATGGCACACCCTAACCAACCACCACGACGGCAAGCCGAGGGGGTCACTAAGTCGACTCGGGCCTCGATGCTTCAGACCGATGATCCGAGGCGAAAAATACCCGGCGAACTTCAAAGCGTCGAAGGAAATAGAGAAGTACGACCCTTCGTACGACCCCTCCGTGTGGCTGGATACCTATCTCATGGTGATGGGGATCACCGGCCACACCGATCTGCTAGCCGCCCGCTACCTCCCCCTGATGATGGAGGGAGCGTGCAGGCAATGGATCAACACTCTCCCCCCGGATAGCATCGACCCCTAGGAAGAGATGCGCGATGCCTTTGTCAGGCACTTCGAGGGCTCATACACCCGCGCCACCACCATCGAGGACCTAGAACGATGCGTCCAGGGACCTCGCAATTCGACCCGCAGCTGGGTCCAATGGTGGCAAGAACTATGGTACAACGCGGGCGGCATCCACCCGGACACCGCGATCCACTGCTTCAAGACCTCGTGCCGCTATGAGCCCCTGGTCGCCAAGCTCAAACGAGCATACCGCACACTCGACAACATACCGGAGCTCCTCGAAATCGCCAAAAGGTACGTGGAGGAAGACCCAAACCAAGAAACCGACGACGAGTCGGGAGGACAACGTCGCACGGTTGGCAGCGACAACGGACGGCGATCTGATCTACGCTACAGCAACACTTGCCTCACCGGCAAGCGCCACAGTGACGGGCGAGTCGACTTCGTCGCCAACGCTGGATAAGCGCAGCGCGAGCCCAAGAGCTTCTGCCGTGACGGGGGGCAACACCGTGATGGCGGCAACTACAAGGCGAAGGCAAGGTTCGACCCCGCGGTCCTTCTTAACCAACCTTGTGTATTCCACAGCAGGGAAGGAAAACCCGCCACGCACATGACCGCTGACTGCCACTCTCTCAAGGAGATCGAGAAGGCGAGGCGAGCGCAGGGAGACCGCGATGACAACCTGCCAAACGGCGGAAAATTCGGCAGCGTGGCCGGCTCGCTCCACACCTTCATAGGCTTCAACTCGAAGCGCGAGAAGAAGGTCATCTCCCGCGTCGTCGCCGTCAACGCAGTGGCTCAAGTGGACGTCCCTCAGTTCCTCAACTGGTCTGAGGAACCAATCACGTGGAGCCGCCAGGACCACTCGCCACGCATCGAGTACCCAGGCCGAGTCGCCCTGGTGGTCAAGGCCAAGGTGGGAGACTACTGGCTCCCCAAGACATTGATGGACGGCGGCAGCTCCATCAACATCCTGTACCTGGACACCTTCAGGCGACTGCGGCTCCCGCAGTCGATGGTCGAGACGACCTACACCACGTTCCACTGCATCGTCCTCGGTCGGAAGGCGTATCCGATCAGCAAGGTCACGCTGCCGGTCACCTTCGACACACCGGCAAACTTCCGCACTGAGCCGATCGTCTTCGAGCTGGTACCCTTCGACAGCCCCTACCACTGCGTCCTGAGGCGCCAGGCGTTCGCTAAGTTCATGGCCGTGCGGCGTCATCACCATCCACGGCGACCCTGACATGGCCGCCGAGTGCGAGGCCAAAGGAGCCGAACTCGCCGACGCCGTCATTGCGGCAGAGGCCAACCACGTCGACGAGCTCGCCAAGTACGCGAGCGGGGTCAACAACGACGACCCCACCATACTCAAGAAGCCCAACTCGGAGGGCCGCAACACCTCAGCCTTCGAGGAAACGACGCATACCCACACCGTCGAGCTGGTCCCTGGCGACTCCAGCCAGACGGTGACGATCGTAACAGGCATGAGCCCAACATAGGAAGGCGCACTCATCGGGTTCGTCCGTGAGAACAGGGACATCTTCGCATGGAAGCCCTCTGACATGCCTGGTGTCCCTAGGGAACTCGCTGAGCAAAAACTCAACGCCGACCCCAAAGTGCGACCTGTCAAGCAGTCGCTGCGGCCCTTCAATGAAGAGCGTCGCCGAGTCATCGCTGAGGAGGTGCAGTGTCTACTCACTGCAGGCTTCATCCGGCCAATCAAATACTCCAAGTGGCTGGCAAACCCAGTCCTGGTCGAGAAGAAAAACGGGACCTGGAGGATGTGTATCGACTACACAAACTTAAACAGCGCCTGCCCGAAGGAACAATTCGTCCTCCCGCGGATCGACCAAATAATCGATTCCACCGTGGGCTCGGAGTCGCTGTGTTTCCTCGACGCCTATTCTGGGTATAACCAGATCAAAATGGCTGTTGAGGACGAAGAAAAGACGGCGTTCATCACGCCATTCGGAGCCTTCTGCTACACCGCCATGACCTTCGGCCTCAAGAACGCCGGCGCAACCTACCAGCGGTGCATGCATGAGTGCCTTGCGAGCCAAATTGGCCGAAATATACACGTCTACATTGACGACGTGGTAGTGAAGTCCGCTCGCCAGAGCGACCTACTCGCTGACCTGGCGGAAACATTCGCCAACCTGCGGAAATACAAGATAAAGCTAAACCCAGGCAAATGCACCTTCGGTGTACCAGCAGGGCAACTACTGGGATACGTCGTCTCCAAGCACAGGATCGAGGCGAACCCCACCAAGATCGACACGATCGCTCAACTCGGCAAACCCGAGTGCCTGCGCGATGTCTAGAAGCTGTCCGGGCGAATCGCGGCTCTTAGTCGCTTCATCCCCCGATTGGGCGAAAAGGCGATGCCCCTATACCGCCTGATGCGCAAGAACCCCACCTTCCAGTGGAATAAGGAGGAGGACGACGCGCTCCACGACCTCAAGAAGGTGCTACTCGCAGCACCGCTACTCGCCGCCCCCGTCGACAAGGAACCCATGCTGGTCTACGTCGCGGCTTCCGAGCGCGTCGTCAGCGCCGTCATGGTCGTCGAGCGACCAGAGGAAGGAAAGGAGCGCCCAGTGCAGTGACCAGTGTACTATATCAGCGAGGTCCTCACCGAGTCGCGCTAGCGATACCCGCAATACTAGAAACTGCTATACGCGGTCTTCAGAGCACAGCGGCGACTGCCGCACTACTTCCACGAGCACCCGATCACGGTAGTCTCCTCAACACCGTTGTAGGACATAATCCGCAACCGTGAGGCGATCGGGCGAGTCGCCAAGTGGGCCATCGAAATCGGCGTCCACAACATCAAGTATGAGCCGCACAAAGCGATCAAGTCGCAGGCTCTCACGGACTTCATCGCCGACTGGGAAGAGGCCTAGCAGCCAGAAAAGCTGCCGTACCTCCACTATTGGAGTCTGCACTTCGACGGCTCCAAGAACGCAGACGGCACAGGAGCAGGGATCGTGCTGACTTCCCCGAAGGGTGACAAGGTCCGCTATGTCCTCTGCCTCGACTTCACCCCCTGCACCAACAACATGGCCGAGTATGAGGCACTACTCCACGGCATGCGAGCCACCAAGGAGATGTATGTAAACCGCCTATGCTGCAACGGAGACTCCGACCTCGTCGCTGGGCAAGTCGCCAGCACCTGCGACACCGTATCCCCCACCATGGTGGCATACCGCCAAGCAGTGGACAAGCTGGGCAGACACTTCGCAGGCTAGTCCGTCGAGTGGATCGACAGGCAGAAAAACGAGGAGGCCGATGCACTCTCTCGTATCGGCTCGCTCGACTCGCACCACCCGCCAGCGTCTTCCTCGACACCATCACCAAGCCTTCCGTCTCTCCCCCAAGGGAGATCGACATCGGAGTCCCGCTGCAACCAGAGGGAGCCCTAGTCGCAGTCATCGCCGAGCCAGAAGACTGGACTATGCCGTACATCGCCTACCTGGAGGGAGGCACCTTGCCGGCAGACGAAACAGACGCCCAGATGATAGTACGCCGCTACAAATCCTTTGTCATCATCGACGGCGAGCTCCACAAGCACAGCGTGACCGGCGTGTTCCAACTCTGCGTCCAACCCGCTGAAGGCCGAAAAATCCTCCACGACATCCACTCCGGCGATTGCGGCCACCACGCCGGCGCCCGCTCTCTGGTTGCAAAGGCTATGCGACACGGTTTCTACTGGCCCACTGCACACGCAGATGCTGTCGACATTGTCCAGCGGTGCGCCGGGTGCTAGAAGTACGCCAACCAGACCCACGTGCCGAGCTCGGCGCTCAAGACAATCCCCATCACCTGGCCGTTCGCCGTGTGGGGTATGGACATGGTAGGTCCTTTAAAAAAGGCCCCCTCCGGTTTCACTCACCTCCTGGTCGCGGTCGACAAATTCACAAAGTGGGTGGAGGCCAAGCCAGTCCGGAAATGCGACGGGAAGACCGCCACCAAGTTCCTACGCGAGCTCATATATCGCTACGGGTTCCCAAACAGCATCATCACGGACAACGACACCAACTTCGCCAAAGGAGCCATGGCCAAGTTCTGCGAAGAACATCGCATCCGACTCGACCTTGCCTCAGTCGCCCACCAGGAGTCCAGCGGCGAGGCGGAACGGGCCAACCAGAGCATCCTCCATGGCCTGAAGCAACGGCTCCAAGTACCACTCGAGCGCACCACCGGGTGCTGGGTCGAGGAGCTACCCTCTGTCATGTGGGGCATCCGCACCTCTGTCAATAGGTCGACAGGGTTCACCCCTTCTTCATGGTGTATGGTGCCGAGGCAGTCATGCCCACCGACCTAGAGCATGACTCGCCAAGGGTTGTCAACTACACGGAGGCTGCAAACGAACTCGCACGCCAGGACGGAGTCGATCAACTCGACGAGGCACGCGACCTAGCTCGCTCTCGCACTGCCATCTACCAGCAAGGACTCCGCCGCTACCATAGCCGGCGAGTGAGGACTCGCACTTTCCAGGAAGGCGACCTGGTGCTACGCCTCATCCAGGACAAGAAGGGCATGCACAAGCTCTCCCCCCCGTGGGAGGGACCATTCGCCATCGGGCGAGTACTCGGCAACGACACCTACTACCTCACTGACGTCCGCGGAGACGGGAAACTCGACGTCAAGCGACCATGGAATGTAAACCTCCTACGGAAGTTCTACTCCTAGAACTCCATACATGTACCCTCCACTAGCTATGAAATAAAACATGTTGGTAACCTCAAATTGCGTCTACTCTCCGTGTCTTGTGCCACTCGCACTCGTAATAACAGCGTCAAGCTAACTGTAGAAGTCAACCTCTGGTACAGCGACCGGCACGGCCAAGTAGTGTGTTACGAGGGCACTGGGTTACCCCAGGACTCGTAGCGTCCACGAAAAACGCCTACCCGGAGCCCCATTGAAGTTGCCTAGCTTGACTGGCTTAACAAGCCAAGACAACTGCCTTCGCTCCTCACAGCGGCCATGATCCTCCGCATCCTCGACACAGCGACTTGAACGGCCAAGTACCACGCTCGGGGACTGACGACCAGTTAAGCACGAGCGACTAGGTAAAAACTCCAAGTATGAGAGCATGCCCAGGACTCGCCATGCGACTGACCCTACGGGTCAGGCAGGAGTGATGCGCTCACTCTAACACGCTTAGTCCTCACCCACCCTAGAGCCGCGACTAGAACCACCAAGTACCACGCTCGGCGACTCGGCCACCCGACCTCGTTCGTGCAAGGGAAAACGGTCAAGTAAAGAGCACTCATGGGAGTCGCCCTACGACTGGCTTCCCAAGCTCAGGCGAGTCGACCTCAATAACAAAACAACTGACAGCACGTTCAAAACCACAAACACATAACAAACGAGGTAAACCCCATAAAAAGGGCGGACGCGCTCGGGGACTCGTCCAATCATCAATCAAATTCGCAAGAGAATTCACAAAATAACGCGAAATTCCATTACAGCAGAACAAAGTTGTTCCAAAATACAAGTTGAGCCCAATGGCCAAATTGCTACTAACGCCCCAGGGCACAATGTTTCTATTCTGTAGGCTTCGACGTCGACTCACCGCCACCCCTGCGGTTGCGAATGAAGGGTGTGTACGGGTTCGACGGGTACGTTGTCAACTCACCGCCATCGCCGCACGGAACGGCAGCTCGACCTTGAAGTCCCAATGCGCCGGCTCGGGATCGTTGGGCGCGATAGTCGTCTCCTGATAAGGGAGGAGGTCGCCCATCGCCCAGACGCGATCGGAGTATACCGCGGCCCGATCCGTCAGCTTCAGCACCTCGGCGATCTCCACCGAGCCCGTCGACGAGGGGTAACCACTCGTCACGTCGTCAAGGTCGAAGTCCTCCGGAAAGTGGGCAAGCCCAAGGCTAAGCGTCGTTGCCGCCCCGCGCCGGAATGCCGACCACGTCATAAACTCGACGACTGATGGCGCCTTCTCCAGATACCGCCATACTTCGACGAGGTCACTGGGAATCACTTCCGTAGGCGATATCTCCTGAAGATACGCCCGAATGCATGCCGCGGACAACATGGCCGAGTCGACCAGAGTGGTCACACATCGCTGTTGCACGATCGCGCCTCCTCCGAGCTGTCGATAATCCGACCTGTTGGCAGAGGGCGGCAGTGAGTACAACAAAGATTACATAATGCATCTACTATAGGCAGAGGCAGGAAATTTACCAATTAAAGGACGGCAGAGGCCCGTGATGAAGCTTTGAAGCAAGGAGAAGTCGTTCTGCAGCCCAATAACGAGGGCGTCAGAGACCTTTCGCTCTTCAGAGGCAGCCGTAATAGCAGCTTTTGCTCGTCCATCCGCCGTGCTCGCCTCCGCTTTCGTTTCCTTGAGCTCACGCTCCAGATCAGCGATCTGTTTCTTAGCCGTATTCAACGTGATCGAGCCGCCAGTTCACTTCGCTGACAAGGCCTGGCGGACCTCCTCTGCCTTGGCAGCGATCGCCTGGAGTCCCTTGTTCGTCTCTTGGACGGCAACAAGTTCCTTCTCCGTGCGACACTTCGCAGCAAGCCGATCGGCTGACTCACGCTGCAAGCCCTGTGCACAAATCAAACAGTTAACAACAATGGAATCCTAAGTGCCCACCCGCTGAAATTCAGCGACTAGACACTCGGGGACTGGAGATCAAAAATCCTAACTGCCCAACCGCTGAAATTCAGCGACTAGGCACTCGGGGACTGGGTGCTATAAATAAAAACAAACACCAAAAGCATCTGACCACTGAAATTCAGTGGCCCGATCCTCGGGGACTGGACATACCTGGATGGCTGCGCCCAGCATGCCATGGAGCTGTAGCACGTCCACAGATGCGAGAAGAGCTGGTGTGTGTCCGCGACGCTGCTCGACCTCCGTTTCGGTGACCCCAGGCGTGCGGCTCGATGGCGTTATACCACTCGCTGTAGCCACTTTGGCCATAAAGCGGGGGAAGGTCGCGACGGATGCTCCAGCGCCACTAGGAGCCGGCTCGGCCATTCCAGGCGAGGAAACATCCTCCTTGGTCTTCACGGCCACCTTCTTCGCAGTCGGAGGATCACTCGGAGCAACCGTCATGTCGTCATAGACCGTGACGACGTCGTCGCCCTTGGCCTTCTTAGCACAGTCTGCGGGGGCAGCGACCTCATCAGCTTTCCTCTTCCGAGAGGGGTCCTCTTCGGCGACGACTGGTGGCACCTTGGCCAGGGAAGGGTGGCCGATTTTCTTAACTCTAGTCCTGTGAAACAACAATATGAGCAAAATTGTCCGAGTACAATGAAAGACAAGCAGACGGATAAAACTTACTTGGCGACTGGTATGAACCGCAGTCCCGTGTGGATACTGGCCGGCTTCTCTAGTTTGGGGCCCAGTTTCCGACTGAGGCCCATCTCCAAACCATCATGTGCCCAAGACACGGAAGGCCTCTTCGACGACGAGGCCGCGACAGGAGCCTCCGAGACGACGTCGGCAGGAGTTCTCCTGGGAGGTGAAGCTGCTGGGGAGCCCTCAACCCGTAAACCGCGAATAGGGGTGGAAGCGAGGCCAGAGGTACCTCATCTAGGGCGGCAGCGGCATCCGGTGCTGCTGACGTCTGCGGCGCTTCATCCTTGGCCAAGCTGGTGGCGTCGGAACTACTCGCCGAATGAGGCAGAGATGCCTGTTTCGCCGGCTTCGTCTTTCTCTTTGGTGGAGCCTTCACTTCCTTCTTCTTCTTCTTCTTCTTTTTTGATGGTGTAGCCTCACGATGCGAGGTGTGTTCGGGAAGTTCGTCGTCGTCGTTTTCATGATGTTCGAGGCTTCTACTCGCCTCGAGCTCGCGCTGATGTTGCCCGCGAGTTTTGCGAACCATCGGGGCGGCGTCTTCCCTGGGCTCATCATCATCGTCGTCATCATCACTCGCGTCGCTCCCGACGCCGCCCTTGGCAAGAGGCGACTCGCCCCCATCCTGGACGGTCGAGCTAGAGTTCTCGTCGTCCGCGGGTGGGAGCCACCCTTCCACCACTTGGAATAACTACAGCAGGAACGAGACAATATCAATGTAACCGCGATAGCATCAACTGCGACTGTGAATGGTAGTGAAAACAGCGACTTACCGTCGGAGCTGGATTCTTCGCGGTGTAGGGGGCGACGCCAGCCTTCGCGTCCAGGTATGCAGCCTGGGTGATCTTCTTCGGCGCCAGGACGTAGTCTTCGAGTTTCCACTCGGCGAGGCAGGATTTCGTCGAGTCCTCCCAACTCGTGTACTCGTACATGTAATGGTCGCAGCGGGCCAGGGGAATGAGTCGCCGCCCGAGCCAGCAGTTGTACAAGTTGATGGTTTGAAGGCCCTTCTTCTTCCGGCCGCGGATGGTTTGAAGCATCTCGTCCACGACCATCCGCTGGTCTAGTGGGAGCTTGCCGACCTGGAGTCGGCGCGGTTCGGGCCAGTCGGCAGAGTACCTTGGGATCGCTACCTCGCCGTCTGGAGTCGCCTCGGTGACGTAGAACCAGGACTTCTTCCAATCGCTTGCCGCCTTGGCAGGCAGCATCAGGTCGAAGAAGGAGGCCTTCGACTTCAACTGAAACGTCAGGCCACCCACAGCCAACATTGGGCCGCCTGCTTCTTCACGACTGATCCTCCCGTGGAACAGATCTTGCCACAGGGGGAAGTAGGGCCTGCAGCCCAGGTAGCACTCGCAGAACGCCACGAAAATGGCGAGCTGCTCGATGTTGTGTGGCCCCAGGTCCGACGGCTGGATCCCGTAGAAGGCGCAGAAGCGCCGGAAGAAGAGAGATGTGGGAAACCCCAACCCCTGCTCCAGGTGGCTGGTGAAGCAAATAAATTCCCCCTCGCGCGGGTGCGGAGTCACCTCTCCAGCCGCGGGGATGCGCCACCTGCCAGCGCGCAGGATCCCGGCCTCCTCGAAGGATGCCAGTAGCGCCCTGGTGCACTTGGACCTGCCCCATGGTTTGGTGGAGGGGGCCATTGGATGAAAGGTTCGCGGAGGTCGAAGGATTCTGGATCGATTGGATCACGATGCGGAGGAAAACAGAGATGGGCGAAATCGGAGGAAAGACGAAGGAGTGTTTTCCCGATCGCCTGCCATTTCCCTAATATAGTGGTTGCTACCCGCCAATTTCGGGAGCCGTTACTGCGCGGTGATTATGCCGAAGTTACCGTTGGATTATCCCAACGGCTAGTTTTGACCTCATCTGATGGTTCAACTTCATCCATTCGACTCGCCGACCCGATCACTACAACAGTGACTGAACATTCGCCGACCCGTTCGCCGAGCTGCGACCCAACAGAATAACTGGTTTTTCCTTTATTCAGGATTATCCCAGCGACTGGAAGCTGAAGGCCTAGGAGAGTAGATAGGCCCAGTCGGATTAGGTTAAACGATTGCCGAAACCTTAACTGATTCGGTTGAGATTTGTAAACCCTAGGAGGGTGAGTCTATATAAACCTCCTTAGAGGGCGTGTAGAAGATACGTTCCATCATCCACCCAAGCGACTCGCCGCCTAGCCGCCGAGTTCACCCCATTGTATTCTCATCATAATACAATCTAGCAGGAGTAGGTCTTTACCCTCCGGGGGGCCGAGCCTGGGTAAAACCCTGTGTCTCCGCCCTCATCTCGCACCGCAGATGGCTGGCCGCCCTTGCCCCAAGTTCTACTACTCGCTGCCGATTGCAGCATCTGCCGTGGTCCTTCCCATGATAGTTATGGGTAGCTTAGTGGGGTGCCCCCCATGTAATTGTTGTGGATCTGGTAAAGTGTAGTGTCCTAAGCCCTGCTGACATACCGACAGGTGTATGTTAATTGATCTGGCAAAAATGGTTGAAGTGTGTGTGGAAACTTTGGTGCACCCCTGCAGGGTTAAATCTTTTCAAAAATCTATGCCGCGGTTATTTACGACTTGGCGCACAGTTTCTCGATCATAGACAACTATAACTAAAGTTTACTTCTATAATTTGAATTGTATATGATATGACTAGTAAGTTGGATAACCACCATGGAAAGAATGAATAAAAATGCTAGCCGTGTGAGTTTTCTCTGCAGGACTTCCTCATTTGGTCTCGAGGGGGAAATAATAGGATGGGTATGATTGGTGGTAGTATCAGGATGGTTCCGAATAGGTCTTTCTTATCCCTCACTGATAGCCGGCAGTTCTATTGAGTATCTATAGGTTGTTTAGTGCATGTTGCATTGCTTCTTCAGTCCACCATAACTATGTAGTCGACAGCCACCGAATTCTATGTCTCGCCATGTACTGGCCTCAATACTGACCGCTATTTTTTTTCTTTGCCCTTTATAGGCACCTTGTGGCACCCCGTATTTACTGTCCGAGAATACCCGTTATGCATACAATTCACGTTCCCAAGATCAGTGCGACGTGAGCATAACCGACCAGTACATTACATCATCCAGAAAGTAACGAGTACAAAACTTACCAAGTGGCCATTATGGCAATTACAACACAAGTAGCGGAAGTCTTCAAGTGCAGAGCCCATGTCATGCCTTAGCCTATAGGCAACTGACTGGGAAGACGACCTATCTCACATAGACGTCAGCACCTTCGTCTCTTCTTAACATCTGCAATCTGGCCAAGTAAATAGAAAGGGACAATGCCGGTGAGTACTCTGAATGTACTCGCAAACCACCAAGACAAGGTAACAAGATAATGCATATTGGGCTGTGGCGAGATAGCTCTACACTATAGTTGTTTCTGAATAGCTTAACCTTGGCATCTCTATATCTTTGTTGAAAAGGAGCTTTTGGAAAATGTGCCTCCTTTTAGAAAATCCGGATATCCCCGTATCCTTGTTAAAAACTTTGAAAATCAGTTTTATAGTAAAACCCCTTTTTAAAACATGTTCGACCATCTCTGGTCAAAACCAAACTCATTATTATATTTCCTCGTGACCAAGTCACATCCTTTTTATGCATCTCATAAATATCCCAAGGGTACTCCTAGCAATCACCTTTCCCAACCATCCTTGATCGTGGACATGGCTATTCGAATAGATTAGACTCTGCAGAGTTTGTGCACTTTATCCATAAGAATCAAACCTAACTTTTCATTTGTCCATCGAGATACAACCACGGCCCGCTACACACGGTAGACGGGGGTTCGAATAATCAAACCTAACTTTTCATTTGTCCATCCCTAACAACAATGGCTTTTCCTTTTGGGTTGTTCTCTCCAGCATGAGTATGTGGCACGACGGCCATAGTCCTCCCTTCCTTCAATTCCTTCCGTACATAATCCTATTCCCTAAACCATAGTTTGGCATATAGTAATTTGACTCCACTTCCTTCCGTACATACAATAAGTCATATCGTGTGTGAGAGACCCAATTGTTGCACCGGTACCTTGTCCAAGATAGTGCGGATTTTAGGGGATTTCTCCCCTTTAGCGAGTATGAGCAGCCCCGGCTAAAGACCACAAACTATGAGTTAAGCCCCAGCGACTGGGGTAGTGTGGTTACACGGATAAATTGTTCCAGTAAAGGCATAGAACATCCCTTTATTTTTCTCTTGCTCAACCTTCTCTTTATCCTCCTCATATCATCTTTAGTAAAACCTCCACTAGAAAATGATGCCTCTTTCCAAGGGTTTTATTTTGAAAACTTCGTAGTAGGGTAAAACCCAAAATAGATTTATCATTGAAAATCCATAGTTTCCAAGAGGGAAGATGTTAAGCATCTTAGCCTCGATCTAAAGGGTAAAAAGTCGGTGTCAACGAGGTTAAGTGTCTAATGGACACTCCATCATAACTCGGTGGAGCCAAGTTACTAGCGCCTTTTATTTGAAACAAACCATGCATTTAATCATGAAATTCATAAAAGAGATATAAAACAATTGATAAAAGGAGTAGGTTAATATAGGAGTTCAGGAATGGTGGCTTTCCTGTGACCTGCGAGATGTCCCGTGACTTCTTTAGAATACCATAAAACCAATAATAACAATAATAAGAATAACCCAATGCTTCCTTCTTCTCGGCGTCTCACAATTCGCAACTATCGCCGTTATCGAGCATACATGCACATAAACAACACACAATCAATACAAGGCAGACAAGCATCAATACATACAGTAAGCAATCATACAACACTTTATATAAAAAATAGGGTGCTGGATGATTAGTTTGATAAGATTAGTAAAACACTTGGAATCATAGGAAGATGATCCTTTTTGGATTTATAGTCTTGATACTACATAAGAGAGGGGGTTTTGACCAAGGGCTTGCTCTGTATGATACCACTGTGTCCTTCTTCCTCGTAGTATCCTTCATAGTCTGGCCATGGGAATAGCCAGGGACAAAGCCATGAGTACTTCGAAGTACTCGCAAACTTTCACTAAAGCAGTAAGGCCATTCTATGGGATTCTTAAGCTCTAAGTTTGTTTGCCATAAGAGAATTTTATTTTAACCAGTGTCTAGTAGTAAAAGTCTGACTTTAGTTGTCTGGGTTTCTTAGACGGCAACCTAACTTCTTTTCCACAACTTGTGGGGTCAATTCAAGGTCATCTTTCAAGTCATGGGTCATTTGGAAAACATCTGCCAACGGAACAGTATGGCCATCCAACTGTCCATAACCGCGGACGCGGCTATTCGAATAGTTTGACACACTACAAAGGTGGTACACTTTCACCACGACATTCGATACATCCTTCAGGAATAGTCGTGAATCATCATACTTAGTATGCGGATAATCAATCTTAACCTTTCAATTACACAACCTAGTATAAGCACCTCCCCTATAGTTTAGCCTCCCAACCATGACCATCTGTCATCTTGGGCACTGCATAGGTGGACAGTCACACTCACAAGGTAGCCTCAGCTCACCTGGTAACGCGAGGGAACCCATACTAAGACATATAAACTTCCAGTCAAGCCCTACCCAAATTCGGCTATTGTGGTTGTACGGTAAATGTTGGAATGGTATCGCATCCGAACCCAACTATCAGTTTTTATCAAATCAAGTCACATCCTTTCATTCACCATCATCTTCAAAGTCATTGTGTCCATAACACATGTCAAAGCATTTCAGTAGAATGACTCATCATTTCAAGGTTTTCATAATCATTTGTTCCCAACTAGCGATCAAGTTTAATTTAGCACTAGCATCTATCAGAGTGGGGATGTCACTAGTTGTAGGGTACTTAGCTGGTGTATCTTTTCTCAACAAGTTCCAAGCTCTTGGGGCAACTTCCTCAATAACCACTAATCATCCAATTAATTAGCTATGGAACAACTTTGCGAAAGATAAAGCTTGCAAATAAAACTGGGATTTGGTACAGTAAAAATGGTATCACAATGGCTTGCAAGGTTTAGCTTAGCTTGCTAGCTTAGATAGAAGAGCTTGCCTTGGTTGGACAAGTGGTCGAAGTTCTCTTCCTCGTCTTTGTAGAATTCCTCCTCGTCGTATCCCAAATTGGTACTAGCATCTATAAATAAACACGAGGTACATAATCACCAAAAAATACTTATCTACTTCTATTTATCACACAAGGGTCACACTAGATGATCTAGCATCATCTCTATCATTACAAGAAAAGGGTGATAAGATTTTATTTATCTTATTTTTAGGAAAGTGATTTCTACTCATTGAAAAGTTGCTTAGGATTTAATATTCTCCAAATTAAGAATATGGGATCATATTGACACATGTCATCACCACATACTCTAATACCTGGGAATGTGATTTAAATTGGTTGCCCTAATTTATAAAGTTTAACACTATTATTTAATATTATGTAAGTGGCTAAAAATGACTAGAAGTCATTCTTTTAGTTTTCGTCCAGGACTACTGTATGTAACTATGTATATTTTTACATATTCAGAAGGGTCTTTTTAAATGCGATTTTTGAGAGTTGGAATCAACTCCAAATCACTTATGGTTGATTTTAGAAAAATGTTTGAAGTTGTAAAAGCTAATGGTTTGTTATTTTTACTGAGGGTGATCCATAGTTTCAAATAGTTTGAATCCAACAGAATTGATTAGAGATTTTCCTCTACTTTCAAAGAAAATTGGATTCATTCAATTTGGTGTAGTGAATCTCTCGGAATTGATTTTTAAAGTTCACTACTGAGAAGGTCTTTGAATAGAAAGAAAAACATTAGATTTTAATTACTGGGCTGGCTGGAAGCGTTCGGCTAGCCCGGCCTGACAGCAATGAGCTCACTCAGGCTGGTCCCACACGTGAGCGGGTCATCTAACATGAAGCGGTAACGATCAGTATTATCCCTACGATTACTACAGGATCTAGGGTCTAGGTTCATCATCTATGTCGCGGCGCTCTAGCGAGATTCTGAGCTAGCGGCACGGCGGGGGTGGTTGTGGGCTTACCAGGACTCTAGCTAGGGTCGGCAGTGCGGGCGAACGAGTTTGTCGACGGCAACGAATCGAATGGCGGTCACGGCAGCTCCTGGGGTGGCTCCAATCGACGACACCTTTCCCTCGCTCCAGCTAAGGACTCCGATCAAATTTCTGTGACAGGTTGCTCGCCTTGCTCCGGGAACAAGTGGGGGGTGTTTCTAAGTGAGAGAGAAGTAGAATGGTGTGAAGATTGAGGCTGGGGGTGGTTTCTATTTATAACCTCGAGGGTGAGGCAGTGCGGCATGGTCAGGGCTCGTCGACGACGTTGCTACAGGTCGAGCTAGGCATGGAGAAGGGCATGGGTCGACGTGGTTGGGTGTGGCGATCGTCATGCGAGTGGTTGCTTGACAAGGGGCGGTCTCAGTCGGTCGGGCGACATTGGCGCTCTGTACGGGTACAGCGGTGTTCATCAGCGAGTACGGTGGTTAAGGGGTCACGCGGTGGCCAATGGGCATGTTTGGGCGGTGGTTGGTGACGTTGCGGTTGCGAGTACGGGCGGAGAGGTTGAGTCACGGCGTGTCTGCGCGAGGTGGCTTCTGCGCTCCGTCGTGCTCTCGGCATGTTCGTGTCTTAAATGGGCACGGCCGTTATGGGGTCTCCGCGTCTTGCTGTTGGTCGAGGGGTGGTCAGAGAGGGGCGGTGAGGTCACGGCTACTAGCTAGACATCGCGAGCGAGTGAGGCGCGGCCTGTGGCGTGCTATCCGTGTCTGAGTGACATGGTGAGCTCGGGTACCAATGGCATTGATCAAGGAAGTGAAGATGAATGGATCAATTGCACGGCTAGGTACTGATGGTGATCGTGGGTGAGCTAGAGTAAAGATTTTGAGTACAAAGGATGAGAAATTGATTGATCACAAACAGTAGATAGTTGGTAGCTGTACTATGATCACCAAGTGTTCGATCAAATGGAACATAATCAAACATGGCATTGCAAGCATTCATACACAAGCATAAAGATTTGAATTTAATTAATTAAAGATTTTTTAACCCTAATCTTGATTATTTGGGGAATAATCTTCATTAATAGTTTTGGGGTGATACAATCGAGGACCAGCGTGGCATGGTGTGGAAGCTGCGGACGAGGGTCGGAGGAGCTTCGACGGTGGGGCTAGGGCGACGACAACTGGTGCAAGGGGGCGAGAGGGGCGAGGGGAGATTCATCCAGGAGCTCCTCGCGGCGTCGGACTCTGGACGTGGCGGCGGATAGAATGGCGGCTTCGGAAATGGCGACGGGTGGATGACGCTGGCATACTGCAACGGCGTGGAGACATTGAAGCGGCGGTTGGGGACGGGGCAGGTGTTCCGGAGCCGGTGGCTTCTGCACGCCGTCTCGCCCCAGCAGTTCATTGTGGGTCGCCAACGCAGTCCACGCCGCCAAGGTAACATAAAACGAGACATTTATTTATTGGAAGAATAACTTGAAGCCTTATTTCCGAGGATTATTTACCTTGATAAGTCGCTAAATAGAGCGTTGCATTTTAGTTAATAGTCGTATGGAGAAGCCAGCCAACTAGCTGTGGTGATGATTTGACGGGTGATTTGGTTCTTCTTTATTTGCGACCTACTTAAAAGAGACGTACCTAGATACTGCTTGGATGATTAGAATGGGGTAGTACACTAGTCAAATGCAGCAACAAGTTGGATTAGTCTAGGTAGGAGGTTGGTCTCGAAGCTGGCTGGCATGCTGGCTGGATGGATTGAACTTGAAGAGGATGGTTATTCCATCTCATACCAGAATTCCGTGATAAAAGATGGACAACTTGCTGAGTTTTTAGTTAGCCCCAATATCTTGTATGGTTATTCCATCTCATACCATAAGAGGATGGTTATCCAGTTTTTATTTAACCCCAATAGCCTTGTATGAACCACACAGACCTTTTAACAAAATAAATTGATTATCATAGTATAGCTCGTAGATGGTTGATATGAATAAAATGCCAAGTCAAAGTAAAATAGCCACATACATATTCTGAAACACAATCAGAGATTATTTGGAAACAAACACATACTGCTACAAGCACATACACATCATCCTGCTACAAGCACACATAAAAGTACTACCACAGCTCTAGTAGCTGTATTTTATTCATAGAACAAACTGAACTTCGATCTTCTTCTATTTGCTGCTTCCTTGACGAAAATCCGCCTTCTTCTTCAGCTTCACGATCCGATCTTTGCAACACTGAACGCCTTTGTTAATCAATAAGAATGCAGTAGCTTATTTGATCTCAGGAAACAACCTTAATGGAACTACTTCAGGTATACGAGTTCCTCTTTTGAAAACACCTTGGCAAATGGCTTTGTGTTCCACTATTCTTAGATCATATGGCGGAACGTCACCCATCTTCTCAAGTGTCTTTCCAGCCTTCATATCCTCCTTCTCTACATTGCTTCTCCTCCTTGAGTAAAACTTGGTCTCCATAGCTGGGAATGAAATGTCGATGCAGAGTGTGTGCTGGCTTTTATTGACAAACAAGATCACCTATGGACAAGATCATGCACAGTTCAAAGATGCTCACTAGCAAATGCAACAAAAAATGGCAATTGTTCCTTTATTCCATTTTTAGGAATCTACCAGTCATATATCACTTCACCATCACTTCACCATGCATGTGCTTAATTTGGAATATATCACTTCACCATCACTTCTGCATGTTACGAATATTATGCATGTTATAGGAATATACAGGGACGGTTGCCTTGTCTATGTGTGCCATCACTGCTGCCTTGTCTATATTCTGCATGTTGTATAACATATATGCCTTGTCTATGTATGCCTTGTCTATAAGGATGGCGAAGTGGTACGTGGTATATACACAGGGGTTGAAGATCGATCTCGATCATGGTTTGGGTGTTGCTCACTGTCGTCGTCGTTATCCTCTATTCGATCATAGGGTGATAGATCTATTTGTAATGTCATGATATTTGTAATGTGATCCAATTTTTAATGTGATCCGATATGATTATTTTGATTGATGTATACTTTTCTAGTGGTGTGATTATTTTGATTGATGTATAAATAATTATTTTGATTTCTGTATACTTGTCTAGTGGTGTAATTATTGCTGTAATGATCATGGTCTAGTGGTGTGATTATTGCTGTAATGATCATGGTCTAGTGGCGCACCATTTTGTTCTTCAGTGGCGCATCTTGTCAATGGCGCATGCCAAAACGGTGCACCACTGATACTATCCGTGGCGCACGGATAGGAGGTGCGGTGCTGACGCCAGGCATATCCGTGGCATACGAGGGTGTGCGCCACGGATAAATATTATCAGTGGCGTAATATGCGTGGCGCACAGCCAATGCACCACTAACCTCTTATTCGGTGCGCCACTGATAGACCTTTTCCTACTAGTGGTAGATCGATGGAGCAGAGACGGGAGTGGCGTGATAGCTGGTTGTCGACTATCGAGGCGCAAGGATGGGAGTGCCTGTATGGGGACGAGCGTCAGGCTTTCAAGCACCGGTGTAGGAAGGCGGGGCACCATATGGTGTAGGGGCAGACCATGGCATAGGCCATGCCTGGACAAGCCCGATCCAAGGGTCGGCCGATGGACGCCAACCGGGTGTCAGAGGTGGAGCACTTGGTGGAGCCGGGGCCGGGGCCGCAGCAAGAGGAACGAGCGTCGTGCAAAACTACGACTGCCTAAGGTTTCTGCCCTAATAATTGGGACGTTGATGCTAGCCTGATGGTTGAGGTGGTGCTGTCGGTGGAGAGGGCGGCGGCGGCACAGGGGGCCGAGGAGAGGTAGTGAAGACCTAGGGATGAGAGTCCTTGTTGGTTTGGGCACGATCAGCCAATTGGAGCATAGAGAGAACCTCGGTGAAGGAGGGACGCGGGCACATCATGGGGATGAAGAAGGCCTGCTTCTCGAACTGCTCGCTGAGTCCGACAAGGAGGACGTTGATGAGCTGGCAGTCGTCGATGGGATCACCAAGTTCACGGAGTTCATTCGCGATCGCCTTGAGACGTTGATAGTATACACAGACCGGTGCATCACCCTGCACTGTGTTCTGAAGATCGGTGTGGAGGTTGTTGGCGCGAGCGTCGATGTTGTCCTAGAAGAGCTGACGAAGGGCTGCCTAGAGATCGACGGCAGTGGCACCATCACGGTGCATGAGATTGAATATTTCGGTGGAGACTCGCATGTAGATCCATTGAATAATGGAGAGATCATCCTTGACCCACTAAGGATCATGAAGCTGGGGGAGAGAGTTGTCGGCAACGTGGGATTCGAGATTGCATTGCCCAAGGTGGACAACGAAGAGGTGATGCCAATGGTAGTAATTGTGAGCAACGAGGTCTAGGGTTTGTTAAATAAAAGAGAAATTTACCAAGATAATTAACCATAATAAATGCTAGATAAAACATGAATAGAATAATAGAAATTAGACTAATCATTTGAAATAGAGAATACATATTAAGGAAGATAACCAAACGGATTGCAAGGCATAGAACTTGAGATACGATTAGAACAAGGTTGAGAAAGAGGATGTACCTCACAGCAGGAGCAGCAGCAGAGGAACCGCCAGCATTCGCGTTGGCACCATCGTCAGCCATATCGTTGAGGAAGAGGTTGCTAATGTTGGGGAAGAAGTCCTCGTTGGGGAAGACGTCGGCGCTATCGCTATCCGTGAAGGAGTCCATGATGAAGCCATTAATCGCGCCAATAGCACTCCCCAAAAACCTTATCGCCCTTCTCCTGTGCAGGACTCAAAGCAGCGGGGTATCGAAGGCCTACCGTCCTGGCTCATGGTGCACGCCGCAAGATGGGATGGGGAAGATCTAGGTAGCATAGTGTTCTGGAACTGGAGGTGCCAATGACTGTGGTATGCTGTGTCTGAAAGGAGGCGCGACCTTTCTCTCTTATAGTAACAGAGGGAAGGCAAACAGGATGCACATGAGATGAAACAAAGAGGCAGAAGCTAAAGTGAACATGCGGAAGCCAAAAATTGGATAGCCTCCACTCAGTTTGCATTCATTTCCACTTAGCTCGTATTAAAAATCCACTTGAGCAAAATGTTTCAGCTTCTGTAAAACTATTCATATACCATTCATGCGTGAAAAAATAAATCTCGGCTCGGTGAGATTCCCGCAACCCCCGCACGCACGTGACGTGACAAGGCGAGGCGAGGCGAGCCAAGGTGTGGCGAGGCAAGCGAGTAGGAGGAACGCGCGTGTATATATCTTCTCTTCTCAATCTCTTACAAGTGGTGGAAGAGCTCTCCTTATAAGCTGGTCCAACTTCCGCTCAACTAGCAATATGGGACTAAACTTTTGTTCCAGCTCTTGCCTTGCAAGAATGGGCCAAATGGGCCTCTAGGATTTCAGAAATTTATTAGCATATAATAAATGGGCTGGGCCTATTTAGGAAAAATTCCAACAATCCCCCACCATATCCTAGAGGCACGTGAAGTTTTTCTTTGGTTCCAAAATATTGTTTATATACCGGTATAGTAGTGGAGACTGTTAACTTGAACTTCCACCTAGAGCTTTATGTTATACTGGTATGCAACTTGTACAGTGGACTATGCCTTAACTACAAGTTTGCTGCAAACCTAGCTTCACACAAAGTCTTGACCGATACTAGGCTACCATGGGACTTTCCCGAGGGTAGATCTTATGCGTCATACTCCATGGCATTTCATGATTTTATTTGAGAGCACCCTACTCTCATAGACTGCGACGTTTTAACAGTCATACTCATATAGGTGTGTTCTTCAAAAGATGTTCTGCAGGACAACATCTCTGCTTAAGATAAGCCACTTAGAACACATTAATATAATAAATCAACCTGGCATGCAGAATAGGAAAGTATTGCATCTTTTATGGAATGGTGTTTATTAAAGTATGGATATTTTCCTCTTAGCTAACCAACAACTTGTCTCAAAATTCTAATTTCTGGAATCTCCAATCACATAGAGTGGTTTACCACTGTAGAAAACTCATATTGTGGGTCTCATACCCATCTCCTTCGATGCATTTTCTATCACGTTGCATGATAGAACCGTTGTGAAGGGGTCTACCACGTTTTTAGATGTTTGGATATAATCCAATGCAATAACTCCAGAATTTCTCATTTTCCTGACAGATTTTAGTCTCCTCTTCACATGTCTTGATGACTTCATATTATCCTTAGAACTCTTTACTTTCAAAATCATAGTTTTATTATCGCAGTTCATAAGGATTGCGGGTATTGGGTTTTTAACCACATGTAAGTTAATCAAGAGTTCATGAAGCCACTCTGCTTCAACAGTGTCTATGTCTAATGCTATGAGTTCTGCTTCCATAGTTGGCCTCGTTAAGATGGTCTGCTTGCAAGACTTCCAACAAACAGCGCCACCAACAAGTGTGAATACATATCCACTCGTGGCCTTTACCTCGTCAGCATTAGATATCCAATTGGAATCACTATAACCCTCTAGTACCCTTGGATACCATGTATAGTGAATGCCATAGCTCAAAGTGCCTTTTAGATAGCGCATAACTCTCTAAAGAGCATGCCAGTGATCATCTCCTAGATTTGAAACAAATCGACTGAGTTTGCTCACAGCAAAGGCGATATCAGGCCTCGTGGCACTAGTTAAATACATAAGCGGACCAATAAATTGAGAGTATCTAAGTTGGTCTCTAGCATTTCCCCGATTCTTTTGAAGTAACACACTAGGATCATATGGTGTAGGAGAATACTTACACTCACTATACGCGAAACGACCCAAGACCTTTTCCACATAGTGAGACTGAAGCAACGTAATCCCAGCATTATCATCTCTCAATAGCTTGATGTTCAGAATAACATCAGCTACTCCCAGAATCTTCATCTCAAAAGAACAAGATAAGAAATCCTTGACTTCCTTAATTGCATTAAGGTTGGTTACGGAATTCAGTATGTCATCAACATATAAAAAAATGACAAGTCCCTCACCCCCACCATGGCGATGGTACACACATTTGTCAGCTTCATTTACAACAAATCCTGCAATAGTTAAAGTTCTTTCAAACTTCTCATGCCACTGCTTAGGGGCTTATTTTAGGACATATAAAGACTTCAACAACTTGCACACATTTCCTTCTTGACCACTTACCATAAAACCATCTGGCTAATCTATGTAGATTTCCTCATCCAACTCTCCATTTCGGAAAGCTGTCTTAACGTCCATTTGATGGACAAGAAGACCATGAGAGGCAGCCAATGAAAGTAGTAATCGAATGGTGGTCAATATGGCAACATGTGAGTAAGTGTGGAAGAAGTCTTCACCTTCTTTTTGAGTATAACCTTTGGCCACAAGTCGTGCCTTGTACTTATCAATGGTACCATCATGCCTAAGCTTTTTCTTAAACACCCACTTGCATCCTACAGGTTTGCACCCATAATGGTGATCAGTGATCTCCCATGTTCCATTAGTTAAAATGGAATCCATCTCACTACAGACGACTTCCTTCCAGTAATCAGCATCACGAGATGCATATGCTTTTGAAATGGAAGTGGGAGTGTCATCGACAGGGTACTCAATGAAATCCTCACCAAAGGACTTTGTAGTCCTCTGTCTCATGCTCCTTTTAGGAATTTCATTATCCTCCTCCTTAGGACTTTCAAAGTGTTCAATTGGAATGGTAGGTTCAGAAATTGTAGCAAATTTCTGATTAGATGAACTAGGTATCTCCGAATTTGATGAGTTAGGTTTATCCTTCATAGGAAAGATATCCTCAAAGAAAGTCGCATTAGCTAACTCCATGATTGTGCCAACATGAATGTCAGGAACTTCAGATTTTACTATCAAGAATCTATAACCAATGCTCTGTAAAGCATAGCCTAGAAAACACAATCAATGGTTTTTGGTCCAAGCTTGCGCTTCTTGAGGATTGGTACAGTAACATTTGCCAAACAACCCCAAGTACGTAAGTTAGAGAGTTTTAATCTTTTTATTCTCCCATTCTTCGAATGGAGTAATTTCATTGTTCTTTGTGGGAACTCGGTTTAGGACAGACACACAGTCAATAGTGCCTCCCCCCACCATTCCTTGGAGAGACCCGATGTGTCTAACAAGGCGTTAACCAAATCTGTTAGAGTACGGTTATTTCTTTCGGCTACTCCATTTGACTGGGGTGAGTAGGAGGCGTGATCTCATGAATGTTCCGCACAAAAGGAATCGAACTTGTTAGAAAAATACTCTCCACCACGATAAGACCAAAGCCTTTTAATATTTCAATTAAGTTGATTTTATGCTTCATCTTTATAGATTTTGAAGAAACTGAAAGCCTCATCTTTTGGTTTTAGAAGATACACATGATAGTATCTCATAGATTCATTGATCAAAGTCATGAAATATTTCTTTCCACCTTTTGTCAACACACCATTCATCTCACAAAGATCAGAAAGTATGAGCTCTAGTGGTGTCAAATTTCCAACCTCTACAGTTGTATGTGACTTACGAGGTTGTTTAGCTTGCACGCAGACTTGGCACTTAGATCCCTTAACAGTTGTCAAATCAGGGATTAAATTCATTTTGGCCAGCCGCGTCATACAACCAAAATTAATATGGCAAAGACGAGAGTGCTAGACATTTGATTCAAATTTTGTGTAAATATGATTAACAACTTTATTACAAATGCCTGACAGAGATAAGCGGAACAAGCCTCCACACTCATAACCTTTACCAACAAAGGTTCCATACTTAGAGATTACAAATTTATTGGACTCGAATACAATGTTTTAGCCATCTCGACACAGAAGAGATCCGCTAATAAGATTTTTATTTATTGAGGGAACATGACACATGTTCTTCAGGCGCATGGTCTTTACCAAAGTGAACTTCAGATCGACCGTACTAACACCAAGAACAGAAGCATCCGAGTCGTTCCCATCATCATGGTTTGAGTCCCTCTGACTTGATATGAAGAAAACATGGAAATATCAAAACAGACATGTACATTAGCGCCTGTGTTAATCCACCAAACAGGAGAATGACTTAACGAAAGAATGGTAGATAGTATACCATACCCAACACCTTTCATCTCAACGTCTCTCATGACAACATTAGCAGTCTTGCTTCCCTTCCCATGCTGGCACTTTTCAAAGCGGTTGGGAAAAGCAAGAGCCCAATGATCAGGATCACCGCACACATGACAAGCACCTTTCTTATTATCAGTCTTATTCTTGAAACTGGTAGATTGTGAGACATTGTTCTTTCCATAGAACTTTACTTTTCCATCAATCTTGCCCTTGTTCTTTAACTTGTGAGGGTGGAAGTTCCTTTTCTATACCATATTTGCATTAGAAACTCCCTCAGTACCTCGAGCACGTGTGTCTTTTTCTCCCTCCTTCTCTTCCACATCAAGAGTCCCAATGAGATCCGTCACGGAAAACTCTTGTCTCTTGTGTTTCAGAGATGTAGAAAAATTCCTCCATGACTGGGGAAGCTTGGCAATAATGCCTCCGGCAACAAGCTTGTCTGGTAGCACACAAGTGATGTGCTCAAGCTCCCTGGCAAGTGAATGTATTTCATGAGCATGCTCCGCAATGGGGCGGTCATCAACCATCTTATAGTCATAGAATTGTTCCATGACATACAGTTCACTGCCAGCATCGGAGACTCCAAATTTTCTCTCGAGCACATCCCACATATCCTTTCTATTGCTAAATGACATATATGAATTAGCAATATTGTCGCCAAGAATGTTGATCAAGGCAGCCTTGAAAGTGGTATCAAATTTTTGGAATGCCTCTTCCTGAGCAGGATTAAGATCTCCCTCAGGTGTGCCATAGATGGCGTTATAGCAGCTCATGGTCTAAAACTATAGCACTCCTCTCGCACGCCATCGTTTTTAATTGACACCTTCAAACACAGGTGGCTTCATGGAAGCAATAAAGCCACTTGGGGAAAATTGCCTGAAATAAGGTTTTTGGATTGTTAAATAAAAGAGCAATTTACTAAGAGAATTAACCATAATAAACGCTAGATAAAACATGAATATAATAATAAAAATTAGGCTAATCATGTGAAAGAGCGAATATAGATTAAGGCATATAACCAAACAGATTGCAAGGCATAGAACTTGAGATACAATAAGAACAAGGTTGAGAAAGAGGATGTACATCACATCAGTAGCAGAGGAACCGCCAACATTCGCATTGGCATCGGCATCAGCCATGTCATCAGGGAAGAGGTTGCTGATCTCGGGGAAGAAGTCCTCGTTGGGAAAGACGTCGATGCTATCACTATACATGAAGGAGTCCGTGATGAAGCCAGTAGTCGCGCTAATAGCGCTCCCCAAAAACCTTATCGCCATTCTCCCGTATAGGACTCGAAGCAGCAGGGTCTCAGACACACCATACCACACTCCAGTTCTAGAACACTGCGCTACCTAGATCTTCCCTATCCCGTCTTGCGGCGTGCACCGTGAGCCGGGACAGTAGGCCTCCGAGACCCCGCTGCTTCGAGTCCTGTACTAGAGAAGGGCGATAAGGTTTTTGGAGAGTGCTATTGATGCAACTACTGGCTTCATCACAAACTCTTTCATAGATAGTGATAGCGCTGACGTCTTCCCCAACGAGGAATTCTTCCCTGAGATCAGCAACATTTTCCTCGATGACATGGCTGACAATGGTGCAACGCGAATGCTGGCGGTTCCTCTGCTGCTGCTATGATGTGCATCCTCTTTCTCAACCTTGTTCTGATTGTATCTCAAGTTCTATGCCTTGCAATCCATTTGGTTATCTGCCTTGATCTGTCTTCGCTATCTTACATGATTAGTCTAATTTTTATTATTCTATTCATGTTTTATCTAGCGTTTATTATGGTTAATTCTCTTTGTAAATTGCTCTTTTATTCAACAGGTTACGGGGATATAGGGGCTAATATCTTAGATGGTGTCGGTAAACGAGATTGCGGGAAGTATTGGTGGAGGTAAAGCTAGAGTGGAGGTAGAAGAAGATGAGGCCATGGCGGCGACCTGGGCAGCGATGATGGCGGCGCGCCGCTCGAAGTTTCCGGGCGGAGGCGACGTGTTTGGTGGGTTCGTCGTACCCTAGGATCGGAAGGCTGACACCATTAAGCATTATATTGAATAATAATCTATAACAATATTATGCCGGTTACAACGGATTATATGTCGTCGGATTGTTGACAAGTACGCCATAGGGGGTCCTAGTGGTGTTGGGAAGATGGGGTGTGAGACGTCGGATGTTCCAGGAGTGGTGAGCACAAGTTTACCCAGGTTCAGATCCGACTACGGTGATCGGATCCTACTCCTGCGAGCAACCCAGTAATATATCGGCGTAAGCCGGATGTTACAGCCGATTACAAGAGAGGTTCGCCTGTGCGAGTTAGTTGTGGTTGTCTATCGAGTTGTTGCCCTAAAGGCTCCCATAGGGCCGGTTTATATAGTCACCTAGGCCTAAGGTTATAGGGAGAGACATATCTGGCTACCTTACATAGTCGGTAACTATGCAAAGCTTGGAGTACAAGTAATACTACATGCCTAAGTCGGTAACTCTCCTGGGCCTTGTCGTAGCCGGAACTGACTCCTCCTATTCCTCTGACTGGGCCGCCCGTGAAGCAAATCTCTAACCCGTTGGTGGGCCACCCTGGTCAGTGAGTCCTGTGGGTATACCCGGAAAGTATATCCCCAACAGTAGCCCCCGGAAGTCTCCAAGATCTGAAGTCAGATAAATCGTCTAGCTTGATGGTTTCTTCGTCTTGAGAATCTTGAAGGGTTCCCGAAAACTTCTTTCATTGATGTAGGATTCCGAGTCAGTTGAGTCGGATATGTTCTGCTCTGACCTTGATTTTTCCGTTGCTTGATTTGAAACATAAGCCGGATTTTACAGCGACGTGCTGACTGACAACTTTACAGGCCAGGTTCCATCACTGACAGGATTTCCATCAGCACGACCGTTGGTGGGTCCGTTCCTTATGGAACGGAACGCCGTTTCAATGCATGCACGAAAATCGAGGGGGCGGAAGAGTCGCGAGGAAGCTAACTCCCCCTTTCCTATACGCGTGGCGATAATTGCGCGTCCCATCGCATGAATCTTAACACAGAGGTCAATAAGGGGAGAGAAAAACCTTCTTCTCAGATTCACCTCTCCATTGATTCATTCATTGCTTCCTCGTATTCCTCGAGCTCTTCGCACCAGTTACCATCTGCCCTCTGTTGAGAAAAAATCTCTCCTTCCCCCACCAGCCTATCTTCCTCCAAAAAACTATGGCGTATGCTTCGTCTCCGGGAGCGGTGGCGGGTTCATCGGTGGCGGACGAGAAGAAGATGTGGGGTTTGTGGATCCCCAACGCCATGGGCACCGCGGAGCTCCAAGTCATGGAGGACGAGGGGTTCATCGCTGTCGGCGCGTGGCGGAGCGCAGCTGGACATGTTGTCCCCGCGCTGAAATACGGAGAGAGGGTGTTGTTCAGCACTCACATAGACTGCAGTCTCAGTTCGCCACCGTCGGACTTCTTCGTCGAGGTCCTCAACTATTACGGTGTGCAACTCCACAATCTTCCTCCCAACTCTCTGCTTGAGCTTAGTGCTCACGCAGCTCTGTGCGAGGGGTTTCTTGGCATTATGCCAAGTCTCACCCTTTTCCGGTACTACTATGGCACTCGGAAGAATTCCATCAGTGCCGGTGTGCCTTATGTCACCGGCACTCTTAGCTTAGTCCTTAGGAGGAATCGGATCTATCCTAGCATTAACGCTAGTGAGTCCGTCAAATGTTGGGCCGGAACTTTCTTCTATCATAAGGATATTTCGGCTCCGGGTAAGGCAGAAGGTCTTCCGGCGTTCGCCAATGGCGCCGCTCCCCACCAAGATTCATGGGACGCGGAGGCGCCGGAGTTGTTGGATATTTTGATCCTGGCCAAGAGGCGGATCTAGTTTCTGATGAAGCATGAGGGGCTTCGTGGATCCTACTTGATCCACTGCTGGCTGGAGCGCCGAATTCAGCCTCTCCAACACCACGGAGACTGCCTCATGCACCAAATCACCGGCGAAAAAAAGGACAGCATGAAGGTCAGCCCGAACCGGCTCTCGCCGAAGGACTACATGACCCTCATGCAATATTTGGTCAAGGAAAGGGTGGAACAAAAAGTTCAGGAAGTTTCCATGAAGATGTATACATCCAGCCATCCTCTGACTCCGGTAAATATTCTACTCTGCTTTCGCATTTCGTCGTTTTCTTTGGTTCTTTCTCGGACTCTATTTTCATCGATGCTTTTCCGATTTTGTCAACTCGAGAAACTCTTCGAGTCCAAGCTAGCTCCACTATAGGGCTATGCTTCACACGATCCGGAGGCGATGGAGGATGATGAGGTGCAACAAGTTGTCGCCTCCGCCTCCAAGAAGTGTAAGGCAAAGGAAGTTGTCGCTGCTGGTAGCCAAGTGCTACCAGTAGTTAAAAAGTAAGCATCTCATCTTTAGTTTTTAGTACTCTTGTACCTTTGTTATCTTTCCAGAGCACACCTAATATATAGGAATTTCATGTTCTAGAGTTAAATCATCGTTGAAGAGCAAGATTAAGCCGGAAAGAAAGCCGGGCAAGCAGATGCATCAGCAGAAGCTTGTCATTTCTCCAGCCATGCCTCCGTCGACCCCATCCACTACTCCATCTGCGCAGGAAGCTTCTGCACCCCCTGATGCTGGCAAGGTCTCGAACGCCCTGGTCACCATTGATGACCAGGCAACTGATAAGGGTGAACCTATAAAGGTTAATGATCCCATGGTAATGACCACAGGTACCGTAGCTAAGCTGGTTAACTCTGCTGTTCCTGGCCTCCAGAGGAAGGAGAAAGAAGAGATCCTCAAACTAGCATAGTCCAGTCTCGAGAAACAAATCTTAACCCTAGAAGCAGCGAGCCAAGAGGAGGAAGACGTCAAGCTGGTTAGCCTCCTGTACCAATTTTTGGTTTGGGATGCTAAAATCGCATCTGGCGAACTTCCAGTGACGGATGTTCCGTCCCTCACCCTTACCAAGAAGGTGTTTCACAGCACCAAGCTCGGATTCAAAAAGTTGCACCTGGAACACATTGTAAGTTTTTGATTCTTATTTGCATTTATTGTCATATCCTCTAGCCCCCAAGCATAAAGTCGGATAAACATCATTGGATCCGGGTTGATGCTTTTAGGTTGCAAAAGAACGATGTAGTGTAGCCCCCAAGGCTCGTGCTGTAATTTTCCTTAGTTAAATTTGCAGCACGAGTCTTAGTAGCCGTTTGACGCTATTCCGTCTCTAAACTTACAAAAAATTGCATCTTCCAACCAGGAATTTCTCAAGAATATTTCCAACGAGCGCAAAGAAATCAAAGCTTTGCGCTTTGAAAATTCAAAGTTAAAAGTTGAAAAAGATGAAGAAGAAGGTAAACTTTTCCGGCAGTTAAATGTTTTTGTCATAGTCGGATGTGCTTTATCCGACTGATATTTTTGTCTTTGCAGAATTGTTGTGCCAATCCAGCAAGATGGTGGAGCAGGCCAAAAACTTCAAAGTCTTGGAGGCAGAGAATACTAAACTCCGGGCAAAGCTTGAGACCCTAACTGTGAGGTCGGAGAAATCCGTAGCTGCAGTTTTGGAATCAAGCAACCACGACACCGTGAGGCTCAAGAAGCTCCTAGCCCTCCGAGATAAACAACTTGCTGATCTCAAGAAGGAGTTTGATATTCAGAAGGATCTTGCCCAGGCCTCAGCAAGTGAACTAGATAGCCTCCGCAAGGAGCATGCTGAATGGAATCACTCTTTGCTTGGTAAGATTTTTGAATTTGTTCTTTGTATTGTTCATTTTACGACTTTTGTTTTAGTCGGAATTTTGACTTTTGGTTCTTTCTGACTCTTCCACTTCCGAACCTCGCCTCGATCATATTAAGCTTGTCGGAGATGTCTTGTTCGACTTCCGCCAAACTCTAGAAGAGGCTGGCGAAGCCGTCAAGCTTTCCGTTTTGCACAAACTATCAGTGCACAAGGTGAAGGACAAAGTGAAGGAGATTCTGAAGTTGATTGAGGACTGGAAGATCTCCTACGCTCAGACTTCTGCGCAAACAACCCTGACCATGGTGATGAGCCACCATAGCAAGATGGAAATCTAGCACGTCACCAAGGGCATTGCCGAGGAGGATGATGAGGCTAACCAGCAAGATATCAAGGCCATCCAAGAATCTTGTGCAAGTTACGCTTGTCGGGTGGCGGAGATGACCAACTAGACAACGCCATTCTTCGAATCTGTCGCCGTGCCTCCTTCGCCTCAAGAGCCAGAAATCAGCAACGCTTCCGAGTCTAAGATCGAGGGCGACACTGCTGATGACTCTAGTGTTCCACCTGCTTCATCACCACCGCCTGCAACATAAACATTTTTCTATGCATTATCTGAAACTTATGGCAATGTAATGATGGCTACAATATTTATTTTCTGCTGGTCTATAAAAATTGATGCTTTTACTATCTTAGCACTTTTGTTTATACATTTTCATGCTTTGTGCTTGAAATTTTTGAAGCACTGCTGTTTGGTTTATGTCTATACTTATCGGTTTATCTGGCTCTCTGCCTCGTCCCTTTCATGGGTCGGCCAACCTTTAGCACGGAAACTTTACCGAGAAACGGAGCGCAATTGCTAAACCAGTTTAAACTCGGAAACAAAGCCGGCCTCCAGTACCAACAACTCATTACTCGGAAAATACCCGCGTCTAAGCAATCAGATAAAGAATCAAAGTATAGATAATAATTTAAATTTTGTACCCTAAGGTAACATTTTTTATTTTGTTCAAAAATCATAACCAGAACAAACATGAGTATAAAGTACTTTCAAGTATTCTGGGATTTTTGAAAAAAAAATACATGCTCTTTTGGAAATAAGATGGCAAAAACGTCTCAAAAATAACAATATGAGGGAACCAATACTTTATTTCACTTTGAACATGTACACATATGATTACAAGGAAATATAACTAAGAATAGAAGGGACGTAGCTGTGCAATATTCCATGGACGGTTTATTTCATCTGTGTATGTGCTACCACCAGCTCTCTACCTTTTCCGAGTATCAGGTCTTTGCTTGACTGGTCTCATGTCGATTAAATAATATGACCCATTATTAAGAACTCTGCTAACCATAAAAGATCCTTCCCAAATTGGGGAAAATTTATGCTTTCTTTTTTTCACAAGTCGGAGAACTAAATCGCCTTTTTTGAAAGAACGGTTTTGTACTCTCTAACTATGATACTTGCGTAACTTCTGTTGATAGGTTGTAGATCTCTGTTCAGCAACGATGCGTACTTCTTCGATTATATCGAGATCGTCTTGCCGAGAAACTTTTGCATCTTCTTCGATATACGCTTTTGACTCGTGGAGCCTGATGTATTAGATCACTCGGAAGAACTGCTTCTGCATCGTAGACCAAGAAGAAAGGGGTATAGCCGGTTGACCAGTTAGGAGTTGTACACAAGCTCCATATCACAGACGGTAATTCTTCCGCCCAAGCCCCCGCAACCCGACGAAGCGGTGCCTCGAGGCGAGGTCGGATTCCTTGTAGAATAAGGCCATTAGTTCTTTCGACTTGTCCATTGGCTTGTGGATGTGCGACTGATGCAATATCAAGTCGGATCCCTTTCTCTTCGTAGAATTCGGCTAGTTCCCCCATGGAAAAGTTGCTCCCGTTGTCAGTAATTATACTGTGCGGATATTTGAATCTAATGATTACGTCCTCGACGAATCTTCTGGTTGTGGCTCCATCGCAACTTGTTATGGTTTTAGCCTTAATCCATTTTGTGAATTTATCCACAATCACTAGTAGGTGAGTAAATCAACATTTTGTCATGCGAAACGGCCCTACCATATCAAGCCCCAAGACCGCAAACAGCCATGCAATAGGGATTGTTCGCAGCTGTTCAGCCAGAACGTGTGCCTGATGAGCGTACTTTTGGCAGCCCTTGCACGTTTTGACTAGTTTATCGGCATCTGCCTTGGCTGTAAGCCAAAAGAATCCGTGTCGAAAAGCTTTTGCCACTAAGGATCTGGCTGCAGCATGGTGACCACACTCGCCTTCGTGGATTTATTTTAAGATTTCCAGTCCTTCTTCCGAAGAAATACATCTCTGAAACACGCAAGAAACACTCCGCTTATAGAGCCCACCATTTATTATAGTGTATGCTTTTGCTCATCGGACAATTTGCCGGCTCAAGACTTCATCTTCGGGTAATTTTCCTCTATCAGGAAATCCAGATAGGGTTTTGTCCAGCTGGGAATTACAGCTAGAACTGCTATTAAAGGTGAGTTAGATTTCGTCGGATAGTCCTCATCAACTCCGACTATGGAGGGGTCCCTTAAATGCTCTAGAAAAGCTCCATCCGGTACTTGTTTCCGTGCAGAGCCTATTCTTGATAGGGCATCTGCTTCCTCATTTTATGCTTGAGGGATATGTTGAACCTCAAAACCCTTGAACGATTTGGATAATTCATCCACAACAGCTTTGTGTGCTGCCATGTGTTTGTTTGCGTTACAAATATCGGATTCTTGCTGAGCAACTAAATCCGAGTCTCCATAACACATGAGTTTTGATATGCCAATGTTTTTGTCCATGCGTATTCCATGCAGCAGTTCTTCGTACCTGACAATATTATTGGTTGCCGTGAAGTGTATTTGCAACACATAGAACAGCTTATCTTCTTGGGGTGATTTGAGCACCACGCCAGCCCCCGAGCCTCCTCGTGCTTTTGAACCGTCAAAGTGAAGGGTCCAAATTTCCGAGTCTGGAGGGCCTATGTTTTCTGTCGTTTCTGTACAATCAACGACAAAGTTGGCGAGAATTTGGGACTTGATTGCTGTACATGGTTTGTACTCAATGTCGAAAAAGTTGCAAGCTCTATTCACCACTTAGCGACACGTCCTGTGGCGTCGCGGTTGTTGATTACATCTCGCAGAGGAGCCGTGCTCACTACTGTGACTTTGTGCTCTTGAAAATAAACACGTAGATTTCTGGATGGAAAGAACACCCCATAGGCTAGCTTTTGGTGATGTGGATACCGTTGCTTTGATTCTATCAGGACCTCACTTTGATAATAAGTTGGCCGCTGCACCTTATGCTCGTAGCCTTCTTCCTCGCACTCAACTACTGTTACCACGCTTATGACTTTGTTGGTCGCTGCGATGTAGAGTAACATAGGTTCCTAAGGTTCTGGCGCTGCGAGAAATGGTGGATTTGAAAGTAGGTCTTTCAAAGTTTGCATGACAGTCTCGGCCTCTAGAGTCCAGACAAATTTGTCGGTTTTCTTCAAGAGTTTGTATAAAGGTGCGGCTCTTTCACCGAGCCGGCTGACGAACCGACTCACCGTTGTGATGCAACCAATGAGGCGGTGTACGTCCTCCAGGCGAGTCGGCCTGGTAATGTTTAAGATAGCCTTGATTTTTTCCCGGTTCACCTTGATGCCTCGCTCAAAGACGATGAAACCTAACAATTTTCTGGCTGTAATTCCAAAGAAACACTTCTTAGGATTTAGCATCATGTTGAATTTTCGTAGAATAGCAAACTTTTCATCCAAGTCGGAAATTAAAGTTTCCTTCTTTTTGGACATAATTGCTATGTCGTCTACATATACATGGACGTTGCGTTTGATTTGCTCGTTGAGACAACGTTGCATGGTACGTTGATATGTTGCTCCTGCGTTCTTTAAGCCAAAAGGCATAGTTTTATAGCAAAAGGTCCGAAAGGAGTGACGAAAGACGTCTTGATTTGATCCAACTTTTTCATCGGTATATGGTGATATCCGGAATATGCGTCGAGAAAATAGAGTAATTCCGACCCTGCCGTGGAGTCGATAACTTGATCGATTCTTGGCAAAGGAAACAGATCTTTTGGGCATGCCTTGTTCAATGCGGTATAATCAACACACATCCTTATATCAATGGTGTACTTTTTAGGGACGAGTACAGGATTTGCCCCCAAATCTGTATGGATGACCTCTCTTATGAAATCCGCTAGCTATAAGCGGGTTAATTCCTTGGCTATTGCTTTGCGCGTTTCATCACCAAACCGTTTTAAGGACTGTTTTGTTGGGCCACGCAGAGATAAAACAAAACTTTTTCCTCTAACATGGTGATCCCAAGATCTAGCTGAGGTAGAAGGCCATGAGGTTTACCACTAGACGCGCAGTTGCGGATTACTGATGAAGCGCGTCAGTTGATGCAGTGCAGTCCTCACGATCTGATCGTCCTGGTGTTGATCGTACAACACCTCTGCTGGTATCCACACGTACAAGGAGGAGCGCCGGTGGCGAACTGCTAGGTTCATTACGGCGGCAGGACTGCTATGGAGCTAGGGTTTCCAACACATGGAATGACCTAACCGAACAACGATTAAGCTTTCTGGGTTACGGTGCTCCACTATATATAGGGAGTGAACGTGGGCTCTGCTCGCGCGACCCATTCACTAAAGCCCATATAACATTAGTCACCGTGAGTCCAACTCACCAACTCAGTCCTAATCTGGTTTAGGTCCAACCCAACCAGATTACAGGTTCAGATCCAATCCAAACTTGCTCCCGCTCTTAAGTGTGTGACCCCGTAGGCTCATGGCTACTTGGACACGATTGGAGTCCGACTCTCAATCGATCATTCGGTAGCGGCTCCTAGCAGAACGTGCCGACTCCCAAGTACCAAAGAGTCATGACGACTTGCCTTTCCAATGCGACTTACGTCTGAGTCTCTTTTGCCTCACGATATACCTTGTCAGACTATAGGCGAATATTTGTCATCCCTTAAATAGTCTGACTCTCTTCTCGATCCGAGATAAGTGATTCACCCGACTAACTCTTAGTCGATCGCCTCGGTTAACACTAAACCGAGTCGTGCATGGCCATTCTTTCCGAATTATATCTCACGAGAGGGCCCAGAGAATATCTCTCCGAGTGGAGGGGCAAAATCACATCTTGGTTATTCACATCACACAGCTTGATTCTCGGTCGACCCGAACTCTACCTTTATAACTGCCCAGTTATGGATCAGCGTTTGACAGAACCTAAGTCGGTGATCCTCAACTCGGACTATGCAATAACCTCAGGTCTAAGGATTACATTGATTGAGATATACAAATAACAACTTGTTCGTTGTACCTCAATATGGGTCAATCCGACTCGCTAAACTCTTTAGCCGAATCTGTGTAAGTTGGAATAGCATCTCCATGCCCATGACAAGTGGAACCGAGTCATCAAGCCAACTTTCACATTGGTCTAAGTTGTGTGTCCAGCACAACCTCAATGACCAAGGATATTTAGTACAAACAACATGAATGCATAGTTCCACAACCGAATCACATATTCAATGATACACATCAGATGTTTATACAAGGACTACTTAATATCTTTATGAATACAATGGGAAATATCATCATACATGATTGCCTCTAGGGCATATTCCCAACATGTTTAGCGTCTGGGTACACATTAAGAGAGTGCTCGGCGAGTTCCCTAGGTACTCCGGTCATGTCATATGGCTGCCATGCGAAGATATCACCATTAGCTTTGAGGAACTCGACAAGCGCACTTTCCTATGTGTGTCCTAAGCCTACCCCTATGTTCGTCGTCTTGGAGGGATCATCTTCCTTCAGTGACGTCTTCTTCGTCTCTTCCGACACCTTAAACTGCAAACTTGGCTTCAACACCTCGTTCTTCGTAGCGGGCATCTCGGATGGATTTATGGTCTTCTTGATCTCCTGGTACTCCTGAGCGTGCAGCACGGCTTTGGTGAAGGCAGTTGATCCTTCGTCGCACTCTCGCGCCTTCCTCGGATTTCACCGTACGGTGATTATGCCCTTAGGACCTAGAAGTTTAATCATGTTGTTGATGTAACAGGGACGGGCCATAAACACCCATTAAGCCGGACGCCCGAAGATGGCATGGTAACCACTTTTGAACGGTACCACCTCGAAGGAGAGTGGCTCGATCCGGTAATTTTCTCGGGTTCCGAATGTTACGTCAGAGTGATCACACCCAGAGAATTTGCCTGTCTCCCTGGTACAATGCCAGGGAAAGTTACACTGTTGTAACTCAACTGGCTCTCGTGTAGCTTCATGCGATGGAGTGTCTTGATGTAGAGGATATTAATACTGCTCCCACCGTCCATGAGTGTTTTTGAGAACTCGTATCCATCAATAAGAGGATTGACGACCAGAGAATACTTTCCCCGATGTTCCCCGATGATGCATTTTCCTCGGGTGATCTGAACGATCAAAGGAGATAGTCAGCTCTGACCAGTCCAGGAATTGGGGGCCACCCGGAACCGTGGCATTGAGCTCACGAATAACCGCCTTTTTTTCCTTAGTTGGTTGGGATCCAAGGAAGCAGACGTATGCGTCTTTCTTAGTCGGAAAAGTCTTCTTTCCATCCGGCTTGGGCTCTGCGGCGGCTTCCGCCTCTTCCATGTAGGAATCTTCCTTGGTCTCCTTTCCTTTCTTGGAATTTTTCTTTCCTTTTTGTCGCTTGGCTCTGTAGCCAGCGGATTCGTCTTTCTTGATGTCGTCATTGAAACGACACTCAGCATTTGTATGGGTAGATCCTCCATTACTATCCAAATGGTGGACACGGGGATTATTGGCAATGTCAGCCCAGGTATAGGTTCTTCCGGGTTGTTGGTCTCCTCTGCCCTGGATTCAGGAAGTTCCTCGGCCTCTACCACGGACGCCTCCGTGCCCTCCTCGGCCTCCAGATCCGAACGTTGCGTTGACAGCTGCATTGTCCAGAGCCGGCTTTTTGTCCGAGGTGTTCTTGCGCTTCTGAGTTTGCTTTGGATGTTTGGCCGCATTGGGATTGGCCAGAATATTTAGCAGCCCTTCTAAATAATCGTCGGCGTCAGCATATTTGCTTGCCATCTCTATCATTTCTCCTAAATCTGCGACGTGTCACGCTTCAGCATGTGACGTAAAAGTCCGACTAGAAGTCATGCAATAAAAGCTTCTATCGCAGTTTGTTCATTTACTCCTTCTCAGGAGTTCTTCGTATCAATTCATCGTCCGAGGTAATCCTGGCAAGTTTCTCCGGGTCTTTGGGTGCAATGCTGCAGGTCTCCGACTGTGCAGGGCCTCCTGTATGTTCCCTCGAAGATTGAAAAGAACGCACTTTACATATCATACCAGTTGTGAATTGAATTTTCTGGCAGTTTATTGAGCCATGATCGAGCCGTCTTCCTTAACATCAGTGGGAGATATCGGACTGCAACCAGGCTGTTTCCTCCATTGGCGACGCAGCAAGCCTGGAAAAAATCCTGGAGCCAAGTATCTGGCCTAGCTTCTCCCTCATAGGGCTGAATGTGCTTGGCGATGCCAAAGTCAACCGGAAATTTTGTCTGACGTATATGTGGACCAAAGCACTTTGTTCCCACATACACATCGTCTTCCTCGTACCGCCACCCTTTTATGTTTCATTCGAATTGATGGCGAGCGTCGTTTGGCGAGAGTGATCTGCGCCTTGGAGGCTTGTGGCTTCTGCACAGTGGAGTTGGATTTTTGCTTCTTCTCTCACCATTTCTGCCTCCGCCCCTTTGGCTTCTGTGGCTATGACGTGATCATTCATGGTCGCTGCTAGGAGGAGATGGTAGCTCTGGTGGATTATTTCCGGCTGGGTTCCTTGGTGGTGGCGGTGGAGCCTCATTATGCTGACTCTGATGCCTGTTTCTTCGGGCATCGTCCCTACTAGATTCAGGACGGTCCGGATCGTCTCTTCGTTTGGCGTTGCCAGTCGGACGGCTTGGTGTTGGCATCCTTAGCCGATCTTGCTCCTCTCGCTAGCGTCGTATTTCCGGTTCTTCTCTATAGCGATTATTTTGCCGATGATGGTCCTGATGAGGGACCATTGCCCTGATGGCATCTTCGGTCACAGCCGGAATGACTCTTGCCCAGTCACGCGCCGGCTGGCGAGAGTGGCTGTTGGAGCCGGTCCTGGAAATTTCTTCTTCTCCATGGGGACGATAGCGTTGAGCCGTATCCCTGTAGAGCCTTAGGTCCGCGCTTTGGTCAGCGCCAGTGTGGCAAAACTCGGATTTTGAGGCCAGCTTGCCACTGAATAACGCGGCCGTCTTCTGTTGCTTTAATACTTTGTCCAGCAACGCCACACACTGCTGGACCGGCTGTGGAGACGGGTTGTTAGCGAGGATGGCTCGAGATTGCAGCAGCGTTTTCCACCGGCGTGCTGTAGACTCGGATCTTCCCTCCATCTTTTTCGTCAAATAGATCTTTGTGGATATCCAGATTCTTGTTTGCAAGAAACGGACCTCCCCTCGTTTTGTTTGTATGTCGATTGAAATCTGGCTGATATGTTGCAGGATCACTGTCTAACTATTGTCTCATCTCGACGAGGCGCGCGGCCTCTTCAAGTAGAAACAGACGATGCTTTTCCAGGTCCTCAGCCCTTTTCTCCAGCGCCACCGGCGTAAGATCCTAAGCCGTTAGGATTGGAATTGTGAGAGCGTCTCCGTAGATTTCTCGTGCACCCTAGGTGAAGACGTGTCCATCCACAGGAGGGTCTATCGGGGTGGGATTAATCGGATCTCCGTCCTGATTCTCCATATCGATTTCTTCATCAACGTTTTCTTCGTTGGTTTCCTCGACGTCCGGCTCTGCCGGAATCGGATTCTTGTTCTTCTTCTTATTCTTCTTTGACCGCCTAGTAGCCTTAATGTGTGTACCAGTGGCAAAGACTACTTTTGGTCCGGTACCGGGGGATAAACTTCCGTCGGTACTTTCCGTCATGGTTGGCTTGTAGACCTCGGAGGAATCTCAGGTGTCCATGTCATCCTGCGAGGTGTAGCTTTCATCCATGCTATCAGATGGACTAGGAGGAGTTTCCATCTCACCTGGCGTTTGTCTGGAGACGTGCTGTTGTTCGTACTCCTCTATCTCCTTGTCGAAGTCTTGAAGTTCCTGCGACGTGATTGACTCCGTTGGGGAGCCGAGTAAGTCGGCATTTTCTTCGATTACTTCTAGGACTGAGTCGCTACTGGCTCCAGCATCGACAGAGTCGGATCCAGTGCTTATGTGGTACACGAAACAGTGCTTCTTCTTATTCATTTCCTTGAGGTACTTGTATAACTTGGTTTCTGCTTCGACATCAGCAATGCTGGATCCGTAGCGGATGTACTCCTCGTCTATGTATCCGATCTCACTGGAGAGGTCGGATCTGACTTCTTCTTCCACCTCTTCTTCCACTTCAGGAGTGGGTTGGGCGGGTTTGATTTTCTCCGGGGCCTTGAACTCTTCCGCTTCTGCGGACAAAGTAGATCCGGATTTTTCATCTGCCATGGTCATCACCTCTAGGATGATGGATGGGATCAGTGAAACTGAGATAAATATCGATCTCGCTGATTAACATGATTGTGTAGGTCGTCACGAGCTTGGAAGCCGGAATCCAAGTATCATCTAGGAGGATGAGAGGGACATCACTGGCGTAGACCACGCGACCCATGGCGATAGTTTCACCGATTCCTGCATGCGCAGATTCCGTCTAGAAGGATGCTCCAAAGGTCACCTTCCCCACGGTGGGCGCCAACTTTCGTCGGATTGTCGACAAGTACGCCATAGGGGGTCCTAGTGGTGTTCGAAAGATGGGGTGTGAGACTTCGGATGTTCCAGGAGCGGTGAGCACAAGTTTACCCAGGTTTAGATCCGACTGCGGTGATCAGATCCTACTCCTTCTAGCAACCTAGTAATATATGGCGTAAGCCGGATGTTACAGCGGATTACAAGAGAGGTTCGCATGTGCGAGTTGGTTGTGGTTGTCTATCGAGTTGTTGCCCTAAATTCTCCCATAGGGCCGGTTTATATAGTCCGGGGCCTAAGGTTACAGGGAGAGACATATCCGGCTATGTTACAGAGTGGGTAACTATGCACAACTTGGACTACAAGTAATACTACAGACCTAAGTCGGTAACTCTCCTGGGCCTTGTCGTAGCCGGAACTGACTCCTCTTTTTTCTCTTACTGGGCTGCCCGTGAAGCAAAACTCTAACCCGTTGGTGGTCCATCCTGATCAGTGAGTCTTGTGGGTATACCCGGAAAGTATATCCCCAACATTATATAGTCCTAACACAAACCAACTTAGCCTATTATAAACCGACTCAAACGTGTTATACAGGAAATATTCTAACACAAAGACATTACCACAACTGGCCTATAAATATGCACGAAGGAGGGCTTTGATCTTTTTTTATGCCTTCTCTAGGTAGATACAGGGAAGTGAGGTGGCAAATAGCTTGCAATGTAAGGACGAAGCTAACAATTTTTTTCCTGGTGCAAGCAAACAGTCTATATTTTGCGAGTTATTTTTCCTTGAGAGGGGATGGGAAGCTAAAAAAACTAATCATGTGTGTGGGAATTCCTTGTATAACCGATTTGAGCATAATCTCGTTATCTTTCCTTGAGAGGGGATGGCCAGTGCAACCGTTCATGTGCTGCCACATACAGTTGAATAAGTATCAAAACATGCTCACAGCAGATCGCCCAATATCAGTTTGCATACCAAGATAAGTTTCTTGCAGACCTTCAGAAGTAACATTAAGTATCTACTTCACCTTAGACTTGATAGCCTCGGGACAGTGAGAACCAAAGAAAACCAAGGATTTATCTAGATTGATTTTCTGCCAGAACCCTTGCAATATGTTTCCAATGTTCTCTGAAGAGCACCCACACTTCTCTCATCACTACGAGCAAAGAAAATTTTGTCATCTGCTAATAGTAAATGTGATATAGGAGGACCAGTTCTACCGTTAGATAGACCTTGGGTCTCGCCTTGGTCCGCCCTTTGTTGCAGGAGACAAGATAATCCTTCCGTGTAGAGAAGAAAGAGGTAGGGGTTGATGGGATCCCCTTGCCTAATGCCCCTACTTGGGATCACATGCTAATAAGCTCTCCATTTACATGCACTTCATACCTCACCAAAGTGACACAACATCTCATCACTATGTCAATCCAGTCTTGATTAAAACCCAGCTTCTAATGGCAACCCAATAAGAAGTTCCATTCCACTCTATAATATGCCTTCATCATGTCAACTTTGAGGGCAAAGAATGGTCGTTTCACACGTTGTTGTCTGATGGTATGGGGACACTCATAAGCAATTAGGGCATTGTCCATGATTAATGTCCAGGGACAAATGGACTCTGATTTTCAGATTCAACAAACGGTAAAATCAGCTTCAACCGATTAGCAAGGACTTTTGATGCAATCTTATAAAGAACATTGCATAAACTGATGGGTCGGAAGTTTTTCAGGTGCACTAAGTTCGTTACCTTTGGAACCAAGACAAGAACTGAATCACAAAAACCTTCTCGTAAGGAACCACCATGCAAAAACCCTTTGGTAGCTTCACACACTTCCGCCTCAAGGAATTCCCAGTGTGTTTGATAAAAAAGCGTTGGGAATCCATCAGGTCCTGGCGCCTTGGTCAGGACCATTTGGAATAGGGATGCCTTAATCTTCTCATTAGTGTATTCCTTAGTTAAGCCCGTATTCATATCATTAGACACTTTGCGAGGTATAGAATCAAGGACAACATCAATAGACCGGGTAGGTTCTAACGAGAAAAGATTCCCATAAAAATGTTGAACCATACCTTTAATACCATCTTGATCAACACAACAAGAGCCATCACCACGCTATATAAATTTGATTCTATTCGTTTTATTGCATGTTGTACCTTTTGCGTGAAAAAAGGTTATGTTTCGGTCACCCTCACGCAACCAATCCACCCGAGAATGTTGGCAGGACATAACCTCTTCCTACTCAAACATCTCACAGAGATCCTTCTCAAGCTTGCGAATCTCCTGATGATCTATAGTGGCCGCAGACATACGTAAAAGTTTCAGCTGACATTCAAGCTTTCTGATCATATTTCTGACAACCCCAAATGACTCGTGGCTCCAAGCTTTCAAGGAAATAGCCACGCATTGTAGGGTCGCCCATGTCGATTGCAGTGAGTGAGGCTCACCATCATTCACTATCCATGCTTTCTTAAAGACCTCTAGATAGCCGGTTGCCCTCAACCAAACTACCTCAACACGGAAACCAGCTTGGACTCGAGTCATTTGCTCCACTTATTTAAGTTTTAAGGGAGCAATTAAGATAGCAGGGTGATCGAACATTGTAGTAGCAAGGTTCTCCACAGAAATATCATCATAAATGGCCGAGAACTCTCCATGAGCTACAGCTCGATCCAAGCTCACCTTGACATGATCCTCCTCATATTGTTGATTATTCTAAGTATATTTAGGCCTTGTGATATCGATATCAACCAGACCGCAATAATCCATATAGTCCTGGAATAATGCCATATGTGCTTCTGATATGTCTCTCCCATCGAGGTGCTTGATACGTCGTAAACGTATCTATAATTTTTGATGTTACATGCTTGTTTAGTACCAACTTTGCTATGCTTTGTCTACACATTTAGGTATTTTTATACATTTTCTGGGACTAACCTATTAACAAGATGCCATAGTGCCAGTTGCATGTTTTCTGCTGTTTTGGTTTTAGAAAATCTAGTAAGGAAATATTCTCAGAATTGGACGAGACAAAAGCCAAAGTCAATATTTTACCGAAGGGAACACAAAGTCCGGAGGGGAGACGAAGTGGGGCCACAAGGCGTCCACACCCAAGGGAAGCGCCGCCTTGGGGGCGCGCCAGCCCTAGGTGTGGGCCCATCGGGCGGCCCCCTGCCTCGCCTCTTCGCCTATAAGTCACCCCGATGTAGAAACCCTAAACACCCGATCAGATCTCCATGAAACAGTCTATAGCCACTTCCACCATCGTCCCTAGATTGGGAGGATCTAAAGCTCTTCCCGACACCCTGCCGGAGGGGAGAGATCATCCCAGAGGCCTTCTTCATCACCATGCCAGCCTCCGGTATGATGCATGGGTAGTTTATCCTTGGACTATGGGTCCATACAGTAGCTAGATGGTTGTTTCTCCTCCTTTGTGCTATCATGTTTAGATCTTGTGAGCTCCATTCATGATCAAGATCATCTATTTGTAATCATACATGTTGTGTTTGCGGGGATCCGATTGATATTTGAGATACTATGTCAGATTGATTATTGATTCTATCATGTCTGTGTTATTTGTGATCTTGCATGCTCTCCGTTGCTAGTAGCTATCTTGGCCAAGTAGATGCTTGTGACTCCAAGAGGGAGTATTTATACTCGATAGTAGGTTCATGCCTCTAGTAATCTAGAGAAGTGACAGAAATCTCTAAGGTTGTAGATGTGTTGTTGCTACTAGGGAGAAAATAACAATATTTTGTTCATGGAACAATTGTATTGTTTACTTTATACACATTGCTTAATGCAATTATCCGTTGCTTGCAACTTAATACTCGAAGGGGTTCGGATGATAACCTGAAGGTAGATTATTAGTCATAGATGCAGTTGGATTACGTTCTATGTATATTGTTATAATGCCCAATCAAATCTCATAGGAGTCATGATGTCAAGTATATGTGTTGTTATGCTTTCTCAACCTGTAGATTTCCACGATGTAATTTGTTCACCCAACATGTTATCTATCTTAAGGAGAACACCTCAAGTGAACTATGGACCCCGGTCCAATCTTTATCATTGATATATCATCTGTTGTTACCGTTTACTTTCTACAAGCAACTATTATCTTCAACACTATATGTTTAATCCTTTGTTTTCAGCAAACCAGTGAGATTGAAAACCTCACTGTAAGTTGGGGCAAAGTCTTGATTTTGTGTTGTGTAGGATTCCAAGTTGTTAGCAACACCTTGGAGTTGTTTCCTTAATCCTGCTGGTTCGATAACCTTGGTTTCATAACTGAGGGAAAACTTGCTGATGTGCTCATCAAACCTTGCTCTTGGGGTCTCCCAACAAGGCTCTGTAGTCAACTGAGCCACCATCAAGATTTTCTGGCGCCGTTGCCGGGGAGTTAAGGACATATTTGTAAGGGGAGTCTTTCACAACCATTCTCTTTACTTTTTTTTCGTTTTTCTTAGTTTCTTTTGCTTTGTTTTGCTTGTTTCTTTCTTTCAAATATTACAAAAAAAAATAGTTTCATTTGGTTTTCTTTTTCTTATAAAAAACACACAAAAAATTTGTCCTTCCAATACTTGTCACCTTGTTCTAGCTCACCATGTTGATCCTGAAGTTCACCCTAAAAGACCTTTCAATAGGTAATGGTTCTATAATTGGGAAAGAAAATATTGCAGAATTATTTAATCATATTAGCAAGCATGAGGATATTGAGGATAGATCCTTAGCAGAACTTGCTCAAAATTATGAAATTGTTGTAGCTTCTTTAGTTCACATGTTGGAGGATAGGTTTGTTAACCTTAACCCCATGATGCAAATAATGTTTCTTAAACTTAAAGATATTGAGGATACTGAAAAGAGAGATTTTATTCTAGAAACTTTGCTAAAGGAGTTCAATGATGTTGCTAAAGAAGTTAAAAAGGTCTTTGATCGTTTTAATATGCTAGGATCATGTGTAGATGTTATGGGTACATTAGAAGAGTTGGACAAAAACCATCCCAGTGGAGAGGAAATTAAAATACCCATACCTTTTCAACTTGTAGGAATACATGAAGCCTTAGAAAATAATTTTGATTGGATTGTTCCTGAAAACCCATTTAATCAAAGCAGTGAACCCAAGAGTGTTGAGAGAGGATCCTCTAGAACTCATTTGGATGAGATTGTTGCCTGGTTGAAGAAATTTCGAGGATTGATGTTAATGCTTCTTCATTTGAAAATACTTGATTCTTTCTTCTTATGCCTAACTTAAAGGCATTAAAGAAAAGTACTTCTTGGGAGATAAATCAATAGTTTTATTGAGTCTTGGAAGTTACTACTTCTGTAATAACCTCTCCTTATCCTTTTTGTGTGGTTTTTGTGCCAAAAATAACCTCTAATGAGAGAGAAATAAGATTTGGGGAAGTTGTTATCCCGTAACAGATTTTTGTGCTTCACTCTAAAAATTCGTCAAAAATCTTTGTATGTCGGATTGAGCTGTAATTGTGTGATTAAATGCCCCAGGTTGTTATCTAACTTTCGTTCGTTCAACACTTTTCGATTTGAGCAACAGAAGGTCTTCAAAAAAATTGATTTTTACCTGCTGGTCTGTTTTGACAGATTTCTGCCATTATTTGCATTTGCCTCTTAATCAGTTTCTTTTTGAGTTCTTCTTGATCACTTGAGATTTTTAAAGGAATTGCTACAGAAGCTTGTGTTTTCATGAAAGTTTTAATTGTGCTAAAACTAAACCCAAAGGCCTATTCTTTTGAATACACTGATGTTGCTAATGAAAATTGTGTGAAGTTTTGTATGAAGGAAGTTTTCAAGTGTAGGAGAAGAGTGATGTGATGAGATGAAGAATGGACAAAAGCTCAATCTTGGGGCTGCCACCCCGTGTCACCCCAAGAAATATTCAAGAGGTACAAGCGTCAAAGCTTGGGGATGCCCAAGACATCCCCTTGTTCATTAATAAAAATTGCAGGTCTCTTTCTAGACACTTTGTTTTTATTGTTTCATGCAGTGTTGTATTGTTCTTGGAGCGTCTTAGTTTTAGTTTTTGGTTTTTGTTTTATTTGTTTTCTTTAATAAAGTAGTTGGACCCCTGCATTCGCTATTTTGTTTCAAATAAATTGATTGGTGTTGGAAAAGAGTAGAAAGTTTCATGCTTATAGTGGTACAAAAGGAAGCTTGTTTTGACTGTGGCTTAGACTTTATCATGTCATGATAGATGTTGTTTTGACCTTATGCTTAGTGATTATTGAGTTTGCTTAATGTTCCTTGAAAGAATCATGCGTTGTTTTAGCATACAAAAGCATAATATTGTGGTATTCTCCTTTGATGCTTTGTTTGGGTTGACTTGGCAGATGCTCACACCATGTTATGACTATGAACCAGTCACCTTAGCCTCTATGATCATCTAGTTTTGGACTCGTGATACAACATTATGCTTTGATTGATTTTTTTGTCGCTTTGCATGATTATGGCCATTATTGCTCTCTTAGTTGGTCGCTCCTAGTCTTTTGCTAGCCTCAACTTGTACTAAGTAAGATCTACTCATGCTTCCAACTCCCAAGAAAGCAAGTTATTCTAAAGAGTCCACTATAAATTCCTATGCATAGTGTGTTACACCATTCCAAGTATATTATTGTTTTATCTATCTTCCAAATTAAACTTGTTATGAGAAAATTAGTGATTAAAGCTCTCAAAAACTTGATGGCACACTTTATTTTTCTTGCCCCTAATAAACTTGAACCATTGTGTCATCTATGTTGTATATGCTTGCACTTATAAGTTGGGAATTAGCAGAACCATGCTGTCATGGGGCTCTTTCAACACCAGTACATATTACCCAGCTGATATCATGATCTTTTGTTTATGGATGTCGGCGGTGTGAAATAAAAGGGGAGCATGTAAGTTCATGGAGTATTATATATGTGTTAGAGAAACGCTTGGGCTTCTAGCCTAAGCCATTACTAATCATGGTGGAAACTTGCAGCATAATCATAGTGAGCAATCTATGAAGTATCCTCGAAACAAAATATAGAAAAAAAAGAGAAAAATAAAATACTATATGCACCATGCTCATGGTAAATAAAAGGATCGCTAAGATGCTCCCTGTCTGTTGCCTTGTCATTTTGATACGGGATATCTCCTGTGTCATGGGGCAAGGGGTACCCCATTGGCGGTTCTCTATGATACACATATACTTACAATGACAAGAACTTGCTTGTGACTAAAGTTGAGTATCATGAGGAACGGCCTCGTACTCAAGGGACATGAGATTGCCAACTTATGATTTGTCAAGCATATACTACATAGTTGTTTCACTTTAACATTAATCACTTAAAGATGCTTATGATAGGGCAATGAGAGCTGAAAGCTAATAAGTACCATAATTTTTGGAAGCTCTTTATGAAACTTGAAATCCCTGCTTTCCTGTGAAGGGCCTTTCTTCCTAGTTTTATGTTGAGTCTCCACCTTCTTTCTTTATGCACCAATTAAGAGATAATAGTTGTCATTCTTAGCTTTATGTGCATTGTCCCAAAACTTATTGATTGATTCATAATGTTGATATTGCTTGTTCTTGAACTATTTGTATCTAGTCACCCTGATGAACTTTGAAGGTGTCCTATGCATTTATGTTTTGCTAATCCATGAGGGACAAGATGAATACCACTATGCTATGTTTTCTATATGTGAAACAAACAAACGTCTTTCAATCCATTGTTATTCATGATCTTTGTTTGTATCATTTTTCATGTTACAACATAGTTGCTTTGTCTTATTTTAGAGCTACATCTTTCATGCTCATGTTTAGAGTACTTTCATCCCATCTTTCGATGCTTTGAAAATGGTTTGATCGAGATTGTGATGGTGCATGTCACCTCAGAAATTATTCTTTTTATCACTTACCTACTCAAGAACGAGCAGGAGTTAAGCTTGGGGATGCTTGATACGTTGTAAACGTATCTATAATTTTTGATGTTCCATGCTTGTTTAGTATCAAATTTGCTATGCTTTGTCTACACTTTGAGGTATTTTTATAAATTTTCTGGGACTAACCTATTAACAAGATTCCACAGTGCCAGTTGCCTGTTTTCTTCTGTTTTTGGTTCCAGAAAGGCAGAAAGTCAATATTCTCGGAATTGGACGGGACAAAAGCCAAAGTCAATATTTTACTGAAGAGAACAGAAAGTCTGGAAGGGAGATGAATTGGGGCCATGAGGCGGCCATACCCTAGGTCGGCGCGGCCTCGGGGGTGCGCCAACCCTAGGTGTGGGACCCTCGGGCGGCCCCTTGCCTCGCCTCTTCGCCTAAAAAGTCACCCCGATGCACAAACCCTAAACACCTGATTAGATCTCCATGAAACAGTCTGTTGCGGCCGCCACCATCGTACCTAGATTGGGGGATCTTAAGCTCTTCTCGGCACCCTGTCGGAGGGGAGAGATCATCCCGGAGGCCTTCTTAATCACCATGCCAGCCTCCGGTATGATGCGTGAGTAGTTCAACCTTGGACTATGGGTCCATACAGTAGCTAGATGGTTATTTCTCCTCCTTTGTGTTATCATGTTTAGATCTTGTGAGCTCCGTTCATGATCAAGATCATCTATTTGGAATCATACATGTTGTTTTTGCGGGGATCTGATTGATATTGAGATACTATGTCAGATTGATTATTGATTCTATCATGTCTGTGTTATTTATCTTGCATTCTGTCCATTTCTAGTAGCTATCTTGTCCAAGTAGATGCTTGTGACTCCAAGAGGGAGTATTTATGCTCGATAGTAGGTTCATGCCTCTAGTAATCCGGGGAAGTGATAGAAATCTCTAAGGTTGTAGATGTGATGTTGCTACTAGGGAGAAAACAACAATCTTTTGTTCATGGAACAATTGTATTGTTTACTTTACACACATTGCTTAATGCAATTATCCGTCGCTTGCAACTTAATACTGGAAGGGGTTTGGATGATAACTTGAAGGTGGATTATTAGTCATAGCTGCAGTTGGATTATGGTCTATGTATATTGTTGTTATGCCCAATCAAATCTCATGGGAGTCATGACGTCTTATATGCATTGTTATGCTTTCTCAACCTGTCAATTGTGCCACTGTAATTTGTTCACCCAGGATGTTATCTATCTTAAGGAGAACACCTCTAGTGAACTGTGGGCCCCGGTTCAATCTTTATCATTGATACATCATCTACTTTTACCGTTTACTTTCTACAAGAAAATATTATCTTCCACACTATTTTTAATCCTTTTTTTCAGCAAACCAGTGAGATTGAAAACCTTGTTGTAAGTTGGGGCAAAGTATTGAGTTTGTGTTGTTCCAAGTTGTTAGCAACACCTTGGAGTTGTTTCCTTGCTCATGCTGGTTCGATAACCTTGGTTTCATAACTGAGGGAAAACTTGCTGCTGTGCAAATCACATCTTGCTCTTGGGGTCTCCCAACGAGGCTCTACAGTCAATTGAGCCACCATTAGTGATCATCATGGGTAAGAACTTCGTTAAAATCTCCACAGCATAGCCAAGGGCCATTCCACTCGGACCGAAGTCAATGAAGCAGATCCCAAAACTCATGGCGTTGATCTCTTCTTGGTTCCCCATAGACAAAGGTTGCCCTCCATGGTGCCTCGTTTTCTTCCGATATTATTACGTTAATATAATGCTGATTAAATCCTTTAGGAGACACTGTATACTGAGGTAACCAGAATAGGGCCAGGCCCCCACTGAGCCCAACACTACTAACATCAAAGCTCCCTGCATACTCTAGGGACCAGATGATGTTTTGGGCCCTAGTATCCTTCATCCTCGTCTCACATAGGAAGAGGAAGGAGGCTCGATTTGTCTGCAATAGATAGCTGAGTTCCCCAGCTACCGAGTCCGACCCAAGTCCTCGGCAATTCCAACACAGGAGACTCATTGCGTCATGCGGGACTGCTCTGCAGTCGCTGCCAGATCCACCAATCGAGTTGAACTCCCTTGGACACCTAACTTGTGTTTCTTGTTTGACGAAGAGTCTGAATCTGCCACATGATCATCACCACCATCAGCAGTGGCCAGAATGATGGTGGTGGCTAGGACTAGTGCCTGCATGGGCACCTCGGTAGACAGGGGAGCACCAGAGATCACCGGCGTTGGAACATTGGCCATGTATTCCTTACATTTCTGCCCACTAATACATGAAGAATCTCCCTTCACCATATTTTAGTGTTCCCTAGAGCATCCTTACCTGCTACTCTAGGTTTTCGCTGCCTCATCTGTTTAGGTTTCACCGGTGAGGTAACCTCATCCGGTTCCTTTTTTCTAAGCTTTAGCAGACTTATCCTGTGTCTGCTCTTTTGGACCTCCACGGCCCTAACTATGCCTGGATCCTGGATCACCCATGAAGGATCCTTGGCTAGAACTCGTGCTATACGGTTCTTCTGGCGTTCATTTGGCACAATCAAGCATGGATCATGATAGGGAAGGATACCATCTGCATATCGATTAGCCGAGGTAGGGCATATTGTGGAGGAGTGACACAGCAAACTGCAGGAGTAGGAGAAGGTTGGAAGGCACTCATACATAACAGTGAACTGCTCAAGTTGTTGTTTCTTATGCGAGAAAACTGAGACACAACACATGAGGGGTTCTGTCACTTTGATAGTAGCACAGAATTGCAGGAACTCACCCCAAGATCTTCCTTTCTCATCCACATCTATTTTCTCCACCGTGCCCACAAGACCACCAAAATCTTTCCCATGTTGATTGTTCATTAGTCTGAACGAGAGGTTTAAGATACAAACCCAAATAGACAGATACTCAAAACAATAATATGTCAATCTCAGACTAGCATGGAATTCATTTAGCAAGACAACATGTGTACCAATAGTCAAGGGAGATCTAGTTGTTAAGTGAGTCTTGTACGATTTGGATGCAAACTCAGCCAGAAACATGTTCTTACCCATTGGCAAAGGCATCAGCCTCCCGCGAGGTAAGGCGCAGGCGGACCATCATTTTCGTCACACCCTCGTCGGCCATAGCGTCAGAGGGGAGAGTAGTTGTCGAAGCCTTGTGCGGTGGTAGATCACGGGAGGTGATTGCCAGGTTTGGATTACGATTTCCTAGACCCAAAGAAATAACCCCAGATGCAACTCCTTTGCCATCTATGGCGGCACATGCGTCCAACAGGGATCAGGAAGAAGCAACACCATCACAGGGGAGGGGAGGATCGGGGAGAGAGGGGCTGAGGCAAGGAGATCGTTGTTGGGAATATGCCCTAGAGGCAATCATGTATGATGATATTTTCCATTGTATTCATAAAGTTATTAAGTTGTCCTTGTATAAACATCTGATGTGTATCATTGAATATGTGATGCGTTTGTGGAACTATACATTCATGTTGTTTGTACTAAATATCCTTGGTCATCGAGGTTGTGCTAGACACACAACTTAGACCAATGTGAAAGTCGGCTGATGACTTGGTTCCACTCGTCATGGGCATGGAGATGCTATTCGAACTTACACAGATTGGGCTAAACAGTTTAGCGAGTCAGATTGACCCATATTGATGTACAACAAACAAGTTGTCATTTGTATATCTCAATCAATGTAATCCTTAGACATGAGGTTGTTGCACAGTCTGAGTTGAGGATCACCAACTTAGATTCTGTCAAACGTTGATCTGTAACTGGGTAGTTATAAAGGCAGAGTTTGGGTCGAATGAGAATCAAGCTGCGTGATGTGAATAACCTAGATGGGATTTTGCCCCTCCACTTGGAGAGATATTCTCTGGTCCCTCTCGGATGATATGATTTGGAAAGCCTTGCCATGCACGACTCGGTTAAGTGTTATCTGAGGCGATCGACTAAAAGTTAGTCGGATGAATCACTTATCTCGGATCGATAAGAGATTCATACTATTTAAGGGATGAAAATTATTAGCCTATAGTCTAACAAGGTATATCATGAGGCAAAAGGGACTCGGACGTAAGTCATATTAGAAAGGAAAGTCATCATGACTCTTTGGTACTTGGGAGCCGGCACGTTCTAGGAGCCGCTACCGACTGATCGATGAAGAGTCGGACTCCAATCGTGTCCAAGTAGCCATGAGCCTGGAGGGTCACACACTTAAGAGCGGGAGCTTGTTCGGATTGGATCTGAACCGGAAATCTGGGTGGGTTAGACCCAAGCCGGATTTTGACTGTGTTAGTGAGTCGGACTCACGGTGAGTAATATTATATGGTCTTTAGTGAATGGGCCATGAGTGAGTGGCGCCCATGTTCACTCCCTATATATAGTGGGGCGCAGAAACCCAAAGGGGTTGATTGGTTAGGTCATTCCATGCGTTGGAAACCCTACCTCCACGGTAGTCCAGCCATCGTATCGAACCTAGAAGTTTGCCGCTGGTGCTCCCCCTTGTATGTGTGCATACCAGCAGAGGTGATGTACGATCAGCACCAGGACGATCGTGGTCGAATCGGATCTTGAGGACTACATTGAATTTGATGGACATGCTTCATCAATTTCGCAACTACGCATCTAGTGGTAATCCTCGTGGCTTTCTATCTTCAGCTAGATCTTGGGATCGCCGCATAGGAAAAAAGTTTTGTTTTATATCTACGTGGCCCAACAGTGGTATCAGAGCGATAGCTCCTGGTATTAGGCTCGAGATCTCGCATATGTGATATGCGGTTGGTTGTAGATTGGATCTATGTGCTGTTTTGCTGGTCGATCTATGAGATATATCGTTTTTGTACGATACTGTAATCGAGGAATGGTAGATCTTATTTCCGTGATCATACTGCTGAGGTCGTGGAACGACATACCCCTACCGGTCGGTTTCCGCCATCGGGGTAGACTGTGACACGTAAATCCAGAAGCGGTGATCGAAAATCAAAATAGTTTGATCGAGTCGGAACGATGGTCGGAATCCATCTTCGGAATGTAGATGAGATCTACTTTTTCGGACCACCGGCTTCGCCCTGTCGTAGCACCTTATATGTCATTGCGTGTTTCACAACACCGGTAGATAGCTTTCTATGCATAACTTGTTTTTGCAGGAAGTTGTGAATGGTATGGTTCAGGTGCATGTTATGTATGTATGTAATCCATACGTGATCTGCGAATCACGGTTTTGTCAACCGGCTAGAGCCTAGGTGCTGTCATTTTATTATATAACGACCTGCGTGTCAGATTCTCTATGTAATTTACTTTACTAAGCTAGTGTAGCTATTTGGAGAACCCGGATGGCATGCTAGTCAATGTACATGTCGGCGATATGGAGTAAGACGACAAGTTAGAAGAGTTGGCATGAGTCGGATTACAGGCTTTGTGGGGACGGAGATCGCCATGAAGAGAGCCATACCATTTCACATTATAATTGCTTTATATTGTGTTGTTGATATGTCTCTTTTTACCTCTATTAGAAAGTAGGTAAAATTTAATCCTTCAAAGAAGGTCTAGTCGGTTTTCCCACCAATGTTTGCACCATCACAAGTCAGACATTTTGGGTAGTGGGCTCATAAAATTGAGGTGGTGCCAGTTTTTTCCGACTAGGTTGGTTTGAGTCGGACTCTTACAACGGAAACACTCGGTAATCTAGACGGGTATATCACATCGGTCGTGGGACTCGCAGAAAAGTCGGACAGGAGCCGAGGCATGTGATGTCACCTGACCAACAGGAGTCGTATGAGATACGATTGACAAGGAGTTATCTACCTAGATTACTTGGCGTCTAGAACTGATGCTAAATCTCACTAGCCGACTTGCTTATCTAGGAACTTGAATCACTAAGTAACCATTGGAGGGGTGTTGGTTCTAGTGGGAGCATAAAATATTAAAGTGTTTAATATGCTTGCTCTTTTATGAATACATGTCTTAAGTGTTTTGCATATTTTCTATTGTAGATCATGGAACCAAGTAACATCCACTCTCAGATATCCGGTTTTGCTTTGAGAACCATTCTTGAGAAAGATAAACTAAACGACACTAATTTTACCAACAGGTATCGAAATCTGAGAATTGTTCTCAAACAAGAAAAGAAGGACCATGTACTAGACAACCCACTTCTAGATGAGCCGAATGATAATGCGACTGTCGCTACCTGTCACATCCCAAAATTTTCCAAATTTTGAAATGTGAAAAATAAATAAACAAAATAAAAATTTGTTGAAATTCAGGGTGAGAAGAAACTTTTTGATTCCAATTGGAAATATTAAAACCTATTTTGAGCAAATGAAATCCTAAAGGGATTTAAAAAGATAAACAATTATTAAAGAAAGATTTAATAATTGGAATCACTACTTTCAGATCTTTTAATAAAAGGATTTGATTTTCAAAAGCAAGGGTAGAATTATAAATAAAGATTATTTTATAGAGCCAAATTAAATCTTGGCCAAGCTTTTGAAATAAAATATTTCTATTTGATAAAAAGAGTAAAAGTTTATTTAAATAAAATAATGAGGATTTATTAATATCCAATTTTATTAAAGTAAAGGCTTTGCCATTTTAATTAAACATTAAAACTTGTTAAATTATTTTAAACAAGTTTTCCAAGTATTTTATATTTTCAAATAAAACCTACTGATTTGGTTTTCATAATATTTAGATTTCAAATGGAGATTTTAATAAATCAAAACCTATCTGAATTAATAACTAAGGACTATTTTATTTAATTATTAAATAGATCCTAAAAAGAATAAAAATATTATTTTATTTTGGACTTTTGAATTGTGTTGATAAACATAACTAAAACTCAATACAAAGTTTGGAGGAAGTTTGAATTGATTTGGGTGTTTGAATTGTTGTTTGAAAACCAAAACAGGAAAATCAAATAGAAAAAGAAAAGCTTACAGAATAAAAAAAAAGAATCGAACTCAGCCCAACCCATCTGGCCCAATAGCCCAGCAACGCAGCCCACCAGCTCACCCCACTGCGAATCATTTTTCACTCGAACCCACACCCGCAGAGTTGCAGACAAGCAGGTCCCACTCCCTCTTTCCCCACCCACTGACAGCACGGCCCCACGCCAGCATGTCATCGTCTTCACCCGCGACCAAGCCTTGCCGTTGCAGCCGAGTAACTCCGGCGTTGATTTCGCGATTGATGGCTGCCTTAATCCTTCCAGTAATCTCGCCCACTTAAACACCCCTCTCTGCTCTCTCTTTTCCCCTACACAGCGCCCCCCCTCTGCCACCAGGCTGCAGGAATTTTGAGTTCGAAATCTTCTTCTCTGGCGAGGTTCCTGACCGATTCCGGCGCCGTCCAGCCACCCCTCGCCTCCCTCTGCATGCTAGCACATTCTCCACCTCCTGGTGCATCTCCCCGTGCCACTGGTTCGCTCGCGCCCGCTCCAGAACATCGGCAACTTCAAGCTCAACTCACCACCACCGTTTGCCATTGCTCCGGCGACCTTTCCCAGGTAATTCCGCCCGCCCCAAGCCATCATGTTGACACTCCCGTACTCCCCACGCTCTTCCGCATCTGACCCTGTCCTTGTTATGCCTCGGCATGATCTGTAGCTCCATCCTCGACGACCTCCAAAGCCGCCTGACGCCGCCACCAACTCTGGTGAGCGATTCCTCCTGTCCCCGTGCGCCCCTTGCCTCCTCGCGACCATGTCAAGCATCGCCACGATCCCCTGAGCACGGTGAGCTGTTTTCCCCTCTTCCTTGCTTCCTGTATCGTCGGCAAGCTCGCAGCCAGAGCGTGCGCCGTCGTCTGCCGCCGCGCAGCGCCGCTAGTACTTGACCATGCGACCATGTCTGTTAGATCAGAAACCATTGGCTGAGATTAGATCTTAACTGAAGGGGTACGAGTTGATCAGCACCGTGAATTTTAAAGTTAGATCATGCGGTCCAGAGAGCTCGATCCGCATGAAGCGGTACCGACCAATAGTATCACGCCTCGTGGCACTAGTTTCGTTTAAAACAGAATTTAGAATTTGATTAAATTGCAAACTTGTAAATTGCATAACTTTTGATCCACACGTCCAAATTTTGCAAATTTTATATCAATGGATTCAGAAAAACAAGCCCTATCAAACCATGCACTTTGTTTAGTAAAAATATTCTGGTAAAATGTTTGTTTTTGTAGAAACTTATGTATGCATGTTTAGGATATAAAATTTATTCCAAAATGTTTTTGAGGATGAAATCTTTGCAAAATGGTTTGTTGTGAACCTACTGACCCTACGAACCAACTTATGGATTTAAAAATGAAATTTGTGAAGTTTAGGAATAAATACATGAGCTAGCTCATTTCTAGTCAAATAAAAATATTGATTTTGATATGGAAATGATTTTTGAGTAAAACCGTTGGGAAATGATTTGATTCAAACCTTCCGACCCTAAACACCAAGTTTTGTGAATTAACAACTTATTTTATGAACAATACAAAATTATTGCTTTGATAAAAGCATTTTCAAACACATAAAATAATGAAATGACTTAAAAATGGTTTATAGATAAAACCTTTTGCAAATGGTTTTACCACTTTAGTAAATGACCACTTTGAACTTTATAATGTTTAGAGCCTAGTAGAAACCACCTTTGCAAATAAAACTATCTTTTGCATGCTTGCATGCATGACTTTGTTGATATTATTTTATGTGTGATGAGTTGTTTGAATATTGGTTGGAATGCTAGTTGAATCTATGTTTGCTTGATTGATTTGTAGTGAAGTTAGAAGAGTGTGATATTAGCAAGATCAAGAAGTGAACCAACATTCTCTACCAAAAAGGCAAGTGACACTATCATCCAAGTCCTACTATTTTCATTACACTTAGTGATTTTTTTGAAACATGCATGATAAGGTTTACTATATTTTTTATGCTATGCTACATCCTAATAGGATACCCTTATATATTCCTTAGTGGAAACATTGTAGTTGTAGTATGCTTAGGCCAGCTATATATTTGGGAAGGGATACATGTTATGATTATATGAGGTATTGAAAAGACTTATGTTTTATATAATAAAACAAGTACTCAATGAACCACCTGGGTGGACAAGGATACTCAAGCTTTTGGACAAGGTGGCAACAAAAGGAACCATGTTTATATGGCAATCTCTTTTTGTTGTGCACTAGAAGAAAACCACCAAGGGACTTAGAGATTGAACATGTTTCTCGTACAGTGGCTTCCATGTACAGCCACATGCTAAATGGGCTCTGGCTTAGTCAACTACATAGTGGAAGACCCATGCATTGGCATCTTCAGGTTTACTAGATTAGTTCTAGGGAACTTGGAACCCTACATTGGTGCCTGGAAGACAAGCTAGCATTGTGTATTGGGAGGACTCCTATGGAAAGACTTTGAGACATTATGAATCTGCCAGTACACCATCTTGGTGAGTACTTATCCAGCGGCCACTGGTGGCATCAAGATGAGATTGTGTCATGTGGGTAAAGTGTACAACTTCTGCAGAAGATCAAAATTCTAAGTACTTAGCCGTGTCCCCGGTTATGGACAATACTGAGCAACTAAGGCCTGAAGCTATGGAAGATCTCGACATTCCAATTTCTCAAAGTTAAAAACATGAGGGTGACAACAAGGGATTAGAAGCACTTGGAGTTTTCCAAGAAGTTCAGAAAGATTTGACAAAGATCAAAAACTATTTTGAAAAGATAGGATAAAAACTATATTGCTTTCTGCAAAAGATCCTAAACCCTACTTAGCCAAATATGCATGTAATGATAGGATCCACTTATTTCTACATAGTAGTGAAACTTGCCAATACAATTCAAATGTATTGACCCTTGTGGCTGCAACTTATTATGATGCAGGTTTGTTTGATGTTAGTGAAGTTTACTGAATAGGATTACAAGTCTACAACCAACATGTTTGCCTGTGGCACTTTGAAGATGAAGGACCCCATGCTTATAGATATTCTGCTACAATGTAATGTGATAGCCAAATGAGCTATGTAAGATGTAATGAATTATTTTATTCCTGGTTATAAATTTGTATTATGACCTTTGTTTCTTGATATTACATCTTAACTGTGGATGCTAGCTATTGATCCAGGGACTAGCATTGTAAACACAGGGATCTCTACCTTATTAAAGGTTGGGAACCTTACACTACCACCAATGCCTATCGTCATGCTAAGGATGAGTCCATGGATATTAGTTGTCTTATGCTTTCACACATGAAACCGGACTTGCAAAAGCAGTTCAAGAATGTTAAGGCCTACGATATGATCGAAAGCCTCAAAAGTATGTTCCAGGCTTAGGCCAAGACTGAGAGGTATCAAGTCTCTCATGCTTTGCTGAATTGCAAGCTTAAGGATGGTGATCCACTGAGTCCTCATGTGATCAAAATGGTTGGTTACGTGCAGTATCTAGAGAGGATTGGCTACCCCATTAGCGAAGAGTTCGCTACGGATATAATTCTGAACATTCTTCCTAGTGTGTATGGTCAGTTCATTTTGAACTACCACATCCATGGTATGGATAAGAAGCTCATTGAATTGCATGGGATGCTCAAGCAGGCAGAGGCGGATCTCAAGAAGGGTGCCAGTCAAGTGTTGATGGTGCATAATAAGGCTAAGTTCAAGAAGAGTTCTTGGAATAAGAAGAAGGCTATGTCGGGAAAGCAGGCTCAGGACCCGATCCCAAGCACTTCCTCAGGGACTAAGCCATCTCCTTCAGCCGGATCCACTTGCTTCTACTTCAAGGTGGATGGCCACTAGAAGAGGAACTGCAGAAAGTATTTGGCCAACAAAGACAAGAGTGGAGGTATGACTTCCGACTCAAGTACACTTCTTTGCAATGTTATAGACATCTATCTTGCTGATGCATCTAATAGTTCTTGGGTATATGATACCTGATCATTTATTCACATCTACAACTCGTTGCAGGGATTGGTAAGAACTAGGAGCGTAGCAATAGGCGAGGTTGATATTTGAGTCGACAACAAAGCGAGAGTCGCTGCGTTGGAAGTCGGCACGATGCAACTTCATTTACCTTCCGGATTCATTATGGAACTGAATAATTTTTATTATGTTTCAGTGCTCAGTCGAAACATTATTTATGCTTCATGTTTGATGAAGCAAGGCTATGATTCAAATATCAAGAATAATGGTTGTTCTTTGTATTTGAATGATATGTTTCACGGCTTTGCACCTGTCCAGGACGGGTTATTTATTTTGAATCTTGATGGTGAGTTGGTTTATAACATAAATGTTAAAAGGTTGAAACCAAATGATCTAAATATGACTTACATTTGGCACTGTCGGCTTGGTCATATAAGTTGGAAACTCATGAAGAAGCTCCATGATGATGGACTCCTAACTTCGTTCGACTTGGAGTCGTTTGAGACATGCGAATCTTCCCTACTCGGCAAAATGACCAAGACACCTTTTACAAAGAGTTGTGAAAGGGTGTCCGACTTATTGGGACTAGTACATAGTGATGTATGTGGACCAATGAGCACGACAGCCATGGGTGGTTATGAGTACTTCATTACCTTCACTGGTGATTTGAGTCGTTATGGATATATCTACTTGATGAAACACAAGTCGAAAGCCTTTGAAAAGTTCAAAGAATTCTAGAATGAAGTACATAATCAACTCGGCAAGAAGATAAAGTTTCTTCGGTCGGACCGAGGAGGCGAGTACATGAGCCATGAGTTTGATGACCATATAAAAAGTTGTGGAATAGTTCCCCAACTTACTCCGCCAGGAACTCCGTAGAGGCGGTGTCTCAGAAAGGCGGAATCGGACCTTGCTGGACATGGTACGATCAATGATGAGTCGGACAGATCTTCCTTTATCATTTTGGGGTTATTGTCTAGAAACACTGGCGTTTATACTAAACAGAGTACCCTCAAAGTCAGTAGAGAAGACACCACATGATATGTGGACATGCAAAAAGTCGAGTCTGTCTTTTCTTAAGATTTGGCGTTGTGAAGCATTTGTCAAGCGACATCAGTCGGACAAGCTTACGACCAAGTTGGATAAGTGTATTTTTGTGGGGTATCCGAGGGAAACCTTGGGTTACTACTTATACAACCGAGAAGAGGGCAACATGTTTATCGCTCAGAACGGTGTCTTCCTAGAGAAAGAGTTTCTAAGTCGAGAAGTCAGTGGGAGCACAGTGCAGCTCGAAGAAATTCAAGAGTACCCGGGAAAAACCTTGAGGGTTGCGCCGGTTGTGGTAGCTAAGCCGGCAGCTGCACCTGTACTACGAAGATCGGCAAGATTGCTAAGTGTTTGTGATGTCTTACTGTTAGACAATGATGAGCCGGCAAATTATTCGGAAGAGATGGTGGTATCTGATTCCGAGTCATGGCTTGGAGCCATGAGATCCAAGTTAAAGTCCATGGATGAAAATCAATTTTGGAACTTAGTTGATCTGCCAGATGGTGCAATACCCATTGAGTGAAAATGGGTCTTTAAGAAGGAAAATGATATGGATGGAAACGTTTTGGTCTATAAAGCACGACTTATTGTGAAGGGGTTCCGATAGGTTCAAGGAGTTGACTATGACGAAACTTTCTTGCCCGTAGCGTTGCTTAAATCAGTTCGGATCATGTTAGCAATAGCAACCTATTTTGACTCTGATATATGCCAGATGGATTTCAAAACGGCTTTCCTTAATGGAAATTTAACCGAGGACATGTATATAATACAGCCCGAGGGTTTTGTCGATCTGGATAATGCTGACAAAGTGTGCATGACATGGTTATACCCTACGGGTACACGATCTTAGCATACCTAGTCCGGCCCAAGGAAGGCCCATGAGAACATGTGCCAGCCCATGAAGACATTTGGGTGGCCAGGGCCCATGACACCTTCGGATCCTTGGAGAACAAGACTAGAGTAGATAGAATATTCAAAGGGGCAAACCCTAGAACCTGTAACCGACTCGATCTGTGCCCGAGACCTGCCTATCTCTATATAAAGGCTAGGAGGGCACGACGAGGAGGCTCTCTTGCATACCACTGTATACACACCTCCACGCCAGATTGCATCTGCGCACCCCTGTAACTTTCGGTTCCGCCGTAATCAAGAGCAGACAAGCAGGAGTAGGGTTTTCCCTCCGGTGGCCTGAACCTGGGTAACCTCGTGTCCCCGTGTTGCTTGTTTGCTAACCGTTCCGTGATCTCCAGCATCCCCATCTTCTCCAAAACCCAAGTCCATAACAATGGGCATTGACGACATTAAACATCGTCAATTGGCGCCGTCCGTGGGAATCGGGGCCGCTGATTGTACGATCGTGACGGTCTCATCACCAAGAGTCTACGACTCGATTACCCTTGAAGATCGGATCCAATTCGGCTCCTTCGCCGTTAGCAGTCGGGCAGATCGCATCTGATTGTTCATATTCATCGGCAGCACACTCAACTTCATCTATACCAATGCGGTCATCACGGGGGCTTCACTTTCACTCTTCGTTTGAATCTACCCGGATGAGGTGTACTTCGGGCAGACTGCCCAAAAGCCTGGATCACCGGGTTCGACAGAAATCGAGATCGTGTGCACTCGACTTTACCTCGAGAAAGGCCGGCAGACTCGTCGCTTTTGTTAAGCAGGAATCAGACCACCGATTAGAGAAGCAATATTCATACGGATCAAGTCCCAAGAAAAGTTATCGATGGAACATCTCAAGGGAAATTCACATGCAAACCAGACATCCATCATCGACGGAAATTCAGGCTCGATCCCATGTGACGGCAGGATTGCACCGCCCGTGGCAGGACTTAGTTTATTTGGATCAAAAGAAGCTACCTAGCATGGAGCAACTTAGTACACGCACGGGATTACGTGGATTCAGAATCTCCATCGAATCCGCATCCTCGAGCGCACGCACAAGGCGGGGTCCCAAATCTGATCAAACAAAGAGACTATACATCAGACCGATCGATCGTTCAAGCATCAAGGGCCAAAGAAAAAATTAGAACCAAGGTTACGTGCTTATGTTAACCGGGCGTGGGCAACTCAAAGACCGGATATTATTTATTTTCAATCAGCCAAGCTCCAAATATCAATCGATGCACACGTGGATTCAGCAGATTAAATCCGGCAGGTGTCAAGCAACAAGGCAAAAAAGAGAAGAAAAAAAGATCAATCAAAGGCAGCTAGCCTGGTCCTTCACGGACGCATCCAATTCAGATCAACCGAAAGAAAAAGACTCTGGATGATAAAAAATCCGGTGATCCGATACAGTTCCCGACTCCGGCGATTCGTTGTGGTCTTCGACCCCGACGACCTAGTGCACTCTTCGACTACGTCGACCTTCTGCGATATTCGATTGCATCAAACTGTTGCCACCATTGGCCTCGGCGACCCGCTCTCGCGTTGACTCCAGTCTGCCGCATCGGCTCTCGGACGCCGCCTCGACCACATTAAATCCACGCTCGGGGGCTGCACCCACTTGTCCACATGACTCGTGACCGTCGACCTGTTGCGTTTATCGACTGCGACGACCCGATGCGATCTTTGATTGCGGCGACTGGTCGCATCGGCTTCAGCGATCGCGAATCGGGGGCTCCTTCGACTCCAGCAATCCAATGCGATCTTCGGCTCCAGCGACTTGGGGGCTCCCTTGGCATCGGTGACCCGATGCAGCTTTCGGCTGCGGTGACCCGATACATCCTTCGGATGCGATGAAACGGTGCGGTCTTCGATTGCGACAATCTTCGGATGCGGAGATCGTTCCCACCATCGACCCCAGGAACTCGCCGCGTCGATTACGTCCGCCGCGTGACCTGCTACCACAACAACTTCGCCACGACAACCAACAAAGCTAAGTTTTCCCTCTACTTAGAGTTGTTTTCCTTCTTAACTCGCACTCGAAACACTCGCGGGCTGCGCCCTCTTCGAGTAATCTAATGTGCCATCGGCTCCACGCACTCAAGCACCTCGAACGCGACAGCCCGAGTAGCTGATTCCGCATGATCGTCGAATCCTTGAACTTCGAGTGCCTCGGCAAGGTACTGAGACTAAGGCTAATCAGGCTAACGAAAAGGCCTAGCATACAGTACAAAAGTGTCGACTCGATCGGCACCAGAATCTTACTATACAAGACGAAAGGCAAATATTTCTTACAAGATACAAGTACTTCACAATTATTCATATTTTCTGCAGCTTACAAAGACGTCGACTGTGCCGAGCTATTCTATCGAGAACTCCAACAGGAGTCGACAAAATAACTGGCTACGCCATAAGATCAAGACCCGAGTCGAGTCCCTCCTCGGATGGTTGCATCGCTTGATGCTACAAAAGCGCAGCACTGGTCGCGCACCCGACAGAAGCAACGGCGTCGACTTCATTCGCAACGTCGAGTCCTTCCGGCTAAACGCCGCACGACTCCGCCACGTCAACTCCGACTGCATCATTGATTCTTGGCTCCTTATGCATGAGACGCTGACTCGATGCACTTCCGGGTCAGTGGTTTCTCCTTGCATGAGTCTCCACTCGAGTCCGCGACTCGACTAGACACTCGAGGGCTACTCCTATCAGGAGCGCTAGCCCGCATCCGAAAAAAGCAAAGCAATACGCCATAGAACTATTCTTCGAGTCCTACGTCGAGTCTGCGACTCCACTACGGACTTGGGGGCTACTCCCATAGGGAGGATGGATTCAAGCATCCAAAAAATTTGTGTCCTACGGACCTGAAGCCAAACAATGGCCGAATTAAAGTCTCTGCTCGAGTCTACAACTCGAACAGACACTCGGGGGCTACTCCCATAGGGAGCGCTGGTCGCGCACCCTATGAATTCTTCGACTGCGATCCTTCGGATCAGCATGCAAAAACTTTTCGGGAACTCTGCCCCAATTAACGCTAAGTGAGTAACATCCTCCTTGGCCACCCGAAACACCTCCGTGGTGATAATCATTCGGATGCTGTGTCTGCGACACAAAGATAAGACCTACAGATATCATCTGATGGACTGGCAACGCACACGACTGCGCTCTGCTAGTAAAAATCCGTGCCAACAGGCACGATGAAAAATCCTGACGGACGCGTTGGGTACATCATTTAAAATTCACTGAAATTCCACTCCTGTAAGTCCTCCATGGCCTGAGTCGAATTACGCCAGCATATGTTCCGGGTTCGAGTCGAGGGACTCGAATCTGAAGAAGATCATGTTGTTTTGTCCTAAGATAGTTTACTGACCCTGATCTGTCGGGAAAGTCAGGCATACGCATCAAAAATCTCTAAGCACTCAAATTATTCTCTAGACATACAGAGATAGCTGCACCCGAAGGATTGAAGAGTCCTCAGCCGAATCTACGATTCGACTGAACACTTGGGGTCTACTGACATGGTTATACCCTACGGGTACACGATCTTAGCATACCTAGTCCATCCCAAGGAAGGCCCACGAGAACATGCGCCAGCCCATGAAGACTTTTGGGTGGCCAGGGCCCATGACACCTTCGGATCCTTGGAGAACAAGACTAGAGTAGATAGAATATTCAAAGGGGCAAACCCTAGAACACAGAATCGACTCGATGCTGTGAGACCTGCCTATCTCTATATAAAGGCTAGGAGGGCACGACGAGGAGGATCTCTCGCATACCACCGCATACACACCTCCACGCCAGATTGCATCTGCGCACCCCTGTAACTTTCGGTTCCGCCGTAATCAAGAGCAGACAAGCAGGAGTAGGGTTTTCCCTTCGGGGGCCTGAACCTGGATAAACCTCGTGTCCCCGTGTTGCTTGTTTGCTAACCGTTCCGCGATCTCCAGCATCCCCATCTTCTCCAAAACCCAAGTCCACAACAATGGGCATTGAAGAGATTAAACCTCGTCAGTGCAAACTTCAGAAATCCATTTATGGGTTCAAGCAAGCATCTCGGAGTTGGAACATTCGCTTTGATGAGGTAGTCAAATCGTTTGGCTTCATCAAGAATGATCATGATTCTTGTTTATACAAGAAGTTTAGTGGGATCAAAGTGAACTTTCTAATTTTATATGTGGATGACATATTATTGATTGGAAATGATGTCCAGATGTCGCAAGAAACCAAGGAATCATTGGAAAGGAATTTCTCAATGAAAGACTTGGGTGAGGCAACATGCATCCTCGGAATCCAAATCTATAGAGATAGATCAAGACGGATCATTGAAAGACTTATTTGTACAAAGTGTTGAAAAAGTTCAACATGGAATCGTCTAAGAAAGGGTTCTTACCGATGTCCCATGGTGTAAAACTTAGCAAGACTCAGTTTCCTTTTACGACTAATGAGCGAAGTCGGATGAGTGCGATTCTGTATGCCTCTGCAGTCGGATCCATCATGTATGCCATTATTTGTACTAGGCCGGATGTTTCATATGCTTTAAGTGTTGTGAGCAGATACCAGGATGATCCTGAAGAAATCCACTGGACAGCGGCTAAACATATCCTAAAGTACTTGAGAAGGACTAAGGATATGTTTTTGGTTTACGGAGGTGAAGAGGAACTCAGTGTAAAGGGTTATACGGATGCGAGTTATCTCACCGACTCTGATGATTCCCATTCGCAATCCGGGTATGTGTTTGTTATAAACGGAGGGACTTTAAGCTGGAAGAGTTCCAAGCAAGAGACTGTGTCTGCATCTACAACAGAGACTGAGTATATTGCTGCCTCGGAGGCAGCAAAGGAAGTTGTTTGGATGAGGAATTTCCTCATGGATCTTGGTGTGATTCAGGGCTCGTCCAATCCGTTAGACGTGTATTGTGACAACAATGGTGCTATTGCACAAGCCAGGGAACCTAGACAATAACAGAAGAACAAGAACATACTCATGCGGTACCACCTGATTCGCCAGTTCGTGGATTGGGGTGATATCAAGTTATGCAAGGTACACACGGATGCACATATTGCAGATCTGTTGACAAAGCCGCTACCACAGCCAAAACATGAGGCGCACCTAAGAGATATGGGCATAAGATGACTAGACATGTGATGTCAGAAGATTGACTCTAGTGCAAGTGGGAGACTATTGGGAATATGCCCTAGAGCAAATCATTTATGATGATATTTCCCATTGTATTCATAAAGTTATTAAGTTGTCCTTGTATAAACATCTGATGTGTATCATTGAATATGTGATTCGGTTTTCGAACTATACATTCATGTTGTTTGTACTAAATATCCTTGGTCATCGAGGTTGTGCTGGACACACAACTTAGACCAATGTGAAACTCGGCTGATGGCTCGGTTCCACTTGTCATGGGCATGGAGATGCTATTCCAACTTACACAGATTTGGCTAAAGAGTTTAGCGAGTTGGATTGACCCATATTGAGGTACAGCGAACAAGTTGTTATTTGTATATCTCAATCAATGTAATCCTTAGACTTGAGGTTGTTGCACATTCCGATTTGAGGATCACTGACTTAGGTTCTATCAAACGATGATCCGTAATTGGGCAGTTATAAAGGCACAGTTCGGGTCGACTGAGAATCAAGCTGCGTAATGTGAATAACCAAGATGGGATTTTGCCCCTCCACTTGGAGAGATATTCTCTGGGCCCTCTCGGATGATATGATTCGGAAAGCATGGCCATGCACGACTCGGTTAAGTGTTAACCGAGACGATTGACTAAGAGTTAGTCGGATGAATTACTTATCTCGGATCGAGAAGAGAGTCGGACTATTTAAGGGATGACAATTATTCTCTTATAGTCTGACAAGGTATATCTTGAGGAAAAAGGGACTCGAACGTAAGTCACATTGAAAAGGCAAGTCATCTTGACTCTTTGGTACTTGGGAGTCAACACGTTCTGCTAGGAGCTGCTACTGACTGATCGATTAAGAGTCAGACTCCAATCGTGTCCGATTAGCCATGAGCCTACAGGGTCACACACTTAAGAGAGGGAGCATGTTCGGATTAGATCTGAACCGGAAATCTGGTTGGGTTGGACCCGAGCCGGATTTGGACTGAGTCAGTGAGTCGGACTCACGGTGACTAATATTATATGGGCTTTAGTGAATGGGCCACGAGTGCGTGGATCCCATATTCACTCCCTATATATAGTGGAGCGCAGAAACCCAAAGGGGTTGATTGGTTAGGTCATTCCATGTGTTGGAAACCCTAGCTCCATAGAAGTCCACCCATCGTATCGAACCTAGTAGTTCGCCACCGGTGCTCCCCCTTGTATGTGTGGATACCAGCAGGGGTGTTGTACGATCAGCACCAGGACGATCGCGATTGGATCAGATCTTGAGGACTGTAACACCTCAAAAATATTAAACAAGATTATCAAGTTCTAATCACCCAAGTTTAGGGCTAACAAAAAAATTATTATTAAACTTAATATGAACGCATGTGTGTGTGTGATTAATGCATGAATGATTGCATTTTCCATGTTTGATTGCTATGAATGATAAGAATTTCTTTAAAGATGAAAATAATATCATCTAGGTCAATTCCAAACAAAACAAATCAAAAGGAAATTCAAATAATAAGACATATGATCAAATGGTCATTTTGACCAAAATCAACCACTAGCCCACTTAGGGCATCTCTACTAAATGATTTCTAACATAAACAAATCCAATTCTTTCCACCCCTTACTAGATCAAGTAACAATGAACCCAAGCAAACTCACAAACTTACAAAAACTATTTTCAAATCCAATTGAGAGGCATTCAAAATTGAATCCTTAATAGGTACTAAGATGGCCATTTCACAAAAACCAACCAAACCAATTCCCCTTGGCAAACCCTAGCAACCATAGACTACCAAGATTATGACAAGATCACTCACCAAAATTTATCCAAAAATTCAAATTTTGAATTCATGCGGCCATTAGATCGAACACCTGGTGAACATAGATAAACCTTGCCTAACTTCTACTTTGGTGAGAAGTAATTGATCATTTGTCCCCATTTCACTCCCCTGGTCTCCCCCAGCAGCTAGCAACCCAGCAGACCAGCCCCCTTCCTCGCCGCTGCGCCAGTACCACGACGCCCGAGTCGTCGTTGCCGGTCGAGCATGAACAACAAGTAGCAGCGAGCCCTGCGCCTGCACACGATGTCTAGGAGGCAGGCCACCGTCCATCGTCACCCCCTGTCTAACCCTCGACCGCAGGCAAGCCGTGGACCACCCGAGACACGCCGTGCCCATTTCTCTGTCTGCCATGCTGATAGCATGCGAGAACACCGCATCCGCCTCGTGCACACATGCCGTGCCTCACTCTCACCGCACGTACCTGCACTCGCCATGACACTAGCTACCTCCCAGACATCCCCGTTCGCCATTGCACGACCCGTAGCCTCTGTAGGCCGTCTCGAACGTAGCCGGTTCCGCGCAGAGCACCAACCATTCCCGACCGTCCTCGACCTCCCCGTGCCGCGCCTTTAAGCCTGTGATGACTGCCAGGAAACACCGCGTCGCCCGCTACCGTCAGCCACGCCAATAGCTCGTTGTACCGCCATCGCCGGAGGAGCCAGCCCATGCCACAATGTCCCCCTCGCCGGTGTATAAATAGAGGCCCCCTCCGCCTCAATTCACGACACCATCTCACTCCCCACTCCTCACAGAACCTCCCACACCTCTCCCCAGAGCAAGGCGAGTACCGCATCGCCAGAATTTGGCCGGAGTTTGCCGCTATAAAGGAGAAGAGGAGCTGTTGATTGCAACCGCCCCAGGAGCCACCGCGACCACCATTCGAACCGCCGTCGTCTCCAACATCATTCGCCCCCATCACCGACCCTAGCTGGAGCCCAGGTGAGCCACCGTGTACCCCCACCGTCGCTGTTAGGGTTCAGTCTCGGCGGAGCTATCCGACGTAGACGACGAACGTCGGTCGTAGATCTTGGTCGAATCGCATGGCTTAGATTGAAACAAACCGTTTCGGGTTAAATGAGCCACTAACTAGCGGGACCCCCCTGTCAGCAGCCTGCCGCGCCAGCGCAGTGCAGTTGGGCCATCCCAGTATCGTTCTCGCGCATAGCCCAGTGATTCAAATAGTTATTTTCCATTTTAATTAAAACCAGATTCTGTCAGTAGATTCAAAAATCAATTCAAAGAGATTCACTGAACCAAATTGCATGATTCCAATTTTGTTAGAAAGATATTCAAGTTATCGATCCAATCCCGTTGGATTTAAACCATTTGAAATTATAGATCACCTATAGTAAAAATAACAAGACAGAGACTTTTCCACATTCAAACATCTTTTTAAAATCAACCATCCATGCTTTTGAGGTGATTCCAACTCTCAAAAATCACATTTGACAAGATCTATCTAAATATGCAAATATATTTAGGTTTACATGCAGTGATCTTGGACTAGTACTAAAAGAATGCTCTATAGGCATTTCTAGTCACTTTAATTGTATAAAATAGTAATTTTAAACTTTATAAAATATGATCACCACTTTAAATCACATTCCCAAGTATTATAATATGTGGTGATGACATGTGTCAACTTGATTCCATATTTTAATTGGAGAATATTAAATCTTAAGAACTTTCAGTGAGTAGACATTACTTTTCTAAAATAAGAAAGATAAGACTAGGTCTTTATTTCATGTGATGATTGTGATGATGCTAGATCATCTAGTGTGAACCTTTGTGTGCCAAATAGAAGTAGTTAAGTATTGTTTGGTGATTGTGTACCTCGTATTCATTTATAGACGCTAGTACCAACCAAGGCTACGAGGAAGAGGAATACTACGAGGAAGAAGAAGAAGAAAACTTCAACCACTGCACTACTCAAGGCAAGCCTAACACTACAAGTTAACTATGCAAGCTAACACTTGCAAGTTTCTTAACTATGCAAGTCATCCTTGCAAGATAACCTATGCAAGATGCATTAGGCAACCTTGATTATACCAATTCCCAGTCTTACTTGCAAGCTTTATTCTTTATCTTTGCCAAAGTTATTTACCTTTACTTAGTGACTTGTGAGTTTTGGAAAGATACTATAGATAGCATAAAGAGTATAAAACTAGTCCTAAGTAGTTAGAAATAGATGTCATCAAAAGGCATAAGACTAGATTTGGATAGTCACACTTGACTAGCACCCCTCATTAGTGAATACCCTCAACTTTAGTGGCTAGTGCTCAGCATAAAAGTTGATCACGTTAGATGGGAATACTTGGTGAAAATGATTATGAAAACCTTGGAATGAAGATTCATTCTATTGAAATGTTTTGACATGTGTTATGAATAGAAGATGATTTTGATGATGAAAATGTTGAGGCATGAGCCTTAGCCCTTTATAAAAACCGATGGTTGGGTTCGGATGCGATACCATTCCAATTTTACCATACAACCACAATACCTAAAATGGGTAGAGCTTGACTGGAAGTTTATATGTCCTAGTATGGGTTCCCTTGCAGAAGAGGTTTAGCTGAGGATAACTCGTGATGAATGTCCACCTATGCAGTACCCAATATGACGGATTGTCATGGTTGGGAGGCCAAACTCATAGGGGAGGTGCCTATACTAGGGTGTGTAATTGAAAGGTTAGGATTGATTATCCGCATACTAAGTATGATGATTCAGGGTTGTCCCTGACTGATGTATCGAATGTTGTGGTGAAAGTGTACAACCTCTACAGAGTGTCAAACTATTCGAATAGCCGCGTCCGTGGTCATTGACAGTTGGAGTGGCCATAATGTTCCGTCGTCAGATGTATTCAAAATGACTTGTGAAATGAACTATGCCTTTGACTTGACCACAACAGGGTTGTGAACATGAAAACCAAGTTCCCACTAAGGTGTTGTAGAACATTAAACTAGTTTTCTTTACTTCTGAACTCAGTATGAAATAAACCCGTATTTTTTAAAATAAACCTAGAGCTTAGGATGCCTACTCGAACTACTTTACTTGTTAGTGATAGTTTGAGAGTACTTAAAGAGTACTCATGGCTTTGTCCCTGGCTATTCCCATGGCCAGACTATGAGGAGAACTACCAGGATGATGGACAACAGGAGGTCAATGACAACTAGGATCATCTCCCATCGTCGGTATTGCCTGTGACCCTAAAGATGAAGCCCCGCTACGTTTAATTTCTGCTGCATTGATTGTATTAAGACTGGATCATGAGATCTTTTATTTGTAAGACCTTTATTATGGTTTGTAATGGATGATGTACTGTGTTACCAATTATGTTATGTCTCGCAAAAGTGGTAATCCTGGGATTGTGAGGTATGGCATAACAGGCATCTGGGATTAAAAATCTGGGTGTTGACAAGGACTGCATTGCATTCAACACACGTGCTTCATCAATTCCCCAACTGCGCGTCTAGTGGCAATCCTCGTGGCTTTCTACCTCAGCTAGATCTTGGGATCACCGCGTAGGGAAAAATTTGTGTTTTATCTCTATGTGGCCCAAGAATCGTTACCACTAGACGGGTTCAGAAGTCTAGGGGTTGCCGCAATCATCGGAGCACAAGCGAAGCCCTAGAAAACGACATGTGCCCCGGAAGTACATATTTGACTAAAAGAGTTACTTAGGAGATAGGGAGGAAAGGCATTAACATCTCGGATCCTGGATGGACACTCTACGAAACGAAATGGTGCACAACCATCTAAATAAACACATATAATTTCTCTTGGTTGGATCACAGATAGTTGAATAGAAGTAAAATATGATGTGGCTTCGATCTGGTACCCACTCTCTACTGAATCGTGGGGCTTGGTAGGACGAAAGGGGCCTTCATTAAGCAATACATATCCTGGAAACAGGGCATGCGCCCAGCTATATTCATATAGCAACCACAATTGATATCACTGTTGGGCCAGACAGCACAACGCTCAAAATAAAAACAAAGAAAACAAAAAAGAAAAAGAAGAGAAAACAAAGCCGACAACAGTGGCTCGATGAAAAATGATATGACCCGCCACCACTTTGCCCTCTGGAGAATTTCCAGCATGCTCCTAGCGCTCCAAAGCGTCGCGTACCAAGCAGCACCTCCAAAAAGGAAAGCAACGACAATGACGATGCTGCCCGGACTGGTCCTAGGATTTCCCCTGATACGCTACGGAGGTGGGGAAGAGATACACATGATGCCCTTAAGGAAGGACGGCGACACCCGTAGGCGTCACCATGTAAGTGTCTAGACGACAAGGACTTCTCCTGACCCCTCAAAAAAAACACTCCCGGACGCTTCAATTGCTCCACCAAGCTCGTCGCCCACCAGCACACACCCCCATGGTCTTGCGGTCACCACCGTCGTCTCACCGTGACCCATGATGTGAGGCTGGTATGACTGAAAATAAGAAACTTTGTTGGGGGTCAGCATACAGTAACACGTGGGAGGGAACTACCTCCACCGCCTGAGGGCGACAACCGACCGAATGTAGCAACATGGGCAAACCAGGCCCTCACGGGCCCAACCGAGCCTTAGTGGACTCGTGAAGCCCCATCGCTAGACTATAGCAAGGGTGTCACTTTCACTGCCAACCCTAATGCTAATTCCTACTTCTCCATCCACTAGTGGATCCGCCACCACCAAAGATCCCTGTCGCCAAGCAGCAGCACCATCGCCACCGTGCTAACCAGGGCATACCAGACCACCACCGGTCTGAGGAAAACCACAATCTCGGACTTGTCGGGCAATAGCCATTACCAAACCAGGAGCACGACAGAACGAGGAGGGCCATGCGAACTAGCACCCAGCAGCACACAGTCGGCAAGCAATACAATCACGACACCTCTGGACCGCTTGCAAGTCAGGACCCGTTGACAACCTCTAGACCTAGGACCGACTAGACCGGACCTGGCCCCTGGCTGCACGGTCAAGGATGGTGTGCAGCAACCTCCTAGCCAGGGGCAGGACGTGGTGGCCAGGGGGCCCAAATCTGGCCCGCAAGACCCATATCAGGCCCTCACTAGCCCAGATCTGGCTCGCAAGACCCAGATCAGGCCCTTATCGGCCCAGATCTAGTACACCATCGGCTACCACATGTTGCTATGTCGCCCGTCGCCTCACTGCACCAGATCGCATGCCAGGCCGCCGCCAACTGCCTCCATGCACAGCGTCCCATGCCAAGCCGTCGTTGCGGCAGGCCGCTGCTTGTGTACCCCGCAGCAAGCTGTCCTCACCTTGACGTGTTGTGCTCCGCCTTGAGTGGCCCCGCACAGCCACGCCGCCGCCACAGACTCTCGCCTGCATCAGAGGTCTCCGCCGCCTCACCGCCACTCCCTGCGCGTAGATCCTTTCCCTCAAGATGCTTCAGAGACCCGTGCCCATGTTGCTACTCGTGGGGGAAGAAGGCCCTGCCTCTGATGCTACCCGTCCTTCGTCCGGTAGCGCACTCAGGCGATGGCGAGGGAGCCGAGACTAGGTTGAGGGGGGAGGATGTGGCGGCGCAGGGGAGCCCCCGGTCGCTCGTAGGAGCGACGCGGGCGACCCTATTTTTAGGCTTCGCGTCTCAGGTTTGATCATGACATCCATATGCTTTTTCGTGCAATACATATCTAGAGACGTTAGGGCATCACCACCAGGTTGACCCAACCCGTCCGAACACGTCCGCGCGGACGCGTGGGACATGCGCGTGTTGGGCCACGCAGAGATAAAACAAAACTTTTTCTCTAACGTGGTGATCCCAAGATCTAGCTGAGGTAGAAGGCCATGAGGTTTACCACTAGACGCGCAGTTGCGGATATACCTTGTCAGACTATAGGCGAAAATATGTCATCCCTTAAATAGTCCGACTCTCTTCTCGATTCGAGATAAGTGATTCACCCGACTAACTCTTAGTAGATCGCCTCGGTTAACACTTAACCGAGTCGTGCATGGCCATGCTTTCCGAATCATATCTCACGAGAGGGCCCAGAGAATATCTCTCCAAGTGGAGGGGCAAAATCCCATCTTTGTTATTCACATCACGCAGCTTGATTCTCGATCGACCAACTCGCCTTTATAACTGCCACGGATCGTGTTTGATGTAATCCTAAGTCTGTGATCCTCAACTCGGACTATGCAATAACCTCAGGTCTAAGGATTACATTGATTGAGATATACAAATGACAACTTGTTCGTTGTACCTCAATATGGTTCAATCCGACTCGCTAAACTCTTTAGCCAAATCTGTGTAAGTTGGAACAACATCTCCATGCCCATGACAAGTGGAACCGAGTCATCAAGCCAACTTTCACATTGGTCTAAGTTGTGTGTCCAGCACAACTTCGATGACCAAGGATATTTAGTACAAACAACATGAATGCATAGTTCCACAATCAATCACATATTCAATGATACACATCGATGTTTATAGAAGGACTACTTAATATCTTTATGAATACAATGGAAATCATCATACATGATTGCCTCTAGGGCATATTCCCAAGTCTCCCACTTGCACTAGAGTCAATCTTCCGACATCACATGTCTAAGCATCTAATGCCCATGGTTTCAAAGTGCGCCTCATGCTTGACTATGGTAACGGCTTTGTCAACGGATCCGAAATATTTGCATCCGTGTGTACCTTGCATAACTTGATATCACCGATCCATTTAACTGGCGAATCAGGTGGTACCGCATGAGTATGTGCTTGTTCTTCTGGTGCTTTCTAGGTTCCTTGGCTTGTGCAATAGCACCATTGTTGTCACAATACACGTCTAACGGATTGGACGAGCCTTGAACCACACCAAGATCCATGAGGAAATTCCTCATCCAAACAGCTTCCTTTTCTGCCTCCGAGGCAGCAATATACTCAGCCTCTGTTGTAGATGCAGTCATAGTCTCTTGCTTGGAACTCTTCCAGCTCACAGCACCTCCGTTTATAATAAACACGTATCCGGATTGTGAGCGAGAATCATCAGAGTCGGTAAGATAACTCGCATCCGTGTAACCCTTTACACTGAGTTCATCTTCACCACCATAAACCAAGAACATATCCTTAGTCCTTCTCAAGTACTTTAGGATATTTTTAGCCGCTGTCCAGTGGATCTCTCCAGGATCAGCCTGGTATCTGCTCACAACACTTAGAGCATAGGAAACATCCGGCCTAGTACAAATCATGGCATACATGATGGATCCGACTGCAGAAGCATATGGAATCTCACTCATCCGACTTCGCTCATCAGTTGTCGAAGGACACTGAGTCTTGCTAAGTTTTACACCATGGGACATCGGTAATAACCCCTTCTTAGACGATTCCATGTTGAACTTCTTCAACACTTTGTCCAAATAAGTACTCTGACTCAATTCAATGAGCCTCCTTGATCTATCTCTATAGATCCGGATTCCGAGGATGTATGTTGCCTCACCCAAGTCTTTCATTGAGAAACTCCTTTCCAATGATTCCTTGGTTTCTTGCAACATCTAGACATCATTTCCAATCAGTAATATGTCATCCACATATAAGATTAGAAAATTTACTTTGTTCCCACTAAACTTCTTGTACAAACAAGAATCATGATCACTCTTGATGAAGCCAAACGATTTGACTACCTCATCAAAGCGAATATTCCAACTCCGAGATGCTTGCTTCAACCCATAAATGGATTTCTGAAGTTTGCACACCATGTCAGCATTAGCCAGATCGACAAAACCCTCGGGCTATATCATATACACGTCCTCGGTTAAATTTCCGTTAAGGAAAGACGTTTTGACATCCATTTGCCATATCTCATAGTCAAAATAGGCCGCTATAGCTAACATGATCCGAACTGATTTAAGCATCGCTACGGGCGAGGAAGTCTCGTCATAATCAACTCCTTGAACTTGTCAGAACCCCTTCGCGACAAGGCGTGCTTTATAGATTGAAACATTTCCATCCATATCAGTTTTCTTCTTAAAGACCCATTTGCACTCGACGGGTCTTGCACCGTCTGGCAGATCAACCAAGTTCCAAACTTGATTTTCATCCATGGACTTTATCTCGGATCTCATGGCTCCAAGCCATGACTCGGAATCAGATCCCACCATCGCTTCCGAATAATTTGCTGGCTCATCACTTTCTAACAGTAACACATCACGAACACTTCGTAATCTTTCCGATCTTTGTAGTACAGGTGCTGTTGCCGGCTCAGCTGCCACGACCGGCTCAACCTCCAAGGTTTTTGCCGACTCGCTACTAGCCGGTTCCTCTCGAATTTCTTCGAGTTGCACCGTGCTCCCACTTACTCCCCGACTGAGAAACTCTTTCTCAAGGAAGACACCGTTCCGAGCGACAAACACTTTGCCCTCTTCTCGGTTGTAGAAGTAGTAACCCAAGGTTTCCCTCGGATAACCCACAAAAATACACTTATCTGACTTGGTTGTAAGCTTGTCCGACTGAAGTCGCTTGACAAATGCTTCACGACCCCAAATCTTAAGAAAAGACAAACTCGGCTTTTTGCATGTCCACATCTCATGCGGTGTCTTCTCTACCGATTTTGATGGTACTCTGTTTAGTGTGAACGCCGCTGTTTCTAGACAATAACCCCAAAATGATAAAGGCAGATCTGTCCGACTCATCATTGATCGTACCATGTCCAACAAGGTTCGATTCCGCCTTTCCGAAACACCGTTCCTTTGCGGCGTTCCTGGCGGAGTAAGTTGAGGAACTATTTCACAACTTTTCAGATGGTCATCAAACTCATGGCTCATGTACTCGCCTCCTCGGTCCGACCAAAGAAACTTTATTTTCTTGCCGAGTTGATTCTGTGCTTCATTCTGGAATTCTTTGAACTTTTCAAAGGCTTTTGACTTATGTTTCATCAAGTAGATATATCCATACCTACTCAAAGCATCAGTGAAGGTAATGAAGTACTCATAACCACCCCTGGCTGTCGTGCTCATTGGTCCACATATATCACTATGTACTAGTCCCAACAAGTCGGACGCCCTTTCGCAACTCTTTGCAAAAGGTGTCTTGGTCATTTTGCCGAGTAGGCAAGATTCGCATGTCTCGAACGACTCCAAGTCGAACGAAGTTAGGAGTCCATCATCATGGAGCTTCTTCATGTGTTTCCAACTTATATGACCAAGCCGACAGTGCCAAAAGTAAGTCATATTCAGATCATTTGGTTTCAACCTTTTAACATTTATGTTATAAACCGACTCACCATCAAGATTCAAAATAAATAACTCGTCCTGGACGGGTGCAAATCCGTGAAACATATCATTCAAATACAAAGAACAACCATTATTCTTGATATTCGACTCATAGCCTTGCCTCATCAAACATGAAGCAGAAATAATGTTTCGAGAGCCTTTGGAACATAATAACAATTATTCAGTTCCATAATGAATCCGGAAGGTAAATGAAGTTGCATCGTGTCGACTTCCAACGCAGCAACTCTTGCTTTGTTGCCGACTCGAATATCAACCTCGCCTCTTTCTACGCTCCTAGTTCTTACCAGTCCCTGCAATGAGTTGCAGATGTGAATAACTGATCTGGTATCATATACCCAATAACTATTAGGTGCATCAGCAAGATATATTTCTATAACATTGCAAACAAGTGTACCTGAGTCGAAAGTCATACCTCCACTCTTGGCTTTGTCGACCAACTACTTGCTGCGGTTCCTCTTCCAGTGGCCACCCGCCTTGCAGTAGAAGCAAGTGGATCCGGCTGAAGGAGATGGCCTAGTCCCTGAGAAAGCGCTTGGGACCGGGTCATGAGCCTGCTTTCCTCCTGACTTAGCCTTCTTCTTAGTCCAAGAACTCTTCTTGAGCTTAGCCTTATTCTGCACCATCAACACTTGACGGGTGCCCTTCTTGAGATCCGCCTCTGCCTGCTTGAGCATCCCATGTAATTCAGTGAGCTTCTTATCCATACCATGCATTTGGTAGTTCGAAATGAATTGCCCATATGCACTAGGAAGAGAGTTCAGAATTATATCTGTAGCGAACTCTTCGCTTATGGGGTAGCCAAGCCTCTCCAGAGACTGCACGTAACCAACCATTTTGATCACATGCGGACTCAGTGGATCACCATCCTTAAGCTTGCAACTCAGCAAAGCCTGAGAGACTTGATACCTCTCATTCTTCGCCTGAGCCTGGAACATACTTTTGAGGCTTTCGATCATATCGTAGGCCTCAACATGCTCGAACTGCTTTTGCAAGTCTGGTTCCATGTGAGCAAGCATAAGACAGCTAATATCCGTGGACTCATCCTTACCCCGACGGTAGGCATTGGTGGCGGCGACAGTCACATTCTCATTCGGCTCATCTGGAAGTGGGTTGTCTAGGACATGGTCCTTTTTTTCTTGTTAAGAGAACAATTCTCAGATTTCGGTACCAGTTGGTAAAATTAGTGTCGTTCAGTTTATCTTTCTCAAGAATGGTTCTCAACGCAAAACCGAATATCTGAGAGTGACTGCTACTTGGTGCCATGATCTACAACATAAAATATGCAAAACACTTAAGACATGTATTCATAAAAGAGCAAGCATATTAAAGATTTTAATATTTTGTGCTCCCACTAGAACCAACACCCCTCCGATGGTTGCTTAGTGATTCAGGATCCTAAATAAGCAATTCGGCTAGTGAGCTTTAGCATCACCTCTAGCCGCCAAGTGATCTAGGTAGACAACTCCTTGTTAATCGTATCTCATACGACTCCTGTTGGATGGGTGGCATCACATGCCCTGGCTCCCATCCGACTTTTCCCCGAGCCCCACAACCGTTGTGATAGACCCGTCTAGCTTACCGAGTGTTTCCACAGTAAGAGTCCGACTCGAACCCACCTTGTCGGAAAGAATTGGCAGCACCTCAATTTTATGAGCCCACTACCAAAAATGTCCGACTTGTGATGGTGCAAACACTGGCGGGAAAACCGACTAGACCTTCTTTGAGGGATTAAATTTTACCGACTATCTAATAGAGGTAAAATAGAGACATAACAATCAAAATAAAGCAATCATAATGTGAAATGGTATGGCTCTCTTCATGGCTATCTCCATCTCCACAAAGCCTGTAATCTGACTCGTGCCAACTCTTGTCACTTGCCGTCTTACTCCATGTCGCCGACATGTACAACGCCTTGCATGCCTTCCGGGTTCTCCAAACATATACACTATCTTAGTAAAGTAAATTACATAGAGAATCCGACACGCAGGTCGTTATACAATAAAATGACAGCACCTAGGCTCTAGCCGGCTGACAAAAATCATGATTCGCAGATCACGTATGGATTACACACATACATCACATGCACATGAACCATACCATTCACAACTTCCTGCAAAAACAAGTTATGCATAGATACAATATCTACTCGCGTTGTGAAACTCGCAACAACATCTAAGGCGCTACGATAGGGCGAAGCCGACCATCATTCTGATTCGATCAAACTCTTTGATCTTCGATCACCGCTTCTGGATTTATGTGCCACAGTCTACCCCGATGGCGGAAGCCGACCGGTAGGGGTATGTCGTTCCACGACCTTAGCAGTATGATCACGGAAATCAGATCTACCATTCCCCGAGTACAGTTGATCCAATCAACCTCGTACAAAACCGATCTACAACCTACCACATATCACATAGATCTCATCTACACCCTACCGCATATCACATATGCGAGATCTCGAGCCTAAAACTAGAAGCTATCGCTCTGATACCACTGTTGGGCCACGCAGAGATAAAACAAAACTTTTCCTCTAATGTGGTGATCCCAAGATATAGCTTAGGTAGAAGGCCACGAGGTTTACCACTAGACGCGCAATTGCGGATTACTGATGAAGCGCGTCAGTTGATGCAGTGTAGTCCTCATGATCCGATCGTCCTGGTGCTGATCGCACAGCACCTCTGCTTGTATCCACATGTACAAGGAGGAGCACCGGCAGCGAACTGCTAGGTTCGGAACAGCGGCAGGACTGCTGTGGAACTAGGGTTTCCAACACATGTAATGACCTAACCGAACAACGATTAACCTTTCTAGGTTATGGTGCTCCACTATATATAGGGAGTGAACATGGGCTATGCTCGCGCAGCCCATTCACTAAAGCCCATATAACACTAGTCACCATGAGTCCAACTCACTAACTCAGTCCTAATCCGGTTTAGGTCCAACCCAACCAGATTACAGGTTCAAATCCAATCCGAACTTGCTCCCGCTCTTAAGTGTGTGACCCCGCAGGCTCATGGCTACTTGGACACGATTGGAGTCCGACTCTCAATCGATTAGTCGGTAGCGGCTCCTAGCAGAACGTGCCGACTCCCAAGTACCAAAGAGTCATGACTACTTGCCTTTCCAATGCGACTTACATCTGAGTCCCTTTTGCCTCACGATATACCTTGTCAGACTATAGGCGAAAATATGTCATCCCTTAAATAGTCTGACTCTATTCTCGATCTGAGATAAGTGATTCACCCGACTAACTCTTAGTCAATCGCCTCGGTTAACACTTAACCGAGTCGTGCATGGCCATGCTTTCCGAATCATATCTCACGAGAGGGCCCAGAGAATATCTCTCCAAGTGGAGGGGCAAAATCCCATCTTGGTTATTCACATCACGCAGCTTGATTCTCAGTCGACCCAAACTCTTCCTTTATAACTGCCCAGTTACGGATCAGCGTTTGACAAAACCTAAGTCTGTGATCCTCAACTCGGACTATGCAATAACCTTAGGTCTAAGGATTACATTGATTGAGATATACAAATGACAACTTGTTCGTTGTACCTCAATATGGGTCAATCCGACTCGCTAAACTCTTTAGCCGAATTTGTGTAAGTTGGAACAACATCTCCATGCCCATGACAAATGGAACCGAGTCATCAAGCCAACTTTCACATTGGTCTAAGTTGTGTGTCCAGCACAACTTCGATGACCAAGGATATTTAGTTCAAACAACATGAATGCATAGTTCCACAATCGAATCACATATTCAATGATACACATCAGATGTTTATACAAGGACTACTTAATATCTTTATGAATACAATGGGAAATCTCATCATACATGATTGCTTCTAGGGCATATTCCCAACAGCGCGGCGCCCAGCGGCACGACCAATCCGGACCAACGCATTCGGCTCGACCCATCCGTACACCAAATCTGTGCAAGGGCTGCGTCGTCCTGGACACGTGCGGATGGAGGGAATTTCTTGCCTACACATGCCACTGGCCCACCCGTCAGCCACCAATTAGCGCGGCATTGATTCAGACGCGGGCAGTAACACCGATTCAGACGCAACCATCACAGCGATTGAGCTGGCGCTGTGCCATCAATGGCGACAGACGACACGTTGGCCCGATCGGGCGTCGCCTGCGTTCCCGCGCCGACATTGATGACGAAGGAGAAAAAACCTATGCACGTTCCCGAGCGGAGGGGCTATTTAACCCTGCGCCCGTCAGTGTCGCACTCCTCACCTCTTGCCATCGCAACCCTAGCAGCCGCCACCACCAACGATGAAGACGTCGTCATGGCTGAAGAAGGGGAGGAGCAAGAACGACCACGAGGTGTCCGGCTCTAGCAGCCAGCGCTCCCATGGGGGACTAACCGCCATCGTGGGACCGTCGCTGCGGCTAGAGGATTACAGGAGCCGCCACATGGGGGACTACCTGCCACCGCGGGACTGCCGCTGTCAGCGGGACTTCCGCGTTGCGGAGTGCGAGCGCCTATGGTGGGAGGTCCTGGGCATCAGCCACAGGGATGTATCCCTCCACACCGGTGGCACCTCAACCGGGAACGTGTCCCGATGTCGCCCGTGCCCAAGAAGGGCAAAGGGCTTAAGGAGGAGATCCGTTGCCGGATCAGCAACCTCCCGCAGGCCATACTGTGGGAGAGGGGCTACCACAGCGAGGACTGCTGGATAAAGTCCCTCGAGTAGGATCGCAAGGCGCGGCACGCGACTATCGTCTGCGACGACCTGCAGTCGTGGCAGGTCTACGACGTCCCTGACACCTACTCGGAATACGAGGGTGCCTTCAACCACTCCGACACCAAGCTCAACAGCGATGACGACTATGGCGAGGATGACATCATCGTTAAGCAGGAGGCGGTGGGTGATATCGCCGCGAACCTACCCCCGGAGTACCGCGAGATTATGGCATGGGGCTACGACGAGCACGCCTTCACCGAGTAGGCCATTGTGGCCAGCGCGCGGGACGAGGATGCCATGTGGGTCGGCTACCAAGAATCCGTCCAGCTCACTAGCCTGGTGGCGCAAGCGAACGCCCAGCTGCCTCCATCGCCTCCGTTGGCGGGGTGGGCACCGCGTATCGCTCCACTGCATGGGGCCTCTGACAACGTGTCCTGGATAGGTGATCAACCCACCGGCGCCCGCTCCGACCCTGCCACCGCCAAACCTCTGGACGCTGTCGGAGTACATCGAGCTCGACCCTTAGATGAACGCGGCGGCGCCGGCGCGCGAAGATCGGCACCTAGGGTTAGGACTAGTTTAATTTTGTTTTAAATTATGAATGTAAATTACATATAAAATGTATAAACTTTACCAGTTTTTAGCTTGAACAATTTATGTTTAAATTTGGAAAAAACATAGCATCGCCCTGTTTTGCTCGGCGTGGATAATGGATCGCGCCGCTGGGCGTGACGGCCAGACCCCGATCCAAAAGCAACCACGGTCCGATCCAAACGGATAGAAACGGACCATGATAGAACCCATTGGGGAGGCCTGAGAGGCGATGGTTTACCCTATGGCGGATGTCAGTGGTTCGAGTCATTTTATCTCCAGCCCCCATGTCACACATGTCAAATTATAGAATAGATCTCGAGTAGAGACAAGAAGACAGCACGCTGTTTAGATTGGCCACATGGATCGGCCCGCTGAAGATGACCTTATACACTGTAACCAGCAGGAAACAAGTTGAGACGCGAGAGGACCTGGGGTCGGCACCTGCTCCTTTGGGCCTTTGTACAGAAGAGAAGGCGTTAGGACAAGGGACAAAGTCTGGATCGCACAAGTGGTTTGTACTGCTGCTGCTGCTGCAAAGAGCAACGCAAAGTGGTGAGCGCGTCTAGCTCCGTGTTGTAGGCGTTGCAATCTTTCCAGGAGTGGCCAAAGGAGGACCCCCACCCATCCTTTCATTGATTTCTTCTCTCCCAACTCATGCATGTACTCTTTGCTTGCATCAATATTCCTCCAAATCTAGCTAAGCGTAACTGCTGCTCCACCACACACGTGGGAAGGATAGTAGTACAAATGTGCAGGATTCCTGTCGTTTGTTTAGAGTAGTACATACTACACAGCATCATGCTCACATCTTTACTCTACTGTACAGTTTTTTCAGAAACACCGACGATCGCCAGAAACACCGGCCGCTCGCCGGAACCCAGCGGTTGATCAGTCCGGTGCCCCCAATCCGAAACGCCCTTAATTCCCTCCATCTATCTATCCGCCCAGGAAAGCAGGAGGAGGAGGTTTGGTTAAGATCACTTTAAGACATACATGAGTGAACCGGTACGTGGCTCTAGCAATACTGGAGGCGACTCCAGGGCCCCGTTTGCCGCGCCGGTGCTCAAGGAGGTCGCCGTCGAGCTCGCCTCTGGGACTTCAGAGGAGGTCGCCGTCGATCTCGCCTCCCGGACTTCAGAGGAGGTCGCCGTCGAGCTTGCCTCCGGGACATCTGAGGAGTCGTCGCGTGGTGGTGACGTTGACAGTGGGTTTTTTGGTGGTAAGTTTTGGGCACTAATCTCGCAAGTCTCGGACTCCGAGAGCGAGGCGTCGCCATCGTCTGCCGACGGAGCAGATTATTTTGTGACACCGATCAAGGTAGGATCCTCTTCATCGCGGGCAAATAGGCGCATCCAGAAGCGACCGGAGCAGCGGGAGGCAGCGCAAGCGCTGTTTGTTTTGCCGGAAAGGTCGTCGTCTAAGGTAAATATTGCATCCCCTAAATCTTCAAGACTGAAGATTCCGGTGTTAGAACCAACACTGTTTTCAGATGACAACGAATCAGCTGCTGAATGGATCAAGATCCAACGCAGAAAAAATAGAACCGATCGGCGGAGGGCACAGGCCCAGATCCGTCCGATGAGATGCTTCCCTGTGAGAGCTATGGCGATCAGTTGTCGCTGTTCATCGCCGTCCAAACCGGATCAGAGAAGCGGTAATCGCGTCTATTTTGAATCGAGGAGTCCCAGGTTCTTTGGACATAAAGGGCATAAGGCCCAAAGCTTTCAGAAGCCCAGTTTGAATTTTGTCAAAGGCCAAGAGAGCACTTCGACCAAGGTTTTGTCAGATCGTCCTAATACCCTGCGCCTCGCTCGTGTAATCGTAGGGTTTCCCGTGCCTCCTGTCAAGCCACCGCCGCCAAGGTTGTTTGGCGTCTCCATGGATGGCAGGGGAGATCGCTTCGGCAATCAGTGGAACGGCACTGCTGTTCCCAACCAACCACCTCCGCTTCGCCCTACTGCAAATCGGTTCCAAGGTGGAGGGGGAGAAGGTGCTGCTAGAGGAAGCAATTTCAACTTCGATGCGGCTGCTCGAGGTGGCAATCAATGCTTTGATGGAGCTGCTAGAAGTGGCAATGTGAACTTTGTTACCAGAGGAAATCAGTTTCAACAGCAGCAAATTCGTCAGGATGGTAATTCGCAGTTTGAGTTTGGATCTGGCTCTAATAAGAATTTTAATGGGAATCCTGGTTGGAGGGAGGATCAATCTGGTTATGAGAATCAGGGTTTTAATGGCAATTTTGGTTCATTTGATATGGGGTTCAATGATGTCAATCAGGGACATATGAACAACTCAAATTTTGGGTACAGACGCCCTTACCGTCAGAACTTTATCAATGGCAGAAATAATTGAGGAAATAGAGGGGGTACAGAGGTACTAGAAGCGCATATAGGCAGATCGGGTGGAAGGATCAATAGAGATGCAGATTTAGGGAATGAAGACCCTCCTAATGCTTCAGGTCTGCGGAAGACGGTCATTCATCAACAATCAACAATCAAGAAAAATGGTGAAGATAAGGGGACAGAAAAAGTTGTGCCAACAGGAGCGGCTGTTCAGACGGCCAAAAATGACATTCTTTGCTTTCGGTGTGAAAATAAGGGGGACTTTGCTACAGATTGTAAAGTTGTGTTGTGCATCTATTGCTCAAGAGCAACACATTTGGCAAAAGATTTCCATTTGCTTAAGATGCCTAAGCCGACGGACATTGCTTATGGCATGTGTCGTGGTGAGCTCCTATTTTATGAAGTGCCGGTCTCCGATGAAGTATGCTTTAAGCATGACAGTGGCAAACTTGGCAAAATCATAGTTGAAGGAGGCACGCTTTCTACTCAGGAATTAATTAAAGAGATTGAGTGGTTTATACCAGGGGATCATCACTGGGATATTGATCAAGTGGGCACAAATGAGTTCAGAACTATGTTCCCTTCCAAGGTTGATCTGTCAAGAGCAAAAAGGATCAAAGAGGTACCCATAGATAAGGGTATGATCCTTGTTTTTGATGAATGGGCGGCTGCACCGGTGGATAAATATGCTTTACAGGAAGCTTGGGTACGGATTTATGGATGCCCATACAAGTTGAGATGTGATTACTTGGGCTTGTTTGGTGTCGGCTCTTTGATCGGGAAAGCTATAGAAATAGACATGGAGTTTACAAGGAAAAATAATGTTGTGTGGATGTTTGTGAAATGCACACGGGTGGAATATATCCCAAGCGGGACTGACCACCAATATGAAGGAGAGGGATATGGAATTACCTTCGAAGTTGAAGGCAGAGAGGAGGAGGGGAATGATGCCGAGATGGCAGATGCTAACAAAGATGCTGATGGGAAGCCGCAAGAGGAGAAGAAGGAGAGTGAGCAGCCTGCGGAAAAACATAACGGGGCTAATACAGAGGGTACCTCAGCCAACGCATCTCAGAATAAAAATATATTCCGGTCTCATTATGGTACCTTCTGTAACCCAACTGCAAAGACTCAAGAGGCAATGCAATTTGTGGTTCAGTCTTGGGGGCATAGGGTTGATGACGAGGAGGACAGCCTCCCGTCTCCCTTAGCTTTATCGGCGCCGCCAAAATTCAGTGATAATCTTTCTGCTGCTGTGGTTACTCCTGTCGCGGCAGATGTTCTGTTTTCTTCCACGACACACGTGCGGCGAGCAGTCTGGCGACAGCGTCAGAGAGCTTTCTCTGGCAGCTGGTTGCGACACAGAGACGCTTTGCCCGCAGATTCAGCCGGTTTCCTTGCCATGGCAGGAGGTATCTGCTGACGAGAGAAAAATTGAGAATGAGGAGTTCAAAGAAAAATCAGAGAAGACTAAGCAGCTCTTCTCTCATGCCCATGGCTACGTGGTAACTCCTCCCAAAAATAAAGATACTCCTTGCTCGGTACCAGTATGTAACGAAGTGTTGAATATGTCTTTTTGCAATCCATCAAGTCATAATTTTCTATATGTAATTCAACTGGCTGGATTTCAGCTAAACCCAAAAGTGGAGGTAGCCTGTCGTCTAAGTTTTTTACACCTAAATCACCACACCATTTTGTAGTGACACCACCTAAAGAGAAAGGTATCACATGTTCTTTTCTAAGGCATAAGACCTATTTTTTTAGCTTAATTGGTAGCAAGTCAGCTTTGCATACTAATTTATTTTGCAATTCAGCTGCTTCGGTTTGGTCTGACTCCAAAAGTGGAGGAAGCCAACCTGAGAGCCCGGCCTTCCCGGGGTTGGAGTGTACTATCGCCAGGCAGGAGGCTGTCACTGGTATGCACTTGTCATCCTCCTCTCCCCGCACTCCAGGGGGAGCAGCCAGTTGGGCAGGCCATCGTTGGCATCCTCCCCAAGCTCTAATGGAACATGTGTGTTCCTAGGAGGGCGTATGTCGCAGACATCGATTATCGCTTATGGCGGCATCCAGCCGCTGGAAGTGCAAGGAGTACGTTCTAGTGATCGTATCCGTGCACAAGCGAACGCCGATGCAACTCAGCTGGATAGAGCGCAGAAGCTTGCGCAAGCAAAAGATGAATATACCCCAGCAGGTATGAAATTCATCTCCAAATTTTCTTTAAAGTCAATTTCAAATGATTCGGTAGTCCAGCGTGCATCAACTCTTGGGGTATGTTTAGGTGATTCGCCTAGTCAGATAAAAGAATCTATAGATTTAACCAGGGATATTGATTTGCATAGAACCTTAATTATGCTTAAGAATAGTGAGAACAAGGAAATTGCTAAGGAAAAATATGATACTAGTTTAGTTATACAAAATGCTAAGGTCTTGAGTTTAGATCTGGAAGGGGAGGAGCACGAAGGCTCAAGTGGTCATAAGGACCACCACCCCACAGCCTCAAAGTAAAAAAAGGTTCACGTTAAAAAGAACAAAGAGGTCTCGGTTATTAGGAGGAGCTCAAGGTTGAATAAAGGAAATAAGAAAAAATAATGAAAGGGTGTTTTTGGAACAGTGGGGGTTTCGGAGATACTGCTAAGCATAGATTTGTTTCAGATGCGATTAGCAAACACAAACTTGATTGTTTTGCCATCTCAGAAACTGGTAGAGCCAATTTCTCGGCACCCTTCTTAAGAAATCTTTCGGCAGGTTATGAGTTCACTTGGTACTGCCTACCACCACAAGGAAGGACTGGTGGTATGCTAGTTGGGTTCAACAATCAATCTCTGCATGTTAAGAATATTGTTGCGGGGGATAGATGTGTTAAGTTTCGTCTACTGTCAAAGGTGGACAATTTTGAGTGGTTTTTGGTGCCGGTGTATGGGGCTGCTCAAGATGAGCAGAAGGAGGACTTCCTAGCTGAACTAGTTTGTTTCTTTGAAAATAGCATGTTACCTATCCTAGTAGGAGGTGACTTTAACATAATAATGCATCAGGAGGAAAAGAACAATGATAATTTTAATCCTAGATGGCCTTTTCTTTTTAATGCTATAATTGAATGCCTCGACCTGAGAGAGATAGCTCTTTCCGGGAGACAGTTCACCTGGGCAAATATAAGAGAAATTCCTACATATGAAAAGCTAGATCGAGTCTTGGCGAGTATTTCGTGGGAACAAAAAATTCCGTTAGTATCGGTGAGGGCCCTCACAAGATCAGGGTCAGATCACACTCCACTTCTTCTTGATTCTGGTGACCAAGCTTTTCTTGGGAACAAGTCCCAATTCTCTTTTGAGCTATCTTGGTTGCGGAAAGAAGATTTTGTGGATATGTTAGCCGAGCAGTGGGCTTCGATAAACCATGGCGTAACGCCCATAGAAGTGTGGCAGAACAAAATAAGACACGTAAGAAACTTCCTTCGTGGGTGGGCTCGAGATGCAAGTAGTAAATATAAAGTAGAAAAAGATCTTCTGCGTATAATTGAGGAGTTGGATCTGAAAGCAGAAACCACTCTCCTAACACAACAAGAAAAGGATAATTTACGGTTGGCCTCAGAGAAGGTCGCATCTTTAAGACGAGATGAAAAATCGAAATGGGCTCAGCGTGCAAAAATCAAGCACATTCAGGAAGGGGCAAATAACACGAAATATTTCCACCTGATTGCTAATAGAAAACATAGAAGGAAGCGAATTTATCAATTAGAATAAGAGGAGGGGACGATAACCGGACAGGAGAATATTAAAAATTACATCTCAGCATATTATAAAAGGTTATTTGGTGCACAGGCACCGAATAACTTCTCTTTATCAGAAAACCATAACTTTGATGTGCCTCAAGTCTCGGCCGTCGAAAATGAGATTTTAGTTGCTCCCTTCATAGAGAAGGAGGTGCATGTTGCCATAAGTCAGATGGAAAAAAATAAAGCCCCAGGCCCAGATGGGTTCCCTGCGGAGTTTTATCAATCTTGTTGGGACTTTTTGAAGACGGATATCATGAATATGTGCTCAAGTTTTCATAGTGGAGACTTGCCCATCTTTCATCTCAACTATGGTACCATCATTCTATTACCAAAAAAAATAAAATGCAGTCCAAATTCAGCAATACCGTTCCATATGCCTCTTAAATGTTAGCTTCAAAATCTTTACTAAAGTTGCTACTAATAGGATATCTGATATTGCCGAGAATGTCATTCAGCCGACTCAAATGGCTTTCATGCCGGGTAGGCATATTTTGGAGGGGGTTCTTATTCTCCATGAAACCATACATGAACTCCATAGGAAGAAATTAGATGGTGTCCTGCTAAAGATTGACTTCGAAAAAGCTTATGATAAAGTTCATTGGCCTTTTTTGCAGCCAGTGCTGAGATTGAAAGGATTTGATCCAAAGTGGTGTGACTGGATTCATAATTTTGTGAGCAATGGTAGTGTAGGTATTAAAGTCAACGATGACATAGGTCATTATTTCCAAACTAAGAAAGGTTTAAGACAAGGAGACCCCTTATCACCTATTCTTTTTAACTTGGTTGCTAATATGTTAGCAATCATGATTGAAAGGGCAAAGAAAGACGGGCAGGTAGATGGTCTCATCCCTCATTTAGTTGATGGTGGTGTTTCCATATTGCAATACGCAGATGATACGATTCTTTTTATGTCTCATGATTTAGAGAAGGCTCTGAATATGAAGCTAATTCTTTGCATTTTCGAACAACTATCGGGATTAAAAATAAACTTTCACAAAAGTGAACTTTTCTGCTTTGGGGCGGCAAAAGGAATGGATGAGGAGTACATTAACCTTTTTGGATGTGCAGCAGGCTCTTATCCATTTAGATACTTAGGCATACCAATTCATTTCAGAAAACCTAAAAATGGGGAGTGGAATCCTATAGAAGATAGGTTTGAAAGAAATCTAGCAAGCTGGATAGGAAAAATGCTCTCGTATGGTGATAGGTTGATCTTGATAAATTCAGTTCTCACGAGTGTTCCGATGTTTATGCTTTCCTTCTTTGAAATACCCATAGGGGTACGAAAAAGATTGGACTATTTTAGATCGCGCTTCTTTTGGCACAGTGACAACCACAAAAGAAAGTACAGACTTTCCAAGTGGAACATTATCTGTAGGCCTAAGGATCAAGGGGGTTTAGGTATTGAAGACTTGGAATTAAAAAACAAAAGTTTACTTAGCAAGTGGCTATTCAAGCTTTTGAACAAAAATGGTGTATGGCAAGAGCTAATTACCAACAAATACCTTTATTCTAAAACCCTCTCCCAAGTCACTGCTAATGCTAATGATTCACCCTTCTGGAGAGGGTTGATGAAAGTAAAGGAAGACTTCTTCGGTAGAGGTTCTTTTAAGTTAGGTGATGGGCAAAATACCCGTTTTTGGGAAGATGCTTGGCTAGGTGATACCCCCTTAAGTAAACAATATCAGAGCCTTTTCAATATTGCCCAAAGGAAAGATGTCTTAGGGGCCGATGTTTTGTCTCATAATCCTTTGAACATTACATTTAGACGTAGTCTTACATGAAACAAATGGGAGCGCTGGTTGCATCTTGTTGCCCGTCTAGCTCAAGTGCGATTGTCAGATCAGGCCGACAGTTTTACTTGGAACCTCACACCATCGGGGACTTTTACTATAAGGAGTATGTACCTCGATTTAACGAATAATAATACTGTGTTTCTAAAAAAGTATATTTGGAAGATAAAAGTTCCATTGAAAATCAAGATTTTTATGTGGTTCTTATATAAAAGAGTTTTATTAACAAAAGATAATCTTGCTAAGCGTAATTGGAATGGAAGTCAAAATTGTTGTTTTTGCAATCAGAATGAGACTATCCAGCATTTGTTCATCGAGTGCCCTTTTGCAAAGATTGTGTGAAGAATTTCCCACCTAGCTTTCAATGTTCCACCCCCTACAAATATAACTAATTTTTTGGGGAGTTGGCTTAATGGTGTGCCTAAGAAAGATAAAGTTCAAATACGTGTAGGAGTTTGCGCGTTACTTTGGGCAATTTGGAACAAGAGAAATGATGTTATTTTTAACAACGCGAACCATGGATCTTTCTTGCAGGATATTTCGATGGATATCCACTAGACCCGTATGTGGTCCTATCTACAGCCAACGGATCAGCGACAGGTGCTGGTTACTGGATCCAACCTTTTAAAGATGGTAGCACGGGATATATACAGCCGGTGCAACTTGCATGTTGAGGATTACATGTTGATCCGTAGGCAGTTGGAGTTGTCACTTCTTTTTAAGTGGCTTATTCATGTATCGATTCTTAGCGATCTGTGATATGATAACTTTGTAATACTCTTCGTACTTTAATAATGAAATAAAGGTCGCATGCATCAATCGATGCAGAGACCGGGGCCAAGTCCCCTTTTCGAAAAAAAAAATCTATCCGCCCAAGTTAAATGCATTCCCGGTAGAGCATCACACTCACACAGCGCTCAAGACAAGCTCCCCATACTCACTGCCAGTCGCCACATTAAGCCCTATAAATTATTATCCGCGACCTCATTTATGCAATTCCCCATCATCACTTGCTCTGCTATGTCGAGTTAGTGACACGCACAGGAAAATATTTTCCTGTGCTAGCCTAGCTGCTGCTTTGTGTCTTCCAGAGAGAGAGATGCAGCTTCTGACAAGAGCGCCGGCAGCACTAAAGGTGGCGTTCTTGCTCCTCCTCCTCGGCGCCTCGCACGGCCAGCTCCAGTTCAGGTTCTACTCCGACTCCTGCCCCGACGCGGAGGACATCGTCACCGCCGTCGTCCAGAATGCGGCCGCCTCCGACGCCACCATCCTTCCCGCTCTCGTCCGACTCCAGTTCCACGACTGCTTCGTCAGGGTAAGTAGCCACGCCTGCGTGTCAAAGTCAGGCTAGCAACGAGTGACTAATGATTGATGTGGGCGCGTGCGTGCGTGCGTGTGCAGGGCTGCGACGCGTCGGTGCTGATCACCAGCACGGGCAACACCGCGGAGGTGAACAACATCAAGCACCAGGGCCTCCGCGGCCAGAATGTCATCGACGCCGCCAAGGAAGAGCTCGAGGACCAATGTCCCGGCGTCGTCTCCTGCGCCGACATCATCGCCCTCGCATCGCGCGACGCCATCGCCATGGTACGCCGTAATGTGTCCGAGTTCAGCGCCGTGAACTGCGCGGTGCCACTGACCACCATCCGAGAGATAATGTTTGTCTGACGCGCGCCATGTATATGTATGTCTGGCAGACCAATGGGCCGTCGTTTCAGGTGCCGACGGGGCGGCGGGACGGGCTCTTCTCGAACGTTCGCGACGCCGACGTGCTGCCGGACGTCAGCGACTCCATCCAGGTGCTCCGATCCAAGTTCGCCGCCAGCGGCCTCAACGACCGCGACCTCGTCCTCCTCACAGGTACGTACCATCGTACCCCCGCCAGTGAACATCGTACGCTACGAACACGTCACACGCTGACACGAAAAAACGACGGCGTCCTCCGCGACACACATGCATATGCAGCGGCCCACACCATCGGCACGACGGCGTGTTTCTTCGTCAAGGACCGGCTGTACAACTACCACGGCGGCACCGGGTCGGACCCGTCGATCCCGACGGCCTTCCTCTCGGAGCTCAAGGCACGATGCGCGCCCGGCGACTTCAACACGCGCCTGCCGCTCGACCGCGGCAGCGAGGGCAGCTTCGACGACTCCATCTACCACAACATACGCGCGGGCCTCGTCCCCATTGCCTCCGACGCTGCCCTCGACGACAGCAACACCACGGCCGCGGTCGTCGCCGCATACCTCGGCGCCGCGTCCTCGAGCTTCGCGCAGGACTTCGTGGGCGCTATTGTGAAGATGGGCACCATCGGCGCCATCACCGGCGAGTTCGGCGACGTCAGGGACGTCTGCTCCTCCTTCAACTTCAACTGATCGATCGGTTTATTGGAAAAAAGTTTTTTCCTAAATAGGCCCAATTCAATTATTACATGACAATAAATTTCTTAAATTCTAGAGCCTTATTTGGTCCTAGAGACTTATTTGGTCCATTTATGCAGAGTAAGAGTGGTCATAAAAGTTTAATCTCGTATTGCTAGTTGAGTGAAAGTTGGACCATCTTATAAAAAGAACTCTTCCATCACTTGTACGAGCTTGAGAAAAGAAGATATATACACGCACGCTCCTCCTCGCTCGCCTTGTCACGACGTGCGCGCCTTGGATTACAAAAATCTTGTCAAGCCAAGCTTTATTTTGCCACGCATAAATAGTATATGAATAGTTGTACAGAAGCTAAAACGGTTTGCTCAAGTGTATGTTTAATACGAGCTAAGTTTAAATGAATGCGAATTGAGCGAAAGCTATCAGGTTTTTACTTGCCGTATGTTCACTTCAGCTTCCGCATCTTTGTTTTATCTTATGTGCAGTCTGTCTGCCTTCCCTCTGTATCTATATAAGAGAGGCCGCGTCTTCTCTCAGACACACCATCACACAACCCTTTGCGTCTCCAGTTCCAGAGCACTGCACTACCTAGATCTTTCCCATCTCGTTTTGCCGCGTGCACCGCGAGCCGGGATAGTAGGCCTCCGAGACCCTGTTGTTTCGTGTCCTGTACGGGAGAAGGACGATAAGGATTTTGGACGCTATTGACGCGACTACTGGCTTCATTACGGATTCCTTCACGGATAGTGGCAGCGTCGATGTCTTTTTCATCTACGACTTCTTCTCTGGCATCAGCAGCCTCTTCCTCGATGACATGGCCGATAACGGTGCCAACGCCAACACTGGTGGTTTCTCTACTGTGATGTACATTCTCTTTCTCAATCTTGTTTATCTTAGTTAGATAGTATGTCGTTCCTTTTGGTTTGTTGTAGATCTTGTTCTGATCTTTCCTCAAGTTTTATGTCTTGCAATTCTCTTGGTTATCTGCCGTAATCTGTATCCGCTAATTTACATGATTTGTTTAATTTATATTATTCTATTTATGTTTGTTCTAATGTTTATCTTCTTGATAAATTGCTCTTTTATTCTACATGGTTCACCAAAGCTATACCTGTTCGGATCAAAATTGTTTCTTCTACTGTACATTTCTTGGGGAAACGTGAATTCATTCCAGTAAATTGGCAATGTCAAGATTTTTCCTCTACAAAGATATATACATACTCCGATATGATCGGAAATACTACTAATTTGGGATTAAGGGACTGCATTTTTGATGGATGGATTCATGTCTGAGTTGTTAACAACTTTGTTTGATCTCTAGTGGCAAGAACATGCAGCAATTAATGGGGAGTGCGAACAAAAAAAAGAACTACTACTCTAGTCTAGCAGAAAAGAAGGGAACTGGGAGTACGTACGTAATCTGGATAAAGTTGTAATAATGAGCTGGTATGAGCTGTCTACATGCGATGCGATTTAAGGCCTTTCACAATGGAGGGTCTCTTAGCACATTTTCATAGACAAAATAAATGCTTAAGAGACAACCCTTCCAATGGATTGTCTCTTAGGTGGTGTCTCTTAGAGGTGTTGCATTTATTAGCAATTGGGATCACAATTGCATATCAATAGTGTATCTTGTTTGTGGCATGAAGTAATACATGACTATCTTTGATACACACAAGGATGTATAGTTTTGAATTTAACAATCTCCATACCAAAGTAGCAATGCATTACATATAAATAGATAGCAAAATATAATTCCGGCCATACCAAAGTACCGATGCATTACATATAAATATATAGCAAAATATAATTCTGGCCACATGCACCAATTCATGAAAATAAACTATTTTGGGCCAAACTTTGCCCAAATGTGCTCAGTCAAGTCATTTTTAAGTGCCTTATGTGTCGAGCGATCCCTGATGTCAGAATCTCTTCGCAATACATCCGCGAATTCTGGCACACCATGAGAGAATACCGGTGGTAGAATGGTCGACGTGCTTGCGCTCTCATTCAAATCAAGAATATCGGCCGCATTCTCCCCTTCATCAACAACTATCATATTGTGAAGAATTATGCAGGCTAACATAATATCATGAAGACAACTTCGATTATGCAAACGAGCTGGACGTCGTATGATAGAGAAACGACCCTGCAAAACTCCAAACGCACGTTCAACATCCTTCCTTGCTCCTTCCTGTTGTTGGGCAAACAACTTGTGCTTTGGAGTTTGCGGGAGAGATACTGTCTTCACAAACGCAGCCCACTCTGGATATATGCCATCTACAAGATAATATCCATGCTTGTATTGTTTGTCATTGACATAATAGTCCACCAGAGGAGATTGCCCTTTCAACTGGTTAATAAACAATGATGATTGATTAAGCACGTTGATATCATTATTCGATTCGGGGATACCGAAATAGGCATGCCATATCCGAAGATCTTGGGAGGCAACTGCCTCTAGAATAAGTGTAGGCACCCCTTTGTCGCCTCGAACAAATTGACCTCTCCAAGCAATGGGATATTTTTCCCAATGCCAATGCATACAATCAAGACTACCCAACATACCAGGAAACCCACGCCTCTCATTGACATGAAGTATGTGCTCCACATCTTCAGTGTTGGGACTTCGCAAATACTCTGCACCAAACACCGCAATCACACCCGCCGCAAATTTCTTCAAGCAATCCATTGAAGTGGTCCGACCAATTTTGATGTACTCACGAGCAAGTCCTTGAGGTACCATATGCCAATTGGCGAATAGCTGCCGTACATTTCTGTAGCGGAGAGAGCCCTTGGCGTTGAGTGGCATCTACTCGTTGGGTGAAATAGGGATCCCACTCACCTAGTACATGGAAGATATGTAGAAACAGGGATTTCCTCATCCGGAATCTTCTACGGAAATCTTTGTCGTTGTAGAGAGGATTCTCGGAGAAGTAATCATTCACTTGCAGCTGATCAGATTCTTCACAAGGCCGGTTCTTGTATTCCCTCGGACCACTCCTGCTAAGATAGCTCTGCTCGAGATCTTCAAGGCTTCGTTTTAGACCCACCGCAACCTCGTCGACGAAGGAGTCCAAGATGTCCTCCTCAGCTATGAATTCTTCAAGAGTATATAAATCGGCTGGATCAACATTGCTTGTGGTATCACCATCTTCGTCCTGATATGTGCCATCAGGATCATCCGGCTGATGGGACATGTTCCTGTAATATGTGACAATGCATGTATTAAGACAACAAGTCTGCATCTTGACAACACTTAACTGAGATGCGTTGACATCAAAATCAGGCAATATTAATTAAAATATTACACTAACAGGATATATGCAGATGGCATATGAATCTAGTAAATACTAACACTAGTGAAGCACAATGCACATTCAGTCTCATTTTTTTGCAGTGACAATCGCATTTGACCCAGGATGAAAAATACCAGGTTGCTCTATCACGTAAGGACTGAATATCAAACTGAAAAATTAAGCAAATCAAATAGATTAATACCACTGATTCGTTGGTCTGCTGGTGGAGGAGCTACCAGCGGCGGCGGAGCTGAAGTGCGCCGGCGCCGGCGGCCGAACTGACGACCCTGGAGCTTTCTCCCTGCTTCCGTCCATGGCTGCACTTGCAGCGAGCTTCTTCCATGATTCAGATTGAGGGGGCGGCGGCATAGGGAAGGGGGCCGTCGGGCCGGCCACGGAGAAGAAGCGATGGAGGAGGTCGACAGAGGGTAGCACAACGTAGAGGCCGGTGGTGGAGAGTAGGGCAGCGCCGGCGGTGGCCTGAGCTCAGGAGTCTTGGCTGCTCACGGTAGAGAAAGGGGAAAAATACTACTAGGAGGAAAGAGCCGCACACGGGATCCGTATATTGATTGCTCTGTCTCGGGAGAGGGGCTAAGAGCCGTTTCCTTGCTAACATACAGCTTCCCTCTCTCTTCTTTAACTACTATGCCACATCAGCACATGGCCTAGGATATGGTGTCAAGATACGGCCATTGTCAAAGGCCTAATGTTCCCAACGAAAATATGGCGCCCATGCGATTGCACGATGTGTATGTTTCAGCTGCTATGCAGGCTGCACCTTTTTGAGATAGCCACGCCGGGACGGAGACAGGGGGGACGAGGGGGGCTTAGCCACCCCCATGGTTTGAGTTTTGTGAAGAACTCTACTCACTAAAACTCCAATTTCTTGTTGATTTAGCCAAGTCTGCCCCTTTTATGTTAATTTCGCCCCCCTCAAGGTGAGAAGCTGGCTCCGTCCCTAGCCACGCGGTGCACTCTGTACATTGTGTACCTCTTGTGTTCATCATTTTGAATCAAGATATTTACTCTAGTACTACTATGTAATCATTTGCTTTTTGCGGAATAGTACTACCGTACTACTGTGTAATCATATTGTACACTGCAATAAACTGAGTTTTTTGGGACTTGGGATCCTTAACCGCTAAATTTTTGTTTTCGGTTCTATGAATGAGATGGCTTTGCACTATCTGGTTTGGCACCAGGACTAACTAAGCGGGACTAGACGCCCACCCACTAGTCCCGTCACAGTTACCAGCCAAAACTAGTGGATGTCCACGTGGCTATCTTGGTGCCCCAAGGGTGTACCCCCACTAGTTCCGGTTTGTGTTAAGGACCGGGACTAGTGGTCTCTGTCGTGGCAGCATTTTGGGTATTTTCTCTGTCGCGGCAGAGCATTACCTTGGACTAGTGGTTCTCTGTCATGGCAGTATTTTGTGTATTTCTCTGTCGCGGAAGAGAATTCATTTTGTATTATTTTATTTATTTATTTTTCATTTCAAAATAGTTTTTAAATATTTCTACCACACTACATATCGTACACGTTTGTGCATATATAAGATAACTTGTATTACGATATCGAGCAAACAAATATATACAATTTTGATCGTTACATAGATATCACAATTACCGGGACTAGAGCCCGTATGTTCGATTACACGGAGATCAGTAGCGCCTATTCACACGAAATTCTCCGGTATCGTCTATGATCTTTTTAAAAATAAATCCCGCTGGCTCCTCTGCAATTGCTAGTACGCGTTGCTCTATTCCCGCATTCTCTCGAACTATATGTAGGAAAAAGGAGATCAATATGAATATCAATCATGATAACAAAAGGTGACGGCAATAAAATGATGGTGTGAATGCATTGCTTACGTCGACTCTATAATCATTGTGCTCGGTGGTAAACATTCGAATGAACTCGCAAACGTAGAATTCACATAGATTTGACCCTGTGGCTGCCTTGCGTACTTTATGAGAATATAGTGGCAGGCAGAGGAACACCGTCGTGGAATCTTGCCGTGGACATGGTCATCCGCGAGAAGGAGAGAGCCAGGCAGAGGAACACCGTCGTGGAATCTTGCCGTGGACATCTTTGTGCACTGCGCCGTAGGCCGCACTATCGAGCTGCAGACCTGCCCGCATCGTCAAAGGGAAGAGGTGGGCAACGACCGCCGCGCCGTCGAGGTACTTCGGTGAATGGGGTGTGAGGCCACCAGCGACGAGGTGCTCTGGTGAGAGGTGACCGGGGAAAAGTCAATGGAGGTATGTGATGAGTTTAGGGAGGAGTATAGGTGGAATATGTGTTGCTCCTTGATCTAGATCCACCTCTATATATTCTCTGAATTTCCGATTGCACCTAATTCTGAATTTTTGGCTGCACACGGTTGTAAACAAGAGCAAAACTTGAGCTTCACAAATTCAGACTTCAAGTCCTCAATCATCTCCAATCTCCAGGCTTCATAATCTCTGATTTATTTACAAGCATCAGGAGAGATTTGGGGCTCAGAACACACTTATCTAAAGATGAATAGAGGGTAAATTGTCTTGGGAATCAATGAGAAGGAGACCACAATTGTCTTGGGGATTAGTCTAGACTCCGTCCGCAAAGTCCACCGCCGGTTCGACCTTCGCTACCTTTCGCCCGTGTACTCCGTCGTTGCCGCTCGACGAGATGGAGACCACAATGGTCTTCGAGAATCTCTCCAAGTTCACCATCCTGGAGCTGAGCGACCCTCCATGGAGGGCCTTACCCAAAGCCCAATCGCTACTGGCCCCGCCCCCACAAGAACTGTGTATTCTATGCCTCCGAGTCGCTATAGGTATGCACCGTCGTTGGGGTGGGCACGCCCATCGGGAAGTTAACCTCTGGCGGCTCCTTCCACCTCACCGTCAATGCGTTCAACCTCCACACCGTCCATGCGCGCCGGTGCGTCTGGCTCAGGCCCGTCTCCAAGTGCTTCTTCCTCTTCGAGAACTCGGTGCCCAAGTTCTCCCTCGCGCATCACTGAGAACACCAAGTCCGGCGATGGCATTGTAATCATGTCCATCGCGGATGTGCCGCTCGGGTTTGGGGTCGCTGCAAGGGGCGCCCAGGACTCGAGGAAGGCCGACACCAACGCGGTGGTAGTTTTGCACCAGTCTGACGCCGGCGACTACCTCCGCTAGGAGGAGGAGCTTATGAAAGAGCATTTTTCCATCCCTCTGATTTTGATGTTTGATATCAATACACTTATCAGTTTAATCGTGTGCTAAGTGTATCATAGGTTTGATAAGGGTGTGGCACAAATATTGACCTAACCAATTACCCTTGCGAAAAACCAATGTGACAACCGGTAGTACCGGAAAAATGACCGGTACTACCGCTTGGCACCGGTACTACCGATCCTAGTACCGGTGGATCCGTGCAAGGTTGATAAGGCTGAGTTTTCCTCAGTACCACCCGGTAAAACGGAGCGGCACTACCTATCCAACCGGTAGTACCGCTTGAGACAAGCGGTACTACCGTTTGGACACGGTCGTACCGCTCAGCAGTAACGGGCAGTTCTGAGAAAGGACCACCCCTCTCAGTCTTGCTCAATACCAAGCGGTACTTGGGACCAGTACTACCGACCAGACCGGTAGTACCGCGTCATATGACCGGTACTACCGCTTGGGGGTAGTACCGCAAGGGAATACCGGGCAATACTGAAGCTGGCTCGACCAACTATGGCATCTCCGGTGCTCGGTACTACGGCAGTACCGGGGTACCTGCATTAAAGGCTCCTCGGCTCCAGAAAGATTCACGGAGGTATATACCCCTCCACCTACCTTGGGACAAAGTGCTCATCCACATTAAAGTCAAGACCACCATTGGAGCCACCAAATCTTCAAGATCTCCTCAATCCACCACCCAAAGTCTTTGATCTTTGGGGAATCGAAGGAGGAGGACCCGATCTACTACTTCACCAAAAGAGATCTTCATTTCCCCCTCATTTCATTGAGGGCCCCTTTGCTCTAGTGTTTTCTTGGAAACCCTAGTTCTTGTTTTGGTTCTTACAAGATTGTATTTGATTGCTTTGACAACTTGCTTATATTTGGGAGCCTCCGATTAAGTTGTGGATGTGTTCCCCAAACTTGTAAAGGTGCCGGCTTCCACCTTGAAGGTTGCTGATATAGTGGAAGGTGAATCGATCCCGTTGGCGTGAGATTCATCGGAGAACAAGGGAGGCCTTTCGTGGCGTTGGTGGTTTGAAACCACCCCCTCTCCAAACATATATGTACTTCCCCTCAAAAGGAAGGAACTATAGGAAACAAATCCTTGTGTCTCCGCGTCCACCACTTTGGTTACTTCTATCCTTTACCACACTTTACTTACTTGTTCTTACTTTGTGTTGTGGTAGCTCTTGCATAATTGTCATATAGGTAAATTCACCTTAGTTGCATTATCTAGAGAATTTACCTTATTGTCAAACCTTAATTTGAAAAAGAAGAAAATTTGAAGTAGCACCTATTCACCCCCCTCTAGGTGCCCATACGATCCTTTCAATTGGTATCAGAGCCTCGGCTCTTTATTTGGGCTTTACCGCCTAAGAGATTATGGGTAGCCAAGAAGGGGATGGTGGTAGTGAGCCGACCACGGTGACCAGGGAAGATCTCAGAAACTTGGAAACAAGATTGAGCTCTTCCTTGGTCATCGAAGTCAAGAATATGCTAGAGCAACTTCTTAAGGACAAAGATGGCTCATCACCCCCATCTCCTCAAGAGGATCTACCATCCGTTGTACCTAAAGGGAATACTTCGGTATCCCCCGAGGGTATGATGGTGGGTGGTAAACTAGACAACGTTAATTCCTCCACACACAATGATGGTGGGAAGGGTGAGCACCGTGATTCATGGTACTCTCCTGACCCTCCAATCCACCCTCATGTGTACAATAGAGGTGACCCACCTAAGCTTGAAGAATCTCCTACTTTTGCTCAACGGAAATCACTAATGAGAACTCATGTGTCCAGCTCTTCCATTGAACTATGGAACATCATCGAGCATGGACTCTTTATTGGGGATCCAAACAACTTGACAAGAAGAGAGGTTATCAATAGTCAACTCAATGCCACTCTTTGCATATGATTCAACAAGGATTGGGGACAAAGGATTATCCACACATTGAGCACTTTAGCATTGCCAATGAAGCTTGGGATGCCCTCAATGTATTGTTTGTTGGAAATGAGAGTATGAGGAGGAACCGATATGATGCTCTAAGCAATGAAGCCGAAGGCTTCTACATGAAATAAGGTGAAGATCACGAAGACATGTACCGAAGTCTCAAGACCACCGCCACCGCTTTTGGAAATGTGGGTGCCTCACATGTGGATGATGCATGGATAAAAAGGAAATATGTGAGTGCACTCATGCCTTTTGAGCCCACCGACTTGAAGAGCCTACAAGGAAGACACAACTACCATCTCATGACCTCAAATGAAGTTATGCAAGAGATGGCCGCCTTCAAAGTAGCCTCCAAGAATGCCAAAGATGCTCGTGCTCGTGCCCTTGGTATGAGCAATGTTGTCAATGTTGCGTTGAAACCCAAAGTTGTGGACCATGGGGATGAAGATGATAGTGATGAAGGCCTCTCCATGGACCATCCCGATGAAGTCAATATTGCTCATGATCAATATATGGCCTTTTATGCAAAGAACTTTTGGAAGAACCCCGCTAAGGCCAAGATGGAAATGCAACGGAGAAGCAACCCAAATGGGAAAAGAGAGAATACCACTAGGTTGAGAACTTGCTTCAATTGTGGTGACCGCTATCACTTTGTGGAAAGTTGCCCCTATGAGAAGAGAGAAGATCATGGTGGTAAACTTGTGTTGAAGAAGACTCTCAAGGCACCTTACAAGAAACCGTTCATCAAGAAGAATCCCATCAACAAGAAGTCGGGAGAAATTGTCTTGATCACTCATGAAGAATACTCCTCCGACAATGAAGATGATGAAGAGGAGGAAGAGGAAACTTCTCATGGTGTGGCTGCTTTAGCCACCACTTCTACTCCGACATTCTCACTCTTTGATTCTCCAAATGAGAACTCTCCCACCAAGAACATCACTTGCCTTATGGCAAGAGGAAAGGAGGTATCCTCATCATCCCGCTCTACTCCCTTAGATAATGATGAAATTGATGATGAGATGTCTCTTGATGTTAAAAAGGAATTAATTGCCTTTGATGAGTTTATGACTAACCTAGAAGGAGATGCTAAGTTACATTTTGGAAACATCCTAGATCAACTTTCACATACTCAAGAGCTTATAGATGTAAGATGTAAACTTGGGCATGAACACTTGATTGAGCTAGAGGCTTTAAACAATTCTCTAGAACAAGAGCAAGAAACTAGGTTGTCACTTGAATTAAAACTTGAAGGGCTTGATGAGGCCAATGACATTATTGTTAACAAACTCATCAAAGAGCATGACCATGCTATTGCTAAATACAGAAGGGCTAAAAAGGACAAGATTGAGTTTGGTGTGGTTCATGAAAAACTTGCCGAGGACTTTAGGTTTCTTAACAAGGCCCACAAGGCTTTGTAGAGTGAACTCTTGTCACTCACAAAGTCCCATGAAACGCTTCAAACTCAATTGGCCAATATTACTTCACCTAGTAACTTCATTCCATCTAGTAGTACAACTATTCTTGAAGAGAATGCTAGGTTGAAGGGGGATCTTGCTAAGGCCATATTTCCACAAGGCAACAAGTCCATTGATGATCTTTTGAGCAAGCAAAGGCCTAGTGGTGATAAAGGGGGCATTGGTTTTGTCTCCAATACTAAGAAGAAGAAGAACAACAAGAAGAAGAAGGTCAAGCCCGCACAAGAGACCAACAAGACCATTGTGGATAGTAAGACCACAAGTGGTAAAACTATGTCTCATGATGACTTTGCGGGAAGTGCTAACCCTCACTATGTTCTAATGCGTGATTATTATGGTGATGTGTATGCGCAATATGTTGGCCCTTATGATGGGTACATTGCTTGGTCTATTTGGGTTCCCAAGACCCTTGTTGCTAACAAAAGAGGACCCATTGAAAAATGGGTACCTAAAAATTAGCTTGATCTTTTGTAGACTTATGCTTCCGGAGGGTCAAAGTGGGTGCTTGATAGTGGTTACACAAGTCATATGACCGGAAGATCGTCTATTGTCAAGGAGTTAAAACCAAATGATGATCAAATCACAGTGACATATGCCGACAAATCAAAGTCTAAGGTAATGGGTTTCGGCAAGGTTGTGGTTGCTCACGACATTACACTCGTGAATGTCATGCTTGTTGAGACCCTTGGATACAATTTACTTTCGGTCCTTGCTCTTGGAAAGATGGGTTTTGCCCTCTTTATTGATGTTGATATTGTGGTCCTCTTGTGGATCAAGTCTCTCAAGGTCGCTTTCGTTGGGTACGTCGAACATGACTTGTATGTGGTGGACTTTTCGGAGCAAACCACTACAGGTCCGATGTGCTTATTCGAAAAGGCCGATGTGGGTTGGCTATGGCATCGCCGACTAGCCCATGTCAATATGAGAACTTTGCAAAATCTCCATAAGGAGGGCCATATTGTTGGACTAAAATAAAATGTTTCCTTTGCCAAAGATCGTGTTTGCAGGGCATGTGTTCTAGGGAAGATGCATGATGCTCCTCACAAGCCTAAGAACCGCATCAAGTCCACCAAGATCTTGGAGCTCCTCCACGTGGACCTCTTTGGTCCTCCATCTCATGCAAGTCTTGGTGGGAAGAAATATTGCTTGGTGATTGTTGATGACTTTTCAAGATACTCTTGGGTTTATTTCTTCAAGTTGAATAGTGAGACTCAAGAGACCTTCATCGACTTCATCAATTTGGTCCAAAGGCAATACAATGTTCCGGTGTTGATCATTAGAAGTGACAACGGCACTGAGTTCAAGAACTACACCTTGAATGATTTTCTTAGTGATGAGGGGATTAAATCAATATTCCACTGCATACACCCCTCAACAAAATGGTGTGGCCGAAAGGAAGAACCGGACTCTTATTGAGATGGCTAGGACCATGTTGGCGGAGTTTAAATCTCCATAAAACTTTTGGGCCGAAGCCATCTCCACCGCATGTCATGCTTCAAACCGGCTCTACCTCCGCAAAGAAATCAACAAGACTCCATATGAAATACTTACCGGTAACAAGCCCAACATATCTTACTTCCGGGTGTTCAGTTGTAAGTGTTTCTATCTCATAAAAGGTGTTTGTTTGTCCAAATTCGAGTATAAAGAATTAGAGGGTATTTTTGTTGGATATGGTCTCGAATCTCACACTTATAGAATCTATGATAAGCTCTCCGGAGACGTCATAGAATCTTGTGGTGTGACCTTTGAAGAATATGATGGTCCCCAAGGGGGGCGTGTTGATGCTTGTGATGCAGATGATGAAATGCCTCAGGATGACATAGGAAGAATGGGTGTGGGATATATCCACCCCATTGAGGAACCCCTTATGGCGGATCGAGAAGAACTATGCTCCACTCAAGTGGAGCCCTCATCTTCACAACATCAACAAGTTCCATCCACCGAGGAGGACAATGACTCAAGCCAAAGACAAGATGTAGACCCTCAACACGATGGTCATAGTGACAACTCTAGACAAGGGGAGCTTGATTCTTTCGCACGGGTGTCAAGTGGTGCCAAGGAAATTGCTTAAGGAAGATCCGTACAAACTGCTTTGAAGCAAGCTCAAATCGATGCTAGAAGAGCACTTGATCAAGACCAAGGTCAATCTTTGCCTCCCAATGTAGAGTATGATTCCAATGATGATCAAGGTCAAGTTGATGGTCAAGACGAGGATCAAAATGAAGAAGAGTGTCCCCCAAGAAATAACATGGAGATCCACGCTCGTCGCGAAGCTAGGAAGGAAAGAATGTTGGAATTAAGAGACTACACTCTACAAAATGTTGTTGGTGACCTAAGGAAAGGCATTTCCACAAGAGCACAATTGAAGAGGTTCGGTGAACATCAAGCTCACATCTCCATGATTGAACCTAAGAAAGTGTGGGAGGCTCTTGAAGATTCGGATTGGTTGGAATCTATGCACAAAGAGATCAACAACTTTGAGAGAAACAAAGTATGGAATTTAGTTGAGAAGCCAAAGGATTGCCACAATGTTATTGGAACAAAGTGGATATTCAAGAACAAGCAAGATGATCATGGAATTATAGTAAGTAACAAGGCTAGATTGGTTGCACAATCGTATTCTCAAATTGAAGGCATTGACTATGGAGAGACTTATGCACCCGTGGCTCTCCTTGAGTCCATCCGTATCCTTCTTGCTTACGCGGCACATCATAACTTCAAGTTACAACAAATGAATTAGTATATTTTAAGCAACCCCCAGGATTTGAGGACCCCAACTTCCCAAACCATGTCTACAAACTTGATAAGGCGCTCTATGGGCTCAAGCAAGCCCCACGCACGTGGTATGAGCACCTTAGAGAATTATTGTTTGACCGTGGATTTGAGGTTGGGAAAATCGATCCCACTCTCTTTACTAAGAGGGTCAATGGGGAGCTTTTTGTATGCCAAATATATGTTGATGATATTATCTTTGGCTCATCTAACAAAGCTTTTAATGATGAATTCTCAAAGCTTATGACTAGTAGGTTTCGGATGTCTTTGATGGGAGAGTTGAGAGTATTTCTTGGCTTTGAGTTCAAGCAAGTTAGAGGAGGGACATTCTTCAATCAAGCCAAGTATACTCAAGATATGCTCAAGAGATTCAAAATGCAAGATTTAAGTGGAGCTCCTACTCCCATGGCTACAAAGACTCATCTAGAACAAAATCCAAATGGTAAAGATGTGGATCAAAAGGTATACCGGTCCATGATTGTTTCTTTGCTTTACCTTTGTGCATCTAGACCCGATATTGTGTTGAGTGTAGGTGTGTGTTCAAGATATCAAGCGGCTCCTAAAGAAATCCATTTGATGGCAGTCAAGAGAATCTTTCGATATTTAGTTCATACCCCATTTTATGGTCTTTGGTATCCTTGAGGCTCAACATTTGCTCTTTGTGGATACACGGATTCGGATTGGGCGGGTGATAAGGATGATAGAAAATCAACATCCAGGGCTTGCCAATTTCTTGGTAGGTCTTTGGTATGTTGGTATTCTAAGAAGCAAAATTGTATATCAACCTTTACCGCCGAAGCCGAGTATCTTGCTTCCGCTAGTGCTTGCACTCAATTGCTTTGGATGAGGCAAACTTTAAAGGAATACGGTGTCCATTGTGACAAAGTGCCTCTTCTATGTTACAATGAAAGTGCCATCAAGATTGCATACAACCCGGTGGATCACACAAGGACAAAACATATTGAGATTCGTCATCATTTCATTAGAGATCATGTTGCTCGAGGTGATATTGATCTATCCTATGTATCAACCAAAGATCAACTTGCCGATATATTCACGAAGCCACTTGATGAAGCAAGGTTTTGCTACTTGAGGAATGAACTAAATATCGTAGATTCTAGGAGCTTGACTTGATTATCTTGCACTCTCACCTAATACTCGACCCATATTTGGTTTAGGTGTAGGCATGGACATAGGGGGAGTGCAGTCCTAATTGATTGGACCATCCCTCCCCCCATTATGCGCAAAGTAAACAAAATCATTCCTCTTAATATCATTTTGTGATATGTGAGCTTAATGATGAGTTTCGGTAATGGACCCAAGATATATCTTCGTGGTGCCAAGCCGAGTATACTCAAATATGGTGGCCTAGGCCACCGCCCCCTCTTAATCAAGAGGTTGATGGGCATACTCGTGTTGGTCACTTTTGAATTGGTTTTTACTCATGGTTGTCATCTTTTGAGTTGCTTTCACTGATCTTAGTCTCATGCACTCTAGTTTGGTTTTTGACATCTTTTTCTCGATTTTTTAGAGTGCATGTGCTTACCAGCACAATTGTCTCAACCCAAGCCTCTCTACTTACTCCCTCACCAAAACCCTCTCTATCCGCACAAGAATCACTCTTTTTCCTGGCCTTGGAATCAGATGGGACCGGTACTACCGGTTGGATGAGCGGTACTACCGCCCTTGGGAAGTTCCTAGGTCGTACCCTGGAAACTGCTCCAGGAGCGGTACTACCTCCCATACGCCCGGTACTACCGGTTGCTGGACGGGTACTACCGCTTCAGGAACCTGTACTACCGGTTGGCGGAGTCGGGTATATATTGGCTGAGCGTGGGGAGGCACCCATTAGTGCCCTATTCTTCCCCATGCTCCCCACAGGTACCCGCGCCGCCACCGGTGCCCTTGACGCCGCCGGAGCCCTGCCGCGCCCTCCTCTCTTCGGATCCTCCTTGGATTCGGCCTCTTGGCGGGCTCCCCCTCCTTTCCACCGCAATGGATCCCGGTACAACCGCCCTTTTTCTCTCTCCATTTAATTTCCTCATCGGATCTAGGTTTTGGCATAGATTTGTAAAGAAATTGACATGTTGTAAGGTTATACTGCCATATGCTTCCCTTGTTGCCTAGTAGAATCGTGTATTTACAAATTATTGCCGTCATTTTTGTCCGTTTCTACCAGATCTGACGAACATGTACCGCTTGCAAGCGGTACTACCGGTCGTCAGGTCCGATAGTACCGCCCCCAACTGACATCAACTTTCTGTTAAATATTGGGTTCTCTCTTTTGCTCCTTGAGATTCTCGTGCCCTTACCCCCTTGCTGTCCTCCCTCGTGCTTTCACAGATGCAGGTGGTTCTAGGGGTGCACGCAAGCGTTCCAAAGCTAGCAGTGAGATTGTTGAGGAAGAGACGGAGTTTGAGGAAGAGGTTATGCCACAGCCAAGACATCGTTCCAAGTTGCCTGCCACTCGAGGTGGTCGTGGGGGTCATGAGGGGGTTACCAAGCGCTCTGTTGGGCGTGGCAGCGCTCCTCCTTCTCGCCCCCCTTCCTCTGGGCGCACCAAAAGTCTCATCTCAGGGCCATCAGGGCCAAGGGAATTGTCTGACATCTCCGATTCAGAGTTTCGGGCTCTCAGGATTGACAATGCATACTCCCGCAACCAGGACGAGGACAGAGAAGACAGTATTTTCTACAATGATTTCCAAGAGCGCGTTTATCATGAGGTTCTTTTGACCAATATTCAGATGGTGGTGCCTCAGCAGTGGATTGACATGGAACACATCAACAAGAACCTTGACTACTTTGCTGAAGCTAAGGAAATCTGCTCTCACCTGGGCTTGTTCCCCAATATGGAGTTCCAGTATGACTATGATCCACTCCTTATTGCACACTTCTATGCCACGGCACATTTCCACACTGGCCGCACTCGGAAGATCACCTGGATGACTCAAGGTGCAATCAAGGAAGCCACACTTTCGGAGTTTGCTGCAATATTGGGGTATGAAGATAGCGGCCGGGACACTCCTTGTGGTTTCCGCTGTCACATGCGGGATCACCCCTCCAAGAAGGATGTGCTCACACCTCTGTATATCCAGGGCCGCGGGATTGCTGGCAAGATCAAGGATCTTCTCCCCACGTATGACATTCTCCATCGCATTTTCCGTGAGACTGTTGCTCCTCGTGTGGGCAACAAGGATGAGATACATGGGTTCTCTGTAGACTTGCTGTTCAAAACCTTCCTGAACTGCGACTCAGGCACTCCTCTTGATGTGTCAGACTTCATATGGAATGATATGACTGCTGCTACACACTCTCGAAGGGTCCCACCATTTGCTCCATATATTATGGCCCTCATTGTGTCAAAATGCCCTCCCATTGCTAGGACACTATCCACTCGTCCTCTTATTGTGCACAGGCCCAAGGCACTCAAGATCAAGACACATGCTAAACCCCGCATTGTGGCGGATGAGGAGGAAGGAGATGACTCTGAGGATGCTGATAGTGGTCGTGACACTGACTATGTTGTCTCCCGCCGCAAGAATGCCAAGCCCACCTGGGACAAAAGGATGGAGGCCAAGATCAAGAAGATCTTCTGCTTTCAAGTTGACAACCAGAAGCGCATGTATGAGGCACATGTGTATGCCAAGAAAGCTAGTGCTCGGCAGAAGGACATGATGGCTGCCCAGGGTTTGACCGTCTCCGAGGGGTCCGAGACCAACATCACTCCAGAAGAACAGTGGATCTCTCAGCACAGCCGTTGGGACGATGATGTCTCTTCCTCGCACCGCACCCCACCCCCCTACGAGGAGGACCTTGAGTATGATGAGGACGAGGAGGAGGATTGACTGTCGGGACGGTAGTGTTGCACTTGTCCCTTTTTGGCGTCTTGATGCCAAAGGGGGAGAAGTTGCACTTTATTAGGCACGGGTGTTGCATGGGAAGTCACAAGCTCGTTCTTACTTTGATCCTTTTATTGCTTGTGAACTTCGAGTTCCCTCTATTTATGTGTGAGACTATGTGGTTATGTCGTGGATCCATCTTGTGATGATACGCGTTATCTATTGGCTATATGTTTCTCATCACATGTTATTGTGCAAAGGTATGATTTCAAATGCTAGTATCTATATTTGTGAACCTATGTTGGGTTTGTAAAATAGAGGGGGAGGTTTGTTTCTACACATCTAGGGGGAGCCCCATCTCTATTTTACATATCCCATGTGTTTCCTATTAAAATCATCTTGCAAAAGTGTATTGTCATCAAACACCAAAAAGGGGGAGATTGAAAGAGCATTTTTCTATCCCTCTGATTTTGATGTTTGATAACAACACACTTATCAGTTTAATCGTGTGCTAAGTGTATCACATGTTTGATAAGGGTGTGGCACAAATATTGACCTAAACAATTACCCTTGCGAAAAACCAATGTGACAACCGGTAGTACCGGAAAAATGACCGGTACTACCGCTTGGCACCGGTACTACCGGTCCTAGTACCAGTTGGATCCGTGCAATGTTGATAAGGGTGAGTTTTCCTCAGTACCACCCGGTATAACGGAGCGGCACTACCGCTCCAACCGGTAGTACCGCTTGAGACAAGCGGTACTACCGCTTGGACACGGTCGTACCGCTCAGCAGTAACGGACAGTTCTGAGGAAGGACCACCCCTCTCAGTCTTGCTCAGTACCAAGCGGTACTTGGGACCGGTACTACCGCCCAGACCGGTAGTACCGCGTCATATGACCGGTACTACCGCTTGGGGGTAGTACCGCAAGGGAATACCGGGCAATACTGAAGCTGGCTCGACCAACTATGGCATCTCCGGTACCTGCTCCGGTACTGGACCGGTAGTACCGGTTGCAAGCGGTACAGCTTGATGCTACTACCGGTGCATTAAAGGCTCCAACGGCCAGATTCCCTGGAGGGGTATATATACCCCTCCACCTACCTTGGGACAAAGTGCTCATCCACATTAAAGTCAAGACCACCATTGGAGCCACCAAATCTTCAAGATCTCCTAAATCCACCACCCAAAGTCTTTGATCTTTAGGGAATCGAAGGAGGAGGCCCCGATCTACTACTTGACCAAAAGAGATCTTCATTTCCCCCTCATTTCATTGAGGGCCCCTTTGCTCTAGTGTTTTCTTGGAAACCCTAGTTCTTGTTTTGGTTCTTACAAGCTTGTCTTTGATTGATTTGACAGCTTGCTTGTATTTGGGAGCCTCCGATTAAGTTGTGGATGTGTGCCCCAAACTTGTAAAGGTGCCGGCTTCCACCTTTAAGCTTGCCGATATAGTGGAAGGTGAATCGATCCCGTTGGGGTGAGATTCATCGGAGAAGAAGGGAGGCCTTTCGTGGAGTTGGTGGTTTGAAACCACCCCCTCTCCAAACGTAGACGTACTTCCCCTCAAAAGGAAGGAACTACGGGAAACAAATCCTTGTGTCTCCGCGTCCACCACTTTGGTTACTTCTATCCTTTACCGCACTTTACTTACTTGTTCTTACTTTGTGTTGTGGTATCTCTTGCATAATTGTCATATAGGTAAATTCACCATAGTTGCATTATCTAGAGAATTTACCTTATTATCAAACCTTAATTTGAAAAAGAAGAAAAATTGAAGTAGCACCTATTCACCCCCCTCTAGGTGCCCATACGATCCTTTCAGCTTATGTGAGGTTAATCTTGGATATTTCCAAGATTTACTGCGGTTACTGAGAAATCCCAAGTGGTTACCGAACAAATTTAAAAATTCAAATTTTAAATTCATTTTATAGAGTTGTCTAAAATACTATAAGATCATTTTTTTGCGATATATTGTCTATTTATCCATATTAAGGAATTTATATTCAAAAAACTCAATTTTTTGGTCGGTTACTCGGTTTCCCGAGGGTGCTTGGGATATCCGATTACCGGATGGTCGCCAAATCCTTGTGTATGTTACTAACTGGATCATAGTAGAGACCCATTGTCTTGCTACATGTACGACAACACAGAAGGTTTCATGCATATGATGTACTGAATGATTAATTGGTTTTTATGCGAGGACATGGTTGCCTGTTTTTTCTATATCGATGCTAATTGATCTAATTGGTTTTTTCTCACTCGTGAAGTTGTGAGTACTTCATATTAAATGGGGATCATATTATTTGTATTTGTGTGAAATTTAAAATTAGACAGTCTAAGTTTACTTGTGTTGATTATCATTAAAGACATCGTTATCATGGAGGACATGTAGTGAAAAAGCAAGCAGAACTTCGATCGGCGGTGAGATCGATAACCCACCAGGTTTTCCTATGTTGGTGAGGAGTCGATAACAATGAGCATGGAGGCGAGAGAGGTTCACAATGAGAGGAGGAAGAACATCATCACGTGCTTTTGGAAGTGTCGTCCTCATAGAAACGACATTGCATCCATAAATCACATAGAGATGTTCTTGACACGTTATTGGATATAGCAAAGCGGAATTTATGACCTTTAGAAAAAATTAAAAAGACCGTAGCAACGCACGGGTATTCATCTAGTAACTCATAAAAAATATTCAATCTAGCCAAAGTGCCACACACGGTATGCACGCTGTCACTTTCACACACGTGGGGAAAAACATAGATCTATTAAAATACAAAGAGTATTTATATAGACTCAAACCTAAGTGCCACCATGGCGTGCACAATGTCACAATGAGAGGAGGAAGAGCATCATCACGTGCTTTTTGAAGTGTCGTCCTCATAGAAGAGGCATTGCATCCATAACTCACATAGAGATGTTCTTGACACGTTATTGGATATAGCAAAGCGGAATTTATGACCTTTAGAAAAAATTAAAAAGACCGTAGCAATGCACGGGTATTCATCTAGTAACTCATAACAAATATTCAATCTAGCCAAAGTGCCACACACGGTATGCACGCTGTCACTTTCACACACGTGGGGAAAAGCATAGATCTATTAAAGCACAAAGAGTATTTATATAGACTCAAAACTAAGTGCCACCATGGAATGCACACTATCACTTTCACACACATGGGGATAGAAGAGATCTATTAAAGCACTTGAATAGCAAGGTAGATATACTTGATTACAAATCTCATGATCACAATATGATCATGCATAGAGAGAGAGATGAGCACATAGCTACCGGTAGATCCCTTAGCCTCGAGGAAGAACTACTCACTCCTCATCATGGGAATCAGCAACGGTGATGGAGATGGATCTGGGGGCACTTCCCTGTCCCGGCAGGGTGCCGGGACAAAGAATTTCTGTCCCCCGAATCTCCCCTTCGATGGCGGCGGTGCAGCGGAGGTTTTTCTGGAAGTATGATGGATTATTTAGGGTTTTCTCCTCGGGGGATTCTTATAGGTGAAGGAGGCAAGGTCGATGGAGGGTCAGGGGGCAACACCTTGCCCATACTGAAGTTATGAATTTTCTAAGTTTGAATCAAATTCTGGTTTTTAAACTAAAAATCGAGCCACGCGGCAACATCTGATTGGACAATACCGCTTCGGGGTGGATCGCGCTTCCGTGCCGTTGGATCAAATTAGATCCAACGCACTAGATCGTAACTTACCCCTTCGTCAACGATCTAACTTTCACCGCCAGATCTAAATCCTACGGATCGGATCTACGCGTACCCTTTCGCTACTGGTTCTAATATTGACTGCTGGATCTAGATCCAGGGATCTCATCGTTTTGACCACACGCGACGGCGCAAATGGCCACCGCGGCGGCTGCGTGTCGGATGGCGATGTTCAGGCGAATACAGAGGGGGTTGGGGGTTGCGGTGTTGCTTACCAGACTCGCGAGAGCACGAGGAAGCTCAATGTGCTGCTGGTGTGGACGGGGGCGTGTTGTAGAGGTCGCTAGGGCTCATCGGAGTTGCGGGCAACGTCGGGTTCGTGCGGGCGGCGATGAAGGCAACGACCAGGGTCTCCCTAGCAGAAACCAGGGCCATCAGTGTGTGCACAAGGGTCAGGCGAACAAGGTGGTGTGAATCAGAAGCCAAGGGGCGGTTGCGCCTTACCACAATTGCTCGCCAGAGACGAGAGGGGCGTCGGGTGCTTGTGGTGGTTGAAGAATCCGATAACCTAGGTCACGAGCAGACAAAATAGATGCATGAGATGAAGCGCACGAGCAAGGAGATCCCAATAGCATGAAGGAGAAGGTGCGGGGTGGACGGAGCTCACCATAAGGTCTCGCCGGAGACGCTCGGGCAGCGGCGTTGCATGCTGAAATATGAGCAGCATGGTGGCAGAAAGGGAGTGGTGAGTGAGGGGAAAAGCTCGCGGTGTGGAGGGGCTTAAGTAGGCAGAGGCACGACGATAATCGCTCACTGAATCAATGGCATTTACGCTGCCCCATCAACGGCAGTGAACGGCAGCAGCGACGTGGTCTGCTGCGCGATTTGGGGGAAGACGACGCTAAGCTGGCGCGGGTCCACAGGGCACTGACTACGGGGTAGAGTGGGTGCGGGTGAGACAGAGGGGAGAGGGGGAAGCGCCGGGTGGGCTTGTTGAGCTGGAACAGGCACTGGGCCAAATTAGTAGCGCTAGCCTTTTCTTTATTCTTTTTTCTTTTTCTTTTTCTATTTTATTTTTCAGGAACCAAATTCAACCCAAAATCAAATGAGTTTGAATTCAAACTTTCTCTAAACTTTTATACAGTGAACATTGCACTTATTTGTGTATAAAACACTATTGTTCAATCAAATACACTCTGATACATTGAAAAATAAAATAAAACCATGCCTTAATGATATATAGTAAATAGGCATAAAAATGGTTTTATTTGGAATTTTAATTTGAAAATTTTTGTGCAAGCCAAGAATGCTATGAATGCATGTATGAAATGCAAGCTTTTGTAATTCATAAATTTTGGGATGCTACAATCCCCAAGATTGAGCTTATGTCCATTCTTCATCTCATTACATCATTCTTTCTCTACACCTGAATTTTTTTCTTCATACAAAACTTCACACAATCTTCATTAGCAACATTAGTGTATTCAAAATATAATAGACCCTTGGGGTTTAGTTTTAAAACATCAAAACTTTCACTAAAAACACAAGCTACTGTATCAATTCCTTCAAAAAGCTCAATTCCCCAAAATAGAACTCAAAAAGGAATCAATAAGAAGGAAATGCAAATAATGGCAGAAATCTTTCAAAACAGACCAGCGGGTAGAAACCGATTTTTTCGAAGACCTTCTGTTGCTCAAATCAAAAAGTGTTGAACTAACGAAAGTTAGATAACATACTGGGGGATTTCTTTGTAAATTTTCAGCTCAATCCGACTTAGAGAGACTCCTCACAAATTTATGTGGTGGAGGACAGAAATCTGTTTCGGGGTAGCAACTCCCCAAATCTTACTTCCCTCTCATTAGAGGTCATTCTTGGCACAAAAAAACGAACAAAAAGGATAAGAAGAGGCCATTACAGAAGTAATACCTTCCAAGACTCAAGAAAACTCTTGGGTTATCTCCCAACAAGTAATTTACTTTAACGCCTTTAAGTTAGGCTTGATAGTTTGAGAAGATGCTCACATAAGAAATATGAGTTGAAGTAAAAGAGAGCATCAAGAAGCAAATTCAAAACACATTTAAGTCTAACCCACTTCCTATGAATTTGAATCTTGTAAATAAACAAGTCATGAAAGCACAAAGCAATAAGCATAGGAAAGCAAAACAAGTGAAACTTCAAGATTTTCAACATAAAGAGGGGAAACCATTATATTGTTGAGATACATAAGACCATGTTTCCCTCTCTCATAATAAATTTCAGTAGCATCATGCATAAAATTAACAATATATCTATCACATAAAACATTCTTATCATGAGCCACATGCATATAATAATTATTACTCTCCACATAATCATAGTCATTCTTAGCAATTGTAGTGGGAGCAAATTCAACAAAATAGCTACCACTATTATTCTCATCACCATAATCATCAAATATAGGAGGCATATTGTAATCACAATAAATTTTCTCCTCAATAGTAGGTGGACTAAAAATATCATACTCATCATTGTAATCATCATAAATTGAAGGTTTGGTGTCATCATAAGCAATAGAGTAGCTATCTTCCAAAGATGGGGGACTAAAAAGATCATTTTCATCAAAACTAGCTTCCCCAATCTTAGACTTTTCCATAGAATTAGCAACAATGGTTTCTAAAGAATTCGTACTAATAACATTGCTATTAGAATGCAATTAAAGCTCCATAGGTTTTTAGTTTTCTCTTCAAACACTTCATGCCCTAGATCAAGATAAACACTATAAAGCTCTCTAATTTTGTTGTTTTTTTCCATTAAGCCTAACTAGTGAAAACAAGAAACAAAAAGACAAAATTGCAGAATATAAAGTAAATAACTTCGAGCACTCATACCGGAGGATGTGAGTACATTTTACCTTACCTCACCGGCAACGGCACCAGAAAAGATCTTTCTGGCTTGCTGTTTCCGTGGTTTATCGAACCCAGGGAGGAAGTGGTCAAAGGTATTCCCTCTCAAGCAACCTTACAATAAAGATACAAGAAGTCTCTTGTGTCCCCAACACACCCAATACACTTGTCAGGTGTATAGGTGCACTAGTTCGGCGAAGAGATAGTGAAATACAAGTGGTAATGGTGCCAGAAAATAGCTTGACAGTAAGGTAAAGACTAAAGGCAACAAGAAGGAAGCAAGCAAACATGCAACGTATCTAGTAGAAAACGGTGTTTCAATTCTTAGAAACAAGGCCTAGGGATCATACTTTTACTACTGAACACTCTCTCCTATAAATATCCTCTCTTCATGACACTACTCTTAACTACTCTCTGGTTGGACACTCTAATCATCGGTAGGGCTATAACAACACTCCTCAAAGTCCACCTTCCCCAATCTAGATAACCCCACACTGTCACCTTGAGCGCTAGATGGTTCCAACAAACACCACAATTTCATAGACACATCCAACTCCAAATATAACTCATCACAAATATTCAATCTAGCCAAAGTGCCACATATGGTATGCATGCTGTCACTTTCACACACGTGGGGAAAAGCATAGATCTATTAAAGCACAAATAGTATTTATGTAGACTCAAACCTAAGTGCCACCATGGCGTGCACGCTGTCACTTTCACACACATGGGGAGAGCAGAGATCTATTAAAGCACTTGAGTAGAAAGGTAGAACTATTTGATTACAAAGCTCATGATCACAATATGATCATGCATAGAGAGAGATAAACACATAGCTACCGCTAGAGCCCTTAGTCTCGAGGAAGAACTACTCCCTCCGCATCATGGGAATCAGCAACGGTGATGGAGATGGTGGTGGAGATCGATGGAGATGGCTCCGGGGGCACTTCCCCGTCCTGGCAGGGTGCCGGAATAGAGACTTTCTGTCCCCCGAATCTCCCCTTCGATGGCAGCGGACTTCATAGTGTTATCCGCAAACCATCTTGAGTGTGTTAGTCCCGTTTTGTGGCTGGACCAGGATTAAAGGGGGGCCTTTAGTCCCGATTCATAGAACAACATTCCTGAATTTTGAATATGTTGTCCCGATTCGTACTTACCATTAAGGTCTCATCTCCAAACGCGCGTGGTCACATATTAGGGAGTGCCTTTATGACCAGTTTCTTAGAGATGCCGGAGAACTGGGCTCTGACGGCATCTCCCTGAAACTGGCCTTAGTGGTGTCCCTGCTCTCGTACACCATCTTGCAGCTTGTAACTTCTCTAACTAGATCAATACGCATGGGAGCTAACTAATTTACATATTAGTTAGTGCCTCTAAGACCAGGTTGTTGGAGATGCTGGAGGACTGGGCTCCGGCGGCATCTCCATCAAGCTGGCCGTAGTGGTGTCCCTGCTCTCACAAACCATCTTAGAGATGCCTCAAACTGGCTGGAGGACTGGACTCACAACGATGCCTATTTATAGTACAAGCAGGTCGGCATAGTGTCGACACTCATGACATAATGTTGACACTCACCCCTATTATTAGTGCTAACTCGTGTTTTGTCCCGGTTGGTGTCTCCAACCGGGACTAAAGGTTCAGCTTTAGTCCCAATTGGCGACACCATCCGGGACAAAACACGAGCCGCACGACATAATTTCGACACTCACCCCTATCATTAGTGTTACCTGGCCCAGCCTGCCGCAATCCCTTCAGTCGCATTTGGTTTCTCCAACCGAGACTAAAGATGAACCCTTTCCCTCTATTTATAGGCTGCCCGATCCAGACTGGGCTCCGTCGGGCTGGCATTTTTTGAGCAAGATGTATTAGTTTCAAAATGACCAATGTTTCATGCATGTGGATATGGGTAAAATGTTTGACTCACAATATGATTACATAAAAGGTTTAATATATTACATAGATCACCAACATCCCTATCTAGTGTTGTGGTTTTCTTCTGCACCGTAGCCATGGACAATCTTCATCATTTAACAGGAGGCTTGGGTCAGTTTTCACTTTGAAGGGCGGTATTTCATGAAACTTATTATAATATTCTGACATATCTGTCTTGTCATCCACTCCCACGATGTTTCTTTTCCCTGAAAGAACTATGTGGCGCTTTGGCTCATCGTACGATATATTCTTTTGCTGATTTCTTTTTCTCGGTTTCGTAGACATGTCCTTCACATAGAAAAACTGAGCCACATCATTGGCTAGGACGAATGGTTTGTCCTTGTATGCAAGATTGTTGAATCCACTGTTGTCATGCCATACTTTTTGTCTACATGTACCCCACCTCGTGTCATCTTGACCCATTTGCACCAAAACAAAAGGACCTTAAAAGTAGGTCCATACTCAAGTTCCCATATCTCCTCTATGTACCCATAATATGTGTCCTTCTGCCCATGGTCATCTGTTGCATCAAAGCAGACACCACTGTTTTGGTTGGTGCTCTTTTTATCTTAGGCCATCGTGTAAAATGTATTACCATTTATCTCGTACCCTTGGAAAGTACATATAGTCGAAGATGGTAATCATACCAACAAGTACAGCTGATCTCCAACAGTGTTGTTATTCATGAGATGTGTCTACAACCAACTGCCGAAAGTGTCCTCGTGTTCTACTTTAATCGAGGATTCAAGCTTCCCCGGTTTTTCTGAGCATAGAATAATCTTGTGTTTCTCGATATACGGAGCCACCAAGGTGGAATTGTGTAGAACTATGTATTGTGCTTTACTAAAAGAATCCCCGTCCATACATACCATTTCTTTCCTTCCTAGTGTGCCTTTTCCAGTCAGCCTCCCCTCATAGCGAGATTCAAGAACACCAATCGGCTTAAGGTAAGGAAGAAAGTCAACACAAAACTCAATGACCTCCTCTGTTCCATAGCCCTTGGAGATGCTTCCTTCTGGCCTAGCACAGTTATGAACATATTTCTTTAAGACTCCCATCAACCTCTCGAAGGGGAACATATTGTGTAGAAACACATGACCGAGAATTCTAATCTCTTCGACTAGGTGAACTAGGAGGTGCGTCATAATATTGAAGAAAGATGGAGGGTACAACAACTCGAAGCTGACCAGACATTGGACCACATCAATCTGTAACCCTTATAGAATTTCTGGATCGATTACCTTCTAAGAAATTGCATTGAGGAATGCGCATACCTTCACAATGGCTAGTCGAACATTTTCCAGTAGAATCCCCCTCAATGCAACCGGAAGCAATTGAGTCATAAGCATGTGGCAGTCATCGGACTTTAGGTTTTGGAATTTTTCTCTTTCATATTTACTATTCCCTTTATGTTAGACGAGAAGCCAGATGGGACCTTGATACTGAAAAGGACTTCAAAAAAGATTTCCTTCTCTTCCTTGGTAAGATCATAGCTGGCAGGCCCTTGAAACTACCCTGGATGCTTGCCATCTCGTCCTTTATGATGTTGCTGGTCCTCTCATTCTTCCGGTGTATCTCTTGACTTCCCATACAATCCCAAGAAGCCTAGAATATTCACGCAAAGATTCTTCGTCAGGTGCATCACGCTGATTGCAGAGCGGACCTCATGGACTTCCCAATAGGGTAGCTCCCAAAATATAGATTTCTTCTTCCACATGGGTGCGTGTCCGTCGGCGTCTTTCGGAACAGGTTGTCCTCCAGGACCCTTTCCAATATTACGTTTAAATTCTTGACCATACCAAATACATCATCACCAGTACGGGGGTCAGGCTTCTTCCGGTGATTTGCCTCGCCATCAAAATGCTTGCCTTTTTTCCTTATGGGATGTCTAGGGGGAAGAAAATGACGATTCTATGGGTACACATTCTTCCTAGATTTATCCATATATATACTTTCAGTCTCATCTAAACAGTGTGTGCATGCATTATATCCCTTGTTCGTCTATCCTGAGATGCTAGTAAGAGCAGGCCAATCATTGATGGTTACGAACAGCAACACTCGTAGGTCGAATGGCTCCTGTTTGTGCTAATCCCACACACGTAAACTTGGTTCGGCCCACAACTATAAAAGTTCATCAACTAATGGCCTTAGGTACACATCAATGTCGTTGCCGGGTTGTTTCGGGCCATGGATGAACACTGAAATCATAATGAACTTCTGCTTCATGCACAACCAAGGAGGAAGGTTGTAGATACATAGGGTCACGGGCTGATGCGTGTTGATGCTTTATTGGGAAACCCCAAGAGGAAGGTATGATGCAGCACAGCAGCAAGTTTTCCCTCAGTAAAAAATCGAGGTTATCGAACTAGTAGGAGGAAGAAAACGTCTCAAAGGTGTTGCAAGCAACGTGGAAACCTGCACAACACAAACTCAAGACTTTGCCCCAACTTACAGTGAGGTTGTCAATCTCACCGGTTGCTGTAACAAAGGATTAACTATATGGTGTGGAAGGTGATGATGGTTTGCAGCAAGTAAACAGTAATAGTGGAAGATGTATCAATGGTAAAGATTGGACCGGGTCCATAGTTCACTAGAGGTGTTCTCCTTAGATAAACAAACATGGCATGCTAGGTAAACATATTGCAGTAGGTAAATTGACAGGACTGAGCAAGGCATAACAATGCAATACTAGACATAAAGATCCTATGAGATTCGATTGGGCAATACAACAAGATACATAGACCGCCATCCAATTGCATCTATGACTAGAAGTCCACCTTTGGTTTATCATCCGAACCCCCTCCAGTATTAAGTTGCAAGCAACAGACAACTGCTTTAAGCAAAGTGTGTAAGGTAAACAATCCACTTGTTCCATGAACAAGAAACCGTTGTTTTCTCCCTAGTGGCAACAAAACATCTACAACCGTAGAGATTTCTGTCACTTCCCTTGATTAAGTAGAGGCATGAACCTAGTATCGAGCATAAATACCCCCTCTTGGAGTCACTAGCAACTACTTGGCCAAGATAGCTACTAACAACGAAGAGCATGCAAGATCACAAACAACACTGACATGATAGAATTAATAAGACAAAACTATTAATCAATCTGACATAGTAATCTCAATATCCATCGGATCCCCGCAAATACAATATGCATGATTACAAATAGAGGATATACAACCATCTAGCTACTACATGAACCCGCAGTCCAAGGTGGAACTATTCACGCTTCATACCAGAGACTGGCATGATGAAGAAGAAGGCCTCCGGGATGATCTCCCCTCTGGTAGGGTGCCGGGAAGAGCTTCAGGTCCCCCCGATCTAGGGATGATGGTGGTGGCGGCTACAGACGGTTTCATGGAATTTTGATCGGGTACTTAGGGTTTAGGCATCGAGGGCTTCTTATAGGCAAAGAGCCGAGGCAGGGGGCCACCAGGGCGGCTACACCCCCTCAAGCACAGGGTGGGCCCACCCGAGTGGCCAGAGGGTGTGGCCCCCTAGTGAGTCTCCTTCGTCTCGTATTCCAGCTTCGTGTTCCCCATGGTAAAATATTGACTTTGGCTTCTGTCCCGTCCAATTCCAAGAATATTGATTTTCTGACTTTCTGGAACCAAAAACAGGCAACTGGAACTATGGCAACTTGTTAATAGGTTAGTACCAGAAAACATATAAAAACACCTCAAAGTGTGGACAAGGCAAAGCAAAGTAGATACTAAACAAGCATGGAACATCAAAAATTATAGATACGTTTCCGACGTATCAAGCATCCCCAAGCTTAACTCCTTCTCGTCCTCGAGTAGGTAAGTGATAAATGAATAAGTTTTGCGGTGACATGCACCATCAAAACCAAGATCAAACCATTTGCATGCATTGAAAGATGGGATCAAAGAACCCTAAACATGTGCATGAAAGATGGAGTTCTAACAAGAAGACAAAGTAACTATGCATGCAACATGAAAGGCTACAAACAAAGATCATGAATAACATGCATTGAAAAATGTTTGTTTGTTTCACATACAGAAAACATGATATAGTGTCATTCAGCTTGTCCCTCATAGAGTAGCAAATTGATGCATAGGACACCTTCAAAGTTCATAAGAGTGACTAGATACAAATAGCACAAGATCAAGTAATATCAACATTATGCATCAGTCAATAAGTTTTGGGACAATGCACACAGAACTAAGAATGGAAACTATGCTCTCTTAACTGGTGCCTAAAGGTAGGTGGATACTCAATATAAAAGTGGAAGCTTCATAAAGGGAAGTAGGGATTTCAAGTTTCAAAAAGAGCTTCCAAAAATTATGGTACTTGTTAGCTTTCAGCCCTCGTTGCCCCTAATAAGCATCTTGAAGTGATTAAGGTTAAAGTGAACAAACTATGGAGTATATGCTTAACAAAGTATAAGTTGGCAATCTCATGTCCCTTGAATACGAGGGCCGCACCTCATGCTACTCAACTTTAGTCACCTGTAAGTTCTTGTCATAGTAAGTACATGTGTATCATAGAGAACCGCCAACGGGGTACCCCTTGCACATGGTATAGGAGCTATTCCATAACCAAAATGACATGACAAGCAGACAATGAGCAACTGAGCGATCTATTTATTTTCTATTTGAATAGGTTTTTATTGAGGATGCTTCATAGATTGCTCATTATGGTGATGTTACAAGTTTCCACCATGATTAGGCATGGCTTAGGCTAGTGCCCCAGGCATTTCTCTAACACAAAATACATAACTCCATGGAATTACAAGTTCCCTTTTTATTTCACGCCAGCGACATCCATATACAAAAGAGCATGATATCAACTGTGTACAAAGTACAAGTGCAATGTTGAAAACATTACCCATGAAAACATGGTTCTGCTAATTCCAACGTATAAGTGTAAGCATATACAACATAGATGACACAATGGTTCAAGTTTATTAGGGGCAAGGAATATAAAGTGTGCCATCAAGTTCGTGAGGGCTTTAATCACTAAGTTTTCACATAACAAAATACTTTTTAATTGGAAGATAGCTGAAAACAAAAATATACTTGGAATGGTGTAACACACCATGCATAGGAATTTATAGTGGACACTTTGGAATAACTTGGTTTCTTGGGAATTGGAAGCATGAGTAGAGCTTACTCATACAAGTTGAGGCTAGCAAAATACTGGATCAATAATGGCCATAATCATGCGGAGCGACAAAACATTACTAATCAAAGCATAGAGTGGTACTACAAGTCAGGGACTAAATGATCATATATGCTATGGTGACTTGTGCATAGTCATAACATGGTGTGAGCATGTGCCAAGTCAACTCAAATAAAGCATCAAAGGAAAATACCACAATATTATGCTTTTGCATGCTAAAACAACGCATGGTTCTTTGAAGGCACACTAAGCAATCCCAATTGTTTGGAACAAGTCATGTTACAGAAATAATCACTAAGCATAAGGTCAAACCAACACCTAGCATGACATGCTAAAGTCTAAGTCACAGTCAAAGCAAGCTCCTCTTGTACTTCAAGCAAAAACTTTCTACTCCTTTCCAACACCGATCAACTTATTTGAAACAACACAGCGAGAACGGAGGTATAAACTACTTTATTCAAGCAAACTAAGGAAACTAAGCAAAGCAAACAAAAACTAATAAGCGCTAAGAAAAACACAACAGTGCATGAAACAATAAAAACGGAGTGTCTAGAAGGACCTAAGCTTTTTATTGATGAAGAAGGGGATGCCTTGGGCATCCCCAAGATTTGACGCTTGTACCTCTTGGATATTTCTTGGGGTGACACCGGGGTGGCATCCCCAAGCTTGAGCTTTTGTCCATTCTTCATCTCATTACATCATTCTTTCTCTACACCTGAAATTATCCTTCATACAAAACTTCACACAATCTTCATTAGCAACATTAATGTATTCAAAAGATAGTAGACCCTTGGGTTTAGCTTTAGAACAGCAAAACTTTTCACTAAAAACACAAGCTACTGTAGAAAATCCTTCAAAAGCTCAATTTCCCAAAAAGAACCCAAAAATGAATCAATAAGAAGCAAATGCAAACAATGGCAGAAATCTGTCAAAACAGACCAGCAGGTAGAAACCGATTTTTTCGAAGACCTTATGTTGTTCAAATGAAAATGTGTTGAACTAACAAAAGTTAGCTAACATACTGGGGGGTTTATTCGTAAATTTTAATCACAATCCGACTTACAGAGACTCCTCACGAATTTTTATGGTGGAGGACAGAAATCTGTTTCGGGACAACAACTCCCCAAATCTTACTTCCTTCTCATTAGAGGTCATTCTTGGAACAAAACGCAAAACAAAAAGGATAAGGAGAGGCCATTACTGAAGAAATAACTTTCAAGACTCAATAAAACTTTTGGGTTATCTCCCAACAAGTACTTTTCTTTAACGCCTTTAAGTTAGGCACGAGAAGCAAGAAATCAAGTATTTTCAAATGAAGAAGCATTAACATCAAACCTTGCTTTCAAAGGAGGAGCAAAAAACAACTTCTCTCTCCTCATAGGGAAGTATTCAATACCTTTCTTGAATGGAAATTGATATTTAATGGTGCCTTCTTTCAATCAATGATGACACCAACAGTTCTAAGAGAAGGTCTTCCCAAAGTAATAGGACAAGAAGCATTGTATTCAACATCAAAAACATAGAAATCAACAGGAACATAAGCATTGTTAACCATAATGAGAACATCATTATTACTTCCCATGAGTTTCTTCTTAGCATTATCGTTGAGTGGGACATCCAAATTGTAGGGGTTCGTAGCATGGAAAACAAAAAATTTCTATCGCATGAACACACACAAGCCAAGATCTATCTACTAGATTGTAGCAACAAGTTGATAGAGTTCTAACCCTCGAAGATCCAAAGCGGTTAATGAGAGCAGATTCTCGTGGGTGATATGATCCTTCACTTGCCAATCTAAAGATCGCGTACACGATCCTTCCGTCGCGGTGTTTCGGCAGCGCTGCCGCAGTCGGTCACACATACGATACACGATGAAGACCTTCTTCTCCCTTGTTCCAGCAGGCAGCGGAGGTTGTAGCTCTCTCCAAGCGATTCCGGCAGCACGACGGCATGGTGTAGCAGTTTAGAGGGGAGATCCGGCAGGGCTTTGCCTAAGCCGGAGCGAGTATGGTGGAGTAGAGGGAGCCTCGGGTCTAGGGTTTGGACGCCGAGGGAAGAGGGCAGCCGGCGGCTAGGGTTTAGTCTTGACGGCAGCAGCGGTTTAGAGGGGATCTAGGGCGTCGGTGGCTTGGAGGGGCAGCAGCGTCCTAGGGACTGGGTCTTGGGCGACTCGGGAAAGAGGGATACCTTGGGGTGCGCCCCGACTTCTCCTTATATAGGTGGGGAAGTCCAAGGGTGTGCCCAGCCCAGGTGGAAACCATCCCTAACTCGGCCTCCAAAGGAAGAGGCTAAAACCTTTTCCACCAAGACTTCCTTCTTACCAAAAACTAGAGTTTGACTTTTCCGACTAGGATTTGACTATTCAAACTAGTCTTTGCCGAATTAATCCTTTAGGGTTTGGTGCGGCTAGCCCCTAGGGCATGCCACACTCCAAGTGACCCCTCTCGGGGAGGTGGACCTTCTAGAACATTCTAGAAGCTTCCGGTCAAAACAACGAAAACATTTCCGATCCCTGGAAATTGACTTTCCTTATATGAATCTTATTCTCCAGACCATTCCAGATCTCCTGGTGATATCCCGGATCCAATCCGAGACTCCAAACAATATTCGATCTCTTTACTCACATTCCATATCTACTAAACAGCATTGAATCCTTAAGTGTGTCTACCTACAGTTCGTGAATTATGCAGACATGACCGAGACTCTTCTCCGATCAATAACCAATAGAGGAATCTAGAAATTCATATGGCTCCCACATATTTCTATGATTACTTCGTCACTGAATGAACCATTTACATATGGTACAAATTTCCCTTTGTCTCGCGATACTTTACTTATCCGAGGTTTGATCGTCGGTATCTCTGCATACCTAGTTCAACCTCGTTACCGATAAGTACTCTTTACTCTTTCCTGTGATATGTTATCCATTGTGATCCAGTCATGTGCTTGCAAGCTAATTGGATGACATTCCACCCAGAGGGCCCAGAGTATATCTATCTGTCATATGGATGGACAAATCCCACTCTTGATCCATGTGCCTCAACACATACTTTCCTAACACTCAATGCCACCTTTATAGCCACCCAGTTACGGAGTGGTGTTTGATGTCATAAAAGCATCCATCCGGTGATGGTGATTAACATGATCTCATGGTTAAAGGATTTAGGTTACTATGTATTTGAAAGCTTATAGAAAGTGAACTATTTTAAATAACTTGATCTTATGCTATGCTTAACTATAGGAGTATGTCCATCACATCATTCTCCTAATGATATGACCTTGTTGTTAATAACATCTCAATGTTCATGATCAGGAAACCATGATCATATATTAACCAACAAGCTAGTTTAACAAGAGGCTTTACTAGGGACTCTTTTATGTTTACAAATCACACAAGTATTAATGTTTTCGGTTAATACAATTATAGCATGGTATGTAAACATTTATCGTAAGCATGAAGATATGATAATAACCACTCTATTATTGCCTCTTGGGCATATCTCCAACACAAATAACAATCTTTCAAAGGTGGCAAATCAAGCATTTCATAAATCTTCCTAGGCATAATAGAGACACTAGAACCAAGATCACATGAAGTTATTTATCTGTTAGAGTCGTAAATCTTCCTAGGCTATAACGCAGTCATATACTTAGCCTTTTGTAGTAGTATCTGTTACAATGTCTTAACTTTGGAACTCATCCAAATCCATTATCGAAATTACTTTCCATTATATTGTGCCACCCTTAGTTTAGATTGAGATAAACTTAATTTGTACTTTGTGTCAAAACTAGTATCAACGTAGTACCTTTACAATGAACTAGCCATCTATTTTTCACTTCTACAAAATAATATATTCTTAATTCTTCTAAAAGATCATAAGAATATCCTTACTATCATCCAATGGTCATCTTATGAATCATTCTGGTATATGCTCATAATATTTAGAGCATAGGACATATCTGGATTTGTACATATCACAGTATGATTGATAAAAATACTCTCTGTGATTTCATACATCAAGTATCAATCTATACTTGAATCTTTGTTTCACTTACCAAGTGTCTATACACTTGAATTTCGATTCAATCCTTCCGTGCGACAAGAAACTTTCTTGTAGTTTCTATATTGAACTCATTCAATATATCATCTATGTTCTTTTGGCACAACCATATTAGCGTCTCAATCTATCCATATATACATTGATGCCAAATATTCGGGTTTTGCCTAAGCCTTTCATCAAAATAAAATTCTTAACTTGTGTTAACAAAAGATACATCATTTCCAATCAACAATATGTCTTCCACATAATGTATTAGAAATATGTCTTAGTGCTCCCACTTAATTTCTTGCAAATGCAAGTATTCTTCATCATCTGTGATGAGATTAAACTCTGTTAACAATTTCATCATGGTGAAAATTCCAACTCTGCGATGCTTATTTCAACCATTGAAGTTTGCATACGCTTTTAGCATCCTTTGAATTAACAAAACCCTTTGGATCGTGTTAAGTACACGTCCTAGGTAAAAATTCTATTAGAAGAACTTTGTTTTGTTTATTCAACTATCATATACCAATATATGTAGTGGTTACTACATTAATCTGTCTAGACTAAATATCGCTGTGAGAGATCTAATCTTGTCATAGTCAACTGCTTGAACATTGTCGTGAACTCTTTCCCGACATGTCGACTATTTCATAGATGTGAAACATCCATGTCTATTTCTTTATAGATCCAAACACCACTGAAAGGTCTTACACCTTTCTAGAGGGTCTTTCAAGTTCAAAGCTTGATTTCTCGTGTATGGAACTATCACAGATTCTATGTGTCAACACCCGGATTTTTAATCCCAGATGCCTGTTATGCCATACATCGCAATCCCAGGATTACCATTTTTGCGATACATAACAGAATTGGATACCACAGTACATCATCCATTACAAACCATACATAAGGTTTTACACAAATAAGGATCCCATGATCCAGTCTTAATACAACACAAGCAGCGGAATACGTAATAATAACGGTAGCGTAGGCGAAGCTCCATCTTGAGGTCACGAGCAATCTTGTGATGGGAGATGATCCTAGCTGTCGTAACCTTCCGGTGGTCCATCCTCCAGGTACTCCTCTTCATAGTCTGGCCATGGGAATAACCAGGGACAAAGCCATGAGTACTCTTTAAGTACTCGCAAACTAGTACTAACAAGTGAAGGGGTTTTTTGGATAATAGGACACTAGGCTCTAGGGTTCTTTTGCAAAAGCCAGATTTATCTCTACTAGGTTCAAAAGCAACGAATGCTAGTTAAAGTTTATAACACCTAAGTGGGAACTTGTATTTCATATCACAACCCTGTTGTGGTCAAGTCAAAGTCTTAATTCATTTCACAAGTCATTTTGGAAACATCTGACGGGGGAACAGTATGGCCACTCCAACTGTCCATAACCGTGGACGTGGCTATTCTAATAGTTTGACACTCTGCAGAGATTGTACACTTTCACCACAACATTCGATACATCTGTCAGGAACAAATCCTGAATTCACCATACTCAGTATGCGGATAATCAATCCTAACCTTTCAATTACATGCCCTAGTATAAGCACCTCTCCTGTGAGTTTGGCCTCCCAACCATGACCAACTGTCATCTTGGATACTGCACAGGTGGACAATCTTCACAAGGTAGCCTCAGCTCAGACCTTGGCCGTGAGGGAACTAATACTAAGTTATATAAGTTTCCAGTCAAGCCCTACCCAATTCTCGGGTATTGTGGTTGTACGATGAAATTGGAATGGTATCTCATCCAGATAACCATCAGTTTTATAAAGGGCTAAGGCTCATGCCTCAACATAGATATCACCATAAATCATCTGGTGTTTTCGGAAACACATGTCCAAAACATTTCAATAGAATGATCCATCATTCCAAGGTTTTCATAACCATTTTTCCACCAAGTATTCCCATCTAAAGTTGATCAAGTTTTATGCCTAGCACTAGCATCTACAAGTGGGGGTAAGTACTAATGAGGGGTGGTAAACAAGTGGAGTTTTAACTAAGTTCAATATCATGCCTTTGGATGACATCTAGATTGTCTAGATCATGCCAAATTCTATGCTCTTTATGCAACCTTCATTTATCCTTCTAGAATCTACAATTCACTTAAGTAAACTCTAAGTAATAGATTTGATAAAGAAATAAAGTATAAAGCTTGCAAGTAAAACTAGGATTGGTTTATCAAGTGGTTATGATCATATATGCTTAACGACATATAGTGGGCAAGGTAGCAAGCAAGTATGGGCTTGCATCAATATCAGTATAGTCTTGCTACATTGCAAGTGTTAGCTTGCACATTCAACTAGTAGCATTAGGCTTGCCTTGTGCAGAGCAGTGGTTGAAGTTTTCCTCGGCTTCTTCGTAGTATCCCCCTTCCTCCTCGTATCCTTGGTCAGTACTAGCGTCTATAAATAAATACGAGGTACACAATCACCAAACAATACTTAACTACTTGCAATCATCACATACAGGGGTCCTATAGATGATCTAGCATCATCACTAACATTACAAGACTAAAGCTTGGTTTAATTCTTTTTATTTTTAGAAAAGTAATTTCTACTCATTGAAAAACTACTTGATATTTAATATTCTCCAAACCAAACATGGGATCATGTTGACACATGTCATCACCACATATTTCAGTACATGGTAATGTGATTTAAAGTGGTGTCACAATTTAATAAGGTTTTACCCTTTTATTTTAATTAAGTAAAGTGACTAGAAATGCTTATGTAGCATTCTTTTATTACTTGGTCATTATTTCTGTAAGTAAACCTATATATTTTTATATATTCTGAAAGGTATGGTTAAATGTGATTTTTGAGAGTTGGAATCAACTCAAAATCTATCATGGTTTAAAATGGAAAAATGTTTGAATGCAGAAAAGCTTCTGCCTTGCTATTTTTACCAAGGATGATCTACAGATCCAAATGACTTGAATCCAACGGGCTTGGATTTAGCATTTCCAGACCTTTCTAACAAAATTGGTTTCATTCAATTTGGTTTACTGAATCGATCTGGGTTGATTTTTGAATCTAGGTGCAGAAGTGTGTTTGAAATAAAATGGAAAAGATTAATTTCAAATGACTGGGCTGCGCGGGAAGCGATACTGGGCCGGCCTGCTAAGCACAACACTTATGCGGGCTGGTTAAGTCGATGTCCCCACGCGTCAGTGAGACGAGGGGGTGCGAAGCGGTATGGGGCAATGTGAGCCGTGGGATCTTGTTCTAATCTAACGACTGAGGGTCGTCGTCCACGTCGGGCAACTCCGGCGAGACTGAAACCTAACGCGGCGGGTGAGGGTCGTTTGGGGATCACCGAGGCTCAGGCGAGGGTCGGCGAGGTGGGTGAACGACAAAGTCGATGACGGCGAACCTCCTGGTACTGGCAGCTTCTCCTGGGGCGTCTCCAATCGCTGGCGCCCTTCTTCTCCAGCAGCGGCGGGCTCCGGTGAAATTCTAGCGAAGCCCTGCTCTCCTTGCTTCGGGAACAGGGTGGAACGATCAGTGAGGATAGGGGAGTGAGATGGTGTGCTCAATTCGGCTGGGGCTGTCCTCTATTTATAGTCACGACGATGAGACCGAATGGCATGGGCAGGAGGCGGTGGCGACATGGCTACGGGCTGCTAGAGGCATGGCCGGCAGTGGCGATCGCTTGGTGGTCTCCTGGCGATGCTCTATAGCTTTAATGCGCATGTAGGGGCGGTGGCAAATTGTCTGGAATGTGCGATGCTCTGTGCCGCCGAGGCGGCGTGTTGGACGGCGGACGGTGGCTGTGAGGCACGGGGCGGAAAACGGGGATGTTTGGCGGTCTCCTGGGTCGGTGGTGATCGTGTATGCACGCGGCGAGGGCGGCGCGCAGTCTGTGGGCTTCGGTCGAGGGTGGCGCTCTGGCGCATGCTCGGCATGGTTGCTGGCGAGCTGGGCACGGTTTGTGCGTGTGGTCCAGGGGTTGGCAACGTTCGAGCGCTGGACAGGGAGTGGCGGTGGGGTGTTGGCTTTCTCCCAGACATGTTGGCTAGGCTTGTTTCTTCTAGCTTGTTGTCCACACTATGGTGACATTGTGAGCTTTGGCTGTTCACCATTGATGGCATTGCCAAGCTTACAGTGGGGCTAGTGCTTGGTTTAGTTAGCTAGATGATCTACTGAGGTTGTTGTGAGCTAGAGAGGGAACAAGTTAGGCTCCAATCACTGCTCACAATAGTGTTTAGATTTTATTTGATTTGAATCTGCAAGGTGTTTGATGAAATGGCCGCAAGAATTCAAGTTTTGAATTTTGAAAAGATTTTTGGTGGGTGTGCTAGGTTGGTGCTGGTGAGTCTGCATATGCTTGGGTTTTGAAAGTTGAGCTTGTTTGAGTGGTTTTTGAAAAAGTGGGATCTTCCCATATGATAAAGATTCAATTTTGAATTGTCATTTAAACTATGCATTTGAAAGTTTCTGGATGATCACAAGGCGGGCCTTGATACTTGGTTATGAGTACAATCAAGGGGTGTAAAGATCCAAAAAAGTTTCTGTTAAGCTCTAAAAGTTTGGGACAGCCAAAGTAGGCATCGGAGTTAAATTGATCAAAATGACCATTCACTTATTTTGTTTGTTTTTGATAGATTTGTCTTTGGGAAAAGTTTGGGAATTGTTTATATGATGTTTAATTCACCTAAGAATCCATTTACAAGCAAAGAAACACATAAACAAGGCAATTCAAAAGATTTCAAAATGGGATGCATACACATATGCATGCTTTCGTATTTTTATTTAGAAAAGTTTTTGTTAACCCTAATTTTGATGATTAGAGTTTGATATTTTTGGGATGTTACAAACCTTCCCCCCTTAAACAAAATCTCGTCCCGAGATTTGAAAAAGGACGAAAAGATTACCTAGGATTTGAAGAGATCGGGAAACTCCGTCCTGATGTGATCTTCGCGCTCCCAGGTAGCTTCCTCTTCTGTGTGGTTGCTCCACTGAATCTTGAGAAACTTGATGCTTCGGGTTCGGGTAGTTCGGAAAGCTTCTTCCAAAATACGGATGGGTACTTCAGGATAGGTCAGGTCATCATTGATCTCTATGGTCCGATGATCGATATTCTTGAACACTTCGGTCTTCTCGGGGACTTCGAGACACTTGCAAAGTAATGAGATAAGGAACACCTTGTGCACCACTGACATCTCTTCGGGTAGTTCCAATTGATACGACACTTCTCCTCGATAGTTCAGAATCTTGAAGGGTACGATATATCTGGGGGCTAACTTTCCTTTGAGTTGGAAACGCTGCATTCCCTTCAATGGCGACACCTTCAGATACACAAAATCTCCTATGTTGAAGGCGAGGTCTCGACGTCTCTTGTCGGCGTAACTCTTCTGTCTTGACTGGGCGGTCTTGACGTGCTCACGAATCTTGTGAACCTTCTCTTCTGCTTCTTGTAGGATGTCGGGTCCGAAGATCTGACTCTCTCCTACTTCCGACCAGTTCAAAGGGGTGCGACACTTCCTTCCTTACATGAATTCAAATGGGGCCATTTGCAAACTGGTTTGATAACTGTTGTTGTATGAAAATTCTGTAGGGTTCGCAGCATAGAAAACAAAAAATTTCCTACGATGGGAACATCTATGTACCAAGATCTATCTACTAGATACAAGCAACAGGTGGATATACATCCATAGAATACATACCCTCGAAGACCGAATAGTGTTAACGAGGTTGTACTCGTGGATGATGTAGACGAACGCTTGCCGATCTCAAGATCGTGATGAAGTCCATCTAGTCCAGCCGGTCCAGCACGATCAAGTCTAGCACCTCAAAGTAGTGGTGCATCCATGATCGCACACACGTACGGGTACCCCGACAACCTCCGCGCCCTCGCTCCAGCGAAGCAGCGGAAGCAACACATTCTTCCAGAAAAAGCCACCAGGAACATGTATCTCGCTGATCCGAGACCATGGGGAAATTCTAAAGGGGGGAGAGAGATCCTTCGCGAGGAGGTGTGAGAGACAAGTGAGAGGAGGGGGTCCTTTTATAGAGGAGGGGGCAGCCCAAGGGGGCATGGCCGCCGGCCATGGAGGGTGCCCCCACCTCTCCCTCATTCATGTGGTGGAAGCTCCACTCACATAAAAACCTCTCCACTCACAATTCCACTCACATGCATTAATTTTCCACCAAAATTAATGCAAGCTATCATTTAAATAAAACTCTTTTATTTATTTATTCAGAATTTTGTTAATTACTTTAATTAACAAACATTCACATAAAACCCCTTGCTAGTATTCCATTTCACATGTAGAACCAGTTTCAGCAATTTCAACCGAAACAGTTCCGGTGTCTAGTGAAATAAATTCCTGCGTTTTCCTTTTCTTTTTCTGGCATATCATTTGCTCTGAATGGTGTCGGCATACCTTAAGTGTGTCACCCTACGGTTCGCTAATAATGCGGACATGATCGAGACCCCTCTCCGATCAATAATCATCAGCGGGACCTGGAGATCCGTACTGACTCCCACACATTCAACGATGACTTCTGTGATCGTGTGAACCTTTTACGCTAGTATCTTAATCCCTTTGTTTCACTATATATTACATGTCCGAGATTCGATCATCGGTATCTCCATACCTAGTTTAATCTCGTTACCGACATGCACTCTTTTCTTGTTCCCGTGATATAACATTCTAGTGATTAAATCACTTGCTTGCAAGCTAATCAATGTGATATCACCGAGAGGGCCCAGAGCATATCTATCCGTCATCGGGATGAACAAATTCCAGTCTCGATCCATGGGTCTCAACATAACACTTTAGTAGTTCTAAAGTCATCTTTATAATCACCCAGTTATGGTGTGACGTTTGATGTCATCGAGAAACTCTTCTGGTGTTAGTGATTGACATAATCTCATGGTCTAAGGATTAGGATCACTTTGTAAGTTGTTATAGCAATATAAACTCAATGACTTTGATCGTAATGCTATACTTCGGATGAATGTTCATCACACCATTACACTAATGTTGTGATCCCGTTATTAACAACATCCAATGTCCATGATCAGGAAACCTTTGATCATCTTGTTAATCAACGAGCTAGTTTATGAGAGAGGCATAACTAGGAACTTTCTGTTTGTTTATTAAACACACATGTATTAACGTTTCCGTATTAATACAATTATAGCATGCAAAATAAACATTTATCATAAACAAGGAATACGATAATAACCACTTTATTATTGCCTCTCGGGCATATTCCCTTCAGTCTCCCACTTGCACTAGAGACAATAATCTAGTTTGAAAACTTTCCGTATTGAACACCTATGGCTTTCTGGTGTTCCATGTACGCAATTGCAAGTGGTTAACATAATCTATGGATCTGACGCTTCATGTCCGTGTGTATTTGCATGTCTTTGCGTCTTCATGCATCACTCATTCTCCAATGAGATGGCATTGCATAAATTTGGTCTTTCGGTGAGACCTTTAGTTCCTTGGGGTTAAAACACGTCGATACTATTGTCATACAATATATCTTTAGTGTTAGCCCGTTGCGAACCACACCTTAGTTTGATAACAAACTACTTGACACAAATTCCCTCCTTTACTGCTACTATAGCAGTCATATACTTAGACCTTTTGTTGTAGTATTCGTCACAATGTCTTAACTATGGATTTCATCCAAATCCATCATGGAAACTTTCTTTCCATTACATTGTGCCTCCCATAGTTTAAATTGAGATAAACTTAATTTGTATCTTGTGACAAAACTAGCATCAATGTAACGCTTTACAATGAACTATTTGTAATTGTTTGTCACCTCTACACAAATATATTCTTAATTCTTCCAAAAGATCATAAGAATATCCTTACTATAGTCCAATGATCATTTTATGATTCATTCTGGTATATGCTCATAACACTTAGAGCATAGGACATATCTGGATGTGTACATATCATGGTATGATTGATAAAAACATTCTCGTGATTTCACTCATCAAGTGTCAAAGAACTTGAATCTTGTTTCACTTATCAAGTGCCGATACACTTGAATCTTGATTCAATTCCTTTTCCATGCGACAAGAACCGTTTCTTGTTGTTTCTATATTGAACTCCTTCAATATCTCATATATGTACGTTTGGCACAACCATATTAGCGCCACGACCATCCACTATAGACATTCATGCTAAATATTCGGGTTTTGCCTAAGTATTTCATCGAAATGAAATTCTTAACCTTTGTCAATAAAAGATACATCATTTCTAATCAACAAGATGTCCTCCACATAATGTATTAGAAATATGTCTTAGCGCTCCTACTTAATTTCTTGCAAATGCAAGCATCTTCATCGTCTCCTGATAAAAAACTCCTTTTTCATCATGGTGAAGATTCCAACTCCGCGATGCTTACTTCAACCATTAAAGTTTGCATGCCCTTTTTAGCATCCTTTGAATTAACAAAACCCTTTGGATTGTGTCATGTACACGTCCTAGGTAACCATTCTATTATAAGAATTTTGTTTTGTTTATTCATCTACCATATACCAAATTATATGTAGTGGTTGCTACTTTAATCCGTCCAGACTAAATATCGCTATGAAAGATCAAATCTTGTCATAGTCAACTCCTTGAACATTGTCATAAAATACTTTACGACATGTTGACTATTTCATAGATGTGAAACATCCATGTCTGTTTCTTTATAGATCCAAATACGACCGATATGTTTTTACACCTTTCCGGAGGGTCTTCCAAGTTCAAAACTTGATTTATCGTGTATGGACTTATCACGGATTTTATGGCTTCAAGCCATTTGACGGAGTCAGGGCCCATCATCGCTTCTTTGTATGTATTCGGTTAATCATTGTCAAACAATAATGATTTACTCTCAAATCATAGCATTTGATTGTTTAACCGACCTACTTGGTTCAATAGGAACTTAGATCTCCGTGACCACAACCTTTGAGGCACATAAGCTATGAGCATTATGGAAGCCTTCGGAACGATTTCCGGCGCTGCACAAATCAGCACATATAGATAAGGTTTGTTAACCTTATCAAAGTTCTATTGTCCTCCCACTTAACTTTTACGAAAAATTCCTTCTTCAAGAAACTTCATATTTCAAGCGATAAACCCTTTTGTCCTCGGTGTTATGGAGGAATAACCAATTGTTATTCGAAATAACCTAAAAAGACATCCTCATCCGACTTCGGTTGTAAACATCTTACTTATGTTTAGCATACCAAAATTTAAGAAATGACAACTTGGGTTTTACCCCAAACCATAACTTCCATGGTGTCATTTCAACGGATCAAGATAGAGCTCTTTTCAGTGTAAAAGCAGTAGTCTCTAAAGCTTTAATCTTTTAAAACATAATGGCAGTTTTATGAATAACACCTTTGATCCAACCATGTCAAACAAGGTTTCATTACAAATCTCAAACACTCCATACTCCTATGGTGTTTCGGGAGATGTAAATCTAGGTGTTTTGCTAAACTTGCAACTCAAATAAATCCCTTTATGATAAAATCATAATTCATTTATTTTCTTGTTACACTTGTAACTCAAATAAATCCCTTATGATAAAATCATAAACTATTTATTTTCTTGTTACAATGATTTTCCACTTCACCTTGAAAGTCTTTGAAACATTTTCAAATATTTCATACTTCATTCTCATTAAGTGAACATTCACTCAAATTTCTGGAGAAAGTATATGAAGTTGAAACCCATCGCTTACGACTATAAATAATGGACTACATACATCGATATGTATAAATTCCAATATTTTAGTCATTCGTTCTTCTTTGGCCTTTGAACGAAGATTTTAATTATCCCGAGGAAAGTCTCACAAGCGTCACTTGATCAAATCAAAGACTACAAAAATCCATAAATATGGAGATTCTTCATGTTTTCTTTCCAATATAATTTAAACGGCGATGTCACTTCATAAGTGATCTTTTAATCATTTGTCTTGCGACATTTTAGCATTAGGTTTTATGGATGTGATCTCTCCAACTAGATTTGTAAATCATCCATCTAATATGGAATATGGTAATTATTTGAACAACCTTTGTTCTCATAATACCTGATTTAAATAAGAATTATTAAAACAAATCTTGAAGTCAAGCTTTGATGTCAACGAGAAATACAAACAATGGTTTATTTGTTTTCGATGAACATCATCACATATTCTCTTGCTAGTTACTTAGGCCATTGTGGTTCATGAATTGCGTCGTTCCGTATGAAATTTCATACCAACCAATTCCGTATCCAATACCCAAGAACCACATTGTTTAACAAGCAAAGAATACAACCATAACCTGTATATCATCTATATACCTAAATTGGATATTTCCAATCTTTTCTTTTCTGCCAAATATATTTTATAGATTATCTTTCAGCATTTCCTTTTCCTTTTTAAAAGAATCTATCAACATCAAAAGTGGCACCATATACATGACACATAGTCCAAAGCGTGTATATTCAAATAATAATACCTTTGGACTTGCACTTTGAAGTAGATCACCATCATCAAATGATCAGCGTTCTTTCAAAATCCATTCTTTAGTAATCTTTTAGTGTAGTAAACACTTTACATACATCTTCTATTCATCCTTATCATGACGACTTTCATGATCAAGCTATTGTAGCTTATAAAGATGAATCGTGAGTATAACGTTACTTTCCAAAACCCTTTTGGATGATTAGGATGTCTAGCATTTCCAACCTTCGTAAATTCTCATCCTATATGAGAACACATATTATACTCTATCATATTGCAACCAAAAAATTGTTTCAGATATCGTTATATCTGTTACACATGATGGTTTCTGAAACAATTATTTCAGCTCCTAGATAAACTTGATATTAAAACAATCAAGAATCATGGAGGCAAACATAATACTTAAGATACTAACACTGGAATTGTTACTCTCGATTTAATACCAATTATTAAATTTCACGGAGTAAATAGAATTTTGCTGAAATTTTGCAATAGGACTTTAAACTTTAGATTGATACTCAACACAATACGATACCAGTTCGTAAAGTATATATCCAGAATTCTATAGTTCTATTATCTCAATTAAAACTATTCATAAGGTGGTGAACGAATGCCAATGACTACAACAAATTATGCAAATTCACTTTGATTTAATTTATGATAAATTGAGTTCTACTAATCCAAATTAGAAATGAACTCCCACTCAAAAACGACATCCCTCGTGTCTTTTTGGTGATTAGATGAACCAAATCCACTACACCAAGTCCGATCATCATGTGAGTCGGTGTAGCTTCAAAGGCGAGCATCAAATGGGCATCGTATCTACTATATGACTCATGTTTAACCTTTCGGTCCGTGTTCCGAGGCCATGTCTGTACATGCTAGGCTCGCCAAGTAAGAACCTTAGTATTCGCGTGTGTAACTGTCTTACACCCGAGATATGCTCGTGGATTCAAGTACACCCGATCATCACGTGATGCCTTGAAGCGACGAAACATTGTCGGTGCATACTTAAGGAAGAACACATTTTTATCTTGATATCTAAATGAGGGATCATCTTATTATGCTAATAAAATTCCAAACAAGCAATATAAGATGCAATCAAAACATCACATGTTTATTAGTGAAATGATATGGTTCCCGCATATGATATCGATCATGTGCACCGTGGTATGATCTCTATCATACCTCTATGTGTAAGGCCAAGGTCTATGGAACCTACATGTTATGTGTGTTGTAAGAGTATCATCTTATACTTCTACTTACAACATCACCATATCATAACACTAGCCCATCAACAATCTAAACTAGACGCCTCTAATTTGTCCATTGCAAGTTTTACGTGGCTTAGGGCTTTCAAAGATAGAACCTTTCTTACCTACGAACATGAACCACAACGAGGATAACCAAATTGTTGACAACTCGTTGCAAATTAGATATTGACTATAGTAGGAGAGACAGACACCCGCTAGCCACTTATGCAAACTAGTTGCATGTCAATCGTGGAACAGGTCTCATGTGCGAGGACATGTAAAGTTTGTCCGGGCCGCTTCATCCCACTATGCCACCAATATCCAAAGTACAACTAAGAAGCAATAAAATGATCATCATCGCCCACATACTCATATGTGTACTACCCATGCAAAGTATCTACGCATAGAAACCTGGCTCTGATACCATAGTAGGGTTCGCAGCATAGAAAACAAAATTTTTCCTACGATGGGAACATCTATGTACCAAGATCTATCTACTAGATACAAGCAACGGGTGGATATACATCCATAGAATACATACCCTGGAAGACCGAATAGCGTTAACAAGGTTGTACTCGTGGATGATGTAGACGATGCTTGCCGATCTCAAGATCGTGATGAAGTCCATCTGGTCTAGCCGGTCCAGCACGATCAAGTCCAGCACCTCAAAGCAATGGTGCATCCGTGATCGCACAAACATACGGGTACCCCGACAACCTCCGCGCCCTCGCTCCAGCGAAGCAGCGGAAGCAACAAATCCTTCAAGAAAAAGCCACCGGGAACATGTATCTCGCTGATCCGAGACCATGGGAAATTTCTAAAGGGGGGAGAGAGATCCTTCGCGAGGAGGTGTGAGAGACAAGTGAGAGGAGGGGGTCCTTTTATAGGGGAGGGGGCAGCCCAAGGGGGCATGGCCTCCGGCCATGGAGGGTGCCCCCACCTCTCCCTCATTCATGTGGTGGAAGCTCCACTCACATAAAAACCTCTCCACTCACAATTCCACTCACATGCATTAATTTTCCACCAAAATTAATGCAAGCTCTCATTTAAATAAAAATCTTTTATTTATTTATTCAGAATTTTGTTAATTACTTTAATTAACAAACATTCACATAAAACCCCTTGCTAGTATTCCATTTCACATGCAGAACCAGTTTCAGCAATTTCAACCGAAACAGTTCCGGTGTCTAGTGAAATAAATTCCTGCGTTTTCCTTTTCTTTTTCCGGCATATCATTTGCTCCGAATGGTGTCGGCATCCCTTAAGTGTGTCACCCTACGGTTCGCGAATAATGCGGACATGATCGAGACCCCTCTCCGATCAATAATCAGCAGCGGACTGAGATCCAGATCGACTCCCACACATTCAACGATGACTTCTGTGATCGTGTGAACCTTTTATGCTAGTATCTTAATCCCTTTGTTTCACGATATATTACATGTCCGAGATTCGATCATCGGTATCTCCATACCTAGTTTAATCTCGTTACCGACATGCACTCTTTTCTCATTCCCGTGATATAACAGTCTAGTGATCAAATCACTTGCTTGCAAGCTAATCAATGTGATATCACCGAGAGGGCCCAGAGCATATCTATCCGTCATCAGGATGAACAAATTCCAGTCTCGATCCATGGGTCTCAACATAACACTTTAGTAGTTCTGAAGCCATCTTTATAATCACCCAGTTACGGTGTTAGTGATTGACATGATCTCATGGTCTAAGGATTAGGATCACTTCGTAAGTTGTTATAGCAATATAAACTCAATGACTTTGATCGTAATGCTATACTTCGGATGAATGTTCATCACACCATTACACTAATGTTGTGATCCCGTTATTAACAACATCCAATGTCCATGATCAGGAAACCTTTGATCATCTTGTTAATCAATGAGCTAGTTTATGAGAGAGGCATAACTAGGAACTTTCTGTTTGTTTATTAAACACACATGTATTAACGTTTCCGTATTAATACAATTATAGCATGCAAAATAAACATTTATCATAAACAAGGAATACGATAATAACCACTTTATTATTGCCTCTCGGGCATATTCCCTTCAAATTTTGCAAATGGCAGACAGTCTTCCCACTTGGATCCATATTCTAACACACATGCTCTCAGCATATCTTCGAGTATTTGGTTTACGCGCTCCGTTTGTCCATCGGTCTGAGGGTGAGATGCGGTGCTGAAATCTAGTCGGGTTCCTAAACCTTCTTGGACTTTCTTCCAGAATCTCGAGGTAAACTAAGTTCCTCGATCAGATACGATGTTCTTGGGGACTCCATGCAAACTAACTATTCTAGCGATGTACAACTCCGCTAGCTTTGAACTCTGATATGTGATCTTGATGGGTAAGAAATGGGCGACTTTGGACAATCTGTCCACTATGACCCAGATAGAGTCATTTCCCCTACTAGAAGTAGGCAATCCGGTGATAAAGTCCATTCCAACGGAATCCCATTTCCATTATGGAATCTGCAATGGTTGCAACAGTCCAGCGGGTCTTTGATGTCCTGCCTTGACTCGCTGACATATATCACACTTGGCGATATAGCTTCCGATTTCTCTCTTCATCTTATGCCACCAAAATTGCTCTTTCAAATCTTGATACATCTTAGTTCCTCCGGGATGGATAGAATAAAGAGTATCATGAGCTTCCTTCAAAATAACTTCTTTCAACTCAGAATCTGCTGGTACACAAAGGCGTCTTTTGTACCACAGAACTCCTTCTTCGTCTTCGGTAAATCCGGGTAGTTTGCATGTACCAATACGACGCTTGATTCCGTCGATACTAACATTTCCCTTATGCGCCTCTTTGATCTGACTGATCAAAGTGGGTTGAAGTTCTATGCTAGCCAAAAATCCTTCACTTACTAATTCCATTCGAAAATCTTCCATCTCTTTGTGCAAGCTTGGTTTCTCCTCTAAAATCATGGAGTTCAAGCGGCACGGCAATCTGCTAAGGGCATCTGCTACCACGTTGGCTTTACCGGGGTGATAATGAATGTCCAGATCGTAATCCTTGATTAGCTCAATACATCTTCTCTGTCTCATATTCAGCTCCTTCTGAGTGAATATATACTTCAGGCTCTTGTGATCCGAATAAATCTCACAACAATTTCCCATCAGGTAATGTCTCCATGTCTTTAGGGCTAGAATTATGGCTGCGAGTTCGAGGTCAAGGGTTGGGTAATTTTGCTCATGTTGTTTCAGTTGTCGAGATAGATAAGATATAACTTTGCCTTCTTGCATTAGCACACATCCGAGGCCGATCTTGGATGCATCACAATACACATCGAAGGGCTTTGTGATATCTGGCATGATTAAGATTGGGGCTGAAATCAATCTCCTCTTGAGTTTTTGAAAACTCGCTTCACATTTGTCGGTCCATTCAAACTTCTTGTCCTTCTTCAGCAATTGGGTCATGGGTCTGGCGATACTCGAGAATCCTTCTACGAACTTGCGGTAATATCCCGCCAATCCGAGAAATGCACGAACTTGGGTTTGAGTGGTTGGGGCTTGCCAATCTTCGACATCTTTCACTTTGGTAGGGTCAATGGCAATTCCTCCGGCTGATACAATGTGACCGAGGAATCCTACCTCCTGTAACCAGAATTCACATTTGCTAAACTTTGCATACAACTGATGCTCTCTAAGGGTTCCAAGAATGGTCCTTAGGTGTAGCTCATGTTCTTCTTCCGATTTGGAATAAATCAGAATGTCATCGATGAAAACAACGACAAATTTATCCAGGAAGTCCATAAAAATCTTATTCTTGAGATTCATGAAATAAGCGGAGGCATTGGTTAATCCAAAGGACATAACGGTATACTCGTATAATCCATATCGGGTGGTAAAGGCAGTCTTGGGAATATCTTCTGCACGAATCTTGAGTTGATGATAGCCAGTTCTAAGATCAATCTTAGAAAACACTTTGGCACCGGTCAACTGATCAAACAAATCTTCTATCTTGGACAAGGGATACTTGTTCTTGATGGTGACATCATTCAACTTCCGGTAATCCGTACACAAATGTTTACCTCCATCCTTCTTGTCCACGAACAAAATAGGTGATCTCCAAGGTGACGCACTTGGCTGAATCAATCCAATTTCCAACATGGAATCCAGTTGCTTTTTCAGTTCTTCCAGTTCAGACGGGTTCATACTATATGGTCTCTGGGCTATGGGTCCTGTTCCGGGGATTAGTTCGATGAAAACACGATATCCCGATCTGGGGGCATACCGGGAAAAACATCTGGAAAATACATCGGGGTATTCACATACTATCCGGACTTGGTCAATGGTAGGTTGGGATATACTTTTGTTGCACTTGAATTGGCGAGGTAAGGTTTCAGATATATGTTCGACTGATATTCTGGCGGTACTGGTCATGGTTATGGCTTTCTTGGCACAGTCAATCAATCCTTTATGTTTGGACATCCAAACCATTCCTAGTACTACTTCCAAACCTTTAGTTCCGAGTACTATCAGGTTAGCATAAATGCCATGGATTCGGATAGGGACGGCCTTGCAAATTTGCCTAGCCTTGGTGGTTGATCCTGGAATTTGGACGATCATAACATGCTTCAGTTTTGTTGGTTGAATTTTACTAGTGCATGCAAATTCTTCGGTGACAAATGAATGCGATGCACCAGAATCAAACAACACTCTTGTAAGTACTGAATTAACAGAAAACATACCCAACACGACATCTGGCGCTTCCTCAGCTTCTTCAGCATGCATGAGGAAAAGACGGCCGCTATGTGTTGAGCCGAATTCCACAGGGCAAACCTTCTTCCTGGCTGAACACGATGCTGCTGCTGAGCTGGGGCATTTGCATTGGGGGCTGTGGTATTCTTCTTTTTGGGGCACTCGTTGGAGTAGTGGCCCTTATTTCCACAGTCATAACAAGTTACCTGCGTCTTGTCCTTTGCTGCTACATGCACAGCATTGCTTCCAGTCCTCGGGGCAGTGTTGGTGTTGGTGGTAGCATTGTTGTTGTTGAATTTGGGTGGGGCACGGTTGAAACTGCTAGAGTTGCCGGGGTTGTTGTTATTTCCTCCGGGCCTAGGGTTTCCACGGTTGGGATAGGTTGGACGATTCATAGGGGGTCTGTTGGTTCTTGGGGCAAATCTTGGAGATGGGTTAGGGCGATACTTTGGGGTCTGATGGGTTCCTGGCTGGTGCATCATGCGACGCTTGCGTTTCTCATTGGCTTGCTTGATCTTTCCTTCCATTTGGATGGCAGATTCGACCAGGGCTTCAATATCGACAAAGGGGATATTGACTAACACAGTCTGCATCTCATCATGTAGACCATTCAAGAATCTTTCTTTCTTCTTGGCTTCGGTGTCAATCTCATCTAGGGCATACCTAGCTAATGACAGGAATTTGTCACGGTATTCCACTACAGTCATCCTTCCTTGCTTCAATTCTCTGAACTCGTCTCTCATCCTCTTGATTAAACCCGGTGGTACATGGGTTCTGCTAAACTTGACCTTGAATTCCTCCCAGGTCATCATCTGGCCTCCGGTCACTGCGCGAACACTGTTCCACCATGCCCTGGCATCTCCGGCTAGATGGTGGGTGGCGAACAGAACTTTCTCGTTAGCTTCCACTCCGGCAACTTGTAGGTTATTTTCCATGGTTTGCAGCCAATCATCGGCGTCTAAGGGCTCTTCCGACTTAGTGAAAATAGGTGGGTTGGTGTTCTGGAAATTTTTGAGCTTAGATCCATGGTTGTCCTGATTTCCATGGCCTTGGTTGTTGTGGGCAAGCTGAGCTATCTGTTGCAGGGTGGCTAGGTTAGCTTCACGGTCAGAAGTCAACATTTGCAGTATCTGCAACATCGGGTCTAGGTATGAACCACTTCCTCCACGTGGCATCTGAAGATTGAGATAGATCATGAGAAAAGAGGGAAATTTTTAAGGTTCTGGGACTTTGAGAAGTTTTTAAAGTTTGACTCAGATTTTTCTAGCAACTTGCTTTTCATTCATTCATTCATAGCACACGGTACAACACACACCACAACAAAGGGAAAACAGATGGTTTTAAGAACCATTCTGGAAACTACGATACATTGGGACCAAATACTACTCACTACACTAGTGCTCAAGTGCAACTACTCCTCGGAGTCGGTGTAGTCGTCATCCTCATCATCCTCATCGTCATCGATGAAGGCGTAATCATCCTCATCGGTGAAGAAATCCATAGCCTGATCTTCCAGGAAATCATCATCATCCCTGAGATAGGAGTAGGGGTCCCCACGAAGATCCTCTCTGGCATTCTCCCTTTCCTCCAACTGCATGTCTCTCTCATGGATGGTCTCCTCCAAAGACGAGATATGGTGGCGAATACGGCCAATAATGAGCTCCTTATTGTCGAGCTGACGACGGCGAGACTTGTGATCCTTTGCTAGCATGGCGATGGTCTGATCCTTCGTCTTGATGATGGCGGACTTGTGGTTGGAGTATTCACGGCAATTATCCAACTCCTGCTGACGATCGTACATCATGAAACTAAGGTGGTCCAATTGGGTCTTCAACTCGTGGTGGTATGGGGCTTCCAGGGGTTGTCCATTAGCATCACGCCTTGGGCAAAACTCAAAGCGAGTACCCTTGATCTGGTTGATACTCTGCCCACACAGACGGGAAAGAGCTTCCTGCATGGCCCTGGCAAGTCCATCGAGCCAGTTGTTCTCTCTTAAGGTGAACTGAATTCCCTCAGCAGTGGGAGGTTCAATCTTTCCTCGGAGACTTGTAACAATTAGCCACTGCAGATCTTCTCCTCCTTGATCATTGAGCTGAGCTCCGAAGAACTCGGGGTGAGGACGCTCCAGAAGTTCCGAAAGCTACTCCAAATCCCTCTCAAAGATAAGGTCTTCGCCATTTCCCAATTGGTAAAACTTGATGTACTTCACGTCCACCTAAAAGAATATAAGATGAGTAAGTTAGTAGAGTGATCAAGTGTGTCAAATTTTATGTATTTTGCAAGAGTTTTTGAGGAACATGAATTTTCATGAAAGAAGTGAGTGATAAGAATGGGAATAATTTTTTTGTAAATATTTGCTTCCTTTGGTTTTGAAACTAGGTTTTTGATTCAAACGTCCAGTCTAACTAGGGTCTCCTATGGTTAGGATGGCTCTGATACCAACTTGTCAACACCCGGATTTTTAATCCTAGATGCTTGTTATGCCATACATCGCAATCCTAGGATTACCATTTTTGCGAGACATAACAGAATTGGATACCACGGTACATCATCCATTACAAACCATACATAAGGTTTTACACAAATAAGGATCCCATGATCCAGTCTTAATACAACACAAGCAGCGGAATACGTAATAGTAACGGTAGCGTAGGCGAAGCTCCATCTTCGGGGTCACAGGCAATGCTGACGATGGGAGATGATCCTAGCTGTCGTAACCTTCCTGTGGTCCATCCTCCAGGTACTCCTCTTCATAGTCTAGCCATGGGAATAGCCAGGGACAAAGCCATGAGTACTCTTTAAGTACTCGCAAACTAATACTAACAAGTGAAGGGGGTTTTTGTAATAGGACACTAAGCTCTAAGGTTGTTTTACAAAAGACAAATTTACCTCTACTAAGTTCAAAAGCAACGAATGCTAGTTAAAGTTTATAACACCTAAGTGGGAACTTGTATTTCATATCACAACCCTGTTGTGGTCAAGTCAAAGTCTTAATTCATTTCACAAGTCATTTTGGAAACATCTGACGGGGGAACAGTATGGACACTCCAACTGTCCATAACTGCAGACGCGGCTATTCTAATAGTTTGACACTCTGCAGAGATTGTACACTTTCACCACAACATTCGATACATCCGTCAGGAACAAATCCTGAATTCACCATACTCAGTATGCGGATAATCAATCCTAACCTTTCAATTACATGCCCTAGTATAAGCACCTCTCCTGTGAGTTTGGCCTCCCAACCATGACCAACTGTCATCTTGGGACTGCACAGGTGGACAATCTTCATAAGGTAGTCTCAGCTTAGACCTTGGCCGTGAGGGAACTAATACTAAGGTATATAAGTTTCCAGTCAAGACCTACCCAATTCTCGGGTATTGTGGTTGTACGATGAAATTGGAATGGTATCGCATCCAGACAACCATCAGTTTTATAAAGGGCTAAGGCTCATGCCTCAACATAGATATTACCATAAATCATCTGGTGTTTTCGCAAACACATGTCCAAAACATTTCAATAGAATGATCCATCATTCCAAGGTTTTCATAACCATTTTTCCACCAAGTATTCCCATCTAAAGTTGATCAAGTTTTATGCTTAGCACTAGCATCTACAAGTGGGGGTAAGTACTAATGAGGGGTGGTAAACAAGTGGAGTTTTAACTAAGTTCAATCTCATGCCTTTGGATGACATCAAGATTGTCTAGCTTAGGCCAAATTCTATGCTATTTATGCAACCTTCATTTATCCTTCTAGAATCTACAATTCACTTAAGTAAACTCTAAGTAATAGCTTTGATAAAGAAATAAAGTATAAAGCTTGCAAGTAAAACTAGGATTGGTTTATCAAGTGGTTATGATCATATATGCTTTAAGGCATATAGTGGGCATGGTAGCAAGCAAGTATGGGCTTGCATCAATATCAGTATAAGCTTGCTACATTGCAAGTGTTAGCTTGCACATTCCACTAGTAGCATTAGGCTTGCCTTGTGCAGAGCAGTGGTTGAAGTTCTCCTCGGCTTCTTCTTCGTAGTATCCTCCTTCCTCCTCGTATCCTTGGTCGGTACTAGCGTCTATAAATAAATACGAGGTACACAATCACCAAACAATACTTAACTACTTGCAATCATCACATACAAGGGTCCTATATATGATCTAGCATCATCACTAACATTACAAGACTAAAGCTTGGTTTAATTCTTTTTATTTTTAGAAAAGTAATTTCTACTCATTGAAAAACTACTTAAGATTTAATATTCTCCAAACCAAACATGGTATCATGTTGACACATGTCATCACCACATATTTCAGTACATGGGAATGTGATTTAAAGTGGTGTCAAAATTTAATAAGGTTTTACCCTTTTATTTTAATTAAGTAAAGTGACTAGAAATGCTTATGTAGCATTCTTTTATTACTTGGTCATTATTTCTGTAAGTAAACCTATATATTTTTATATATTCTGAAAGTTATGGTTAAATGTGATTTTTGAGAGTTGTAATCAACTCAAAAGCTATCATGGTTTAAAATGGAAAAATGTTTGAATTGCAGAAAAGCTTTTGCCTTGTTATTTTTACCAAGGATGATCTACATATCCAAATGACTTGAATCCAACGGGCTTGGATTCAGCATTTCTAGACCTTTCTAACAAAATTGGTTTCATTCCATTTGGTTTACTAAATCGATATGGGTTGATTTTTGAATCTAGGTGCAGAAGTGTGTTTGAAATAAAATGGAAAAGGTTAATTTCAAATGACTGGGCTGCGCGGGAAGCGATACTGGGCTGGCCTGCTAAGCACAGCGCTTACGCGGGCTGGTTAAGTCATTGTCCCCACGCGTCAGTGAGACGAGGGGGTGCGAAGCGGTATGGGGCGATGTGAGCCGTGGGATCTTGTTCTAATCTAACGGCTGAGGGTCGTCGTCCACGTCGGGCAACTCCGGCGAGACTGAAACCTAACGCGGCGGGTGAGGGTCGTTGGGGGCTCACCGGGGCTCAGGCGAGGGTCGGCGAGGCGGGCGAACGACAAAGTCGACGACGGCGAACCTCCTGGTACTAGCAGCTTCTCCTGGGGCGGCTCCAATCGTTGGCTCCCTTCTTCTCCAGCAGCGGCGGGCTCCGGTGAAATTTCGGCGAAGCGCTGCTTGCCTTGCTTCGGGAACGGGGTGGAACGATCAGTGAGGAGAGGGGAGTGAGATGGTGTGCTCAATTCGGCTGGGGGTGGCCTCTATTTATAGTCGCGATGACGAGACCGAACGGCATGGGCAGGAGGCGGTGGCGACATGGCTACGGGCTTCTAGAGGCATGGCCGGCGTTGGTGATCGCTTGGTGGTCTCCTGGTGATGCTCTACGGCTTTAATGTGCATGTAGGGGCGGTGGAAAATGGTCTAGAACGTGCGATGCTCTGCGCGGCCGAGGCGGCGTCTTCGACGGCGGGCGGTGGCTGTGAGGCACGGGGCGGCAAACGGGGATGTCTGGCAGTCTCCTGGGTCGGTGGTGATCGTGTATGCACGCGGCGAGGGCGGCGCGGTCTGTGGGCTTCGGTCGAGGGTGGCGCTCTGGCGCATGCTCGGCATGGTTGCTGGCGAGCTGGGAACGGTCTGTGCGTGTGGTCCAGGGGTTGGAAACGTTCGAGCGCTGGACAGCGAGTGGCGGTGGGGTGTTGGCTTGCTCCCAGACATGTTGGCTAGGCTTGTTTCTTCTCCTAGCTTGCTGTCCACACTGGGGTGACATGGTGAGTTTCGGCTGTTCACCATTGATGGCATTGCCAAGCTTACAGTGGGGCTAGTGCTTGGTTTAGTTAGCTAGATGATCTACTAAGGTTGCTGTGAGCTAGAGAGGGAACAAGTTAGGCTCCAATCACTGCTCACAATAGTGTTTAGATTTTATTTGATTTGAATATGCAAGATGTTTGATGAAATGGCCGCAAGAATTCAAGTTTTTAATTTTGAAAAGATTTTTGGTGGGTGTGCTAGGTTGGTGCTGGTGAGTCTCCAGATGCTTGGGTTTTGAAAGTTGAGCTTGTTTGAGTGGTTTTTGAAAAAGTGGGATCTTCCCATATGATAAAGATTCAATTTTGAATTGTCATTTAAACTATGCATTTGAAAGTTTCTGTATGATCACAGGGTGGGCCTTGATACTTGGTTATGAGTACAATCAAGGGGTGTAAAGATCCAAACAAGTTTCTGTTAAGCTCTGAAAGTTTGGGACAGCCAAAGTAGGCATGGGAGTTAAATTGGTCAAAATGACCATTCACTTATTTTGTTTGTTTTTGATTTATTTGTCTTTGGGAAAAGTTTGGGAATTGTTTAGATGATGTTTAGTTCACCTAAGAATCCATTTACCAGCAAAGAAACACATAAACAAGGCAATTCAAAAGATTTCAAAATGGGATGCATACACATATGCATGCTTTCATATTTTTATTTAGAAAAGTTTTTGTTAACCCTAATTTTGATGATTAGAGTTTGATGATATTAGTTTAATATTTTGGGATGTTACACTATGGCTTCAAGCCATTTGACGGAGTCAGGGCCCATCATCACTTCCTTGCATGTATTCAGTTCATTATTGTCAAATAATGATTCAACTCTCAAATCTTGGTATTTGATTGTTTACCCGACCTACTTGGTTCAATAGGAACTTAGACCTCCATAACCACAACCTTTGAGGCACATGAGCCATGAGCATTGTTGTTGCCTCCAGAACACTTTCCGGTGTTGCGCAATTCAGCACATATAGCTAAGGTTCTTTTAACCTTATCAAAGTTCTATTGTCCTCCCACTTAACTTTTCACGAAAAAATTTATTCTTAAGAAACTTGACGTTCTAAGAGACAAACACTTTTGTCTTTGGTGTTATGGAGGATTACATAACGTTTATTCGAAATAACATACAAAGACATGTTCATCCGACTTTGGTTGCAAACATCTTTCTTATGCATAGAATACCAATGTTTAAGAAAGGAAAACTTGGGTTTTTCCCAAACCATAACTTTATATGGTGTCATTTCAACAGATCATGATGGAACTCTTTTCAGTGAAAAACGGTATTCTCTAAACCTTTCAATGTTTAAAATATAATGGCAATTTTATGAATTACACCTATGATCTTACCATGTCAAACAAGGTTTCATTGCATATCTCGATTTATTCCAAACTCATATGGTGTTTCGGGAAACACAAATCCATGGAACGATTCATCAAATCTTAGGTGTTATGCTAAACTTGTAACTCAAATATCTTCCTTTATGATCCTATCATAAATTCTTTATTTTCTTGTTACATTGATTTTTGCACTTCATATTGAAAGTATTTGAACTTTTCAAATGTTTCACACTTCATCCTCATTAAGTAAATATTCATATATTCACTCAAATTTTTGGGGAAAGCATATGAAGTTGAAATCCATCGCTCTCGACTACACATAATGAGCTTCACACATCTATATGTATAAGTTCCAATAAGCTAGTCATTTGTTCAATTTTTGGCCTATGAACGGAGTTTTAATTATCTCTAAGAAAGTTTCACAAGCGTCATTTGATAAAAATCAAAAGACTCCAAAATTCCAACCACATGGAGTTTCTTCATGTTTTCTTTCTAATATAATTTAAACGGCGATGTCACTTCTTAAGTAATCTTTCAATCAATTGTCTTTCGACTTTTTAGCACTAGTTTTATGGATGTGATTTCTTCAACTAGACTTGTACATCATACATCTATTATGGAATACGGAAATTATTTGAACAACATTTTGTTCTCATAATACCTGATAAAACAAATCTTGAAGGCAAGGTTTTATGTCAACGAGAAACACATCAACACTTTATTTGTTCTCGATAAACATCATCACATAGTTACTTAGGCCATCGAAGTTCATGAATTGTGTTGTTTCGTCTGATGATTCACACCAACAAATTCAGTATCCAATACTTAAGAACCACATTGTTTAACAAGCAAAGAATACAACCATAACACGTATATCCTCTATATACCTAAGCTGAACAATTCTAGTCTTCTCTTTTCTACCATATATTTCTGAGATTCTCTTTCAGTATTTCCTTTTCTGTTTGAAAGAATCTATCAACATCAATAGTGCAGCCATAAACATGACACATAGTCCAAAGCATGTATAGTTAAATACCATTGTCTTTGGACTTGCACTTTGAAGTAGATCACCATCATCAAATGCATGGTGTTCTTTAAAATTCCATTCTTTAGTAATCTTTTTTAGTGTAGTAAACATTTTGCCTACATCAAATATTCATCCTTATCATGGAACTATTCATGATCAAGCTATTTAGCTTATAACGGTGAATCGTGAGTATAATGTTGCTCTCCAAAACTTTTGGAGGATTAGAGCGACTAGCGTGTGCAAATTCTCAAAAAAATATGAAAACACAAACTTTCCATATTATACTCCATCAGGTTGCAACCAAAACTTTGTTTTAGATATCGCAATATCTTCCACACATAATGGTTTCTGAAAAACTCTTTCAGCTCCTAGATTACCTTGATATTAAAACCATCTTTTAAATATCAAGAATCATGGAGACAAAACATGATACTTATATACTAACACTGGAATTGTTACTCTTGATTTAATACCAATTATTAAACTTCACGGAGTAACCAAAACTTACTGAAAGTTTGCAATAGGAATTTTAAACTTTAGATTGACACTTCAAAACAATACGATAGCAGTTCGTAAAGTAACTAACCAGAATTCTATAGTTCTATTATCTCAATTATAACTAAGCGCAAGGTGGTAAACGGATGCCAATGACTACAAAAACTATGCAAATTCACTTTGATTTAGTTTATGATAAATAGTGTTCAACTGTTAATCATATTACTGTTGAACTCCCACTCAAAAAAATATCCCTCACATTGTTTTAGTGATCACACGAACCAAATCCACTACACCAAGTCCGATCATCACGTGACACGATGTAGTTTCAAAGGCGAACAATCATCATGTTCATCATATCATCTATATGACTCATGCTTTACCTTTTAGTGATCCGTGTTCCAAAACCATGTCTATACATGATAGAATCTTCAAGATTAACCTTAGTTTCCGCATGACCAAATATGGCTTGCTCCCGTTGTATGCACTCGCAGAATCTAACACACCCGATCATCACGTGGTGCTTCGAAACAACGAGTCTTGGCAACGGTGCCTACTAAGGACAAACACTTTATAACTTGATATTTTGTGAGAGGGATCACCTTATAATGTGACCATCGCGATCTAAGCAATACAAGATGCATAAAAGTATTAACATCACATGCAATTCAAAATATGTGATATGATATGGCCTTTCTTCTTGTGCTTCCGATCTCCATCTTCAAGCACAAACATGATCTCCATCATCACCGGCGTGGCGTCAAGGTCAATGGCACTGCTCCATGGTTGTCGTCCACCAGCATCAACTATTACAACTACTTTGAATAATAGACACCCAGGTCTTAACGAAATTAAAATACAACCATAAGGCTCCTTCCGGTTGTTGACTTACAATAAGGATCATTGCATACATATATAATCACAATCATGGCCATATCACATCATAGCACACCCCTGCAAAACAAAGTTAGACGCCTCTAATTTTCTTTGCATATTTTACGTGGTTTGGGGCTTTCAATAAGTAACGTTCTAACTTATGAACAAGGACCACAACATTGTTGCATGAACTATCAAGTGCCAATTGTAAATTGAATCTTCACTATGATGGGAGAGACAGACACTCGCAAAGCCACTTATGCAATACAAGTTGCATGTCTAGCATGGAGCAAGTCTCATGAACGATGTCATGTAAGGTTATCCTGGGCCGCTTCATCCCACCATCCCGCAAGATGCAAATTACACAAGAAGAAATTGATAATAAAAGCACCACCGCCCACAATAACCATTGTATTCTACTCGTGCAACATATCTACTCATAGACACATGTCTGATACCACTGTAGGGGTTCGTAGCATGAAAAAAATTCTACCGCATGAACACACACAAGCCAAGATCTATCTACTAGAGTAGAAACGAGTTGATAGATCAAAGATCCAAAGCGGTTAATGAGAGCAGATTCTCGTGGGTGATGTAGTCGTTCACTTGCTGATCTCAAGATCGCTTAGACGATCCTTCCAGCGCCGCATTCCGGCAGCGCTCTTGAAGTAGGTCACACGTACGGTACATGATGAAGGCCTTCCTCTCCCGTGTTCTAGCAAGCAGTGGAGGTTGTAGCTCTCTCCTAGCGATTTCGGCAGCACGACGGCATAGTGTTGGAGTTTAGAGAGGAGATCCCACAGGGCTTTGCCTAAGCCGGAGCAAGTATGGTGGAGTAGAGGGAGCCTCGGTTCTAGGGTTTAGACGCTGAGGGAAGAGGGCAACCAGTGGCTAGGGTTTAGTCTAGACGGCAGCGGTGGTTTAGAGGGGATCTAGGGCGCCGGTGGCTTGGAGGGGCAGGGGTGGCCTACGGATTGGGTCTTGGGCACCTAGGCAAGGGGGATTCCTTGGGGTGCGCCCCCACCGCTCCTTATATAGGTGGGGGGCGTCCAAGGTTCTTCCCAGCCTAGGTGGAAACCCTCCCTAACTCGGCCTCCAAAGGAAGAGGCTCAAACCTTTTCCACCAAGACTTCCTTAAACTAGAGTTTGAGTTTTCCAACTAGGATTTGACTATTCAAACTAGTCTTAGCCAAATTGACCCTTTAGGGTTTGGTGCGTCTAGCCCCTAGGGCATGCCACACTCCAAGTGACCCCCTCCCGGGGTGGTGGACCTTCCAGAACATTCTAGAAGCTTCCGGTCAAAACACCGAAAACATTTCTGATCCCCGGAAATTGACTTTCCTTATATGAATCTTATTCTCCAGACCATTCTAGATCTCCTCATGATATCCCGGATCCAATCCGAGACTTCGAACAACATTCGGTCTCTTTACTCACATTCCATATCTACTAAACAACATCAAATCCTTAAGTGTGTCTCCCTATAGTTAGTGAATTATATAGACAGGGTCGAGACTCTTCTCTGATAAATAACCAATAGTGGAATCTGGAAATTCATATGGCTCCCACATATTTCTATGATTACTTCGTGATCGAATGAACCATTTACATATGGTACGAATTTCCCTTTGTCTCGCTATACTTTACTTATCCGAGGTTTGATCGTTGGTATCTCTGCATACCTAGTTCAACCTCGTTACCGATAAGTACTCTTTACTCTTTCCTGTGATATGTTATCCCTTGTGAGCCAGTCATGTGCTTTCAAGCTAATTGGATGAAATTCCACTGAGAGGGCCTAGAGTATATCTATCCGTCATATGGATGGACAAATCGCACTCTTGATCCATGTGCCTCAACACATACTCTCCAAACACTCAATGCCACCTTTATAGCCACCCAGTTACAGAGTGGTGTTTGATGTCATCAAAGCATCCATCCGGTGATGGTGATTAACATGATCTCATGGTCAAAGGATTTAGGTTACTATGTATTTGAAAGCTTATAGCAAGTGAACTATTTTAAATGACTTGATCTTATGCTACGCTTAACTATAGGAGTATGTCCATCACATCATTCTCCTAATGATATGACCATGTTGTTAATAACATCTCAATGTTCATGATCAGGAAACCATGATCATATATTAACCAACAAGCTAGTTTAATAAGAGGCTTTACTAGGGACTCTTTTATGTTTACAAATCACACAAGTATTAATGTTTTTGGTTAATACAATTATAGCATGGTATGTAAACATTTATCATTAGCATGAAGATACGATAATAACCACTTTATTATTGCCTCTTAGGCATATCTCCAACACAAATAACAATCTTCGAAAGGTGGCAAATCAAGCATTTCATAAATCTTCCTAGGCATAATAGAGACACTAGAACCAAGATCACATGAAGCTTTGAGATCAAAGTCATTCACTTGCATATTAATAATGGGTTCCCAACTATCTTCTACTTTCCTAGGAATAGAAGCTTTGTGTTTTAAGTTCTCTTCCTTAATCTTAACAAGAGCATTTGTAATGTGTTTGGTGAAAGCAACATGCATATCACTAGCATTAGGACTTCTAGCAAGTTTTTGCAGGAACATAATCACTTCAGAATTATTGCAACCATCAAGATCAAAATCAAACTTAGCATATCTAGTTAGATTCATTAGGCTTAGGCATTGTAGGAGGAGGAATAGGGACTTCTTGTGGTTTAGTGGTATCCATTCTAGTGATGGTGCAACACTATTGTTTCTATCAATTTCAGCTTCCCTTTCCCACTTAGCATGAAGTTGGGCTAACTGTCTAACATATTCATCAATACTAACTTGTATGGCATGAGTAGCAGCAAAGGTACTTTCCATAGTTTTAGGTTTAGCAGCCATTTTATTAATCAAAGAGGATTGTGCTTCAGAGAAAGAGGAAATATGTTTCTTAGCACTCAAATTTTTTGACTGTAAACTACGAATTTCTCTATTCAGATTCTCAAGCCGATGACTAATGTTTTTCAAGATAACAGGTTGTTCTTCCATAGTTTTAGTGAATATCTTGTTTTGCTCATATTGCATCTGCATAAAGTTTTTAGTGGATCTTTCAACTTATAGAATCCTCGCTTCACTAGGCATTCCAGATCTACCATGATAAGTATTTCCATTATTAGGAAGATAAGGCCTATAGTTATTACCATAAGTATTGTTGCCAAGATTGTTGTTTCCAATGAAGTCCACATCAACTTGCTCTTTTGAGCAACTAAAGAGGCTAAGGGAACATTATTTGGATCTAAAGGAGCTGTCCCATTAATAAGCATAGCCAAAATAACAACAATTTTACACCTCAAAGAGGAGGTTTCTTCAATAGAATTTACCTTCTTACCATGTGGAGCTCTCTCAGTGTGCCATTCAGAATAGTTAACCATCATATTATCAAGGAGTTTTTTTGCAGCACCGAAGGTGATGGTCATAAAGGTACCTCCAGCAGCTAAATCCAACCGGTTTCTTGAAGAGAAGTTCAAACCTGCATAAAAAGTCTGGATAATCATCCAAGCAGTAAGTCCATGAGTGGGATAATTCTTAACCAAAGATTTCATTCTTTCCCAAGCTTGAGCAACATGTTCATTATCAAGTTGTTTAAATTTCATAATATCACTTCTCATAGATATAATCTTAGAAGAAGGGTAGTACTTTCCAATAAAAGCATCCTTGGACTTAATCCAAGAATCAATACTATTTCTAGGCAAGGATAGCAACCATTTTTTACCTTTTTCTCTCAAAGAGAAAGGAAACAACTTGAGCTTAATAATATCTCCATCTTTATCCTTATACTTTTGCATCTCACAAAGTTCAACAAAGTTATTGAGATGGACATCAGCATCATCAGAACTAGCACCAGAAAATTGCTCTCTCATCACAAGATTCAAAAAAGCAGACTTAATTTCATAAAAGGTGGCATCAGGAGCAGGTGGAGCAATAGGAGTGCTAAGGAAATGATTGTTGTTTGTGCTAGTGAAGTCACACAACTTGGTGTTCTCAGCAGAGTTCATTATAGAAAAAGTGGAGCAAGCCAAAAACAACAGTAGAAGCTAGAGCGTGAACTAATTTTTTCCTGTTTTTGATAAGGGAAAGAAAACCAAACTAAACTAATTTTTTTGGAGTTTTTGATAAAAAGAGGCAAACAAAACGAAGCAAAAGAAACTAAGCAAACTAAAAACAAAGTAAAGAGAAAGGTTTAGGAGGACTCCCCTTGTGAAGACATCCTTAGCCTCCCCGGCAAAGGCCCCAGAAATGTCTTGATGTGTGTTGACGCTTCGTCGGGAAACCCCAAGAGTAAGGTATGATGCAGCACAGCAGCAAGTCTTCCCTCAGTAAGAAACCGAGGTTATCGAACCAATAGGAGGAAGGAAACGTCTCAAAGGTGTTGGAAGAAACGTGGAAACCTGCACAACACAAACTCAAGACTTTGCCCAACTAACAGTGAGGTTGTCAATATCACAGGTTGCTGTAACAAAGGATTAACTGTATGGTGTGGAAGGTGATGATGGTTTGTAGTAAGTAAATAGTAACAGTGGAAGATGTATCAATGGTAAAGATTGGACCAGGGTCCATAGTTCACTAGAGGTGTTCTCCTTAGATAAACAAACATGGCATGCTGGGTAAAAAAATTACAGCAGGGCAATTGACAGGACAAAGCAAGGCATAACAATGCAATACTAGACATAAAGATCCTATGAGATTCGATTGGGCAATACAACAAGATACATAGACCGCCATCCAACTGCATCTATGACTAGAATTCCACCTTTGGGTTATCATCCGAACCCCCTCCAATATTAAGTTGCAAGCAACAGACAAATGTTTTAAGCAAAGTGTGTAAGGTAAACAATCCACTTGTTCCATGAACAAGAGACCATTGTTTTCTCCCTAGTGGCAACAGCACATCTACAATCGTAGAGATTTCTGTCACGTCCCTTGATTAAGTAGAGGCATGAACCTACTATCGAGCATAAATACCCCCTCTTGGAGTCACTAGCAACTACTTGGCCAAGATAGCTACTAACAACGGAGAGCATGCAAGATCACAAACAACACAGACATGATAGAATCAATAAGACAAAACCATTAATCAATCTGACATAGTAATCTAAATATCCATCGGATCCCTGCAAACACAACATTCATGATTACAAATAGATGAGATCTTGATCATGAACGGAGATCACAAGATCTAGACATGAAAGCACAAGGAGGAGATACAACCATCTAGCTACAACATGGACCCACAGTCCAAGGTGGAACTACTCAGGCTTCATACCGGAGGCTGGCATGATGAAGAAGAAGGCCTCCGGGATGATCTCCCCTCCAGGAGGGTGCCAGGAAGAGCTTTAGATCCCCCGATCTATCGATGATGGTGGTGGCGGCTATAGACGGTTTCGTGGAATTTTGATCGGGTACTTAGGGTTTACGCATCGGGGGCTTCTTATAGGCGAAGAGGCGAGGCAGGGGGGCCACCAGGGCGGCCACACTCCCCAGGAGCAGGGTGTGCCCACCCGCGCGGCTAGGAGGTGTGGCCCCCTGGTTACTCTCCTCCGTCTCGTATTCTGGCTTCATGTTCCCCATGGTAAAATATTGACTTTGGCTTTTGTCCCGTCCAATTCCGAGAATATTAATTTTCTGCCTTTTTGGAACCAAAAACAGAAGAAAACATGCAACTGGCACTATGGCAACTTGTTAATAGGTTAGTACCAGAAAATATATAAAACCACCTCAAAGTGTGGACAAAGCAAAACAAAATAGATACTAAACAAGCATGGAACATCAAAAATTATAGATACGTTTCCGATGTATCACGGGCTAGGTGCTGTGACTGCAGCTCTGCTCCCCAAAAGGATTCATGTCATCTGTACTTAGACCAACCCATAAGTTCCTTGCATCACCAGCAAAGTCCGGGAAGTCTCTCTTGATTTTTCTCCACTACCGACCATCAGCGGGGTACCTCAACACCCCGTTTTTCTTACGTTCTTCCATGTGCCATCGCAATAACTTGGCATGCTCTTTGTTTCTGAACAAACGTTTCAACCGTGGTATTATAGGAGCATACCACATCACCTTGGCGGGAACCCTCTTACTGGGTGGCTCGCCATCAACATCACCAGGGTTATCTTTTCTGATCTTATACCGCAATACAGTGCATACCGGGCATTTATCTAAATTCCTGTACTTCTCACTGCGGTAGAGGATGCTGTCATTAGGGCATGGATGTATCGTTTGCACATCTAATCCTAGAGGGTAGACGAGCTTCTTTGCTTTGTACGTACTGGCGGGCAATTCTTTATTTCTTGGAAGCAACTTCTTGATGAGTACCAGCAACTTATCAAATCCCGAGTCAGTCAGACAGGTCTCTATCTTCCACTTCAGCAATTCCAATGTGCTACCCAGCTTCTTCTGGCCATCTTCACAAGTTCGGTAGAACAATTTGTTGTGGTCCTATAATATCTGCTCGAACTGCAACCTCTCCTTTTCTGTGTCGCAGTCTCGCTTTGCATCAGAAATAACCCGACCAAGATCATCAGTGGGCTCATCTGGTTCCTGTTCTTCACCTCCTTCTTCTTTATTGTCTTCCATTGCGGTATCAGCGTCTTCAAGGAACATAGATCGGTCATTGTCATCATCGTTCTCTTCTTCAGCGCCGTCTTCCATCGCAACCCCTCTTTATCCATGTTTGGTCCAAACATTATAGCCGGACATAAAACCAGACCGAAGCAGGTGGATCTGAATGACTCTTGCGGAAGTGTGAGCGTTCTCATTCCTACAATCAACACATGGACAACACATAAAACCATACCGCCACGTGTTCTCCTCGGCCACAAGACGAAAATAATGCACGCCTTCTCTGAAAACGGTAGAGCGTCGGTCACCGTACATCCATGGATGTCTCATCTGTATCATACAAATGTATATCAAACGCAATCACGAGCTAAAATTAGTACCGCGCAGTCTAAACGAGAAAATAGTTGCTAACCATTTAGCACACTTGGAAACAAAGATGAGAAAACTTAAGTGTGGCTCGGGCACCTCATATCATGTATGTCTTATGTTACCTAAAGTCGCATCTCTCTAATGGGCATTTCACCAAACACCTCTAGTGCATATGAATAAAAAAATAGCACAACACCACCTCTCCCACCAGGAAAAAACAGTTGAGAGGGGGAGGGGGTTGTGCCATATATATAGGGCCAGACCACTAAAGGGTCTGGGGCCTGCAGCCCCCTTTAGTCCCAGTTTGTATCTCACACCGGGACTAATGGTGTCTAATGGGCTGGAACCTATGGTTTGGGGTGGCTCGGGCCATCCGGTGCGGGCCATTAGTCCCGGCTCCAGCCACATCCAGGACTAATGGCCTAGACGAAAGACCTGTTTTCTACTAGTGTTAGTATGAACGGAATGAAGACCCAAAGCTTTGGGAGGGTCTTGGGAACCCTTTGCACTTCTTATGATAGTGACCTCTTTGGGTCGACAACTAGGGTAGCCATTGGCAATGAATAGAAAGCCCTCTTTTGGGAGGCGGCTTGGCTTGATGGTATGGGTCAAAGGACATCACACCACTTATTTTTGACTGCTAAAAGAAGAGAAAGTGTCCATTTCATAAGGCCATGGAATATAATTATTGGGTTTTTCAAATTAACACCCATGAAGGACTTAGCATGGAGCTCTACGAATGAGATGGCTCTGATATAAATTTTGGGCTATGTAGACTTTGCAACCAACACCAAGAAACGACCGTGCACCTTATCTGCAAATGTGGCTTCACCATTAGGGTATTTTCCGCTTTGAAGAATTGGGTTGGGTTGTATGATATTGAGCCTACTACTTGGCAAGATATTGACAACATCAAAGTTTGATGGGTTCACGTGGTGCACAAACGAGAACAATCGAGGAAAGCCATGGTCTCCCTCGCAATATTGGTGTTTTGGAAGATTTGGAAGGAACGAAATAGTCACGTATTCCAAAGCTAAGCTATAACTTTGGCCATGCTTGTGGATAAAATCAAGGACGAGACGGTGGCCTGATGCATGCTATGCCAGGGCTAAGGCCATAGTAATGTAATTCACTTGGGTTGTTTTGTTTGTGCCGCGTGGTTTGTAAGACCTCCTAAAAACTTTTTAATTACTAAAAATGGTAAGTATTTTGTCTGGTTTTAAAAAAGATTACAAGAACAGTGGAACGAATCTCAAAAAAAAGGAGAAATGGAACGAACCCCAAACGGCAGGTAAGTGTACGTATTGCGGCTCCATCCAACTATCAATTAAGAATTGCTAACGCTAGTAGAAAAGGGGGTAATGACCCAGCCCCCATATTCCCATTAGCTCCGATTTCATAAAAAGCCGAGACCAATGCCCCGTAATGGCCTTGTTTAGGTTTGCGCCGCCATCCAGGAGCAATAGCCCCGGTTCGTTTATGGACAATAGCCCCGGTTCAGGGCAAAAACCGGGGCTAATGCTCGTGCGCGCGACACGTGTCGTTCCGTGGAGCATTAGCACCGGTTTTTGCCCCGAACCTGGGCTATTGCCCCTCCCTGCCTATATATACACCCCCATAGCCCAGTTTTTTCTAGCTGGATTTGTGAGAGGGGTGGGTGCTAGGAATTTTTGCCGTTGCTATGCACACAAGGTGTTCGGTGAAATGCCCGAGCCACACTTAAGTTGAAAAGAATGGTATCCTTGTCCGAAGTTAGCAACCTTGTCCTTCTCATCTGTAATTGATTCAAAAATAGTGCATCTGTGCATGTAAGATAGTTATTTGACTATATATTTATGATGCAGATCAATGCACGGAAGGGATGGATGTACGGTGACTGACGTGATTCCAACTTCATTGAAGGCCTGCATAAATTTATCGATGTGGCTGAGGATAACAAGGTGGATAATTTTATGCCTTGTCCATGTGTTGACTATCGGAACGTCAAGGAGTACACCAACTAGAGAACCATTCAATTCCACCTGCTTCGCCAAGGTTTCATGCCCGGATATTATTGTTGGTCCTTGCACGGAGAAAGAGGGGTTACGATGGAAGACAATGAAGAAGAGGAGGATGATGACAACTATCGTATGTTCCATGAAGAAAATGAGGATACTGCAATGGAAGACAATGAAGAAGAAGGAGGTAACAATGAAGAAGAAGGAGGCGGCAATGAAGAAGAACATCGGCCATCAGATGAGCCCGTTGATGGTCTTGGTCGGGTCATTTGTGATGCAAAACAACAATGCGATACAAAAAGGGAGGAGCTGAAGTTGGAAGCCATGCTAAAGGATCACAAAAAGCTTATGTACCCAAATTGCGAAGATGGCAGCACAAAGATTGGTACAACACTCGAACTGCTGCAATGGAAGGATGAGGCTGGTTTGTCTGACAAGAGATTTGAGCAGTTACTGAAAATAATGAAGCCAAAGCTTCCAAAGGATAACGAGCTGCCCGAGACAACGTATGAAGCAAAGAAGACTATCTGCCCTCTAGGATTAGATGTGCAGAAGATACATGCATGCATTAATGATCGCATCCTGCATCATGGTAAGGAGTACGAGAATATGGATAAATGCCCGGTATGCACTGCATCTCGGTACAAGATCGGACAAGATGACCCTGGTGATGTTGAGGGCGATGACGATCCCCCCAGGAAGAGGGTTCCTGCTAAGGTTATGTGGTATGCTCCTATAATACCACGGCTAAAACATCCGTTCAGAAACAAAGAGCATGCCAGATTGTTGCGATGGCACAAAGAAGAGCATAAGAAAGATGGGTCGAAGTTGATACACCCCGATGATGGGTCACAGTGGAGAAAAATCGAGAGAGAGTACCCGGACATTGCAGGTGACGTGATAAACTTATGGTTTGGTCTAAGTATAGATGGCATGAATCCTTTTGGGGAGTAGAGCTACAGTCACAGCACCTAGCCCATGACTCTATGTATCTACAACCTTCCACCTTGGTTGTGCATGAAGCGGAAGTTCATTATGATGCCAGTGCTCATCCAAGGACCTAAGCAACCCGACAACGACATTGATGTGTAACTAAGGCCATTAGTCGATGAACTTTTGTAGTTGTGGGCCGAACCAGGTGTATGTGTGTGGGATGAGAATAAACAGCGGGAATTTGACCTACGAGCGTTGTTGTTCGTAACCATCAACGATTGGCCAGCTCTTAGTAACATTTCAGGACAATCAAACAAGGGATACAATGCATGCACACACTGTTTAGATAATACTAAAGGTATATATTTGGATAAATGTAAGAAGGTTGTGTACCTGGGGTGTCGTCAATTTCTTCCGACCAATCATCAAGTGAGAAAGAAAGGCAAGCATTTCAATGGTGAGGCAGATCACCGGAAGAAGCCTAAGCTCCCTAATGGTGCTGATGTATTTGGTATGGTGAGGGACCTGGAAGTAATCTTTGGAAAGGGTCCTGGCGGTCAATCTGTTCCGAAAGACAACGTTACCGGACACGCGGCCATGTCGAAGAAGAAATCAATATTTTGGGAGCTACCCTATTGGGAATGCCTAGAGGTCCGGTCTTCAATCGACGTGATGCACGTGACGAAGAATCTTTGTTGAACCTGCTAGGCTTCCTGGGTGTGTATGGGAAGTCAAAATACACACCAGAAGCACGGGAGGACCAGCAACGTATGAAAGACCCATACAACAAGCATAGTGATAAAGAGCGTCAATACTTAAGCAGTTACGCTCTTACGAAAGCAGAGAAGGAAATATTTTTTAAATGTCTGAGCAGTATCAAGGTCCCGGCTGGCTTCTCGTCAAATATAAAGGGAATAATAAATATGGCAGAGAAAAAATTTCAGAACCTGAAGTCTCATGACTGCCAAGTGATTATGACGCAGTTGCTTCCAGTTGCATTGAGGGGGCTTCTACCGGAAAATGTTCGAGTACCCATTGTGAAGCTATGTGCATTCCTCAATGCAATATCTCAGAAGGTAATCGATCGAGAAAGTCTGGAAAGGCTACAGAGGGATGTGGTCCAATGTCTTGTCAGTTCCGAGTTGGTGTTCCCCCCGTCCTTCTTCAATATTATGACGCATCTCCTGGTTCACCTAGTCGACGAGATTTCCATTCTCGGTCCTGTATTTCTACACAATATGTTCCCCTTCGAGAGGTTGATGGGAGTCTTAAAGAAATATGTTCGTAACCGTGCTAGACCAGAAGAAAGCATCTCCAAGGGCTATGGAACAGAGGAGGTCATTGGGTTCTGCGTTGACTTTGTTCCTGGCCTTAAGCCGCTTAGTGTTCCTGAATCGCGGCATGAGGGGAGGCTAAGTGGAAAAGGCACGCTAGGAAAGAAAGCAGTGATATGTTGGGACGGGCGTTCTTTCACTCAAGCGCACTACACAGTTCTACGAAATTTCACCTTCGTGGCTCCGTATATCGAGGAACAGAGGAATGTTGTACGCTCCAAGTTCCCGGGGAATGCTGACTCCTGGATCGAAGAAAAACACATGGAGACTTTCAGAAGTTGGTTGCGAGCACGTCTCCTGAATGAAAACACTGTTGGAGATCAGCTCTACTTGTTGGCTGCATCACCATCTTCGACTGTATTGACTTTCCAAGGGTACGAGATAAATGGGAATACATTTTACACGATCGGCCAAGATAAAAAGAGCACCAACCAAAACAGTGGTGTCCGCTTTGATGCAATAGGCGAGAATGGGAAAAAGGACACATACTATGGTTACATAGAGGAGATATGGGAACTTGACTATGGACCTACTTTTAAGGTCCCTCTGTTTCGGTGCAGTTGGGTCAACATGAATGGGGTAAAGGTAGACCAACTGTACGGAATGACAACAGTGGATCTCAAGAATCTTGGTTACAGAGACGAGCCATTCGTCCTAGCCAATGATGTGGCTCAGGTTTTCTATATGAAAGACATGTCCTCCAGACCGAAAAAAGAAAAAAATAAGCAAACGAATACATCAGGCGATGAGCCCAGGTGTTGTGGCGCCCCGCAAAAACCACTACTAGAAAATCGCGTATTTTTGTGCATTGCATCATCATGCCCCCATGCTCATGTCATCATGCCACATTGCATTTGAGTATCGTCATGTCATCTTGCATTTGATTGCATAAAACTATTTTGGAAAAGCCTGTTTTTGTTTTCTAAACACCCTGTCTTTATTCAAACACAAAACCTGGGTCTCCGGAATATTTTGTTTTGTCTACCCACGGTTTGCAAAAGCCCCGTTTTAAATAAATAAAAAAATTAAATTGTTTTTAGGAGGTAGCCCGCCAGGCCCGAAAGTCCAGCTGGCCACCTCCAGATAAAATCCTAGCTACCCCAAATCTTTTCCTACCTAATCCTAATCTACCCATCCCCAGCCACATCACCCCGGCCAATCACCACCCGCCACCTCACCACTTCCTCTACCCCATCCACTCCTAACCTGCCACCTCACCCCTAACCCCCCAGCCGCCACACGTTGCCCTGCCCGCCTCCAGCCTGGCCACCGACCCGCCCACCACCTGCTGACCCCGCCACCTGCTCCCGGGCCCACCCCGCGGTAGCCGCCCCCAGGCACGCCTCCCCCGCTCTCTATCTCCCCTCACCGACGGGTCACCGCCGCCGCGCCCGGCGCTCGCCGCCTCCCTCCTCCACCATCTCCGGTCGCCTCCTCCACGCGACGCCGACTGCCTACCCCGTCGCTCTCCTCTCGCCTCGAACCCTCTTCCTCAACACGACCCCCCCCGCCAGGGACACAAGGTCTCGACCCTGCCGCCAAGCTCGGCTGCATCACCGCCCTGGCCGCCACCGAGCCTTCCTCCTTGCCGTTCCTCGCCCGCATCCTTCTCTCCATCGGTCGCCTGCGTCGCGCCCGAGCAGCCGCCATCAGGGGTTCCTCCGCCGTGGAACTCCTCCGCCAGTACCTCGCTGTTCCTGCCTCTCTCCGTCGCCAGGGTCCACATGGACGCCACCTGCAAGCTCCCCTGTCTCCCCGACGGCCTCGCTAGCCGCCCTTCCTCCGCCCCAAGGACGGCGTTGTCACGCTCCTCTCTGGCCGCGCTCCCTGCCGCTCCGCCGTCGTCCTTGGCCTCGCCTCGGGTGCGGCCCCACCCTATCACGCGCCTCCGCCTCCCAGATGCTTCGTCCACCCTTTTGTCGCCTCTCTGCATCGCCGCGGATCCCTCCGCCACCGCCACCGGACCCCTATGCACTTCTCTCCGCTGGCGCCTCCTCTCTTCGGCATGTGCCGCCCGTCCGCGAGACGCCCTCCACCCCCGCTGCCTCGACCTGCGAGCGCTCCAGCGCGTGGGCCCTTGTCGCTCACCCTGCGGCCTGACCCTGCGTTGCCCTGCTGCCCGTTCTGTTCCAAGACACCGGCGTCCACGCGTCCCTCTACCCCGAGCCCTGCCTGGCACCGCCGGCCTCCGCCTCGTCTGCCTCCAGTCGTGCCCGTGTGTGCGAGTGAGGTTCTGTTTTGTTTCAGTTCTTGTCGAATGGTGCTATCGTGTGGCGATGATGGGATGCACAGATGATGTAGTGGTCGTGCCTCCGGCATACCGGAACACTAAGTTGTACAAGAACCTTGCCACTCATAAAATATGGACGACAAGTACTCCGACATGGAACACCAAGAGCTCGCGCCATCCGAGGACAAGATCGTTATCAATCCAAGATTGTCGACATTATTCCGATGGCCAGGACCCTAAAGACGTCGCCTCCACGGACCCAAAGCTCGATCCGAAGACCGATCCCGGCGACCTGAACCACATCGAACCAAGATCGCCGAGACCCCTCATGTGTGACCCCTATCTTATCCGTCCCTATTTTGTAATATAACATCTATCTTGTTGCATAATTAAATTGTCATGCTTGCATACATATTGTGGGTGTTTGGGGGTGTTTCAATGATTCACCTAAATTAAATATGGGCTCCATATGCGGACAACTCTAGTCTTATATTGGCCCCATTTAAATTTGTGTAGCGAACCGGTACTATCTTTTGCCATGTTTCGCCCTGTTAACCCAACACTTAATTTGCGGGGTAGATAAATAACTCGAACCTATTAAATAATTGTCGGGACCTCGGTTCCGCTTAATATTGCCTAATTGCACCGCATCTGCATAATATCATAATCATGCCGGATCTTTTGCCATAGTATTAAATATTGCATCCGGTGTTTCTTCTAGTGCTTTGCTTCTTCGCGGATTAGGACGATGAGTGGATGCGAGTATCGACAAGTTCTCCGGATATGAACCTTCGGCAGTGTTTCCCAGGCGAGCATTCCTTCCCCTTCTACCTATTTTGCATTCTTAGTCTTTATTTCCTCCTGTTGATCTACTGCTATCCGTGTCGCGATGCTTTAGTTTCCGTGCACCAGTTATATCCCGTGCAGCCTCTATATTGCCTTGGACACCTCCCATTACCTGTGTTTGGTAGATAGATGGCCTTGCAATGATTCGTGCTCAGGTGCGATCTCGTGTTGTCGAGTACCACAGTTGTTGGTATGCTGGCAGATGTTTATTTGTTGGAGATGATCATGGCTTTACTTACTGTTTAATAACTAAAATGGAAGTAGGTAAATAATGCAGAGGCACCCGTGGGTAATAGACAATATTTGGTTTTTAACCGCTCACTGGTGTCCCGTAGGACCCCGAGTTCTTGACACCTGTTCCGAGATCGAGCGTGCTAACCACAGGTGGGGTGTGTGGGCACCCCCATCGATTTAGTACCTGATTTCAAAGTATTGTACCGGGGGCCACAAAGTAGTTTGGGGCTTTATTACTATCCTGTACTTATGTCATGCTTTACTGCTTTAATTAAGATTGTGCGTGGAGCACCTGTACTGTTTAGGACCGTGACACGTTTTCGCTGTATCGACAAGCCCAGTCACACTTTCGGGTTCCCAGTCGTTTACAGCCGTCGACACAAACCCTGGGTCCGTCTCGGAGACCGGCCGACTTCATTACGGGTAGCTTAGTGGGGTGGCCCCCTATGCTTGCTTTGGGTCTGGGAAACGTCGTGTCCGAAACCCCATCGACATACCGTTGGGTGTATGTTTTGTGATCTTGTACCTACCTGATCTGACAACAAGGGTGTAGGTGCGTGTGGGAACTTTGGTGCACCCCTGCAGGGTTTAATCTTTTCGAGAAGCCGTGTCCGTGGTTATGGACGACTTGGAGCACAATTCTCGATCATAGACAACTATAACTAAAGTTTACTGTTATAAATTGACTTGTATCCGATATGACTAGTAATCAGCTCCACTACAACGGAATGGCTAAATAAAAGTACCAACAACTGCTGGGTTTGGGATATCTCATGCTAATTGTATCTGACTAGTAAGTGTTGCAACTACAATGGAATGGTTAACTAAAAGTGCCCACTGTTGTTTATATCAGGATGACTATCTATACCTGACTAGTAATTGCTGCAACGATAACCGAATAAATAAAACTGCCAACGGTGTGAGTTCCTCGGTTAACTTCCTCGTTTGGTCTCGAGGGGGAAATACCAGGATGGGTATGTTTGGTGGTAGTATCAGGTTGGTTCCGAATAGGTCTTTCTTACCCCTCTCTGATAGCCGCAAGTTGTATCGAGTCTCTATAGGCTGTTTAGTGCATGCTGCGCTGCCGCTTCAGTCCACCATACCTATGTAGGCGAGGACCGCCGAATTCTAGTCTCGCCGTGTACTGGCCTCAGTACTGACCGCTCTCTTTTTCCTTTGCCCTTTGTCGGCACCCCTTTTGTTGAAGCAGGTCTTGAGATCGACGTCGTTAGCAGGGTTACCCTTCCGGCTTGGCCTGGGCAGGGTTATGGACGCCATTGGTTATTCTTCAGGGCTCTTAGCTCAATTTGCATCTTGTCCGTACTCGGACGCTGTATTGTTTTCAAGGTGATTTGGATCTTTGTACTGTAAATCTGTATTCTTGACTCTTTGAGTCGCTGTTGGATATATATGTTTTGTGGGTTCCATCGAGGACTAATGTGTAATGATATTACTTCGTTTTCCACCCGCACGCAAGTGCCTGGTGGGCACCTTTGAATCGTTTCTATGCGGGTTTGGCGGGAAGCGCTGAAACTTGCATAGGGCCGATTCTGAGGGTGTTACAGAGTGGTATCAGAGCTCAGCAGTTGCGATACCCCACAAGTCCAGCATGTAGGATAACCTAGCTAACGGCCGAAGTAGAGTGTCAAAACTATTTTTGCAAAATCGGTTGGATAGATCTGATTAGGTCTACTTTTACTCCTTACCCCTCTACTATTCTCCTCTTACCTCTACGTGTTTTGAATCCACTCTCTTACCTTTATTCAAGTCCAGGATTTCTCGTGGTTGGGTTCCGTCGTACCTTCAGGGTTTCGCTTCCTCCTTTGATAACGGTGTTCTACCATCCGGTGTTCATGCTATCTGAGGAATCCGTCTTCTGTGGTACCATTCTTTGTTCCTTGTTTGTGCCTTCTGTTGTTTTCTGACGCGACGACATCATCTACACCAGATCCGATGCAGAGTCTGCATCACTCCTTTGTTTCTGAACCTCGATTGTCGAGATCTTCAGTCTGATTCCGAGAATGGTTGCACGCTTTTCTACTGATTGTGCGGAGTAATAGTTTGGGTGCGTGATGGATTGGCCCCCATGCCGACTACCCCTTCTATTCGCTTTTGTACATTGAAGTGGATGAGAATGCATCGGTTCCCTCTTTCTATCGAAGCTATAGGTGGCTTTATTTGTTGATACCTCTACCTTCGACCTTTTGTTCCCGGAGTGTTCTCTCGACGATCACGGACAACGACCTCTTGTTAGTGGTGTCGCGAGGATCTACACGAAGCGAGAAGACGCAGATCGCCGACCTTCCTTCCGGTACCATGAGGCGGATCTCGAGGGCGAGATCCATTGTTAGTGGTGTCGAATTGTGGCGCCCCGCAAAAACCACTACTAGAAAATCGCGTATTTTTGTGCATTGCATCATCATGCCCCCATGCTCATGTCATCATGCCACATTGCATTTGAGTATCGTCATGTCATCTTGCATTTGATTGCATAAAACTATTTTCGAAAAGCCTGTTTTTGTTTTCTAAACGACCCGTCTTTATTCAAACACAAAACCTGGGTCTCCGGAATATTTTGTTTTGTCTACCCACGGTTTGCAAAAGCCCCGTTTTAAATAAATAAAAAATTTAAATTGTTTTTAGGAGGCAGCCCGCCAGGCCCGAAAGCCCAGCTGGCCACCTCCAGATAAAATCCTAGCTACCCCAAATCTTTTCCTACCTAATCCTAATCTACCCATCCCCAGCCACATCACCCCGGCTAATCACCACCCGCCACCTCACCACTTCCTCTACCCCATCCACTCCTAACCTGCCACCTCACCCCTAACCCCCCAGCCGCCACACGTTGCCCTGCCCGCCTCCAGCCTGGCCACCAACCCGCCCACCACCTGCTGACCCTGCCACCTGCTCCCGGGCCCACCCCGTGGTAGCCGCCCCCAAGCACGCCTCCCCCGCTCTCTATCTCCCCTCACCGACGGGTCGTCGCCGCCGCGCCCGGCGCTCGCCGCCTCCCTCCTCCACCATCTCCGGTCGCCTCCTCCACGCGACCCCGACCGCCTACCCCGTCTCTCTCCTCTCGCCTCGAACCCTCTTCCTCAACAAGACCCCCCCCCCGCCAGGGACACAAGGTCTCGACCCTGCCGCCAAGCTCGGCTGCATCACCGCCCCGGCCGCCACCGAGCCTTCCTCCTTGCCGTTCCTCGCCCGCATCCTTCTCTCCATCGGTCGCCTGCGTCGCGCCCGAGCCACCGCCGTCAGGGGTTCCTCCGCCGCGGAACTCCTCCGCCAGTACCTCGCCGTTCCTGCCTCTCTCCGTCGCCAGGGTCCACATGGACGCCACCTGCAAGCTCCCCTGTCTCCCCGACGGCCTCGCTAGCCGCCCTTCCTCCGCCCCAAGGACGGCGTTGTCACGCTCCTCTCTGGCCACGCTCCCTGCCGCTCCGCCGTCATCCTTGGCCTCGCCTCGGGTGCGGCCCCACCCTATCACGCGCCTCCGCCTCCCAGATGCTCCGTCCACCCTTTTGTCGCCTCTCTGCATCGCCGCGGATCCCTCCGCCACCGCCGTCGGACCCCTCTGCACTTCTCTCCGCTGGCGCCTCCTCTCTTCGGCATGTGCCGCCCGTCCGCGAGACGCCCTCCACCCCCGCTGCCTCGACCTGCGAGCGCTCCAACGCACGGGCCCTTGTCGCTCACCCTGCAGCCTGACCCTGCGTCGCCCTGCTGCCCGTTCTGTTCCATGACACCGGCGTCCACGCGTCCCTCTACCCCGAGCCCTGCCTGGCACCGCCGGCCTCCGCCTCGTCTGCCTCCAGTCGTGCCCGTGTGTGCGAGTGAGGTTCTGTTTTGTTTCAGTTCTTGTCGAATGGTGCTATCATGTGGCGATGATGGGATGCACAGATGATGTGGTGGTCGTGCCTCCGGCATACCGGAACACTAAGTTGTACAAGAACCTCGCCACTCACAAAATATGGACGACAAGTACTCCGACATGGAACACCAAGAGCTCGCGCCATCCGAGGACAAGATCGTTATCAATCCAAGATTGTCGACATTATTCCGATGGCCAGGACCCTAAAGACGTCGCCTCCACGGACCCAAAGCTCGATCCGAAGACCGATCCCGGCGACCTGAACCACATCGAACCAAGATCGCCGAGACCCCTCATGTGTGACCCCTATCTTATCCGTCCCTATTTTGTAATATAACATCTATCTTGTTGCATAATTAAATTGTCATGCTTGCATACATATTGTGGGTGTTTGGGGGTGTTTCAATGATTCACCTAAATTAAATATGGGCTCCATATGCGGACAACTCTAGTCTTATATTGGCCCCATTTAAATTTGTGTAGCGAACCGGTACTATCTTTTGCCATGTTTCGCCCTGTTAACCCAACACTTAATTTGCGGGGTAGATAAATAACTCGAACCTATTAATTAATTGTCGGGACCTCGGTTCCGCTTAATATTGCCTAATTGCACCGCATCTGCATCATATCATAATCATGCCGGATCTTTTGCCATAGTATTAAATATTGCATCCGGTGTTTCTTCTAGTGCTTTGCTTCTTCGCGGATTAGGACGATGAGTGGATGCGAGTATCGACAAGTTCTCCGGATATGAACCTTCGGCAGTGTTTCCCAGGCGAGCATCCCTTCCCCTTCTACCTATTTTGCATTCTTAGTCTTTATTTCCTCCTGTTGATCTACTGCTATCCGTGTCGCGATGCTTTAGTTTCCGTGCACCAGTTATATCCCGTGCAGCCTCTATATTGCCTTGGACACCTCCTATTACCTGTGTTTGGTAGATAGATGGCCTTGCGAGTCGTAGTTGCGTGCTCAGGTGCGATCTCGTGTTGTCGAGTACCACAGTTGTTGGTATGCTGGCAGATGTTTATTTGTTGGAGATGATCATGGCTTTACTTACTGTTTAATAACTAAAATGGAAGTAGGTAAATAATGCAGAGGCACCGGTGGGTAATAGACAATATTTGGTTTTTAACCGCTCACTGGTGTCCCGTAGGACCCCGAGTTCTTGACACCTGTTCCGAGATCGAGCGCGCTAACCACAGGTGGGGTGTGTGGGCACCCCCATCGATTTAGTACCTGATTTCAAAGTATTGTACCGGGGGCCACAAAGTAGTTTGGGGCTTTATTACTATCCTGTACTTATGCCATGCTTTACTTCTTTAATTAAGATTGTGCGTGGAGCACCTGTACTGTTTAGGACCGTGACACGTTTTCGCTGTATCGACAAGCCCAGTCACACTTTTGGGTTCCCAGTCGTTTACAGCCGTCGACACAAACCCTGGGTCCGTCTCGGAGACCGGCCGACTTCGTTACGGGTAGCTTAGTGGGGTGGCCCCCTGTGCTTGCTTTGGGTCTGGGAAACGTCGTGTCCGAAACCCCGTCGACATACCGTTGGGTGTATGTTTTGTGATCTTGTACCTACCTGATCTGCCAACAAAGGTGTAGGTGCGTGTGGGAACTTTGGTGCACCCCTGCAGGGTTTAATCTTTTCGAGAAGCCGTGTCCGCGGTTATGGACGACTTGGAGCACAGTTCTCGATCATAGACAACTATAACTAAAGTTTACTGTTATAAATTGACTTGTATCCGATATAACTAGTAATCAGCTCCACTATAACGGAATGGCTAAATAAAAGTACCAACAACTGCTGGGTTTGGGATATCTCATGTTAATTGTATCTGACTAGTAAGTGTTGCAACTACAATGGAATGGTTAACTAAAAGTGCCCACTGCTGTTTATATCAGGATGACTATCTATACCTGACTAGTAATTGTTGCAACGATAACTGAATAAATAAAACTGCCAACGGTGTGAGTTCCTCGGTTAACTTCCTCGTTTGGTCTCGAGGGGGAAATACCAGGATGGGTATGTTTGGTGGTAGTATCAGGTTGGTTCCGAATAGGTCTTTCTTACCCCTCTCTGATAGCCGCAAGTTGTATCGAGTCTCTATAGGCTGTTTAGTGCATGCTGCGCTACCGCTTCAGTCCACCATACCTATGTAGGCGAGGATCGCCGAATTCTAGTCTCGCCGTGTACTGGCCTCAGTACTGACCGCTCTCTTTTTCCTTTGCCCTTTGTCGGCACCCCTTTTGTTGAAGCAGGTTTTGAGATCGACGTCGTTAGCAGGGTTACCCTTCCGGCTTGGCCTGGGCAGGGTTATGGACGCCATTGGTTATTCTTCAGGGCTCTTAGCTCAATTTGCATCTTGTCCGTACTCGGACGCTGTATTGTTTTCAAGGTGATTTGGATCTTTGTACTGTAAATCTGTATTCTTGACTCTTTGAGTCGCTGTTGGATATATATGTTTTGTGGGTTCCATCGAGGACTAATGTGTAATGATATTACTTCGTTTTCCACCCGCACGCAAGTGCCTGGTGGGCACCTTTGAATCGTTTCTATGTGGGTTTGGCGGGAAGCGCTGAAACTTGCATAGGTCCGATTTTGAGGGTGTTACAGGCGTCACATAGTTCTTTCAGAGAAAAAAAACATCATGGGAATCGAGGACAAGACAAACATGTCAGCAGATTATGATAAGTTTGATAAAATTCCGCCCTTCACCGTAAAAACTGACCCAAGCATCCCATTAAATAATGAAGATGCTCCATGGTTACGGCCTAAGAAGCGATCATAAGCAAGGGATCGACATACGCGAAGAAGGATTCATGACTTTCATGTAAAACTTATGTGTGCCCTCATGTATTAGAACTTATGTGATGTTTTCAATCTTCCAAGTTCAATATTTTTCCTTGTAACTTTGACACATAATATGACACCACGCGAAGGTTTCACATTGTTTCGATCATTTTTGAATTATTTATGCCCGTTCCAGATACACCGGTTGGGAAATTGTCCAAGTAAGATTTCACATTTAATTTGGTGGTTGCTTCATAGAACAGTTGGTCATTTTTAAATTTTTAATGCACGTTCAGAAACTTCCTCCTACAAAAATTGTTAGTAAGAATAGTTATTTTAGTAAACAGAAAATGGCTTTGGATTATTTATTCAATTTTGAAGACTTTTCATGTTGAAAGTGTTTTGAAATTCAAAAATATGGAATACATATTTGTTAATGCATTTTTAATTGAAAAATACATATGAAAATATAGAATACAGATTTTTGAAATTCAAAATAAATTTGCATTGAAAAATACATATGAAATAATGCTCCTAAATCTAGAAAAAAAGGCGGGAACCTCCAAAAAACTCAATCTTTTTTCGAAAAAGGCTTATTAGCCCCAGTTCCGCCCTAGAACCGGGGCTAATAGCCCACGATGCACGCCAGCCGGAAATTTCTGGACCAATAGCCACGGGCCGGGCGCTGACCCGGGGCTAATAGGGCAATAGCCTCGGTTCTTGGTAGGAACCGGGGCCGATGCTCCTCCTACTTTAGATCGGCGCCGCCCTCCTTCCTCCCCATTCACGCACGCGAGGAGAAGCAGACGTCGTAAGGCTGCACAACTCCGCCGCCGGCCCGCGCCTCCGCGTGCCTCCCTGTCGTCGCCGTCGTGTCCTCCCTGCCAGCCGCGCGTCCACGCTCGTTCCGCCGCCGGCCCGCGCCTCCCAGGCACCGCCGCCGGTCTCCAATCCACGAGCGTAAGGTGAGCTGCCGCCGGTCTCCTCTCCTTTTTCTCCTCTTGCGTGCACGAGACCGATCCGCCGCCGCCGTGCGCGCGCACCGTCGCCGCTGCCGTGCGCGCGTGCACGAGCTGCCGTCTTGCGCGTGTCTGAGCCCAGCCGCCATCCCTGCGCCGGCGTGGCGCAACGCGCCGCGCCACCGCCACCGCTGCCGGCGGCGTGTACGAGCCCGAGGCGCCACCGCCAACGCTTGGCGCTGCAGCGCCTATGCCTCCACCGCTGTTGCGTCTTGGCGTACGCACGCCGAACGCCGCCCGCGGGCGCCGCCGCCATGCACGAGCCCGAGCCGCCACCGTCGCCGCCGCCATGCATGAGCCCGATCCGCCGCCGCCGTGCGCGTCTGAGCCTGTGCCGCCGTTCCCTGCTTTGCCGCCGTGCGCCGCTCTCCGCCATGCGCACGCATCGCTCGCCGCCGCGACTATTTGCTGCGTGGGAGGCGGAGGGGCCGGGGTGCTGTCGGAGATGCACGTCCGCGACGGAGGTAGCGTCGGGGGCGTGCTTGGTGGCGGAGCATGGGGGCCGCGCTGGTAGCGTCGGGGGGCGTGCTTGGTGGCGGAGCACGGGGGCCGCAGAGGTAGCGTCAGGGGCGTGCTTGGTGGCGGAGCACGGGGGCCGCGGAGGTGGCGGAGCACGGGGGCCGCGGAGGTGGCGTCGGGCCGTGTTTCACGGCGGAGTAGGAAGGCGGCGGCTCGGTGGCTGCGGCGGAGTCAGGAGAAGGCCGTCCGCCACTTCTGTTAACTATTTCTGTGTATTCTTTTGTTTGCAGATACTATGCATCCGGGACTCGGCAGAGACGATTATCAGGAGAACATTATGGAGGGTTTCATCCGCGGGGATGAAGTTATTGTTGGCGATGTCACCAAGCAGTTTCTGAACGACTCTGGAGAGGGAGATGAGTCTCTTAGCCGAGGAGGTAGATGCTTCGATGAGTTAGACGCCGATGCCTCGGGCGAGGGAGGACTCGGCGGCTTCGATGAGGGAGAAGACGACAAGCAAGAGGTCGAAGAGAGAGAAGTCGACGACTTCGGCGAGGTGTATATCTATATGTGATGTGCACTAATGTATTTAACAAGTGACCATATGAAATACATATATTAACGCGCTAGCTCCTTCTTCTTTTAGCCCTCCGGATCAAGGAAATCGTCAGTACGGACTAAACGAGGCCCAAACAAGAAGATGGATGATGGTGTCCAGTATAGAATCGAAAAGGTCGATAAAGTCGGGAAACCAATTGAACATGATAATGTTGCAAAGAAATTTGTGAAGGCATGCGGAGTTGTCGTTAGGGACCACATCCCTAGCACCACTCGAGAGTGGAGGCAGACAAAGGCGGAAACCGTGTCATATGTCGGCCAAGCAGCCAAAGAAAACCTTTGGACAAAGCTCATGCTTAATTTCACCCTGCCGGCGCTAGAGGTGGATCCAGACGAAGAGGTGCCACATTACCATTCTCCAGCGCAACCGTCTCCATCGCCGTCGCAGCTGTCTCCACCGCCGCCATCTCCCAAGCGGAAAAGGGGTCGTACGACTACGAGGGGCAGCAGCAGCAAGAGGTTCATATCACCGAAACGTAAGATATCGCCCCTCCCAAAATTACCCCATGCAAATATAGATTTCAGTATCCCCTGACCTGGGGAGATGACAAACGAGCAACTTGATGCGGCCTCAGAAGCCAGTTATCAAAAGTGGAAGATTGACATAGCTAACAAGAAGAAGCCGATAGAGCCAATCTTTCCGCGCACCGAAGAAGATGTAGCACAGGCAATAGCCCAGGTGAAGCTCATGGCCGTGTACCCGCCGCCGCTACCAGAAGACTATGACCGCTCTATTCGCAAGTCGGCTGAGGCAAAAGAACAACGGTTGCAGAGTATCAGCTCCAGTGGAAAATCAAGCGAGAAATCAGTTGCCTAGCTCGGAGAACAGAAAAATCAATCGTTCCCCCCACTAAAAGTGTATTCCGATGCCGAGGTGCGGTCGAGGAGAGCTGCGGCCGAGCAGAGGTATGATCCGGAAACTGATCCGGAGTTAGTAGAGTTGTACGGAGAAGCGACAGCGGCTCAAGGCATGTCTATTCATAGGTACTTAAACCATATAAATGAATTCGCTGACATAGCATACAAGTATCGGCACAGGCACCCTCTTCTCAAACCTGAGTTAGTCAAGGAGTTACCAACAAAAATGCGAAGATTGCATATCTGGTACATGCGACAATCTGCTGCTAACAAAAACTGGATCAACATTGCACATAGAAACGAGCATTATGGGCATGGAGATGGCGTGGTAATGATTGAATTTGATGAGTTATTTCAGTTATACCAACAAGACGCCCTCGACAAATCAATCATGAGTGCCTATTGTTTGTAAGTATTATTAATTTATGTAATTAAGTCTTTCTAGCTCAGCTATCGTTCATTGCATGTATAATCTTACTCATCACTATATTTATTTTACAGAATGAAAATTATCCAATGCAAAAGAGGACAAATCTATGACATTGGGTTCATTGACCCAAATATTATTTATCAAAATGTTCTCCACCTGAGACCCGAGGTGACAGAGAACAACTTGGTACAAGCGTTAAGGTTTCACGAGACCAAAAGGAAAATACTATTTCCTTACAACTACGAGTGAGTGTTACTGTCTTGTACATATTATATTTTGCTTACTCGATGTTAAGTGTATAATTGACTCGTTATACGAGCACAGCTTCCACTATATCCTACTAATCATTAAGCCCGACGATGGAATAGTAAAAGTCATGGACTCGAAATGCAAAGACCTCAATGAGTGGGCGGACATGCAAGCATGCATCCAGAGGTAATTTCAATCATTATGTCACTATATCGGCACTATTTTCTCGCTGATAGCAAGTGATCAATATAGAACTCCGTTATTCATCTTATTTGCCGGGCAGGGCTTGGAAACGGTTCACTGCCAAGGCTGTTGGCGTTTGGAAGCAAGAGCTTACATTTCAACAACTTAATGTAAGTAGTACTAGCTAGATTCGCGCATCTCTTTGATTCTAGTTTCAATATCATGCTTGAATATTATTTTGATTGAACTATATATGTTCTTGTAAAGTGCTTGAGGCAGGAACCCGGGAATAACTTATGTGGGTACTATGTATGCGAGTTCATTCACCAGACGACCAAATATACTGTCGCAAAGAGGGACTTAAAAAAATTATAGTACGATAAACAATATTCATAACTTTAGTTTATTACCATCAATTGTGTTCATTTTCATTAGTTCATATATATTGACCCCTTCTTTAAATTATATTAGGTCGAATGGTTGCGGGACGGTCTTCTACTACAAGAACGCATATGAGCAATTCAAGAGGAAATTGCCGGATTCATAGATACCGAGGTCCTAGATCCGAATGGAGAATACTATTCCCCGCCGATGGATATGCGAGTGTGATATGTTTTGTAATGTGCATATAATAACTCGTGGTGCGTATATTTTGTAATATGTTCGACAACGCACATTGGATGAGATGGCGTAATATATTCGCGACGATGATGTGCACTATATAGTTGTTCCTTCATTGTTGTATGTAGTATTAATTATGCCATCCAATTTAGTGCAAGATACAAATTAAAAAAAATGCCAAAAAAATAAATAAAAAATAGCAGGAAACGGATCCTGCCGTGGCACAAAAACGGGCCGTTTTCCTGCCGCGGCAGGGGAGCATTAGCCCTGGTTCCTATTAAAAACCGGGACCTTTGACTGTTAGGCCTCGCTCGCCAGCCGCCCACGTGGAACACCATTAGCCATGGTTCAGGGCAGGATCCAGAACCGGGGCTAATGGCCCATACGACTCGGGGCTATAGGCCTCTTTTTCACAAGTGTAAATGACCGATCGATGAGCCAAGTTTGTAACCAGCCGTAAAAGAGGTTTTGGACAGTCGGTACACTGTCCTCCATTATTCGCGAGGATGAAAAACAAGTACGGTCGGTAGTACGGATTAAAATTTGTGATGAAGGCGGCGCGATGATTGACAACCGGTGTGAAAATGTACGTGTAGCACCTAGGCGCAGTAGGCAGTTGGGCGGCTACCCCGTGACTTTGAGGTTGCTATACACAAATAACTCGATCCTACTACGTGGAGTACAATGTAGTAGTATTGCCTAGTATGTTTCTAAATCTAAAATGTTTTATTTATAATAGGCTTACCAAAACATTTGTACTTAGGAAACAAATAATACTGTTGTGAGACGATTGACCACATTGAGCCTATTCCATTGCTTCTCATTATATAGACAATTACAAGATCCTAACCATAAAAGGGAGATAACAAATAAATAACATATCTCCTTAATTACTAACGTAGGATATTACTCTAACACTCCCCGCCCCGCAGTCACAACGGGAGGAGAGTGGACGTTGAGACCGGCCCGAAAATCCAAAAACAACAGTGACGGTCTCGCCATGATGTCTGCGAACTGTAGCGAAGAGGGGACATGGAGCATATGCACTTTCCCAAGAGAAACACCACCGCGAACGAAGTGGAGGTCGATCTCGATATGCTTGGTGCGTTGATGCTGGACGGGGTTCGTCGACATGTAGACGGTGCTGCCGTTCTCGCAGAAGACAACCGTAGAGCTCGGTGAAGGGCGATGCACCTCGTGAAGAAGCTGACGGATCCAGCTCGACTTGGTGACGGCGTTAGCCACTGCTCGGTACTCGGCCTCGGCGCTGGAGCGATACACCGTGTGTTCGCGTTTGGAAGACCAAGATACAAGGTTGTCGTCGAGGAAGACACAGAAGCCGGACATAGAACGTCGAGTATCAGGGCAACTAGCCCAAGCGGCGTCGATATAGGTGATCATGGAGCCAGTGGAAGATGCGTAGAGCTGCAGGCCGTGTGTGATCGTACCCTTGATGTAGCTCAGGATGCGCTTGATAGCGACAAGGTGCTATTTGCGAGAATCATGCATGTGAAGGCAGATGTCAACAAACGTATTTTTAATCCCAGATGCCTGTTATGCCATACGTCGCAATCCCAGGATTACCATTTTTATGAGACATAACAGAATTGGATACCATAGTACATCATCCATTACAAACCGTACATAAGTTCTTACACAAATAGGGATCTCATGATCCAGTTCTTAATACAACTTCAAGCAGCGGAATACGTAATAATAACGGTAGCGTAGGTGAAGCTCCATCTTCGGGGTCACAGGCAATGCTGACGATGGGAGATGATCCTAGTTGTCGTAACCTTCCTGGGGTTCATCCTCCAGGTACTCCTCTTCATAGTCTGGCCACGGGAATAGCCAGGGACAAAGCCATGAGTACTCTTTAAGTACTCGCAAACTAATACTAACAAGTGAAAGGGGTTTTTGGTAATAGGACACTAGGCTCTAGGGTTATTTTGCAAAAGCCAGATTTATCTCTACTAAGTTTAGAAGCAAAGAATGCTAGTTGAAGTTTTATAACACCTAAGTGGGAACTTGTATTTCATATCACAACCCTGTTGTGGTCGAGTCAAAGTCTCAATTCATTTCACAAGTCTTTTGAAAACATCTGACGGGGGAACAGTATGGCCACTCCAACTGTCCATAATCATGACGCGGCTATTCAATAGTTTGACACTCTATGTAGATTGTACACTTTCACCACAACATTCGATACATCCGTCAGGAACAAATCCTGAATTCACCATACTCAGTATGCGGATAATCAATCCTAACCTTTCAATTACACGCCCTAGTATAAGCACCTCTCCTGTGAGTTTGGCCTCCCAACCATGACCACTATCATCTTGGGTACTGCACAGGTGGACAATCTTCACAAGGTAGCCTCAACTCAGACCTTGGCCGTGAGGGAACTAATACTAAGGTATATAAGTTTCCAGTCAAGCCCTACCCAATCTTCGGGTATTGTGGTTGTACGATAAAATTAGAATGGTATCGCATCCAGACAACCATCAGTTTTATAAAGGGCTAAGGCTCATGCCTCATCATTTTCATCACCAAAATCATCAAGTGTTCGGAAACACATGTCCAAAACATTTCAATAGAATGATCCATCATTCCAAGGTTTTCATAACCATTTTCACCAAGTATTCCCATCTAAAGTTGGTCAAGTTTTATGCTTAGCACTAGCATCTACAAGTGGGGGTAAGCACTAATGAGGGGTGGTACACTAGTGGGGTTTGACTAAGTTTAATCTCATGCCTTAGGATGACATCAAGATTGTCTAGCTTAGGCCAAATTTTATGCTCTTTATGCAACCTTCATTTATCCTTCTGGAATCTACAATTCACTTAAGTAAACTCTAAGTAATAGCTTTGATAAAGAAATGAAGTATAAAGCTTGCAAGTAAAACTAGGATTGGTTTATCAAGGGGTTATGATCATATATGCTTTAAGGCATATAGTGGGCATGGTAGCAAGCAGGTATTAGCTTGCGTATTCAACTAGTAGCATTAGGCTTGCCAAAGTAGAGTATCTTGCAAGGGTTAGCTTGCCTTGTGCAGAGCAGTGGTTGAAGTTCTTCTCGGCTTCTTCTTCGTAGTATCCTCCTTCCTCCTCGTATCCTTGGTCGGTACTAGCGTCTATAAATAAATTCGATGTACACAATCACCAAACAATACTTAACTGTTGGAGATATGCCCTAGAGGCAATAATAAATATGGTTATTATTATATCTTTGTGTTTACGATAAATGTTTACATTCATGCTATAATAGTATTAACAAGGAAACATTAATACTTGTGTGATTTGTAAACTTAATTAGAAGTCCCTAGTAAAGCCTCTATACATCACTAGCTTGCTGGTTAATAAATGATTGTGGTTTCCCTATCATGAACATTGAGATGTTATTAACAACAAGATCATATCATTAGGAGAATGATATGGTGGACATACTCCTATAGATAAGCGTAGCATAAAGATCAAGTCATTTTAATAGTTCAATTGCTATATGCTTTCTGATACATAGTAACCTAATTCCTTCGACCATGAGATCATGCATATCACCTTTACCGGATGGATGCTTTGATGACATCAAACACCGCACCGTAACTGGGTGGCTATAAAGGTGGCATTGAGTGTTCGGAAAGTATTGGTTGAAACACATGGATCAAGACTGGGATTTGTCCATCCATATGACGGATAGATATACTCTGGGCCCTCTCGGTGAAATGTCATCCAATTAGCTTGCAAGCATGTGACTGGCTCACAAGGGATCACATATCACGGGAACGAGAAAAGAGTACTTATCGGTAACGAGGTTGAAGTAGCTATGCAGAGATACCGACGATCATAACCTCGGATAAGTAAACTATCGTGAGACAAAGGGAAATTGGTATCGTATGTAAATGGTTCATTCGATCGCAAAGTAATCGTAGAAATATGTGGGAGCCATATGAATTTCCAGATTCCTCTATTGGTTATTGTTCGGAGAAGTGTCTCGATCATGTCCGCATAATTCACGAACCGTAGGGAGACACACTTAAGGATTCGACGTTGTTTGAGTAGTTATGGAATGATGAGAAAGAGACCGAATGTTGTTTAGAGTCTCGGATGGATCCGGGATATCACGAGGAGATCCGGAATGGTCCGAAGAATAAGATTCATATAAGGAAAGTCCCGTTTCGGAGTTGGGGAATGGTTCCGGTGTTTTCATCGGGAATGTTCTAGAAGGTTCCGGAATGTCCGGCACTCGGGGGGGAAGGGTACATGAATGTGTTATATCAAGTTGGTATGATTGCATCATGTACTCGGTGTCATCGCTGAACAAAATAGAGGGTTTATTCAAATCCTAGTTTGAAAAGTCAAATGGCTTTTTTTGGGAAGTGGGTAAGGAGGAGGAAACCGAGTTGGGGAGGAGTCCCTCCTCCACCGCCGGCCCACCTCCAAGCCGAGTTGGGGAGGGACTCCCCTCCCCTTGGCCGGCCGCCCCTCCACCTATAAAAGGAGGGGCAGGGCTCCCCTCCTAGACACACAAGATCCCCGCCTCCAAAACCCTAAGGCCACGGCCACTGGCCACGGCCGCCTAGGTCAAGCCGCCTTAGGTCACGCCTAGCAACCCTAGTCACGCCAAGATTCCTCCTCGGCGTGTCTAAACCCTAGATCATCGAGGACTCTCTCATACTCCACCATACTGCCTGCTTAAGGCGAAGCCTCATGAGATCTCCTCTACTTCCGGTACCACGCCGTTGTGCTACCGGAATCGCGAGGAGAGTGCTACAACCTCCGCTGCCTGCTGGAACAAGGGAGAGGAAGGTCTTAGTCGAAATCGAACGTGACCATTGCGAGGCGCTTGCCGAACGTTAGCATGCCGGAAGGATCGTCTACGCGATCTTGAGATTGGGAAGAGTACGACTACATCACCCACGAGAATCCGCTCTCGTTAAACACTTTGGAATCTTCGAGGGTGAGTTATTCCATCGACTCGTTGCTACAATCTAGTAGATATATTGGCTTGTTTGTTTGTATGCGATAGAAATTTTTTGTTTTCCATGCTACGAATCCCTACAGTGGTATCAGAGCCGTGTCTATATATAGATCTGTTGCACGAGTAGAACACAATGGTCATTGTGGGCGTTGATGCTTTTATTGTCGATTGCTTCTTGTGTACTTTGCATCTTGCGGTATGTTGGGATGAAGCGGCCCGGGCTAACCTTACATGACATCGTTCATGAGACTTGCTCCACGCTTGACATGCAACTTGTATTGCATAAGTGGCTTTGCGGGTGCCTGTCTCTCCTAGCATAGTTAAGATCCAAATTACAACGGGTGATTAACAATACTAGTATCAATGTTGTGGTTCATGTTCGTAAGTTAGAACGACACTTATTGAAAGCCCCAAACCACGTAAAATATGCAAAGAAAGTAGAGGCGTCTAACTTTGTTTTGCAGGGGTGTGCTGTGATGTGATATGGCCATGATTGTGATTATATTTGATGTATGCAATGTTCCTTATTGTAAGTTGGCAACCGGCAGGAGCCATATGGTTGTCTTTAATTTATGTTAAGACCCGTGTGTCTATTCAAAGTAGTTGTAATAGTTGAAGCCGGTGGACGACAACCATGGAGAAGTGTCATTGACCTTGATGCAATGTCGGTGATGATGGAGATCATGTTCGTGCTTGAAGATGGAGATCGGAAGCACAAAGAATAAAGGCCATATCATATCACATATTATGAATTGCATGTGATGTTAATCCTTTATGCATCTTGTATTACTTAGTAGACGACGGTAGCATTATAAGATGATCCCTCATGCACATGAATTTCAAGTCATAAAGTGTTCACCCTTAGTTAGCACCGTTGCTAAAGCTTGTTGTTTCGAAGCACCACGTGATGATCGGGTGTGTTCACCCTTAGGTGCTGCAGAATAAATGGAAGCTAGCGAAGAACGAGGTGACGATGCGCGTTGGAAACGGATCAAAGGTTGATGTGATCGCGGTCGGTACGCTACCCCTTCATCTACCATCGGGATTAGTTTTATACTTAAATAATTGTTATTTGGTGCCTGCGTTAAGCATGAACATTATATCGGGATCTTGTTTATTGCGAGACGGTTACTTGTTTAAGTCCGAGAATAATGGTTGTTCGATTTATATGAGTAATATGTTTTATGCACATGCACCTTTGATAGATGGTTTATTCTTGTTGAATCTCGATAGTGGAAATACACATATTAATAACATTGAGGCTAAACATTTGAAATCGAGCGATAACTCGACCTATATGTGGCAATCGCTGCCTTGGTCACATTGGAGTGAAGCGCATGAAGAAACTCCATTCCGATGGACTTCTTGAATCACTTGATTTCGAATAACTTGAAAGATGCGAAGCATGTCTGATGGGTAAAATGACTAAGACTCCATTTTCTGGTATGATGGAGCGAGCTACGGACTTGTTGGAAATCATACATACCGATGGGTGTGGTCCAATGAGTGTAGCATCGCACGGTGGTTATCGTTATGTTCTTACCTTCACGGATGACTTGAGTAGATATGGGTATATCTATTTCATGAAACATAAGTCCGAAACTTTCGAGAAGTTTAAGGAATTTCAAAGTGAGGTTGAGAATCAGCGTAACAAGAAGATTAAATTTCTACGTTCTGATCGTGGAGGTGAATATCTAAGTTACGAGTTTGGCGAACATTTGAAGAAATGCGGAATACTTTCACAATTGACACCGCCGGGAACACCACAGCGTAATGGTGTGTCCAAACATCGTAATCGAACTCTCTTATATATGGTTCGTTCTATGATGTCACTTACAGATTTACCGCTATCATTTTGGGGTTATGCATTAGAAACAGCCGCATTCACTTTAAATAGGGCACCATCTAAATCTGTTGAAACGACACCGTATGAATTATGGTTTGGGAAGAAACCTAGATTGTCGTTCCTTAAAGTTTGGGGTTGCGAAGCCTATGTAAAGAAGTTACAATGACAAGCTTGAACCCAAAGCGGAAAAATGTGTCTTCATAGGATACCCAAGGAAACTATTGGGTATACCTTCTATCATAGATCCAAGGCAAAATCTTCGTTAAGAATGGATCCTTTCTAGAGAAGGAATTTCTCTCGAAAGAAGTGACTGAAGGAAAGTAGAACTCGACGAGGTTGTCGAACCTTCTCTCGAAATTGCGAGTAGCGCAGCATCGAAGAAGTTCCTGTGGTGCCTGCACAGTTAGAGAGGAAGCTAATGATAATGATCATGAAACTTTGAAGTTGCTACAGAGCCTCGCAGTCAACGAGAACTCGCATACTCCTGCATTGGTATGATCCCGTTATGAGTGTCATGTTGGTGGACAACACCGATGACCCCGAGACATATGAGGAAGCGATGATGAGCCCAGATTCCAATAAATGGCAAGAAGCCATGAAATCCGAGATTGGATCCATGTACGAAAACCAAGTATGGACTTTGGTGGACTTACCGGATGGCCGGAAGGCCGTCGAGAACAAATGGATCTTCAAGAAGAAAACAGATGTTGATGGTAATGTTACTGTCTATAAAGCTCGACTTGTCGCAAAAGGGTTTCGACAAATTCAAGGAGTTGACTACGATGAGACTTTCTCACCAGTAGCGAAGCTAAAGTCTGTGAGGATTATGTTAGCAACCGCTGCATATTATGATTATGAGATATGGCAGATGGATGTCAAAACAGAATTCCTCAATGGAGACATTGATGAAGAGTTGTATATGATGCAACCCAAAGGTTTTGTCGATCCTAAATATGCTAACAAGGTATGCAAACTTCAACGGTCCATCTATGGATTGAAGCAAGCATCCCGAAGTTGGAATCAACGTTTTGATAAGGTGATCAAAAGTTTTGGTTTTATACAAACTTATGGATAAGCTTGTATTTACAAGAAAGTGAGTGGGAGCTCTATAGCATTCTTAATACTATATGTAGATGACATATTGTTGATTGGGAATGATGTAGACCTTCTAAATAGTGTCAAGGAATATTTGAATAATAGTTTTTCAATGAAGGATCTTGGCGAAGCAGCTTACATATTAGGCATAAAGATTTATAGAGATAGATCGAAACGCCAAATATCATTGTCACAAAGTGAAGGGTTTCGCAGCATAGTAAATCAAAATTTTCTACGGAAGCAAACAGAGGGAAAGCCAAGATCTAATCTAGGAGATGCAAACAACGAGAGAGATTGGATTAGATCTTCATACCCTTGAAGATTCAGACAATGAACGCTAAACGGAACGTGGGTGATGTAGTCGTACTCGCTTCTCCTCCTCGCGATCCGATCCGATCTAGCACCACAAGTGGCGATGCCTCCATGAGATGCACACGTGCAGCACCTCGACGTCTCCTCCTTCCTCGGACCAGCAAGTATGGTGGAGAGATGGATTGGATCTACAGCACGACGGCGTGGTGTATATGGTGGAGAATTTCTGCCGCAGGGCTTCGCCTACAAACAGTCGGGAGGGAGAGTGGAAGGGCAGCAGGGCAACTAGGGTTGGAGGAAGGTGTAGGTTGGGGGAGGGGGCGCACTAGCCCTCTATATATAGAGGGGGGGTGCGGCCAGCCCTTTCCCATCCTCCAAGCCTATCTCTAGTTTAAACGATTTAAACTTATCCCTTATCTAGAAACCCTATCTCTAGTTTAAACGAGTTTAAACTTATCTAGGATCGGCTGGGCCCTATGGGGCCTTGTGCCCCTGGCCCAATGCGGCCAGGACACTCCCTCATAGGCCCATGCCCCCTCCCGGAAGGTGGGACCACGTTGGCCCCCTTCCGGAAGGTTCTAGAAGCTTCCATAATACCGATTAATCCTAACAATTCAACTCCAAAACTGCACCGCCTTATATGAATCTTATTCTCCCACCATTCCGAACCTCTCGTGATGTCCCGGATCCCATCCGAGACCAACAAAAATTCATAAACCAATTATCCAATCTATCCTAGCGCCGAGACACGTTATGTGTGACCTGCGGGTTCGAGAATATGCGCATATGATCTTCTATCAATAATCAACAGCGGGTCCGGCACCCATATTGACTCACACATTCATCGATGATCATATCGGATGAACCACGATGCCAGGATTCAATCAATCCCATATATATATTCCCTTCTGCTCGCGATATTTTACTTGCCCGAGATTCGATCGTCGGTATCGCCATACCTAGTTCAATCTCGCTCACGAAGTACTTTACTCGTTCCGTAATCCGATATCACTTTGTGATTAACTCCTTAACCACATGCTTGCAAGCGTGTTGATATCGACACGAGTGGGCCTGAAGTATATCTCTCCGACTTGGGAGGGACAAATCCCATCTCGATACATACAACCCAACAGATACTTTCCGATCACCTGAGAGACACCTTTATGATCACCCTCTCATAGGATGATGTTTGATGACCTCAAACCTTTCTTCCGATACCAGGGAGTTGTATTATCTCATGGTCTAAGGAATACAATATTTGACATAGGAAAAGCTTCGCAAAGATGAACACAAGGACACGATCTAATTGCTTCGCTTAGTTTGGGTCTGCCCACCATATCATTCTCCCAATGATACGATCTCATTATCAATTGACAACTCATGTCTATGGTTAGGAAACCTTAACCATCATTAATCAATGAGCTAGTCCATAGAGGCGTACTAGGGACACGGTGTTGTTCACAAACCACACAAGTATTAACGTTTCCGCTTAATACAATTCTAGCATGGAATATAAACTTTATCATGAACAAGAATTATAATAATAACATCTTTATTATTGCCTCTAGGGAATAATTCCAACAGTCTCCCACTTGCACTAGAGTCAATAATCTAGTTTACATTTGGCAACAATCTCACACCCATGGCACTGAGGTGCTGATCATGTTTTACACGTGGAAGAGGTTTAGTCAATGGATCTGCGACATTCAGATCTGTATGTACTTTGCTGATCTTCAGATCTCCATCTGCTATATAATCTCGGATTATATGAAACTTGCGGTTGATATGCTTGGTCTTTGGATGATATCTTGGTTCCTTAGCGAGTGCTATGGCGCCAGTGTTGTCACACAATATCTCCAAGGGTCCAATGCACTTGAACCACGCCAAGCTCAATGATGAAGTTTCGATCCAAACTCCTTCACTTGACGCTCGCAGCAGCCATGTATTCCGCTTTCATCAGAGATCCCGCGACCACGCTTTGCTTGCAGCTTCTCCAGCTCACAGCTCCTCCATTCAAAATATACACGTATCCCGTCGAGATTTAGCATCATCCTTGTCGGTGTTGAAACTAGCATCGACGTAACCTTTACGACGAGCTGTTCATCACCCCATAGACTAAGAACATTTCTTTAGTCCTATTTAGGTACCTTAGGATGTTCTTCACGGCTGTCCAAAGGTTCCACTCGGATCACTTTGATATCTCGTCACAAACTAAGAGCATTGGACACATCCGTCTATTACACAAGATGGCATACATGATGGAACCTATGGCCAAGGCATAAGGCACTTTGCTCATAGCTTCCCTATCATTTACCGTAGCTGGACACCGAGCCTTGCTCAATATCTTACTCGACAACATAGGCACCTAACCTTTCAATGCCTTATCCATTCGAACCTTTTCGTAACTTTGTCTAGGTATGTACCGCTTAAAGCTATCAAAGGCCTTTGTCTATCTCTATAGATTTTGATGCCCAATATATAAGCAGCTTCACCTAGGTCTTTCATTGAAAAACACTTGTTCAAATAACTCTTCACATCGTTAAGCATGTCGATGTCATTTCCAATAATCAATATGTCATCCACATATAGTACCAGAAACGTCACCGAGCTCCCACTCACTTTCTTGTAGATGCAAGCTTCGTAGCAATTTGGAACAAATCCAAAGATCTTGATCACTTGATCAAAACGAAGGTTCCAACTCCGAGACGCTTGCTTCAGTCCATAAATGGAACGCTGAAGTTTGCATACTTTATCAGCATCCTTAGGATCGATAAACCTTCGGTTGCATCATATACAACTCTTCATCAATGTTGCCATTGAGGAAAGCAGTCTTGACATCCATTTGCCATATTTCATAATCATGAAACGCAGCAATTGCTAATAAAATCCGAATGGACTTAAACATCGCTATGGGAGAGAAAGTCTCATCGTAGTCAACACCTTGAACTTGTCGAAAAACTTTCGCAACAAGCCGTGTTTATAGACGGTAACATTACCATCCGCGTCCGTTTTCTTCTTGAAGATCCATTTGCACTCAACGGCCTTTCGGTCGCTAGGAGGGTCCACCAAAGTCCATACTTGGTTTTCGCCATGGATCCCAATTCGGATTTCATGGCTTCTAGCCATTTCTCGTAGTCCGCTCATCATCGCTTCCTCATAGTTCGTAGGTTCACCGCCTTCTACTAACAAGACACAAGACAGGTTGCCGCATTCACTCAGAGGGGCACGCGACCTTGTCGACCGCGACGCTCAAGAGCGATCGTCCAAGCTTCATGATCCTTGTCATTAGCTTCCTCTATTGTTGGTGCAAAGGCACCGAACAATTTCAGGTGCTGCGCTACTCTCCAATTCAAGAGAAGGTTCAATAACCTTGTCTAGCTCTACTTTCCTCCCACTCACTTCTTTCGAGAGAAACTCCTTCTCAAGAAAGGAACTGTTTCATGACAAACACTTTGCCTTCGGGTTCTGCGGATAGAAGGTATACCCAATAGTTTCCTTAGGGTATCCTATGAAGACGCATTTCTCCGCTTTGGGTTCGAGCTTGTCCGCATCAACTTCTTGACGAAGCTTCGCATCCCCAAACTTTAAGAAACGACAACTTAGGTTTAGCACCAAACCATAGTTCATACGGTGTCGTCTCAACGGATTTAGATGGAGCCCTATTTAAAGTGAATGCAGCGGTTTCTAATGCATAACCCCAAAATGATAACGACAAATCAAGAAGAGACATCATCGATCGGACCATATCTAATAGGGTTCGATTCCGCGCTCGACACACCATTGCGCTGTGGTGTTCCGGTGGCGTGATTTGTGAAACGATTCCACTTGTTTTGAGATGCGTGAGAAAATCATAACTCAAATATTCGCCCACGATCGGATCGTAGAAACTTAATCTTTCTGTTACGATGGTTCTCTACTTCATTCTGAAATTCTTTGAACTTTTCAAACGTTTCAGATTTATGTTTCATTAAATAGATATACCCATATCTACTTAAGTCATCGGTAAAAGTGAGAAAATAGCGATATCCACCGCATCAAAACACTCATCGGTCCGCATACATCGGTATGTATGATTTCCAACAAGTCCGTTGCTCGCCCATCATACCGAGAACGGGTTTTGATCATCTTGCCCATGAGGCATGGTTCGCATGTGTCAAATGATTCAAAATCAAGAGACTCCAAAAGTCCATCGTAATGGAGTTTCTTCATGCGCTTTACACCAATATGACCTAGACGACATACACAAATAAGTAGTATTATCACTATCTACTTTGCATCTCTTAGCCTCAATGTTATGGATGTGTGTTTCATCCCTTTCGAGATTTAGAAGAAATAAACCATTCACAAGAGGTGCATGACCATAAAAGATGTTACTCATATAAATAGAATAACCATTATTCTCCGATTTAAATGAATAACCGTCTTGCAATAAACACGATCCAGAAATAATGTTCATGCTCAACGCAGGCACATAATAACATTTATTAAGGTTTAAAACTAATCTCAAGGTAAAACTAAGGAGAGCGTCGACGCCATCACATCAACTCTTGATCTGCTGCAACGCCAAGATCGTCACCTCATCCCTCGCAGTCAGCCGCCTATTCCGTAGCTCCTGCTTCGAAGTTACAAATATTAGCAACTGAACCAGTATCAAATACCCAGGCACTACAACGAGGGCTAGTAAGGAAAACATCAATAACATGTATATCAAATATACCTTTGATGGTGCCAGCCTTCTTGTATGCTAAGTACTTCGGACAGTTGTGCTTCCAGTGACCCTTGTCCTTGCAATAGAAGCACTCAAAGGTCCGCTTAGGACCGACTTGAGCTTCTTCTCGTTAGGGCAACGCGCTTGCCGCCGCTTTTCTTGAAGGGCTTCTTTGCACCTTACCTTTCTTAAAGGAGGGCTTGTTGACCATCAACACATGATTATCCTTCTTGATGTCCACCTCCGCAGCCTTCAGCTTTTGCGAAGAGCTCGGTGATCGTATCGGAACCAATCTGATTATGAGTCACTACAAAACTTTTGTAGCCGGAGGAGTGATTGTAGAACCTCACAATCTTGAGCTCCTCTAGAATCTTGCGTCCAGCTTGCTCAATGTTGAGTGTAGCCCGACATCTTAATGGCGTGCTCACTAACGGAACTCCCTTCCTCCATCTTGCGCTTAAAGAACTTCGGAGATCTCATATCTCTCGAACGGGCCTGAGTCTCAAACATGGTTTTCAGCTCTTCGAGAATCTCAAAGGGCCCGGATAGTTTTCAAAACGATTTTGAAGTCCGTTCCATAGCAAACAACATGGTGCTCTTAATCACACCATAATCATCTTTTATGCCGATGATAGATGACTCTCTCATCACCGGGCCGTTGCGTAGGGGTTACCTAACGCTTTCAAGGACATAGTCCTTTGTCCGCCAGCAGTAATGATTCTTAGATTGCGGAACCAGTTGGTGAAGTTAGATCCATTGTTCTTAAGCTTTTCTTTCTCAGCAAAACGTTGAAGTTGAAGTTGGACTTAGCCATGTGATCTACAATATTTGCAAGTACAAATTACACTATGTTCATGATAACTAGTTCAACTTTTAATCAAATTACTAGATGAACTCCCACTAAATTCAACATCCCTCAAGTTGTTTAGTGAACATGATCCAAATTCACCACACCTAATCCGATCTTCACGAGAAGAGATGTGGTTTCAATGGTGGACAACGGTGTCGATCATATCATTCATATGACTCATGCTTAACCTTTCGGTTCATGTGTTCCGAGGCCATGTCTCTGTACATGCTAGGCTCGCAAGTTAGACCCAAGTATTTCCGCAGTGCAAAAACTGGCTTGCACCCGTTGTATGTGAGCGAGAGTCTATAGCACCCGATCATCACGTGATGCTTGGACACGATTTAACTTTCGCAATGGTGCATACTTGGGGAGAACACAATTTTATCTTGATCTTTATGAGGAATCATCTTATAATGCTACCGTCATGATCTAAGCATGATAAGATACATAAAAGGATAAACATCACATGCATATAACTTTATGTGACATGGTATAGCCAATCTTCACAAGAATGATCTCCATCTTGTGCTCCGCATGATCTCCATCACTCCACCATGATTGCCTCCACCACGAATAGCAACTACAACTATTGCTAACTACTTAGCGATAAAGTAAAGCTATTACATGGCGTATAAGAAGTTGACTCGCAGGTCATACACAATTATAAAGACAACCATATGGCTCCTGCCGGTTGTGTACTCATCGACATGCAAGTCGTGAAACATTACAAAACATGATCATCGCATACATTATACAACTCACATCTTGGGCCATACCATATCACAGAAAACACTCCCTGCAAAAACAAGTTAGACGCCTCTACTTTGTTGTTGCATGTTTTACGTGGCTTATGGGAGTAGATGCTAAGAACGATTCTTACCTACGGAAAGCCACAACGGTGATATTATGGTTGCCAAACTCCGGTGTTAATCCCATGATCACTATAGTGAGAGAAACTGACATCCACCAGCCGCATGTGTGGAACAATCCACGCGTCAAGTGCGGAGCCGGTCTCGCGAACGACGTCGCGTAAGGTTGGTCTGGACCGCTTCAATATCACTATGCCGCGTCATAAGAAGAACACAAACAAGAGGCTTGCAACAGAAAACATCAACGCCCGCAACAACCATGTTGCGTTCTACTCGTGAATCACATCTACGCATAGATCTAGCTCTGATACCACTGAAGGGTTTCGCAGCATAGTAAATCAAAATTTTCTACGGAAGCGAACAGAGGGAAAGCCAAGATCTAATCTAGGAGATGCAAACAACAAGAGAGATTGGATTAGATCTTCATACCCTTGAAGATTCAGATAGCGAACGCTCGTTTGAACGTGGGTGATGTAGTCGCATTTCTCCTCCTCGCGATCCGATCCGATCTAGCACCACAAGTGGCGGTGCCTCCGTGAGATGCACACGCAACACTCGACGCCTCCTCCTTCCTCGGACCAGCGAGTATGGTGGAGAGATGGATTGATCTACAAACGACACGTGGTGTATATGGTGGAGAATTTCTGCCGCAGGGCTTCGCCTACAAACAGTCGGGAGGGAGAGTGGAAGGGCAGCAGGGCAACTAGGGTTGGAGGAAGGGGTAGGTTGGGGGGAGGGGGCGCACCAGCCCTCTATATATAGTGGGGGGGTGCGGCCAGACCTTGCCCATCCTCCAAGCCTATCTCTAGTTTAAACGATTTAAACTTATCCCTTATCTAGAAACCCTGTCTCTAGTTTAAACAAGTTTAAACTTATCTAGGATCAGCTGGGCCCTATGGGGCCTTGTGCCCCTGGCCCAATGCGGCCAGGACACTCCCTCATAGGCCCATGCCCCCTCCCGGAAGGTGGGACCACGTTGGCCCCCTTCCGGAAGGTTCTAGAAGCTTCCGGTACAATACCGATTAATCCGAACAATTCAACTCCAAAACTGCACCGCCTTATATGAATCTTTTATTCTCCCACCATTCCGAACCTCTCGTGATGTCCCGGATCCCATCCGAGACCAACAAAAATTCATAAACCAATTATCCAATCTATCCTAGGCCGAGACACGTTAAGTGTGTGACCGCTGGTTCGAGAATATGCAGACATGATCTTCTATCAATAATCAACAGCGGGGTCTGGGCACCCATATTGACTCCCACACATTCATCGATGATCATATCAGATGAACCACGATGCCAGGATTCAATCAATCCCATATATATATTCCCTTCGTCTCGCGATATTTTACTTGCCCGAGATTCGATCGTCGGTATCGTCATACCTAGTTCAATCTCGCTCACGCAAGTACTTTACTCGCTCCGTAATCCGATATCACTTTGTGATTAACTCCTTAACCACATGCTTGCAAGCGGTGTTGATATCGACACGAAAGTGGGCCCAAGTATATCTCTCCGACTTGGGAGGGACAAATCCCATCTCGATACATACAACCCAACAGATACTTTCCGATCACCTGAGAGACACCTTTATGATCACCCTCTCATAGGATGATGTTTGATGACCTCAAAGCTTTCTTCCGATACCAGGGAGTTGTATTATCTCATGGTCTAAGGAATACAATATTTGACATAGGAAAAGCTTCGCAAAGATGAACACAAGGACACGATCTAATTGCTTCGCTTAGTTTGGGTCTGTCCACCATATCATTCTCCCAATGATACGATCTCATTATCAATTGACAACTCATGTCTATGGTTAGGAAACCTTAACCATCATTGATCAATGAGCTAGTCCATAGAGGCGTACTAGGGACACGATGTTGTTCACAAACCACACAAGTATTAACGTTTCCGCTTAATACAATTCTAGCATGGAATATAAACTTTATCATGAACAAGAATTATAATAATAACATCTTTATTATTGCCTCTAGGGCATAATTCCAACACAAAGTACATATTTGGACAAAGTTCTAAAGAGGTTTGGAATGGAAGATAGCAAGAAAGGGTTCTTGCCCATGTTGCCCAATACGACCTTGAGTAAAACTCAAAGTCCGACATCGGCAGAAGATAGAGAAAGGATGAGTAAGACTCCCTATGCCTCAGCCATAGGATCTTTAATGTATGCCATGCTATGTACTAGACCCGACATTGCATATGCTGTTAGTTTAACTAGCAGATATCAAAGTGATCCAGGAGTGGATCATTGGACAGCGGTCAAAAACATCCTTAAGTACTTGAGAAGAACTAAGGATATGGTTCTTTCTTATGGAGGTGATGAACAGCTCGTTGTTAATGGTTACACCGATGCTAGTTGGAACACCGATCCGGATGATTCTAAATCACAATCTGGATACGTATTTATTTTGAATGGTGCAGCAGTTAGCTGGAGGAGTGCAAAGCAAAGCGTTGTGGCGAGATCTTCAACTGAATCGGAATACATGGCTGCTTCGGAGGCTTCACAGGAAGCAATATGGATGAAAGAGTTCATTACAGAGCTGGGTGTGGTTCCTAGTGCGCTGGACCCAATGTCTATCTACTGTGATAACATGGGCTCCATAGCCAATGCGCAAGAACCAAGGTCACACAAGAAGCGGAAGCATATCAAGCTACGTTTTCACGCTATTCGAGAACATATCCAAGATGGGGATATAAAGATTTTCAAAGTACACACAGATCTGAATGTGGCGGATCCGTTGACTAAACCTCTCCCGAGGGCAAAACATGACCAACACCAAACTGCCATGGGTGTTCGGTATATTACCATGTAATCTAGATTAGATGACTCTAGTGCAAGTGGGAGATTGGTGGAGATATGCCCTAGAGGAAATAATAAATATGGTTATTATTATATCTTTGTGTTTATGATAAATGTTTACATTCATGCTATAATAGTATTAACAAGGAAACATTAATACTTGTGTGATTTGTAAACTTAATTAGAAGTCCCTAGTAAAGCCTCTATACATCACTAGCTTGTTGGTTAATAAATGATTGTGGTTTCCCTATCATGAACATTGAGATGTTATTAACAACAAGATCATATCATTAGGAGAATGATATGGTGGACATACTCCTATAGATAAGCGTAGCATAAAGATCAAGTCATTTTAATAGTTCAATTGCTATATGCTTTCTGATACATAGTAACCTAATTCCTTCGACCATGAGATCATGCATATCACCTTTACCGGATGGATGCTTTGATGACATCAAACACCACACCGTAACTGGGTGGCTATAAAGGTGGCATTGAGTGTTCGGAAAGTATTGGTTGAAACACATGGATCAAGACTGGGATTTGTCCATCCATATGACGGATAGATATACTCTGGGCCCTCTCGATGAAATGTCATCCAATTAGCTTGCAAGCATGTGACTGGCTCACAAGGGATCACATATCATGGGAACGAGAAAAGAGTACTTATCGGTAACGAGGTTGAACTAGGTATGCAGAGATACCGACGATCATAACCTCGGATAAGTAAATTATTGTGAGACAAAGGGAAATTGGTATCGTATGTAAATGGTTCATTCAATCACAAAGTAATCATAGAAATATGTGGGAGCCATATGAATTTCTAGATTCCTCTATTGGTTATTGTTCGGAGAAGTGTCTCGATCATGTCCGCATAATTCACGAGCCGTAGGGAGACACACTTAAGGATTCGACGTTGTTTGAGTAGTTATGGAATGATGAGAAAGAGACCGAATGTTGTTCGGAGTCTCGGATGGGATCCGGGATATCACGAGGAGATCCGGAATGGTCCGGAGAATAAGATTCATATAAGGAAAGTCCCGTTTCGGAGTTGGGGAATGGTTCCGGTGTTTTCATCTGGACTGTTCTAGAAGGTTCCAATGTCCGCACTCAGAGGAAGGGTACATGAATGTGTTATATCAAGTTGGTATGATTGCATCATGTACTCGGTGTCATCGCTGAACAAAATAGAGGGTTTATTCAAATCCTAGTTTGAAAAGTCAAACGGCTATTTTTGGGAAGTGGGGAAGGAGGAGGAAACCGAGTTGGGGAGGAGTCCCTCCTCCACCGCCGGCCCACCTCCAAGCCGAGTTGGGGAGGGACTCCCCTCCCCTTGGCCGGCCGTCTCCTCCACCTATAAAAGGAGGGGCAGGGCTCCCCTCCTAGAAACACAAGATCCCTCCCCAAAACCCTAAGCCGGGCGCCGCCACACCTGCCGCCGCCCTAGGTCAAGCCGCCGCCGTCGCCTAGCAACCCTAGCCACCGGCCAAGATTCCTCCTCGGCGTTTCTAAACCCTAGATCGTCGAGGGACTCTCTCATACTCCACCATACTCGCTCCGGCTTAAGGCGAAGCCCTGCGAGATCTCCCCTCTACTTCCGGTACCATGCCGTTGTGCTACCGGAATTGCGAGGAGAGTGCTACAACCTCCGCTGCCTGCTGGAACAAGGGAGAGGAAGGTCTTTGTTTAGCAATTTAACGCAGGGACCGATCAAGCGGCGCTTGACGAAGCGCCAATCTGCGAGCGTGTGACCCGGCTGAGGGAGGCTGAGAGCAGCCTTGCATGGAAGGATCGTCTACGCGATCTTGAGATCGGGAACAGTACGACTACATCACCCACGAGAATACGCTCTTGTTAAACACTTTGGAATCTTCGAGGGTGAGTTATTCCATCGACTCGTTGCTACAATCTAGTAGATAGATCTTGGCTTGTTTGTTTGTATGTGATAGAAAATTTTTGTTTTCCATGCTACGAATCCCTACATTAACTACTTGCATTCATCACACACAAGGGTCCTATAGATGATCTAGCATCATCACTAACATTACAAGATTAAAGTTTGGTTTAATTCCTTTTATTTTTAGAAAATTAATTTCTACTCATTGAAAAACTACTTAAGATTTAATATTCTGCAAACCAAACATGGGATCATGTTGACACATGTCATCATCACATATTTTAGTCCATGGGAATATGATTTAAAGTGGTGTCACAATTTAATAAGGTTTTACCCTTTTATTTTAATTAAATAAAGTGACTAGAAATGCCTATGTAGCATTCTTTTATTACTTGAACATTATTTCTGTAAGTAAACCTATATATTTTTATATATTATGAAAGGTATGGTTAAATGTGATTTTTGAGAGTTGGAATCAACTCCGGCGAGACTGAAACCTAACGCGGCAGGTGAGGGTCGTTGGGGGCTCACTGGGCTCAAAGTAGGGTGGCGAGGCGAGGCGAGCAACCACAGTCGATGACGGCGAACTCAGGGGTGGTCGCGGCAGCTCCTGGGTGGACGAAATTGACGGCACCCTTCTTCTCTAGAGGCGGCCTGCTCCGGCGCAATTCCGGCGATGCGCTGCTCGCCTTGCTCCGGGACTGAGGTGGGGTGGTTCTGGGTGAGAGAGGGGTGGAATGGTGTGAAGAATTCGAGCTGGGGAGGCCTCTATTTATAGTTGCGACAGTGAGACCGAACGGCATGGGAAGGTGATGGTGGCGACACGGCTACGGGCTGCTAGAGGCATGGCCGGTGGTGGCGATCGCTTGGTGGTCTCCTGGCGATGCTCTACGGCTTTAATGCGCTTGTAGGGCTGGTACGGTTTGGTCTGGAACACGCGACGCTCTGTGCGGCAGAGGCGGCGTCTTGACAACAGCGGTGGCTGAGGCATGGGGCGTGACGAGGATGTCTGGCGGTCTCTGGGTGGTGGCGATCATGTATACCTTGGCGGCGCGCGGTCTGTGGGCTTCGGTCGAGTGTGGCGCTCTGGCGCATGCTCGACATGGTTGCTGGCGAGCTGGGCACGGTCCGTGCGTGTGGTCCAGTGGCTGGCAACGTTCGAGCGCTGGACAGGGAGTGGCGATGGACGGTGGGCTGCCTCCCAGACATGCTGGCTAGGCTTGTTTCTCCTCCTAGCTTGCTATCGACATGGGGGTGACAAGGGTGCATTCGGCTGTTCACCATTGATGGCATTGCCAAGCTCACAGTGATGCTAGGGATTAGTTAAGATGGTTAGATGATCTACTAAGGCTAGTGGTGCCCAGAGAGGGAAGAAGTTAGGCTCAATTCACTGCTCAAAACAGTGTTTGGATTTTGTTTGATTTGTGTCTGCAAGGTATTTGATGAAATGGCCGCAAGAATTCAAGTTTTGAATTTTGAAAAGATTTTTGGTGGGTGTGCTAGGTTGGTGCTGGTGAGTCTGCAGATGCTTGGGTTTTGAAAGTTGATCTTGTTTGAGTGGTTTTTGAAAAAGTGGGATCTTCCCATATGATAAACATTCAATTTTGAACTGTCCTTTAAACTATGCATTTGAATGTTTCTGGATGATCACAAAGTGGGCCTGGATACTTTGTTACGAGTACAATCAAGGGGTGCAAACATCCAGAAAAGTTTCTGTTAGGTTCTGAAAGTTTGAGACAGCCAAAGTAGGCATGGGGGTTAAATTGGTCAAAATGACCATTCACTCATTTCGCTTTGTTTTGATTTATTTGTCTTTGGGAAAAGTTTGGGAAATGTTTAGATGATGTTTATTTCACCTAAGCAACATTTTACAAGCACAGAAATACACAAACAAGGTGGTTCAAAAGAATTCAAAATGAAATGCATACTCACATGCATGCTTCCATAATTTTATTTAGAAAAGTTATTTGTTAACCCTAATTTTTATGATTAGAGTTTGATGATCTAAGTTTAGTATTTTTGGGATGTTACAAACCTTCCCCTTAAACAAAATCTCGTCCCGAGATTTGAAAAAGGACGAAAAAGATTACCTAGGATTTGAAGAGATCGGGAAACTCTGTCCTGTTGTGATCTTCGCGCTCCCAGGTAGCTTCCTGTTCGGTGTGGTTGCTCCACTGAATCTTGAGAAACTTGATGCTTCGGGTTCGGGTAGTTCTAAAAGATTCTTCCAAAATACGGATAGGTACTTCGGGATAGGTCAGGTCATCGTTGATCTCTATGGTCTGGTGATCGATATTCTTGAACACTTCGGTCTTCTCAGGAACTTCGAGACACTTGCGAAGTAACGAGATATGGAACACATTGTGCACAGCTGACATCTCTTCGGGTAGTTCTAATTGATACGACACTTCTCCTCGACGGTTCAGAATCTTGAAAGGTCCGATATATCTGGGGGATAACTTTCCCTTGAGTTGGAAACGCTACATTCCCTTCAATGGCGACACTTTCAGATAAACAAAATATCATATGTTGAAGGCGAGGTCTCTACGTCTCTTGTCGGCGTAACTCTTCTGTCTTGACTGGGCTGTCTTGAGGTGCTCACGAATCTTGTGAACCTTCTCCTCTGCTTCTCGTAGGATGTCGGGTACAAAAATCTGACTCCCTCCTACTTCCGACCAGTTCAAAGGGGTGCAACACTTCCTTCCGTACATGAATTCAATGGGGGCCATTTGCAAACTGGCTTGATAACTGTTATTGTAAGAAAATTTTGCAAACGGCAGACAGTCTTCCCACTTGGATCCATATTCTAACACACATGCTCTCAGCATATCTTCTAGTATTTGGTTTACTCGCTCCGTTTGTCCATCTGTCTGAGGGTGATATGCGGTACTGAAATCTAGGCGGGTTCCTAAACCTTCTTGGACTTTCTTCCAGAATCTCAAGGTAAACTGAGTTAAATCGATCCGTCTGATGTTCTTGGGGACTCCATGCAAACTAACTATTCTAGCGATGTACAACTCCGCTAGCTTCGAACTCTGATATGTGGTCTTGACGGGCAAGAAATGGGCGACTTTGGACAATCTGTCCACTATGACCCAGATAGAGTCATTTCCCCTAATAGAGGTAGGTAGTCCAGTGATAAAGTCCATTCCAACGGAATCCCATTTCCATTCCGGAATCTATAAGGGTTGCAACAATCTAGCGGGTCTTTGATGTCCTGCCTTGACTCGCTGACATATATCACACTTGGCGATATAGCTTCCGATTTCTCTCTTCATCTTATGCCACCAAAATCGCTCTTTTAAATCTTGATACATCTTAGTTCCTCCGGGATGGATAGAACAAAGAGTATCATGAGCCTCCTTCAAAATAACTTCTTTCAACTCAGAATCTGCTGGTACACAAAGGCGTCCTTTGTACCACAGAACCCCTTCTTCGTCTTCGGTGAATCCGGGTACTTTACTGTCTGCGTCGACGCTTGATTCCGTCGATACTAGCATTTCCCTTCTGCGCCTTTTTAATCTGACTGATCAAAGTGGGTTGAAGTTCTATGCTAGCCAAAAATCCTTCACTCACTAATTCTATTCAAAAATCTTCCATCTCTTTGTGCAGACTTGGTTGCTCCTTCAAAATCATGGAGTTCAAGCGGCACGGCAATCTGCTAAGGGCATCGGCTACCATGTTGGCTTTACCAGGGTGATAGTGAATTTCCAGATCGTAATCCTTGATTAGCTCAATCCATCTCCTCTGTCTCATATTCAGCTCCTTCTGAGTGAATATATACTTCAGACTCTTGTGATCCGTATAGATCTCACAACGGTTTCGCATCAGGTAATGTCTCCATGTCTTCAGGGCTAGAACTATGGCTGCGAGCTCGAGGTCATGGGTTGGGTAATTTTGCTCATGTTGCTTCAGTTGTCGAGATAGATAAGATATAACTTTGCCTTCTTGCATTAGCACACATCCGAGACCGATCTTGGATGCATCACAATATACATCGAAGGGCTTCGTGATATCCGGCATGATTAAGATTGGGGCGGAAATCAATCTCCTTTTGAGTTCTTGAAAACTCGCTTCACATTTGTCGGTCCATTCAAACTTCTTGTCCTTCTTTAGCAATTGGGTCATAGGTCTGGCGATACTCGAGAATCCCTCTACGAATTTGCAGTAATATCCCGCCAATCCGAGAAATGCACGAACTTGGGTTTGAGTGGTTGGGGCTTGCCAATCTTCTACATCTTTCACTTTGGCAGGATCAACGGCAATTCCTCCGGCTGATACAATGTGACCGAGGAATCCTACCTCCTGTAACTAGAATTCACATTTGCTAAACTTTGCATACAGCTGATGCTCTCTAAGGGTTCCAAGAATGGTCCTTAGGTGTTGCTCATGTTCTTCTTTTGATTTGGAATAAATCAGAATGTCATCGATGAATACAACGCAAACTTATCCAGGAAGTCCATAAAAATCTTATTCATGAGATTCATGAAATAAGCGGGGGCATTGGTTAATCCAAAAGACATGACTGTATACTCATACAATCCATATCTAGTGGTAAAGGCAGTCTTTGGAATATCCTCTGCACGAATCTTGAGTTGATGATAGCCAGTCCTAAGATCAATCTTAGAAAACACTTTGGCACCTGTCAACTGATTAAACAAATCTTCTATCTTGGGCAAGGGGTACTTGTTCTTGATGGTGACATCATTCAACTTCCGATAATCCGTACACAAACGGTTACCTCCATCCTTCTTGTCCACAAACAAGACAGGTGATCTCCAAGGTGATGCACTTGGTTGAATCAATCCAATTTCCAGCATGGCATCCAGTTGCTTCTTCAGTTCTACTAGCTCTGACAGGTTCATACTATAGGGTCTCTGGGCTATGTGTCCAGTTCCGGGGATTAGTTCAATGATAAACTCGATATCCCGATCTGGGGGCATACCGGGCAAAACATCTGGAAATACATCGGGGTATTCACAGACTATCCGGACTTGGTCAATGGTAGGTTGCGCTATACTCTTGTTACACTTGAATTGGCGAGGTAAGGTTTCAGATATATGCTCGACTGATATTCCGGTTGTACTGGTCATGGTTATGGATTTCTTGGCACAGTCAATCAATCCTTTATGTTTGTACATCCAATCCATTCCTAGTACTACTTCCAAACCTTTAGTTCCGAGTACTAACAGATTAGCATAAAAATCTATGCCATGGATTCGGATAGGGACGGCTTTGCAAATTTGCCTAGCCTTGGTGGTTAATCCGGGAATTTGAACAATCATAACATGCTTCAGTTTGGTTGGTTGAATTTTACTAGTGCATGCAAATTCTTCGGTGACAAATGAGTGCGATGCACCAGAATCAAACAACATTCGTGCAAGTACTGAATTAACAGAAAACATACCCAGCACGACGTCTGGCACTTCCTGAGCTTCTTCAGCATGCATGAGGAAAAGACGGCCATTGCGGTTGAGCGAGTTCCCTGGGGCAAATCTTCTTCCGGGCTGAACACGACGCTGCTGCTGAGCTGGGACATTGGCATTGGGGGCTGCGGCATTCTTCTTGTTGGGGCACTCGTTGGAATAGTGGCCTTTATTTCCGCAGTCATAACAAGTCACTTGCAACTTGTCCTTTGCTGCTACAGGCACAACATTGCTTCCAGTCCTAGGGGCAGTGTTGGTGTTGGTGGTAGCATTGTTGTTGTTGAACTTGGGTGGGGCACGATTGAAATTGCTAGAGTTACCGGGGTTGTTGTGATTTCCTCCGGGCCTAGGGTTTCCACGGTTGGGATATGTCGAACGGTTCATCGGGGGTCGGTTGGTTCTTGGGGCAAATCCGGGAGATGGGTTAGGGCGATACTTTGGGGTCTGATGGGTTCCTGGCTGATGCATCATGCGACGCTTGCGGTTCTCATTGGCTTTGTTGATCTTTCCTTCCATATGGATGGCAGAGTCGACAAGGGCTTCAATATCCGCAAAGGGGATATTGACTAATACCGTATGCATCTCATCATGCAGACCATTCAAGAATCTCTCTTTATTCTTGGCTTCGGTGTCAATCTCATCCAGGGCATACCTAGATAATGACAAAAATTTGTCACGGTATTCCACTACGGTCATCCTTCCTTGCTTCAGTTCTCTGAACTCGTCTCTCATTCTCTTAATCAAACCCGGTGGCACATGGGTTCTGCTAAACTTGACCTTGAATTCCTCCCAGGTCATCATCTGGCCTCCGGTCATTGTGCGAACACTGTTCAACCATGCCCTGGTATCTCCGTCTAGATAGTGGGTGGCAAACAGAACTTTCTCGTTGGCTTCTACTCCAGTGACTTCTAGGTTATTTTCCATGGTTTGCAACCAATCATCAGCGTCTAGGGGTTCTTTTGACTTAGTGAAAACAAGTGGGTTGGTACTCTGGAAATTCTTGATCTTAGATCCATGGTTGTCCTTATTTCCGTGGCCTTGGTTGTTGTGGGCAAGCTGAGCTATCTGTTGCAGGGTGGCTAGGTTGGCTTGATGTTCCGCTCTTTCAGCTTCGCGGTCAGAGGTCAACATTTGCAGGATCTGCAACATCGGGTCCGGGGATGAACCACTTCCTCCACGTGGCATCTGAAGATTGAGATAGATCGTGAGAAAAGAGGGAAATTTCTAAGGTTTTGGGTCTTTGAAAAGTTTTTAAAGTTTGACTTAGATTTTTCTAGCAACTTGCTTTTTCCTTCCTTCATTCATTCATTCATGGCACACGATACGACACACACCACAACAAAGAAGAACAGATGGTTTTAAGAACCATTCTGAAAACTACGATACAGTGGGGCCAAATACTACTCACTACGCTAATGCTCAAGTGATACTACTCCTCGGAATCTGTGGCTTCATCATCCTCATCATCATCGATGAAGGCGAAATCATCCACATCGGTGAAGAAATCCATAGCCTGATCCTCCAGAAAATCATCATCATCGCTGAGATAGGAGTAGGGGTCTCCATGAAGATCCTCTCCTGCATTCTCCCTTTCCTCCAACTGCATGTCTCTCTCGTGGATGGTCTCCTCCAAAGATGAGATACGATGGAGAAGACGGGCAATGATGCGCTCCTTCTTGTCGAGCTGATGGCAGCGAGACTTGCGATCCTTTGCTAACATGGCGATGGTCTGATGCTTCGTCTTGATGATGGCAGACTTGTGGTTGGAGTAGTCACGGCAGTTGTCCAACTCCTGCTGACGATCGTACATCATAAAGCTGAGGTGGTCCAATTGAGTCTTCAGCTCGGGGTGGTATGGGGCTTCCAGTGGTTGTCCATTAGCATCACGCCTTGGGCAAAACTCAAAGCGGGTTCCCTTGATCTGATTGATGCTCTGCCCACACAGAGGGGAAAGAGCTTCATGCATGGCCCTGGCAAGTCCATCGAGCCGGTTGTTCTCTCTTAAGGTAAACTGAATTCCCTCAGCAGTGGGAGGTTCAATCTTTCATCGGATACTTGCAACAATTAGCCACTGCAGATCTTTTCCTCCTTGATCATTGAGCTGAGCTCCGAAAAACTTCAAAAGTGACGCTCCAAGTTCAAAGCTGGTCCAAATCCCTCTCAAAGATAAGGTCTCCTCCATTCCCCAACTGATAAAACTTGTTGTACTTCACGTCCATCTATAAGAATATAGGAGGAGTAAGTTAGTAGAGTGATTAAGTGTGTCAATATTTTATGTATATTGCAAGAGTTTTTGAGGAACATGAATTTTCATGAAAGAATCAAAGGGATAAGAATGAGAATAAGTTTTTGTAAATATTTGTTTTCTTTGGTTTTGAAACTAAGTTTTTGATTCAACGTCCAGTCTAACTAGGGTCTCCTATGGTCAGGATGGCTCTGATACCAACTTGTCAACACCCGGATTTTTAATCCCAGATGCCTGTTATGCCATACATCGCAATCCCAGGATTACCATTTTTGCGAGACATAACAGAATTGGATACCATAGTACATCATCCATTACAAACTGTACATAAGTTCTTACACAAATAGGGATCTCATGATCCAGTTCTTAATACAACTTTAAGCAGCGAAATACGTAATAATAACGGTAGCGTAGGCGAAGCTCCATCTTCAGGGTCACAGGCAATGCTGACGATGGGAGATGATCCTAGTTGTCGTAACCTTCCTGGGGTCCATCCTCCAGGTACTCCTCTTCATAGTCTGGCCACAGGAATAGCCAGGGACAAAGCCATGAGTACTCTTTAAGTACTCGCAAACTAATACTAACAAGTGAAAGGGGTTTTTGGTAATAGGACACTAGGCTCTAGGGCTATTTTGCAAAAGCTAGATTTATCTCTACTAAGTTTAGAAGCAAAGAATGCTAGTTGAAGTTTTATAACACCTAAGTGGGAACTTGTATTTCATATCACAACCCTGTTGTGGTCGAGTCAAAGTCTCAATTCATTTCACAAGTCTTTTGAAAACATCTGACGGGGGAACAGTATGGCCACTCCAATTGTCCATAACCGCGGACGCGGCTATTCGAATAGTTTGACACTCTGCAGAGATTGTACACTTTCACCACAACATTCGATACATCCGTCAGGAACAAATCCTGAATTCACCATACTCAGTATGTGGATAATCAATCCTAACCTTTCAATTACACGCCCTAGTATAAGCACCTCTCCTGTGAGTTTGGCCTCCCAACCATGACCACTGTCATCTTGGGTACTGCACAGGTGGACAATCTTCACAAGATATATAAGTTTCCAGTCAAGCCCTACCCAATCTTCGGGTATTGTGGTTGTACGCTAAAATTGGAATGGTATCGCATCCAGACAACCATCAGTTTTATAAAGGGCTAAGGCTCATTCCTCATCATTTTCATCACCAAAATCATGAAGTGTTCGGAAACACATGTCCAAAACATTTCAATAGAATGATCCATCATTCCAAGGTTTTCATAACCATTTTCACCAAGTATTCCCATCTAAAGTTGGTCAAGTTTTATGCTTAGCACTAGCATCTACAAGTGGGGGTAAGCACTAATGAGGGGTGGTACACTAGTGGGGTTTGACTAAGTTTAATCTCATGCCTTAGGATGACATCAAGATTGTCTAGCTTAGGCCAAATTTTATGCTCTTTATGCAACCTTCATTTATCCTTCTAGAATCTACAATTCACTTAAGTAAACTCTAAGTAATAGCTTTGATAAAGAAATGAAGTATAAAGCTTGCAAGTAAAACTAGGATTGGTTTATCAAGGGGTTATGATCATATATGCTTTAAGGCATATAGTGGGCATGGTAGCAAGCAGGTATTAGCTTGCGCATCCAACCAGTAGCATTAGGCTTGCCAAAGTAGAGTATCTGGCAAGGGTTAGCTTGCCTTATGCAGAGCAGTGGTTGAAGTTCTCCTCGGCTTCTTCTTCGTAGTATCCTCCTTCCTCCTCGTATCCTTGGTCGATACTAGCGTCTATAAATAAATGCGATGTACACAATCACCAAACAATACTTAACTACTTGCATTCATCACACACAAGGGTCCTATAGATGATCTAGCATCATCACTAACATTACAAGATTAAAGATTGGTTTAATTCCTTTTTTTTAGAAAAGTAATTTCTACTCATTGAAAAACTACTTAAGATTTAATATTCTCCAAACCAAACATTGGATCATGTTGAAACATGTCATCACCACATATTTTAGTCCATGGGAATATGATTTAAAGTGGTGTCACAATTTAATAAGGTTTTACCCTTTTATTTTAATTAAATAAAGTGACTAGAAATGCCTATGTAGCATTCTTTTATTACTTGAACATTATTTATGTAAGTAAACCTATATATTCTTATATATTCTGAAAGGTATGGTTAAATGTGATTTTTGAGAGTTCGAATCAACTCAAAAGCTATTATGGTTTTCATTTGAAAAATGTTTGAATGCAGAAAAGCTTCTGCCTTGTTATTTTTACCAAGGTTGATCTACAGATTCAAATGATTTAAATCCAACGGGCTTGGATTCAGCACTTCCAGACCTTTCTAACAAAATTGGTTTCATTCAATTTGGTTCACTGAATCGAGCTGGGTCGATTTTTGAAACTAGGTACAGAATTGAGTTTGAATCTAAATAGAAAAATCTAAATTCAAACGAGTGGGCTGCGCGGGAACTGTTAACGGGCCGGCCCAGTGACACTCCGTGGCGCGGGGCTTAGCTGACAGGGGGTTCCACCAGTCAGTGGCTCTTTAAACGCGAAGCGGTACAGGGCAATATCAGCCACACGATCTAATTCTAATCAAATGGCTGAGGGTCGTCGTCCACGTCGGGCAACTCCGGTGAGACTGAAACCTAACGCGGAAGGTGAGGGTCGTTGGGGGCTCACCGGGGCTCAGGTGAGGGACGGCGAGGCGGTCGAACGACGAAGTCGACGACGGCGAACTCAGGGGTGGTCGCGGCATCTCCTGGGATGGACGAAATCGACGGCGCCCTTCTTCTCCAGAGGTGGCCTGCTCTGGCGCAATTCTGGTGATGCGCTTCTCGCCTTGCTCCGGGACTGAGGTGGGGTGGTTCTGGGTGAGAGAGGAGTGGAATGGTGTGAAGAATTCGAGCTGGGGAGGCCTCTATTTATAGTTGTGACGGTGAGACCGAACGGCATGGGCAGGCGACACGGCTACGGGCTGCTAGAGGCATGGCCGGTGGTGGCGATCGCTTGGTGGTCTCCTGGCGATGCTCTACGGCTTTAATGCGCTTGTAGGGGTGGTGCGGTTTGGTCTGGAACACGCGATGCTCTGCGTGGCAGAGGCGGCGTCTTCGACGGCGAGCGGTGGCTCTGAGGCATGAGGCGGCGAACGAGGATGTCTGGCGGTCTCCTGGGTCGGTGGAGATCATGTATGCACGCGGCAAGGGCGGCGCGCGGTCTGTGGGCTTCGGTCGAGGGTGGCGCTCTGGCGCATGCTCGGCATGGTTGCTGGTGGAGTGGCGGTCGTGCGGTCCGTGCATGTGGTCTAGGCTTGTTTCTCCTCCTAGCTTGCTGTCGACATGGGGGTGACAAGGGTGCATTCGGTTGTTCACCATTGATGGCATTGCCAAGCTCACAGTGATGCTAGGGTTTAGTTAAGATGGTTAGATGATCTACTAAGGCTAGTGGTGCCCAGAGAGGGAACAAGTTAGGCTCAATTCACTGCTCAAAACAGTGTTTGGATTTTGTTTGATTTGTGTCTGCAAGGTGTTTGATGAAATGGCCGCAAGAATTCAAGTTTTGAATTTTGAAAAGATTTTTGGTGGGTGTGATAGGTTGGTGCTGGTGAGTCTACAGATGCTTGGGTTTTGAAAGTTGAGCTTGTTTGAGTGGTTTTTGAAAAAGTGGGATCTTCCCATATGATAAAGATTCAATTTTGAACTATCCTTTAAACTATGCATTTGAATGTTTCTGGATGATCACAAAGTGGGCCTTGATACTTTGTTATGAGTACAATCAAGGGGTGCAAAGATCCAGAAAAGTTTCTGTTAGGTTCTGAAAGTTTGAGACAGCCAAAGTAGGCATGGGAGTTAAATTGGTCAAAATGACCATTCACTCATTTAGCTTTGTTTTGATTTATTTGTCTTTGGGAAAAGTTTGGGAAATGTTTATATGATGTTTATTTCACCTAAGCAACATTTTACAAGAAAAGAAACACACAAACAAGGTGGTTCAAAAGAATTCAAAATGAAATGCATACTCACATGCATGCTTCCATAATTTTATTTAGAAAAGTTTTTTGTTAACCCTAATTTTGATGATTAGAGTTTGATGATCTAAGTTTAGTATTTTTGGGATGTTACAAACCTTCCCCCTTAAACAAAATCTCGTCCTGAGATTTGAAAAAGGACAAAAAAGATTACCTAGGATTTGAAGAGATCGGGAAACTCTGTCCTGTTGTGATCTTCGCGCTCCCAGGTACCTTCCTCTTTGGTGTGGTTGCTCCACTGAATCTTGAGAAACTTGATGCTTCAGGTTCGGGTAGTTCTGAAAGCTTCTTCCAAAATACGGATGGGTACTTCGGGATAGGTCAGGTCATCGTTGATCTCTATGGTCCGGTGATCGATATTCTTGAACACTTCGGTCTTCTCGGGAACTTCGAGACACTTGCGAAGTAACGAGATATGGAACACATTGTGCACAGCTGACATCTCTTCGGGTAGTTCTAATTGATACGACACTTCTCCTCGACGGTTCAGAATCTTGAAAGGTCCGATATATCTGGGGGATAACTTTCCCTTGAGTTGGAAACGCTGCATTCCCTTCAATGGCGACACTTTCAGATAAACAAAATATCCTATGTTGAAGGCGAGGTCTCTACGTCTCTTGTCGGCGTAACTCTTCTGTCTTGACTGGGCTGTCTTGAGGTTCTCACGAATCTTGTGAACCTTCTCCTCTGCTTCTCGTAGGATGTCGGGTCCAAAAATCTGACTCCCTCCTACTTCCGATCAGTTCAAAGGGGTGCGACACTTCCTTCCGTACATGAATTCAAAGGGGGCCATTTGCAAACTGGCTTGATAATTGTTATTGTAAGAAAATTCTACAAACGGCAGACAGTCTTCCCACTTGGATCCATATTCTAACACACATGCTCTTAGCATATCTTCTAGTATTTGGTTTACTTGCTCCGTTTGTCCATCTGTCTGAGGGTGATACGCGGTACTGAAATCTAGGCGGGTTCCTAAACCTTCTTGGACTTTGTTCCAGAATCTCGAGGTAAACTGAGTTCCTCGATCCGATATGATGTTCTTGGGGACTCCATGCAAACTAACTATTCTAGCGATGTACAACTCCGCTAGCTTCGAACTCTGATATGTGGTCTTGACGGGCAAGAAATGGGCGACTTTGGACAATCTGTCCACTATGACCCAGATAGAGTCATTTCCCCTAATAGAGGTAGGCAGTCCAGTGATAAAGTCCATTCCAACGGAATCCCATTTCCATTCCAGAATCTGTAAGGGTTGCAACAATCTAGCGGGTCTTTGATGTCCTGCCTTGACTCGCTGACATATATCACACTTGGCGATATAGCTTCCGATTTCTCTCTTCATCTTATGCCACCAAAATCGCTCTTTTAAATCTTGATACATCTTAGTTCCTCCGGGATGGATAGAATAAAGAGTATCATGAGCCTCCTTCAAAATAACTTCTTGCAACTCAGAATCTGCTGGTACACAAAGGCGTCCTTTGTACCACAGAACTCCTTCTTCGTCTTCGGTGAATCCGGGTACTTTGCCTGTACCGATACGACGCTTGATTCCGTCGATACTAGCATTTCCCTTCTGCGCCTTTTTAATCTGACTGATCAAAGTGGGTTGAAGTTCTATGCTATCCAAAAATCCTTCACTCACTAATTCTATTCGAAAATCTTCCATCTCTTTGTGCAGACTTGGTTGCTCCTTCAAAATCATGGAGTTCAAGCGGCACGGCAATCTGCTAAGGGCATCGGCTACCACGTTGGCTTTACCAGGGTGATAGTGAATTTCCAGATCGTAATCCTTGATTAGCTCAATCCATCTCCTCTGTCTCATATTCAGCTCCTTCTGAGTGAATATATACTTCAGACTCTTGTGATCCGTATAGATCTCACAACGGTTTCCCATCAGGTAATGTCTCCATGTCTTCAGGGCTAGAACTACGGCTGCGAGCTCGAGGTCATGGGTTGGATAATTTTGCTCATGTTGCTTCAGTTGTCATGATAGATAAGATATAACTTTGCCTTCTTGCATTAGCACCCATCCGAGAACGATCTTGGATGCATCACAATATACATCGAAGGGCTTCGTGATATCCGGCATGATTAAGATTGGGGAGGAAATCAATCTCCTTTTGAGTTCTTGAAAACTCGCTTCACATTTGTCGGTCCATTCAAAATTCTTGTCCTTCTTTAGCAATTGGGTCATAGGTCTGGCGATACTCGAGAATCCCTCTACGAATTTGCGGTAATATCCCGCCAATCCGAGAAATGCACGAACTTGGGTTTGAGTGGTTCGGGCTTGCCAATCTTCTACATCTTTCACTTTGGCAGGATCAACGGCAATTCCTCCGGCTGATACAATGTGACCGAGGAATCCTACCTCCTGTAACCAAAATTCGCATTTGCTAAACTTTGCATACAGCTGATGCTCTCTAAGGGTTCCAAGAATGGTCCTTAGGTGTTGCTCATGTTCTTCTTCTGATTGGGAATAAATCAGAATGTCATCGATGAAAACAACGACAAACTTATCCAGGAAGTCCATAAAAATCTTATTCATGAGATTCATGAAATAAGCGGGGGCATTGGTTAATCCAAAAGACATGACTGTATACTCATACAATCCATATCTAGTGGTAAAGGCAGTCTTTGGAATATCCTCTGCACGAACCTTGAGTTGATGATAGCCAGTCCTAAGATCAATCTTAGAAAACACTTTGGCACCGGTCAACTGATTAAACAAATCTTCTATCTTGGGCAAGGGGTACTTGTTCTTGATGGTGACATCATTCAACTTCCGATAATCCATACACAAACGGTTACGTCCATCCTTCTTGTCCACAAACAAGACAGGTGATCTCCAAGGTGACGCACTTGGTTGAATCAATCCAATTTCCAGCATGGCATCCAGTTACTTCTTCAGTTCTGCTATCTCTAACGGGTTCATACTATAGGGTCTCTGGGCTATGGGTCCAGTTCCGGGGATTAGTTCAATGATAAACTTGATATCCCGATCTAGGGGCATACCGGGCAAAACATCTGGAAATACATTGGGGTATTCACAGACTATCCAGACTTGGTCAATGGTAGGTTGCGCTATACTCTTGTTACACTTGAATTGGCGAGGTAAGGTTTCAGATATATGCTCGACTGATATTCCGGCTGTACTGGTCATGGTTATGGATTTCTTGGCACAGTCAACCAATCCTTTATGTTTGGACATCCAATCCATTCCTAGTACTACTTCCAAACCTTTAGTTCCGAGTACTATCAGATTAGCATAAAAATCTATGCCATGGATTCGGATAGGGACGGCTTTGCAAATTTGCCTAGCCTTGGTGGTTGATCCAGGAATTTGAACAATCATAACATGCTTCAGTTTGGTTGGTTGAATTTTACTAGTGCATGCAAATTCTTTGGTGACAAATGAGTGCCATGCACCAGAATCAAACAACACTCGTGCAAGTACTGAATTAACAGAAAACATACCCAGCACGACGTCTGGCGCTTCCTGAGCTTCTTCAGCATGCATGAGGAAAAGACGGCCATTGCGGTTGAGCGAGTTCCCTGGGGCAAATATTCTTCCGGGCTGAACACGACGCTGCTGCTGAGCTGGGACATTGGCATTGGGGGTTGCGGCATTCTTCTTGTTGGGGCACTCGTTGGAATAGTGGCCTTTATTTCCACAGTCATAACAAGTCACTTGCAACTTGTCCTTTGCTGCTACAGGCACAACATTGCTTCCAGTCCTGGGGGCAGTGTTGGTGTTGGTGGTAGCATTGTTGTTGTTGAACTTGGGTGGGGCACGGTTGAAATTGCTAGAGTTGCCAGGGTTGTTGTGATTTCCTCCGGGCCTAGGGTTTCCACGGTTGGGATAGGTCGAACGGTTCATCGGGGGTCGGTTGGTTCTTGGGGCAAATCCGGTAGATGGGTTAGGGCGATACTTTGGGGTCTGATGGGTTCCTGGCTGATGCATCATGCGACGTTTGCGGTTCTCATTGTCTTGGTTGATCTTTCCTTCCATATGGATGGAAGAGTCGACAAGGGCATCGATATCCGCAAAGGGGATATTGACTAATACCGTCTGCATCTCATCATGCAGACCATTCAAGAATCTCTCTTTCTTCTTGGCTTCGGTGTCAATCTCATCCGGGGCATACCTAGCTAACGAAAAAAAATTGTCACGGTATTCCACTACGGTCATCCTTCCTTGCTTCAGTTCTCTGAACTCGTCTCTCATTCTCTTGATCAAACCCGGTGGCACATGGGTTCTGCTAAACTTGACCTTGAATTCCTCCCAGGTCATCATCTGGCCTCCGGTCATTGTGCGAACACTGTTCCACCATGCCTTGGCATCTCCGGCTAGATAGTGGGTGGCGAACAGAACTTTCTCGTTGGCTTCTACTCCAGCGACTTCTAGGTTATTTTCCATGGTTTGCAACCAATCATCGGCGTCTAGGGGTTCTTCTGACTTAGTGAAAACAGGTGGGTTGGTTTTCTGGAAATTCTTGATCTTAGATCCATGGTTGTCCTGATTTCCCTGGCCTTGGTTATTGTGGGCAAGCTGAGCTATCTGTTGCAGGGTGGCTAGGTTGGCTTGACGTTCCGCTCTTTCAGCTCTGCGGTCAGAGGTCAACATTTGCAGGATCTGCAACATCGGGTCCGGGGATGAACCACTTCCTCCACGTGGCATCTGAAGATTGAGATAGATCGTGAGAAAAGAGGGAAATTTCTAAGGTTTTGGGTCTTTGAAAAGTTTTTAAAGTTTGACTCAGATTTTTCTAGCAACTTGCTTTTTTCCTTCATTCATTCATTCATAGCACACGATACAACAAAGAAGAACAGATGGTTTTAAGAACCATTCTGAAAACTATGATACAGTGGGACCGAATACTACTCACTACGCTAGTGCTCAAGTGCTACTACTCCTAGGAATCTGTGGCTTCATCATCCTCATCATCATCGATGAAGGCGAAAGCATCCTCATCGGTGAAGAAATCCATAGCCTGATCCTTCAGAAAATTATCATCATCGCTGAGATAGGAGTAGGGGTCTCCACGAAGATCCTCTCCTGCATTCTCCCTTTCCTCCAACTGCATGTCTCTCTCATGGATGGTCTCCTCCAAAGATGAGATACGATGGCGAAGACGGGCAATGATGCGCTCCTTCTTGTCGAGCTGATGGCGGCGAGACTTGCGATCCTTTGCTAACATGGCGATGGTCTGCTCCTTCGTCTTGATGATGGCAGACTTGTGGTTGGAGTAGTCATGGCAGTTCTCCAACTCCTGTTGACGATCGTACATCATGAAGCTGAGGTGGTCCAATTGAGTCTTCAGCTCGGGGTGGTATGGGGCTTCCAGTGGTTGTCCATTAGCATCACGCCTTGGGCAAAACTCAAAGCGGGTTCCCTTGATCTGATTGATTCTCTGCCCACACAGAGGGGAAAGAGCTTCCTGCATGGCCCTGGCAAGTCCATCGAGCCAGTTGTTCTCTCTTAAGGTAAACTGAATTACCTCAGCAGTGGGAGGTTCAATCTTTCCTCGGAGACTTGCAACAATTAGCCACTGCAGATCTTTTCCTCCTTGATCATTGAGCTGAGCTCCGAAGAACTCGGGGTGCAGACGCTCCAGAAGTTCCGAAAGCTGGTCCAAATCCCTCTCAAAGATAAGGTCTCCTCCATTCCCCAACTGATAAAACTTGTTGTACTTCACGTCCATCTATAAGAATATAGGAGGAGTAAGTTAGTAGAGTGATTAAGTGTGTCAATATTTTATGTATATTGCAAGAGTTTTTGAGGAACATGAATTTTCATGAAAGAATCAAAGGGATAAGAATGAGAATAAGTTTTTGTAAATATTTGTTTTCTTTGGTTTTGAAACTAAGTTTTTGATTCAACGTCCAGTCTAACTAGGGTCTCCTATGGTCAGGATGGCTCTGATACCAACTTGTCAACACCCGGATTTTTAATCCCAGATGCCTGTTATGCCATACATCGCAATCCCAGGATTATCATTTTTGCGAGACATAACAGAATTGGATACCATAGTACATCATCCATTACAAACTGTACATAAGTTCTTACACAAATAGGGATCTCATGATCTAGTTCTTAATACAACTTCAAGCAGCGGAATACGTAATAATAACGGTAGCGTAGGCGAAGCTCCATCTTCAGGGTCACAGGCAATGCTGACGATGGGAGATGATCCTAGTTGTCGTAACCTTCCTGGGGTCCATCCTCCAGGTACTCCTCTTCATAGTCTGGCCACAGGAATAGCCAGGGACAAAGCCATGAGTACTCTTTAAGTACTCGCAAACTAATACTAACAAGTGAAAGGGGTTTTTGGTAATAGGACACTAGGCTCTAGGGCTATTTTGCAAAAGCCAGATTTATCTCTACTAAGTTTAGAAGCAAAGAATGCTAGTTGAAGTTTTATAACACCTAAGTGGGAACTTGTATTTCATATCACAACCCTGTTGTGGTCGAGTCAAAGTCTCAATTCATTTCACAAGTCTTTTGAAAACATCTGACGGGGGAACAGTATGGCCACTCCAACTGTCCATAATCATGACGGCTATTCGAATAGTTTGACACTCTGCAGAGATTGTACACTTTCACCACAACATTCGATACATCCGTCAGGAACAAATCCTGAATTCACCATACTCGGTATGCGGATAATCAATCCTAACCTTTCAATTACACGCCCTAGTATAAGCACCTCTCCTGTGAGTTTGGCCTCCCAACCATGACCACTGTCATCTTGGGTACTGCACAGGTGGACAATCTTCACAAGGTAGCCTCAGCTCAGACCTTGGCCGTGAGAGAACTAATACTAAGGTATATAAGTTTCCAGTCAAGCCCTACCCAATCTTCGGGTATTGTGGTTGTACGCTAAAATTGGAATGGTATCGCATCCAGACAACCATCAGTTTTATAAAGGGCTAAGGCTCATTCCTCATCATTTTCATCACCAAAATCATCAAGTGTTCGGAAACACATGTCCAAAACATTTCAATAGAATGATCCATCATTCCAAGGTTTTCATAACCATTTTCACCAAGTATTCCCATCTAAAGTTGGTCAAGTTTTATGCTTAGCACTAGCATCTACAAGTGGGGGTAAGCATTAATGAGGGGTGGTACACTAGTGGGGTTTGACTAAGTTTAATCTCATGCCTTAGGATGACATCAAGATTGTCTAGCTTAGGCCAAATTTTATGCTCTTTATGCAACCTTCATTTATCCTTCTAGAATCTACAATTCACTTAAGTAAACTCTAAGTAATAGCTTTGATAAAGAAATGAAGTATAAAGCTTGCAAGTAAAACTAGGATTGGTTTATCAAGGGGTTATGATCATATATGCTTTAAGGCATATAGTGGGCATGGTAGCAAGCAGGTATTAGCTTGCGCATTCAACTAGTATCATTAGGCTTGCCAAAGTAGATTATCTTGCAAGGGTTAGCTTGCCTTGTGCACAGCAGTGGTTGAAGTTCTCCTCGGCTTCTTCTTCGTAGTATCCTCCTTCCTCCTCGTATCCTTGGTCGATACTAGCGTCTATAAATAAATGCGATGTACACAATCACCAAACAATACTTAACTACTTGCATTCATCACACACAAGGGTCCTAAAGATGATCTAGCATCATCACTAACATTACAATATTAAAGATTGGTTTAATTCCTTTTATTTTTAGAAAAGTAATTTCTACTCATTGAAAAACTACTTAAGATTTAATATTCTCCAAACCAAACATGGGATCATGTGGACACATGTCATCACCACATATTTTAGTCCATGGGAATATGATTTAAAGTGGTGTCACAATTTAATAAGGTTTAACCCTTTTATTTTAATTAAATAAAGTGACTAGAAATGCCTATGTAGCATTCTTTTATTACTTGAACATTATTTCTGTAAGTAAACCTATATATTTTTATATATTCTGAAAGGTATGGTTAAATGTGATTTTTGAGAGTTGGAATCAACTCAAAAGCTATTATGGTTTTAATTTGAAATATGTTTGAATGCAGAAAAGCTTCTGCCTTTTTATTTTACCAAGGTTGATCTACAGATTCAAATGATTTAAATCCAACGGGCTTGGATTCAGCACATCCAGACCTTTCTAACAAAATTGGTTTCATTCAATTTACTGAATCGAGCTGGGTTGATTTTTGAAACTAGGTACAGAATTGAGTTTGAATCTAAATAGAAAAATCTAAATTCAAACGAGTGGGCTGCTTGAGGCTGTAGCAGTCCGGCCCAGTGACACTCCACGGTGCGGGGCTCAGCTGACAGGGGGTTCCACCAGTCAGTGGCTCTTTAAACGCGAAGCGGTACGGGGCAATATCGGCCACACGATCTAAGTCTAATCCAATGGCTGAGGGTCGTCGTCCACGTCGGGCAACTCCGGCGAGACTGAAACTTAACGCGGCAGGTGAGGGTTGTTGGGGGCTCACCGGGGCTCACCGGGACAAAGTCGACGACGGAGAACTCAAGGGTGGTCGCGGCAGCTCCTGGGGTGGACGAAATCGACGGCGCCCTTCTTCTCTAGAGGCGGCTTGCTCCGGTGCAATTCCAGCGATGCGCTGCTCTCCTTGCTCCGGGACTGAGGTGGGGTGGTTCTGGGTGAGAGAGGAGTGGAATGGTGTGAAGAATTCAAGCTGGGGAGGCCTCTATTTATAGTTGCGACGGTGAGACCGAACGGCATGGGCAGGCGACGGCGGCGACACGGCTACGGGCTGCTAGAGGCATGGCCGGTGGTGGCGATCTCTTGGTGGTATCCTGGCGATGCTCTACGGCTTTAATGCGCTTGTAGGGGTGGTGCGGTTTGGTCTTAAACACGCGATGCTCTGCGTGGCAGAGGTGGCGTCTTCGACGGCGGGCGGTGGCTGTGAGGCATGGGGCGGCGAACGAGGATGTCTGGCGGTCTCCTGGGTCGGTGGCGATCATGTATGCACGCCTTGAAGCTAGGGCGCATGCTCGGCATGGTTGCTGGCGAGCTGGGTGCGGTCCGTGCGTGTGGTCCAGTGGCTGGCAACGTTCGAGCGCTGGACAAGGAGTGGCGGTGGACGGTGGGCTGCCTCCCATACATGCTGGCTAGGCTTGTTTCTCCTCCTAGCTTGCTGTCGACATGGGGGTGACAAGGGTGCATTCGGCTGTTCACCATTGATGGCATTGCCAAGCTCACAGTGATGCTAGGGATTAGTTAAGATGGTTAGATGATCTACTAAGGCTAGTGGTGCCCAGAGAGGGAACAAGTTAGGCTCAATTCACTGCTCAAAACAGTGTTTGGATTTTGTTTGATTTGTGTCTGCAAGGTGTTTAATGAAATGGCCGCAAGAATTCAAGTTTTGAATTTTGAAAAGATTTTTGGTGGGTGTGCTAGGTTGGTGTTGGTGAGTCTGCAGATGCTTGGGTTTTGAAAGTTGAGCTTGTTTGAGTGGTTTTTGAAAAAGTGGGATCTTCCCATATGATAAAGATTCAGTTTTGAACTGTCCTTTAAACTATGCATTTGAATATTTCTGGATGATCACAAAGTGGGCCTTGATACTTTTTTATAAGTACAATCAAGGGGTGCAAAGATCTAGAAATTTTTTCGTTAGGTTCTGAAAGTTTGAGATAGCCAAAGTAGGCATGGGAGTTAAATTGGTCAAAATGACCATTCACTCATTTAGCTTTGTTTTGATTTATTTGTCTTTGGGAAAAGTTTGGAAAATGTTTAGATGATGTTTATTTCACCTAAGCAACATTTTACAAGCAAAGAAACACACAAACAAGGTGGTTCAAAAGAATTCAAAATGAAATGCATACTGACATGCATGCTTCCATAATTTTATTTAGAAAAGTTTTTTGTTAACCCTAATTTTGATGATTAGAGTTTGATGATCTAAGTTTAGTATTTTTGGGATGTTACAGCAGACCTGCTGAACAACGTAGGCAATGTCGAGCCGCGTGAAGGTGAGGTATTGTGGCGCACCAGCGAGGATGCGATACTCGGTAGGATCCGCAACAGAAGGTCCAGCGTCGGCGGCCAGATTAGGAGACGTGTCCACTGGTGTCATCGCCGTGTGGCATGCGCTCATGCTGGCCTTGTCGAGAATTTCCACGGCGTACTTGGCTTGCGAAAAATGCATGCCGGAGGAGTCACGGGTGACCGCGATGCCGAGGAAGTAGTGAAGACTTCCCATGTCTATCAAGGTGAACTCGGAGCGGAGAGAGGCCGTTATGCTGTCGAGGAGCCGCGGTGAAGAGGTGGTGAGGACGATGTCGTCCACATACAGCAAGAGGAAGGCCGTGCCTACCTTGCTTTGTAGAATGAAAAGTGAGGTGTCAGAATTAGATCATGTGAAGCCGATCGAGGTGATGAAGGCCGCGAAGCGCTGGTACCAAGTGCGTGGCGCCTGCTTGAGACCGTAGAGAGAACGGTTCAAGCGACACACGTGATGAGGACGCGTTGAGTCGATGAAGCCGGTGGGTTGTCGACAATAGACAACCTCGGAGAGAGTGCCATGAAGAAAGGCATTCTTGACATCGAGTTGACAAGTGTCCCAATTAAGGGAGAGCGCGATGGAGAGGATGACGCACACCGTAGCCAGTTTGACAACCGGGTCGAAGGTCTCGTCGAAGTTGATGTCGTGCTCCTGAGAAAAGCCACGAAGGACCCAACGGGCCTTGTAGTGGTCGAGGGAGCCATCCGGCTTGATATTTTGCCGAAAAACCCAGTTGTCGGAGACCACGTTGGCATCCTGAGGGGGAAGCACAAGCTCCCAAGTCTCATTGCCGAGAAGGGCCCGGTATTCCGCGTTCATGGCATCGAGCCAGTTGGGATCCTTGAGAGTTGCACGTGCGGATGTGGGAACCGACGAGTACTTGTTTACAGGAGCAACATGGAGGTCAAGCCGCTCATGGGGACTGACATGGATGCCGGAGCGTCTGCGTGTGCGCATTGGAGGTGCAGGAGACACAGTGCGGGCGCAACCACGTGCGGGAGGGCCGAGCGGCGCGTCAGCTGTGGCCGACTCGGGATCGGGGGCAGGCGCGATGGAGGGGGGCGACGAGTGGAGGAGCATCAAGAAACTCGTACATGGCAGCCGTAGGTGGCTGAGGAGTGGTGAAGTGGAATGTGTTCTCATCGAAAACTACATGATGGGAAATGATTATGCGAAGAGTCGTAAGATCCATGAAATGGTATCCTTTGTGGTGGGAGGAATAACGGAGAAAAACACAAGCACTAGAACATGGTGAGAGTTTATTAGGCATGGTGGATGCGTTGTTAGGATAACATAGACAACCGTAAACGCAGAGGGTGGAGTAGTCGGGATGGGTGTTGTATAGGGCAAAGCATGGGGAGGGCGCGGTGATATTTTTCCTAGGGAGGAGGTTTAGGAGGTGAGTAGCGGTATGAAGGGCTTCAACCCAAAATATGACGCGCTCGGCCTTACCGTTTTGTTGGGATGTCTATGGCCAAGAAAAACGAATATGGGTGCCATGGGCGACGACGAGGATATGCAGTTTTTGGTTATTGAATTCGCGTCTGTTGTCGCATTGGATAGACATCAGAGGGAAGTTAAACTGTATATGGACAAACGCACAAAAAGATAACAATATGGCATAGGTTTAGATTTTTGGCGTAGAGGAAAAGTCCATAAAAATGTGAAAAATCATTAAGGATCACTAAGAAATATTTGTTGCAGGAACGCTCAAAATTAGTGATGTCCAAAGATCACAATGAACCAACTCGAATGGACGAGTGGTGCGACTAGATGATAAATAAAAGGGTAGACAAACATGACGTCCTAACTGACACGCATGACATAGAGAACTATCTTTTATTTGTTTATTACACAGAAAGGAGATATGTTGTGAAAGCCGGCGAGAGGCGTCATGTACTGGATGGCCAAGACGACGGTGCCAAATGTCCGAGGTGGTGGATCAAGCTAGGGCGCAAGCCGGTGGTTGTGGCGAAAAGCTGTAAAGCTCCCCCGTACTACTGCATCGAAGAATATCGCGACGAGTTGGAAGGTCCTTCACAGAAAAAACGAGAGGGTCAAATTCGACAGAACAATGATTATCAGTGGTGAATTGGCAGATGTACACTAAGTTTTTAATGATGCGAGGTGCAACGAGGACATGACTAAGATGAAGAGGTCGGGTAGGCGAAAACGAAGAAAGAGAGACATGGCCGGAGTGAGAGACGGGAATGGTGGAGCCATCGCCAACAACTAGGTGACGGGAGCTAGGGTTAGGAGAAAGAGAGGCGAGTGTACCAGGGTTGGATGGCATATGAGCCGTGGCGCCGCTGTCCATGACCCACTATGGGGACGGGGGCTACAACGTCATGTTGGTGAAGTGTTGCACGAGGGCGGAGGGATCCCATGTCGGTGCATGTGAAGCCAGAGGAGCGGCGTAGTAGGTGCCAGCAGGGGTAGCACCAACGTGGTAGGGGTTGTAGTAGAGGCTCGGGTCATAGTAGGGCACCAGCGCGGGGGCGGGGGCGACGACGTGAGCCTGGGGGCGCACCCGGGCCACGGCCAAGTATGCTGGAGGCAGCGTCGTGCTGCATCGGCCACATCTGGATGGCCCTAGTTCAGGGGTTGAAGGGCGTCGATATAGCCACAGGTGGAGGGGGGCTCCACGGCTGGGGCGCCGGAGTAGGAGGAGGAGAGGGTGCGTTGGGGGCACCAGTCGGACTGCCCTTGGTGGCGTGGAAGGCGGAGGCGTATGTGTTGGTGGAGCGCCGGGCCGTTTTCATCTCCTGTAGCAACAACATGTTGCGGAAAGCGAGAAACGAAGGAAACGGGGTGAGAAGTGGCGCAATGTCGGCCACACTATCATAGCGCTCGTGGAGACCCTTGATCACATTGGTGATGAGATCCTCGTTGGATACTGGGGCGCCGGCTTCAGCGAGGGTGTCGGCCGCTGTCTTCTAGAGGTGGAGGTAGTCATTGATAGACCGATCCTCCTACTTGACGCTCCTGGATTCCTTAGTGAGATAGATCTCGCGGGTTTTATTGTTGTTGTTAAAGAGGCCATTGACGGAGGTCCAGACCTTTTACGTGGTGGCGTCGGTGGTCATGACAAGGTTGACGATGTCGAGGGCCATGGCGTCGTAGATCCATCAGAGGACCAAGGCGTCGAGGCGAAGCCATGTGGTGTCGTTTGTTAGCGCGGGCGTGGTGGTGAGGTGATCTTCGAGGGCGTAGGTGGTGACTGAGATGGTGAAGAAGGTGCGCCACTTGGGGAAGAAGGACGTATTGAAGTCGAGCACGACGGGAACAAGGGAGCGGATGCTCTAGACAGCGGTGGCCTGTGCCCAGAGGTACGCGTTGGGATGGACCTCGGGTTCGGGAGCCATGGGAGAAGAGGAACGGAGGGGTGGAGGCTTGGGTTTTGGTTGGTGGGAGGAGGAGGGGCGACGGGGAGCGGGTGCGGAAGCGATCAGCGGAGATTGTAGGATGATACCATGTGAGAGGATTGACCACATTGGGTCTATTCCATTGCTTCTCATTATATAGACAATTATAAGATCCTAACCATAAAAGAGAGATAACAAATAAATAACATATTTCCTCAATTACTAGCATAGGATATTACCCTAACTGTTGTATTTGGGGACGAAGACGGTACGAGTAGGTCTTGCGGTTACGGTCGTAGCAACTATTTCTAGAGTGTGAGGCACCGTAGGAAACGTATGGCCACTCGGCCAGGACAGCAGGTGGAGCACGAAGCACTATCACCGGTTTGCTCTTGCTCGTGCAAGTCACGTGACCGTGTAGCACGTCTATCCGGTGGCGCACGCATCCCGCTCGATGAGCGGGTGCAGCATGCTTTGCCGGCAGCCACGCGCTCGGCGACGATGCTAGCGGCTCGCGCTTTGGTGGCAAGTTGCGCGCTCCAGTCGATCACAGGATTCCTTTTCTAAGAGAACACGACATTGGCGCTGGCATCACTGGCTGGAGGGCAGGACTAGATAGCTGCCGATAGGATAGGAGGACGTTTCCAAGTTCAAATCTTAACTCTGAGGCGCAACTGCCCGGACAACGGGTTCCCTAGTGAAGACAAGAGCGTGATCTGAATCGCCGACTTTATTTTGTCCGTGGCGCCTGATCGGAATCACCGACTTTTTTTTTGTCTCCGGAAGGCTGATGAAGAATTTTTTTTAATAACAGCAGTAGAACAGCTATATTCGTTGCAATCTATACCTAATAATGAAAAGTTAATTGGATATATGCCACTTCAACTTTCACCGTTTGGAAATATGTCATTATAAACGTCAAACTTGGAGATATGCCACTCCAATTTTCACATACCTCTATCTATGCCATTCTCTTCACTTGCATAATAGTTCTAAAAAATACTTGTATTGCAGTGTGTATTCAAACATTGACTATACTACCCCTTGGCGCTAGCGCGCAGCAATGGAGCACCAAAATGACGAGGCAGTGGCGGCACCGCCCTCCTCCTGCACCGCCGCATCCAGCCCAGGCTACCTCCAGGCGCGCCCATCCCTGTCTGCCTGCGGTAACCTCCAGTCCAGTGCTGCTCTGGCAACCGCATCGTGTGAGTAGAGCCTACCAGAGATGCGTCATGTGAGGAGAGCCTCCGGCCGCTGGCTCCTTCAGAAGCCTTATCACGCGTGCGCCTCCGGCCGGCCGTCGCCGCGCTATGATTTCGGCGTGAATTTTGTTGGAGAGTTTAGCTGCCGGATCCTCCAGATGCCTCATCACGCGTGCGCCCGCCTCCGTGCTTTGATTCTGGCGTGATTTTCGTTGGGGAGTTTTGACGCGTCAGTTTTTTCTTTTTATATATGAACCGTACATACGTATAACTATATATAACTGTACATATGGGAGTATAATGGATTATATAGGGCCTTGTATTGGAGAAAATGGCATATGTAGAGGTATGATAAAGTTGGAGTGGCATATTTCCAAGTTGTGAAAGTTATAATGAAAGCAGCAACACTTTTATCAACTAGCTTTTTTCTAGATGTTTTTACCCTCGCATCAAATCACATGATACAACAAAATACCACGGTACCGATTCGTTCTTTTTTTTCTTTGTGCCCTCTTTCTTCCGAGTGACAACGCATCTCCACCCCTCGCCCGAATAGCGCGCTAGGAGTTGGTGCGTCCGGAGCTCGATCTCGCGCGTGGTGCTGGGAGTTGGGCCGATGGAGCTGCAGAGAGAGGGCGGGGACGTGCGGCCAAGGCGGAGGAGCAGGGAACCGTGGCGGGGTCGAGCGGAGAGGCGGCAGCGGCGCGCTGGTGGAGGCCAAGCCGGGATCGAGCAGAGGCGGTGGGGTCGAAGACGAGGGGACAGGGGCACCAGAGCTCGCAGGGACAGAGGGCGCGCTTAGGCATCGCCGGAGTTGGAGGGGCCGAACGCGGAGGAGTATGGCTGGCGGCGGCACGGAGAACGGCAGTCAGGCGAGCTTGAGGAAGACCACGGGGAGACGGCGGAGAGCTCGGGGCGCGGGTCCGGTAGCGTAGCGGAGGGCTTGGGGCGGCGCAGGAAGCAACCTTGGCGGCGGGACGAGGTCAAGCTCCAGGGAGGTGGCGAGGGGATCACGCGGTCGGCGGCGGCTCACAGGACATGAAGGAGAACGAGGGATCGAGGAAGGTGGGGTCGGGAGTAGAGGAGGTAACGCGTGTGAGGGGCATCGTCGCGGGGCGCGTCCGGTGAGTGGGTGTGTTGCGTGGTGCAGTGTGTGCGCCCTGGGTGCGTGTATGTGTGTTAGGTTGGGTTACGTTGGTCAAGTGTGAGTCGTCGTTGTGGCAGGTGGGTGCATGAGAGCGTTTGGTGACGTGCGGCGACTGGGCGCGGTCATGTGAGGTTGGACTGGTTTGTCTGTGGAGTGTCATAGGTGACCTGGCTCTGGGCCAGGTCCTGCTAAAACCTTTTTTTCTTTATTTGTTTTTTACATTTTAAAAGTTCAAATAGTTTTTAAGATAAATAATATATCTTGAAAAACCAGGATTTTCGATTTGAAATAAAAGGAGGGTAAAAAATGTAGAAAATAAAATAGGATTTTAGCGACAAAACATGTATGTTGATGTCACGATGAAATATGTTATGTATCTAGATAAAATAAATCACTTATTTAATTCTTTTTGATGAAGTCACTTATGTTAGGACAAATGAAGTACTTCCTTCGATCCATATTAATTGTCTTGGATTTGTCTAGATTCAGGTATCTAGACATATTTTAGTGCTAGATACATCTCAATCTATCAAATCCAAGTCAACTAATATGGATCGGATGGAGTATGATAATTTAAAGAAGAAAACTAATTGCATAAATAATATATTCTAAAATAGTAATTCGTCGAAGCCAGTCACCGAGGGATGTGCGGGTGGCAAGCTAGAAAGCCATACCACGTACGTCAATGTGCCATATAATTTTTCTCTTGGAGCGATCAATAGCTTCAGCGACGACCGTCCGCTTGGCCACCGTCCACTCATGAGTTGCCATTTGGCGGCCGTCCGCCCGAGTTGTCGCTGGCCGCCATCCGCACGAGTTGCCGTTTGGGAGGAAGATGTCGCTTGGCCGCCACCCGTCCGACCTACCACTTGGCCTCCGTCCACCGGAGTTGCCGCTTGGCCGCTGACCATCCGAACTTCCGTTTGGCCGCCGACCAAACCATTCTTCAGCACCGCACCTGGTCAGCAGCACGCAAAGGATGCGGCCTGCCAGCCCAGATCAGGCACGGACGAGCCCGCACAGCCAGGCGCCACCGCAAGGCAGCCCGCCCGCCAAAGTCGCCGCCAGGTCGTGCTGGAGCCACCTCCGTCCATTTCAACAGCTTGGAGCCGCCGCTCCGGCGTCCAACCGCTAGATTTGCCGTCCGAAGCCACACCGTCTTTTCCTGGCAGCACACACTGGCGGCGACAGGGGTGAATGGAGGATGAGGGGACTGAGAGGTGGGAGATTGGTGTGGCCGCCCATGTCGCCCAAGTGGGGCGATGCGGGGGCAAGGAAGTGGTCGGGACGAAGGAGAATCAAGTTGATGGGTGCGTTGGTTGTACATGGACCACATTGCATGTACATTTTTGAACATAAAATATTTTTATTCAACTAGCAGCACTTTACGGAGAGGAATGTGAATGGATTCACACAAGACACGGAAAGAACATCTCTACCAAGACAAAGACCTGATGATACATGTACATTGGGACGCGTTTGGTTGTTAGCATGGATTTTAGACTGCTCTCTCTCTAAACATGTTCATGTGAAAGCATCATTTGAGTCGTGATGTCCATTTTGTTTGGTATCCTGTATTTGATCTCTAGACCTAAAATTGACCTGGTGATCGATTTTTCGCATACAAGCACTAATGGATATTTTGATGCAACAACCTCTGACTGATTTTATGCATCCTAAGATTGCGATCACCTCTTCTCTCTATTGGTAACCTTACCATTGGAACACCTCTTTGTGATATATTGACTCATTAAGTAGTAGTTTATCGGTAAATACTACAAGTACTTAAATAAATACCAGTCCTAGCCATTGCGAATGTTAGTTCATGGGTACATCCAAACGAAGAATCAAATACTAGTAGTTTATCATTATAGACCGGTGGATATGAAAGGAAAAAAGCATCTCCATCTTCTTCTTCCTCTTCTTCTTCTCAAAACCATGCATTGGCTATGTCTTGCCACATTGCATGGGCCTAGCCTCTTGTTCAACTCCATGCCATGTCCAGTTTTAAATTTATCAGGGTCAATAGATGTCTTGTCTTGGAAATACTCATCAACACCCCAAGCCAAGGTCCAGTTGTGAATAATGCAACAAGCAAGTACCATCTTCATTTGTTTCTCGAAAGTGTAAAAGGTTTATGTTCAAGGACCTTGAATCTATTTTTCAATGCAACAAATGCCCTCTCTATGTGACTCTAAGGCTAGAGTGTCTCAGATTAAAGAATTTTCATAGGATTTTGCGGTCTGTTCCTTGGAGAGATCTCGTACAAATGGTACTTTACTGAACGGTGATACAATCCCAGGTCGACATGCACATCCAGTTTCAAAGATATGTCTAGCCAGGTATGCACACCAGGAAGATTAACTGGAGGATATGGTTGGCCCATGACCGCCCCTGGTGGGATTACACCGCAAACAAGACTTGAGTCAGACAAGGCCCGATCCTTAGTTGGTTTAAGGGAGTCACAAATAGAGACGAAGGCTAAGGACTTGAAGTACAATACAAAAAGATAATAGTCACCATCTATTAGGACTCCTACTCCCACGAGGAATGAGGACTCATCCATAAACTAAGGTGAGATGCATAGGGATATTTTTCTTGTCCATCGTAAGTAGAAAGGGAAAGCTCAAGCTATTGTAGAGGTTGGACCCAATCTTGAATCCAGGGGCTGACTAATTTCTTGAAATGAATACCATGATTCTTTAGGATCATCATCTTGGCCTTTAGAGCATTGACCTCTGCATGGTGTTTGGGATGCGGAAGATTAGTAATTCGGTTGCCGACTACAAACAGAGTCAAAGTCCGCTCTGGTAGAGACTCTTCACCCTCAGCAACTTACATCCGACAATAAAAGTACGTCTTCTGTTAGTCCTTCACTTTTGAGATGAAGTGTGGATGAGGATATAAGAGGTTGGCCAGCTCATACCCATTGTGATGAACCTGAAATGTCATAGCCCCACACTTGAGGAAATGGCCGGCTAAACATTCAATACTAAATATCACCTTTTAGCCGAGGGTGACATTACTCGAGGAAATGTTTCTTGCAATAAAATAGCTTGATCTAGAGGGAAAGTGAAGGGGCATCAGAGATAAGCCTCACAACAGAATTTATAAGTCAAAGCTTGGAGAATAGAGTTTGCGCCAAGATCATGGAGGCGAAGTGTAGGCCTCACAACATAGAAAACAAAAACTTTCCTATGATGGGAACAACTATGTACCAAGATCTATCTACTAGATACAAGCAACGGGTGGTTATATATCCATAGAATACATACCCTCGAAGACCGAATAGCGTTAACGAGGTTGTACTCGTGGATGATGTAGTCGAACGCTTGCCGATCTCAAGATCGTGATGAAGTCCATCTGGTCCAGCACCATCAAGTCCAGCACCACAAAGCAGTGGTGCATACCATGGAGAACCTCCGCGCCCTCGTCCGGGTACCCCGACAACCTCCGCGCCCTCGCTTTAGAAAAGCAGCGAAAGAAATAAATCCTTCCAGAAAAATCCACCGGGAACATGTATCTCGCTGATCCGAGACCATGGAGAAATTCTAAAGGGGGAGAGAGATCCTTCGCGAGGAGGTGTGCTTTGAGAGGAGGAGAGGGAGGCCTTTTATAGGGAGAGGGGGAGCATCCAAGGGGCATGGCGCCAAGCCCATGGTGGCTTCCCCCACCTCTTCCACATTCACGTGGGTGGAGCTCCCACTCAAAATGAAAAGCCTCCACTCACATAAACATGCCTCTACACAAAAATCCACTCACATGCATTAAATTTCCACCAAATTTAATGCAAGATCTCGTTTAAATAAAACTCTTTTATTCATTTATTCAGAATTTTAGTAATTACTCTAATTAACAAACATTCACATAAAACCCCTTATAACATTTCAATTTCACATGCAGAACCAGTTTTAACAATTTCAACCGAAATAGTTGCGGTGTCTAGTGAAATAAATTCCTGCGCTTCCCTTTTCTTTCTATGGCATATTATTTGCTCCAAAGGATGTCGGTATCCCTTAAGCGTGTCACCCTACAGTTCACGAATAATGTAGACATGATCAAGACCCCTCTCCGATCAATAATCAGCAGCGGGACCTGGAGATCCATACTGACTCCCATATATTCAATGATGACTTCTATGATCGTGTGAACCTTATACGCATGTAACTCAATCCCTTTGTCTCGCGATATATTACATGTCCGAGATTCGATCATCGGTATCTCCATACCTAGTTTTATCTCTTTACCAACATGTACTCTTTTCTCGTTCCCATGATATAACATTCTAGTGATCAAATCACTTGCTTGCAAGCTAACTAATGTGATATCACCGAGAGGGCCCAGAGTATATCTCTCTGTCATCCGGATGGAAAAATTCCACTGTTGATCCATGAGCCTCAACATAACACCTTAGTAGCACTGAACCCATCTTTATAGTCACCATGTTACGGTGTGATGTTTGATGTTATCAAGATACTCTTCCGGTATTAGTGATTGACATGATCTCATGGTCTAAGGACTAAGATTACTTCGTATGATGTTATAGCAATATAAACACAATGACTTTGATCGTAATTCTATACTTTGGATGAATGTTCATCACACCATTCCAATAATGTTGTGACCTCGTTATTAACAACATCTAATGTTCATGATCAGGAAACCTTTGATCATCTTGTTAATCAACGAGCTAGTTTATAAGAGAGGCATAACTAGGAACTTTATTTTTGTTTATTAAACACACATGTATTAACGTTTCCGTATTAATACAATTATAGCATGCAAAATAAACATTTATCATAAATAAGGAATACGATAATAACCACTTTATTATTTCCTCTCGGGGATATTCCCTTCACAAAGGCCATAGAATCAGAGCATGTCACGGAAGAACTTGTGTCCAGGAGGCTTGAAGCTATGGTCGACATGGGAGATGAAGGCAACAACCTCGCCAGGATGCTGCTGAGGAACTTGTTCCCCGACGACGACGCCCGTTAGTGGATCTCTTCCTGAATAGTGGTATGGAGCAGGAACTCTCTGCAAATACTTAGCAAACGGATTTTTAGTGGTTTTCTGATGAAGCAACAAAACAAGGTGCAAGTAACAAAGAACAAACGCAGCAAGTGGCCCAATCCTTTCTTAGCAAAGGACAAGCCAGTGGAAATACTTATAAAGACCAAACATTCTCGAGGACACATGGGAATTCTGTCAAGTGCTTTCACTTCAAATAGCCGAGTACTCTTCTTTGGTGTTGTAAGTGTTGTGTGGGTGAACCTGTGCTAATGTATTGACCTTACTTGGACTAATCTAACCACAGCCTTAAACTCCCTGCAAACCCCCTACAAACATCCGTAACTACATGAAAGTAATTAAGATATTAATCTAACCACAGCCTTAAACTCTGAGATACTACACTCCCTTTTGCAAAGGTGTCCTAACGGGGGTTCAGGTTTCTGTCACTCCAACAACCCCACAATTAGTAGCCAAATACACAATGCATTCCCCTAGGCCCATAAATGGTGAAGTATCATGTAGTCGACGTTCACATGACACCACTAGAAGAATAGAACCACAACTTAAATACTAAACCATTGAATAATAACTCAACACAAATCCACTAATAACAACATGACTTCTCCCATGTCCTCAAGAACTAGAAGAACTACTCACGAAACATCATATAGATCAAGATCAAAGATGATATGATAATGGATAACAATCTGAACATAAACAATAATCCAATGGTTCCACTCACAAGCATTAACTACAATAGTAATCAACACCGGGAAAGTTTCCCCTAAGAACTAAAGCAATATCCAACACAATTGTTACAGCAGGACGAAATGGTGATGATGGTGCTAGTGGAGATGATGGTGTGGATGATGATGATGATCCCAATGAAGCCTAGCTTGACGATGGTGTTGATGGCGACGATCTCCCCTCTCCGTGAAGGAATTCCCCCGATAGAAATCTGTCTGCCGGAGAGATCTTTCTCTCTCGGTGTTTTCCGCCCCCCAGAGGAGGCGGAAATCTATCTGTGGTATCCCCCTAGCCTTAGGGTTCCGTAGGGAAGATATATGCGAAGGGGCGGAGTTGGGAGCTGGGCAGGTGGGCCACACCTTCCCTAGGCATGACCCAGGGTGGGTGTTGCCCCCCTGTGGCCCTTCTTCGCTACTCCTTCTGGCTTCCTCTATCTTCTGGAAAAATAATATTTTCCCATATTTTTCTGGTATTTTCTGATCTTTGCGAAATTGCATCAAAACGCCTTCTTTTCCATCAGAATCTAGACTCCGGCAGTCCATCCTCCTAGAATCATCCAACATGCAAAAACAGTGGAAAAGACATAAGTAATACCTCATAATAAGACAAATATCAATGAATAGAGGTAGATTATGATATAGAAAGGTGATGCAAATTGGGCGTATCAACTTCCCCAAGCTTAGACCTTCGCTTGTCCAAAAGCGAAAACCGAGCTCAGTAAACATGTCCACAGGTTTATGGAGTGAAGTGTCGATAAAATAATACGAACATGAAGCATCACACTTACCATTACACAACTCATATAAGAAAGCAACTCACCATTATATAACTTAGCTTGCAACCAAGTACAGCAGTCACAATAGAGATGCATAAAGATAAATCATAATTGGAATTGGCAAACTCTTGTTCTTGGTCAGAGAACAGCTGGCAAACAGTTTCATAAAAAGCTTTTTTTAGAAGTTTTACAACAGGAGCACTCTTTGCTCAAAAAGGTTTTTCACAAGTGAAGGCTTTCAAAGTAATACTCAATAGATAAGAGTTTGTGCAAACAAGGAAGATAAAGAACATGATTGAATAAATCACCATATGAATGCTTGCAATACAATAACTCAAAAGCTTGCTGGAGATAGAGAGGAAGTAGGTTTACTGACTCAACTTGGAAATTGGAGAAAGGTCCCTTCATAGAGGGTAGCAGGGATTACAAGTCATAAAGAGCTTCCAAAAGATTATGGTACTTACTAGCTTTGAGCCCTCATTGCCCCTATCATAGACATCTTGAGATGATTAAGGTTAAAGTCCACAAAGATGGAGTATATGCTTGACGAAATATAAGTTGGCAATCTCATGTCCCTTGAATATGAGGGCCACTCCTCATGCTACTCAACTTCAGTTACCGATAAGTTCTTGTCATTGTAAGTACATGTGTATCATAGAGAACCGCCAACGGGGTACCCCTTGCACATGGTACAGGAGCTATCCCATAACCAAAATGACAAGGCAAGCAGACAATGAGCATCTCAGCGATCTTTTTATTTACTATATGCATAGCTTTTTATTGAGGATGCTTCATAGATAGCTCACTATGGTGATGCTGCAAGTTTCCACCATGATTAGGTATGGCTTAGGCTAGCGGCCCAGCGTTTCTCTAACACAAAATACAAACTCCATGGACTTACAAGTTCCCTCTTTATTTCACACCGTTGACATCCATAGACAAAAGAGCATGATATCAACTGAGTACAAAGTACAGGTGCAATGTTGAAAACGTTCCCCGTGACAGCACGGTTCTGCTAATTCCAACATATAGATGCAAGCATGTACAACTTTGATGGCACAATGGTTCAAGTCTATTAGGGGCAAAGAAATAAGGTGTGCCATCAATTTCGTGACAGCTTTACTAACTAGTTTTCACATAACAAAATACTTTTTAATTCGAAAGGTAGATGAAACTTGAGAATTTGCTTGGAATAGCAAAAGATACTAGGTAGATATGGTGGACACAAGTGGAAAAGGTTTTTGTTCAAAGGGAGTTGGAAACATGAGAAGTATACCTTCTCAAAACAGGTTTTTGGCTAGCAAGGCTAGGTAGCAAGCAAGAGAGTTGAAAGAAACAAGCAAACATACAAATAATAAAGCCAAACATACAATCTTCCTTAAAGACACAAAATATTTTAAATAAAGAATACTAAGCTTATGAGCCAATAAGAAAGAAAACAAATGATACAAAATACCTGTAAGCTTTTTTTTTCTCTTTCTCTTTTTCTTTCAAACTTCAAAAAGTATTGCTACTGAATAGAACTCAGTTTTCCACAACCAATTTAGATCCACTTGATGATCCCAAAGTGATTCCAATACTGATCAACAATATCCATCATATAATAGAGATTGCAAACTAAAATAAGAAGTGCAAAAAGTAAAAGATGAGACTTCTCATTAATATTCCAGTAAAGGCACTCACACCAAGGGATACATAGATAATCAACTAAAGGAGACATACTTCCACATGCAAACCAAACTATAAGATAACTCCTCTACCAAAGATATGAATCCACTAAAAAGGTAGAAGATAAAAGATAATGGTGGTGATACCGCGACACTCCCCCAAGCATGGAACAATCCAAGGGGATGCCAAACCTGATGATGAATTACTCCTTCGGTGGTGGTGGTGTTCTCTTGTCATCATAAAACTTCCAAGGCAAAGGTTCCCCATCCAAAAAGGATGTATTTGTCTCTGTAATCCTGAAATTAGCAGCAGAGCTTATGCGATCAAATCTAGCCTCATACTCATAGTTTTGATTTTGTATGTCGTAGAGCTATGCTTGTAATTGGTTGGTGGTCTGACAGAACGAGAATATTTCCTCTTGGAGCTCAGCCACCTCCTCCTCGTGCTTGGCGATGAGTTTTGAGCTTATCTTGTGAATAACATCCACTTCATGTTCCGCCATCTTCTTGTACCTAAAAACCTCCTCCTCCAATGCTTCCATCCTATCTTCCAGACTTCCTTCTCCCTTGGGGCCTTGAACTTTTTTCATCTGTACTTTCCCATCTTTGAGCATCAGCTCCTTGGGATGGATCTTCAACTCATACATGTATGGGTGGAAGACATCCGTAGAGGAATCCTCCATGGATGATCCATAGGAAGACATTGTAGCTCCAAAACTAGGAACTTGCCTGACAGAAACAGATTGAAACAAAAACACGACGAGAACTTGATGCAAGAACCTCGGGGGATCCGGGGGGTTATATATTATGAAGTTTCAATGCATAAGGAAGGTTTTGACATGGAAACGAGGCGGAGTCGGAGCTTAGGGGAGGCACACCCCCTCCAGGCGCGGGGCAAGGTGGGCCCATGCCTGGGGTGGGTTTGGCCACCCCGGCCTCCGGTTCCTCCTCCATTCTGTCTCGTAACTTCCCTTATGTATTAAAAACATCAAAAATATAAATATATTTGGATTTCATGAACATTCTGTTTTCACCACTTTTACCTATTCAAAGACGAACTCTGCAGTTTCTGGTGTTTGGCTTCTGATAAATTCTTCTAGAGTCACCATTTGAATAACATCCACATCTTCATTATAAGAATCTCCAGAAATATAATGTTTTAGTATTTCACCATTCACCACCTGTGTTGTGTCATCCTTCAGGGAAGAAATTTTTATGGCACTTGAACGGTGTACTTCCTTGATAACAAAAGTTCCTTCCCATTTGGAGAGTAGTTTCACTGCAAAAAATGTGAGACGAGACCTATACAAAAGAACTTTCTCACCAACATGGAACTCCCTTTTGAGAATTCTCATATCATGCCATCAGCCTAGCATTTTCATAAGCTTCACCTCTACACTCATCTAGATTACTTAAGTCGAGCAGTCATTTCTCACCTGCAAGTCTAAAATCTCTATTCAATTCTTTCACTGCCCAATAAGCTTTGTGTTCTAATTCTAAAGGCAAGTGACAAGCTTTCCCATAGACCATTTTGTAAGGAGACATCCCCATAGGATTTTTATAAGCATTTCTATAAGCCCACAAAGCGTCATTCATCTTTTTAGCCCAATTTTTTTTAGATCTATTGACAGTCTTCTGCAAGATAGATTTAATTTCCCTATTGGAAAGTTCTACTTGCCCACTGGTTTGGGGGTGATAAGCTGAAGCAATTCTATGGTTTACATCATACTTAGCGAGAGGTTTTCTAAGACCCCCATGAATAAAATGAGAGCCTCCATCAGTCATGATATATCTGGGCACACCGAACCTAGGAAAAATGACATCCTTAAGCATTTTCAAAGAAGTCTTACCGTCAGCACTATTTGTAGGTATGGCTTCTACCCACTTTGTAACATAGTCGACAGCAACAAGAATATGAGTGTACCCTTTTGAAGGGGGAAATGTCCCATAAAGTCGAATCCCCAACAATCAAAAGGTTCAATAACAAGAGAATAATTCATGGGCATTTCATTGCATCTAGAAATGTTACCTACTCGTTGACATTCATCACATGATAATACAAACTTCCTTGCATCTTTGAAAAGGGTAGGCGAATAAAATCCAGATTGTAAAACCTTCTGTTCAGTCCTATCCCCTGCATGATATCCTCCATAAGCACTGCCATGACATTTTCTCAATATCTCTTGTTGTTCAAATTCTGGAACACATCTTCGCATAATGCCATCTACTCCTTCTTGATATAAGTGTGGGTCATCCCAAAAGTAATGCCTTAGATCACAAAAGAATTTCCTTCTGTGCTGAGCTGTAAAGGTTGCAGGCAAATACTTGGAAACAATAAAGTTATCATAATCAGCATACCAAGGACTCTCATGCGGACTTACCCTTATCGCAGCCAACTGCTCATTTGGAAAACTATCATTAATAGGCAATGGGTCAAAAGAAATGTTTTCCAAACAAGATAAATTGTCAGCAACAGGATTTTCAGCACCTTTCCTATCTACAATATGCAGATAAAACTCTTGTAAAAGCAAAACCCACCTGATAAGTCTAGGCTTAGCGTCCTTCTTTGTCATAAGGTACTTGATAGCAGCATGATCGGTATGAATAGTAACCTTTGAATCAACAATATAAGGTCTAAACTTATCACATGCAAAGATTATAGCTAAGAACTCTTTTTCAGTAGTAGCATAATTTTTTTGAGCAGCATCTAGAGTCTTGCTAGCATAATGAATAACATTCAACTTCTTGTCAACACGTTGCCCAAGGACAGCACCCACAACAAAATCACTAGCATCACACATAATTTCAAAAGGTAAACTCCAATCAGGTGGTTGAACAGTAGGAGAAGTTGGCAAAGATTTCTTCAAAGTTTCAAAAGCTTCCTTACAATCATCATCAAAAACAAAAGGTACATCTTTTTGAAGACAATTAGTAAGGGGCTTTGAAATTTTGGAGAAATCTTTAATAAACCTCCTATAGAAACCAGCATGACCAAGGATACTACGAATACCTTTGATATCTCTAGGACAAGGCATCTTCTCAATTGCTTCAATTTTGGCTATGTCAACTTCAATGCCTCTTTCAGAGATCTTGTGTCCAAGAACAATCCCTTCATTAACCATGAAATGGCATTTCTCGCAATTAAGAACAAGGTTGGTTTCTTCACATCTCTGCAAAACTTTATCAAGGTTGTGCAAACAGTTATCAAAAGAAGTTCCATAGATGGAAAATCGTCCATGAAAACCTCCACAATTTCTTCACAAAAACCATGAATGATAGCAGACATACATCTCTGAAAGGTAGCAGGAGCATTACATAACCCAAAAGGCATACGCCTATAAGCATAAGTACCATAACGACAGGTGAAAGTAGTTTTCTCTTAGTCTTATGCTTTTACAGCAATTTGAGAAAACCCAGAATAACCATCAAGAAAGCAAAAGTGAGTCTTTTTGGACAACCTCTCAAGCATTTGATCAATAAAGGGCAAAGGATAATGATTTTTCTTAGTAACTTTATTAATATTTCTAAAATCAATGCACATTCTATACCCAACCACTACTCTTTGGGGTATAAGCTCATTATCTTCATTAGGCACAACATTTATTCCCCCTTTCTTGGGAATACAATGAACAGGGCTAACCCATTGACTGTCAGCAATAGGATAAATAATACCAACATAAAGGAGTTTTAATACCTCATTTCTTACCACATCCTTCATCTTAGGATTTAGACGGTGTTGGTGCTCAACAACTGGTTTTGCATCAGGCTCAATATTAATAGCATGCTGACATATGGTAGGAGAAATTCCTTTTAAATCATCAAGAGTATAACACATAGCTCCTCGGTGTTTCTTCAATATTTCCAATAACCTTTCTTCTTCCTTTCCTGAAAGTTTAGATGTAACACCCTCGCCTGATAAGGTTGAGTTCATGTGTATAGTGCCAATTCCTGGATCGGTTCACTGGCACACACAGTACAAAATGATACCAAATATAACTGTGCATCATAAATACAATGAATATGATCCAGAATTTACATTATTTATACAAGTACACAGCGGAAAACGAATACAAGGTAGATCTCCATCCTTCAAATGTGCCACAGGCGAACAATTGTTGAGTGGAGTCTCGCGACCTATGAACGATCACTCAGATACGATATAACTTGCAACATGAAATGTTGCAGCCATGAATGGTCAACACATTGAATGTATGGCAAGTAGGCTAAAGTGGTTAACAACAGATCTATCAACTACATGCTTATTTGGCCAAGTGGAGTTCAGGCTCATTTGCATAAAGCAACAGTTTTATCCTAACATTTGTAACAAAGTAGTTTTCCAATACGATAAATAGGACACTCTGGTTCACTCCCAGGTGCTCCTACCCAATTAAGTTCACCCAACAAATTTTAGGTAATTAAGAAATAAGGATGAGTGAGAAATATCATAGCATCAGTATCAGGTAGCTCAAATTGTCCATAACCGGGGACACGGCTAATCGATTAGTTTATACACCCTGCAGGGGTTAGTACACTTTACCCATGTGACTTGGCCAGCCCAGCTCGTACCACCACTCTCATATTGGGTGATGATAGGGAGAAGTCCAAGAAGGAACCGTTCGGGAAGTGGCTCCCCAATCCCGACGCGCACCGGTCCAACCTACACTATCTACATCTCTGGATACGCGGGTTCGAGTTACCACAACCTACTAAGTTCAACCAACCGCCCATTCCATTATTGGCACATGGTTGCACACGAAAGCTTCCAAACAAAGAAACCAATCATTTCTCAGTGTCCTGGGCGGCATTCCCCACCAAAATCCACACTCGATGACCCAATCAATGCCATTCCGCCCAGGTGGTTCATTAAAACATGTTGGTTTGTCATTTAGCAAAACACAAGCCTTTCAAAACATATAACTTTTCATGATGTGATTCCCTTCCTCGTCTAAATAGCATAGCTAAGCAATCTACCAATACGATGGCTCATAAAAAGGAATACTAGAGAATAATATGGGACATAGCATAGCATATACACATCAATTCCTACATATGCAACTCTACAAAAACATCTACGATGCATAGGAAAAAAATAGGACATTTACGACCAAGATAGCACCACTTGCCTTTGTTGCAGATGTAGTCGATTAGATAATCCTTACAATTCTATTGGCCTCTTTCGTAATAACCACAATACTTGCAATCATAGTAGTTGCACTCCTCGCAATCTAACGTTTGAAGCAAACACAACAAACGCCATTCAAAATATTGCAAACATACAACAGTGCAACATTACAAGAAAACAATGATGAACAGATGCATGCATGATGATTTAATGAGTCACAATGGTTGCATTTAGTGTTCTGAACATAGTTAGATTACATGATGCATGTGGAAAGTCATTTATTGCACTAAAGCTTTTATTACTAAAGTTGTATCGATTTAATATGATGTATACCACTTTAATCTAACTAAAGATGTTTATGCCGTATTAAATTGTGAACTAGATGCTACTGGATAGGTAATGCAATTTAGAGACAATAGCAACTTGATTCACCTAAAAAGGAGTTACAGATAATTTCTTATGATTAAAATACTATTGCAATGAGTTTACAGTTTTCTGCATGCATTTATATTTTAACAGTACCAAATAATTTGGCACGAAATTTCTTTGGAGAGATATTGTAAATACAAAACCTTAGAACTTGGTTTCACTAATTTTGGAGTTTTGGTTAATTTTCTATGATTTAAATACTAGTTAAAGGGTTTAAATCATTTAAATTGTTTCCTTTGACAAAAATTATATCTAAGGCCAGATAAGTGTACTACATGGATCAGCATTCCATAGAGATCTTATTTGTATTTTTATGATCTATAAATATTTTAATATGATTTATTTACTTCAAATAGGCCATTAAACCATTTAAATTACTGCAGTAAATATGTAATGTAAAAGTTGGATATACAGGCATTTTAATATTCTTCACGATTTACTGAATCCAACGATATATTATTTTCTAAATTTGGACTTACGAAACAATAGTTATGAATTTTGCAAGATTCGTATATTTGCAAAAACGAAAAATCAAGATTAATAAATATCTCGTCGTGTGGTGCTATCCTAGTGGTCAGTACCAGTGTATGTGGATCAGTGTTTGTGGCCGTTAGATCCTATAGTGAACAGATGGCCAAGAATAATGTCTTTGGGGCTCACCGGTGTTGAGATCAGCGACAAAGGCGGCAACTCGGGCGATGGTGGTCGATGTTGTTCCGACGGTCTTCGGCTGCAGTGGTATGGACGACAAGAAGAAGCTCCTCACGGTGGTCATGATGGCGTACGTGTCTTCCTAAGCTCCGACAAAACTCCGGCAAAAAAAATCTGTGCAGCCTGACGGTACAAACATTAAGGATTTTGGGGGACAAAATCAGAGGAGTTCATGGGCTATAAATAGATGATTTGTTTGTAGGCAAAGGGCAGAGAGATCAAACGAATTTTGAAGATCTTCCCGGTCAGAGTCTGCGAGTGGCTGGTGGAGCACGGGCTGTAGTGGCCACAAATCATATGCAAACGTCCGATGCAGTCGGTAATCTAAGTTGAAGAACTGGCTAAGTACGTCCTCGATGGTGGATGGCTCTGGGTCAACTCCCGATTTTCTGACTAGTCCTTCATCTCCTCTAGGTCCTGGTGGTGCACCCGATTCAGCATCAGATGGCTCAAGTCTCCAAGAACACGAACGTCATCAGGTGGGGCTCTCCTCCGAGATCGGATCGATCTTAAGATATGGCTTGAGATGGCGGCGTTGGGTGGGAATAAAACGTGGGCTCTAAAATTATATAGGTAGTAGGAAAAGAGGCGGTTCGTCCTATAAAACTGGAGTTGGACACTGCCGTGCAGCGGCGTTGTGTAGGGATTTTGTACCGTGCGAGGTCGGACATTGCTAGCTGGGTTGGCCAAGGTTGATCGACTTGTTATTAGTGGTTGGGCTACTTAGTGCATCGGCAGAAAAATAAATAAATAGAGAGATGAGAAAAACATATGCACTAACAACGTACACGAGAAAAAAACAAGCAGAGAAGGACACAATGTGCTGGTGTGGTGCGATCCTAGGCAAAAAAAAGGCTCGAGAGAAGGAATTAGTACAAGCTTGGCTACCGGCATGGATGTGTACGTGCTTGTCTCCAAAATAAATGCATAGTGTGGGTGTTCGTATATAGATATAGCCAAATCAGAAGGAATTTTAGATAAGAGAGGCAATAAGATAGAATTGGCAAATCGACTCTGGTAACAATATTAAGAAAATAAACTCTTGTCTCATACACCGGATAAAATATATATTCTGTTTAAAAAAAGGTCTAAATATCTTTAATAAATCACCAAAATTATGTTCAAGTGTATATTAAATTCTCTTTGTTTTGAAATTTCCAAATATGCAATAATATTCATCCACGCTTCATGATTTTGAATTATTGAAACATTGCACACCAATTCTACAATCCATAACCAATACATGCCCTTTTGCCTATATGGCTACTTAGGTCATAACAAAAGAATATAAGATTTTGAATTCAAGGTTGAGAGAATTTTCTATTCAAAAAATTTCTTCTCTTTGAGAATTTTCAACATAGTCAAACAATCAATCAAACTTATTTTATCTATTTCACATTCCAAAATTAGGAAAATTTTGGGATGTGACAGACTACCACCCTTAAAAGAAATCTCGTCCCGAGATTTGGGAATGCTAGAAAGAAAGAAAGGTTCGGGATCCATTAGGATGCTACCACCCTTAAAAGAAAATTGACTAGGTCACTTCTTGAGGGTTCACTTGGCTCAGATTGGTTCTCCTTTAGACTTTTATTGGCACAGTGTCTCTAGCACATTCTAAACATTATGATTGATAGTTTCCGAGAAAGCACTTCTTAAACTAGCAAAAATCTCGTGGTGGGCAAATAGGGAACGTTTACTTCACGGTGCCCATAATTCACGGTTGGGATTTATCCTTACCGTACATTCCTATGCTTAGCAATGGATGCTTTTAGAAGGGTGTGACAATATACCATATTCTATGGTTTAGGCTCAACGTCGAATCTCTGCTAAGGCTGAAAAGGGCACTCAAGATTCGCAAAGCCAACAGTACAAGAGCGAATAATAAGAGTAGTAGGAATGGTGATCAATCCATCCTGCACCCAAATCATTACCATGTATGAGGATAGGTAAATCACGTTTTTCTATCACTCGGGCATTCTCACTTCCCTTGAAGAATGTTTCCATGGGCACGAGCTAATGCTCTATGTATACTCCCATGTATCCAATCAACAAAGCTACTACTAAAACTAAGCTATGATACTTCAACTTTCAGGTTGGGTAATCTACTACATAACATCATGTGCAACACTTCATACTTCCACATCCTTTTTCCATTAGGTGAAGCATTCTCTTTCCTAAATGTATTGTGTTGTCAAACCTTCCGCTTAACACATCATTATATCTCCAAGGGTTCAAGCTAGGGAAGAATAGATTCTATAGGAAAGAAACGACTAAGAAGAATAATCCTACCCATAACTATATGAAACATTCAATGTCACAAACAAGCAAACAATCATAAGGAATCAACACACAAGCAAACACTTGTATAATAATATTACATGTGTTTAAACTTAGTAGTATATAACCACAAAATAGTTTGAAAGCGTTGGGAACAATACTAGAGTAAAATAGAGCAACCTATAAGCAATAAACAAAATCTGTCAAAATGGTACAGCAGACTTCACGAATTTTTCGGACAGACCTAAACTCGTCAAAATTTTTAGAAAATTTATGTGCATGTACTACAGGTAATTACGCTCCAGATCCTATTGTTTTATATTTTTATGAGTTACCAGTAAAATATGAAAAATCGCGCAGTACAACAGGTCAGACAGAAAACTGCAGCAGTAATCTCACGAATTTCAATCAAATTACACTATTAAAATAATTATAAACCACGCGAAAACTCCAGCAACTTTAGAGTTTCAAAATAACATATCCTAAACAAGGCATCACACAATATGTTTTAGTACAAACAATCAAGCAACCTATATTGTCATACCACATAAGTTGGTAAGAACAATATGCTTAACACGATAGCGATGATCTCCTAAAGAGATAAAATATGATGGTCCAGACCTACCCAAATTTGGTGAGATGTTCATTTATGTCATGTTATTTGTTCTTTACTTGTAGGCCAACTCTCATATAGTGATTTGCTTTATAGAAACTACTAATAACATTTTCCAATTCTTGTAGTTTTTATGGTAGATCACTTCTTCTACTAATCAAACGAATGGACATCTACAAGTTTGAACAAGGAGAGGTGTTGGAAAATGATAGACAAGGAATATAAAAACTCTAATAAGTATAAAATATGATAGTTCTCCTAATAGAGGTTTTCTATTGCTAATCCATTTCTAAGGTCACGATCCTACAGTCAACACACAGCTCTGATACCATCTTGTAACACCCTCGCCTGATAAGGCTGAGTTCATGTGTATAGTGCCAATCCCTGGATCGGTTCACTGGCACACACAGTACAAAATGATACCAAATATAACTGTGCATCATAAATACAATGAATATGATCCAGAATTTACATTATTTATACAAGTACACAGCGGAAAACGAATACAAGGTAGATCTCCATCCTTCAAATGTGCCACAGGCGAACAATTGTTAAGTGGAGTCTCGCGACCTATGAACGATCACTCAGATACGATATAACCTGCAACATGAAACGTTGCAGCCACGAATGGTCAACACATTGAATGTATGGCAAGTAGGCTAAAGTGGTTAACAACAGATCTATCAACTACATGCTTATTTGGCCAAGTGGAGTTCAGGCTCATTTGCATAAAGCAACAGTTTTATCCTAATATTTGTAACAAAGTAGTTTTCCAATACGATAAATAGGACACTCTGGTTCACTCCCAGGTGCTCCTACCCAATTAAGTTCACCCAACAAATTTTAGGTAATTAAGAAATAAGGATGAGTGAGAAATATCATAGCATCAGTATCAGGTAGCTCAAATTGTCCATAACCGGAGACACGGCTAATCGATTAGTTTATACACCCTGCAGGGGTTAGTACACTTTACCCATGTGACTTGGCCAGCCCAGCTTGTACCACCACTCTCATATTGGGTGATGATAGGAAGAAGTCCAAGAAGGAACCGTTCGGGAAGTGGCTCCCCAATCCCGACATGCACCGGTCCAACCTACACTATCTACATCTCTGGATATGCGGGTTCGAGTTACCACAACCTACTAAGTTCAACCAACCGCCCATTCCATTATTGGCACATGGTTGCACACGAAAGCTTCCAAACAAAGAAACCAATCATTTCTCAGTGTCCTGGGCGGCATTCCCCACCAAAATCCACACTCGATGACCCAATCAATGCCATTCCGCCCAGGTGGTTCATTAAAACATGTTGGTTTGTCATTTAGCAAAACATAAGCCTTTCAAAACATATAACTTTTCATGATGTGATTCCCTTCCTCGTCTAAATAGCATAGCTAAGCAATCTACCAATACGATGACTCATAAACAAGGAATACTAGGGAATAATATGGGACATAGCATAGCATATACACATCAATTCCTACATATGCAACTCTACAAAAACATCTACGATGCATAGGAAAACAATAGGACATTTATGACCAAGATAGCACCACTTGCCTTTGTTGTAGATGTAGTCGATTAGATAATCCTTACAATTATATTGGCCTCTTTCGTAATAACCACAATACTTGCAATCATAGTAGTTGCAATCACAATAGTTGCACTCCTCGCAATCTAACGTTTGTAGCAAACACAACAAACGCCATTCAAAATATTGCAAACATACAACAGTGCAACATTACAAGAAAACAATGATGAACAAATGCATGCATGACGATTTAATGAGTCACAATGGTTGCATTTAGTGTTCTGAACATAGTTAGATTACATGATGCATGTGGAAAGTCATTTATTGCACTAAACCTTTTATTACTAAAGTTGTATCGATTTAATATGATGTATACCACTTTAATCGAACTAAAGATGTTTTTGTCGTATTAAATTGTGAACTAGATGCTACTGGATAGGTAATGCAATTTAGAGACAGTAGCAATTTGATTCACCTAAAAAGGAGTTACAGATAATTTCTTATGATTAAAATACTATTGCAATGAGTTTACAGTTTTCTGCATGCATTTATATTTTAACAGTACCAAATAATTTGGCACGAAATTTCTCTGGAGAGATATTGTAAATACAAAACCTTAGAAATTGGTTTCACTAATTTTGGAGTTTTGGTTAATTTTCTATGATTTAAATACTAGTTAAAGGGTTTAAATCATTTAAATTGTTTCCTTTGACAAAAATTATATCTAAGGCCAGATAAGTGTACTACATGGATCAGCATTCCATAGACATCTTATTTGTATTTTTATGATCTATAAATATTTTAATATGATTTATTTACTCCAAATAGGCCATTAAACCATTTAAATTACTGCAGTAAATATGTACTGTAAAAGTTGGATATACAGGCATGTTAATATTCTTCACGATTTACTGAATCCAACGATATATTATTTTCTAAATTTGGACTTACGAAACAATAGTTATGAATTTTGCAAGATTCATATATTTGCAAAAAACGAAAAATCAAGATTAATAAATATCTCGTCGTGTGGTGCTATCCTAGTGGTCAGTACCAGTGTACGTGGATCAGTGTTTGTGGCCGTTAGATCCTATAGTGAACAGATGGCCAAGAATAATGTCTTTGGGGTTCACCGGTGTTGAGATCAGCGACAAAGGCGGCAGCTCGGGCGATGGTGGTCAACGTTGTTCCGGCGGTCTTCGGCTGCAGTGGTATGGACGACAAGAAGAAGCTCCTCACGGTGGTCATGATGGCGTACGTGTCTTCCTAAGCTCCAGCGAAACTCCGGCAAAAAAAATCTACGCAGCCTGGCGGTATAAACATTAAGGATTTTGGGGGACAAAATCAGAGGAGTTCATGGGCTATAAATAGATGATTTGTTTGTAGGCAAAGGGCAGAGAGATCAAACGAATTTTGAAGATCTTCCCGGTCAGAGTCTGCGAGTGGCTGGTGGAGCACGGGCTGTAGTGGCCACAAATCATATGCAAACGTCCGATGCAGTCAGTAATCTAAGTTGAAGAACTGGCCGAGTACGTCCTCGATGGTGGATGGCTCTGGGTCAACTCCCGATTTTCTGACTAGTCCTTCATCTCCTCTAGGTCCTGGTGGTGCACCCGATTCAGCATCAGATGGCTCAAGTCTCCAAGAACACGAACGGCATCAGGTGGGGCTCTCCTCCGAGATCGGATCGATCTTAAGATATGGCTTGAGATGGCGGCGTTGGGTGGGAATAAAACGTGGGCTCTAAAATTATATAGGCAGTAGGAAAATAGGCGGTTCGTCCTATAAAACTGGAGTTGGACACTGCCGTGCGGCGGCGTTGTGCAGGGATTCTGTACCATGCGAGGTCGGACATTGCTAGCTGGGTTGGCCAAGGTTGATCGACTTGTTATTAGTGGTTGGGCTACTTAGTGCATCGGCAGAAAAATAAATAAATAGAGAGATGAGAAAAATATATGCACTAACTACGTACACGAGAAAAAAACAAGCAGAGAAGGACACAATGTGCTGGTGTGGTGCGATCCTGGGCAAAAAAAAGGCTCGAGAGAAGGAATTAGTACAAGCTTGGCTACCGGCATGGATGTGTACGTGCTTGTCTCCAAAATAAATGCATAGTGTGGGTGTTCGTATATAGATATAGCCAAATCAGAAGGAATTTTAGATAAGATAGGCAATAAGATAGAATAGGCAAATCGACTCTGGTAACAATATTAAGAAAATAAACTCTTGTCTCATACACCGGATAAAATATATATTCTGTTTACAAAAAGGTCTAAATATCTTTAATAAATCACCAAAATTATGTTCAAGTGTATATTAAATTCTCTTTGTTTTGAAATTTCCAAATATGCAATAATATTCATCCACGCTTCATGATTTTGAATTATTGAAACATTGCACACCAATTCTATAATCCATAACCAATACATGCCCTTTTGCCTATATGGCTACTTAGGTCATAACAAAAGAATATAAGATTTTGAATTCAAGGTTGAGAGAATTTTCTATTCAAAAAATTTCTTCTCTTTGAGAATTTTCAACATAGTCAAACAATCAATCAAACTTATTTTATCTATTTCACATTCTAAAATTAGGAAAATTTTGGGATGTGACATTCGAACTAATAATAACATGATACACTTTGTTATTGTCAAGATAAGCATATTTAAGATCATCAGATAAAGGTTTTAATTCGAAAACAGGGTCCTCTTTAGGTGGTAGTGTGGTACCCAAATCTTCCACAGGTAGATTATGCTTAATTAACTCAGGCTGACAAAGGAAAACCTCGTCAATCTCATTTCTTTCCTTCATGAAGACATCGCTTTCGTGATCTTCCATAAACTGTTGCAAGGCATTGTTAGGAGCAAGAGAAATAGCAGAAAGTTGTTCAACCCTAAAATCATCATTAGGCAGTTCATTTTCATAAGGAGTTTTTGCAAATTTGGAAAAATTAAACTCATAAGACTTTCCATCAAACTTAGTCAAAACTTTTTCCTTCCTACAATCTATAATAGCCCCACAAGTATTCAGGAAGGGTCTACCAAAGATAATAGGATAGGTTTTACTAGCCTCTTTACCAAGTACTAGAAAATCAGTAGGATATTTAATCTTACCACAAAGGAACTCCACATCTCGTACAATTCCAATGGGCTAAACTTGCTCTCTATTGGCAAGGTGAATAACCACATCAATGTCCTCAAGCTCACAAGGACCAATTTCATGCATAATTTCCCTGTAAAGCTCATAAGGAATAGCATTAGAACTAGCACGAATATCACATATACCATAATAGCTATGATTACCAATTTTAACAGAAAGCACAGGGACACTAGCTTTTCTAGCCTTTTTAGGATGAGAAACAATATTAGTAGCGTCTTCACAGAAGACAATATGCTCATCCTCTATATTTCTAGTGACAAGATCTTTCATAATAGCTACCATAGGCTCAATATCAATGAGCTCATCAGGCTCCACAGTTTTCTTTGCACTTTTGCTAACCACATTAGCTATGATGGAATATTCCCTTACCTTAGCAGGAAAAGGGATTTTCTCCACATAAGGTTCAGGCAAAATAGGATCAACAGTACAAACCTCTATACTAGCAGGAACATGGGTGACAATGTCTTTATAAGGAGCATGGTACTTGTCCCACTCTTTCTTGGGAATTTCAATATAAGAGGCAAAGGCATTAATTTTTTTGCAAGGACTTGAGGATCAATACCAAACTCATTGCTAATACTCCCTCTGTTTCAAATTACTCCACCGGCGTGCTTATGTAGGTGGGCTAATACTTCGTTATTTTTCATTCAAAAAAATCTTAGAATTTTTGAAATAGATGGTATGAAATGTATATTACGTATACCAAAAATCGTAGGAATTTTTTGATGAAAAATGAGAGAATAATAGGCCACCGAGGTAAGCGTGCGCGCGGAGTAATTTGAAACAGAGGGAGTATCACGGAAGTCATCAGTTCCCATAAAAGAGTTAATGCATTCATAATCATAGTTTATACCTGACTTTCTTCCTTTGTCATTCTCCCAAGCTTTAGCATTCTCTTGAATATGGTCTAGTAGATCCCATTTAGCTTCTTCCTTCATACGTGTGAATGATCCAGCACAAGAAGCATCTAGTAAATCTTTATCATGAAGAGAAAGCTTAGCATAAAAGTTATTGATAATAATATTGTTAGGGAGTTCATGAATAGGACATTTAAGCATTAGTAACTTAAATCTCCCCCAAGCTTGAGATGTACTCTCTCCATCACGAGGCCAAAAGTTATATATCATATTTCTATCCTTATGAATCTCATTGGGAGGATAGAATTTAGAATAAAAGACAGATGCCATTTCCTCCCATTTCATGGATTTCCCATTCTTCAACATCTTATACCATTCTTCAGCTCTCCCTTTCAAGGATATGGAGAGTAGCTTCTTCTTCACCTATTCAGTTGTGATACCTGCACACTTAAACAACCCGCATAATTCATGGATAAAAAGCAAGTGATCACCAGGATGGACAGTGCCATCCCCAAAATAATAATTATCCATAACACGATCAAGAATACTTGTAGGTATCTTAAAAGGATCTATCTCAACAGGTGGTGGTTCATCTACTACCCTAGCAGTGGTAATAGTTTTCCCAAATAGAAAACCAAGTGGGTTATCCATATTGGAAACAAAGTAACAAGTAGTAACAAAAGAAATACTCACAATAGAAGTTTCCTTTACCAGTTCCACTCTTCAATAGCGCTTCACTCCCCGGCAACGGCGCCAGAAAATAGTCTTGATGACCCACAAGTATAGGGGGTGTATCATAGTACTTTCGATAAATAGGAGTGTCGATCCCAACGAGGAGCAGAAGGTGCTGAATAGTGGTATGGAGCAGGAACTCTCTGCAAATACTTAGCAAACGGATTTTTAGTGGTTTTCTGATAAAGCAACAAAACAAAGTGCAAGTAACAAAGAACAAACGCAGCAAGTGGCCCAATCCTTTCTTAGCAAAGTACAAGCCGGTGGAAATACTTATAAAGACCAAACGTTCTCGAGGACACATGGGAATTCTGTCAAGTGCTTTCACTTCAAATAGCTGAGTACTCTTCTTTGGTGTTGTAAGTGTTGTGTGGGTGAACCTGTGCTAATGTACCGAACTTACTTGGACTAGTACATACTTGTGATTAAACCTCCTGCAAACATCCATAACAACAGGAAAGTAATTAAGATATAAATCTAACCACAACCTTAAACTCTGAGATCCTACACTCCCTTGTGCAAAGGTGTCCTAATGGGGGTTCAGGTTTATGTCACTCCGGCAACCCCACAATTAGTAGCCAAATACACAATGCATTCCCCTAGGACCATAAATGTTGAAGTATCATGTAGTCGACGTTCACATGACACCACTAGAAGAATAGCACCACAACTTAAATACTAAACCATTGAATAATAACTCAACACAAATCCACTAATAACAACATGACTTCTCCCATGTCCTCAAGAACTAGACGAACTACTCACGAGACATCATATGGATCAAGATCAAAGATGATATGATAATGGATAACAATCTGAAGATAAACAATAATCCAATGGTTCCACTCACAAGCATCAACTACAATAGTAATCAACACCGGGAAAGTTTTCCCTAAGAACTAAAGCAATATCCAACACAATTGTTACAGCAGAATGGAGTGGTGATGATGGTGCTGGTGGAGATGATGGTGTGTGTTGGGGATATGCTATATGGGTATCCTCATAGCATGTCTCTTATCCGGATAACCCGGGTGGCCCACAATTGGTAGCATGGCCCATGGCCTGTTGGGCGGCCCAGTTGGATGGATCCAGGAGGGAGGCCCATGCCGGATAAAGGAAGGCTATGAAGGAGTCACCGACGTACTCGGAGCCTTGGAGTGCAAGACAGGATAGACTAGTAATAGACAGTGTAAGACTTTGTAACCTGTCCGGCTAGGACTTTTCCCTGTAACCCTAGGACCTGGCGACTATATAAGTCGGGCCTATGGGATCCTTTAAGGCACGATAACTTAGACTTTCTAGTCACCTCGCACAGCGAACCTATCTCTGTAACTCGGTGTATTGCCATTATAGTGATTTATAGCAGGAGTAGGATTCTGCCACCGTTGTGGGATCTGAACCTGGGTAAGATATGTTACCTCGTACCCGTCAACTGTCCTCCTTCCCCCATGTCTCTAAAAACGCACTCTGAGGACCCCTCCATGGCGTACTCGTCGGCGATACCACGGCAGTTGGCGCCCACCGTGGGGCAAGAGGCGCTTCAGGCTCTTCAGCAGGCGAGGACCAAGATCTTCGCCGGAATCGGCAAAACTATAGCCATCGGTCGCGCTATATTCTTCGGCAATGTTCCGATCATCCCTCCCGACGAGTTCTGTATCCCGGCGAAGACGAACCCTACGCCGTGTTCGATCGTTCCTATCGGAGACATCCACCTCTTCATTGGCGAAACCGACTCGGGCACTAGTTCCCTAGGAGTCAGAGGAGCATCAATACCCGCACGGACCGCCTATGGGCAGGATATGTTCGCGGAAGGATCGATGTCAGATCTCCCCTCGGAGTTTGCCGGCAAAGATCGGAAAAATTGAAGGCCCACCCAAACTGCCGCTATGCAGGACATAACGGTGGAAGATCACTGCAAGTCCGCCGGCTTTGTCCGTGCGTCTGGACAACAGAGATCCAAGTTTGTCGGCGTGGTTACTATCTTCGATCTGGCGTGTTGCGTCCAGAGAGAGGGCGAAACCCCCCGTGATTACCTTGCTAGGTGGCTCCGTATACGAGCCGATCTGGCCCACTACCCCAATGATGATGCTATGTATCACTTTGTGGAAGGACTGGACCAGGGAACGCTTCTCCGACATTCTCTAAGGCAGTAGTAGCAAGCTTCAGGACGCCTCACCTTCGAAAGCTTGGTGAACACCGTCAACAGCTACGCGGAGGCCGAGGGGGCAGCTCAGGCGGATCTTGCGCTCATTGGCAGAGCGCCGCCGCTTCAGCAACCGCCACCACCGCCTCCGGCGGCCATCGCCGCTGCTGCGCGACCACCTCCAGTCATCTTTGCTACTATTGCACCTCCACCCCTGTTATCGAGGAAGTCCTGGCACCCTCCGACTCTGTGATTGACGCGCTATACGCTGACTTCAGTGCAGATTCAGAGGAGATAGATTTCAGTCCAAAGGAACTAGACTCCGCCATGCAGGAGATGGAGGAGGAGTACACGCGCAACGAGGAAGCCAACAACGCCGTCACATCTCGAGAGGTGTTCGTCACCATTGGGATGGTGATGGATGAAGATCAGCCCGGACGAACTCCGCCTACAGCTCTGGACAAAGGGAAGGGACCACCTGTTTGCTGCCAAAAATGATCGCGCAAAGGTCATGCCCCCGCCGCCTAGCCCAGTGCAACAGCCACAGGAACTCGGTACCGGGCCGAGCAACAACAACACCGCAAACTTGCTGCCTCTAGCATCTACGTCTGCTACTGCCCAAGTTACTCCAGCTGATAGAGTGATGTACGACAATATCCTCGTCGAGCCACTGACCATAGCCTATATCCGGAACATGACCCAGCTTGACGAGAAGTGCCAGCAGCTGCTGGAGGAAGCGCAGGCCATCGCGGAGCAAGGCGCAAAACTAGATCGAGATCTGGTCAATGCGCAGAAAACCATAGAGAAAGCTAGAAAAATGGAGGCTGAGTAAAAGACTCTGCTGCAGCAGCAGAAGGCCAAGAAAGCTCCAGCTCGCGTCATTAACGATCCTGGTGTATGGCGAAACCTAGGATGGGCTCCCTCAAAGACGGCATAGGCCAAGCCATACATTGACAGTGAAGGCAGGCAGGTGATGCCCAATCCTCTCCTCAACCCCGCCGTCGCCAAGACCCTTCTGGAGCAGGATAGATCGCTTGAGGCGGTGGACCAGGTCTATGACCTAGTGGCCAAGGCGGTAAAACTGCAGGAAAAGGACACCTCTCAGAGGATTGAGTCTGACCTAGTGTTTTGCCAGTCTAGCCAGCATAATCCGCCAAGGGACAGATCTCCTCTTGATGTCGGGTCTCAGACGGGTTCATCAGAACGAAGACGGAGGGATGCGCGCAACAGGAAGGATGCTATCCCCATATCCTCCGACCACGGAGGTAAGGCCCAACCTCGTCTCCCATCGCCATCGTCCCGTCCACCCCGACATCGCGAAGACACCAAGGCTCACCGTCGTACAGATATGCCCCCGCCAAGGCAGGGCGGCATCGTCATCCGCGATAACACGGAGCAGACCCGTCATGACGGAGAGTGCAACCAGGGACAGAAGAGCAAATTGCGCCATGACCCTCCGCGTCCGATAAGCAACCGTGACAAGCGTGAGGCGTCACAGGAGGGTAACAGCAAGAAGGCTAACCCACCGCCACCTCCGCCTCCGTCGCCACCTAGCAGTCACCATGGCGGAGGAGGCCCGCATCGTTCACGCATGCCATCCCCTGTTGACAAGAAGAAGAGAAGCCCGGAGCCATACGACGTGCGTTCGTGGATAGACAAGATCCACGAGGCCTGGGAAGGACCATACCTGGGACCACGTTGCTTTGGACCTGCGATACGATCCGCAACTTACCCCAAGGGTTTCCAGATTGACAAGACCATCAAGCCCTATGACGGCACCGCAAAGCCGGCCACATGGTTGGAGGACTATGGTAACGCGGTGGAATCGCCGGGGGTAACCCCAACATTGTCGTCAAGTACCTCCCATTGATGTTGGCGGGCACGGCCCGTCAATGGATTGATGAATGGCCGGAGAAATCCATCTGCAATTGGTTGGACATGCAAGAAGCGTTCACCAAGAACTTCGAGGGTACATACAAATGTCCCTGCACTTTTGGCGATCTACAGCAGTGCGTGTAAGAGAAAGACGAGACATCTCGTGCCTACCTCTCCCGCTGGCTGGATATGAAGAATTCCTGCGCAGGAGTGCACACTCAGACCACCATGGCCACCTTCATAGATGGGTTGGAAAGGGGAACGTTGCTCTGACATAAACTGAAACGCTTGCAGGATAATCACCAGCTGGACTTGAATCAGATGATTCAGTTGGCCAGTGAATTCGCAGCGGCCGATGACGATGCTCGCGGCTCTCTTCCGGCAATGGCCGTTCCAACTCAAGCTCAGAGGAACAGCAGCACAAAGCGGAAAATTGCACCAGAGAAAAGCAAACTCCCGACATGGTCGCTATGACCTTCGCAGGACGAGGTGATGGCGGACAACGTGGCCGAGGACAGGGAGCTGGTCCTGGGCAGCAGCGAGGAAGTGAAACTACCTTGGCAGCGCTCTGCGTTCCCCAAACCTACGAAGAGTACCGCGATATGTCGTGCCTCGTACACCTCGATGTCAACAGCAAGGCCACCCATACCAATCAACACTGCAAGTTCGTCAACGACCTCACGGAGGACCCGGAGTCCGGCTACAAGCGAAGTCGGAAGAACAGACCGCGAGGAAAGGGCAAGGGGAAGAAGAAGGAGGAGTCCAAGGATTCAAGTGACATGGACGAGGAAATTGACCGCAAGCACGCCGCCAAGAGAGACGACAAAGGCAAGAACCCCTTCGAGAAGAAGGCGACAGTTTTCCATACTTTCCTTGGCACCCCCACCGTCCGACAATAGAAGAAATATATGAAGATACTGATGGCTACTCTACCCCCAGTTCCCCAGTTCCTGCGCTGGTCGGAGATTCCAATTACTTGGGACAGGAAGGATCACCCAGACCTCATCCCTATGGAGAACCAATACGCCATGGTCATCAACCCTTTGATTGACGACAATGAGTTCACCAAATTTATGGTGGATAGTGGAAGCAGCATAAACATCATGTACCTGGATACACTGTAGAAAATGAACTTGACAGAGGCAAACCTAAGGCGGACCAACACCATCTTCCACGGCGTAGTTCCTGGTCGGGAGGCTCGGTCTCTTGGGTGTATCACACTTTAGGTAGCCTTTAGCGATGTTAATAATTACTGCCAAGAGAGCATGACATTTGAGGTGGTCCCCTTCAAGAGCATGTACCACGTCATATTCGGCCACGACATATTCCACACCTTCATGGCCAAGCCATGCTTCATCTACAACAAAATCAAGATACCCGGACCAAACGGTGTCATCACCGTATCCGGAAGCATTGCCAAAGCTAGGGACTGCGAGATTGGAGAGGTAGCCTACGCAGAAGCTGTCCTCTACAGCGAAGAATTCAAGGAGATCTAGAGCAAGGTCGATGCCTAGGAGATGCCCGTGTCTAAGAAACATATTTCCGACTCCGCTCCAGCATTCAAGGCCGCCATCGAGACCAAGCCGGTGGAACTTGTGGTAGGCGATGCCTCCAAGACCACCACCATTGGGACGAACCTAGATCCCAAATAGGAAAGTGCGCTCGTCGAGTTCCTCCATGAGAATAGGGACATCTTTGCCTGGCAACCTGCCGACATGAAAGGTGTACCTAGGGAACTTGCCGAGCACAGCTTGAACATTGATCCAAAATGCAAACTAGTGAAGCAACCTCTACGACACTTTGGAGATGATAAGAGACGCGTCATAGGCAAAGAGATAGCTAGGTTACTTAAGGCTAGTTTTATCCGAGAAGTCCTTCACACCCAATGGGTGGCCAATCCTGTACTTGTCCCCAAAAAGGGAACCAAAGAATTAAGAATGTGCATTGATTACACCGGCTTGAACAAAGCATGTCCCAAAGATCCATTTGCTTTGCCTCGCATTGAGAAAGTCATTGACTCGACGGCAGGCTCGGAACTTTTGTGTTTTCTTGATGCATACTCAGGATACCACCAGATCAAGATGAGGAAGTCGGAACAATTGTCCACTTCGTTCACTAACCCCTACGATATGTTTTGCTATGTTACGATGCCCTTTGGGTTGAAAAATGCAGGTGCTACGTACCAGCGGACAATGCAACGTTGACTACATAATCAAATTGGTCGGAACATTCACACCTATGTGGACGATATAGCGGTGATGTATAAAAAGTCAAATGACTTAATCTCCGACTTAAAATAAACCTTTGATAATCTTCGGAAATACAACATGATGCTTAACCCTAAGAAGTGCATCTTCGGGGTCCCAGCCAGCAAATTGTTAGGCTTCATCGTCTCCCAGCATGGAATCGAGGTCAACCCGGAGAAAATCAAGGCCATCTTAAACATAAACCATCTGACATGCCTAAAGGATATTCAACGACTAACAGGTTGTGTTGCAGCAGTTGGTCGGTTTGTCAGCCGACTTGGAGAGAAGGTTTTGTCGTTGTACAAGTTGCTGAAGAAGGCGGAAAAATTCATGTGGACGGACGAGGCAGATGCAGCATTGAAGCAGATCAAGGAGATTCTTTCCTCAACGCCTATCCTTGCAGCACCCGGGCCTGGAGAACCCATGTTAATTTACATGGCGGCGACCAACCGGGTAATCAGCATCGTCGTCGTGGTAGAGCGGAAGGAACCAGGCTATGGGCACGGAGTTCAACGACCAGTTTACTATGTAAGTGAGGTCTTACGGAGTCCAAGAAGCGTTACCCGCACTACCAGAAGATAGCTTATGGAGTATTCCTTGCTTCTCGGAAGCTGAGGCACTATTTCCAGGAGCACCCATCACAGTGGTGAGCAAGACTCCACTGTCCGACATTATCAACAACATCGACGCTACGGGAAGAGTCGTGAAGTGGGGCATTGAACTTGCCGCTTTCGAGATCACCTACAAGAGACGCGACGATATCAAATCACAAGCCTTGGAGGATTTTATTGCAGATTGGACGGAGATGCCAGATGCTACCCCATTGCTGGAACCAGAATATTGGGTGATGCACTTTGACGGATCAAAGCTGCTCAACAGCTCGGGGGCTGGTGTATTGCTACAGTCACCAACTGGAGACAAGCTACACTACATTCTGCAAATCCACTTCGAGGCTACAAACAACATGGCAGAGTATGAAGCACTCATTCACGGATTACACGTAGCCAAGGATATTGGCGTCAAGCGCATAGTTTGCTGTGGAGATTCTGACTTGGTTTCCTAGCAAGTGGCTGGCACCTAGAATGCACAGAACCCTATGATGGCGGCATATCGAGACGAAGTGGACGAGATAGCCAAGAGCTTCTTGGGCTACGAGGTCAAGTATGTACCTAGGGAGCAAAACGAGGCGGCTGATCTGCTATCTAAGCTTGGATCAGGCCGCAAAAGAATTCCGCCAGGAGTTTTCCTAGAGCATCTACGGAAACCATCCGTGAAGGGAGCAGACATCGACAACCCGGACAGAGTAGACTCTTTCGTCCACATCGTGGCAAAGGTCCCTCCGGCTTGGACAAAACCGTTCATGGAGTATCTCGAACACGGAACTTTGCCCAACGACGAAGTCGAAAGACGGCAAATAATACGTCGAGCAAAGGGCTATACCATAATCAATGGACAGCTCTACAAAATAAGCACTACTGGTGTATACCTTAAGTGTGTTTCCCAGCAGGAAGGTATTGAAATCCTACGCGAAATCCATCTCGGAGATTGCGGGCATCACGCCGCTCCCCGATGTTTGGTCGCGAAAGCCTTCCGGCAAGGATTCTACTGGCTGACTGCGAAGGCGGATGCCGACAAGCTGGTGGAGACATGAATGGAATGCTAGTATTATGCCCGACAACCACATGTTCCTGCTGAATAATTGCGAACAATACAAGTAACTTGGCCATTTGCAGTCTGGGGGCTGGACATGGTTGGTCCGTTGCAGATGGCACCATGTGTGTTTACGCATCTGCTAGTAGTAGTTGATAAATTCACTAAATGGATAGAAGCTAAACCCATTAGAAAGCTCGATGGGGCAACTACCCTTAGGTTTGTTCGGGATATAGTGGTGAGATTTGGTCTCCCACATAGCATTATCACCGACAACGGCAGAAACTTGTCACTCGGGAGGCTTATTGTTGGGAGAAAGGCATCCGACTTGACCTTGCATCTGTGGCACACCCACAATCCAATGGTCAGGTTGAGAGAGCCAATGGATTAATTCTGCAGGGAATAAAGCCATGTCTTTAGGCACCGCTGCATAGAGCAGCTAGGGCTTGGGCGGATGAATTGCCATCTGTGCTGTGGATTTTACGAACTACACCCAACAGATCCATCGGCTACACCCCTTACTTCATGGTATATGGAGCAGAAGCCATTCTTCCTTCCGACATCCTTCATGATGCACCAAGAGTCGTCGCCTACGACGAAGATGACGCTGAAGAATCCAGATGCCTAGATGTGGACCTTCTCGAGGAGGAGCGCGTTTTGGCATGCCAAACATCCGCCATATACCAGCAGAAGTTACACAGCTACCATAGTCACCGCGTCCGGCATCGCTCGTTTAAAGAGGAGGATCTAGTGCTCCGACTTAAGTAGAAGAAGTCACACAAATTATCCCCGCCATGCGAAGGACCGTTCATCATAAGCAAGGCGCTAATCAATGTGTCTTACTACCTCGTTGACAATCGTGAACTGAAGGATAGACCCAACGAGGATCATAAGCGTAAGCGACGTGACCCGGATGATGACTACCTGGAGCTTGATCGGCCATGGAACATAGCACAGCTACGTCTTTTCTACACTTAGCATTTTTTATCTATTGTGTATCTCTTATATGATCAATGAAATAAAGCTCTCTGGTTCACTCATATTTCTGAGTCTTTTACCTCCTTTAGTGTTCATTTTTGGATCGTATAAAACCTTTATGCACCAGCTTTGCGATTGCACTTGTGAAAATTCCGCATATGGGCATTAGCTTAAGTTTTCTGGTCTACACGTTCTTTGTCGTTTTTATGTGGATTCTAGAGTAGTGACTTTCGGCAATTATTATCGGCGATTTTGTGCTTAGATTATTGACGGTGCCATTGGGCATCATCGCGTGAGCGCATGGTTTCAAGAACGAGTCTTCCAACTAATGAAAAGTCAAGCATAAAAACAAAGTAAAGGATAAGCCAGCACTTGCTTAAACAATATATAGATGGTGGAATCAGTTCTTGAGTAGCAGGAATTAACACCCATTGTTTTCCGCCTTAAGTTAACACATTGTTTTTGCGCATACACATTATAGAGGAAACAAATATTACAAATTGTTTTTTATTCCTCTGGCACAGGCGACTTGGAAGTAGCATCGTCGGCAGCAGGAGAGTCACCTTCCTCGAAGTCGGCAGTGTTGAGGGACTCGGAGAAGTTTGGTTGCCACCATTGATGGTTTTCATGGGCACAAAGACATTAACGTCGACCAACTCGGCGACTCTGGTGTTATAACCCGCGAGTGACGCCAAGATAGATTCGTGGTTTATCTTTTGGCCTTTGTCATCTACGTCGGGGATACCGGAGGTTACCGTGTCGAAGTTGGCATTTTCGTAATGTGCCTTGACCATGGACAGCGCCATGCTTTCACCGACCCATGCACATGAAGCTTTCCAGCTTGCGATACGCTCGGGGCTCGACGCAGGATCTGCGAGAACTTCGCCATAGAGTCCGATGCCTTGATATTAATCTAGAGGGTCTTAGCTATCTCCTTGGCTTGCTTAATGGCGGTCTTGATAAAGTTTCCGGCAAGAACCATGCACTCCTTTGGAGGAGGAGGCGACCGGGTTAAACCCATAGGAGCTGCGAATTTCCGACAAAGGAGCACATAACTTAAAAAATTCAAAGTATTCATCTTACATAAATCAAAGACGGAGAATCACTTACTGAAGATGCTTATATCAGCTTGCTCGATAATCTCCGCCATGGAGTCCTGTTCTAGTCGGAGGATCTTGTACGCTTCATGATGGTGTTGATTTTGCTCATCGGCAACTTTCTTCTGATCTTTTAAGATCGCGATTTCCTCCTTCGAGCAGTTCATCTCCTCACTGGCGGAGTCTTGTAGGGCTTTCATCGAGTCTTCATGCATCTTCAACATGTCCTTCCTCTCCTGCTTAAGGATCTTGTTTTTGCTATCCAGCTGCTGAATGTGCTTGGATTGCTCGATAATATCCTTGGCCTTGGAAATGGTTTTTGCAAGTCGGAGAAAGAAAAGTACACAATGAGTACTCGGAGAATACACAAGACCATGTCGGAATATGAAAAAGAAAGGAAAAACAGACGCTTGCTCTTGATGATCTGTTCCTTCAAGAAGGAAGTTTTACCCTTTTCAGCTTCCAAGTCCACGCGCATCTTCTGGTACTTGTCGTTGGCGGCACCCCTCCGAGCATTCTCATTCTGTGGAAAGAAGAAAAGTTAAACGTTGTTTGGTATACTTGGAGCATCTAGCCAGAAAATTTCCACCTAGAAGCTCGGGGGCTACAACGAGAGTTTTTAACTTAACAATATGCTTGGTCTTTCTTTAAGCATCTAGTCGGAACTAATTTAGTTTTCAACTAGAAGCTTGGGGGCTATAGTATAAAGTATTTAACTCAGTCATATGCTTATCTTCTCTTTAAGCATCTAGTCGGAACTAATTCGGTAACAACTAGAGGCTTGGGGGCTATAGTATCGAAATTTATAAACACTGCGTATGCTACTCTGAAAGCATCTAGTTGGAATAATTCATTCAAACTATATGCTTGGAGGCTACAGTGAGAAGTTTTCTAGCTTAGTCACTCTTAGAGCATTTAGATGCAAAGACCTATGGTTTTCCATCTAAATCCTAAAACAAAATTCTGATGGGATACTCATATGAAAAGCAAAAGGGAAATAAAACTTACAAGCGCAATGATCTTGAGGTTTGTAGCACTCTCAACAAGCAACATGCCAAAGGACAAACTATTTCCTTGCAAGATTTCTGCTTGCCAGAGAAGCTCCTCAAGGCTGCACGTTGGAGATGTCGGCACCGCACCAGGAACCAGATCAGTGCTACCCAGCGTAAGCACCGGATAGACTATCTTCGGAAACTCTATGGTATTCTTGGGTGCAGAGATGCCGCCTTTGGCAGATGTACCACCTTCCACCACCGCCTTACCGCTACCGATGGCATCCTTAGCCGGAGCTTCATCCATTTGGTGTGCGGCACTTTCCTACGTTGCCTGTTCGCCGACAAGAACGAGCTCGGTGGAGGCACCTGAGTCCACTTCCATGGCGGAAGGTCCAGATGCTTCTTTAGCCCGAGAGCTTGTCAGAGCGGATGCAGGTTTGACGATGGGAGTGACAGGGGTGATGGCGGGAGATGCGTGGAGATAAACGTCACGATGCAACATATCCTTGATGGTTCTATAAGCCCCCAAAGTCTTGGAGTTCTTCTTCAGGCTGGTTGTGGCTTTCTTCCTGAAACGCACAAAAAGTGTAAGTACAGAAATAAGACAAACAATGGAGAATGTCGAAGGAAAATAAGATTACACAAGAGGAGGTGCTTTGGCAAAGGGGATCCCTGTAATCTTTATTTTCTCCGCCTCCAGGGCGGCGGTAGTCTTCTTGGAGGCTCCACCCTCCGTCTTCTTCTTCTTGCCTCTGTCGGCAGCGTCAGAGGTGGAGCTTTTCCGCTTTCACGCCAACGGAGCATCATCGTCGGACACGACGGTGACTTCCTTCATCTTTGGATCATAGATTTGAGGAGCCATGCTATCCTCATCTATGTCCCTGAGCTGTTAAGTGGAGAACCACCATGTTAGATGAGATGGTAATGGCTAGACGGAAGAACTAGAGTATATGTCATACACGGAAAATAAACAGTTACCTTTGGGCACTTTCTCTCTACGAACATGTCATAGGTGATGGTGAAGCCACGCTTCTTATCCTTCACCTTGACGATGTCCTTGAGGTGGAGCTTGACGAAGTCGCTCAAGAAGTTGTCGTCAGAGATGCAGAGGCTATCCCTTCTATCGTTGGAATACTCGTGCATCAGCTTCAAGCGGTGCTGCAGAGGCTGGATCCTCCTGATGAACCAGCCCATGGCCAGGTCCAATCCGGTTAAACCCGTATCTACGAACCACTCTATCCGCCTTATAGCGCGGGAAACGTCGATGTCAGAGGGAAGGGAGGCCTAGGATCTCCATGTCAAGGCTTTAGCGGCAGCTCCATCGACGAAGTCCGGGTAAGTGACTTCTCGGCCAGCCAGAGGGATATCTGGGCCGTAGAAGTACGTCCGCTGCCAGTTCTTGCAGGAAACGTGGCCGACGATGTCCGGGAAGCTCCAGCCAGGCCGGATCTTAAAAATAATGGTGCCACAATTTCTGAGCTCGTCCTTGCCGGCTCCGGCTTCGCGCTTGATGGTGAAAAAATAGATGAAGAGATCTAGCCTAGGCCTAATCCCTAGATAACCCTCGCAAAGCGCCGCGTAATTGCTAAGCGCTAATATGCTATTGGGGGAAAGGTTCTGAGGCTGTACTCGGTAACGATTCAGGACAGCAAGGAAAAAGTTGGATATGGGCAGGGAGACGCCGCGTACCAGTTGCGCTTTGAGGTACACTTTTTCTTCGGCTTGGGAGAAGGTGTGACCTCGCCGGCCGGCGCCGCCCGCCAGGCGAGCCCCTCCGTCACAAGAAGGTCGCCCCTCCTCCTCCTGCAGCTCCAGCGCCGCTGGATTATGGTCGCCGCCGGTGGCTCTGACCACCGCGGATTTGGGGATAACCAGGCCCTCTGGAGGCACGAAGACATAGCTCGCCGGCTTTGCCGCGGCTTCGCCAGATGCCGCCATGGAGGGAGAGGAGCTGCTGCTGTCCATTGGGTGTGTTTGGGGGTGACTGGAGGAGATTGTGAAGCTAGGGTTTTTCGCACGTTGCGCGGAGAGCTTGAGGAGGCGCTCGCTGGAGGAAGAAGACAATGTAGAGGAGAATGAGGTGAAAAATAAAATTTCCACCGCAGTTACTATTTATAACCTCCGTCATCAAGATTCGTGCAGCATGATCGAACGGTTGCCGCGTAGGCAACGTGTGCAGGGAAGTGCGCGGAAATTTCGCCATGTTAGCAACCGTCACCGCCAACGATTCTCGCGTGGGAAAAACGGACATGATTGCATTCTCTGCATGTGTAAGTTACGAGGCATTGCTGACCTATGTCTACGTCGCCCTAGCTGTCATAGGCAGATGAGCCATCACATCGGAAGATTCTAGCATAAGCGGATCCAATCCGGATACGGAAGAGTACGATAGAATATTCAGCAATTCTCCGACTTACAAAATGAAGACGGAGAAAGCCTAGCAGGGTTCTTTGGGAGGACTACAAGATATTGCTTGACGATTTGACGACATCCATCTAGACGGAGCATTCAACATGAAAGAGGCAAGACGGCGCAAGATCTCGGAGTTCTCCGGGGGCTACTATTGGGGATATGCTATATGGGTATCCTCATAGCATGTCTCTTATCCGGATAACCCGGGTGGCCCACAGTTGTTAGCATGGCCCATGGCCTGTTGGGCGGCCCAGTTAGATGGATCTAGGAGCGAGGCCCATGCCGGATAAAGGAAGGCTACAAAGGAGTCACCAACATACTCGGAGCCTTGGAGTGCAAGACACGCTAGACTAGTAATAGACAGTGTAGGACTCTGTAACCTGTCCGGCTAGGACTTTTCCCTGTAACCCTAGGACCTGGAGACTATATAAGTCGGGCCTATGAGAGCCTTTAGGGTACGATAACTTAGACTTTCTAGTCACCTCGCATAGCGAACCTATCTCTGTAACTCGACGTATTGCCATTATAGTGATTTATAGCAGGAGTAGGATTCCGCCACCGTTGTGGGATCTGAACCTGGGTAAGCTGTGTTACCTCATACCCATCAACCGTCCTCCTTCCCCCATGTCTCTAAACACGCACTGTGAGGACCCCTCCATGGCGTACTCGTCGGCAATACCACGACAGTGTGTATGATGATGATGATCCCGATGAAGCCTAGCTTGATGATGCTGTTGATGGCGACTATCTCCCCTCTCCGGGAAGGAATTCCCCCGGCAGAAATCTATCTGCCGAAGAGATCTTTCTCTCTCGGTATTTTCCGCTAGAGGCGGCGGAAATCTATCTATGGTCGCCACCTAGCCTTAGGGTTCCGTAGGGAAGATATAGGCGAAGGGGCGGAGTGGGGAGCCGGGCAGGTGGGACACACCTGCCCTAGGAGCGACCCATGGTGGGCCCGTGCATAGGGGGGTGTTGGACCCCTGCGGCCCTTCTTCGCTCCTCCTTCTAGCTTCCTCAATCTTCTGGAAAAATAATATTTTCCCATATTTTTCTGGTATTTTTCTGATCTTTGCGAAATTGCATCAAAACGCCTTCTTTTCCATCAGAATCCAGACTCCGGCAGTCCATCCTCCAGAAAGGTGATGCAAATTGGGCCTATCAGCACCCATGCAAACTTTTCAAGGAGCCACAGTTTCTCCCATGGCCCGCCCAGGAGGATGGTCATGCCAAACTCAAATCCGGAGAGGACCATGGTGAAGGGCGGAGGTGAAGGAGGTGGCCACGAAAACAGGGACGCCGATGCATGATAGCCTCGTCCCCGACCTAAGCCTCGGCTTCTTCCTATGGCTCGCCATAGTACAGGGGCGCCCTAGCCATTCTTCCTTGTATACTATGACTTTGGCCATGAATGCCGATGTTGTGGTGTGGTGAAGAAGGGGTGGCTCAAAGTGGTGGTGTGGGGAAGATAGCCGTGGGTGCCCTTCTTAAAAAGGGCAAGTTGTCACGGAGTTGAATGCCTAAGTAGAGGCCGAGAGGCCGACAATGATGTTGGTGCAAAATTGCAGCGTCCAGCATTGATGCCGGCGCAGGCATCATGGAGTTAGCCTACTTCCATTGATGGCCAGGGTAGATGGTCGGTGGTCATTGGTGATGAGGATACAATCATAGAGTATGATGATTCTACTGGTTTAATCTGGAAGGAAATATTGAGCCTCATTGAAAAATATCACAAGGTGAATTCATTCCTAGTTGGACAAGATACTTTGATTTATAAGAACTTTATACTACCTAAATCATGGTGTTATTGTTTGACTATATTTAATATCCATCGTACTAGCGCTAGCAGGAGGAGAGGGAGGAAGGCGATCGAGAGATGGAAGGTGACCAAGAAGGAAGGTTCAATTCGGACATAAAGAAGCCCTGAAATTGAAATGGACGTGGATTTCTCATACCAACTCCGAATCATGAAAATAAATACTTGTTGGAAAGATAATTCCGAGAGCTTTCCAACGGGTACTCTCACATCTCCAGTCCTAGATAATCCGGCCCCCACACCTTGGATAATTCGGCACAATTTCATAAATTCTTCTAAGGACTCTAGGCATGTCGCACTATATGGCGGGTGGATAATCCGCCCCCCTTAAGGGAAGATAATACGGCCCTCGACAGAAAATATCCATTCAGTTTTGTATAGTTTGAGTTTATCACGACTTGTTTTTGTTTTGGCCATCCTAGCCACCCATATAAGCCCTGGGACGTCCCTCTATAGTAGTTAATACCACGTTTAAGGTAAACCCTAGATCCATTGAGTTGCTACTTCTTGGAGATATGCCCAAGAGGCAATAATAAAAATGGTTATTATGATATCTTCGTGTTTATGATGAATGTTTGCATAACATTCTATAATTTTATTAACCGGAAACATTAATACTTGTGTGTTTTGTAAACATAAAAGAGTCCCTAGTAAGCCTCTTGTTAAACTAGCTCGTTGATGAGTGCATATTTGCATCACGTTTATATTATTATTGTGCATTTGTAGTTGTAGGATCTTGGTATTTTACGGCGTTCGTGCGCATCTTTTATGTCTATTTTCACTAGGATCAGGATATGATGGACACAATTCTTGGACCAATTGTATTGGAGCAAAAATGGGTCAAAAAAAGGCAAATCGCTTATTTGGGAAATATCAATAACACTAGAAGAAAACCCGAAGCAATTGGAGGATACAGTGGATTTAACGACCAACTATACGGCGGTAGGAACTTTTCCAGCCGTATAGTTCCTGCCGTATAGTTGGCGCTGACACCGGCTCCTCAAATAGTTTCACCCCGTGCAACTGGATCAGAGAGACGACATACAGAACACCCAGAAATCGCCAAAACCTCACCTATGGAAGGCATCTGGAGGGGGAACTCATCCACCAGGGATCCATCTTCGCACAATGCAGATCCGGGAGGCTAAGGCATCGATCTTCATCATTAACCGCTGCATCACCACCATCTCCATCCATCCCATCTACATCTTGTCTAGATCTTGTTGTAATTTTTGTACTTGTTTTGGATTTATACAAGTATTATTCATCTACGATAGATTCCATTGTCTTTGTCATGATGTTGATTTCCTCCATGTTTGAGTAGATCATTAGTTCTTCGGGAGATGGAGAAACCCTAGCATGAGATTGAAATAAGATAAAGTTTATTATGATATTCATCGCTGTGACCATGTGTTAGATTTTCTTCATCTTGATGTTGGGAGAAGTCGACCTCTCAATATTTGCCTCTTGTGGGACTTGATGGAGAGAACTACTTGTTGGTAGACGGAGGTGTGTTAGAAATTACATTGAATATGAATCTATTGGCAGTACTTACGTATCAACTTGGGAATCAAGAAAACTCACAAAACACTATCCATGCCATGGGATACATCGTACGGGATCAAGTCCCTTAATAGCGCAGTAATTCAATTGATGTTTATTGCTATCTGCTGTGGTTATGTGGATGATGTGAGTAGTGGTTGTTGCTTATTTGTCCAAGTACGAAGTTCCTCCCACACATACATAGTTGAGAATGTTCATTATAATAATCTTTACCTTAGACCTTTATAAATGCTAGAGGTGTATCCGCTACTCCCTGAGAATGCTTTTCCCCATTGCAGTTTCAAATCTCTTTTACATACGCGAAACTTATTTTCTGTATTCACTTTGTTTTACTTTACTCATTGTTCTCTTATACCAAACAACACAAAAAAACCTTTTTACACAACACTCGTATCTTATCTTGTTACTTAGAACTTTATTTTAGCATTTCTATTTTAGTATTTACTTTAAAAATTATCAGACTTCAGAATCGTGCTCCCTGTGGGGTCGATATCTTTATTTTGAAACTAGCTATAAACGATTTGTGACTTGCAGTCATCAAGCTATTTTCTGGCGCCGGTGTCGGGGAGCTAAGCGCTGTAGGTATTTTAGTTTTTACTTATTTATTTTAGTCTTGCTAAGTTTTGTTTTGAGTTACAGGTTTCCACCAACATGATGGAGTTTGAGAATTTGACTAGTGCTAACCCACTCAGCCACTTTGGGAAGCCCTATGATATTAATAAAAGAGACAACTCCAACAAGAAGACAAGGGGTTTTGAAATAAATCCTCTACTACTTGGTATTCTACACAAGAAGAAATTTACTGGAGATGAAGAAGATCCTGATCCATATGAGCATATTGCATGCTTCAAAGATATATATGGCACTTTCCAATTACCGGGGTATACTGCTAATGAGGTAAGGGTTAAACTTTTTAGTCAGACTTTGACTAGCACAACTCTCTCATGGTATAGATCTTTACCCCTAGAAGCCACTACTACTTGGTTTAATTTATCTTGTGAATTTCTATCCAAACATTATCCATTATCAAAATCTTTTGGAATCAGGCGTATTATATTGACTTGGAGAAATCGTCCTAATGAAGGACTGGTAAGAGCTTATATAAAATTTAAAGATTTACTTAGTAAATGTCCTCATCATGATTTGACTGAATGGTATTTATTGCATATCTTTTATGGCGGTTTAATTGAACCTAATAAAATTGAACTAGACTCTGGCGCGAGAGGAGCTTTTATGAATCTACCCATAACTAAAGCTTGGGATTTACTTAATAGAATTCGCAATCATAGAGTTTCATGGAATTTTGGTCTAGGAAGCGAGGGAGGCACATAAATAGATTATGATTGTATTCATGACTATAATAAGAAGGGCCATGTTAATGAATCATCTAAAGAACTTTACTTAGATTCAGATCTTGTGTTGCAAGTTGTTCAAGCTTTTACAAAACATATCAAAGCTCCAAAAGAGGGTCCGGTCAAGTATGATCCACCACCGGAACCTGAAAAGAAAAGAGAAGTTAAAGAAACACTGGCCTCCTAAGAAAAATGTATGAGATACCTTTTCCTAACACTGCGCAAAAACATATTTTAGAATATGAATACGTCAAAGTAGTACATGAGAAGAAGGAAGAGGAAAGTGTGCCAGAAATTGAAGAACATTGGATGAAACCAAAGATGAAGAGGTAACCAAGGAAGCAATTATGGCTATGTATGCACATTGTAACATAGTTTAACTTGATAAAGAGACTTCCGTATTGGTTGAAGGTAAAACTAAGGTAAAATATCTGGGTAAGCCTATTCTTCCCTGCATATTTAAAGAAACCTTGCATTATGGTTTATGTGATCTTGGCACCGCAGTTAATGTTATATCTTATGATTTTTATTTAGAAATAAAAGAAGAGATATCACCGGCTACAATAAAAAATACTGATATGACAATCATGTTAGCCAATAAAAATCTTGGAATTCCAATGGGAGTAGTTGAAGATGCAACTGTCCCAATTGGCAATAAAAAATTTCCTATCGATTTTGTAGTTGTTGATATGCTAGCTGACACTCTTTTCCCAATTATATTTGGAAGAAACTTTTTGAGTGATGTAGGTGCTACAATTGATTTTAAAAAAGGAGATTGTATATCTTAAGCTTGGGAAAGCGGAAAAAGAATTCCACTTTTCCAAATTTAAAGACAAACCTCTACATATACAAGAAGAAGAGAAAGAGAAAACTATTGAGGAGATGGCGACTCTCTTCTTTAGTAATCAAGAATAAGAAGCAAATGAAGACTCAAATTATGGATAAATAATTATAGAGGACAGGTCCCTAGAAGAATTAGAAAGTGAATTCGATTCACTTCCCATTTTAGGACCTCCAACTGATGAGGCTTTTGAAGAGCCATAAAAGTGAGGGTATGAAGAGTTACCACCCCCATAATTAAAAAATTTACCAGATAATCTTAAATATAGATTTATGGACAATACGAATAAATTCCCTATTATTATTAGTGCTAAACTTTCAGGGGATGACTAAGAACTCATGAAGGTACTAAAGGAGCATCGAAAGGCCTTTGGATACTCAATGGACGATTTGAAGGGCATTAGTCCCATGATAATCGTCCATCGAATATTCATGGAGGAAGGTGCTAAACCAGTTGCGGAATTTAACAGAAGGCTGGAGCCTAAAATGAAGGAAGTGGTAAGAAAATAAATAGTACGCCTACTGGATGCAGGTATAATCTATCCTATAAAAGAAAGTGAATGGGTAAGTCCGGTTAATTATGTTCCTAAGAAGGGCGGTTTTACCGTTGTTCCTAATGAAAACAATGAATTGATACCTACTAGAACTATTGTTGGACATAGGATGTGCATAGATTTCAGGAAATTAAATAAAGAAACTACAAAAGATCACTATCCTTTACCGTTCATAGATCAAACTTTAGAGAGGTTAGCAAACCACACTCATTTTTGTTACTTGGACAAATACTCTAGATTTTCCCAAATAGTTGTTCATCCTGATGACCAACTTAAAACAACTTTTGTTAGTCCTTATGGTTTACATGCTTACCGACGTATGCCTTTTGGTTTATGTAATTCTCCTCCTACTTTTTAAAGATGCATGACTGCTATTTTTGCGGATTTTATAGAAGTAATAATGGAAGTATTTATGGATGACTTTTCTATCTATGGAACTTCGTTTACTAGTTGCTTGGATAATCCCAAGAGAGTTGCAGCATTGCAAAGAAACCAATCTTATTCTAAACTGGGAGAAGTGTCATTTCATGGTCAAAGAGGGCATAGTCCTTGGACATAAGGTATCAGGTAAGGGTATTGAAGTAGATAGATCTAATAGAGAGAATATCACGACCCAGGGATATAAAAGGTATAAGAAGTTTCGTTGGTCATGTGGGTTTTTATAGAAGGTTCATTAGAAATTTCTCTTGGATTTTCCAAACCTTTAACTAACCTATTGCAGAAGGGAGTAAGATTTAATTTTGATGATAAATGCCTTATTTCCTTTGATAAACTTTAATATGCTTTATCCCATGCTCCTATTATTAGACCACCTATTTGGGATATGACTTTTGACTTAATATGTGAAGCTAGTGATGATGTTGTAGGAGTAACTCTAGGACAACACATAGGTCACAGATTTAATATTGGGATTTCTATTTTCGTGCCCTTGGTTCGTTAGTTGTACTCACTTTTCCCCAGCCCCTTAACTTTTAGTCACTTTTCCCCTCACCATGTTAAGAAACCCTTGCGGGCGCTCAGACGGAGGGATGCCGTCAAGTCAAAGGCTTGACCGTTACATGCTGACTGGTGGGACCATGTTGGGGCGGGTCGGGCGTTGAGAGTTACGTTACGAGGCCTCGACCGTTACATGCCTGACCAGTGGGGCCGCGTTGGGATGGGTCCTGCATACGTGGTGAATGGTAGGGCCGCGTTGGGACGGGTCTTGCATACATGGTGAAGAGTGGGGCCACATGGAGACACGTCGGACCGGCCATTCTCGCTCGCCCAAAGCATTCACTTCCCCCCGAGCCTGGAACAGCTCACACACCGCCCGTCCGATGCCCTGTCGTCGTGTGCTCCTACCTTATGTCGTCCTCGTCCCCAGAGCCGCCCCCTCTCCTAGCTATGGAGCCCACTCCATCTCCGGCTCTGCTCCCGCCCCTACTAGGTATACCCCTTTCGCGGAACAGTATGCAACGCTGGCTAGTGCACCATCAATCCCCGTCGAGCACATAGAAGATTTGGTGGAATCGCAGGGATCTAACGCATGGATTCCATCTGGGTAAGCATCGTTTCCATTTTTTGGGTTGATTATTGGCAGTAGTTGAACGCGAATCGCTGGTGCTCAACTAACTGCCTTGCTCTTCGAATAGGATTGATTCAGTGCTGGCGCAATTCGTGGTTGTGAACAATATCTCTCTGGATTTTACTTCCCAGTGGTGGTTGCAACCTCCATAATTCTTAGAGATAGATAAAATCTCCCTAAAATCTATTGTAAATTCCCTTGGAGCAGTGGCGATTCAGTTGGTTTGCAAGAGTGCTTATAATTATGAAATTCTCTTGTGGTCCGAAACTCTAATTGACACAACTCTTGCACGGTTAGCGATTCACTTTCAAATTAAAAAAATTATACAACTCTTAATGTACAAGAGTGTTTATAATTGACACTAATCTTGAAAACTTTCAAATTTAAAAAAATTATACAACTCTTAATGTAAAAGTGTGTTTATAATTGACACAACTCTTGAAAACTTTCAAATTTAAAAAAACCATACAATTCTTAATGTAAAAGAGTGTTTATAATTGACATAAGCCTTGAACACTTTTAAATTAAAAAAATCATACAACTTAATGTAAAAGAGTGTTTATAATTGACACAGCTCTTGAACACTTTCAAATTGAAAAAATCATACAACTCTTAATATAAACGAGTTTTATAATTGACACTACTCTTGAACACTTTAAAATTGAAAAAATTATACAAATCTTAATGTAAAAGAGTGTTTATAATTGACACTACTCTTGAACACTTTAAAAATTTAAAAAATATACAACTCTTAATGTAAAAGAGTGTTTATAATTGACACTACTCTTGAACACTTTCAAATTGAAAAATTATACAACTCTTAATGTAAAAGAGTGTTTATAATTGACACTACTCTTGAACACTTTCAAATTGATAAATTATACAACTCTTAATGTAAAGGAAAAGGGTGTGTACCAGTTTTATAGTGTGAAAAGTGATCCCTAAACATGCGTGTACAAAAATTACAAGCCTTTGAACACTGTGAAATCGCACTTAATACGTGATAATGATGTGCTAAGAAAATCTTGAGAGATTATCATTTTTATAGAATGTAGGGATGTAATGCATAAACTTGCATATGGCAAAAATTATACACCTTTGAACTCTTTGAAATCGTACTTAGGACATGGAGTGAAATATAATGCAAAAATTATACACCTTTGAACACTTTCCCTTCAAATTATATTCAAAATCATTTGTTTATGGAGTTAAAGCATCGCTGGCAAACTCGTTATTTTGCATGGATATAGGGTGCCCCCAATAGATGCAGGGATTATCCTGTCCGCTAGATCACAGAGGATCAATCAGAGGATCAATGGTTGGTGGGTACGATCCGCGTGACAACTGTCTTGACCAAGTAGAACGTAGCAGCCAAGATGAGCATAGGTGTGAGAGTTTGTCACTAAGAGGGAGGGAAAAACTGAGTAGAACTTAAAAACCAAGGAAAAAACTAAGTAAAACTTTAAAACCAAGGGCAAAACTGACAAGGGGGTTCAAATAGAAAACAAAAATACATTTAAAAATGGAAAATGCTTCTTTTATACAATAAAATTCATATTGGCATACATCAAACTATTTGCAATTCAAATATACATCAGTTTGACAATTATTGCCTCATTCAGACAAATTATGTTTTGGGGAGGGATGTTTTGGGGAGAGGCTTGAGTAGAAATCCATGAATCTTCATAGATAGTAGGTGATTCGAGAAGTGCTGATTTAGGTTAAAAATTGATTTATATACATTTCTTATGGTGGCAGATCATATAATAAGACTCCCTGGGTAGATCACACTATGTTTTGATCTTTTTGAATTTGTTGTGCATAAAATGACTCAATTAGCTAGCTAAAACCCATTCGTTGACTCTCTATTGACAAGCCACCAGAGGGTAAAAGTGAGTATATTGCACACGACAATGTTAATACTGGAGGGCAAAACTGAGTACAACCAAACTGCCAGTGCTACACTCGAGGGTATAACTGAGCACAACTAAGTGGCCAAGGTTAGACACGAGGGGGAAAACGTGATGCACGGTACGCGTGTCGTGGTGCACGGGGTGGTAGCGGACCCGTGTGGCCGTGCACGGTGCAGTAGTGCACGCGGTTACGTGGTGCATGGTGGTACAACGAAACATATCCTCCCTTCACCTTTATAGAGGCCTCCTCACTCTCACTCATCACTCACTCGCTCACTCACTCACGCAACAATCTCCACTGTACCATCACCTTCTGCAAACCCCCAAGAAAACCCCAACCACGTCAGCGATGGAGAAGAACGGTGTGGTGGCTATCGCTGCCTCCAAGGCGGCCGATGAGGAGGCCGCCGTCCCCGTACATGCCCGCGTCGAGGGATTGAAGGCAGCCGCCATCCCCGTCCAGACCCCCGTCCCACTTCCCCCGTAACCACTGGCGAGGATGCCCCTGTCCTCGTACAGGACTCTGCCGTTCTCCTGCAGATCCCGCATGGCTGGGACCCCTACGGGGACAACGATTACATCAGTCCGGAGAACCCTTTTGACACCAGCTTACCCAACCCATGGTCGGAGGTAACTAGGGTTTTCTCCCCTTCCTTTGTTCTTCCCCCATTACCATCGTTGGATGCTAGATCGTGTGTTATTAGGGCTCGGCTGTTCATATTTACAATAGGTGGATGCTAGGTATTTTTACAGTAGCTAATCCTCTTGTGTTAGATCTCGTATTTCAATGAATGTCCCTAGTTGGGATCAGTACTAGCACCAATCTGTAGTTGGGATCAGTACTCACCGATCTATAGTTGGGATCAGTATTCGATTTGGTTTGAGATTTGAGGATTGGGGAATAATCAGGGGATCTCAATCGGTTAATTTATGCAAGTAATCAATCCCGATAATCACGATATCTCAATCATGTACTTATTTCACGCTACTGTTTTTTGTAATAGGTGGATTGTAACATCCCAAATTCAGCAACCCTGATTTGATGACCAAATGGCAAAAATCAGAGGGAACAAAAAACTTTTTCTTGTTATATGTTGCAATGTTTGCTTACTTGTTTGCTTGTGCTCATGCAACTGTTTGTGTATTAGGTGATGTACTCCTTAACTCAACACTAGTTACAAAAGCTATTTTACCAAAGAGATGTCTTGGCTCATCTTTCATATTCTCAAATGTTCTGGCAATTCAAAACTTGAGCCAAGATGACCTTGACACAACAATATACTCTACTAGTTCTATTGACAAAACTATGGAGACCTATATATAGTCTCCTTATGTTTTCAAGACAGAACCTTCAACTGTTCTTATCTCTAGTTTTTTTTCCAAAACCTTTTTTCCTAAAAACCTCTTCATTCCAATCTTGGTAAAAACTTCAAGATGGTCCTTACCTTACTTCAAAGAATAACCCATTTCAAAATACCCATCCTTACCTCAAGCTAGGCTTGATGGTAACCCTAGGAATAGTTGGATACGTGATAAGATGAATTGCCTTGATCTGCTGCTTGCCTTGATTGCTTAGGAACTAGAGTGAGCTAATATAGTAGCTCATCCCTAGGGCCAATCTGGGTTTGTGATCATCAATCTCAGGCGAAACACCCAAATCTGGATCTACCCTAAGCCACCAAAATGGCCATCTCATCTCCTAATCAGATCAATCCAGGGATAACACCTTTAGATAGCCTCCTACTTAGTAAAGACCCAATACAAGCATCGATCCCTTCTATTCAATCTATACCTCAATATCATACCCTTTATCATGAGATTGGAACCTAGCATCCTCTCAAAATCATCTACACTTGGACTCTAGTCTAAAACCCTAAATCTGCCAAAAAATGGCTAAGTCTGGAATTCTTACCTAGATTCAATCTTTGGAGCTCTACCTTTTACAACCCATGTGCATTCTTGAGAATGTATTTGAACCATATTTTATTACATCATTAGTACTACCAAATACCACTCTTGACCTTGGCTAAGCCATTCTGGTTCCCACTCATCCATGAGGGTTTTGTAGTCAAGATAACAATCTTTTTGTGCAAATCTTATCATCTTGCCTACTTTGGCAAAATCTCACATCTATATGTTACCTCCCCTTAACTAACTCTTTGCATGATTATGATCTACTAATAATTTCCTATCAATACCCACCTCACTTGTTTCCTTTGGAGCCTTGTGCTTCTTAAACCCACATGGTTTAGGAGGCTTCATGATGTATCTGTTATGGCAGCCTTATTTTCAACAAAGTTTGCCATCTCTTCTAGACCACCTCAAATGCATCCAAGCCCAAATCTTCATCTATATAACTCGATCTATCTATCCATATATCACTTGTACCAAGCTGAGCTATGAGCTCACTAATCCAACCAGGTTTTGGTGGCATGAAAATAACAAAACCTAGATTCCTTAAAATATAGTTTCTTCCCATTTAACCCAAAAGTCTTCAATAACCAAGATGTAATTGAGGTATAAATCAAGTCTACAACCTCCACTTTGAATATAACCATCTCCAAATAATTCCCACAAATATTTGGATCATCAAACAAATTAAATTCATTATCTTGCAAAATTCGCAAAATCTTTGTCTATAAAGGCAAGTTTGCTTTTATCCACATCACCTTGCCAACTCAAGGAACATTTTTTACCTATTTATCATATCCCAACTTTCCAACTCAAAAATAAATATTTTTTAGATTCTTTATTATTTCTGTTTGCCCTTTTTCTTAAATGGCAGAAACAAGAAACAATTCCTTAAAAATACTTTTCCACCTCAATAAATTCCAATAAAATTATCCAATGTGTAATATGGTATTTAGGACCATATCACATCAAAAACCAACCTTGTACAATGTAAAAATATCACATGACACTCTAGAAACAACTTTTGCACTTTTAGAATAAATGCCTTTAAATGGGCTTATAATCATTAGAAAAATTCCAAATAACTCTTGAAGAGATTATTTGACCTCCTCTATCTACCAGTATCATCTCTTCACTTTGTCCAATACAAATTTTCAAACTCCTTCACAAGCATCCTTGTGATCAATATTTTGCAAAACAATCAAACTTGAGCTAAATCAAAACCGAACTATCTCCAAACTTGTCAAGCACCCCTCGTTAGCTGCACACACCCATCTGGTCGACCATCTACTGTAGCTTATCATTGTATCTCTTCCCCACCCTTGTCCTATGTGCTTATCTAAGAGGAACACAAGAAGAAGAAGCACACAATGGCATTACTCCACCTTGAAGCAATCACCCCTACCCCTCTCTGCCTCTACACGGCACCAGTAGGTCCCACACACCCCTCTCCACCACCCAAGTAGACCAATCCTTGTCCATACCCTCTTCCGCAAGCTCTCCCTACACCAAGATCACCATGTACCATAGTCCTTTGGTTTATAAGGCCAGTAGCTAGTGCACCCCTCCCCTGCCCTCTCATTTCACTCCCTCACACCCACAAACCTCTCCCAGAGCTCCAGATCCCTTTCCCTTGCCCTCAATAGCCATGAAGAAGGAGAAGAACCCTTCTCGGGATGAAGCTTGCACGCAAGCTTGCAGGAGACCCGAATACCCCACCTCTTCCCTTTACCCAACTAGTGCTCTCCTACATCTAATCTGCCTCCCCCTTGCTCTCATTTGTTCAAGGGAAGAGGAGACCACCACCATTCGACACAGGCCTGACCTGTTGTCCTCTGGTGGCTCCGACCTTCTCGAGCACCTGCTGCACGGCCGGAACCCCTCCGGGTACTCCCCAAGACCCCAGAGTCCTCTCTGCACGCTCACCATCGACATGAATGCATCCGAGGGGCCACTCGGACAAACATACAAACGTTGCCACCAGCGCCCCCGCACGAGACGCCACCGTTCACCAAATTGGGCCGAGCCCCCCATCGATCTTCTCCTCTCCGAACACCATGCCCCCCTGCACCATCGCCGACCTCTCCCCACGCCCCTGGTAAGCTCCCCCACCGCCGCCTGTGTAAGATCCCTCCTTATTAAAGGAAAAGATCCCTGTGATTGCAATGCTAGTCCCTGGATCAATAGCTAGCATCCACAGTTTAGATGTAATATCAAGAGACAAAGGTCATAATATAACTTTATAACCAGGAATAACATAGTTTTATTACATCAATACATAGCTCATTGGCTATTTACATTACATTGCAGCGGAATAACTATAGTCATGGGTCCTTCATCTTCAAAGTGCCACAGGCAGATGTTGGTTGTAGACTTTGTAATCCTAATCAATCAATCTTCACTAAAATCAATCAAACCTGCAACATTACAAGTTACAGCCACAAGGGTCAATACATTTGAATTGTATTGGCAAGTGATACTTTGGTAGTATAGTGGAGTCTATCATCTATATGCATTTGGCTAAGTGGAGTTGAGGCTTGCATTGCTCAAAATAGATTTTTCCTTAACTTTTGAAAACACTAAGTTTTTGTTTGGCAAAAATCACCCAAGGCATCTACCAATCAAAGACTGAAGATCCACTCAGGGCATCTACCAATCAATGACTGAAGATCCTTTAACCCTTGTTCACCCACAAGTTTTATTTAGAAATAGGAGTGATGAGATTCTTGAAGCTTCCATGTCTTGATGCTCAAATTGCCTTTACCAGGGACATGGCTAAGTACTTAGATTTTTACACTCTGCAGAGGTGGTGCACTTTCCCCACAAGACTTGGTTTCCCAAGACAAGATCCTTCAGAAGCCTTTCCTTAGTCAAATGGACGCGTTCCAACCTATCATTACCTCTACCACCAACTGTCCAAGAGACTAAGTTCTAGCAACCTAAGATCATGGCAGAGCCCATATTGCCAAGTGGTTGCACTTGAAGCTTCTCAACATTTGACAACTCAAATCTCTTTGTTTCCTGGGTGGCCATCCAAAAGTGAGATACACTAAGGTAAACCATAAACATGGGCCTTGTGAACCACTCAACCAAAAACCACCTTGCAAGTCCCAATCCACCCAGGAGATTCATTAACTTAGTTGTTTTGTTAAATAAAACACAAGTCCTCAGACTTAGAATATTTTTCCATAGTGTGAATATATAAACCACCCTTGTTTTCTAGTAGCTAGGCTAAGCATGGCATGGCAACTTATCCTTAGGGAATTTTCCTAGCAATTCTACCATTCTAATCTACATAGGATTTCCCAACATCATTTGACAAGAGTAGCATGCAAGTCTTAGCAAAATATATCTAATGTAAGTATAAAATATAGGAATGGAATATTCATGAAGATATCACTTGCCTTTTTGGGTAGAGGATATAGGTTCACTCCTTGATCTTGCTAGTCTCACACTTCACTACAAGTCAATCAAGCAAACACAATTCAATTCACATTCCAAACCAAAGTCAAACAAACAATTTCTCACACACAAAGTAATGGGATCTAAGTCATGCAAAAGCATGCAAAGATTGGTTCTATTGTAAGGATGGTCTTCACTAGGCTTCTAAACTTTGTAAGTTCTAAATTGGTCATTTACCAAAATGGCAAAGTCATTTGCAAAAGGTTTCACTAAGGCATTAACCTATAGGGTTCACCAAGTATGTTTTCAAATCACAAACTTGGGGTTTGGGGTTAGTGAGTTTAAAACAAAACATTTTCCAAAGGTTTTCTTCCAAAATTCATTTTTGATAAAATACCACATTTCTATTTGACTAGAAATGGTTTTAAATCAAAGAATCCTTATTTTGTTTCACCAAATGAGTTGCTATTGCAAAACTTGGTGTTTTTGGTCAGTAGGTTTGGTCAAAAATATTTTCCCCAAAGTTTTCTACTCAAAAACATTTTCATAACCAAAACAATAGTTTTATTTGGATAGAAATGTACTAAACTAATTAATCCATTCTAAACTTTTCCAAATTCATTTTCCAAAACAAGGGTTAGTTCCTAGGGTCAGTAAGGTCACAATAAACCAATTTGCAAAGGTTTTAACCTTAAAATCATTTTTAAACAATTTTTCTAATCTAAACAAGCTCACAAAAGAATCTGCAAAGTTAAACAAGCTAACAAATACTATTTGATAAAATAAGGGCAGGGTTGGTTAGGGCTTGTTCTCCTGAATCCAACGACATAAAATTTGTAATTTTTGGACGTGTGGATCCAAAGATACAAGGGTTTGAAAATGGCATCAAAATCTGTTTTCAAATCTGTTTTTAAATCAGACCTGTGACACGCGGCGTGATTTCATTGGACGATACCGGTTCGGCCGGATCGTGGCTGTGGAGCGTTGGATCAGATCGATCGCACGGTCCAGAAAGCATACCTCTTTGCGACTAAGCGGATCTATCCTATTCGTTCGATCTAAATCGAATGGCTGTGGGGTGCTCGACCATATGGATTTGAGCTAGGCTGGCGGGCAAGCGTGAGCGATCGGTCGACGACGGTGGCGACGCTACAGGGGGTGAGGGAGAAAGAGGGGTTGCTCACCGGGCTCAGGGGGTCACGGCGATGCTCAACGTGCTGACGGTTCGACGAGGGGCGCTCTGGTTCAGTCGTGATTCCTCGCCGGAGTAGAGGACGGCGTCGGGTGGCTCTGGTTGCTGTCGAAGGTGAGATTGCAGGTCGCGCCGAGGCAAAACAAGGATGTGGTCAGGCACGTATTGATCTGGGAAAGATGGGAGCATCAACAGGAGCTGCGGGGGTGAACGGAGTTTACCTGGGAAGGTCGCCGGAGTTTGCAGAAAACGCGGTGGTCTCAGTCGTGGTCGGAGACGTCGCTACAGGTCACGAGAAGACAGATCGAGGGGAGGGTTAGACGCAGGAGATCATGGCGGAGCTGTGAGCGTGAACGAGAGGGCTCGGGGTGGTCAGCTCTTACCAAGAAAAACTCGTCGGAGGTGAGACAGACGGCGGTGCTCACTGTCGACAACGGAGGCGATGTTACGGTGTGAGCTAGGACACGAGAACGATGGCATTAGTTGCGGAAGAAGTCACTGGTCTTAGGCGCATCATCTAAAAGAAGAGGGGCGGCTGGGAGCTACCTGTGGAGTTCGCCGGAGTTGGAGCGGACGGCGGTGTTGCTCAGAGCTTGTTGCAGGCGTTGCTAGGCGCTACGCAGTTGAACGTCTGGCACAGGAAGATGCGCCAGGAGCTGGGGAACATGTGAGTATGGTCGAGGAGGCTCGGGGTAACTTCGGCTGGCCGGAATCGCTCGCGGAGGGTCGTCGAAGCAGCAGCGGTACAGAGAGAAATTGGGGCGGCCTGGAGGCAGAGGGGAGGCGGTGTCTGGGGGAAATGGAGGTGAAGGCGCTGGCGTTTAAGTAGGTGTCGTTGTGGCGATAGATTAACGCAGCGTTAACGCGAATTTAATCGGCGGAATTAAAGCAGAAAACGGCCGGCGAGAGGAGGAAGAATCGGTCGCGGTGGGAACGACGATGAACAGTAGGAATGGGGTCCACCGGTCAGTGGGAAAGGGTGAGGGAACGGGGTCCACTTGTCATTGACTTAGCGGGTTCCTTTCGCGGTGAAGAAAACGGTTCGCTCGGGGGAAAGGGAGAGGTGGGGTCGTCTTGGCAGTGAAGGAAAGGGAGTGGGGTGGGGTCCAGATTGTCTGTGACTGAGTGGGTAAGAAACTGGGTGTGAAAAGAATGCTCCGGGGAAGAGGAGCTGGGCTGGAATTGGGCCTATTGGGCTGGGTTTGTTCTTTTCTTATTTTTTTTCTGTCTAAAACATTTTTCTTTTTCCAAAACTTTTCTGTTTTGAAATTCAATCAATTATTCAAGCATTCAAACAAAGTTCAAACAATTCAAACAAACACTCAACTTTGAACTTTGAATTTGGTTCTGTTTATTAACATAATCCAAATCTCAAAATAAAATAATATTTTTATTCTTTTTAGGATCCATTTAATAATTAAATAAAATGGATCTTTAGTTATTTAATAGTGTTTGATTTATTTAATAAAATTTCCATTTGAAATCCAATTATTTTCAAAACCAAACCAGAAGGTTTTATTTGAAAAATAAAAGAATACTTGGAAACTTATTTAAATAAATAAATAAGTTTTGGTGTTTAATTAAAATGGGAAAGCCTTTACTTAAATAAAATTGGATATTTAAATCCTTATTATTTTATTTAAATAATTCTTTACTCATTTTAATCAAAACCTTTTAATAAAAGATTTCAAAGTAGTAATAAAATACTTGGTGTTCATTTAAAATGGGAAAAGCCTTTACTTAAATAAAATTGGATATTTAAATCCTTATTATTTTATTTAAATAAACCTTTACTCATTTTATCAAAACAAAAATATTTTATTACAAAAGCTTGGCCAAAATTAATTTGGCTCACATTTTCATTTGAAAACAAAGTATTTTATTAAAAGATCTAAATTAATGTTTCCAAAACAATTTATTTTCCTTTGATAAATGTTTATCCTTATAAATCCCTTTAGGATTATTTGTTCACCAATTGGTATGGATTTTAGATGAGGGCTTTATTAGCTTTGGAAATTCAATTTCCTTATCTTATTATATTCATAAGATTTTGTCTATGGTTCCAAACTAAGTGAAACCAATCTCTATGGTCTTTTCTTGATCCTTTGTGATTATTTGTTGATCAGATTTGTTATGGATCAAATCCATAGATTTGGAGATACTTTGGAAAATGATTTTCCTCCATTAGGGTTTAGGGTTTTGGATTTATTTTCCAAGTGTTCAAATTTCCAGATACATTCATTGAGGAATGCATTTCTCTTGATTTGGATTTGTTGAACTCAAACTTTAACCAAAGTTTGTTTAGGATGGGAGTTTAAGTTTCCTTTTAGAAACAAAAGTTTCTTTTCACCCTGATTTTCAAAAAAATTTTATTTTGTTTATTTATTTTTCACATTACAAGATTTGGAAAATCTTGGGATGTGACAGCCTGCACCCAGTTAGTGTTCCTGCCGTCGTGGCCTTCACGAGGTTAAAGAAGGCGGCTCGACCGTTGATCTCTAATAGATCCGACGGCCAGCATCTTCCCATACCCCTTCATCCCCCATCGTTCTTGACAGATGGGCCCTGCCCAGGGTATTTGAATCCAGCTCTCCCGCGTGTTGCCCTGCCGGATGGGCCGAATCTGCTCATGGAGGCCCACTTTCCTTTAGATCACAGCGCGCGACCCTTTCGCTTTTATTCATTTTTTCAGATATGCTAAAATAGCTGCTCAGTTTTTAATCCGAATAAAAATGGAAACAACCTCATTTTGCCTAGATCTAAATATTCCCTTATGCCCACACGGCCTGTGCAACAAGCAGCACTGAGGTTTCTCCAAGAATAAATTTCCTTATTTATTGGCATTTAATATACTAGCATGTATCTATTGCACTAAATAAATCACCCAATAAATTATGCATATCCAAATGGAATGAATCTAAGCTCATCTGTTAGATAAATGAAATACCCAACCTTTGGACTTGGTCCCATGTCAAGGTGAACTAGAATTTGCCACTAATAAAAATAACAAAATCAGCCCTTTTCTGCCTTTAGAAAATTATTTAGGTCAAACAATGAGGTTTTGACCTAATTCCAACTCCCTGTACACATATATACCAACATCTTTCAAAACCCAGTAGCTCCTAATTTTATGAAGGCTTGTTGAATTTTCATGAATTGAACTGTTCTGTGTATTGTTTAATCACCAATAAATTCATAGAAATAGCTCTATAACTCGAAAAAGGTTGATTCCAATTTCTACAGAAAGGTATTTTCGGTACGTACCAAGTTCCCTTGGAATCACATCAAAAGCTTCTTTAGATTAAATATGATGAAAACGACAAATCTCATCTAGTACTATCTTTGGGAATTTCTCATGGGCATTCTGGTAAATGTTTTGAGGTGATTCAAACTCCTATTGAATCAGTCCACCAAATACCACCTAATCACCCAAGGAAATAATTTTTGGAGTTCCAAAAATTGTCTGGTGAATTATTTCCTTAAACTAGAACCTTATCCACTATAAAAATCATTAAAAATCTTTAGAAATTGATAAAATAGGGAAACAACTTTTGTTAGATTCATTTTATCAATACATATCGGATGGTATCATTTTTACACAGTGTTATCATACAGAACTTGGCCTTGCTCCAAAACCCTTTATCTAGCTGGTTTTGGACCTTAAATCCTAAATAGGGAATCCCCACATACAACCCAAGCATTCCTTTGCATCCCCAACCAAATCCTCATTCCTTACTGATCTATAAACTGGTTTTGTGAATTCCTTGCTGTATAGGTTTGTATGCATGGTATTGATGGTGGTGTTGTTTGTTTGCATGTATACTCGATAACGGCGATAGTTGCGTTTGTGAGACGCCGAGAAGAAGGAAGCATCGGTTTATTCTTATTATTGTTATTATTGGTATTCTGGTACTATGAGGAAGTGAAGGGACATCTCACTGGTCACGGGAAAGCCACCATTCCTGAACTCCTATATTAACCTACTCCTTTTTATCAATTGTTTTATATCTCGTTTATGAATCGCATGATTTAATGCATGGTGTTTCAAATAAAAGGCGTGAGTAATTTGGCTCTTCCAAGTTATGGATGAGTGTCCCTTAGGACACCTACCCTATTGACACCCATTTTTACCCCTTTAGATTGAGGCTAGGATGCTTAGCATCTTCCCTCTTGGAAACTACGGGTTTTCAATGCTAAAACTATTTTGTGTTTTACCCTACTACAAAGTTTTCAAAATAAAACCCTTGGAAAGAGTCATCACTTCCAAGTGGAGGTTTTACTAAAGAAGATATGAGGAGGATGAAGAGAAAGTCAAGCAAGAGAAATAGAAGGGATGTTCTACGCCTTTACTAGAACAATTTATCCGTGCAACCACACTACCCCAGTCGCTGGGGCTTAGCTCGTAGTTTGTGGTATTTAGTCGGGGCTGCTCGTACTAGCTAAAGGGGAGAAATCCCCTGAAATACAGACTGTCGTGGACAACGTACTGGTGCAACAATTGGGTCTCTCACGGACGGTAGGACTTATGGTAAGTACGGAAGGAAGTGGAGTCAAATTACTATATGCCAATCTACGATTTGGGGAATAGGCTTGTACGTGAGAGAGGAATATGGCCGCCGTGCCACATAATCGTGCCGGAGAGAACAACCCAAAAGAAAAATCCGCCTTTGCTAGGGATGGAAAAATTAAAAGCTAGGTTTGATTACTCGAACCCCCGTCTATGGTGTGTAGCAGGCCGTGGTTGTATCCTGACGGATGTATTGATTCTTGTGGGTAATGTGCACAAACTCTATAAAGTCTAATCTATTCGAATAGCCATGTCCACAATCAAGGATAGTTCGAAAGGTGATTTCTAGGAGTACCCTTGGGATATGTTGAGGTAAATAAAAAGGATGTGACTTGGTCATGGAGAAAGATAAAGACGAGTTTGGTTTTGACCAGAGATGGTCGATTATGTTTTAAAAATGGTTTCACTATAAAATTGTTTTCAATGTTTTTAACAAGGATATGGAGATATTCGGACTTTAAAAAAGGAGGCATATTTTCTAAAAACTCTTTTCAACAAAGATATAGAGATGCCATTGTTAGACTTTTTTAGAAACAACTATAGTGTAGAGATATCTCGCCACAGCCCAACATGCATTATCTTGTTACCTTGTCTTGGTGGTTTACGAGTACATTCAAAGTACTCACCGGCATTGTTCCTAGCTATTTACTTGGCCAGATTGCAGATGTTAAGAAGGGATGAAGGTGCTGACGTCTATGCGAGCTAGGCCGTCTTCCCAGTCATTCGCCTGTAGGTCAAGGCATGACATGGGCTCTACGCTTGAAGACTTCCGCTACTTGTGATGTAATCGCTATAATGGCCACTTTGTAAGATTTGTAATCGTTAATTTCTGGATATGTAATGATACTGGTCGGTTATGCTCATGGCTCACTGAACATGGGAACATGAATTGTCTGCAGCGACGATGAGTCCATGGAAACCAAGACTTGTCATGTGCTGACGAAGATGAAGTCCGTCCAGTTCAATGGTTTCTTTGCCGGGAGCCTCGCCACCGACTTCAACTCCCTCGTGATGCATGCCGAGGACGTCAAAACATGCGGCCCGTCAAAGAAATCCAATGCCTTCAGAGCCCAGCATAAGGCGCTCGGTTTTCACCTCCACAACCTCCAGAAGGTGGCCATCGAGGAGGGTTGCATGCCCCCGATCAAGCCCAAGGCGCCCAAGGTCAAGGGACTGGGCATCATAAAGTGGAGGAAGTGCCACAAGGAGGAGGTGGAGGACCTCCTAGCGAAGGCCATGAGGGCCCACTAATCTTGTGCTGATGCTGTAAAGCAGATTCTTTTGTTTTGTTGTCTATGTTGAACTTGTAAGCTGCTGCTGAGCAGCCTAATTGTCGAACCTGGTTTAAGTATCGTACTATATAATCTTTTATTAGCTGCTTTATCTACGTCTTCCTTTTTCATATACATATTTATGGTGCTGGTTAGATTTGCTGCCAGATTGGGAAAATACGAGGGCCAAAAGGAACCATGAATGAAGAGATAAGCGCTCTAGATTTGCTGCCTTTTTGGAGAAAATAACCACTGTTAGTGACATAAAGAGGAAAGTGCGCTCTTAAAAAGGACAATCATAAAAATAATAATAAAAGAAATATTCCAATTTAGGTGATAGGGCACACGTAATTTCCATACACGCCCCACATGGTCCCACAGCATATCCCCCAAAACGCGTTCCCAACAAGCCGGCCCCACACCATGGGGGGTCCTACTACGGGACCCGACTGAACGTGGCCCCACCTATCATCACGTAATGAGGGTGGGTCCTACTTGTCAGCACGTAACGGCGAGGGTCCACTATGGGACCCACCTGATTGTGGCCCCACTTGTCAGCACGTAACGACGAGGGTCCACTTACGGGACCCGACAGAGAGCGAGTTTCCGACTGATGTGAGAGTTCCATAGTAGGAGCTGGACAAAAGTGAGGAAAAACTAAGCGGTTGGGGAAAAGTGATTACAGCTAATGAACTAGGGGCATGAAAATAGAAATCCCTTTAATATAAGAATTATTCTAAGGAAGAAAGAGAACTCTTTGCTGTATTTTTATCCTGTGATAAATTTCGTTCTTATATAGTTTATGCAAAAGTAAGAGTTCATACGTATCATGACGGATTGAAAGAACTTCTTGAGAGGAAAAATCATAAGCCAAGACTAATCCATTGGATCCTTTTACTTCAAGAATTTGAGTTGCAGTTTATGCAGAGGCAAGAAATAAAGATGTTGGATGTAGTGTCCATATTTTCCCAGCAAGACACCAATCTTATTGAGAGGAACTTTAGTCCTGGTGATTTTTGCTTTCGAGAATTATTAGCTGAACTAAGGTCAATTCCTCCAAAAGAGAAGAAGTCCTTGTTGTTGGAGGCACTCGTCACTCTCGACTAAATAAACGGTAAGTGGAAGGTAAGTTTTCTTCCTCTAATAAGTGACTTATCTTTACATATTTTACTACTGAAATTATTGCCTTTAAATTCCTCTTGTTTTTCTGAAGTTTTTTTAGGGGTTTTAGTAACTATATGGGAGCAACTATACGGCCAGAGAAAAATATCTCGCCATATAGTTGGTTGTTAAAGGTACTGTATCCTCTTCACGAAATCATTTCGCCGTCTAGAAACTATACAGCCGGAGGAAAAACCTCCCGCCGTATAGTTGGTCGTTAAACTTTCTGGATGGTTCGATCCTTTTTAGTTTTTATTTATTAAAGAAATTGTTTTGTTGGTTCCAAGTCGGTAATTAAATCGACCTAGACTCGAGATATTTGAAAATATCTGCCCAGAACCAACTATACAGTCAGAGCTATACGGGCCACAACCGTATAGCTGGTCGTTACGCTGCAGGACTCCTCCAAAATCGTGATTTCTTTTCCTATTCTGTTAAGATTCTTTTCTTGTGCATGAATTTGGTGTTTCTCATGAGTTTTACCGACCTCTGACCCCTCTTATATACTGTTGTTGTGCCCCTCTCTAATCATAATCACCAGGAATCAATCTACCTCTTGTTCTCACGTGAGGCAAGGGCCAAGAAGTCAAGGAGAGAAGTTCCTATGGAGGTTGGGAGCAATAGTATGTAAGACAAGGAGATCAAGGTCAAACCTAAGGAGTTTCTCAATGCTGACCTTGAACGCCGGAAGAGGGAGTTGAAAGCTCTCGAGATAAAGATCGCAGAGATGGACAAGTTGGCTCTAGAGACACCCAAGCATCTTCGGTGGCTACAATTTTATCTTGATAAACTTGATGAAGATATCAAGAAGACCACCGAATCAGGTTTTTCTATGAGTCTTATGGCGATTCAAACCCTCCAAAGTAATAATGAGCTCATTAAAGAACAAGTGAAAGTGCTGGAGCAGAATAATCATTTCTACAAGCTGCGTATTAAAGAACTGGAGGCTATCAATCAATCCCTCCGTCGCAGGATGGCCCGTGAAGAGAAGATACCACGTTCCATGGCGCCATAGTGATCTACTATAATCATGGTATCAAATAATCGCGAGGGATTATTTGATCCCGCCTGGCTTGATTCCATTCTTGGGGAGATATTTAAGACCTTATAATCTATCCTATAAGATTTTATAACTATTCTAGTTTTGCATTAGTTCGACTTTAGAAATAAAGGTTGCATCATTAGAATTCCCTTCAGGAATAGTCGATCTCTTCTATAAAATTCCGAGTTTATTATAATATATGGAGCTTTATTGAGTTTGTGCATGTCTTATTAGATATATGAATGGCTTGAGTATAATTTTACTTGCACTTGATGATAGCAATAGGTGTCTTCCACACCATTGGTATTAATGGAACATACAAAGATAATTTGGTCAATATGTTGTAAGTTCATGGTTTGATTTACAAAGGAAAAATTATCTAATGAATTAGAGATGAAAAAGAAACCTTGAACAAAGGAAAATTAAAAAGTGATATCAAACTAGAGTGAGAACAAGATGAGGTAGTATAATCAAGCTATAAAAGATGCTTCATATACAGTTGGAATTTGGTAATTGAGATCATTCAAACTTTGAATTCCTACATGAAGTGTAATGTATGGCTAGATCCTTTGCACATCACTTAAACAAAAGTGTGAGCACACATATATAAAAATAAAGAAGAAAAGAAAGAAGAAAAAGAGCGAATGTGCAAAGAGCAAATAGGCATATACCACTATATTATAGTAAGACGAAGAAACGTTTGAGATTTTGAATCCCAAGTGAATATGTTACTCCTAAAAGACTTGGGACGACCTCGCTAACTCATTCGGTCAAACCGAATAGTTTTACATCATGTTGAGAGTGATCTCTTGTGAACTAGTAAATGTTAATGTGTGGAAGCCTGCTAATATTATTCAGATGGTTCAAGTAAGGTACTATTCATGAACTTGTTCATATGTATCATATATGATAAGCACATGTTGCAACTGCCTCATTTATTTTATCGACCCAGATTCATGAATATGAGGATCACATCCATTAAGCTAAAACTTGCTCTGGACAAGCAAGAGTCTAAGCTTGGGTAAGTTGATGAGTGCATATTTGCATCATGTTTTATATTATTCTTATTTTGCATTTGTAGTTGTACGATCCTGGTATTTTACGGTGTTCGCGCACATCTTTTATGTCTATTTTCACTAGGATCAGGATATGATGGACATAATTCTTGGACCGGTTGTATTGGAGATAAAAGGAGTCAAAAACAACATAAATTTCTTATTTGGGAAACATTAATAACACTAGAAGAAAACCCGAAGCATTTGGGGGATACAGTGGGTTTAACAAGCAACTATACGATGGGAGGAACTTTTCCGGCTGTATAGTTCCCACTGTATAGTTGGCGCCGACACAGCCTCCTCAAATAGTTTCACCCCGTGCAACTAGATCAGAGATACGACATACAGAACACCCAGAAATCACCGAAACCTCACCTTTGGAAGGCATCTGGAGGGGTAAGTCATCCACCGGAGATCCATCTTCGCCCTACGCAAATCCGAGAGGCTAAGGCATTAATCTTCATCATCAACCACTGCATCACCACCATCTCCATCCATGCAATCTACATCTTGTCTAGATCTTGTTGTAATTTCCGTACTCGTTATGGATTTATACAAGTACTGTTCATCTATGATAGATTCCATTGTCTTTGCCATGATGTTGATTGCCTCCATTTCTAAGTAGATCATTAGTTCTTGGAGAGATGGAGAAACCCTAGCATGAGATTGAAATAAGATAAAGTTTATTATGATATTCATTGTTGTTACCATGTCTTAGATTGTCTTCATCTTGATGTTGGGAGAAGTCGACCTCTAAATATTTTCCTCTTGTGGGGACTTGATGGAGGGAACTACTTGTTGGTAGACGGAGGTGTTAGCACTTACAATGACTATAAAGCTGTTGGCACTCCTTACGTATCAACTTGGGAATCGAGGAAATGCACAAAACACTATCCATGCCATGGGATACGTCCTATGGGATCAAGTCCCTTAATAGCGCGATAATTCAATTGATGTTGATTGCTGTCTGTTGTGTTATGAGGATGATGTGAGCCGTGGTTGCTGCCTATTTGTCCAAATACAGAGTTCCTCCCACACATACATAGTTGAGAATGTTCATTATAATAATATTTACCTTAGACCTTTATAAATTCTAGAGGTGTATCCTCTACTCCCTGAGAACGCTTTTCCCCGTGGCAGTTTCAAATCTCTTTTACATATGGAAAACTTATTTTCTGTATTCACTTTGTTTTACTTTACTCATTGTTGTCTTATACCAAAACCCCCAAAACACCTTTTTACACAAAACTCGCATATTACCTTGTTACTTATAACTTTATTATAGCATTTCTATTTTAGTATTTACTTTAAGAATTATTAGACTTCGGACTCCTGCTCCCTATGGGATCGATATCTTTATTTTGAAACTAGCTACAAATGATCTGTGCACTTGCAGTCATCACTTGTTGATTAATATATATCATGGTTTCCTGATCATGTACATAAAGATGTCATTAATAACAAGATCATGTCAAAAGGAGAATGATGTGATGGACACACTCCTATAGTTAGCATAGCATAAGATCAAGTTATTTCGAGTTTGTTTGCTATAAGCTTTGAAATACATAGTAGCCTAATCCTTCGACCATGCGATCATGTTAATCACCATCACCGTATGTATACTTTGATGACATAAAACACCATGTCCGTAACTGGGTGGTTATAAATGTGGCATTAGGTATTCTAAAAGTATGTAGTGAAGCACATGGATCAATAGTGGGATTTCTCCATCCATATGACAGATAGATATACTTTGGGCTCTTTCGAAGGAATGTCATCCAACTGGCTTGCAACCATGTGACTAGGTCACAAGGGATGTCATATCACGAAACGACTGGCTCACAAGGGATAACATATCACATGAAATATTAAAGAGTACTTATCAGTAACGAGGTTGACCTAGGTATAGAGATACTGACGATGAAACCTTGGATAAGTAAAGTATAGCGCGACAAAGGGAATCAGAATCGTATATAAATGGTTCATTCGATCACAAAGTCATTGTAGAAATATGTGGGATCCATATGTATTTCCAGATCCCTCTATTGCTTATTGATCGGAGAGGTTTCTCGATCATGTCTGCGTAGTTCACGAACCGTAGGGAGACACACTTAAGGATTTGATGTTGTTTGAGTAGATATGGAATATGAGTTGGAGACCGAATGTTGTTCGGAGTCTCGAATTGGATCCAGGACATCACGAGGAGATCCGGAATGGTCCAAAGAATAAGGTTCATATAAGGAAAGTCAATTTCCGGGGTTCATAAATGTTTTCGGTATTTTGACCAGAAGCTTCTAGAATATTCAGGAAGGTCCACCACCCCGGGAGAGGGCACTTGGGATGCGCCATTCCCTAAGGGGCTGGATGCATCATTCCCTATGGCAACTCGACCAATTACTAAGAGGAAAAGGGTCAAACCCTAGTTTGAAAAGTCAAATCCTAGTCTGGGAAAGAAAGGAAAACTTGAAAAGCAAGTTTACAACTCCCCTTCTCCTTGCCGAGTTGGGAAGGGACTCTCCCCTTCCTAGCCGAGTTGGGGGGCAACTCGGCTAGGGCAGGGAGGCCTTGGCGGCTAGCCCCTCTCCCATATAAGGAGGGGTGGGGCACCCCCCTTGGCAACTCAAGCCTTGGCGCCTACAACCCTAGCCGTCGCACCCCTCTCTCCTCCACCGCACTGCTCCGACTTAGGCGAAGCTCTGCAGAAATCTCTCCTCCTCCACCACCACCATCACACCGTCGTGCTGTTGGAATTCTGAGGAGCTCTACAACCTCCACTTCCCTGCTAGAACAAGGGAGAGGAAGGTCTTCATCGACTACCGTACATGTGACCGAGTGCGGAAGCGCTACCGGAACATGGTGCCAGAAGGATCGTCTACGTGATCTAGAGATCGACAAGTGATGGACTACATCAACCACGAGATCTGAATCTCGTTAAATGCTTTGGATCTTCGAGGGTTAGTTCTCTGCAATATCGTTGCACCAATCTCGTAGATTACATCTTGGTTTTGTGTGTTCCCGCGATGGAATTTTTTTGTTTTCCATGCTGCGAACCCTAGAATGGTATCAAAGCCGACTCTATGCATAGATCTGTTGCACGAGTAGAATACAATGTTTTTGTGGGCGTGGTTGATTTTGTTGTCGCTTGCTTTTTGTGTACTTTGCATCTTGCGGGATGGTGGAATGAAGCAGCCCGGGCTAACCCTACATGTCATCGTACATGAGACTTGCTCCACGCTCAATGTGCAACTTGCATTGCACAAGTGGCTTTGCGGGTGTCTGTCTCTCCCACCATAGTGAAGATTCAATTTACATCAGGCACTTGACAATACTTGTATCAATGTTGTGGTTAATGTTCGTAGGTTATTCGAAAGCCCCAGCAACGTAAAACATGAAAAGAAAATTAGAGGCGTCTAACTTGTTTTTGCAGGGCATGTGTTGTGATGTGATATGGCCATGATGTGATTATGATTATATATGATGTATGCAATGATCCTTATTGTAAGATAGCAACCGGCAAGAGCCTTATGGTTGTCTTTAAATTCGTTAAGACCTGCGTGTCTATTCATCAAAGTAGTTGTAATAGTTGTTGTTGGTGGTGGACATCCATGAAGAGGTGCCATTGAACTTTAGGCCACGCCCGTCATGATGGAGATCATGTTCATGCTTTGAAGATGAAGATCAAAGGCACAAGAAGAAAGGCCATGTCATATCACATATTATGAATTGCATGTGATGTTAATACTTTTATGCATATTTTATTTATTAGATTATGACAGTAGCATTATAAGATGACCCCTCTCACTAAATATCAAGTAATAAAGTGTTCATCCTTAGTAGGAATCGTTGCTAAGACTCGTCGTTTCTAAGCACCACGTGATGATCGGGTGTGATAGATTCTACGTGTGCATACAACAGGTGCAAGCTATAGGGGTTCGTACCATGGAAAACAAAAAAATTCTATCGCATGAAAACACACAAGCCAAGATCTAATCTGCGAGATCGATACACCGAGATTGAAGAGTACTAACCCTCAAAGATCCAAAGCATCTAACGTGATACGGATCTCTCGTGGGTGATGTAGTAGTTCACTTGCCGATCTCAAGATCGCGAAGAAGATCCTTCCGATGCCACGGTAACATCCCAAAAATATATAACAATGATCATCAAACTCTAATCACTAAAATTAGGGTTAACAAAAACTTTGATTAATTAAAATCATATGAATGCCTATTTGCATGTGATGATTTGGTAAATGCATGAATGGACTTGTGTGCTTAACCTAAATAGCAAGAAATGGTTTAAAGATGAAAATAACCTCATCTAAAACAATTCTATGCAGAAACAAATAAAGAGAAAATCAAAAACAAATCGATTAAGGCAAATGGTCATTTTTGCCAATCTTGCTCACTAGGTCACTTTGAGTGTTTCTAGTCCAAAATTTCAAACAGAAACTTTTCCAATTCTTTTCACCCCTTGCTAGACCAAGTAAAAGGGAATCAAAGCCCACCTTTCAAACTTGTAGAAAAATTTGGCAACCTCATTCAAATCACAAGTAAAAATTGAATCTTTATCATATGTGAAGATCACACCTTTTCAAAACCCAACCAAACCAGTGCCCCTTGACTAATCAACTAACCAGATACTCCCCAGTATGTTCCTATAAAACCCACCAAGTTTGAATCCAAAATTCAAATTTATATTTATTTCGGCCATTTCATCAAACACCTTGTTAGCAATAAACAACAAAACATCAAACACTATTTGCAGCAGTAAATTTGGCCAACCTTGTTCCCTCTCTGGTTGCAACAAGCTCTTAGTAGATCATCTAGCCTCTTTTACAATCTTTAGAATCACTGTGAGCAAGCCTAGCCATTAATAGTGAGCATGCCGAGAGAAAACTTGCCACCCCCATGTCACCAGCGAGCTAGAGGAAGAACTAGCCTCGCCAAGCTTGTATCGGACACGCAGCACTGTCCAACGCCACCCTCTGTCCTAGCCCCGAGCATAGCCAGCCACTAGACCACCCAGAACGCGCGCGACCATTCTCTCTATGACCATACCGAGAGCACGCCAGGGCGCCGCGCTCGACACACTCGCACAAAACACGCGCCGCCCTCGCCGCTTGCAGAGATGATCACCAGCACCCCATTACCCCACTAGACATGGTCGTTCGGCGCCGCACGAACCATAGACGTTGTGCGCCATTAAAATCACCGTCGGACCCACCAAGAGCATTGACGTGTTCCGACCATTCAGCACCGCCCCATGCCGAAAGACCACGCCGTTGATCTTCGCTAGGGAGCACCGCACCGTTCCCTACCGTTGCCCATGCCATTATCCCTCTGTGTCGTCGACCATGACGAGCTCAGCCTGCGCCCGTCGGTCCCCCTCAGCCACTATAAATAGAGGCCTCCACTGCTCGTTTTCCTCACACCAGTTCACTCCCCACCTCTCACTGATCACACCCACTCACCGCCGGAGCAAGGCGAGCAGCTTGGCCAGAGTCTGCCATAGAGGAGGAAGAAGGGGGCCGTTGATTGGAGCCACCCCAGGAGAATCTGCCGGTACTAGGAGAATTGTCGTTGACTTCGTCGTTCGCCCCCGTCGCCGACCATTGCCTGAGCCCCGGTGAGACTCCCACGACCCCCACCTGCCGCGCTAGGGTTCTGTCTCACCGGCGTTTCCTGACGTGGACAATGAACCACATCCGTTGGATTAGAGTTAGATTGTGCGGTTCACATGCCCCATACCGCTTCGCCCCTCACTGTCTCACTGACGTGTGGGGACAACCAGTTAACCAGCCCGTGCGTGCGCTGTGTGTAGTGGGCCAGCCCCGTTAAACGTCCCACGCGACCAAACAATTCAAACTTAAGTTTATTCATTTAATTTCAAACATACTTCTGTACCTAGATTCAAAAATCAACCCAGCTCGATTCACCGAACCAAAATGCATGAAACCAATTTTGTTAGAAAGGTACTGGAAAGATTAATCCAAGCCCGTTAGATTCAAACCATTTATATTTGTAGATCACCCATGGTAAAAATAACAAGGCAGAAGCTTTTCTGCATTCAAACATTTTTCAAAATTCAACCATAAAATCTTTTGAGTTGATTCCAACTCTCAAAAATCACATTTGACCATACCTTTGAGAATATATAAAAATATATAGGTTTACTTACAGAAATAATGTTCAAGTAATAAAACAATGCCACATAGACATTTCTAGTCACTTTAATTAAATAAAATAAAAAGGTTAAACCTTATTAAATTGTGACACCACTTTAAATCACATTCCCATGTACTGAAATATGTGGTGAGGGCATGTGTCAACATGATCCCATGTTTGAGTTGGAGAATATTAAATCTTATGTAGTTTTTCAACGAGTAGAAATTAGTTTTCTAAAATAAAATAAATAAGACAAGTATTTTAATACTTTTAATGTTAGTGGTGATGATAGATCATCTAGTGTGAACCTTTGTGTGATGATTAGAAATAGTTAAGTATTGTTTGATGATTGTGTACCTCGTATTTATTTATAGACGCTAGTACCAACCAAGGATACGAGGAGGAAGGAGGATACTACGAGGAAGAAGCCCAAGAGAACTTCAACCACGGCTCTGCACAAGGAAAGCCTAATACTACTAGTTGAATTAGCAAGCTATTAATTTCGCAAGCTTACACCACGTGATAACCAATCCTAGTTTTTCTTGCAAGCTTAATACTTTATTTTCCTTATCAAAGCTTTCTCTTAGAGTTTACTTAGTGACTTATAGATTCTAAGAAGATAACTGAAGGTAGCATAAAGAGCATAAAATTTGGCCTAAGTTAGATAATCATGATGTCATCCTAAGGCATGAGATTGAAACTGGATCAACTTTAGATGCGAATACTTGGTGAAAATAGTTATGAAAAGCTAATCCTCACTTGTTTACCACCCCTCATTAGTCTTTACCCCCACTTATAGATGCTAGTGCTAAGCATAAAACTGGATCAACTTTAGATGGGAATACTTGGTGAAAATAGTTATGAAAATCTTAGAATGATAATTTATTCTACTGAAATGTTTTGACATGTGTTTCTGAACACCAGATGATTTTGATGATACAAATGTTGAGGAATGAGCCTTAGCCCTTTATAAAACTGATGGTTGTTTGGATGCGATACCATTCCAATTTTATCGTACAACCAGAATACCCGAAGTTTGGGTCGGGCTTGACTGGAAATTTATATACCTTAGTATGGGTTCCCTTGCGGCCAAGGTCTGAGCTGAGGCTACCTTGTGAAGATTTTCCACCTGTGCAGTACCCAAGATGACAGTTGGTCATGGTTGGGAGGCCAAACTCATAGGAGAGGTGCCTATACTAGGGCGTGTAATTGAAAAGCTAGGATTGATTATCCACATACTGAGTATGGTGTATTCAGGATTGTTCGTGACTGATGTATCGAATGTTGTGGTGAAAGTGTAAAATCTCTGCAGAGTGTCAAACTATTCCAATATCCGCGTCCGCGGTTATGGACAGTTGGAGTGGCCATACTGTTCTATCGTTAGATGTTTTCAAAATGACTTATGAAATGGTTTATGACTTTGACGTGACCACAACAGAGTTGTGATATGCAATTCAAGTTCCCACTTAGGTGTTATAAAACTCTCAACTAGTTATCTTTGCTTTTGAACTTAGTAGAGTAAATCTGGCTTTTTGCAAAACAACCCTAGAGCTTAGTATCCTACTACAAAAACCCCCTTTACTTTTAGTATTAGTTTGCGAGTACTTAAAGAGTACTCATGTCTTTGTCCCTGGCTATTCCCGTGGCCAGACTATGAAGAGGAGTATCAGGATGACGGACCGCAGGAAGGTTACGACAACTAGGATCATCTCCCATCGTCAGCATTGCCTGTGACCATGAAGATGGAGCTTCGCCTATGCTATCTTTACTACTACGTTATTCCGCTGCTTGAATTGTATTAAGGACTGGATCATGAGATCCTTATTTGTGTAAGACCTTATGTATGGTTTGTAATGGATGATGTACTGTGATATCCAAATATGTTATGTCTCGCAAAAATGGTAACCCTGGGATTGCGATGTATGGCATAACGGGCATCTGGGATTAAAAATCCGGGTGTTGACAACCACGTTCCGGCAGCGCTCCCGCAGTCGGTCACACGTTCGGTACTCGGTGAAGACCTTCGTCTGCCTTGTTCCAGCAGGCAGCATAGGTTGTAGATCTCCTCTCAATTTTAGCAACACGACGGGGTGATGGTGGAACAGAGGAGTAGATCCCGCAAGGCTTCGCCTAAGCCGGAGCGAGTATGGTGGAGTAGAGGGGCCTCGACAACTAGGGTTTAGAGGCCGAGGGGTGGAGGTATCCAGGGGCTAGGGAAGTCTAGGCGGCAGCGACTTGAGGAGGCTCTAGGGTGGCGGGGACTTGGTAGGGGCAGCCGGCCTAGGGTTTATGGTGTAGGGAAAGGGGGCGCCCCTCCCCTCCTTTTATGGGAGAGAGAGGCAGCAACTGGGAGGGGAGTCCTCCCCCAACTCCTATTGGTTGGCCGGCAGCAAGGGAAGGAGGGGAAACCTTTCTCCTCTAGGTTTCCTCCTCTCCCTCCTCTTGGTTTGACTATCAATGTTGGGATTTGACTTTTCAAATTGGCGTTTGACTATTCAAACTAGATTTTGATTATTTCTCTTCCCATTGTCTAGCCAAGTGACCTAGGACATGATGCAACCATTCCATATTGGTATGACACATTCATGTACCCTTCCCTCTCCAGAGTGGTGGACCTTCTAGACCCTTCTGGAAACTTCCGGTGAAAACACCGAAAGCATTTCTAAACCCCAGAATTGGACTTTCCTTATACTAATATTATTCTTAGGACCATTCCGGATCTCCTCGTGATATCCCGGATCCAATCCAAGACTCCGAACAACACTCGGTCTCCAACTCATTACCATATCTACTAAACAACATCGAATCCTTAAGTGTGTCTCCCTACGGTTCGTGAATTATGCAGACATGATCGAGACACTTCTCTGACCAATAACCAATAGAGGAATCTAGAAATTCATATGGCTCCCACATATTTATATGATTATTTCATGATTGAATGAACCATTTAGATACGATACCAATTTCCCTTTGTCTCGCGATACTTTACTTATCCGTGGTTTGATCATCGATATCTCCACATACCTAGTTCAACCCCGTTACCGATAAGTACTCTTTACTCATTCTGTGATATGTGATCCCTTGTGATATAGTCACATGCTTGCAAGACAATTGGATGACATTCCACAAATAGGGCCTAGAGTATATCTATCTGTCACATGGATGGACAAATCCCACTATTGATCCACGTGCCTCAACACATACTTTCAGAATACTCAATGCCACCTTTATAACCACCTAGTTACAAAGTGATGTTTGATGTCATCAAAGCATCCATCCAGTGATGGTGATTAACATGATCTCATGGTCGAAGGATTTGTGTTACTATGTATTTGAAAGCTTACAACAAATGAACTATTGAATGACTTGATCTTATGCTAAACTTAACTATAGGAGTGTGGCCATCACATCATTCTCCTAATAATATGATCTTGTTATTAATAACATCCAATGTTCATGATTAGGAAACCATATCATCAATTAATCAACAAGCTAGTATTACAAGAGGCTTACTAGGGACTCTTATATGTTTACAAGTTGATAGCTGTGAGATTCTACACATTTTGGATGGTTTCTATCGATGGTTTTTGTCTGGATTTGATGGTTTTCTATATTTACCAAACGCTAATACTTCGGTAGCAAATAAAACTTGGTTTTTAATGTGTGTTTTAGGTTCTGGACGTCAATAGAGGGATTTAACAGAAAAAACACAATATTGAGGCAAAAACAAGCAAGTCCCTTTTTGGAAGAAATCGAGGGGAATTCACTACAAGTTTAATGACCAACTATATGGGCCGCCACCATATAGTCGCCATCTCCATCGTCTTATTAAAAGGGACAACTTTCATGAAGAGGCCAAGGTCAAAAACAGAACACATGAGCCGCCATACCATCCAAAAGGGAGAAAGAAGGGATTCGGAGAAGAAGGGGGAGACGTTCTTCATCTCGCTCCATGATCTTCGATCTCCTAGCCACCACACCTCCATAGTCATTACTTGTACTTGAGAGAGATAGAGAGATCTCCACTTTGCAATATTAGGGTTTGAGATTGTTCTTACTATCTTGAATTGTGTTGGATCTCCACGGTAATATCGAGAAGAACTCCCTTTATTTAATTATATCGATGGTACTTTCTTCTCTCATGTTAGATTAAGTTCCCTTGGGCATCGAAAATGTAGGGGATTGGTGAGATGTGATGTGCCTACATAATTTCCATCAAGTTTGTGGTTAATTCTAATTACTATATTATGTGTGCTTGCCTCTATATGGGATGCTTAACACCTGTTGTCCAATTAAGGGCCTAGACAACTTGATGCTTTGTTCTACATAGATAGAATCTTGTTTGCTAGCAGACCGGCGACCCTCAAGTGACACGGGGATATCAATGGGAAACTAGTTTTACTTGAGGATAATGAGGAACCACCGAGCTTATTGCATTAGTCCGATCCAAGGAGCATAATTTCTAAACAACCTGAAGGATCTTAATCGTCTAGGAACAGACCATGGTTGTGGTAAACAGGCTAGTAGGATTATTGAAGTTGGGATGAAATCTACCAAGAGGAGTTCCGGCTAATAATGGGTTGCTCGCGTACACACATACTTATAAGATTATAATTGTTACACTTATCACTCATTCACCGTCACATTCACTATCACCATGAACTAAAACTCCTGGTGCCTACTTCGTCATCTATAGAAAAAAAAACAAATCGTCCTTTACTTTTTATGCTTTTTATTTTTCTGAAGTTTACATTTTAGTTTTATTTAAGTACTTCCATTTACACCCGAATTCCATTCTTATTCTCAACACTTGCAGTCAATTCATTCGAAGACCCGTGACAACATCGGGTGTGACAGGGACTTCAGTAATAAACATTTACCTTTGGGCTCCATGTGGGATCGATATCTAAACTTTGAAACTAGCTACAAATGATCTGTGCACTTGCAGTCATCAAGCTATTTTCTAGCACCGTTGCCGGGGATCTAAGCGCTAAGTGTTTTATCTCTTGACATTTCAGGTGTTACTATTACAAGATGTTATCCTTAAGAGACAAAGGGTCTACATGCTCTGGTAGGGCTTATCTACCAGATTATTTTGAGCGTGTGCCTACTCAGAGGCGCGAGGAAATCATTTAATTTTTTGAGATCTAACAGAGTTGAAGTTGAAAACCTAAGTGACTTCATGGAAATAATGTCCATTCATAGGACAACACCCAAGAAACCAGAGAAGACTCACAAAGAATATAGTGCTCCAAACTCTGCATTTCTTAAACAACCAATAGAATTTCCTAATCCTGGAGTTAGGGAATATCGATTTGACGGTGAAATTATTAAAATTTTGCAGGAAAAAGCTGTCAGTGGAAGGGAAGATGATGTAACACCCTTGGATCGGCCCTATGCAAGTTTTAGCGATTCCCACCAAACCCACATAGAAATGATTCAAAGGCGCCCACCAGGCACTTTCGTGCGGGTGGAAAACGAAGTAATATCATTACACAATAGTCCATGATAGAACCCACAGAACAGACATATAAAACAGCGACTCAAAGAGTCAAGAATATAGATATACAATACAAAGATCCAAATCACCTTGAAAACAATACACATTCGAGTAAGGACAAGATGCAAAAGGGGCTAAGAGCCCTGAAGAATAACCAATGGCGTCCATAACCCTGCCGAGGCCATGCCGGAAGGGTAACACTGCTAACGACGTCGATCTCAAAACCTGCTAAAACAAAAGGGGTGCCGACAAAGGGCAAAGGAAAAAGAGAGCGTTCAGTACTGCGGCGAGTACAAGGCAAGACTACAATTCGGTGGCTCTCGCCTACATAGGTATGGTGGACTGAAGCGGCAGCACAGCATGCACTAAAAAATCCATAGAGACTCGATACAATTGTCGGCTATTAGAGAGGGATAAGAAAGACTATTCAGACCCAACCTAATACTAACACCAATCATACCCATCCTGGTGTTTCCCCCTCGATACCCATCAAGGAAGTCGTACCGAGGAAACTCACATAGTTGGCAATTTTATCCGTTCCCTTATAGTTGCAGCAATTACTAGTCAAATATAGATAGCATGAGTCGTCTTGATAACATAAGCAGTGGGCAGTTTTAGATAACCATTCCGTTGTAGTTGCGATACTTACTAGTGAGATACATATAGCAAGAGGCATCCCAAAACCAACAGTTGTTGGTACTTTTATTTAGCCATTCAGCTGTAGTGAAGCTGATTACTAGTCATTATAAAGTCAAATTTATAGCACTACTTTAGTTATAGTTGTCTATGATCGAGATACTATGCTCCAAGTCGTCCATAACCGCGAACACGGCTTTGAGAAAGTTTTACCCTGCAGGGGTGCACAATTAGCAACACACACACGATCAACCTCGGAAAGAACCAAATGAAAACCCAACGAGGCATCACGACAGAACATTCCCAAGATTCATATTTGATTTCAGGGGGCCACCCCACCAAGCTACCCGCGACGAAGTTGGCCAGCTCCGAGATGGACCCAGAGGTTTGTGCCAATGGCTGTAAACGACTGGGAACCCAAAAGTGTGACTGGGCTTGTCGATACCGCGAAAAAATTTCACATTTGTTCCTAAACAGTATAGGCGCTCCCCGCGCAATTGTAAAAAAAGGAGTAAAGCATGGCATAAGTACAGGATAGTAATAAAGCCCCAAACTACTTTGTGGCCCCAAGGAATTAAATATGACTCAAGCTAGGGTTAGGGGGATTCATGGTCCCACATGCGGATAGTGCGGATATTCAAAGAACATGTATCAAGTACTCGGGGTCCTACGGGACACAACTGGACGGTTAAAAAACCAAATAACATCTATTGCCCACTTGTGCCTCTGCATTATTTACCTACTTTAATTTTATTTATTGAACGGTAATTAAAGCCATGATCATCTCCAACATTAAACATGCGGCATTACTCCAACATATGTGGAAGATCGACGACACGACACATAACCTGCGCAAGCAACTACGACTCGCAAGACCGACTATCTACCAAACAACAGGTAATAGGATGTGTCCATGGAAATATAAGGGTGGCGGTGAAGTATAACAGGGTATGGAATCTATAGCATCGGAACACAGATAGAAATAGATCAACAGGAGGAAATAAAGACTATAAATGTAAACTTTGTAGAAAGGGGGAGAATGCTCGCCTAAAAACATTGCCGGAGGTATATCGGAGAACTTGTTGAAGCTCACAACATCTCATCGTCCTATCCGGGAAGAAGAAAAGCACTAGCAGAAACACCGGATGCATTATTTTAATACTACGGCAGAAGATCGGACATGATCATCTATGATGTATGACATGACAAACATGATACGCAATTAGACAATATTAAGCGGAATCGAAATCCCGACAATTACTTATATAGTTCTAGTTGTTTAGGTACCCGCAATTTAAATGTTGGCTTAACAAGGGAAAATATTTCATCGGTTCGATGCACGAATTTAAATGGGACCAATATTAGACTAGATTCTCCTGCATATGGTCTCCATATTTAATTATAAGGTGAATCGACATAATGCCCCCAAAACCACATGTTAAGAATGCAATCATGAAAATTTAATATGCAACAATTTATATCATTCATAAAAATAGGGGTCTCGGAAAAAGGTCACACATGGGTTTTGGCGATCTTGGGCTCCGGGGGTCAGGGATCGGTCTTCGGATCCGGGTAGGAGGGCTTGGCGTTCTGGGATGAAGATCTTTGAGCACCAGATCCATGTCGGTGACCTTGAGGTTCCGACTTTGGTATCGATGACGGGTTTGGGTTGGCTCCGGTGTTTTTCTGGTGCACTTATAGTTGGTGCGGGGGTCTTGATATAAGTCGATCTTAAGGAGGATCCGGTCTAGCTTCTGATCATGTATCGGAGGAGTAGCACAACAACTTTACCACCAATCCATCTTGACAGTCATCATCGCCACACCATCAGAACATCCTTAAACACAAATACACAACGTTAGATACACGAATACAGACATGTTAGTGTAGACGCGCAGGCTTACTGGAGATGGGGCCTCGAGCAGGGCATCACCATGGAGAGACAGGGGACGTGAGATCGGCAGCAAGAGGCCACCAACCGGAGAAGCTCGGACGAGGAGATACGGGGGCCGCGGACGGTAGCGCACGAGGCAGAGAGCGGCGCGAGGTGTCGAGGCAACGACGCTAGGGACGGGGGTCGGCGTGAGGTGTAGAGGTGCTACCGGGCGGTGGCTCGTGGGGAAGACGGTGGATGGTGGAGGCCGCTGTGGCTCAAGGCGGCTAGGGAGGACGACGCTCGGGCGACCGGCGGTGTGCTCGGGGCCCAACGAAGCAGCGACGAGGAGGTACTGCGCAAGTGCTGCAATGACTGGAGGTGGAGAAGGCGGCCAGCGGTGCCCGTTGCGGTCTCTACAAGGGGAAGGCGGTGAGGTGGCATGGCGGGCCACGCGGAGGGGTGGGTATGGCGAGGTCCTACGGGCTGCGGGGCAGAGAGGTGGCCGACGGTCCTAGCATCGGGGACGATGCAGGCGGTGGTGGCGTCGCTGGGAGTGGGCGGTGTCTGGGAGAGGAGGTGGGGAAAACGGGGTGGTTCGACTAGATCCCGTGCGGGAGAGGAGAGAGCAGGGTGGGGCCAGGATCTAGGCGGGTCGGGTCCGCGACCTTCGCGTCAGTGTGGGCGGGAGGTTGTGGTGTGAGTGCGTTTTGTGGGAGTGGGACCAAAGGAAGGTGTGGTGTGCGTGTTGGTGTACATGGACGATCGAGGTGGTGAGGTGAGTGGGGGTGGCAGCAGGGTGGAGTAGGTGGGGGTGTTGGGGGTAGGGTTTGGGGTTGGTAGGGATAAGTTTGGTCTAGGGTTAGGGTTTGGAGCTATCGAGGTTGTAGACTGCTGCTAGCTGGGCCGTTGGACCTCGCCGGTGGCGGTCTCCCTCGGGGGTTTAAAAATGTTTTTATTATTTATTTATTTTTAAATAAAATATTTTGCAAGTAGTTTTTAGACAAACCAAATGTCCGAAAAGACCAGGTTTGACATTTGAAATAGAGAGAGGGCTATTTATAGAAAATAAAATAGGGATTTTTAGGAATAGTTTTAGACAGACATATGCATGCTGATGTCATGATGATGAACATAATAAAAACAACAACAATTTTCTATTAGTGGTTTTACCCGGGGTGCTACAATTCGACACCATTAACAATGGATCTTGCCCTCGAGATCCGCCTCATGGTACGAGGAAGAAGGCCGGCTGTTTGAATCTTCTCGCTTCATGTAGATCCTTGCAACACCACTAACAAGGATCCTTACTCCATATTGAAATCAGCGACACCACCAACAAGAGGTCGTTGCTCACGTTTGTCGATTGAACACTCCGAACAACAAAGGACGAAGGTAAAGGTATCAAAAGATAATGCCACCTCTAACTTCTGTGGAAGGAGTACAATTGCATCGATCCACCATTCAATGTACAAGAGCTAATGATAAGAGTAGTCGGATGGTGATCAGTCCATCGCGCACCCAAAGCATTACTCTGCACATGAATAGGGTAATTATACAACCAACTCTCGGAATCTGACTGAAGATCTCGACATTCGAGGTTTGGAAACAAAAGAATGATGTAGGCTCCTCATCGGATCTAATGTAGATAAAGTCATCACGAAGGAAAGCACCAGAAGATATAAAGAAATTTTTTAGTGAATTTTCGGTCCAGTAAATGGTATAATAGAGGAAAATTGCTTAGATAGCATGAAGACCGGATGTAGAAGCACCATTACAAGAGGAGGAAGCGAAACCCTGAAGGTATGATGGAAACCCAACCACGAGAAATCATGGACTCGAAGAGAAGATAAGTGGGCAGATTCAAAACACGCCTAGGTAAGAAGTGAATAGCACAGAGGTAAGGAGTAAAAGCAGAACTAATCAGATCTATCCAACCGATTTTCAAAAATAGCTTTGACACTATATAACGTCTATTAGCTAGGTCATCCTACAGGCTGGACCAGTGGGGTATCGCAACTGCTGAGCTCTGATACCATTCTATAACACCCTCGGATCAGCCCTATTCAAGTTTTAGCGATTCCCGCCAAACCCGCATAGAAACGATTCAAAGGCGCCCACCAGGAACTTTCGTGCGGGTGGAAAACGAAGTAATATCATTACACAATAGTCCATGATAGAACCCACAGAACAGATATATACAACAACGACTCAAAGAGTCAAGAATACAGATATACAATACAAAGATCCAAATCACCTTGAAAACAATACACATTCGAGTACGGACAAGATGCAAAAGGGGCTAAGAGCCCTGAAGAATAACCAATGGTGTCCATAACCCTGCCCAGGCCAAGAGCGGAAGGGTAACATTGCTAATGACGTCGATCTCAAAACCTGCTAAAACAAAAGGGGTTCTGGCAAAGGGCAAAGGAAAAAGAGAGCGGTCAGTACTGAGGCCAGTACACGGCGAGACTAGAATTCGGCGGCTCTCGTCTACATAGGTATGGTGGACTGAAGCGGCAACGCAGCATGCACTAAACAACCTATAGAGACTCGATACAATTGTCAGCTATTAGAGAGGGCTAAGAAAGACCTATTCGTACCCAACCTAATACTAACACCAATCATACCCATCCTGGTTTTTCCCCATCGATACCCATCGAGGAAGTCGTACCGAGGAAACTCACACAGTTGGCAATTTTATCCATTCCCTTATAGTTGCGGCAATTACTAGTCAGATATAGATAGAATGAGTCGTCTTGATAACATAAGCAGTGGGCAGTTTTAGTTTACCATTCTGTTGTAGTTGCGATACTTACTAGTGAGATACATATAGCATGAGGCATCCCAAACCAGCAATTGTTGGAACTTTTATTTAACCATTCCGTTGTAGTGAAGCTGATTACTAGTCATTATAAAGTCAAATTTATAGCACTACTTTATTTATAGTTGTCTATGATCGAGATACTGTGCTCCAAGTCGTCCATAATCGCGAACACGGCTGTCAGAAAGTTTTACCCTGCAGGGGTGCACAAATAGCAACACACGCACGAACAACCTCAAAAAGAACCAAATGAAAACCCAACGAGACATCACGACAGAACATTCGCAAGATTCATATTTGATTTTAGGGGGCCACCCCACCAAGCTACCCACGACGAAGTTGGCCAGCTCTGAGACGGACCCAGAGGTTTGTGCCAATGGTTGTAAACGACTGGGAACCCGAAAGTGTGACTGGGCTTGTCGATACCGCGAAAAAATTTCACATTTGTTCCTAAACAGTATAGGCGCTCCACGCGCAATTGTAAATAAAGCAGTAAAGCATGGCATAAGTAAAGGATAGTAATAAAGCCCCAAACTACTTTGTGGCCCCAAGGAATTAAATATGACTCAAGCTAGGGTTAGGGGGATTCATGGTCCCACATGCGGATAGTGCGAATATTCAAAGAACAGGTATCAAGTACTCGGGGTCCTATGGGACACAAGTGGACGGTTAAAACCCAAATATCATCTATTGCCCACCTATGCCTCTGCATTATTTACCTACTTTAATTTTAGTTATTAAACGGTAATTAAATCCATGATCATCTCTAACATTAAACATGCGGCATTACTCCAACAACTGTGGAAGATCGACGACACGACACATCACCTACGCAAGCAACTACAACTCGCAAGGCCGACTATCTACCAAAAAACAGGTAATAGGATGTGTCCATGGCAATATAAGGGCGGCGGGGAAGTATAACGGGGTACGGAATCTATAGCATCGCAACACAGATAGCAATAGATCAACAGGAGAAAATAAGTACTATAAATGTAAAATAGGTAGAAAGAGGGAGAATGCTCGCCTGAAAACATTGTCAGAGGTATATCAGAGAACTTGTCGAAGCTCACAACATCTCATCGTCCTATCCGGGAAGAAGCAAAGCACTAGCAGAAAAATCGGATGCACTATTTTAATACTACGGCAGAAGATCGGACATGATGCATCTATGATGTATGACATGACAAAGATGCTATGCAATTAGACAATATTAAGAGGAATCGAAATCCCGATAATTACTTATATAGATTTAGTTTTTTAGATACCCGCAATTTAAATGTTGGCTTAACAAGGGAAAATATTTAACCGGTTTGATGCACAAATTTAAATGGGACCAATATTAGACTAGATTCGCCCGCATATGGTCTCCATATTTAATTATAAGGTGAATCGGCATAATGCCCCCAAAACCACATGTTAAGAATGCAATCATGACAATTTAATATGCAACAATTTATATCATTCATAAAAATAGGGGTCTCGGAAAAAGGTCACACATGGGTTTTGGCGATCTTGGGCTCCGGGGGTCAGGGATCGGTCTTCGGATCCGGGTAGGAGGGCTTGGCGTTCTGGGATGAAGATCTTCGAGCGCCAGATCCATGTCGGTGACCTTGGGGTTCCGACTTTGGTATCTATGAAGGGTTTGGGTTGGCTCCGGCGTTTTTCTGGTGCACTTATAGTCAGTGTGGGGGTCTTGATATCAGTCGATCTTAAGGAGGATCCGGTCTAGCTTCTGATCATGTATCGGAGGAGTAGCACAACAACATTACCACCAATCCATCTGGACAGTCATCATCGCCACACCATCAGAACATCCTCAAACACAAATACACAACGTTACATACATGAATACAGACATGTAAGTGCAGACGCGCATGCTTACTGGAGATGGGGCCTGGAGCAGGGCATCACCATGGCGAGACAGGGGATGTGAGACCGGCAGCAAGAGGCCACCAACCGGAGAAGCTCGGGCAAGGAGAGACGGGGGCCGCAGACGGTAGTGCACGAGGCAGAGAGCGGCGCTAGGTGCCGAGGCAACGACGCTAGGGACGGGGGTCGGCGTGAGGTGTAGAGGTGCTACCGAGCGGTGGCTCGTGGGGTATACGGTGGGTGGTGGAGGCCACTACGGATCAAGGCGGCTAGGAAGGACGATTCTCGGGCGACCGGTGGTGGGCTCGGGGCCCGACGAAGCGGCGACGAGGCGGTACTGCGCGAGTGCTACAACGGCCGGAGGTGGAGAAGGCGGCCGGCAGCGCCCGTTGCGGTCTCTGCAAGGGGAAGGCGGTGAGGTGGCCAGGTAGGCCACACGGAGGGGTGGGTCCGGCGAGATCCCACGGGCTGCGGGGCAGAGAGGCGGCCGACGGTCCTGGCATCGGGGACGAAGGAGCTGGTGGCGGCGTCGCTGGGAGTGGGCGGTGTTTGGGAGAGGAGGTGGGGAAAATAGGGTGGTACGAGGGGATCCCGTGCGGGAGAGGAGAGAGCAGGGTGGGGCCAGGATCAAGGCGGGTCAGGGTCACGCGACGCTCGCGTCGAGTGGGCGGGGTTCGCGGGCGTAGGTGCGTTTGTGTGGGAGTGGGACCAAAGGAAGGTGTGGTGTGCGTATTGGTGTAAAGGGACGGTCGAGGTGGTGAGGTGAGTTGGGGTGGCGGCGGCAGGGTGGAGTAGGTGGAGGTGTTGGGGGTAGGGTTTGGGTTTGGTTGGGATAAGTTTGGTCTAGGGTTAGGGTTTGGAGCTATCGAGGTTGTAGACTACTCCTAGTTGGGCCTGGCCGGCGGCGGTCTCCCTCGGGGGTTTACAAATGTTATTATTATTTATTTATTTTTAAATAAAATAGTTTGAAAGTAGTTTTTAGATAAACCAAATGTCCGAAAAAGACCAGGTTTGACATTTGAAATAGAGAGAGGGCTATTTATAGAAAATAAAATAGGGATTTTCGGGAATAGTTTTAGATAGACATATGCATGCTGATGTCATGATGATGAACATAATAAAAACAACAACAATTTTCTATTAGTGGTTTTACCCGGGGTGCTACAAATGAGGACCCAAGAAGGCATCTTAGAGTGTTCGACGATGTGATAAAATCACTTGTACCACAAGGTTTGCCAAGAGAATTCTCTCGACTGAAATTATTTCGTTGGTGTCTCAAAGGTAAAGCTCTAGACTGGTTATATTCTCTCCCTCACCATTGTATTAAATGTTTGAAAAATGCATCATCAAATTCATAAACAGGTATAATCCTTTTGCAAAGGTAACAGAACTTAGAAAGAATATAGGAAATTTTAGTCAGAACGTGGGAGAAAACTATCCAAAAGCTTGGGAAAGATTATTTGGTATGATCAATAGTATCCCTAATCATGGCTATTCCGAGTCAACTGATTTGCACTTATTTTACCATGGTCTTAATACCCAATGTCGAGAATTGCTAGTTTCGTCGGCAGGACGATCGATAAATACTTTAACTATTAAAGCATGTTTGGAATTAATGGCTACTAGGGCTAAGCATGATTCTTTATATAATCCAGATTTTGGCACTATGCCAGAAAAGGGAATACTTCGTATAAATCCTGATCTTACGCCTGAAGTGCATAAAGCCATGAAAGAAAAAGGTATACCTTCAGACATTGTCAAGGAAAACAAAGTAGATTTATTATAAGTTTTAAGTGAATCAGATGAAACTAGAAAAGTTTTTCAAGAATTGAAACATAGACAGGCAAAGTCTTATAATAACTTGCACAAGCAATTTCAAAAACATAAAAAGATTTTGGCCGAACTTACAGAAAATTATGAGGAGATCGGCCAGGAAATAAAATTGTTTAACAAGTACCTCAGTATGATTGAAACCCAATGTGAAAAAATAGCATCTGGTTATGAAATTTTTCTTCGTGATGATATAAATATTTTTGTTTCTACTAATGTTGTTACAAGAAGAGGTGTAGTTGTTAATGGACCATTAGGACCACCGAAATATGAAGATGAAAAAGATCAAAAGGAAAAAGGCTTACTTAAAGCAAGTCAGGAAGATGATACATTGGTGGATCCTCAAGATGAGAGTGCTCTAGACACACAAGATAAAACCTTGGAGGAGAAGAACGATGCATCGGATGATAGTTATAATTCTGCTGCAAAAACTGTTGATCCAGAAGAATAAAAAGACACAAGAAAAGGTAAAAGAAAAAGTTGTTGCGAAAGAGAAAAAAACAATAAGCAATAGAAAAATCAAGCTAATAAAGATCCTGATCCTCCACAAAAGGTAAAAGAAAAAGGTAAGAAACTTCCATTTCAATATCGCAAGAAGAAAGCACCCGATTCAGTAATTTATGATTCTTTCGCAAAGGCACTTAATAAACTTTGTCTAGAAATTCCATTTGTGGATGCAATAAAATTGCCTGATTATTCTAAATTTCTTCATGATATTCTTTACAGAAAGAAAGAGATAACTATAACTATTACCATGGTGACTAGTTACCCTGCTAATGGGAGATTATTGTCTAAGTTAGGAGATCTCGGTATACTAACTATTTCATGTTCAGTAGGAAAAACTGATATTCATAATGCTTTATGTGATTTAGGTGGAGGAGTTAGTGTATTGCCATACTCGCTCTATAAAAAGCTAGGATTAGGGGAATACTCCCCCACTTCTATCAATTTATAGATGGCTGACAAATCCACTAAACAACCTGTTTGTATAATTGAGGATGTTCTACATAGAATAGATGAGCATGTTGTTCTCACTGATTTTATTGTTCTAGAAATGCCGGAGGATGAAAGATTATCCATAATACTTGGAAGACCTTTTCTTAGTACTACATGAGCATCAGTTGATTGTGCTGCAGGGAAAATAATCTTCAACGTTTATGATGCTAAAATAATCCAGTATTTTCCAAAGAAACTAGAAGCAGGAGAGAGTTATGTTCCACCAGCAAAATGTGTTCATGTGGTAAGTGCCTTTTATAAAGGGCAACCGAAGGTATGACTTCTAGAACAGAAAAGAGGTTGAAATCTTCAACCACTCTCAATAAAATACTTAATGGGAGTCAACCCATTCTATCGATGAAATAAATTAAAATTAAATAATAAAGTTGTTTATCGTATTCCTACAACTTTTTTACAAACATTTTTGCGGAAGCGCGCCCGTAAAGATGCATCTATCAAAAAGGAGCAGAAATACCGACTAAACAAGCATATATTTAGATTAGAAAATAAAGTTTGAGTTTTATCTGTATAAATTATATCAAAATTATTGTCCAAATAAAATATTGCATCTCTAAATTTTATGGTGAAAAAGCATGCTACAGAAGTTTTAACGACCAACTACGCGGACAGAATAAAAATTCACGTCATATAGTTGCGACCGTATAGTTATCGACAAAATTGGGGTTAGGATACAGAAAGGTTAACGACCAACTATACGGTGGGACCATCTGGTCCCGCCATATAGGTGTGACCATATAGTAGTGATCTGGCGAAGGGAAACCCTAACCTTCGCCGCCGCCACAACTATATGGCTGGAGATACCCGGCCCGGCCTTATAGTTCCTACCGTATAGTTTGCCCGACCACTTAAATGGGTCAAGGCAGGGCAAGCTTCTCCCTCCCCTCTTTATTTATCTCAACCTCTCTCTCCAAAACTCTCAAAACCTCTCAAGAACTCTCAATTCTTCGCAGATTTTGTTTGTTTGAGTGGGGGAATCGATAGATCGGTATGTTTCTCTCCCTATCCATGCTTTATTTTTAGAATTCCATGGTTGAAATCTTCTCATTGAATTAGTAGATGAACTCAAGCTTGATTGAATTTCTCTTTTAATTTCTCACGTTAGGATTGAATTCTTCAACGTAGAATCGCTATATTCATGTAGAAACTATATGCCTAAGGTTTTATGTTGAAATTTCTCACTTCATCATGATGAACAAGATCGGTAGCCTTTTTCGCCAGAGCAAGCGCCAACGTGGTGAGTGCTCGGTGCTCCAGACTTGTCACATCCCAAAATTTTCCAAATTTTGAAATGTGAAGAATAATTAAACAAAAGAAAAAATTGTTGAAATTTAGGGTGAAAAGAAAACTTTTGCTTCTAAATGGAAACATCAAAACCCTTCTTGAACAAAATTTGAATGAAAATGGAATCCAACAAAATTTCAATCAAGTGAAATGCATTCATCAATGAATGTATCTTGAAATTCAAACACTTGGAAAAGTTAAACCAAAACTCCAAATCTTAATGAAAGAAAACACTTCCAAAGATCAAATGCATTTTATGCATGGAAAGAATCTTTAATTTAAACACTTGGGAAAATAAACCAAAACCCTAAAACCCTAATGGAAGAAAATAATTTCCAAGATCTCTCTAAGACTATGGATTTGTTCCATATAAAAATTCAGCAACAAACATTTCCAAATGATCAAAAATGATGAACAAAATTATTATAAAACCATAGAAATTGGTTTCATTTAATTTGGAGCCATGGATAAAAACTTATGAATTTAATAAGTTAAAAGGAAAATAATTTCCAAAGCTAATAAAGCTCCTAACTAAATTCAACACCAAAATTGTGAGAAAATTAATCCTAAAAGGATTTAAAAAGATAAACAAATATTAATAAAATTCTACAAATTGGAATCACCATTTTTGGATCTATAAATAAAAAGATATGGATTTGATAAGATAAAGAAAGAAATAAATAAATAAGGAATATTCAAAAGCCAAATTAAACCTTCGCCAAATCCATAAACAAATGTAAGTTTTTTGAATAATAAAAAGGACCAAAAGATTATTTAAATAAAATCATATGGATTAAACCATATTCAATTTATTTAAATAAAGACAAATTGCATAAACTAAATAATAAATCCCAAGAAAATTTATTTAGAAGACAATTTAAAACTTGAATTAAATCCATAAGCAAATGGAATAAAGATAATCCAAATAAAATAAGGGAATAAATATTATTTGAATAAAAACTTATGTGGACTTGAACCATATTTGTTTTGAATAAAGACAAAATCCCTAATATAAATGATTAATTAAATCATGCAAAAAATAATTCAAAATTGCCAAGAGGATTAAAAGTTATCTAATTAACTTAAAAAGAATAAAATAATTATTTGAATAAAATTTACATGGGTTTAAAACCATATTTGATTTTATTTGAATAAATACAAATGCCAATTTAAATGAATATTAAATCATATTAAAATATTATAAATAATTTAAAGTGAATTATTTAACTCACTAATGAATAAATAAAACCTACTAAAAAAGGCTTGGTAAAAATTGGAATTCAAATAGAAGTTTAAATCATTTGAATAAAACCAAAACAGAAAATAGAAAAGGAAAAAGAAAAGAAAACAGAAAGAGAAAAAATGAAAAGAATCAACCCAGTAGAACCCAACCCAACGAACCAGCCCATCGTGCCCAAATAGACCCAACAAGCACCCCACTCTCCGCTTTGTTCTTTTCTCCGCAACAGACTTCAAGCCAATCGACGCATCAACCCCACCAGCGCCACCTCATCATCATCAAACCCGCACTAACCTCGCCCCTCTCCCCTCACTACCGTTTCTGGCCGTGGTTAAACCTCGTATATTGATGCAGAGAAAACCGCCCCTGCGACCACGCACATTAAGTCGCCTCGCTCTCCTCCTCACCGCCCCTCACTCGCCACTCCCTCTCTGCCCCTAGGCTGCACGAATTCCTCCCTGCTCCACCACTGCCTCCGATGAGGTCCAGCACAAATTCCGGCCAGCCCTCACCTCCCCTTGCTCCTGGATTCCACGAGAACGCACCCACTCATCTTGCGCATCCGCCAGTACCTCCCTCTTGGCCGCGCATGCCCCAGAGCGTCGGCAACAACACCGATAAAACGCCGCCGCTGTCTGCCCCCACTTCGACGAGCTTCCCTGGTAAACCCTGACCACCCTTCTCCTTCTCGATGACGCACGTGTGTTCACCTCTCCCTTGCGCGTCTAACATTTCCTATGTATTGTCCTACCATGCCTTGTAGCCTCGCCAATGACGACGTCGAGCACGCCCGTCGCCAGTAGAAACTCCGGCGAGGAATTGCCATCACGTCCGAGCGCCTCTAGCCTTCCCACGACCACCTCGAGCATCTCCTCGCTACTGTGAACATGGTAGGCATCAACATGCTCTCATTTGCTTCCTAGAACTGCCGTACCAGCATCGCCTGAGCGTCGCCGTACAAGGATATGGTCGCATGATTAACAGCCGTTAGATCCAGATCGTAGAGCCACGATAGGTTCATTTAATTGAAGAGGTACGCGCGATCAGAGCCGTGCGATGTAACTTAGATCCAATGTCCCACACTGACCAATCCATGTGAACCGGTATGCGTTAGTAATAAGTTGACATGTGGCCAGACTCAGGAATTAAAACAGAAAATGAATCTATTAGAAGTTTGAATTTGTAAAATCCATACCATTTGATCTACACGTCCAAAATTTACAAACTTTATATCAATGGAATCAGTAAAATGTGAACTTTGCAAGCATGCCCTTAGTTTAGTATTTTTCTTCTGTAAAATTAGGTATTTTTGCAGAAACATTTCTAGGCCTATTTTGAATATAAAAATTATTCTAAAAATGATTTTTGGGTAAAATCTTTTGCAAATGATTTGTTTTGAACCTACTGACCAGAAACACAAAATTTTGGGGTTTAGAAACATATTTTGTTAACACAAGAAATTATTCCTTTGATTAACATCATTTCTAGCAAAACAAAAATGATTTAAATGGCCCATTTTCACTAACTTGGTTTTAAATGATTTTGCCACAATTATAAATGACCAATAGGTGTTTTAAAATGTTTATAGCCTATTAGAAACCACTTTTCCTAATAAAACAATGTCTTGCATGCATTGTTTTGTTTTCTTTATATTTTGTGGTGAATTGTTTGAATGCTAGTTTGAATATGTGCTTGCTTTATTGAATTGTAGTGAACTTTGAAGAATGTGACTGTTGCAAGATCAAGGAGTGTATCTTTATTCTCTACTAAAAAGGCAAGTGGTGCTCCATACATTTTGTCCTACTATTTTTACTATGCATTAGTGATATTTCTAAGTAGGACTTGCATGAAATTTTTACGATGTATACTATGCCTTGGGAAATCCTAATAGATGATGCCTTAGTAGAATTTTCCCTAAGTTAATATCCTTACTACTATCATGCTTAGCCTAGCTAGTAGAAAACAAGGGTGTATTATATTCATGCTATGAAATATTTCTAAGTCTATGACTTGTGTTTTGTTTTATAAAACAACTATGTGAATAAATCACCTGGGTGGAATGGTGAGAAAGGATTATGTTGAGTGGTTACACAAGTCCAGTAAAATGGGGAAAACTTGTGTATCTCACTTGTGGAAAGCCAACCAGGAACAAAGAGATTTGAGATGTCAAGTGTTGAGAAGCTTCTAGTGCAGCCACATGGCATATGGGCTCTGCCTTGATCATATAGGTTGCAATAACTTAGCCATATGGATAGAAGGTGGTAGGGGGTGATAGGATGGAACGCGTCCATTTGGTCTAAGGTAAGGCCTCTGAAAGATCTCGTCTCGATGCATGTGGAGTCTTGTGGGGAAAGTGCACCACCTCTCGAGAGAGTGATATCAATGTACTTAGCCATGTCCCCGGCAATGGACAATTTGAGCGTCAAGACATGGAAGCTATCAAGGATCTCCTCATCCCTATTTCTAAGTTAAAAGCTTATGGTTGAACAAGGGCAAAGGACTAGTGGATACACAAGGCCCAGTGACTGGACAACCTTGGTATCACACTTGTGTTCCTTAGGTGATTTTGACAAACAAAACTTATTGTTTTCAACTTATAAGGAAAACCTTATTTTGAGCAAAGCAAGCCTAAGGTCCACTTATCCAAATGCATAAAGATGATAGATACCACTATTCTACCATAGTATCACTTGCCAATACAATTCAAATGTATTGACACTTGTGGCTGTAACTTATTATGTTGTAGGTTTGTTTGATGTTAGTGAAGTGTGTTCAATAGGATTACAAGTCTACAACCAACATGATTGCCTGTGGCACTTTGAAGATGAAGGACTCCATGCTATATAGATATTTCTGCTGCATTGTAATGAGATAGCCAAATGAGCTATGTAAGATGTAATGAATTATTTTATTCCTGGTTATAAAGTTGTAATATGACCTTTGTTTATTGATATTACATCTTAAACTATGGATGCTAGCTATTGATCCAGGGACTAGCATTGTAAACACCGGGATCTCTACCTTATCAGGTTGGGACCTCTACAGGAATGAGCTCGACAACAAGTATGCCGTGGTTTCGGCATGGAAGGTGCTGCCCACACGATGGGCCAACAATGGCTTCCTCAACTCAACTGGGTTGAAGGGGGACTTCGACTATGTGCAAATGCAGGGCTCGCTGGCCTTACCAACGCCAGCCACCACACCTATGAAGGTCTCACCCATGAGTTCCTCGCCTCCTTCTATGACGACTACAGGGAGAAAGGTAATGCATGCATGATAAATTTCACCATTAATCAATGGCCATATCAAATTACCTATCGACAATTCTGCAATGCTTATGGATACCCTCAGGAGGTAGAACCAATTGTTACAAAAATGTATAGTGTCTCGAGTGCAAATGCTTGGGAGGTTGTTTCTGTTCATGGTGGTAGGGACTTATACTAGAAGAAAATGTCCACCATTTAGAACCCAACCATCCGTTACTTTGGTGTGTTTCTTGCTAACACCTTTTTAGGGAGAGGAGATATATACCAGCTCGATGGCCAACATAGACATGGCCATGATCACCAAGGTGCTCTTCCCTAATGCGCCGCAGAGTCCCACTCCTGCAGCTCTATTCCTCCAGCACCTCCACCACCCGAGCAACAAAACAAAAGGTGATATTCATATCGGTGGGATGGTAACCCAGCTAGTCCAAGCACTTGAAATTGCAATTCCTATTGCACAACCTGTTGATGGCTCCATACTTATGGATGTCAGATATGTTACTGCTTGTGGCTTTCTCGGTGTTTACAGAGTTAACAGGAGGCTCCGAGCCTATCAGTTTGGTCATCTTAATGATGTGCTGGAGGGTCAGATGCCATTGCCTTGTCCATAAGCCTTCGAGGTTCAGGGAAGGGACAACTGGATCCTCACCAAAGCTCAAGTGACTGAAATTATGGTGGAGCTCTATCCTGACTCCGATGAAGAGGAAGAAGGAGGGAAATAGGAGTAGCAGGAGCAGCAGGAGCAGCAGAAGGAGCAGGAATACAATCCTGCTCAGGAGGGACAACAATAGCAGTAGCAGGAGCAGCAACCTTCGGACCAAGGGACCAATCAGCCACAACACCAACAGGGGTTTAACAATGTCCCCTATCAGGAATTTTTGCAGTTCAACCAGCACGTTGGGGAGATCGACCACTCTTCATGGAGTTAGTGATGATGTGAGTGCTTTAACTCACACCTTTGGTAACTTCATGAACTACTTCCTCGACTACTACCAGTAGCACCACCAGCCGCCGCCAAACAACGTCAACAACTAAGCACGACAATAGCCTAAGCTTGGGGGAGGATTTGAAAACCTCCAAACTTGCATTCATATTTTTATTTCTTCTTTTGATTTGTTTTCTTTTCCAAGAATAGCATGTTTACTATCGGTTTGCATTATTAAAACCCCAAAACACAAAAAAATTAGTGTAACATTCAATTGCAATTTTTTTCTTTACTTTTCTCGGAGATTGCTCAATTTCAGGTGACTTGGCAATAGTGAAATATAGATAGGATTCGACAGTATGAGAATGAAGCAAGCAAGAGGAGGTATCACATTCCTTTCATTACCTCTCTTGCAATTTTAAAATGATCTTATAATTATTTAGTCGCTTGCTCTTGAGTCACTCTCCACCTAACTTGTTATCCTATAAATTATATTCCCTTTCTAGTGTCCACTTTTAGCTTTCAAACCTTGAGCAATGAACTTGTCTAAAATATGTCCAACATTTTTACAACAAGAAAAAGCATCCAAGAGATGACTTGAGTCCATGTTTAGCCCAAAATATTTGATTTTGGAAACTACTCAACCCCATTGAGCTTAATGTAAATACACTCGATAGCACCCTTGAATGAAACTGTCTGATAAAATGGATACTTCAAGAGATTATGCCACTGCTTTTTCTAATAATTACAGTAGGATATTTCTTTATGCGTGTCACTACAAATACTGTCGTACTCCATGGGGAACTATTAAATCAGCTGGCCAACGAACGATCTAAATGTGGAAAACCAGTTGATTTCGGCTATGAGTTATGTAAACTTTTGTAGTTGCAAAGCTATGACGTGTAAAAAATTAGTCTCCTCATGGTTTTACGTTCCAAGTGAAGTTGTAGTACTCCTCTGACCCACTATTTCTCAACATCTATCTATTATCATGGTCACGAGTGCGCAACACAGCCCCAATTAACATGTTAAAAAAGTGGCATGATTTCTCTATGAAAAGAGTTGAATTTTTTGCAAAACAAGGAAAGGAAAAAGGTTCTTTGAGAGTCTTGAATTTTTGACATGGGAGTAGATGAGTTTTTCTTAAATTAAATGTTCTTGGTGCAAACTCGAGTACTCTTAATTGACTAAAGGAACAAGAGCAAAAAGTTTTCATCTCTCAAACAAGAGAGAAGCCAAAAAGAGTTGTTTCACTTTCCTAGATAAACTCTCGACACTTGATCATGCATATGATTTATTTGTAGCAAGATATGCGTGGTTAGGAAGTGAACTCAGTAAAATCCTGTGGATATTTGTAAGATCATGTTTAAGATTGCAGGAAATGTGAAGAAAAGAATTTGACACCAATTCAAGCTTGTAAATTCTTTTATTTCAGTTTCGAATCTCCGCTATCCTTTCTTATTTCCTTCTAACTCGAGGACGAGCAACATCTAAGCTTGGGGGAGTTGATAGCTGTGAGATTCTACACAATTTTCATGGTTTCTATCGATAGTTTGCATCTAGATTTGATGGTTTTCTAGCTTTACCTAACACTAATACTTCGATAGCGATGAAAACTTGGTTTTTAATGTGTGTTTTAGGTTCTGAACGTTAACAGAGGGATTTAACAACAAAAACACAATATTCAGGCAAAAACAAGCAAGTCCCTTTTTGGAAGAAAGCGAGGGGAATTCACTGCAAGATAGTTTCCACTGGATAGTTTCCTTCTCCTTTGCCTTATTAAAGGGGACAAATTTCATGAAGAGGCCAAGGTCCAAAACAGAACACACGAGCCGCCATATCATCCAGAAGGGAGAAAGAAGGGATCCAGAGAAGAAGGGGAAGACGTTCTTCATCTCGCTCCACGATCTTCGATCTCCTGGCCACCACACCTCCATAGCCATTACTTGTACTTGAGAGAGAGAGAGAGAGATCTCCACTTTGCAAGTTACGGTTTGAGATTGTTGTTCCTATCTTAAATTGTGTTGGATTTGTTTCTATTTCTTATTGTGGATCTCCACTGTAATATCGAGAAGAACTCCCTTTATTTAATTATATCGATGGTGCTTTCTTCTCTCATGTGAGATTAAGTTCCCTTGGGCGTGGGAAATGTAGGGGATTGGTGAGATGTGATGTTCCTACATAATTTCCATCAAATTTGTGGTTAATTCTAATTACTATATTGTGTGTGCTTGACTATCTGTGGGATGCTTAATGCCTGTTGTCCAATTAAGGGCCCAGACAACTTGATGCTTTGTTCTACATAGATGGAATATTGTTTGCTAGCAAACCGGAGACTCTTGAGTGACACTAGGATATCAATAGAAATTAGTTTGACTTGAGGATAACAGGGAACCACTAAGCTTATTGCATTAGTCTGATCCAAGGATCTTAATTGCTAAGCAACCTAAAGGATATTAATCGTCTAGTGACTGATCATGGTTATGGTAAACAGGCTAGTAGGATTATTGAAGTTGGGATGAAATCTACCAAGAGGAGTTTCGGATAATTATGGGTTGCTCGCCTACACACATACTTATAAGATTATAATTTTTATACTTATCACTCATGCACCGGCACATTCACTATCACCATGAACTGAAACTCCCTGTGCCTCCTTCATGATCTGCAGAAAACAACAAACAAATCGTCCTTTACTTTCTATGCTTTTTATTTTTCAAGTTTACATTTCAGTTTTATTTAAGTACTTCTATTTACACCCAAATTCCATTCTTATTCTCAACACTTGTAGTCAATTCATTCGAAGACCTGTGACAACTTCGGGTGCGACAAAGACTTCACCAATAAACATTTACCTTTGGGTTCCATGTGGGGTCGGTATCTGAATTTCGAAACTAGCTACAAACGATCTGTGTTCTTGCATTCATCACAAATCACACAAGTATTAAGGTCTCTGGTTAATACAATTATAGCATGGAATGTAAACATTTATCATAAACACAAAGATATAATAATAACTTCTTTTATTATTTACTCTTGGGCATATCTCCAATAGTCTCCCACTCGCACTAGAGTCAATAATCTAGTTTACATGGTAATATACCTAACACCCATGGCATTCTGTTGTTGGTCATTTCCCTAGGGAGAGGTTTAGTCATTGGATCTGCCACATTCAGAACTATCTGTACTTTTTAAATCTTTATGTCACCATATTGGACATGCTCATGAATAGCATGAAAACGTAGCTTGATATGCTTCAGCTTCTTATGTGACCTTGGCTCCTACGCATTGGCTATGGCACCCTTGTTATCATAGTAGATAGCCATTGGGTCCAACGCATTAGGAACCACACCAAGCTCCATAATGAACTCCTTCCTCTATATCTCCTCTTGTGAAGCCTCCGAAGCAGCTATGTATTCCGATTCAGTTAAAGATCTCGCCACAACGCTTTGCTTAGCACTCCTCCAGCTCACTGTTGCACCATCCAGATCGGTGTTCCAACTAGCATCGGTGTAACCATTTACAACGAGTTGTTCTTCACCTCCATAAGAAATAATCATGTCCTTAGTTCTAATCAAGTACTTTAGGATATTTTTTACTGCTATCCAGTGATCTACTCCTTGATCACTTTGATATCTGCTAGTCAAACTAACAACATATGCAATATTCGGTCTTGTACACAGCATTGCATACATGATAGATCCTATGGCTGAGGCATAGGGAGTCTTACTCATCGTCTCTCTATCTTCTGCCATAGCTGGACTTTGAGTTTTACTTAAGGTCGTATTTGGCAACATGGGCAAGAACCCTTTCTTTCTCTCTTCCATTCCAAACCTCTTTAGAACCTTGTCCAAATATGTACTTTGTGAAAGCGCTATTAAGCATCTTGATCTATCTCTATAAATCTTGATGCCTAATATGTATGCAGCTTTGCCAAGATCCTTCATTGAAAAACTATTATTCAAGTAGTCTTTGACACTTTTGAGAAGTTCTATATCATTCCCAATCAACAATATGTCATCCACATATAGTACAAGGAATGCTACAGAGATCCCACTCACTTTCTTATAAATACAAGCTTCTCCATAAGTTTGTATAAATCCAAAACTTTTGATCACCTTATCAAAATGTTGATTCCAGCTCTGGGATGCTTGCTTCAATCCATAAATGGACCGTTGAAGTTTGCATACCTTGTTAGCATCTTTAGGTTCGACAAAACCTTTGGGTTGTACCATATACAGCTCTTCATCAATGTCACCATTGAGGAACGTTGTTTTGACATCCATCTGCCATATCTCATAATCGTAATATGCAACGATTCTAACATATTCCTCATAGACTTTAGCTTTTCTACCAATGAGAAAGTCTCATCGTTGTCAACTCCTTGAATTTGTCGAAACCCTTTCGCGACAAGTCAAGCTTTTTAGATGGTTACATTACCATCAACATCTGTTTTATTCTTGAAAATCCATTTGATCTCGACAGCCTTGCGGCCATCCGGATCTCGGATTTCTTGGCTTCTTGCAATTTATTGGAATCTATGCTCATCATTGATTCCTCATATGTTGCGGGATCATCGGTGTTATCCACCAACATGACACTCATAACAGGATCATACCAGTACGAGTCCTCCTTGACCTGCGAGGTTCAGTAGTAACTTCGTTTGAAGTTTCATGATTGTCATCAGTAGCTTCCTCTCTTATTGGTGCAGGCGCCATAGGAACATCTTCCAGTGTTGTGCTTTGAAATCCGAGAGAAGGTTCGACAACCTCGTCGAGTTCTACTTTCCTTCTAGTCACTTCTTTCGAGATAAACTGCTTCTCGATAAAGGATCCATTTTTGGCAACAAAGATATTGCCTTCAGATCTATGATAGAAGGTATACCCAATAGTTTCCTTCAGGTATCCTATGAAGACGCATTTTCCACTTTGGGTTCAAGCTTGTCGGGCTATAACTTCTTTACATAAGCTTCATAACCCCAAACTTTAAGGAACGTCAATTTAGGTTTCTTCCCAAACCATAATTCATCCGGTGTCGTTATCCCTGATTTAGATGGTTCCCTATTTAAAGTGAATGCGACTGTTTCTAATGCATAACCCCAAAAGGATAATAGTAAATCTGTAAGAGACATCATAGAACAAACCATATCTAAGAGAGTTATATTACGATGTTCGGACACACCATTACGTTGTGGTGTTCCCGGTGGAGTAAATTGTGAAAGTATTCACATTTCTTCAAATGCTCGCCAAACTCGTAACTTAGATATTCACCTCCATGATCAGATCGTAGGAATTGAATCTTCTTGTTACGTTGATTTTCTACATCACTTTGAAATTCCTTAAACTTCTTAATAGTTTCGGACTTATGTTTCATGAAATAGATATACCCATATCTACTCAAGTCATCCGTGAAAGTAAGAACATAAGGATAACCACCGTGTGATGCCACACTCATCGGGCCACACACATCGGTATGTAATGATTTCCAATAAGTCTATAGCTCGCTCCATTATACTAGTGTAGCATCCCAAATTTCATCAAATGCAAAATCATGTTGTTTCATTCACCCCGGATTTACGGTCCAAGAATACCCGTTATGCATACAATTCACGTTCCCATGATCAGTGAGCCGTGAGCATAACCGACTAGTATCATTACATCATCCTTAAAATAACGAGTAAAAAACCTACAAAGTGGCCATTATGGCGATTACAACACCGATAGCGGAAGTCTTTAGCGCAGAGCCCATGCCTTAACCTACAGGCAACTGACTGGGAAGACGACCTAGCTCGCATAGACGTCAACACCTTCGTTGCTTCTTAACATCTGCAATCTGGCCAGGTAAATATCCAGGGACAATGCCGGTGAGTACTTTGAATGTACTCGCAAACCATCGAGACAAGGTAATAAGACAATGCATATTTGGCTGTGGCAAGATAGCTCTACGCTATTGTTGTTTTTGAAAGACCTAACATTGGCATCTCTATATCTTCGTTGAAAAAGAGTTTTTATAAAATATGCCTCCTTTTTTGGAAATCCGGACCCCTCCACATCCTTGTTAAAAAGATTTAGAACATTTTTGTTGTAAAACACTTTTTAAACATCTTCGATCATCTCTGGTCAAAACCAAACTCATTCTTATCTTTCCTCGTGACCAAGTCACATCCTTTAATTCATCACAACTTAACCGAAGGGTCCTCCTAGCACTTGCTATTCCAACCGTCCTTGACCGTGGACATGACTATTCGAATAGATTAGACTCTACAGAGTTTGTGCACTTTACTCACAAGAATCAATACATCCGCCGGGATAAAACCACGGCCTGCTACGCACGGTAGACAGGGGCTCAGATAATCAAACTTACGCTTTTCATTTGTCCACCCCTAGCAACGGTGGCTTTTCCTTTTGGGTTGTTGTCTCCGGTACGAGTATGGGGTACGACGACCCTGGTCCTTCCTCCCGTACTAACCCCTATCTCTAGACCAAAGTCTGGCAGATAGCAAAAGTGACAATCTTCCATCCGTACTACCTAAAAGCATACCGTCCGCGAGAGACCCAATTTTTGCACCAGTGCCTTGTCCTACAGACAGCCCGGATTTCAGGGGATTTCTCCCCTTTAGCGAGTACAAGCAGCCCCGGCTAAGGATCACAAACTACGAGCTAAGCTCCAGCGTTTGGGGTAATGTGGTTGCATGGATAAATTGTTCCGGACATTGGCTTAGAACATCCCTTCCTTTCTCTTACTTAACTTCCTTTACTTATCTTCCTCTTCATTATCTTTCTCTTCATCCACCTCATATTTGCTTTAGTAAAACTTCCACTCAGAAACGATGCCTCTTTCCAAGGGTTTTATTTTGAAAATTTTGCAGTAGTGTAAAACCCAAAATAGTTTTATTCTTGAAAATCCGTGGGTTCCAAGAGGAAAGATTCTAATCATCTTTGCCTCGATCTAAAGGGGGTAAAAATAGGTGTCAATAGAGTAGGTGTCCTAATGTATAATCATCCATAACTTGGAGGAGCCAAGTTACTCACGCACTTTTATTTGAAACAAACCATGCCTGTGATCATGTAATTTATAAACGAGATACAAAACAGTTGATAAACATAAGTAGGTTAGTATAGGATTTTAGGAATGGTGGCTTGCCTGTGACCAGCGTGATGTCCGTTGACGGCGTTAGATAACCGGAATACCAAGTACAATAATAATAAGAGAAACCTGATCATTCCTTCTTCTCGGCGTCACACAATCGCAGCTATTGTCGTTATCGAGCATACATGCAAACAAACAATACACCAATGAATGCAAGGCATACAAACATCAAAACATATAGCAAGCTAAGGATAAATTCATGATATGAGGCAATGGGATGTGGGATGATGGTTTGATGATATTAGCAAAGGATTTGGATACATTAGGGAAAAGTTGCCTTTGGAGTTAGAGTCTAGGAACTACCTAAGGGAGGGTTTTTTGACCAAGGGTTTGATCTGTATGATACCATTGTATAAAAATGATTCCATCAGATGGGTATTGATGAAATGAAGCCAACAAAAGTGGTTTCACTATTTTATCAATTTCCCTTGATTTACAATGGATTTTATAGTGGATAAAACCTTAGTTTTAGGAAATAATTCAGCAAAACTTCTCTGGAGTTCCAAAAATTATTTCCTTCGGTGATTAGGTATTATTTGATGGACTGAAACAAGAGGAGTTGGAATTACCTCAAAACAATTACCAGAATGCGCTTGAGAAATTCCCAAATTAAGTACTGACTGGGATTTGTTGTTTTCATCAGATTTTATCTACAGAAGATTTTTAGTTGATTCCAAGGACACATGCTAGGTACTAAGAGAACCTTTCTGTAGAAATTGGTATCAACATTTTCTGAATTACATAGCTACTCTAATGATTTTACTAGTTAATTAACCATGCACAGAAGAGTTTAATTCACTAAAACTCAACAGAGACTCATAAATATATGACCTGCTGGATTATGATGGATATGTATGCATGTGTCATCTGAGAGTTGGAATTATGTCAAAAACTCATTTGGTATGGCCTAGAGAATTTGCTAATGCAGAAAGGCTCTGTTTTTCTTATTTTTGTTAACAGCAAACTAGGAAGCAAGTGACTAAGGGGCCTATGGGACTAGAAGGGTATGGTTTATACCTTTCATCACCAATTGGATTTATCCCATTTCTATTTGGATAATTTTCTGGAGAAATTTTTTAGTGCACTTGATAGATCTAGGGGTATGATTTATCATATTTATTATAATAAATATTTTGATGTAAGACCTGGTCTGTATGTTGGGGAAAACACTATCGTGTCCAAGAAAAACTATATCTGGGCAATTTGGAGAATTTTCCATTTTTAGTTTGAATTAATCCAAACAAGTACCCTGCAGATCTGGGATTATCTATTTAAAAGAGAGGGAGGAAGGGTTTGCTGGGCTGATTTCCTAAGGGGGGGGGGTGGGCCGCGCAGAGGGGAAGTCAGCCCTCCTAGCAAATCCGCGAGCTGGGGACGGAGGCCAGCTAGCCGGAGTGGGCCGGCCCGCCAGCGCCTCCCATCCCCGAAGGGGTATGGGGAGATCTGAGCCGCCGGATCAACCCAGATCGGACGGCGTCCGAGCGTCATCTTCCCCGCGGCAAAGGGTGCTCGGGAGGAAACCGTAGCGGGCTCGGCGAGGCTCGGGGTGCTCACCTGAGGGCCCGCCTGCGTCGGAGAAGCGGGGGAGGAGGAGCGGCGGTCCGTGGCGACCTCGGGAATGGGCGACACGCCTGGTCTCGTCGTCTGGAGGGTGCCCGTGCCGGCTCACCCGAGAGAAGCCCGCTGGATCTCCCCGGTGCAGCGTCGGTGGTGCCTTCATGTCCACAAGATGAGTACCCAGAGCATCAGTGAGAGGAGGGGAGCTTGGTAGGGGGACATGCAGAGAGGAAGGAGTAAAGAGGGGATCTTGGGGCTGGTTTCTTTGCCATGGCCGAACCTTGCCTCTCTCTCTCTCGAGTAGTGCTGAGCAAGGAGAGGGAGAGGAGGTGCTAGGGTGGTGAGTGGGAGTGGAAGGGGGCAAATGAGCTAAAGGGAGGGTGCTGGGTGGCCTTTGGGCATTATAAACCGAGAGCGGTCGATCCACGGTCAACCAAGCACATTTGTGAGCTAGGGCATGGTCCAGGGGCTTCCCATTGGTGGCCAGAGGCGGTGGGGAGGGTTTGGGGTGTTCTTATGGTCGTGCATAGAGCAGGAAGGGAGTGGGGTGCTGCAATGAGTAAAGAAAAAGGATAGACAAGACATTGCCTTTGTCTCCCTCTTAAACAACCATGTAGGACAAGAGGGTGTGGGGGCATGCTACAATGCTGTTCGACCAGGAGGGAGTGTTGATGTTAGGGAGGAGTGCTGGAGAAGATTGGAGCTGGTTTGGCTTTTATTTGAATCAAGTTTTGCTTGTTTTTGCAAATTTGATCATTTGGAGGCTTGTGAAGGAAGTTGCAAAATTTGCATTGGGCAAAGTGTGGAAATGATACTGGTGGGTGGAATAGGTTAAATAATCTATTCATGATTTAAATTGGATTTTTCTGATGGTCATAATCCCATTTAAATGCACTTCTTCAAAAAGTGCAGAAATAGATTATGGAAGCTAAGATGATATTTTTGTATTGGGCAAGATTCGTTTTTGATGTCATATGGTCCTAAATACTATAACACACCTTGGATAATTTTATTGGGATTTATTGAGGTTGAAAAGTATTTTTGGGGAATTATTTCTTATTTCTGCCATTTAAGAAGAAGGGCAAAAAGAAATAATAAAGAATCTCAAAAATATTTATTTTTGAGTTTGAAAGATGGGATATGATATATAGGCATCAAATATTCCTTGAGTTGGCAAGGTGATGTGGAGAAAAACAAACTTTCCTTTCTAGACAAGGATTTTGAGAAATTGGTAAGTAAAGGAATTAAAATAGTTTAACCATCCAAATAATCGTGGGAATTATTTGGGGATGCTTATATCCAAGTTATATGATGTAAACTTGATGTAGTCATCAACGTCCACCTTGGTTTTGAAGAAAAGTGGTGAAAATTAGGGAAACTAGATTCTTGGAGGATCTAAGGTTTGGTTATTCTGATGCCACCTAAACAGGGTTGGATTAGGGAGCTCAGAGCTCACCTTGGTACAAGGGGTATATGGATGGTTAAACGAAGTCAAATATATGATCCTGGAAGAAAGAGTTGAGCTCGGTTGCATTTGAGGTGATCCAGGAGAGATGGCAAACTTTGTTAAAAATAAGGATGCCATAACAGACACATTGGTAGCCTCCTAAACCATGTGGGTTTAAGAAGCACAAGGCTCCAATGGAAACAAGTGAAGTGAGGATTGATAGGCCATGTTTAGTAGGTCATAACCAACAAAGAGTTGTTCAAGGGGAGGTGGCATATAGAAGTGAGCTTCTGCCAAAGTAGGCAAGATGATAAGATTTGCAAAAAAGATTATTATCTTGACTACAAAACCATCATGGATGAGTGGGATTTAAAATGGCTTAGCTAAGGGAAAGAGTGGGCCTTGGTAGTACTAATGATGTACTACAGGATGGTTCAAGTGCATTCCCAAGAATGCACATAGATTGGAAAAGGTAGAGCTCCAAGAATGGTATCCAGATAAGAAATCCAGACAACCATTTTGGTAGATTTGGGGTTTTGGACTAGAGTGCAAGTGTAGATGATTATAAGAGAATGCTAGACTCCAGACTCATGATCAAGGAGATGGTGTTGAGGTACTAACTAAGTATATATGATTCATGCTTAGATTGGGTCTCCACTGAGTTGGAAACCAACCATAGGGATTATCCTTGGATTGATCTGAGCATGAGATGAGATGATCACTAGAGTGGCTTAGGATCGATCTAGACTGGCATGCTTGCTTTGATATTGATCATCAAAAGAAAGGATTGGGTTCCTAATGGTTGAGCTACTTGACTAGCTCACCCTAGCTCCTAGGAAAAAAAGTTGATCAGCAGATCAAGGCAATTCATCAGACAATAGATCAAGGCAATTCATCTTATTACTTATCCAACTAGTACTAGGGTTACCATCAAGCCTAGCTTGAGGTAAGGATGGGTATGTTGAAAGGGGTTGTGCTTTGAAGTAAGATAAGTACCATCTTGGTATCTCTACCAAGATTTGATATGAAAAGGTTTTAATAAAGGCTTTTGGAAAAACCTAGAGATAAGGGTAGTTGAAGGTTCTATCTTGAAAACACAAGGAGATAATATATATTTCTCCGTAGTTTGTCAAAATAAACTAGTAAAGTATTTTGTTGTTTCAAAGCCATCTTGGCTCAGGTTTTGAAATGCCAGGACATTTGAGAATATGAAAGATGAGCCAAGACATCTCTTTTGTAAAATAGTTTTTGTAAACTATTGTTGAGATGAGGAGTACACAACTAATACACAAACAGTTGCTTGAGCATAAGCAAACAAGTGAGCACACAATGCAAGAAAAAGTTTTTGTTCCCCCTGATTTTTTCCTTTTGGACATTTAATCATGGTTGCTGAAATTGGGATGTTACAAAAGATATAAGTCAAAGGCTATGCATAGATTATCGTTCACTCAATGAGGTGACTATAAAGAACAAGTACCCATTACCTAGAATCAACGATCTGTTCAGATAGAAGGAGCCCGTGTGTTCTCAAAAATTGATCTCCGATCAGGCTATTTTCAGCTAAAGATTAGAGAGCAAGACATACCTAAGACTGCTACCACTAGGTATGGATTGTATGAGTATACTGTGATGCCATTTGAACTAACAAATGCACCAGCTTATTTCATGAACATGATGAACAAGGTGTTCATGGAGTTTCTTGACAACTTTGTTGTCGTATTCATCAATGACATTTTGATCTATTCCAGGAGAAATGAGGAGCATGAAGAACATTTGCGTTTGATTCTTGAGAAACTCAGGGAGCACAAGTTGTATGCCAAGTTTAGTAAGTGTGAATTTTGGTTGAATGAAGTTGGATTTCTTGGACATATTGTGTCAGGATATGGTATAGCTGTCGATCCCGCAAAGGTGTCAACTATAACTGAGTGGGAATCTCCCAAGTTAGTTAAAGAAGTTCGTAGTTTCCTAGGCTTGGCCGGGTACTATAGAAGGTTCGTTGAGAATTTCTCAAAAGTATCTAAGCCAATGACGAAGTTACTTAAGAAAGAGAAGAAGTTTGATTGGACAGAAGGTTGTGAAACCAGTTTCCAAGAATTGAAGAAGAGACTAGTGTTAGCACTAGTCTTATGTCTGCCAGATTTGGAGAAAGACTTCCAAGTTTATTGTGATGCATCTCACCAAGGATTGGGTGGAGTTTTAATGCAAGAAGGAAAAGTTGTGGCTTATGCCTCGAGACAACTCAAAACTCATGAAGTTAATTATCCTACTCATGACTTAGAGTTGGCCTCTGTTGTCCATGTAGTCAAAACATGGAGACATTATCTTTTGGCAAATCATTGTGAACTGTTCACATATCACAAGAGTTTGAAATATATCACAAGATCCGGAACTTCGGAAATTAATTCTGCAAGAAGAACACAACTCACCATATTCTATTAATCCATGTACCACCAAAATGTACATGGATGTGAAGGACAAATTTTGGTGGAACAATCTTAAGAAAGATATTGCGGAGCACATTGCTTTATGTGATGTGTGTAGTAGAGTGAAGGCGGAACATCAGAAACCGGTAGAGTTATTACAACATCTACTTATACCTAATTAAAAGTGGGATAAGATTGGGATGGATTTTATCACCGGACTGCCAAGGACTAGATCTGGATACGACTCTATATGGGTTGTTGTGGATTGCCTAACTAAATTGGCTCATTTCATACCCGTGAAGACTACTTATACAAGTGCTAAACTGGCTAAGATCTATATGAATAGGATTGTATGCCTACATGGAGTAACTAAGAGTATTGTGTCTGATAGAGCAACTAAGTTCACTTTGCATTTTTGGCGACAACTGCATGAATCATTGGGAACAAGGCTAGAATTCAGCACAACATTTCATCCCCAGACTGATGGATAGACAGAAAGGACCAATCAGATTTTGGAAGATATGTTGAGAGCATGTGCACTAGACTATGGATCTAGTTGGGATGAATGTCTGCCATACGCAGAATTCTCTCACAATAACAGCTATCAAGCAAGCATAGAGATGGCTCCGTTTGAATTCCTTTATGGAAGGAAGTGTACTATGCCATTATTATGGAGTGGAGTAGGAGAAATAAATTTGTTCGGACCAGAACTAATCAAGGAAGTGGAAGAGAAAGTCAGATTGGTAAAGGACAGATTGAAGATAGCCCAGTCCCGAAAAAAAATCTACGCATTTCCAAAGAGTAGGGAAGTCACCTATTAAGTAGGTGATAGAGCTTATGTTAGAGTCTCACCACTTCGTGGTCTGAAGATATTTGGAGTCAAAGGGAAATTGGCACCTAGGTATGTTGGACCATTCAAGATTTTGAGCTGCAAAGGATAAGTGGCTTATGAGATTGAATTGCCTAAATCACTGTCTGTAGTTCACAATGTGTTTCATGTGAGTCATTTCAAGAAGTGTCATTTGGAGATGGAAGAAACTTCATTGAAGGACACTATACCATTGCAAGAGGTACAGTTGGAGAGTGATCTCACTTATGAAGAGAGACCTATCAAGATTCTTGAGACAGCAGAAAGAGTCACTCGTACTAATACTATCAAATTCTGCAAAGTACAGTGGAATCATCATACCGAAGAAGAAGCAACTTGGGAAAGCAAAGATGAACTTCAGAAAGATCACCCTCACCTATTTGCTAGCCAATCCGAATCTCGAGGGAGAGATTCATCTTAAGGGGTTAGATTTGTAACATCCCAAATTTCATCAAATTCAAAATCATGTTGTTGCATTGATATCATCATGGCATATTGATCTTGCACAACAATTTTGAAAACAAAAACCCTAATAGAACCATAATTCAACCCCTTTTATTATATGTATATACGGGGCATGGTTTTATTTTGTTTTATGACCTCAAAATGGTTTTTGAATGCTTTGTTGTGTTTGACACACATTTGGACACTAGGACCATAGTACCAAAGGCTGGTGAATATTTGAATTCAAACAGATTTGAAATAGCCATTCAAACTAAAATTAGAAAATCAAAACAGAAAAAGGAAAATGAAAAAGAGAAAAAAATAACAGGCGTAACCTATCTAGCCAAAAAAAACCCTCGCGGACCACTAAGCCCACCCGTGTTTCCCCTCTCCCTCTCTCTTTCTCACCCGCGCGCACCCTCTCTCTCACTGGAAACCAGGTCCCACTACCACCTCACCTTCTTCCCCAAATCCCACGCCTGTGACCAGCTCGCCACCCATTTCTTCCCCCTTCACCGCCGCATTTTGATTTTGATTAATTGGTGATGAATGTGTGTGTGAATCTCGCCCCTACTCCGTCTACTTAAACCACACCTCCCCGCGACCATTTCCCCTCGCACCTCAAGCCCCAAGCGTCGCCAGGCTCCATGAATTTCACTCTACACCGCCGTGGTACCGACGAACTCTGGCGACACATTCCGGTGATCCCCGTGTTCTCCTCTGCCTCTCGTTCACGCGAGCGTGTTCCTCTTACCCTTGCGCTTCTTCTCATTCCTTTGGTTTGTTCTAAATCGCCCCAGGTCGCCATCCCTGTTAACCTCTGCGAGCATCCGAGGCGCCGATCATCTCCGGTGAGTAATTCTGGTAAAGTCCGCGCACCCCTTGACCTCTAGTTCATGCTACTGTGTTCGTCGTGACCTTACGTACTTGCTGATGCCCTTCATTTGCCCTTTACCATCCTAGGTTGTTGCCACCATCGCCGTTCGCGAACGCCTGACGCCAGTACCAACTCCGAAGAGCTCCTGAGCCCGTGTCCATGCTCCCCTGTCCAAGCCAAGACCAAGTCGAGCTTCACCATCTTATCGTGGGCTCGGTAAGCATCAGCTCGTTCCTCCTAACCCCCTGCCATGCCGGCACGTCACCGTAAGAGGCGTCGCCGCCGCGGTAGCCATTTGCACCGCTGCCTTTTGGTGGTCCAGTGGATCTAGATCCAGTGGCCTAGATTAGAAGCTAGCAGCAAATCGGTATGGCTAGATCTGGACCGCAGGATGCAACTTAAATATAACAGCACACGCGCGTGATCCGTGCGAACCGGTACGTGCCAATCAGAAGCTGTCACGTGTCACTGATTCGATTTAAAATCTGAATTTTGATCTATTAGATATTCAAACTTGTAAATTCAATAAATTTTGATCTGTTTTTCCAAAAATTACAAATTATATATCACTAGATTCAGAAATTTGAGCCCTACACAAATATGGCCTTGGTTTGGCCATTTTCTTCTGTAACATCGGGATTTTGTACAGAAACATTTGTAGGCCTATTTTGACTATATAAACTGTTTAGAAAATTATTTTTAAGTAAATTTTGGTTTATTTAGGCTTTAGAAAGTATTCTTTGTATTTAGTACTGTTTAGTTTGTTTTGAAAAGTGTGGCAAATCATTCATTTGCATTTTGCATGCATTCATGTATTTTTGTTTGGATATTGAATGTGAATTTGGTGGTATGATTTTATGTGTAGATTTTGGTGATTGTGGAGATTGTGATTGTTAGGATTGTTCATATTCCCCCAACTACCAAGGCAAGTGATGCTTCATATTTTTGTCCTACTATTTTTTCTATGCACTAATGATATTTTGAGTAGGATTTGCATGATTATTTTCTAAGTATATGTTATGCTTGGGTAAATCCTATATTTATTGTCTTACTAGTTATTACCTAACTTAACAAACTTGTTATACTAGTATGCTTAGCCTAGCTAGTAGAAAACAAGGCTGGATTATTTATTCTATGATAATATGCAAAATCTATGACTATGTTTTAGATTAATAAAACAACATGTGAATGAATCACCTGGGTGGAATGGAAAGATTGGTTTGTGTTGAGTGGTTACACATGGCCCATGTCTATGGTTTACCTTGTGTATCACACTTGTGGATGGACACCCAGGAACAAATATACTTGAGATGTTTATTGTTGAGAAGCTTATAGTGCAACCACATGACATATGGGATCTGCCTTGACCAACTAGGTTGCAAGAACTTAGCCAGATGGAAAGTTGGTGGTAGGTGGATAGGATGGAACTCTTCCATGGTGGTCTAAGGGAATGCTTCTGAAAAGTCTCGTCTCGATGCATGTCGAGTCTTGTGGGGAAAGTGAACCACCTCTCGAGAGGGTAAAACCTAAGTACTTAGTCGTGTCCCCGGTAACGGGCATTTTGAGCCTCAAAGACATTGAAGTGACCAAGGATCTCCTCATACCAATTTCTCTAAGTTAACACTTGTGGTTAAACATGGGTAAAGGTTCACTAATGTCTATTGGTGGTTCCTTGGGTGTTTTTGTCAAACAAACTTAGTGTTTTCAACTAATAAGAAAAACCTTATTTTGAGCAAAGTCAGCCTGAACTACACTTAGACAAATTTATATAGTTATTAGATGCTACTATACTACTATGGTATCACTTGACAATACAATTCCAAATGTATTGACCCTCTGTGGCTGTAACTTATGATGTTGCAGGTTACTCTGATGGAGACTAGGGTTATGAGTCTACACTCAACATGTTTTCCTGTGGCACATGAAGATGAAGACTTATTTTATTTTGTTAAGTATTGTGAACTCTATGTATTAGCCTTGGGCTAATGTGTTGTAAGAACTATTGTATCTCTAGATATTACGATGTAATAATTACCTTTGTATATGTTTACTTCATCTTAAACTATGGATGCTAGCATTTCGATCCAGGTACTAGCATTGCAATCACAGGGACCTTTACCTTAAATGGTGGGTTCTTACAACTAGATAATTGAGTCTTAGTCATTTTTCCCACCAGACATGCTTCACATCTTTCAAGTGATTCAAGAAGTCCATCGGAATGGAGTTTCTTCATACGCTTCACTCGAATGTGAACAAGATGATATTGCCACATGTATGTAGAATTATCATTCAATTTCAAAAATTTAGCATCTATATTATGAACATGTGTATCACTACTATCGATATTCAATAAGAATAAACCATCTAACATAGGCGCATGACCATAAAATATCTTACTCATATAAATCGAACAACCATTATTCTTGAACTTAAACAAGTAACTATCTCGTAATAAACAAGATCCAGATATAATGTTCATGCTCAAGGCAGGAACCAAATAACAATCATTTAAATATAGAACTAATCCAGATGGTACATGAAGAGGGAGCGTGCTGATAGTGATCACATCAACCTTGGAGCCATTTCCAACCCACATCGTCACCTCGTATCTCGGTAGTCTCTGTTTATTCCGCAGCACCTATTTCGAGTTGCAAATATGAGCAACCGAACCAGTATCAAATACCTAGGCACTACTACGATTACTAGTAAGATACACAACAATAACATATATATAGAATATAATTTTCTTCTTTAAGTTTCCGTTCTTCAGATTTGTCGGGTACTTGGGGCAATTCCGCTTCCACTGACCTTCTCCCTTGCAGTAAAAGCACTCAGTATCAGGCTTAGGACTAGACTTGGTCTTGTTTGCATGCGTAGTAGATTTATTGCGCCCTTCTTGAAGTTACCCTTCTTCTTAGGCTTGCCTTGCTTCTTGAAATTAGTGGTCTTATTAACCATCAACACTTAGTGCTCTTTCTTGATCTCCACTTGTGCAGACTTCAACATGGAGAAGATTTCTGGCAAGGACTTATCCATGTGCTGCATGTTGTAGTTCATCACGAAGTTCTTGTAACTAGGTGGTAGTGATTGAAGGACACAATGAATCCCTAATGCATTAGGAATCACTATTCCCAAGCTTTGGAGTTTATTGGCATGCCCATACATTTTGAGCACGTGCTCACTAATGGAGGTGCCCTCTTCCATCTTGCAGTTAAAGAACTTTTTAGAAGCTTCATAACTCTCAACTTCCGTGTGAGCCTCAAATATAATTTTGAGTTCACGAACAATATCATGTGGGTCAAAGTTCACAAACCTTTTCTAAAGATCTGATTCCAAACCATACAAGATAGCACACTGAACTATGGAGTATTCATTCTTTCGAGTGAGGTAAGAATTTTTCACCTCATCGGTAGCATCAGCTGTAGAAGGGTCACGCGGCACCTCGGATTTACGGTCCGAGAATATCCGTTATGCATACAATTCACGTTCCCATGATCATTGAGCCGTGAGCATAACCTACTAGTATCATTACAACATCCATATAGTAGCGAGTACAGATTTACAAAATGGCCATTATGGCGAATACAACACAAATAGCGGAAGTCTTCAGCGTAGAGCCCATGCCTTAACCTACAGGCAACTGACTGGGAAGACGGCCTAGCTCGCATAGACGTCGACTCCTTCGCTCCTTAACATCTTCAATCTGGCCAAATAAATAGCCAGGGATACTGCCGGTGAGTACTTTGAATGTACTCGCAAACCACCAAGACAAGGTAATAAGATAATGCATATCTGGTTGTGGCGAGATGGCTCTACACTATAGTTGTTTTTTAAAGACCTAACATTGGCATCTCTATATCTTTGTTGAAAAAGAGTTTTAAAAAATATTCCTCCTTTTTGGAAATCCGGACATCATCACATCCTTGTTAAAAAGACTTTTGAAAACGTTTTGTTGTAAAACCATTTTTAAAACCTTATCGACCATCTCTGGTCAAAACCAACTTATTCTTTATCTTTTCTCGTGACCAAGTCACTTTCTTTAGTTCATCCTAACTTATCCGAAGGGTACTCCTAGCTCTTGCCATTCCAACCGTACTTGTCCGTGGACACGGCTATTCGAATAGATTACACTCTGCAGAGGTTGTGCACTTTACCCACAAGAATCAATACATCCGTCGGGATAAAACCACGACCTGCTACACACGGTAGACAGGGTTTCGGATAATCAAACTTAAGCTTTTCATTTGTCCATCCCTAGCAATGGCGGCTTTTCCTTTTGGGTTGTTCTCTCCGGTACGAGTATGGGGTACTACGACCCTGGTCCTTCCTCCCGTACTGACCCCTACCTTCAGACCAAAGCCTGACCGGTAGCAATAGTGACAAATCTTCCATCCGTACTACCTAAAAGCATACCATCCGCGAGAGACCCAATTGTTGCACCGATGCCTTACCCTACAGGTAGCCCGGATTCCAAGGGATTTCTCCCCTTTAGCGAGTAAGATTAGCCCCGACTAAAGATTACAAACTACAAGCTAAGCCCCAGCGTCTAGGGTAATGAGGTTGCACAGATAAATTGTTCTGGACATTGGCTTAGAACATCCCTTCCTTTCTCTTACTTAACTTTCTCTTCATCCACCTCATATCTTCTTTTAGTAAAACTTCCACTTGTAAAGGATGCCTGTTTCAAAGGGTTTTATTTGGAGAACTTTGCAGTAGGGTATGACCCAAAATAATTTTATCATTGAAAAATACGTGGGTTCCAAGAGGGAAGATGCAAATCATCTTAGCCTCGTTCTAAGGGATAAAAGTAGGTGTAAATAGGGTAGGTGTCAAAGGGACACTCATTCATAACTTGGAGGAGCCAAGTTACTCACATCTGTTTATTTGAATACAAAACGTGCCTTTAATCATGTAATTTATGAGCGAGATATAAAATAGCTGATAAATGGGAGTAGGTAAATACAGGAGTTCAGGAATGGTGTCTTGCCTATGACCAACGAGAAGTCCCTTGACGGTGTTAGATAACCAGATAACCAATAATAATATTAAAGATAGCCCCGATGATTCCTTCTTCTCGGCGTCACCCAACCGCAACTATCGCCGTTATCGAGCATACATGCAAACAAACAATGCACCAATCAGTACAAGCATACAAACATCAAACCATGCAAGAATTAAAGAAAACTATAAGATATGGATCTGTAGGATGTTCATGGTTGGATTTGATTGGAAGAGGATTTGGAGGCATTAGGGAAAGAATCCCATTGGATTTGAAATCTAGGAACTACCTAAGTGAGGGGTTTTTGACCAAGTGTTTGATATGTATGATACCATTGTATGAAAATGATACCATCAGATTGGTATTGATAACATGAAGCCAAAAAAAGTGGTTTCACTATTTTATCAATTTCCCTTGATTTATAATGGATTTTATAGTGGATAAAACCCTAGTTTTAGGAAATAATTCACCAGAACTTCTCTGGAGTTCCAACAATTAATTCCTTGGGTGAGAAGGTATTATTTGATGGACTGAATCAAGAGGAGTTGGAATCACTCCAAAACATTACAAGAATGCCCTTGGGAAATTCCCAAAGATAGTACTAGATGGGATTTGTCTTTTTTCACCAGATTTATTTTACAGAAGCTTTTTAGTTGGTTCCAAGGACACTTGTTAGGTGATGAAAGTAACTTTCCATAGAACTTGGAATAAACATTTTAGAAGTTACAGAGGTACTATGGTGATTATATTATTGAATAAACTATACACTGAAGAGTTTAATTCACCAAGATTCAACAGATCCTTAGAAAAATATGAGATATTGGATTATGAAGGATATGAATGTGTGTGTGTCATCAGAGAGTTGGAATTAGGTCAAAACCTTATTTGGTTTGGCCTAGAGAATTTTCTAAAGAAAGAGAGGCTCTATATTTGTTTATTTTGTCAAGGGAAAACTAGGGTCCCAAATAGGTTGGGGTTAGTGGGACCTGAAAGGTATGGTAAGTACCTTTCGTCACCAATATGATTTACTCCAATTGGATTTGTAACACTTTCTGGAGAAATTTATTTATGAAAAGGACAGATCTAAGTATATGATTTATCATCTTTAATCCAAGCCTTATTTTGGGACATATCTGGGTCGGCATGTTAGCTAAGACATGTGTGCATCCAACAAAATTTAGATCTGGGCAATTGGAAGGATTTTCGATTTTTGTCTGCATTTAAATCAAACTGCTGATTTCCAGATCTAAAATCTAAAAGAAAAGAAGGGGCTTGAGGCCTATGGGCCAGATCTAAGAAGGGGGTGGGCCGCCAGGGGGACATCTGGCCCAAAGGAGGGGGACGCACGCGAGCAGTAGAAACCAGCCGGCGGGAGTAGGCCGGCCTGCCAGCGCCACCCATCCCCAAAGGGGTATGGGGAGATCTGAGCCATTGGTTCAACTCAGATCTGGCGGTGGCCGTGTGTCGTCTTCCCCATGGCAAGTGGCGCTCGCTAGGAAACCCTAGAGGGCTTGGCGAAGCTCGGAGTGTTCACCTGGGGGCCCGCTGGCATGGGAGAAGTGTGGGAGGAGGAGCGGCGGTCCGGGGTGACCTCGGGGATGGGCGAAAGGGCTAGCTTCTCTGAGGAAGTGAGCCTCGCGTGTTTGCCCTAAGAGGAGCTCGTCGGTAGATCGCCGGGGTCACCTCCAGGGACTGTCCTTCATGGAAAGACGGGCATGGTTAGATGTAGAGGAGGGAGGGGGTTCCGAAAATGTGGCATGCAGGAGGAGGAGAGCTCAAGGGAGAGGGCCTTGCTCGTTTTTTTGGTAGAGGGCTGAAGCTCCCTTTCTCCTTCTTTTGAGCTGGGCAGGGCAGGGGAAGATGAGAGGGGGTTCTGGGGAGGTGAGGGAGGTGTGCTGGGGGCAAATGAGCTGAAGAGAGGGTGTTGGGTGGCCCCTGGGCTTTATATACCGAGATGGGAGGTCTATGGTGGTCATAGCTCATGGAAGAGCTAGGGCTTGGTCCATGGGCTTCCCATTCGTGTCCAGGGGAGGTGAGGAGAGTGTGTTGTCTTCTTAGGGTTGTGCACATAGTAGAGAGGGAGTGTGGTGCTGCAATAAGTAAAGAAAAGGGTTGGACAAGACATTGCCTTTATCTCTCTCTTACACAACCATGTGGGGCCAAGGGGTGTGGGGCATGCTACAGTGCTGGTCGACCAGGGTAGAGAGTGCTAGTGCTGGGGAGTAGTACTTGACAAGATTTGAGATGGTTTGGCTTTGTTTTGAATTATGTTTGGTTGTTTTGAAAATTGTTGGTCACTTTGATACTCGGGAAGGAAGTTGGAGATGTTGCATTGGTCAAAGTGTGGGAATGGTACTGGTAGATAGATGGGGTCAAATAATCTCTCCATGGTTTAAATGGGATTTTTCTGATGATTATAATGCCATTTAAATGCACTTCCTAAAAAAGTGCAGAAATAGATTATGGAAGCAAAAATGATATTTTACATTGGACAAGCTTGGTTTTTGATGTGATATGGTCCTAAATACCATAACACACATTGGAGGATTTTAATGGGATTTATTGAGATGGGAAAGTATTTTTAAGGAATTATTTCTTGTTTTTGCCTTTTAAGAAGAAGGGCCAAAAGAAATAATAAAGGATCTCAAAAATATTTATTTTTAAGTTGGGAAGATGCAGTATGATGAATAGGCATCAAATGTTCCTTAAGTTGGCAAGGTGATTTGGAGAAAAACAAACTTGCCTTTATAGACAAGGATTTTGGGAATTTGGTAAATAAAGGAAATTAAAAAGTTTAAAAATCGAAATAATTGGGAGAATTATTTGGGGATGCTTATGTGCAAGGTATATGATGTACACTTGATGTAGGCATCAAGATCAACCTTGGTTTTGAAGAAAAGTGGTGAATAGGGTGGAAACTAGATACTTGGAGGATCTAGGGTTTGATTAGTGTGACGCCATCTAAACAAGGGTGGATTAGGGAGCTCAGATCTCAGCTTGGTACAAGTGGTATATGGATGGATAGACCATATCATTTAGATGATCATGGAAGGAAGAGTTGGGCTTGTTTGTATTTGAGGTGGTATTGGAGTGATGGTAAACTTTGTTAAAAATAAGGCTGCCATAACAGACACATTAGTTAGCCTCCTAAACCATGTGGGTTTAAGAAGCACATGGCTCCAATGGAAACAAGTGAAATTGGGGTTGATAGCCCATGGTTAGTAGATCAGAACCATGTAAGGAGTTGGTCACGTGGAGGTGGAATATAGATGTGAGCTTCTGCCAAAGTAGGCAAGATGATAAGATTTGCAGAAAAGATTATTATCTTGACTACAAAACCATCATGGATGAGTGGGACATGGAATGGATTAGCCAAGGGAAAGAGTGGGCCTTGGTAGTACTAAAGATGTAATACAAGATGGTTCAAGTACATTCCCAAGAATGCACATAGGTTGGAAAAGGTAGAGCTCCAAAAATGGTATCCAGATAAGAAATCCAGACTTAGCCAATTTGGCAGATTTAGGGTTTTATACTAGAGTGAAAGTGTAGATGATTTTGAGAGGATGATAGGTTCCAAACTCATGATAAAGGAGATTATTTTGAGGTATATATTGAAGAGAGGGGCTCCAAACTTGGATTGGGTCTCCACTTGGTTGGAAACCGTCAAGAGGGATTGTCCCCGGATTGAGATAAGCATGAGATGAGATGATCACTTGGGTGGCTTAGGATAGATTCAGATTTGGAATCTTAGCTTGAGATTGATGATCACAAGCAAGGATTGGGTCCTAAGGGATGAGATACTAGATTATCTCAATCTAGTTCCTAAGAAAATAAGTGAAACAGCAGATCAAGGCAATTCATCAGACAGCAGATCAATGCAATTCATCTTATTACTTATCCAACTAGTACTAGGGTTACCATCAAGCCTATCTTGAGGTAAGGATGGGTATGTTGAAAGGGGTTTTGTTTTGAAGTAAGATAAGTACCATCTTGGTATCTCTACCAAGATTGAGATAAAAAGGTTTTAATAAGGTTTTGGAAAAACCTAGGGATAAGAGTAGTTGAAGGTTCTGTCTTGAAAACATAAGGAGATAATATATAGGTCTCCATAGTTTTGGAATAGATGCTAGTAAAGTATTTGGTTTTGTCAAAGTTACCTTGGCTCAGGTTTTGAAATGTCAGAACATTTGATAATATGAAAGATGAGCCAAGACTTATCTTTTGTGAAATAGTTTTTGTAAACTAGTGTTGAGATGAGAAGTACACAACTAATGCTCAAACAGTTGCTTGAGCACAAGCAAACAAGCAAGCACACATTACAAGAAAAAGTTTTTGTTCCCCCTGATTTTGGTCTTCTGGACATTTAATCAGGGTTACTGAAATTGGGAGGTTATAGACCTTTCCCCCTTAAAATAATCTCGTCCCGAGATTAGGGAGGAGTAGGGTTGTGGTGATACCATCCGCTTAACAATTTTAGCGGTGGAAGAAAATAGGCGATAACAATTTTTATAAATACCTGACGTGGTTAGTTATGGGTTGGAGCGAAGTGGCTTCGGATTAGGTGGTTAAGAAAAGATGCAGTCTTTTCCCCTTAGGGAACATCTAGGTAGGTTTAACATCGATGGGGCACTTCCTTCTTGAGGCAAGACGACAAGTTGAATCTTCTTTATTCTTTCGCCTAGGGGCCGGCTTTCTTTCTTCATGGTCTGGATACACCGTAAGGTTGGCTGGGGCGGTCGACCTTGGAGCAGAGGATCTTCACGAAGTCCTTCTGACTCTAGAGAAGTGTCGGTTGTCATCCTCTTGTAGGGTCGATGATTTGGATTTTGAGGGCTGGTTCTCGCTTAGTGCTGAGTAGTGGTCGATTCAAGGGGTCTATAGAGTTTTTGGGCGGGAAAGACCCAGTCTTTCCCCCTTAGAGCAAAACTAGGGGTTCTGGGTGAAGTCGCCGACTTTCTGGATTGGAGTCATATGCTGATGTCGGGGTGAAGCGCTACACCTTACCTTCGGGGTAGTTATCTTCTGTCGACGTCGTTGGAACTATTTCATAAGATGGAAGGTCTATCAGAAGGGCGTCTACCTGCTTCTAGGTAGCTAATTTTGAGCGGGTACGGGTCCGACGGGTTGGAGGATGTCGTTGGTGTTTTGGCGGTCTAGGTATAGAGGTCCTTTAGAAATGGGTCGTTCCGGGTTTAGTCTGATGCAACGTTGTGGGTAAAACATGCAAAGTAGGATATCACACTTGCATAACATCCGTACATTTAGCAGGTTCAAGCCGGTCGGTGGCGGAGGTTCTAAAGGGGTTACAAAACGGTCTAGGCCGGGACAACACGGCGTCTTAGAGTTTTACAAAACAAGTTCCGGGGCGATACATAACTCTTCCTATGTTGGAATAAGTAAGCTTCTGGGTGTAAAGGCTACTTCGAAGGAACGTCCAGAGTCTTGTCGCCTTTCGGGGGTGAAAGGTTTCCCAACAGGTAGTGCTTTTTCGGGGGAGGGGGATGTCCTGGGGATAGCGGCCTCCTCATTATTTTATCCGAAGTGGTTCGTGGTTTCTTGCCATTTTCGGGTGTCGCAAAGGCTTGTTTTGGGTTTATCCAGTACTGTTCTGGACAACTGTAGGCGAAGTGGTCCGGACCTCCACAGGTGTAACACCGCTTTGCTTAGCTTCAGATCTCCCTTGTGTTTGTCTTGGGATCTTTACAGGGACGGGGGTTGTCTTGGCCTTCGCCTTGATAGATGGGTTTCTAGACCACGCCGGGGGCACTCTCGGCTAAAGTGTCCTTTTTCATCACAGGCGAAGTAGGTGCCTTTCTTGGAACGTCATTCTCTTGCTTTCTTCCCAATGTTGATGCAGGGGAGTTGATGAGCTTTTCCAATCAGGAGTTGGAGGGGACAGTCGGCCGGGACATGGTCTTGTCCTTCACAGAGGAAGTAGGTGACTAGTTGGGTAGGGAAATCTGCAGGAGAGTGGAGAGCTCCACAATTTGGGCAGTTGCCTAAGCACTGGCTAGCTTGATGTCCTTCTTCACCGCAATGGCTGCATCTCTAGGGCTACCTTTGTCCGGGGCTACGATCTTCATGGCCATACTCAGGGCTCCTTGGTGGAGATGAAGTCTCCGACTGAAGAATGGAACGGTGCCACGGAGTTAGTCCTCCGAGTTCGAGGGTAGTGGAAAAAAGTGAGGTATAATATTGGGTGGAAGGATATGGTTGACAGTGATGGGTCACCAGGGGTTTATTGTAATTGAGTGGGATGACGCAGTCCTTCCACCTTAGGGCTTTACTTGAGGGTGGTCGAGGTTTACATAGGTGGCCATCCTATTGAGGAGAGGTTTCCGACTAGGAGGTTGCTAGGGTTAGTGTGGGATTCTACCAACTAGGTGGCCAAAACTACCATATCAGATGATTCTCGGCAGACAAGAACACATTCCAGACATCACTCATGCACAGGGGACTACACGCCATAATGGGACTCCAATTTTAGGGGTTTTAATCCTATGTACGGTCATTACGGAGGTCTTAACTTCTGTCTTGCCGTCTTTTGTTGTTGGTGTCGTACTTGGTTGGGGGGCAATTAAGGACTTCATTGGTGAGGCGATCTTGTAGTGTTCGTCGTCATTGGTAGCTCCTTTGCTTGGCTTGTCTCTGAGTCTCTTCATCTCGGGATCTTCGTCCTCCGGGTTAGACTTTGTTTGGGAAAACGGAGCATTTGGAGTAGATGAGATGTAGATAAATCCATTTTTAATTCGTTTAAATTAGAGAAGATGAGATAAGCAATCTTTCGAAAAGATTTTGATAAAATAGTTTGCGAAAACCGGTGTTTTCATAAATAGGGGTTGTCATGTCTAACGTCCATGCTAACTAAGGTCTCCTACAGTCAGGATGGCTCTGATACCATGTCTGCGGCACCCCGGATTTATGGTCCGAGAATACCCGTTATGCATACAATTCATGTTCCCATGATCAGTGAGCCATGAGCATAACCGACTAGTATCATTACAACATCCATATAGTAGCGAGTACAGATTTAAAAAATGGCCATTATGGAGAATACAACACAAATAGTGGAAGTCTTTAGCGCAGAGCCCGTGCCTTAACCTACAGGCAACTGACTGGGAAGACGGCCTAGCTCGCATAGACGTCGACTCCTTCGCTCCTTCTTACAATCTGCAATCTGGCCAAGTAAATAGCCAGGGACAATGCCGGTGAGTACTTTGAATGTACTCGCAAACCACCGAGACAAGGTAATAAGATAATGCATATCTGGCTGTGGCGATATGGCTCTACACTATAGTTGTTTTTGAAAGACCTAACATTGCCATCTCTATATCTTTGTTGAAAAAGAAGTTTTAAAAATATGCCTCCTTTTTGGAAATCCGGACATCTCCACATCCTTGTTAAAAAGACTTTTGAAAACTTTTTGTTGTAAAACCCTTTTTAAAACCTTATCGACCATCTCTGGTCAAAACCAACTTATTCTTTATCTTATCTCGTGACCAAGTCACTTTCTTTAGTTCATCTCAACTTATCCGAAGGGTACTCCAAGCTCTTGCCATTGCAACCGTCCTTGTCCGTGGACATGGCTATTCGAATATATTACACTCTGCAGAGGTTGTGCACTTTACCCACAAGAATCAATACATCCGCCGGGATAAAACCACGGCCTGCTACACATGGTAGACAGGGTTTCGGATAATCAAACTTACGCTTTTCTTTTGTCCATGCCTGGCAACGGCGGCTTTTCCTTTTGGTTTGTTCTCTCCGGTACGAGTATGGGGTACTACGACCCTGGTCCTTCCTCCCGTCTCGACCCTACCTCGCATCAAGCTGACCTGCAGCAATAGTGACAAATCTTCCATCTGTACTATCTAAAAGCATACCATCCGCGAGAGACCCAATTGTTGCACCAGTGCCTTACCCTCTGTGTAGCCGGATTTCGTGATTTCTCCCTTTAGAGAGTAAGAGCAGCCCCGGCTAAAGATCACAAACTACGAGCTAAGCCCCAGCGTCGAGGGTAATGTGGTTGCACGGATAAATTGTTCTGGGCATTAGCTTAGAACATCCCTTCCTTTCTCTTACTTAACTTTCATCCACCTCATATCTTCTTTTAGTAAAACTTCCACTTGGAAAGGATGCCTCTTTCCAAGGGTTTTATTTGGAGAACTTTGCAGTAGGGTATGACCCAAAATAGTTTTATGGTTGAAAAATCCGTGGGTTCCAAGAGGGAAGATGCTAATAATCTTAGCCTTGTTCTAAGGGATAAAAGTATGTGTAAATAGGGTAGGTGTCCAAGGGATACTCATTCATAACTTGGAGGAGCCAAGTTACTCACGCCTGTTTATTTGAATACAAAACGTGCCTTTAATCATGAAATTTATAAGCGAGATATAAAATAGCTGATAAACGGGAGTAGGTAAATACAGGAGTTCAGGAATGGTGGCTTTCCTGTGACCAGCGATAAGTCCCTTGACAGCATTAGATAACCAGATAACCAATAATAATAATAAAGATAGCCCCGATGCTTCCTTCTTCTCGGCGTCACCCAATCGCAACTATCGCCGTTATCGAGCATACATGCAAACAAACAATGCACCAATAAATACAAGCATACAAACATCAAACCATGCATCAAGTAAAGGATAACTATAACATATGGATCTGTAGGATGTTGGTGGTTGGATTTGACTGGAATAGGATTTGGAGGCATTAGGGAAAGAATCCCATTGGATTTGAAATCTAGGAACTACCTAAGTGAGGGTTTTTTGAACAAGGGCTTGATCTATATGATGCCATTGTATGAAAATGATACCATCAGATTGGTATTGATAACATGAAGCCAACAAAAGTGGTTCCACTATTTTATCAATTTCCCTTTATTTATAATGGATTTTATAGTGAATAAAACCCTAGTTTTAGGAAATAATTCACCAGAACTTCTCTGGACTTCCAAAAATTATTTTGTTTGGGTGATAAGGTAGTATTTTGTGGACTGAATCAAGAGGAGTTGGAATCACTCCAAAACAATTACCAGAATGCCCTTGGGAAATTCACAAAGACAGTAATGGATGGGATTTGTCTTTTTCACCAGATTTATTTTGCAAAATATTTTTAGTTGGTTCCAAGGACACTTGTTAGGTGATGAAAATAACTTTCCGTAGAACTTGGAATAATCATTTTAGAAGTTACAGAGGTATTGTGATGATTATCTTAGTGAATGAACTATACACTGAAGTGTTTAATTCACCAAGATTCAACAGATCCTTAGAAAAATATGAGATATTGGATTATGAAGGATATGAATGTCTGTGTCATCAGAGAGTTGGAATTAGGTCAAAAACTTATTTGGTTTGGCCTAGAGAATTTTCTAAAGGAAGAGAGGCTCATAATTTGGCAAACTTGGATGCCAAATAGGTTGGGGTCAGTGGGACCTGAAAGGTATGATAAGTACATTTCATCTCCAATTGGATTTGTAAAAAATTCTGGAGAAATTTATTTGTGAAAAGGACAGATCTGAGTATATGATTTATCATCTTTAATCCAAGCCTTATTTTGGTACAGATATGGGTCTGCATGTGAGGTAAGACATGAGATCATCCAACAAAATTTAGATCTGGGCAATTGGAAGGGTTTTCCATTTTTTTCTGCATTTCAATCAAACTGCTGATTTCCAGATCTAACATCTAAAAGAAAAGAAGAAGGTGCTCGGGGCCTATGGGCCAGGTCTAAGAAGGGGGTGGGCTGCCAGGGGACATCTGGCCCGAAGGAGGGGGACGCGCGCTGGCGGTAGAAACCAGTCGGCCGGAATGAGCCGGCCCGCTAGCGCCACCCATCCCCGAAGGGATATGAGGACATCTGAGCCATTGGTTCGACTCAGATCTGGCGGTGGCCATGTGTCGTCTTCCCCGCGGCAAGTGGCGCTCGGGAGGAAATCCTAGAGGGCTTGGCGAAGCTCGGGGTGTTCACCTGGGGGCCCGCCGGTGTTGGAGAAGTGTGGGAGGAGGAGCGGCAGTCCGGGGTGACCTCGGGGATGGGCGGAAGGGCTATCTTCTCTGAGGAAGTGAGCCTCGCGCGTCTGCCCCGAGAGGAGCTCATCGGTGGCTCGCCGGGGTCACCTCCAGGGACTGTCCTGCATGGAAAGAAGGGCATGGTTAGATGCATAGGAGGGAGGGCGTTCTGAAAATGTAGCATACAGGAGGAGGGGATCTCGGGGGAGAGGGCCTTGCTCGATTTTTTTTGGAAGAGGGCCGAAGCTCCCTTTCTCCTTCTTTCGAGCTGGGCAGGGAAGGGAAGAGGAGAGGGGGATCTGGGGAGGTGAGGGAGGTGTCCTGGGGGAAATGATCTGAAGAGAGGGTGCTGGGTGGCCTATGGGCATTATATACCTAGAGAGGAGGTCTATGGTGGTCATAGCTCATGGAGGAGCTAGGGCTTGGTCCATGTGCTTCCCATTTGTGTCCAGGGGCGGTGGGGAGAGTGTGGGGTGTTCTTAGGGTTCTACACAGAGTAGAGAGGGAGTGTGGTGCTGCAATAAGTAAAGAAAAGGGTTGGACAAGACATTGCCTTTGTCTCTCTCTTACACAACCATGTCAGGCCAAGGGGTGTGGGGCATGCTACAGTGCTGGTCGACCATAGGAGAGTGCTGGTGTTGGGTAGTAGTACTTGACAAGATTTGAGATGGTTTGGCTTTGGTTTGAATTATGTTTGGTTGTTTTGAAAAGTGTTGGTCACTTTGATACTTGTGAAGGATGTTGTAAATGTTGCATTGGGAAAAGTGTGGGAATGGTACTGGTAGAGAGATGGGGTCAAATAATCTCTCCATGATTTAAATGGGTTTTTTCTAATGATAATCCCATTTAAATGCACTTCCTCAAAAAGTGTAGAAATAGATTATGGAAGCAAAAATGATATTTTTACATTAAACAAGCTTGGTTTTTGATGTGATATGGTCCTAAATACCATAACATACATTGGAGGATTTTAGTGGGATTTATTGAGATGGTAAAGTATTTTTAAGGAATTATTTCTTGTTTTTGCCTTTTAAGAAGAAGCGCAAAAACAAATAATAAAGGATCTCAAAAAAATTTATTTTTGATTTGGGGAGATGGGGTATGATGAATAGGCATCAAATGTGCCTTAAGTTGGCAAGGTGATTTGGAGAAAAACAAACTTGTCTTTATAGACAAGGATTTTCGGAATTTGGTAAATAAAGGAAATTAAATAGTTTAAAAATCAAAATAATTGGGAGAATTATTTGGGGATGCTTATATCCAAGGTAGATGATGTACAATTGATGTAGGCATCAAGATCAACCTTGTTTTTGAAGAAAAGTGGTGAAAATGGTGGAAACTAGATACTTGGAGGATCTAGGGTTTGATTAGTGTGACGCCATCTAAACAAGGGTGGATTAGGGAGCTCAGATCTCAGCTTGGTACAAGTGGTATATGGATGGATAGACCATATCATTTAGATGATCATGGAAGGAAGAGTTGGGCTTGTTTGTATTTGAGGTGGTATTGGAGTGATGGTAAACTTTGTTAAAAATAAGGCTGCCATAACAGACACATTAGTTAGCCTCCTAAACCATGTGGGTTTAAGAAGCACATGGCTCCAATGGAAACAAGTGAAATTGGGGTTGATAGCCCATGGTTAGTAGATCAGAACCATGTAAGGAGTTGGTCACGTGGAGGTGGAATATAGATGTGAGCTTCTGCCAAAGTAGGCAAGATGATAAGATTTGCAGAAAAGATTATTATCTTGACTACAAAACCATCATGGATGAGTGGGACATGGAATGGATTAGCCAAGGGAAAGAGTGGGCCTTGGTAGTACTAAAGATGTAATACAAGATGGTTCAAGTACATTCCCAAGAATGCACATAGGTTGGAAAAGGTAGAGCTCCAAAAATGGTATCCAGATAAGAAATCCAGACTTAGCCAATTTGGCAGATTTAGGGTTTTATACTAGAGTGAAAGTGTAGATGATTTTGAGAGGATGATAGGTTCCAAACTCATGATAAAGGAGATTATTTTGAGGTATATATTGAAGAGAGGGGCTCCAAACTTGGATTGGGTCTCCACTTGGTTGGAAACCGTCAAGAGGGATTGTCCCCGGATTGAGATAAGCATGAGATGAGATGATCACTTGGGTGGCTTAGGATAGATTCAGATTTGGAATCTTAGCTTGAGATTGATGATCACAAGCAAGGATTGGGTCCTAAGGGATGAGCAACTAGATTAGCTCAATCTAGTTCCTAAGAAAATAAGTGAAACAGCAGATTAAGGCAATTCATCAGACAGCAGATCAAGGCAATTCATCTTATTACTTATCCAACTAGTACTAGGGTTACCATCAATCCTATCTTGAGGTAAGGATGGGTATGTTGAAAGGGGTTTTGTTTTGAAATAAGATAAGTACCATCTTGGTATCTCTACCAAGATTGAGATAAAAAGGTTTTAATAAGGTTTTGGAAAAACCTAGGGATAAGAGTAGTTGAAGGTTCTATCTTGAAAACATAAGGAGATAATATATAGGTCTCCATTGTTTTGGCAATAGATGCTAGTAAAGTATTTGGTTGTGTCAAAGTTACCTTGGCTCAGGTTTTGAAATGTCAGAACATTTGAGAATATGAAAGATGAGCTAAGACTTATCTTTTGTGAAATAGTTTTTGTAAACTAGTGTTGAGATGAGGAGTACACAACTAATCCTCAAACAGTTGCTTGAGCACAAGCAAACAAGCAAGCACACATTACAAGAAAAAGTTTTTGTTCCCCCTGATTTTTGCCTTCTGGACATTTAATCAGGGTTTTCTAAAATTGGGATGTTACAGGTCACCCAGCAGTGCATCCAGCACATAGGTCAACTAACCAGCATTGAGGATAATCCTCAAATTGCAGAACCAATCCGCAAATTTGCTTCCATTGTTTTTCAACTTTTCTTTCTCTAGGAACACATTAATAGTTTATACTAAGTTTATGACAAATTGAGTTCAATTTTATACTTAAATTAACTAGGTGAACTACCACTCAAAACAATATCCCTCACATGGTTTTAGTGATCACACAAACCAAATCCACTACATCAAGTCAGATCATCACGAGAGATGATGTACTTTCAAAGGCGAACAATCAACATGTGCATCATATCATCTATATGACTCATGCTTTAACTTTCGGTATTCCGTATTGCGAGACCATGTCTATACATGCTAGGATCATCAAGGTTAACCTTAGTATCCCCATGAGCAAATATGGCTTGCTCCTGTTATATGCACACATAGAATCTATCGCACCCGATCATCATGTGGTGCATCGAAACGACAAGTCTTAGCAACAGTGCCTACTAAGGACGAACACTTTATTACTTGATATTTTAGTGAGAGGGATCATCTTATAATGCTACCGTAGTGATCTAAGGAATACAAGATGCATAAAAGGATTAACATCACATGTAATTCATAATATGTGATATGATATGGCCTTTCTTATTGTGCCTTCGATCTCCATCTCCAAGCAAAAACATGATCTCCATCATCACCGGCGTGGCGTCAAGGTCAATGGCGCCGCTCCATGGTTGTAGTCCACCAGCATCAAATATTACAATTAATTTGAATAATAGACATGTAGGTCTAAACAAAATTTAAAGACAACCATAAGGCTCTAGTCGGTTGCCAACTTATAATAAGGATCATTGAATACATCATATATAATCACAATCATGGCCATATCACATCATAACACACCCCTTCAAAACAAAGTTAGACACCTCTAATTTTCTTTGCATGTTTTACGTCGTTTGGGGCTTTTGAAAAAGAACCGTTCTAACTTACGAACAAGAACCACAATGTTGATACATGTATTGTCAAGTGCCCGCTGTAAATTGAATCTTCACTATGGTGGGAGAGGCAGACACCCGCAAATACACTTATGCAATGCAAGTTGCAAGTTGAGCGTGGAGAAAGTCTCATGAATGATGTCATGTAAGGTTAGCCCGGGCCACTTCATCCCACCATCTCGCAAGATGCAAAGTACACAAAAAGCAATCGACAACAAAAGCATCAACGCCCATAATAACCATTGTGTTCTACTCGTGCAACAGATCTACGCATAGACACGGATCTTCTACCACTGTAGGGGTTCTTAGCATGGAAAACAAAAAAATTCTATTGCATGAACACACACAAGCCAAGATCTAATCTAAGAGATCGGTGCAACAAGATTGAAGAGTACTAACCCTCGAAGATCCAAAACGTTTAACAAGATACGGATCCCGCATGGGTGATGTAGTTGTTTACTTGCCGATCTCAATATCACGAAGATGATCCTTCCAGCGCCGCATTCCGGTAGCACTCCCTCACTCGGTCACACGTTCGGTACTCAATGAATACCTTCCTCTCCCTTGTTCCAGCAGGCAGCGAAGGTTGTAGATCTCCTCTCGATTTCAGCAGCACGACGGCTTGGTGGTGAAAGGAGTAGATCCCACTGGGCTTTGCCTAAGCCGGAGCGAGTAGGGTGGAGTAGAGAGTCCTCGGTAACTAGGGTTTATAGGCCGAGGGGTGTTGGTGGCCGGTGGCTAGGGTAGGGCTAGGCGGAGGCGACTTGAGGAGGCTCTAGGGCAGTAGCGACTTGGGAGGGGCAGCCGGCCTAGGGTTTTTGCTGTAGGGCAAGGGGCGCCCCTCCCCTCCTTTTATGGGAGGGAGAGGCGGCAATGGGGAGGGGAGTCCTCCCCCAACTCCTCTTGGTTGGCTGGCGGCAAGGGAGGGAGGGGAAACCTTCCTCCTCTTGGTTTCCTCCTCTCCCTCCACTTGGTTTGACTATCAATGTTGGGATTTGACTTTTCAAATTGGCATTTGACTATTCAAACTAGAGTTTGATTATTTCTCTTCCATTGTCCAATCAAGTAACCTAGGACATGATGCAACCATTCCACATTGGTATGACACATTCATGTACCCTTCCCTCTCCGGAGTGGTGGACCTTCTAGACCCTTCTAGAAACTTCCGGTGAAAATACCGAAAACATTTTTGAACCCTGGAATTGGACTTTCCTTATATGAATCTTATTCTCTGGACCATTCCGGATATCCTCGTGATATACCGAATCCAATCCAAGACTCCTAACAGCATTCGAACTCTAACTCATTACCATATCTACTAAACAACATCGAATCCTTAAGTGTGTCTCCCTATGGTTCGTGAATTATGAAGACATGATCGAGACACTTCTCCGATCAATAACCAATAGAGGAATCTGGAAATTCATATGGCTCCCACATGTTTCTACGATTACTTCGTGATAGAATGAACCATTTACATACGATACAAATTTCCCTTTGTCTCGTGATACTTTACTTATCCGAGGTTTGATCGTCGGTATCTCCGCATACCTAGTTCAACCTCGTTACTGGTAAGTACTCTTTACTCATTCCATGATATGTGATCCCTTGTGATATAGTCAAATGCTTGCAATCCAATTGGATGACATTACACCGAGAGGGTCCAAAGTATATCTATCCATCATATGGATGGATAAATCCCACTCTTGATCCATGTGCCTCAACACATACTTTCAGAATACTCAATGCCACCTTTATAACCACCCAGTTACAAAGTGGTGTCTGATGTCATCAAAGCATCCATCCGGTGATGCTGATTAACATGATCTCATGGTCGAAGGATTTAGGTTACTACGTATTTGAAAGCTTATAGCAAACGAACTATTGAATGGCTTGATCTTATTCTACGCTTAACTATAGGAGTGTGTCCATCACATCATTCTCCTAATGATATGATCTTGTTATTAATAACATCCAATGTTCATGATTAGGAAACCATAATCATCAATTAATCAACAATCTAGTATTACAAGAGGCTTACTAGGGACTCTTATATGTTTACAAATCACACAAGTATTAATTTTTCCAGCTAATAAAATTATAGCATGGCATGTAAACATTTATCATAAACACAAATAAATAATAATAACTACTTTTGTTATTGCCTCTTGGGCATATCTCCAACACAAGCCAGATTTGCACATGCGGATACTATGGTTAACCTTGACGATCCTAGTATGTACATACATGGTCTCAGAACACGGAATACCGAAAAGTAAAGCATGAGTCGTATGATTGATATGATGAATATGTTGATTGTTCTCCTTTGAAGCTACATCATCTCTCATGATGATCGGACTTGGTGTAGTGGATTAGGTTCGTGTGATCACTAAAACAATGTGAGGGATGTTTTTTTGAGTGGGAGTTCACCTAGTTAATTTAAGAATTAAATATGAACTCAATTTATCATAAACTTAGTCTAAACTCTAGATCATGGCGTCTCCTACCATAAATTTTAATGTGTTTCTAGAGAAAGAAAAGTTGAAAAACAATGGAAGCAACTTTGAGAACTGGTTCTGCAACTTGAGGATTGTCCTCAATGCTGGTTAGTTGACCTATGTGCTAGATGCACCGCTGAGTGACCCGCCTGCAGATGATGCTACCGATGAGGTTAAAAATGTTTACCTCACTCAGAAGAATCAATAATCCATAATTCAGTGTACCATCTTGTATGGTTTGGAATTGGAGATTAAAAAGTCCTTTTAGAACCACGACCCTCATGATATTTTGAATGAGCTCAAAATGATATTGGAGACTCACGCGGCCGTGGAAAGCTATGAAGCCTCGGAGAAGTTCTTTAACTGCAAGATGGAAGAGGGAAGCTCCGTTAGCGAGCATGTGCTTAAAATGTCTGGGCACGCTAATAAAGTCGCATATTTGGGAATAACGATTCCTAATGCATTGGGTATTCATTGTGTCCTCCAATAACTGCCACCTAGTTACAAGGACTTTCTGATGAACTACAACATGTAGCGCATGGATAAGTTGTTCCCTGAACTCTTCTCCATGTTGAAGTCTGTAGAAGTGGAGATCAAGAAAGAGCACCAAGTGTTGATGGTCAATAAGACCACCAATTTCAAGAAGGAAGGCAAGCCTAAGAAGAAGGTAACTTCAAGAAGGGCGGCAAGAAAGCTGTCGCGCCCACTAAGAGGCCCAAGGCTGGTCCTAAGCCTGATATTGAGTGATTTTACTGCAAGGGCGAAGGTCACTGGAAGCGGAATTGACCCAAGTACCTGGCAGATCTAAAGAACGGCAAGATCAAGAAGAAAGGAATATTCTATATACATGTTATTCATGTGTATTAGTGCCTAGGTATTTGATACTGGTTCGGTTGCGCATATTTGTAACTCGAAATAGGTGTTGCAGAATAAGATAAGACTAGCAAGAGATGAGGTGACGATGTGCATGGGAAATGGCTCCAATGTTGATGTGATCGCTGTCGGCACGCTCCCTATTCATCTACCGTCGGGATTAGTTTTATGTCTAAATAATTGTTATTTGGTGCATGCGTTAAGCATGAACATTATATCTCAATCTTGTTTATTGCGAGACGATTACTCATTTAAATCCAAGAATAATGGTTGTTCGATTTATATGAGTAATATCTTTTATGGTCATGTGCCTCAGATGGATGGTCTATTCTTATTGAATCTCGATAGTAGTGATACACATGTTCATAATATAGATGCTAAAAGAATGAAATTCAATGATAATTCCACATACATGTTGCACTATTGTCTTTGTCACATTGGAGTGAAGCACATGAAGAAACTCCATTCCGAAGGACTTCTTGAATCACTTGAAAGATGTGAAGCATGTCTAACGGGAAAATGACTAAGACACCATTCTCTGGAATAATGGAGCGAGCTACGGACTTATTGGAGATCATACATACCGATGTGTGCGGTCCAATGGGTATGGCATCACGCGGTGGATATCGTTATGTTCTTAATTTCACGGATGACTTGAGTAGATATGGGTATATCTAATTTCTGAAACATAAGTCCGAAACTTTTGATAAGTTTAAAGAATTCAAAAGTGAAGTAGAAAATCAACATAACAAGAAGATCAAGTTTCTGCGATCTTCTCGTGGAGGTGAGTATCTAAGTTACGAGTTCGGCATGCATTTGAAGAAATGTGGAATACTTTCACAATTGACACTGCTGGGAACACCACAGCATAATGGTGGGTCTGAACGTTGTCATCAAACTCTCTTACATATATGGTTCATTCTATGATGTCTCTTATAGATTTACCATTATCATTTTGGGGTTATGCATTAGAAACAACCGCATTCACTTTAAATAGGGCATCATGTAAATCCGTTGAAACGACACCGTATGAATTATGGTTTGGGAAGAAACCTAAATTATTGGTCCTTAAAGTTTGGGGTTACAAAGATTATGTGAATAAGTTAAAGCCCGACAAGCTTGAACCCAAAGCGGAGAAATGCGTCTTCATAGAATACCCTAAAGAAACAATTGGGTATACCTTCTATCATAGATCTGAAAGAAAAGTTTTTGTTGCTAAGAATGGATCCTTTCTTGAGGAGTTTCTATCGAAAGAAGTGACTAGAAGGAAAGTAGAACTTGACGAGGTTGTTGAACCTTCTCTCGGATTTGAGAGTAGCGCAGCACCAGAAGATGATCTTGTGCCTCCTGCACTAATAAGAGAGGAAGCTACTGATAATGATCATGAAAATTCAAACGAAGTTACTACTGAACCTCGTAGGTCAACGAGGGTTCGTACAACTCTAGATTGGTATGATCCTATTAGGAATGTAATGTTGATGGACAAAACCAACAACCCTGCGACATATGAGGAAGCAATGATGAGCCCAGATTCCAACAAATGGCAAGAAGCCATAAATCTGAGATTGGATCCATGTACGAAAACTAAGTGTGGACTTTGGTGGACTTACCGAATGGCCGCAAGGCTGTCGAGAACAAATGGATATTCAAGAAGAAACATATGTTGATGGTAATGTAACCATCTATAAAGATAGACTTGCCGCGAAAGGGTTTCGACAGATTCACGGAGTTGACTATGATGAGACTTTCTCACCGGTAGAGAAGCTAAAGTCTATGAGGATTTTTTTAGCAATCGCTGCATATTACAATTATGAGATATGGAAGATGGATGTCAAAACGTCATTCCTCGATGGTTACATTGAAGAAGATTTGTATATGGTACAACCGAAAGGTTTTTTCGATCCAAAAGATACTAACAAGGTATGAAAACTTCAACGGTCCATTTATGGATTGAAGCAAGCATGCCGGAGCTGGAATCAACGTTTGATAAGGTGATAAAAAAATTTGGATTTATACAAACTTATGGAGAAGCTTGTATTTACAAGAAAGTGAGTGGGATCTCTATAGCATTCCTAGTACTATATGTGGATGACATATTGTTGATTGGGAATGATATAGAACTTCTTAAAAGTGTCAAAGACTATTTGAATAATAGTTTTTCAATGAAGGACCTTGGGAAAGCTACATACATTTTAGGCATCAAAATTTATAGAGATAGATCAAGACGCTTAATAGTGCTTTCACAAAGTACATACTTGGACAAGGTTCTAAAGAAGTTTGGAATGGAAGAAAGCAAGAAAGGGTTCTTGGCCATGTTGCCCAATACGACCTTGTGTAAAACTCAAAGTCCAGCTACGATAGAAGATAGAGAGAGGATGAGCAAAACTATCATATATGCCATAGGTTCTATCATATATGCCATGCTACGTACAAGACCAGATATTGCATATGCTGTTAGTTTGACTAAAATATATCAAAGTGATCCAGGAGTGGATCATTAGATAGGGGTCAAAAATATCCTAAGGTACTTAAGAAGGACAAAGGATATGGTTCTTTCTTATGGAGGTGACAAAGAGCTTGTTGTAAATGGTTACACTGATGCTAGTTGGAACACTGATACAGATGACTCTAAGTCACAGTTTGGATACGTATTTACTTTGAATGGTGCAGAAGTGAGCTAGAGGAGTGCAAAGCAAGGTGTTGTGGCGAGATCTTCAACTGAATCAGAATACATAGCTGCTTTAGAGACTTCACAAGAGGAGATATGGATGAAGGAGTTCATTATGGAGCTTGGTGTGGTTCCTAGTGCGTTGGACCCGATGGCCATCTATTGTGACAACTTAGGTGACATAGACAATGCACAGGAGTCAAGGTCACACAAGAAGCTGAAGCATATCAAGCTATGTTTTCATGCTATTCGCGAGCATGTCCAAGATGGCGACATAAATATTTTCAAAGTACACACCTATCTGAATGTGGTAGATCCGTTGACTAAACCTATCCCTAGGGAAAAGCATGACCAACACCATACCGCCATGGGTGTTAGGTATATCACCATGTAATCTAGAGTATTGACTCTAGTGCAAGTGGGAGACTGTTGGAGATATGCCCAAGAGGCAATAATAAAAATGTTTATTATTATATCTTTGTGTTTATGATGAGTGTTTGCATAACATTCTATAATTTTATTAACCAGAAACATTAATACTTGTGTGTTTTGTAAACATAAAAGAGTCCCTAGTAAGCTTGTTGTTAAACTAGCTTGTTGATTAATAGATGATCATGGTTTCCTGATCATGGACATAAATATGTCATTAATAACAAGATCATGCCATTAGGAGAATGATGTGATGGACACACTCTATAGTTAGCGTAGCATAAGATCAAATCATTTAGAGTTTGTTTGCTATAAGCTTTCAAATACATAGTATCCTAATCCTTCGACCATGAGACCATGTTAATCACCATCACCGAATGGAAGCTTTGATGACATCAAACACCACTTCCTTAACTGGGTGGTTATAAAGGTGGCATTAGGTATTCTGAAAGTATGTGTTGAAGCATATGGATCAAGAATGGGATTTGTCCATCCATATGACGGATAGATATACTCTGGGCCCTCTCGGTGGAATGTAATCCAATTGGCTTGCAAGCATGTGACAAAGTCCCAAGGGATGTCATATCACAGAATGTAACATCCCACCATTAGAGCTTAGAAATAAGCTGAACTTAGATGTGTGCATTCCATTCATGCATAGAAATCCGATTAATTTTTGTGCTTTTGAACAAAACTTGTCAAAGTGTTTGAAGCTTCTCTCAACTTGATGGAATTGAAGTAGTTCATCAAGTTGACTGTGATAAGTTTCAATATGACCTTTGCTAAAACCTTATTTTGGGTAAACATGATTTGATAACTAAATCAAATGTAATAAAAGTAAACCATCATACATTGCTTAAATGATTAATACCATATCCTTAAGTGATCATCCCATAGTATTCATCACAATAACCTATAAATACCAAGCTATGAATATAACTCAAGTAACAAGAATTTAATAACTAAATCTTGACCTATCTTATTCTCATATATTTCTACCATCAGTATCATGGTAATACCTAACCTTAATTCTTTAGTTATATTGAGTAGGAAAGAAACTAATTCAAGACCATTCACCATATATCTTTCTTTCCATGCCAATCCTTATCATCTCTTTTCAACCTTGCTCTAATATCTGTTGATCATCAATGTGGAGTTATCAAACCTTGATCTATGAATTATTATCTTATAAATTCTTGATCTAGCAACATTTGTTATTATCTTAGCATTCACCCTAAAGCCTTTAGAGAGAGAAGTAAGAAGAGGTAAGTGGTAATGCTAGTTTTGGATATCATCTATAGGATGGGAGTGTTTGAAGAGAATCAAATCACTATGATAATTGATGGAGTTAACTCACTACTGAATGGATAGAAGAGTTATCTAGAGTATCTATTTATATGGTAACAAAGAAGATTACAAAGATGAATTCGGACGATAGTTAGCAGGAGTAATCTTATTGGATCAAGTAGGTATAGTCAATAAATAATATCTTCTAGTTAGTTAGAGATACTGAGAAGATAATTAAAATACAATTGTAATGTTGTATTGATAAAAGACTTGATTAGACAACTGAAAACCTAAGCCATAAATGATCAAAGGATTATAATTATCATGCTTAAGTCACTAAGAATGAATGATTATATGATGCATAAGTGACATTGGTGGATATAACCTGATTAAACCCTAGTGTAGATATGTTATCCTAGGTTAGTCATGAAAAGTCACATTAACATAATGTGAAGTTTGAGTATGAGTTACTAAGGCAAGTAAAGATAAGATGGTATGGCTAAGATGATGCTAGAGCAACATTGAGTTATTGGAGTAGAAATATTCTCCTTAAAGAATTGTAAGTACTTGAGGAAAGTAGAATTTGATATATACATCTATTAGAGTAATATTAGTGATGGATGATAAAGGAAGAGTATGAATGGAGTTAACAGTAACCACTTGTTGGATTGAAGGTTATCATTAGTAGAGTAGTTTGATAAAACCCAAGTGTAGATATGAGAAGATTATGAAAAGCTTCAGTGACAAGCTTCTGAGATTTATGTAACATCCCAAAAATATTAAGCAAGATTATCAAGTTCTAATCACCCAAGTTTAGGGTTAACAAAAACTTTTATTATTAAAATTAATATGAATGCATGTGTGTGTGTGTGATTAATGCATGAATGCTTGCATTTGCCATGTTTGATTGTTATGAATGATAATGATTCGTTTAAAGATGAAAACAATATCATCTAGATCATTTCCAAGAAAAATCAAATGAAGAAAAATCAAATATAAGAAATATAAGCAAATGGTCATTTTGGCCAAACTTGTTCACTAGACCACCTTGGGTGTTCCTAGTCAAAGATTTCTAACAGAAACAAATCCAATTCTTTCCACCCCTTGCTAGACCAAGTAACAATGAAACCAAGCCCACTTTACAAACCAATAGAAACAAATTCCAAATCTATTTAAATGACAATTAAAAATTAAATCCTTAATAGGTACTAAGATGGCCATTTCTCAAAAACCAACCAAACCAATTCACCTTGCCAAATACAAGCAACCACAGACTACCAAGCTTATGACAAGATCACTCACCAGAATTCATCCAAAAATTCAAACTTTGAATTCATGCGGTCATTTTATCAAACACCTGGTGAGCACAGTAATAGATGCCAAACTATTACTATTCTTGATCGATGATTTGTCTACCCATTGCCCCCATTTCACTCCCCTGGTCTCCCCAGTGCCCAGCATTGCATTGAACGAGCACCCCCTCTGCCGTTCGCACCAGTGCTGCACCACCCAAGCCGCCCTTGCCGGTCGACCATGGACAACCCGCAGGAGGAAGCACCGTGCCCATCCATGATGTCTAGGAGACAGGCCACCATCCACCCCCACTCCCTATCCACCCCTCGATCGCAGCTAAGCCATGGACCACCCGAGAAACGCCGTGCCCATTTCTCTGTAACCATGCCGAGAGCACGCCAGAGCGCCGCAGCCGACACGTGCGCACACGTCGCGCCTCGCTCTCACCGCACGTACCTGCACTAGCCATACCATAGCTACCTCCCAGACATGCCCGTTCGCTGCCGCGCGACCAGTAGCCCATGTACACCGTCTTGAACACTGCCATTCCCGCACAGAGCATGGACCTCTCCCGACCATCCTCGACCGCCCCGTGCCACGCCTTTAAGCCAGTGATTACCACATGGAAACTCTACACCGTCCTACGCCCTCAGCCATGCCGTTAGCCCTCTATATCATCGTCACCGACGAGCCTAGCCCATTTCGCTCTGCCCCTCTCGCCGGTGTATAAATAGAGGCCACCCCCGCCTCCATTCTTCACACCATCTCACTCCCCTCTCTCAGAACCACCCCTGACCCTTCCATGGAGCAAGGCGAACACCAGCCCCAAAATTTGGCCGGAGACCGCCGCTGCAAAGGAGGAGAGGAGCCGTCGATTGGAGCCACCTAGGAGCCGCCACGACCACCGTTCGAACCGCTGTTGTCGACAATGCCGTTCGCCCCAATTGCCGACCCTAGCTGGATCCCAAGTGAGCCACCGCGTACCCCCACCGTCACCGTTAGGGTTCAGTCTTGCCGGAGCTATCCGATGAAGACGACGAACGTCGGCCATAGGTCTTAGTCTAATCGTAGGGCTTGGATTGAAACGTACCGCTTCGGGTAGATAGAGCCGCTGACTAGCGGGACCCCCTGTCAGTAGCCTTCTGTGCGCGTGGTGCAGTTGGGCCGGCCCATTTTCTTTCCCGCGCTTAGCCTAGTGATTCAAATAATATTTTTCCATTTTAGTCAAACCCTAGTTTAGTCAGTAGATTCAAAATTCAATTCAAGGAGATTTACTGAACCAAATTGCATGATTCCAATTTTCCTAGAAAGGTACTGAAAGTATCAATCCAAGCCCGTTGGATTCAAACCATTTGAACTTATAGATCACCTATAGTAAAATAACAAGACAAAGACTTTCCACATTCAAACATTTTTCAAAAATCAACCATAAATGCTTTTGAGTTGATTCCAACTCTCAAAAATCAAATTTTACAAGAGCTATCCGAATACGTAAAATATTTAGGTTTACATACGGTTATCTTGGACTAGTGCTAAAATAATGCCCCATAGGAATTTCTAGTCACTTTAATTATATAAAATAGTAATTTTAAACTTTATAAAATATGACCACCAATTTAAATCACATTCCCAAGTATTAGATTATGTGGTGATGTCATGTGTCATCATGATCCCATATTTTAATTGGAGAATATTAAATCTTAAGTAGTTTTCAATGAGTAGAAATTACTTTTCTCAAATAAAATAAAAAGGACTAGGTCTTTATTTCATGTGGTGATTGTGATGATGCTAGATCATCTAGTGTGAACATTTGTTTGCTAAATATAGGTAGTTAAGTATTTTTTGGTGATTGTGTACCTCGTATTTATTTATAGACGCTAGCACCGACCAAGGCTACGAGGAGGAGGAGTACTACGAAGAAGAAGAAAACTTCAACCACTGCACCAATCATGATAATCTAACACTTGCAAGCTAGAACTTTGGATACTACCTATGCAAGCCTAACACTACAAGTTAACCTATGCAAGATGCATTAGGCATGCTTTGGTTATGCAACTTTGATTACACCAATCCAAGTTTTACTTGCAAGCTTTATTCTTTTATCTTTACCAAAGTTCTTTACCCTTACTTACTGACTTGTGAGTTTTGGAAGAATAGTATAGATAGCATAAAGAGCATAAAACTAGGCCTAAGTAGTTAGAACTAGATATCATCAAAAGGCATGAAACTAGAGTTGGATAGTTACACTTGATTATCGCCCCTCACTAGTGAATACCCTCGATTTTAGTGGCTAGTGCTAAGCATAAAAGTTGATCACTTGAGATAGGAATACTTGGTGAAAATGATTTTGAAAACCTTGGAATGAAGATTCATTCTATTGAAATGTTTTGACATGTGTTATGAACACAAGATGATTTGATGGTGAAAATGTTGAGGCATGAGCCTTAACCCTTTATAAAAATAGATGGTTTGGGTTCGGATGCGATACCATTCCAATTTTGCCATGAAACCACAATACCTGAATTGGGTAGGGCTTAACTGGAGATATGTCTTAGTATGGGTTCCCTTGCGGAAGAGGTTGAGCCGAGGCTACCTCGTGAATTTGAATGTCCACCTATGCAGTTCCCAATATGACAGATGGTCATGGTTGGGAGGAAAAACTCATAGGGGAGGTGCCTATAGTAGGGTGTGTAATTGAAAGGTTAGGATTGATTATCCGCATACTAAGTATGATGATTCAAGGTTATCCCTGACGGATGTATCGAATGTTGTGGTGAAAGTGTACTACCTGTGCAGGGTGTCAAACTATTCTAATAGTCGCGTCCATGATCATGGACAGTTGGAGTGGCCATACTGTTCTGTCGTCAGATGTTTTCAAAATGACTTGTGAAATGAACTATGACTTTGACTTGACCACAACAGGGTTGTGAACATGAAAACTAAGTTCTCACTTAGGTGTTGTAGAACATTAAACTAGTTTTATTTACTTCTAAACTCAATTTGAAATAAACCTGGCTTTTTGCAAACAAACCTAGATCTTAGGTTTCCTACTCGAACTACTTTACTTGTTAGTGATAGTTTGTGAGTACTTAAAGAGTACTCATGGCTTTGTCCCTAGCTATTCCCGTGGACAGACTATGAGGAGGACTACCAGGATGATGGATAATAGGAAGTCTATGACAACTAGGATCATCTCCCATCGTCAGCATTGCCTGTGATCCTGAAGAAGAAGCTCCGCTATGTTTAATTTCCGCTGCGTTGATTGTATTAAGACTGGATCATGAGATCCTTTATTTGTAAGACCTTTATTATGGTTTGTAATGGATGATGTACTGTGGTACCAATTCTATTATGTCTCGCAAAAATGGTAATCCTGGGATTGCGAGGTATGGCATAATAGGCATCTGGGATTAAAAATCTAGGTGTTGACAAGTTGGTATCAGAGCCATCCTGACCATAGGAGACCCTAGTCAGAATGGACGCTTGAATCAAAAACTTAGTTTCAAAACAAAATAAGTGAGTATTTATGAAAACCTATTCTTATTCTTATCACTGAGATTCTTTCAAGAAAATTCATGTTCCTAAAAAATGCTTGCAACCTTACATATAATTTGACACACTTGATCACCTCACTAACCTACCCATCCTACATTCTTATAAATGGAAGTCAAGTATAGAAAGTTCTACCAGTTGGGCAACGGAGGAGAACTTATCTTCGCGCGCGATTTAAGCCAACTTTTGGAACTTCTTGAGCACCCACACCCCAAGTTCTTCGGAGCACAGCTCAATGATTAGCATGGAGGAGAACTATAGTGGCTGATAGTTGCAGAGCTCAGAGGCAAGATGGAGGAACCTACCTCGGAGAGGATCCAATTCAGCTTGAGGGAGAACAACTAGCTAGACGGACTCGCCAGGGCTATGTAGGAGGCTCTTGCCCATCTGTGTGGGCAAAGCATCAACCAGATAAATGTCACTCGCTTTGCTTAATATGCAAGGCCTGATTCGATGGGACAACCATTGGAGTTGCCAGGACATCCGGAGCTGAAGCATAAGGTGGATCATATCGACTTCATGCTGTATGATAGGCAGAAGGAGTTGGACAACGCTCGCGCCTACGCCAACGATAACCATGCCATTGCAGTCAAGAAGGACCAGACCCTCGCCATCCTTCTGAAGGAGCACAAGTCACTTTGCGGTCTGCGTGACAAGAAGGATCGCATCATTGATCGCCTTCATCACAAGGTGTGATCTTTGGAGGAGACCATCCATGAGCGGGACATGCAGCTTGAGGACACGGAGAACGAAGGGGAAGATATCCGTGGAGATCCCTACTCCTACCTCAGCGATGATGATGACTACCTAGAGGACCTCGACATGGACTTCCACACTGATGGTGATGATTTCGCCTTCATTGATGATGAATAAGCCACCGGTTCTGATGAGTAATAGCACTTGAGCACTATCGTAGGTGTGAGTTTTATTCAGTCCCACTGTATCGTAGCTTCATAGAATGGTTCCTAAAACCACCTGTTACCCTAGTGTGGTGTGTGTTTGTATTGGGTACTATGAATGAATGAAAGAAAAGAAAGTTGCTAGTTGGCAAAACCAGAGTCAAAATCCAAGTTTAAAATATTTTCAAAAACAAATCCATGAACCTTAGAAATTTTCCTCGTATCTCACTATCTATCTCAATCTTAAGATGACTCACGGAAATCCTGGAGGAAGCAGTTCATCTCAGGATCCAATGCTGCAAATCCTACAAATGTTGGTTGCTGACCGTGAAGCTGGAAGAGCTAAATGTCAAGCTAATTTAGCCACCCTTCAACAGATAACTCAGATGGCCCATAATAATCAAGGCCAAGGAAACCAGGATAACCATGGATCCAATCTCAAGAACTTTCAAAACACCAATCCCCCCATATTTAGTAAGTCTGAAGATCCATTAGATGATGATAACTGGCTGCAGACCATGGAGAACAACTTAGAGGTCGTAGGAGTGGAGGCCAATGAGAAAGTACTGTTTTTCACCCATTATCTGGTAGGTGATGCAAGAGCTTGGTGGAATAGCACCCGCACCATGAATGTAGGATAGATGATGACTTGGGATGAATTCAAACTCAAGTTTAGCCGAACCCATGTGCCACCGCGTTTGATTCTGCAGATGATGGATGAATTCAAGGAGTTGAAGCAGGGAAGGATGACTGTGGTAGAATACCATGACAGATTTCTGTCTCTGTCTAGGTATGCCCCTGATGAGATTGGTACTGAAGCCAAGAATAAGGAGAGATTCTTGAATGGTATTCATGATGAGATGCAGATATTGTTAGTCAACATTCCCTTCGCTGACCTTGAAGCCTTAGTAGATTCTGCAATCCAGATGGAAGGCAAGATTAACCAAGCCAACGTGAATCGCAAGTGTCGAATGATGCATCAACCAGGATCCCACCATATCGCGAAGTATCGCCCCAACCCGTCTGCAGGATATGCCCCGAGAAACAATAGACCCCCTATGTCCCGTCTGAACTATCCCAACTGTGGAGGACAAAACCCAAGGCCCGGAGGAAACCACAACAACAACCCCGGCAACTCCAACAATTTCAACCGTGCACCTCCCAAGTCTAACAACAACAACAATACTACCCCAAGGACTGGAAGCAATGCCGTGCCTGTTGCAGGAAAAGACAAGTCTCTGATTACTTGTTTTGAATGCTGAGTCAAAGGTCACTACTCCAACGAGTGCCCCAAGAAGCTTGCAGCAGCCACCAATGTGAATACACCAGCTCAGCAGCAACGCCGTGTTCAGCCTGGAAGTAGATTTGCCCTAGGGAACTCACTGAACCGCAACGGCTGTTTGTTTCACATGAATGTTGAAGAAGCTCAGGAAGCGCCAGATGTCGTGCTGGGTATGTTTTCCGTTAACTCAGTATTTGCAAGAGTGTTGTTTTATTCTGGAGCATCACACTCGTTTGTTACAAAAAAAATTGCATGCACTAGTAAGATTCAACCAACAAAATTGAAGCATGTTATGATAGTTCAAATACCTGGTTCAACCACCAAAGCTAGACAAATTTGCAAGGCCGTACCTATCAGAATCCATGGAATAGATTTTTATGCTAATCTAATAGTACTTGGAACCAAAGGTTTGGAAGTAGTACTAGGAATGGATTGGATGTCGAAACATAAAGGATTAATCCAATGTGCCAAGAAAGCCATAACCATGACTAATACCACTGGAGTATCAGTAGAGCATGTATCTGAGACTTTGCCCCATCAATTCAAGTGCAACAAGAGTCTAGCCCAACCAACCATTGACCAAGTTGGAGTAGTCTGTGAATACCCCGACGTATTCCTAGATGAATAGCCCGGTATGCCCCAGATTGGGATATCAAGTTTATCATTGGACTAATCCCTGGAACTGGACCCATAGCTCAGATACCTTATAGTATGAACCCATCTAAATTAGTGGATCTAAAGAAGAAACTGGATGCTATGCTGGAGATAGGTTTGATTCAACCAAGTGCGTCGCCATGGAGATCACCTGTTTTTTTTGTGGATAAGAAAGATGGAGGTAACCATTTGTGCACGGATTATCAAAAGATGAATGATGTCACCATTAAGAACAAGTACCCACTGCCAAAGATAGAAGATCCGTTTGACCAATTAACCGGTGCCAAAGTGTTTTCTAAGATTTATCTTAGAACTGGTTATCATCAACTCAAGATTCACGCAACGGATATTCCAAAGACTGCCTTCACTACCAGATATGGATTGTATGAGTACACTATCATGTCTTTTGGATTAACCAATGCCCCCTCTTATTTCATGAACCTCATGAATAAGATTTTTATGAACTTCCTGGATAAGTTTGTCGTTGTTTTATGGATGATATTCTAATCTATTCCAAATCAGAAGAAGACCATGAGCTACACTTGAGGACCATCCTTGAAACCCTTAGAGAGCATCAGTTGTATGCCAAGTTTAGCAAATGTGAGTTCTTGTTAAAGGAAGTAGAATTCCTAGGACATATTGTTTCGGCAAGAGGAATTGCTGTCGACCCTACCAATATTAAGGATGTTGAAGAATGGAAAGCCCCAACCACTCAAACCCAAGTTCGCGCATTTCTCGGATTAGCGGGATATTACCGCAAGTTCGTAGAAGGATTCTCGAGCATCGCAAGACCCATGACCCAGTTGTTGAAGAAAGATAAGAAGTTTGAATGGATTGACAAATGTGAAGCAAGTTTTCAAGAGCTCAAGAAGAGATTGAATCTTGATTATGCTGGATATTAAGAAGCCTTTTGATGTGTATTATGATGCATCCAAGATTGGTCTCGGAGGTGTGTTGATGCAAGAAGGGAAAGTCATATCCTATCTATCCCGACAACTAAAGCAACATGACCAGATTACCCTACCCATGACCTCGAACTAGAAGCCGTAGTTTAAGCCTTGTAGACATGGCGACATTAAATCATGGGTAACCGCTATGAGATTTATTCGGAGCACAAGAGTCTGAAGTATATTTTCACCCAGAAGGAGTTAAATATGAGGCAAAGGAGATGGATAGAGCTAATCAAGGACTATGATCTTGACATTCACTATCACCCCGGCAAATACAATGTGGTAGAAGATTTCCGTGTTGATTGGACACCATGATAAAAGAAGCCCAGCCAAGTTTGCATGAGGAGATGGAAAATTTCAGAGTGGAGCTAGTTAGTGAATGATTTTTGGCTAGCATAGAACTTCAACCGATTTTGATCAGTCAGATCAAGGAGGCACATAAAGGAAATGCTAGTATCGATGGAATCAAATGTCATATCGGTATAGGGAAGGTACCCGGATTCACCGAAGATGAAGAAGGAGTTTTGTGGTATAAAGGACGAACCTGTGTGCCTGCAGATCCAGAGTTGAAACAAGCTATTTTGCAGGAAGCCCATGATACTCTTTATTCAATCCAACCTAGAGGAACCAAGATGTCTCAGGATTTGAAGGAGAAATTTTTGTGGCACAAGATGAAGAGAGAAATCGGAAGCTACATAGCCAAATGTGACATCCGTCAGAGAGTCAAAGAAGGACATCAGAGACCCGCAGGACTTTTGCAACCATTGCAGATTCCGTAATGGAAATGGGATTCTGTAGGAATAGATTTTATCACCGGTTTGCCTACATCCAGTAGGGGAAATGACTCTATTTGGGTCATAGTGGATAGACTTTCTAAAGTAGCTCATTTCTTACCAGTCAAGACCACTTATTAGAGTTCGAAGCTAGCAGAGTTGTACATTGCTAGGATAGTCAGTTTTCATGGAATCCCCAAGAACATTGTGTCGGATTGAGGAACCCAGTTTACCTCGAGATGTTGGAAGAATGTCCAAGAAGGATTGGGAACCAAACTGGATTTTAGCACAGCTTATCACCCGCATACTGATGGACAAACGGAGTGAGTAAACGAGATACTCGAAGATATGTTGAGAGCTTGTGTGTTGGAATATGGGTCTAAATGGAAGGACTGTTTGCCTTTCGTAGAATTCTCATACAACAATAGTTACCAAGCCAGTTTGCAAATGGCCCCATTTGAGTTTATGTATGGAAGGAAGTGTCGTACCCCACTGAATTGGTCGAAAGTAGGAGAGTCATATTTTCGGACCCGAATGATGAGATTTAATCTCATCAATGCCCATTGTTATGAGCTTGGGTTTTGGAGAAGGTGGGGATGCTGGAGATCGCGTAACGGTTAGCAAACAAGAAACACGGGGACACAAAGTTTACCCAGGTTCAGGCCCCCAAAGGGAAAACCTTACTCCTGCTTGTCAGCTCTTGATTACGGCGGAACCAAAAGTTACAGGGGTGCGTAGATGCAATCTGGCGTGGAGGTGTGTATGTTGTGAGAGGTGCCCTCCTCGCTGTGCCCTCCTAGGCTTTATATAGATAGGCAGGTCTCGGTCATAGGTCGAGTCGGTTACAGATTAGGGTTTTCCCTTTGAATTTATATCTACTCTAGTCTTGTTCTCCAAGCATCCGAAGGCGTCATGGGCCTGGGCCGCCCGGAATTTCCGGGGGCCGCATATCTTGTATTGGGCCTTCCTTCGGGCTGGACTAGGTATGCTGATGTTGTGTACCCATGGGGTATAACCATGTCAGTAGCCCCTGAGTGCTTAGTTGAATCGCAGATTCGGCTAGGGACTCCCCAATCTTTTGGGTGCAGTTTTATGCCTGTTTATAAGAGAATGGTTTTAGTTTGTAGGGATTGCTGATGCGTGTGCCTGACTCTACTGACGGATCAGGGCCAGTTAACTGTCATAGGACAAAACAACACGATCTTATTCAGATTCGAGTCCCTAGACTCGAACCTGGAACGGATGCTAGTGTAATTCGACTCAGGCCGCTGAGGTCTTACAGGAATCGAATCCCAGTAGTTTTCGAGTGATGTACCCAACGCGTCCGTCAGGATTTTCATCGTATCTGTTGACAAGGCGTTTTATTGGCAGAGTGCAGTCAGGTGCGTTGCCAGGCCATCAGATGGTATCTATAGGTCTTATCTTTGTGTCATAGACACAACATCCAAAATTTTACCACCGTAGAGGCATTTCGGGTGGCCAAGGAGATTGCTTCTCACTTAGCATTGGTTTGGGCATAGTTGCCAGAAAGTTTTTCATATTTTGATCCGAAGGATAGAAGTCGAAGAATTCATAGGGTGCACGACCAGCACTACCTATGGGAGTAGCCCCCGAGTGTCTGTTCGAGTCGTAGACTCGAGCAGAGACTTCTTATTCAGTTGTTTTTAGCTTCGGGTCCGTAGGACATAATTTTTTAGGATGCTTGATCAATCCTCCCTATGGGAGTAGCCCCCGATTCCGTAGTGGAGTCGTAGACTCGACGTGGGACTCGAAGTTAATTGAGAGTTAAAGTTCTTCAATCATTTCTAAGGTGCTCGGCCAACACTCCTGATAGGAGTAGCCCATGAGTAGTTGTTCGAATCGTAGATTCGAGGAAGTACTTGTTTTTGCAGTCGAAGAATTCCAGCCGTTGCTATACTGCTTGATGACGTCAGTGCTGACGGTCGATGACCTCAACCGTCTGCGGTGCCAGAGGTGATGTAACAGGACAATCATGGGTCCCACTTTTTGACTTGAAGTTGACTAGTCATGCGCGTCGTGGCAAGAATTACGGCGTCTCCTTGATTTCCATGCATAGTGGACGGCGAGCGGGCGACGGTTCGCTACTGTCTTGACACGTGGACGGTTGGATATGTCCCTGGCGTTAGGGTTTCTAGATGAACGGCTCCTGGTCATCGTCTTTCTTCTTTATAATCGTGGGGAAAACAGTGATTTGTTTTCACCCTTTGCCATTTGATTTCTTCGCCGCTTCCATTTTCACGAGATTTTCCTCGCACGCACTGGAAATTCTTCGATCCTTTCCCTCCTTGTTCCTGCGCACACATCACCATCGTCGACGATCCACCATGGTGAAGTCGAAGAAGGCCTCTGCTAGAGCAGGCTCAAGCGCCACCGCCGGCGGCAAGAAAATTACAACCTCCGCTCTCATCACTGATGGCGGGTGGAGATGCACGGAGACGCGGGAGGATGACCTGTGCAATGTTCTTGATGCAGGTTTAATCCCGTAGGACAAGGAGGACGTCAAGATCCCCGGTGATGAGGTAATCCCCCGTCCACCCGCAGGGTTTCGGGTGATGTTTGTCGCTTTCATTCTTCCCGGTTTGTCTCTCCCTGTCCACGACTTTCTTTGTGGACTCTTGTTTTTCTATGGCATCCAACTCCACCATCTTTCGCCCAATTCTCTTCTCCACATCGCCTGCGTCATTACTTTTTGCAACTGCTGGCTCGGTATCGAGCCACACTTTGGTCTCTTCCGGAAGCTCTATTCCGTGAAGAGGTAATCTGGCACCAGCGGGGTCTACCAGCTCTATGGCTGCATTATTTCCCTCTGATCTTCTGTTCTCTTCTTTTCCTTTTCTATGTCAGAGTTCGTCCAATACTTGCGGAAGAAGTGGTTTTATATCCGCGACTCCACAGTGGACGGGCAAAATTTTGGCCTTGCTCCCTTCGACTCCTCCCAGGAGATCCTGCCGAAGAGATCCTGGAAGAACCATATCCTGGAGGGCGAGGTGGTGGAGGTAGAGGAGCTCTATCGTCGAGTGGAGGCCCTCCAGATGGTTGCGGAGAAGGAGGTGAATGGTGTGGATATCATCCGCACCTTCCTCAAACGTCAGGTGTAGCCACTCCAGGTGAGGGCGCATCCGATGTTTCTTTACACTGGCCGCCATGACCCGACGAGGGTTTCGACCGAGGAGCTGTCCAGGGGTAACCTTGATAGGGCTCTTCGGCCACTGCTGAAGTTCAAGGATGAAGAGGACCTCCCGAAGAAGTCCTTGACCGCCCCCTTCAGTTCTTCGAATCCAGCTCCTCGGGTTTTAGAACTGCGTCCTGCGCGTTGCTCTCTTTTTATGATTGCTGTTTTCGCATGACTAAGCGTTGCTTAATCACGTTTTTGTCTTCTTTGGCAGGAACTAAAGGTGGATGGTATGATGCCTCCGCTGCCTGAAAAATATCTGATTGCGCCGGACAATGAAGTTGTAGACTTCGAGTCTGAGCTTCCGCCGGTGCAGTCGCCAACTCATGAGGGCCCCGAGGCAAGCGAGGGGCGGACCCAAAAGCGGGCACGGAGTTCGAGTGAGTCTTCGGATGCCTCGACTCTGCCAATGCCTAGGGACCCATACTTCCTTGTGTGCCATAGCGGGGATGACCGTGCTTCTTCCTCACCGTTCCTGGCTATGCCTATGCGGGCAATGGCGCCGCAGTCGCCGGCTAAGAAGAAGAAGAAGGAGAAGGCGCCGCCCGTCTTCAATTTGAGTGACATTGACTATTAAGTAGTTTTTGAATGCTTTCGTTCTGTACTTTGCGTGTGCACCTTTTCTTCTTGCCTTGATCAATATTTTCGTTGCAGCCACTCCTCGGAGGGCTCTCTTAGTGAGGGCGCTCAGGAGGCCGTAGGGGAGTCAAAGCCGACGGCCCCGCCACTCAGATGGTGGCCAACTCTGGGGGCGATGCTCCGAACCCCTCTCCACAGGAGGCTCGAGTAGTCGTTACTCGGAAGACTGCACCTGGACCTTCGGAGTCTCCGTCTAAGCATGTAAGTAACTTACACTTCTTGGTTTTGTAGGGGGAGCCCCCGAGCCCTTTTCGTGTTTTTTTTTGTTGAGTGTTTTGCTCCTTTCGGGGCGCAGCGCCCGAGCCCTTTTTTCCTAATGCTTTCTCGATTGTTTTCTTCTGTTTCTTCTCGCAGCCTTTTATGCACAGCGCAAATCTTCTCATCCTGCACCATCTGGCGCTGGAGGCTAGCATGTAGTAACTTCGAGGTACGTGTCTTGCTTGTTCTTGTATTTTTCGCCTATTGCATGAATGTAGCTTGTGTTGCTCATGTGTGTTCTTGATGCTTTGTAGATGAAAATAATGCGGCCCTTCGCTGGCTGGATGCTCTTCAAAAGAGCCTCGGTCGCGCGGAGAAGCAGGTTGCCGATGTCGTGGAGGCGAAGGAGCGCCTGCAGCACGAGTTGGCTGATGCTACCCGAGGCCAAGGAGCGCCTGCAGCGGGAGGCTTCGGATCGCGAAGATTAGCTCGCAACTGTTGTGGATGCGCGCGAGAAGGAGGTGGCCGAGAGGCTGATGGCTACGGCCAAGGCCTTCTCCGGTAAGTGTCTTGCATGAAATTGGTCTTTTGGATTTTCGACTGCTCTTTCTGCATGTTCTTATTCGACTCCTGCCTGTTATTCTTTGCGCCAGATGCTTTGGGAATTGCATTTGATCGCAGTTTCTTGGAGCACGGGAGCGCTCTGGATGATGCCACCACAGCGGTCGAAGATCGCTGTGGCACTGCTGCTAGTTCCCTTGCTAAGGCCAAGGAGGTCCTCCAGCGTTTCTACCAGGAGATCGTTCCCAGGGGCAGTGCCCTTGAGGATGTTGATTCTTTGGCGGATGCGCTGTCAGAGGATGCCCCTGCGGCCTACAAGCGTAAGAAGAAGGGCATGCCTCCATGGGTCTGGCCATGGCTATGGCATCTGGAGCGGAGCTGGATCTTCCGCGCATCAGCTCCCAGATGCCAACAGCTCCTGACGGCTCTGAGGTAGCCTTTGCTCTCTTCGCCTCTCATTGTAAGCGGTATGGTCCGAAGATTATCAACTTGCTAGCGTACTACGCGGCAAGGCAGCAGGGAGAGGCCAGGGGCAGGCAATCTGGCTCCGAGGCTACCCCGGATGCGGGTGCCTAAAACTGCTGTAGCTAGGATAGCTTTTCTTCTTCTGTTGTTGTAATATTTTGTTGAACAATTTCTCCTTGTGCCATGCAGTGGCTTTTTGATGTATATAAATGATGCTTCGAGTTGTTGCCAGAGAAATGTGTTGTTCATATTCTTACTTGCTTGCCTTTAGGGATCTTCGGGTGAGGCTCCTATGGATACTTCGACTGTCCCTCATCCGCGACCATCTTTGGATGATGCATCGCAGCTTGTTTTTCTTCGCGATCGCGTCCGTAGCTTGGAGAAGGAGAACCTTGGCATTCGGGGCCACGCAGGCGTGTGGAAGTCAAAGACTGAGCGGGCTACCGCCAGGGAGGAGTATTTGATGGGGGAGCTATGGCAGTTGAGTGAGCAACTGCAATGTGAGTTTTCTTGAGCTGCTGCTCGTTTTTGGATGCGCCTTATTTTCGTGTCATCTTATTCTGAGTTTTCTGCAGGTGCCAACCTTGTTCCGAGGGAGAAGAAGGAGCGCGTTGTAGTTCGGATCAACTGCCTGACCCAACAAGACATGGAAGCCGGAGGGTTCTTCTGTATGGACCGCGATCGGGCCACCGTCCTTGCGACGGTGCATGATCGTGTTCATCAAGTGTCGCGGGTGCTGAGGCAGGTGAAGACTTCCCTTGCGTCAATTCTATATGTCATGTTCCTTCAAGACGAGGCACCGTCCACCCTTTGTTGTTGAAGTTTCGAGATGTGAATCACATGAGGGATATGGTCCGGCAATAGCTGGTGACAGGGGTGAACACCGCCCTTTCGCTTGTTCTGTCGCATCGCCCTGGTGTCGATCTTGCGGCGGAGGCGGCTGGGCTGCCTCTTGGACCAGATGGTGGCCTCTGGGACATGCGCCCGCATTATGCGGCTGTAAGGCAGTATGCCGAAGAGATCGTGTGTAACATCCCAGCATTAGAGCTTAGAAATAAGCTGAACATAGATGTGTGCATTGCATCCATGCATAGAAAATCCGAATAATTTTCGCGCTTTTAATAAAAACTTGTCAAAGAGATTGAAGCTTCTCTTAACTTGATGGAATTGAAGTAGATCATCAAGTTGACTGCGATAAGTTTCAATATGACCTTTGTTAAAACCTTATTTAGGGTAAGGGAGATTTGATCTAAGGGTAGATCAAATGTAATAAAAGTTAAACCTAATACATTATTTAATGATTTATATTTGATCCTTAGGTAATCATATCCTAGTATTCATTACACAACTCATGAATACCAAGTTATAAACATAACTTAAGTAATAGGAATGTAACAACTAAATCTTAATCTCATCTATTTATACCATGAGTACCATGGTAATACCTAACCTTAACTGTTTAGTGAGTTTGAGTAGGAAATAAACCAAGTCAAGATCATCCACCATATATCTTTCTTTCCATATCAAACATTATCATCTCTAATGAACCCTATTTTTATATATGTTGTTCATCAAAGTTGAGTAATCAACTATTGATTCACCAATTCTTAACCTATCAATTCTTAATCTATCTACTCTTGACTTTATCATAACAATCACTCTAAGTCCTTAGAGAATGAAGTAAGAAGAGGTAGATGGTAATGCTAGTTTTAAATATCATCTATAGGATGGGAGTGTTCGAAGAGAATAAGATCATTGTGATACTTGATGGAGTTAACTCACTATTGAATAGATAGAGGAGTTATGTAAAAGATATAATTATATGTTAATAAAGAAGATTACAAGGATGAAAGCGGTAGATAGTTACCAGGAGTAGTCCTATTGGATCAAGTAGGTATAGTCAATGAATTATATCTCTTAATCCAATAGAGCTAAACAGAAGATAATTATAATATAACTGTAATGTTGTATGGATGGAAGCCTTGATTAGTCAATTGGAGACCTAAACCATAAAGGATCAAAGGCTTATAATGATCATGCCTTCCTCACCAACATTAAAAGCTTATATCCTGTATAAGTGACATTGGTGGGTAGAACATGCTTATATCCTGTATAAGTGACATTGGTGGGTAGAACATGATTAAACCCTAGTCTAGGTATATTATCCTAGGTTAGCCATTACAAGTCACATTAATATAATGTGAGGTTGGAATGTTAGATATACTGGAGTTAAGTAGAGATAAGATAGTATGATTAAGATGATTTTAGATCAACATTGGATTAAAGTAGTATTTTTCTCTTTGGAAATACTAAGCACTTGAGGTGAAGTAGGATTTGATGTATACATCTATTGAAATGATATTAGTGAAGGATGATAAGGTAAGAGCATGAATGGAAGTAACTGTAAACAATTGTTAGATTGGAGGTTATCAGCAGTAGAGTAGTTGTTATAACCAAGTATGGATATAAGAAGATTATCAAAGCTTCAGTGTCAAGCTCATTGGATTTACAAGTGGATTTAGAAGAATAAAAGGTGGATAAGAATATTCTTGTGAAGTAAAGCTCATCATGTTAACACATGATGATGGATATGAAGGAGTATTATATCTAGGAATGGAATTCCTTAATTAGAAGTCTAGGATTGTGAATTATGGAAGATAGAAGTTCTTGGTAAACTTTAAACCCTAAATCTAGAACCAAACATAATATCCACTTTCTATGATTGATCTATCATTTTATTTCTACAAGGGCTTATAGGAATATTTTCCTATAGCAAATCACTTAAGCACATATTTCTCATTTCCAATTATTATAACCATATGTGCTTAGGAGTTATATTTATCAATTATTTTCCATATGACATTCTAGAAAATAACTTTCTATTTTAAAGGGGTGATATCACTAAAGATCAGAAACATAAAGACAATATGTTTAGTCATTAACCTTTATTCACATTAACAAAAAAAATATAAATAAGTAAATACCCTAAAACCTAGGGTAAGTAATTACAATTCAGAACTGTAACATCCCTAAAATCATGTTTCCAAAGCTTGCATATCATTCATGCATTCATAATCATTTTAGGATCTTTTTGCAAAGTCATTACAAAAACAGAAGCATTTTGAATGCCTATTATTTTATGTAAGCAAGGCATTGATCCAATGCTACTCTCTAATGAGAGATTTTTTTAAACCATAGATGTCTGTTCATGGGTTTGTTTGATAAAATCCAAAGCTTGGACAAATATTTCAAAATAAAGAAACAAATTTAAACCATTTCTTTGTATTTATTAAGCAATGGGTAAAAACATTGTTTATTTTAAAATTCCAAATTGCCAAATTATTTTAAATTGTACAACATTGTTCTGCAACCAAATGTGTACAATATTCACTTTACGAAAATCCAGAAGTGGTTTGAATTCAAACTTATTTGAAACTCATTTGAAAAGGTTTCCTGAAAATCGAAATAGAAATAGAAAAAGAATAAAGAAAGCAGAAAAGGCCAGCGCTGCCAATTTGGCCCAGCACAGAACCCATCCCACTAAGCCCACCCGGACCATTTCCCTCTGCTCCTTCTCTCACCCACGCAGAACCTACCCCGCAGCCACTGATCGATGGTCCCTCTCCACGTCAGCGTCTTCTTCCCAAGATTCTCGCGCGCAGTCACCGCTCCGCCGTTACCTCACCGAAGTGACGCGCGTATTAAACCTCGCTTAATTCCCATTTAATCAGCGCATAATCCTTGCCCCGCTCCTGGCTACTTAATCCCCTCCCCACCACGGTCGTTTCCCCCCACACAGCACCCTCTCCTCGCCACCAGGCTGCCCATATTTCAAAGAACTATGCCGCGGTACCGACGAACTCCGGCAGTGAATTCCGGTGAGCTCTCTGTGCCCCTTGACTCCTAACTTTGCCAGTACAGTCACTGCAACCTTGCGCATCCCCTGATGCCTTTCATTTGCCTTCTCGTGACCCAAGTCGTCGACCCCGTTCGTGTCCGCAAGCGACAGAACCACCGCTCGACTCCGACGTGCAATCCAGGTAAAACGCGACCGCCCCTTGCCTTCCCTTCGATGCTATCGTGTTCGCTGTGGCCTTGCGCATTCCCTGACCCATCTGGTTCGTGCTAGGGTGATCTAGAGCCTTGGCAACGTCTTCGTCTGCAAGCACCCAATGCCGCCAGCAACTCCGATGAGGTCCTGCCGCTGTGTCCGTGCGCCCCTCGACAAACTACTGCCACGTTGAGCTCCAGCACATCTCTGCGAGTCTGGTGAGCCTCCCCAATATCTTCCTCGCTTCCAGTAGCTGCCGCAACGCCGTAGACCAAGTGCACCGCCGCTCACCGTCGCCGCGCGCCGCCAATTGTTGGTCGCTTGATCAACTGCCGTAGGATCTTGATCCAGTGGCTACGATAGAACATAACCCGAAGGGGTATCTTTTGATCTGATCAGTGCGATCTACTTTAGATCCAACGCACCACATCAGCCGATCCATGCAAAGCGGTATAAACGAATCAGGACGTGACGCGTGGCCTGTTATTCGTTTTAAAAATCTGAATTAGATCTATTAGTGATTCAAACATGGAAAATTCATAACTTTTGATCCACACGTTCAAATTTTGCAAATTTTATATCATTGGAATCAGGAGAAAGAATTCTATCCATTTATGCAATGTGTTTAATGTCTTGCTTCTATAAAATTGATTATTTTTACAGAGACATTTGTAGGCATATTTTGAGTATAGAAATTATTTGAAAAATGATTTAAAGATCAAATAAAGTTTATTTAGTGTGTCTTGGTCTTGTTTATGATTCAGTACTGTTTCACTTGTCTTGTTTGATTTGGAAAAATCATCACATAGCATTTGCATGCATTCATATATTTTTGCTTGTATATTTTGATATGTGATTTGGTGCCAATATTTTATGTGTAGATTTTGGTGCTAATAGTGATTGTGGTTGTGAAGATTGTTGCTACTCCCCAAACTACCAAGGCAAGTGGTGCTTCATGTTTTTATCCCAATATTTTACCTATGCATTAGAAATATTTTGTATAGGACTTGCATGATTATTTTGCTAAGTATCTATATGCTATGCTTGGGAAATCCTAGTAGTTATAGTAATGTTAGTATTTCCTTTAAGTTAAGATACTTGTTATTTCCATGCTTAGCCTATCTAATAGCAACCAAGGGTGGAATATAATCATGTTATGGAAAATATTGTTAAGTCTTTGACTTATGGTTTTGTTTAATCAAACAACTAAGTGAATGAAACACCTGGGTGGAATGGTAATTGCTTGGTGGATTTTTGGTTGAGTGGTTACACAAGGCCCATTTCTATGGTTTACCTTGTGTATCTCACTTGTGGATTGCCACCCAGGAACAAAGGGATTTGAGATCCCAAATGTTAAGAAGCTCCTAGTGCAGCCACATGGCATTATGGGCTCTGCCTGGATCATATAGGTTGCAATAACTTAGCCAAATGGACAGTTGGTGGTAGGGGAATGATAGGTTTGGAGCGCGTCCATTTTGGTCTAAGGGAAGGTTTCTGAAAGGTCCTGTCTTGGTGAAAATCAAGTCTTGTGGGGAAAGTGCACAACCTCTGCAGATGGAAGAATCTAAGTACTTAGCCATGTCCCTGGTATTGGACAACTTGAGCATCAAGACATGGAAGCTATCAAGAATCTCCTCATCCCAATTTTCTAAGTTAAAACTTGTGGTTAAACAAGGGTGAAGGTTCACCAATTTCTATTGGTGGTTCCTTGGGAAAGTTTTGTCAAAGAAAAACTTAGTGTTTTCAACTAATAGGTAAAACCTATTTTGAGCAAAGCAATCCTAAGCTACACTTAGCAAAATTCATGTAGTAACTAGATGCTAATATTTTACTAAGGTATCACTTGCCAATACTATTCCAATGTATTGACCCACTGTGGCTATAACTTGTGATGTTACAGGTTACTCTGATGATGATTAGGGGTTATGAGTCTACACTGAACATGCTTGCCTGTAGCACATGAAGATGAAGACTTTATTTATATTGTTACGATTGTTCTCTTGTATTAGGATTATGGCCATGGAGTTGTAATAGACTATGTTATCTCGGGAATGACGATGTAATAATGACCTTTGTTTCTGTGTACTTCATCTTAAACTGTGGATGCTAGCAATTGATCCAGGGACTAGCATTGCAATCACAGGGATCCTTACCTTTATAAGGGAGGGATCTTACAGATGGTATCAGAGCACTGTGTTGCCTGTAGGATTATAACCCTAGGATTGGATTAGAAACCACTAAGGAAAATTTTTCAAAAATTTCCACACTTGTCTTTTTCTTCTCGTAAACTTTTCTAATCTTCTTTCTCATCTCTATTTGTATATGAACTCCATCAACGAAGCCGTGAGGAAGGGACCACTCATGACTATGACCTTGGAGTGTGAGACAGAATTCCCCAAGGCTCTCAAGGACCTCATGGTTACCATGGGAATACATGGTGCAGCTGTGTACAAAGGTTTTCCCGTGATGGTTGAAGGAGTGGAGTACTGGTGGGTGCAACTTCACTTGTACAAAAACAAGGAAGACAACCACAAGGAATCAGGATTCTGCATGGTCACCAACTCGGTGATGCACACCACATTCTTTGACTCTGCAAGAGATGTAGCTTGGAAGGCCATCAAGGAGCTTGGTGATAGACTCAAGTGCAGAATGCTTAACACCCAAAATGACCTTAGGAAAGAAAAGAAGCATACCCAAGAGTTCGAGACTACCAACCAACAACTAAGGGAAGACATCATAGACTTGATTTAGCAATCTTGTGAACAAGATAGATAGATGGCTAGTAAGGATGCTTTGATAGCCATTTTGTCTAGTGAGTGAGAGTTGTAACGTACTTCGTTAGTTGGACCACCACACTTATCGTTTTATTTCCAAAAATGTTGTCTAAGTTATGTTGAACCTTGGATGCTTGTAATGGATTTATATATGCCATGACGGGTGTGTTTGTTTGCTAATAATATGCATGTGATGCTTTGCCTTGTGATTTATCTCTATTGAAATTGATTCTAACTTTTCTCTGCCTTATAAAATAGATTCCTAATGTTACTATCAGCACGGCGAAGAGTTCAAGGGAACTCGTTTTGGCACTCGTATTATTGAGCTCACTAGTGTGCTCAATCTTCCACTCCCTAGCATCATGATGCTTCCCCTCACCAAGTTTGAGAGGAAGGACCTTTGGGGCTTCAAAGTTACTCAGCCAGGGCGCTAGACTGAGCCAGCCACGGAGGCCATCACTTTCAAGCCACGGAGCCAGCCACGGAGGCCGTTCATTGTCAATCGCCACAACCACACACTTCCTCCGGTCACACCGCCGTGCCCTACAGCTTCAGGGTGAGCTACCGGTGCTCACGCACCCTCTCAAATTCCTCCTTGCTTCCTCATTCGCTTCCCCAACGAGCGTCTGTCTTCGCCGCCGTTAGCCACCGTCGCCACCACTGTTCTGGCGACCTAAATCGAGCGGCGCCGCCACTATTAAACTCCCCGAATCTCCCTCTTTCCAATAAGCCCAAGTACAACTCCGTGCGCGCGTTCAATCGCTGGCTTGATCATCAACCAAAGAGGATCATACGCGAGTGACGTCAGGATGACATCACGCTGATGTCATATTCATGTTTTTATTATTTTAGAATTTGTGATAATGTTTTCCGTAATAAATAAAAAACATGGAAATGACATGGCATAGGTCCCACCAGTCAGTGACTGGGGTAGGATTAGTTCTTGTGAGAAAAACCCTTCACTTCATGCTGACATCAGCATTACCTAATAAACACATTTAGTTATTTCATTAAAAATTCCTAAAATGATTAAACCTTATAAATTCAAAAACTTCGGTTTGGTAATTCAGAAAAATATGTATAATATATGAAAATTTGTAGAAAAAAAAATCTATAACTTAAAAATATTATCAAACATTATTGCGTTAACAATTTAAATAATTATTGTTTAATAAAGAATTTAAAAGTAATAAAACTTTGATAATTCATATTTTAATAATGGTAAATGTTAAAAATATAAATAAAATACCAAAAATCTTTGAAAAATAAGAACTATAATTTAAAATTATAATCATGCATTTCTATTTCACTTAATTAAATATTTATTATCTATTAAGTATTTATAAAGTAATAAACCTTGTAAAAATCATATCCTATTATTTATAAGTCAAAAAAATAAATGTAATATATCAAAATGGTCATAAAAATAATACCTATATATTAAAAATAGAATATTCCACTTTTGAGTTAAATAAAAATTTAAATACTTTAATAACTTGAATTTAAAACCTAGTTCCTAAGTTGTTAATTCTTATAAGGGTAAGTAAAATTTGTTAATATTTAAAATTGCCAATTTAAGTCTAATAAGTAATACTAGTCTTAAATATTGATGGTATGAAGTCAAAATGGTTTATCAAACTTTAAATACAATTTCATTGAATTATCCTTCAATCATAAGTGTATATTATTTTATAAAAGGATTATTATCCAATATAAAATCTCCAAGAATAATTTGTAGTGAAATAAAACCTATTACTTTACTTTAACCACAAGTTTATAAACATATCAACACACTATAGTGAATCCATAAATAGTTAAATAATATTATTACCTTGATTACAAATCATAATCTAACCTTAATAAAAAGATAAATGATTCTATTCCATTATACAATTAAGAAACCACTACTCAAATAGAGGTAATGCCATTCTTAAGTAACTTTAAGGAAACAGTATAAAGTGAACAAGATACGAGTATCATAAGAAATACACCCTAAGTCTATCTATGTCTTTAAAGTTAACTTTAGTCCACAAGACTTTAAATATAATGCTAAAAACTTTATTATGTGTTTTATAGTTAACTTTGGTCTGTTATAAGTAAGTTATAAAGCATCTCAAATCCAAGATGTTCCAGCAAGCACAAACAACATCAACCACCTCTGAGTAGCCATAAGGATTGTTGAAACCTTAATAAAGGAATCTTTTCTTCAAAAGTTATTCGTTTTGCCACTTCAGTCAACATATGACAATTAATAGTAAACAACTTACTTTATACTTTACTTATATACTTAGGATTGTTAATACTTAAAGTTCCTTATAAATGAATATACTTGTAAAGCAATATTTAAAGATAAGGCAATTCTTATTTAAGTAATCTTTGAATAGCGTTCCACAACTTTGTATGTTAATGTTGTATGATAGTATAATTACATATTGTTTCACACACACACTCACAAGCCCTAATAAGAAGCACAAGTGTGAAACTTGTCTAAAAGGACAACACATTCTAAAGAAACCATTTCCAGTATCTAAACCCTAGAACAACGTTATCTCTGGGATTCGCGTTTATAAAGTGCATGACATTACTTATGCATAAGAGCATATTGCTTCTTTAAACATTAGTCCTTATCGGACCAATGATGCTAATTTCAGATATTGGATCTTTTATATTGTCTTGAAGACCATAATCTTGCAATCACAAAAGGCAAGTTCACACTTGCTCATGTCCTATGATTATTTTCCGCAAAGTATTTTGCAAATCCAGTGTTGTCATCACCTTCATTTGAAAAAGGACAAAAAATACTATTTTCATAATAATGTGATTATAGGTTATCTACCAAGAGGTAATAACCTACTATAAGAGTTCCGGTGGTAAAGGAACATATTATCTAGGACTTAACAACCAATGTCGCCAGTGATTCTTGCGCCGTATATTACGCGTTGACCATGAGATTTGGAATGGGACGAAGAAGTCAGCTGTATCTTTTGCCTCTCGCATGGAGCCGGATGTGCAGGTCGTGGCTGTTATCACTCGTAGCGTGCATATTATATGGTAATTCGTAGAGATTATGCAGCATATGGGTGGGACCCCTCAACGTCCCACAATAGTTCTGGCATCTGAACGGTCTGTACTGCCAATTGTCATAATTCTATAGTTGGGCTGGCGTACACCAAGGAGACATGTGGGGTTGCGGAGAAGGCAGTGATTGTCTTGGGTCTTAGTCTGGGCCTCACAACAAGGAAGTGTGAACGGGTTTGCGGCCCGGATGTGCAACAAAGCTAAGATCTCTCATGGGTAAAATAACTCACCTCTGCAGAGTGTAATTACTGTAACTTGTTACTCCCTGTTCCGGGAAGGAGCTGTGAATGCGGCGGGAAAGGAACTCCATGAAAGTTCTGGTAAACCCGTGAAGGCTGATGGACATAGCTTTTCAGAATAAAAGCAACCTTTGAAGAAATGTTTATGAAAACTGGCATTGCCTACGACCTACGGTCTGTGGCTGTAGATATAGTGCATCAAACACTCCTTTTCTAGTGAACTTGCTGAGTACGCTCGTACTCAAAGTATCTTCTTAATCCTTGCTAGGTTCTAAAGCCAGTACAGACAATGTCTACATCAAGTTATGCTCCAGTGATCATCATCAAAAGCTCAAGCTCTTCAATGAAGCCAAGGAAGTCAGCATATACATCAACTCAAGTGAAGATGAAGTTACTGATTAGATAGGAATATAATCTCTAGCCATAGAACCTATTTCTGTAGTGTATTGCAATAGTAGCAATGCCAAACCATTAGTTTAAATACTAGTCTTAATAGTAAGATAGTTTTTGAGTTGCTTATTTATGATTCTTTGTAAGAAGTTATTTCTCTCTCTTTAACCTAGAGTTTTCTCTGGATCTTGTGTAAAGAGTTGAGTTGTAACCTATAGTCATGTCTTGGACTTGCTGTGTTTCTATTGTACCACTCTGAGGGATGTAATACTAGTGCACGGTGTTTCATTAGTGTTGTATCAACGACTATAGTGTACTACATCATGTAGTGGTATGCTGGGTCACCGCCGTTGATATCAGAGCATATGCTTTGACCTTAGGATTAAAACCCTTTTAGGAAGATCTGTAGGTTGGATAGAGACTATATGAGCCATCTTATCTAAACCAAATATCCTTATGACTTTTGATGAGTATCCACTTGAGGATAACCTTGTCACACCTAAGTCAGATGCTTAAGTCATTCTTTCTTAGGAGTTATCTTTTCTAAGTATAGTGCTCTTTAGTGTCTTCTGAGGGAGACATAAACCACCAAGATACTGTAGGGAAGTGTAAGACATCAATTGAAGTACTCTTAATGGCGTAGCCTAACCCTAGAATTCATGTAAGATAGTGGAATCTTATGGTTAGTTGATAACCAAAGACAACATGGTGAATATCATTAGGATAAATATTGATGTAATGAGTAGTAATCATATGGGATTCACTTGAGAATTCTACGTGATGAAGTGCAATTATGTTATGACTTAATAATAGTGTAGTAAGAAGTAAAGTCATCATGTATTGATTAACTCTTAAATCATGATAAAAAGGCAGCACATAACAAGATCATGGTGAGATTAGCTCTGAAACCATGATAAGAGTGTAAATATGACAAGTAATTAGTAAACTATCTTGAGGTAGAAGTAAGAAAATAACACGGTAGAACTATGATAGAACTCATAAGTGATAAAAAATTACAATAATCTTTGGTTTAAGTTAGCAAATAGAATCTGATTAGTCATTTGGAGTAATCATGTGAGGATAGTTTACCAATAAAGGAAGGTTGGTTATAGTAAATCATTCCAAAGGTAAGACTAAAGGTTACTCAAAACCAAATTGAGACCACTTTGTTTAAAATTATCCTGTTGCACTTGAGCAATTTGAGTAAATATTGAGATCAAGAATAGTTTGACTCTATGTGCTAAGTATCACAATGTAAACATATATGAGGAGGTGTCATATACTACACAACTAAGTCTGAAGTCTAGAGATATTATACTCAACTACTATATTTTGGGCTTAGAATATTGTGTGTTATATGTACCACATTTGGATTTATTTGTTTTTCTTGGATCTTCTTGATTGACTAGATATATACATGAAGTTTGACTTGGTGTGCAAATGAATGTTGCAACATCCAGTTACTACTTGATGTTATAGACCTAGATAGAGTAAGGGAAATCGTGTAAGGGAGTGATGATTTCCAAAGACCAAGATGAAGACTTACACGAAGAATGAAGCAAAGAGTTAGGAGTATCAACTCAGTTTGGAGGATGGATCAAGATCAGATCATTCTTAGCCAGCTATGAGAAGGAAGATTAAGGTAGGAAGTATAAGGAGAAACAAGAAGTGATGGACTTAAGATTCAATCAAAGTAGGTGATATTGCTAGGAATAAGTGAAGTAATTGTACCAAGTTCATGGAAGCATCATGAATAAATGCAAATACGAAGTTTCGGAGAAAAAGTGGTATTCAAGCTCTGACAGTTCAGAGAGAGTGCCATAAGGATGTTGGAAACCGTAGGGGAATACCTACAACCTAGGATGATCCGCAGTTGGTATTTTATCCACAGTTGGTGTTCTGATCCATAGTTGGTATCTTGTCCGCAGCCGGTGTTGGTTGACATAGTTAACCAGATCATCTTAATGGTTGCATAAAGAGCATAAAACTTGTCCTAAGTTAAGTAAGATCTAAAGGAGTATAAAATTTTAAGCGACCGTCTTTCGAGACTCTTCACAAAAATTGACCTATCAAAGCGAAAATGTCGAAATAGTAAGTAAAACTAATAATGATGAAAGATTCTCTTCGGAGATCCACAATTGTGTGGATACACCGTACAATCTTTCATAAGACCCTAATTAGGTAAAGTATAAGCTGAACAGAGACCAACATTCTAGTTATAAAGCCATTAAATACTATATAGACAGTTTGAAGACTATTAGTAAATCCTAAGGGGAGAGTAAACAGTAAATGGATGTACTATTACCCAAATTTCAAGTAAAGATTTGAGAAGAAATACTAACCTAGGACAACTTAAGCCTTATTTTCATAAGGTTAAAAAGAAAGTAATCATTATAAAAGTACTTAAGGAAATAGCCAAAGATTATCAAAAGCTTGATAAAGTGACAGCTTAAAGGTGATAAAATAGAATAGACCTAACCGACTAATTCTAAAGGAAACAACTCTTAAGTGATCTTTGAGAGGGAATAAAATACATCCAATTGGACATGTTTAGAGAAACAAGAAATTCTGATGGGTATGGACTAAATGAGTTCAACTCCAATCTTGATAAGGATCACCAGTATGAACTATACAATAACAAATCAAAAGTTAGAATTTTGACCATAATTATTGTTTAATAAAATTTAAAACCCTGTTTTAGTGAGACTTCCTAGACTTTGCATAATACAGTAAGGAAGTTCGATGATCAAGTAAGGGAATTGGATTAGGATACCTAATTAGGGAAATGAACTAGATAAGAGACATCAATTAAAGAATTGTATAATAAGGAAATATTCCTAAGGGAGTAAAGTAAACAGAATTTTGGAGTATTGGAGACAACAAGATTAAAATTGCCAAGTATGGTAGGAATTCAAGGAAAGGATCTGGATATGGGATATTACAATTATTCCCATTGAGGTTACCATGGAGTGGAGACCTATCGTAATCAATGCAAGACAATTCCTTACTCCGAAACGTGAGAGTATGCGAACTTCAAGGACGAAGTTTATTTTAAGGGGGAGAGTTTGTAACATCCTAGCATTAGAGCTTAGAAATAAGCTGAACACAGATGTGTGCATTGCATTCATGCATAGAAAATCCGAATAATTTTTGTGCTATTAAATAAAAACTTGTCAAAGAGATTGAAGCTTCTCTTAACTTGATGGAATTGAAGTAGATCATCAAGTTGACTGCGATAAGTTTCGATATGACCTTTGTTAAAACCTTATTTTGGGTAAGAGAGATTTGATCTAAGGGTAGATCAATTGTAATAAAAGTTAAACCTAATACATTATTTAATGATTTATATTTGATCCTTAGGTAATCATATCCTAGTACTCATTACACAACTCATGAATAACAAGTTATAAACATAACTTAAGTAATAGGAATGTAACAACTAAATCTTAATCTCATCTACTTATACCATGAGTATCATGGTAATACCTAACCTTAACTCTTTACTGAGTTTGAGTAGGAAAGAAACCAAGTCAAGATCATCCACCATATATCTTTCTTTCCATATCAATCTTTATCATCTCTAGTGAACCCTATTTTTATATCTATTGTTCATCAATGTTGAGTAATCAACTATTGATTCACCAATTTTTAACCTATCAATTCTTAATCTATCAACTCTTGACTTTATCATAACAATCACTCTAAGTCTTTAGAGAATGAAGTAAGAAGAGGTAGATGGTAATGCTAGTTTTAAATATCATCTATAGGATGGGAGTGTTGGAAGAGAATAAGATCATTGTGATACTTGATGGAGTTAACTCACTCGTGAATAGATAGAAGAGTTATGTAAAATATATAATTATATGTTAATAAAGAAGATTACAAGGATGAAACCTGAAGATAGTTACCAGGAGTAGTCCTATTGGATCAAGTAGGTATAGTCAATGAATTATATCTCTTAATCCAATAGAGCTAAATAGAAGATAATTATAATACAACTATAATGTTCTATGGATGGAAGCCTTGATTAGTCAACTGGAAACCTAAACCATAAAGGATCAAAGGCTTATAATGATCATGCCTTACTCACCAAGATTGAATGCTTATATCCTGTATAAGTGACATTGGTGGGTAGAACATGCTTATATCATGTATAAGTGACATTGGTGGGTAGAACATGATTAAACCCTAGTCTAGATATATTATCCTAGGTTAGCCATTACAAGTCACATTAATATAATGTGAGGTTGGAATATTAGATACTAGAGTTAAGTAGAGATAAGATAGTATGATTAAGATGATGTTAGAGCAACATTGGATTAAAAAAGTAGTATTTTACTCTTTGGAAATACTAAGCACTTGAGGTGAAGTAGGATTTGATGTATACATCTATTGAAATGATATTAGTGAAGTATGACACGGGAAGAGCATGAATGGAAGTAACTGTAAACAATTGTTAGATTGGTGGTTATCACCAGTAGAGTAGTTGTTATAACCAAGTATGGATATAAGAAGATTATGAAAGCTTTAGGGCTTGTTTGATTTATAGGAATTGCCTAGGAATTGTGTAGGATTTGAACCCTATGGGAATTTTTCCTATGTTAGTGTTTGATTCATAGGAACACATCCTATAGGAATTAATCCTATAGGAATCTTGTAGTGCAATTCCTATAGGAAAACAACATTAGGTCACACCTCATGGAAAAATTCCTTTGCCACATCAAACAAGATCCCTCTTCCTATAGGATTCACATTGGCATGACATCTCAATCCTATGGTTTTCCTATTCCTATACTTTTCCTATCCTATGAATCAAACAAGCCCTTAGTGTCAAGCTCATTGGATTTACTAGTGGAGTTAGAAGAATAAAAGGTGGATAAGAATATTCTTGTGAAGTAAAGCTCATCATGTTAACACATGATGATGGATATGAAGGAGTAGTATATTTAGGAAAGGGATTCCTTAATTAGAATTCTAGGATTGTGAATTATGGAAGATAGGAATTCTTGGTAAACTCTAAAACCTAAATCTAGAACCAAACATAATATCCACTTTCTATGATTGATCTATCATTTTATTTCTACAAGGGCTTATAGGAATATTTTCCTATAGAAAATCACTTAAGCACATATTTCTCATTTACAATTATTATAACCATATGTGCTTAGGAGTTATATTTATCAATTCTTTTCCATATGACATTCCAGAAAATAACTTTCTATTTTAAAGGGGTGATATCACTAAAGATCACAAACATAAAGACAATATGTTTAGTCATTAACCTTTATTCACATTAACAAAAAAATATAAATAAGTAAATACCCTAAAACCTAGGGTAAGTAATTACAATTCAGAACGCTAAACTTCTTAATGAGTTTTATCATCAACACCTCATAAATATTCAATCTATATTCATCAGGAAAATTCCTTGATCCATTTCTCTAACCAGTCATTCCATATAAGCATGGAATAAGTGGGGCTACAATAATTATGAACCACCCTATATTTTACTATGTGATTAAATACATAAAAATAAACCCTATGACTATTAGTAATCATTTTAAAACTTCTTTACTCCAAATAAAAGTTAAAATTATGTTATAGTTAATTTTTAAGATCTTAAACTAATCCTAAAAACCCTAAATCCTACTTATTCTGTTTAATAAAAGAATATCTCTATAATTATAAAGTTAGAAAATAATAAATAAAGTATGCTATCCAAGTACTAAATTCATATCAGAATTTGAAATACATTTTTATATACTGCAAGCATTAGCAAAGGAATTCCATAAATATAAATCAAAATTATTGCTTAAATAAAAAGGTTAAAAAAGAAAATAGATAATAGAAATCGAAAAAGAAAAAGAAAATGAGAAAAACATAGAGGAATCAGCTCCTGGCCCATGGCCCATTTCCTCTCTCTCTCTTACTCATCGCCACGAAAGCTCCAAATGGCCTGCCTTTGTCGACCTTCTATCCGCGTCATCTTCCTCGCGACACCGGCGACCTCACGATGCGGCGAAGCAGCTCGCTGGCGGCCACCCCGTCGCCGGCCGCGTCAAGATCCGCGCCACCGCTCCCGGCCGACTACAAGAAGCCCTGGACGCCTCTGAGCAAACCCTAGCACGCCATTTCGCTTCTTCTTCTTCCTTTTGAGCTCCATCTAGCAAACCCTAGCCATAGGTGTCCAAGGTCCTCGCCATCTCCGACCTCCCCTCGGTCCACGGAGGTGTCTATCAGATGCGCCATGATCTTCTCCGTCGTTTGCCCCTACTCACGGTGGCTGGGGAGTTCTCTATCGAGCAAATCGACACCTCGTCTCCACCGCCAGACGCCGCCGTTCATCGTCAATCACCGCCACCATAGACTTCCTTCAGTCACGCCGTCACGCCCTACAGTTTCACGGTGAGCTACCATTGCTCACGCACCCTCTCAAATTCCTCCTTGCTTCCTCGTTTGATTCCCCGACGAGCGTCTGTCTCTGCCGCCGTTAGCCACCGTCGCCACCACTGTTCCGGCGACCCAAATCGAGCGGAGCCGCCACTATTAAACTCCCTTTTCCCAATAAGCCCAAGTACAACTTTGCGCATGCGTTCAATCGCTAGCTTGATCATCAACCAGAGAGGATCAGACGCGAGTGACATCAGCGTGAAATCACAGTGATGTCATATTCATGTTTTTATTATTTTAAAATTTGTGATAATATTTTCTGTAATAAATAAAAAACTTGGAAATGACATGGCATAGGTCCCACCAGTCAGTGACTGGGGTAGGATTAGCTCTGGTGATAAAAATAGTTCACTTCATGCTGACATCAGCATTACCTAATAAACACATTTAGTTATTTCATTAAAAATTCCTAAAATGATTAAACCTTATAAATTCAAAAACTTTGGTTTTGTAATTCAGAAAAATATGCATAATATATGAAAATTTGTAGAAAAATAAAATCTATAACTTAAAACTATTATCAAACATTATTATGTTAACAATTTAAATAATTATTGTTTAATAATGATTTTAAAAGTAATAAAACTTTGATAATTCATATTTTAATAATGGTAAATGTTAAAAATATAAATAAAATACCAAAAATCTTAGAAAAATAAGAAATATAATTTAAAATTATAATCATGCATTATTATTTCACTTAATTAAATATTTATTATCTATTAAGTATTTATAAAGTAATAATCCTTGTAAAAATCATATCATATTATTTATAAGTCACAAAAATAAATGTAATATATCAAAATGATCATAAAAATAATACCTACATATTAAAAATAGAATATATCACTTTTGAGTTAAATTAAAATTTAAATACTTTAATAAATTGAATTTAAAACCTAGTTCCTAAGTTGTTAATTATTATAAGGGTAAGTAAAATTTGTTAATATTTTAAAATTGCCAATTTAAGTATAATAAGTAATACTAGTCTTAAATATTGATGGTATGAAGTCAAAACTGTTTAACACACTTTAAATACAATTTTATTGAATTATCCTTCAACCATAATTGTATATTATTTTATAAAAGTATTATTATCCAATATAAAATCTTCATGAATAATTTGTAGTGAAATAAAACCTATTCCTTTACTTTAACCACAAGTTTATCAACGTATCAAAACAATATAGTGAATCCATAAATAGTTAAATAATATTATTACCTTGATTACAAATCATAATCATACCTTAATAAAAGATAAATGATTCTATTCCATTGTACAATTAAGAGACCACTACTCAAATAGAGGTAATGCCATTCTTAAGTAACTTTAAGGAAACAGTATAAAGTGAACAAGATACAAATATCATAAGAAATACACCATAAGTCTATCTATGTCTTTAAAGTTAACTTTAGTCCACAAGACTTTAAATATAATGCTAAAAACTTTATTATGTGTTTTATAGTTAAATTTGGTCTGTTATAAGTAAGTTATAAAGAATCTCAAATCCAAGCTGTTCCAGCAAGCACAAACAACATCAACCACCTCTAATTAGCCACAAGGATTGTTTAAACATTAATAAAGGAATCTTTTCTTTAAAAGTTATTTGTTTTGCCACTTCAGTCAACATATGAAAATTAATAGTAAACACCTTCCTTTATACTTTACTTATATACTTAGGATTGTTAATACTTAAAGTTACTTATAAATGCATATACTTGTAAAGCAAGATTTAAAGATAAGGAAATTCTTATATAAGTAATATTTGAATAGCATTCCACAACCTTGTATCTTATTGTTGTATGATAGTATAATTACATATTGTTTCACACACACTCACAAGCCCTAATAAGAAGCACAAGTGTGAAACTTGTCTAAAAGGACAACACATTCTAAAGAAACCATTTACAATATCTAAACCCTAGAACAACGTTATCTCTGGGATTCGCGTTTATAAAGTGCATGACATTATTTATGCATAAGAGCATATTGCTTCTTTATACATTAGTCCTTATCGGACCAATGATGCTGATTTCAGATATTGGATCTTTTATATTGTCTTGAAGACCGTGAGTGCATAATCTTGCAATCACAAAAGGCAAGTTCACACTTGCTCATGTCCTTTGATTATTTTCTGTAAAGTATTTTGCAAATCCAGTGTTTTCATCACCTGCATTTGAAAAAGGACAAAAAATACTATTTTCATGATTATGTGATTATAGGTTATCTACCATGAGGTAATAACCTGCTATAAGAGTTCCGGTGGTAAAGGAATATATTATCTAGGACTTAACAACCAATGTCGCCAGTGATTCTTGCGTCGTATATTACGCGTTGACCATGAGATTTGGAATCGAACGAAGAAGTCAGCTGTATATTTTTCCTCTCGCATGGAGCCGGATGTGCGGGTCGTGGCTGTTATCACTCGTAGCGTGCATATTATATGGTAATTCGTAGAGGATATGTAGCATATGGGTGGGAGCCCTCAACATAACACGATAGTTCCGGCATCTGAACGGTCTATACTGCCAATTGTCGTAATTCAATAGGTGGGCCGGCGTACACCAAGGAGACATGCGTGGTCGCGGAGAACGCAGTGATTGGCTTGGGTGTTAGTCTGGGCCTCACACCAAGTGTGAACGGGTTTGCGGCCCGGATGTGCAACAAAGCTAAGATCTCTCATGGTTAAAGTAACGCACCTCTGTAGAGTGTAAGAACTGTAACTTGTTACTCCCTGTTCCTGGAAGGAGCTGCGAACGTAGCGGGAAAAGAACTCCATGAAAGTTCTGGTAAACCCGTGAAGGCTGATGGACATAGCTTTTCAGAATAAAAGCAACCTTTGAAGAAATGTTTACGAAAAATTGCATTGCCTACGACCTACGGTCTGTGGCTGTAGATATAGTGCATCAAACACGCCTTTTCTAGTGAACTAGCTGAGTACGCTCGTACTCAAAGTATCTTCTTAACCCTTGCTAGGTTATAAAGCCAGTATAAACGATGTCTACATCAAGTTATGCTCCAGTGATCACCATCAAAATCTCGAGCTCTTCAATGAAGCCAAGGAAGTCAACATATACATCAACTCAAGTGAAGACGAAGTTACTGATTAGATAGGAATATAATCTCTAGCCATAGAACCTATTTCGGTAGTTTATTGCAATAGCAGCAATGCCAGACCATTAGTTTAAATACTAGTGTTAATAGTAAGATAGTTTTTGAGTTGCTTATTTATGATTCTTCTTTGTAAGAAGTTATTTCTTTCTCTTTAACCTAGAGTGTTCTTTGGATCTTGTGTAAAGAGTTGAGTTGTAACCTATAGTCATCTCTTGGACCTGTTGTGTTTCTATTGTACCACTCTGAGGGATGTAATACTAGTGAACGGTGTTTCATTAGTGTTATGTCAACGACTATAGTGTACTACATTATGCAGTGGTATGCTGGGTCACCGCATCGTGGATCGTTTTGAGTATCGGGCACCCGTGATTCTTCAGAATAGGTAGACCCTATAAAATGATAGATGTAAACCTTGTATATATTCCAGTGGGCTTATTATGACCATTTTCTATAAAGTTTGTTTGTGCTAGCACGTAGTTCCTTTGTTGTATGCATGTCCTTTTCATTAGTCTGACGTGGTCAACTGCTCAGGTTACATGCGTTATTCTCAGTCGACGAAGTCGTGAGGTGAGGCGGAGCCCCCTAGCGTGTTATAGTGATAAGTAATACAAGGTAAAAGAAATTTTCGGGCGGGACACTTAGCTTTTATTCATATTGTAATCGAGGAGGTACATTGTTCGGCTGAGTAGCCTTATTGAAAGTAAAGGGATAACTAGGGGTAGAAGCGTCGCAAACTCGCGACGTTCCAGGGATTGGAGTATTCGACTCCTGACGCGATGTCCTTGAGGCCATTGGAACCGCCTGGGATGAATTCTGTGACGATGTAGGGTCCTTCCCAGGGTGACTCGAGCTCTTTCGGCCACTCTTGTTTGAGTCGTAGGATGATGTCTCCTTCAACAAAGGACCATGGTCGTAGCCGTCGGCTGTGGTAGTTGCGGATGCTCTATTGGTGGACCGCTGAGCGAGCCGTGGAGATGTCGCGTGCCTCGTCGAGTGTGTCGACGGCATCTTCGAGTGTGGCCGTCGATTCGGCTTCGCCGTAGGCGACGACCCGTGAGGCATTGTGGCGTACCTCGGCAGGTAGTACGGCTTCGGCTCCGTGCACCATAAAGAAAGGTGTGAAGCCAGTTGTGCTGTTTGGCGTTTTGCGTAGGCTCCAGAGGACGGAGGGTAGCTCCTCTGCCCAGGCTCCCGCAAGCCGTTCAAGTGGGCTGAGCAGGCGTTTCTTGATGCCACCGCCTATCAGGCTGTTGGCCTTTTTGACCTGCCCGTTGTTCTACGGGTGCGCCACCTAGGCGTATGATATGTTGATTCCAAGGCCCTCACAGAAGTCCTGGAATTCGTTTGAGATGAAGTTCGAGCCGTTGTCCGTGATGATGCTGTGCGGCACGTTGAACCTATAGACTATGGACTCGAAGAACTTGACGGCCGTTTTGCCGCTTTGGTTGGTGACGGGAATGGCCTCGATCCACTTGGTGAATTTGTCGACTGCGACCAGGAGGAAGACGTGGCCCCCTGGCGAGGACTTTGGCAGTTTGTCGATCATGTCGAGGCCCCATTGGGCAAGGGTCCAGGCCAGTGGTATGGGCCTGAGATCCTATCCAGGTGCGTGTGGCTTATCCGCGAACCTTTGGCAACTGCTGCACCTTCGGATGATGTCCTTAGCATCATTCATTGCCGTTGGCCAGTAAAATCCAGCTCGCAGAGCTTTGGCGACGTGGGCGCGGCTGCCTGCGTGGTGACCGCAGATGCCTTCATGGATGTCTTGGAGGATACTTTTGCCATCATCGATGGTGACGCATCTTTAGAGCACGCCTAAAATGCTGCGCTTGTACAACTCGCCATTGTGTAGAGTGAATGCCTTGGGCCGGCGAGATATGTGTCAGGCATCTGTCGGGTCGTCAGGCAGTTCCTTGTGGAGCAGGTATCGAAGGTACGGCTGCGTCCATGTCTCCTCGATCGCTTGGCCTCCGTGTCGGGCTTTTCGGGCCCTTCATGTCCTTTGGGTGGCGCAGCCCCCGAGTGTTCTGCTTCTTCAGGTGATCCCTTGGGGATTTTCCTTTTGATGGAGGGTACGCAGATTTATTCGAGGAACACACCTGGTGGCACCCGTGCGCAAGTGGAGCCGATGTTGGAAAGTCTATCGGCTTCCTTGTTCCTTTCCCTTCCAACGTGTCGAAGCTCGCAGCCGTTGAAGTCTCCTTCGAGTGAGTTGTAGAGCGCGCGGTACGTGATCATGTTAGCAGTGTGTGCATCACCCTCATTCATCGTCTGTTGGACGACAAGGTTCGAGTCACCGTAGATGACTAGGCGCGTTGCGCCGCAGATCTTAGCCATCCTCATGCCATGGATGAGGGCCTCGTATTCCGCCTCATTGTCGGAGGCGTGAAATTTCATCTGAATGACATATTTCATCTTTTCACCCTGCGGGGACGTCAGTATGACACCATCTCCTACTCCAGCCTCGCGCTTGGTGTCGAGGGATAACCCCCGGGTGGGGAAATCCAGGCATAAGTAGGCCGGCTCCAGAAGATGCAGGCCGCCTGGCCTCCAGGAAATACAACTCTAGCTGACTGGCAACCAAGCCCGGCTGGGATTATAACCTTCCCGGCTGGCCCGTCTAGCTGGTGGCCAGAAGAACCGTCCGGGTGACCGTTTCCACCCGGCTCACCTCGGATTCGATGGAGAGCACGGAAGGGCTAACGCTCCGTGCGGGGTACGCTTCTGGGGAAGCTGGCATGCCGTCATGACCAGCGCTACCCGACGAAGATAAAGCAAGATGGTCGGCTGGACTAGCGAAAGCAGTCCGGGTGACCGTTAAAGCAGGGGTGACGCCCCAAAGGAAGCTCGGGTGACTGCTAAAGAGAAGGATGAAGCTAAAAGAAGGACGAACTAGGTCTTGGCCCACCGGCTGGGCCCTACAGCCGGCCCTTCCCTGTAAAGCCATATCCAAACAGTAAACCCTAGGACCTGATCTGTAATTTGTCCCCTAGACCAGTATATAAGGGAAGGCAGATCCAGGGTTCTAGATAGGCAACAATAGAAGGATAGAAGTGTTAGCATCAAGTTCCCATCTTCCCCTAGCTCTCTATAGTAGCTAAGGAAACATCTCAAGGAGCATTTGTACTGAGCATCAGCTCCCATACATAGTTCATCTTGCAGGAGTAGGGGTGTTAGCTCGCAAAGAGGGCCTCGAACCTGGGTACGTCCCTGTGTTTGCAGTGTACCGTGCCCAACTCGTTGCGTGAGCCACCGAATGCAACCGTGTGTCCCTTCTTTGCCATCCCCGATGGATCTGCCGTGTTCCACACCACGACAGTTGGCGCCCACCGTGGGGCACATCGCTTCGGCTGGGATCATCTTCCGCACGGGACTTCCGCTCGTCGCCGGCAAACGCGTGGCCTCTGGCCTCGTTCTCAGGCTAGGTGCCTTCAACTGCGTCATCGACAACACATCGTGTTTTGTCGGGAATACCTTCCCCGCCGACGGCTCCATCATGCATTTTGGAGACGTCCGCGTCTACGTCGCCACTGTCGTTGAGGGTTTTCCTAGCGTGGTTAGCCATGTCCTCGACGTGCCCCTCGCCCGTGTCCCAGCCGTAGGGAGTGGTCGCGTCGATGTCATGATGGTAAACGCTCGTGAAAACCATTGGCAACCTCAAGAACGTCGGGCAGGAGGAGAAAACTCCGCGCTCGAGCAAGAGCAGGAACCGCTCACCGCCTCCATCCAGCACCTGCGCGCTCCAGTCATCGTCGAGACGGATCCAGCGGCTGCGGCGGCAGCACTCGAAGCAACACACCAAAAACTCCTGGAGGAAGCCACCAAGGTCGCGGCTAACCAGCGTCGGCTGAACGCCACCGTGCACGAGTACAACGCAGCTCACGGCTTCTCCAGGAAGATCCAGCACCGGGGGCGCGACCTGGCTTCAGAACTGGACCGCGCCGCCGACTCGCATGCAGGTGTGGCGCGACCCGTCTATAGTACTCCCGCCAAGAACATGAGGGCAGCCGAGGCAGCAGCCGTGGAGCTAAAGCACCTAGAGGGCGAGGAACTTCGTCGCCAGAAAGAGCGTGTGCAGCTCCTCGTGGCCACTGCAAACAAGCAACAAGCCGAGGGCGTCCCCAGCCAGGTGGGCAACTCCCGCGAAATAGTCGTCCACAAAGGCGCAGACCAGACGGTGCATGGAGGAAGCAAGCATCAACAAGCCTCTTCTGCAGGAAGGGTTGGGTAAAACAGCCGCCCGCGTGGCGAATCTGGCAACCGCGGTCGCCACAACCGGGCCGCCGCCGCCTCAAGCGTAAGTCGCGTAGGCGGAGCCCCCCCAGGGAAAAAGACGCGGGCACCATAGGAGGAATCAGATGCGAACAAGGACCCTCCTGCGTCGCGTTTGAAGGGTCGGCTCGGTCCCGAGAACCGGCTGACGCGCGGAAGCGCATCGACCTCCTGGTACAGTCACGCACCTTGGAGGAGGAAAGTTTGGCTGGCCCAAAGTGTTTCGGCCCGCGCATCCGGAACAAGCCGTTTCCGAAGGGATTTTCGCTCCCAAGGGACACGCCAAAGTACAACGGAACCATCAAGCCCGAGGATTGGTTGGTCGATTACACCACCGCGATGGGAATCACCAATGGAAACCTCCGCTTCTTCGTCCGCTACGTTCCCCTCATGCTCGTCGACTCGGCGATGACATGGCTCAATAGCCTCCCTGACAACAGCATCAACGCATGGCTGGACTTCGAAGAGGCGTTCATCCGCAACTTCACCGGAACATACAAGCGGCTGGGTCGGCCTCGTGAGCTTGCCCTCTGTGTACAAGGCAAGGACGAGTTGGATCACGCCTACCTCACCCGGTGGACCAGCATGCACAATTCGTGTGAAGGGGTGCGTGAGCACCAGGCAATAGACTTCTTCACCAACGGCTGCCGGGACGGCACCATGCTAAAGCACAAGCTCAGCCGGGCAGACCCGCAAACTATGGCCCAGGTCATGGCCATCGCGGACAAGTACGCCACCGTGGACACAGCAATGAAGAAGCCCATCATGGTGGACGACCAAGGCCAACTCGTCACGGACGAGCAAGCGGAACGACGCCAACCGGGCGACCATCATCCCCGACGCCACGGTCACGACAACCGCCACAGCAAGAGGAAAGATGACCAGCCAGATAGCCGGTACGGTACCAAGCAAGTAGCCGCAGTGCATGAGGATCCGGCTGTAGGGGGCAACCGAAGGTAGAGGCCAGACGACAGGCCGCCTCGGCCTAAGTACACCATGGAGTCCATGCTCGACGGGCCGTGCAAGTTTCACAACGGTGGCAACAAGCCTGCGAATCACACGACGCGCCAATGTAGCTGTACAAAGAAAATGCCCTAAGTCGGTGGACTCCCACCACCACCTCCACCGCCAGGCGGAGGCCCACCGGATAATAGGGAATGGCGCAACCGCCGCGAGGATGAAGCTGCCGGGCCCAAAGGGAGTGATCACTATCGATGGATGCTACAAGCGTTCGATCGCATGCGCTTCAGACGACTCTAAGCTGGCGGAAGCAATAATCATCGCGGAAGAGAAGCGCGTCATAATGCAGAACGTGGCGGCTCTGCAGAAGGACATGCTGGCCTGAGAGCCCAAACCGGCTAGAGAATCGCAGTTCAAGCCCTCGGGGGACAAGGAAGATCCTGCTGAACGAGGAGGACCCAAGCAAGATCGTCCTGGTCATAGACGGCCTGGATAGCAAATAGGAAAGCGCGCTTGTCGATTTCCTCTATGAGAATCAGGACATTTTTGCATGGTGCCCCAAAGACATGCCAGGTGTCCCGAGGGAACTCACCGAGCAGTCTCTTCATGTTCAACCGGACGCGAAGCCGGTCAAACAATATTTACGCCGCTTTGCAGAAGAAAAAAGAAGAACCATCGGTGAGGAAATCACACGGCTGCTCGCGGACGGCTTCATCATGGAAGTTTTCCACCCGGAATGGCTCGCCAACCCGGTGCTGGTGCTGAAGAACAACAAGACATGGCGCATGTGCGTCGACTATACCATTCTCAACAAGGCTTGCCCCAAAGATCCTTTCTCCCTGCCGTGGATTGATCAGGTCATCGACTCCACCACCGAGTGCGATTTGTTGTCTTTTCTGGATGCTTACTCAGGCTATCACCAGATCAAGCTCAATGTAACCGATCAAATAAAGACATCGTTCAACCCCGTATGGAGCATACTGCTACACCACCATGCCCTTCGGGTTGAAGAATGCAGGCGCAACCTATCAGCGCTACATGCAGAAATGCCTGCACACACAGATTGGAAAGAACATACACGCCTACATCGACGACGTCATCATCAAGACCAAGGAACGGCACACGCTCCTTGAGGATCTGAAGGAAACATTCGACAACCTCCGCAGTTTCTAGATCAAGCTAAACCCGGAGAAATGTGTGTTCGGTGTCCCAGCCCGCAAGCTCCTGGGCTTTCTCGTCTCCGGGTGTGGAATCGAGGCGAAGCCGGAGAAGATCGGAGCCATCGAGTGCATGGAGTTGCCACAGAACCTGCGCGACGTACATAAGTTCACCGGGTGCCTCGCTTCTCTCAGCCGGTTCATTAGCCGGCTGGGAGAGAAGGCTCTTCCCCTGTACCAGCTGATGAAGAAGACAGACAAATTTGTCTGGACAGCTCAGGCGGATGAAGCTTTCCGATACCTCAAGCACATGCTCACCTCGCCACGCATCCTGGCAGCACCAGCAGCAAAGGAGCCCATGCTGATGTACATCGCTGCCACAGACACAGTGGTCAGCGTGGTATTGGTCGTGGAGCGACCAGAGGAAGGAAAGGCTCAGATGGTCCAACACCCCGTATACTATCTGAGCGAGGTGCTCTCGCTATCCAAGCAGAACTGCCCTCACTACCAGAAGCTGGTGTACGGCATGTACATGGCCACCAAGAAACTCAAGCACTACTTCCAGGAGCACTCCATCTGGGTGGTAGCATTGGCCCCACTCGCAGAAATCATCGGCAACAAAGACGCCACTGTCCGCATGGCAAAATGGGCCATCGAGCTTGCTGCACATAACATCCAGTACGAGCCACGCATAGCAATCAAGTCGCAAGCATTGGCTGATTTCATCGTCGATTGGGCGGACACACAATACATGCCCCCAGTGCCGGATTCAACTTACTGGAAGCTACACTTCGACGGATTGAAAATGAGGGGAGGACTTGGAGCCAGAATTGTGATAACCTCGCCCAAAGGAGACCGGCTGGAGTACGTTCTCCAGATCCACTTCAAAGCTTCCAACAACGTCACCGAGTACGAAGCACTCATCCACGGGCTCAAGATGGCCAAGCAGATAGGCATCCAGAGGGTGCTGTGCTTCGGAGTTTCGAACTTGGTGGTGCAACAAGTATCTGGCGAATGGGACGCCAGGGACGCGAACATGGCCCTTTACCGCTTCTTCGTCCAGCAGTTGTGTGCCTGCTTCGAAGGATGTGAATTTCACCATGTACCCAGAGCCAACAATGAAGCTGCTGACGCTTTGGCTAGGGTCGGGTCAACAAGACAAGCCATACCGCCTGGGGTATCCCTCGAGCACCTGCGCAAGCCTTCCATCACTCCCTCACCAGAGTCCGACTCCACCGTGCTCAGCACGGACCCCAGAACAGCCGGTGCCGCGGCACACCCGGGGACTGCTGCGCCGCACCCGGGGACTACCGCACCGCACCCGGGGACTGCTACATTGCACCCGGGGACTGCCGCGCCGCACCCGGAGACTTCTTTGCCGCATCCGAAAACTACCACGACACAGCCCGCCATCAACATCAACACCTTTCCACCCAGCAGGCCTACCGACGCTCTGGAGCCTGTCGTCCGCGAGGAGATCAAGCTCATCATACAGACGGTGCAGACCATACGGGAGGCGCCCGACTGGGCAAAGCCGTACATGGATTTCCTGCCAAGGGAGAACTCCCAACAAAAGAGGTGGCAACACGACAAGTGCGACGAAGGGCAAGCGCCTACACCATCATCAACAACGAGCTGTACAAGCGCAGCATCAGAGGCATCTACCAACGATGCATCAGTCAGGAGGAAGGAGCCAAGCTTCTAATGGACATACACTAGGGTGAGTGTGGCCACCATGCCTTGTCAAGGGCAATAGAAGCCAAGGCCCTTCGACATAGTTTCTATTGGCCGGCGGCACTGGAGGACGCCGAAGAAATAGTCAATACATGCAACGGCTGCCAGCTGAAGCACACGCCGTCTGCGGCGCTCAAGACAATACCGATCACCTGGCCGTTTGTGGTCTAGGGCCTGGACATGGTCGGACCATTCAAGACATCTCGATCCGGTATGACGCACCTACTCGTAGCCGTGGACAAGTTCATCAAGTGGATCGAGGCGAAGCCAATCAAGAACCTGGATGGAGCGACTGTGATCAAGTTCTTCACAGACATCATCAATCGGTTCGGCTACCCGCACAACATCATTACTGACAACGGAACCAACTTTTCGAAAGGAGTCTTCGCTCGTTTCTACGGGGAAAAAGGGATCCGCCTGGATCTGGCATCGGTCGCACACCCACAGTCCAACGGACAATGCGAGCACGCTAATGGTCTCGTTCTAGCCGGAATCAAGCCAAGGCTCATCGAACCGCTCGTCAGGTCACCTGGATGCTGGATAGAGGAGCTACCAGCAGTGCTCTGGAGCCTACGCACCACACCCAATCCCTCAACCGGCTTCATGCCGTTCTTCCTCATCTACGGGGAAGAAGCCATTCTCCCCACAGACATCCAGTTCGACGCACCCTGCAAGCAGCTCTACACGGAGAAGGAAGCCAAGGAGGCATGGGAGGACAACGTGGACTTGCTCGAGGAGGCACGCGAGTTGGCTCTGTCCGGCCATTTTACACTTAGAAAAGTGTATGTATCTTCCCTTTTTATGTAACAAGTGAACAAGATTGAAAGCCTTGGCGCAGCGCTAAGGACTTTGTCCCAATTCCGCACACCATCTGCATTTTCGTACCAGCTGGCTTAGGCCCCATGATTTCTACAGATGGCATAATATTGCACGCGGTGTCTAGAGTAACCTCTTCGGTTCTGGCTTCAGTACGCATGTTGGCTGTCGACCCGGCAAGAGCAAAAACTCAAAGGGCTCGCGGCAAGAAGATGCCAGCGTAGAAAGCAAGGGCGTCAACGCGAACCGGTCGCGCCCTACAAGAGATAAGCCAACAACAGCGAACCAAAGTATCGTGAGGCACGCCAACATAGCTAGTCCTTCGGTTCCGGCTGCAGACCGCAACCCGGCTGACAATCGGCAAGGAAAAATGATCGAAGGGCCAATACTCGCTGAGAAAAGGGGCACGTATCTATTTTCCTTCTACGATAAGTACCAACTAACGAATGAGCATATGCACAAGAAAACTAATCCAAAGCAACACTTTGTATTGCACGACCCGAGCCACAAATTGGCAGGAAACAAGGTGGCAAAAAAGCTTCGCCCCGACTGGTTACCTCAGCTGGCCCGAACCTCGGGGACTACACCCAGTGGATGCGCTCCCGCGCACCCACAAACTCAAGTCAAGGTAGCCAAAAGAGCTTCGCCCTGGCTGGCTACCCCAGCCGGCCCGAACCTCGAGGACTACACCCAGTGGACGCGCTCCCGCGCACCCACACACTCAAGTCAAGGTAGCCAAAAGAGCTTCTCCCCGGCTGGCTACCCTAGCCGGCCCGAACCTCAGGGACTACACCTAGTGTACGCGCTCCCGTGCACCCACAAACTCAAGTCAGGATGGCAAAAGAGCTCCAACCCGGCTCGCTATCCCAGTCGGCGCGAGCATAAAAGACCGCAAATGACAGAGACATAAACAAAGATAAGCAAAAGGCACCAAGCCATGAAGCGAAGCACGAAGGCCCCGTGCAGATTCAAAAGTCGGCGACATAAGTCAGCAGAAGTGTAGCACAACCAAGTAACAACTTTCACAAATACACCCGACATCCCGGGGATCAAGAGTCCGGAGCTAACAAAGTAGAAGGAGCAGGAGCAGGTGCTGGATCAGCAGGGGCAACACCGGCGTCAGTGGAAGGAGGCTGGCTGCTGGAGGCAACGTCAAGGGGATTCCAAGGCGCGGGGAACAAGTGGAACGGCCGTGGCTCTCCGGGGGCGCTGAAGTCAAGCTCCAAGTCCACGTAGGTGCCAATCTTCACCTCGCAGGCCTGGAGCGCAGGAGTGCTGGCGCGAAGGCCCTCGTAGGTCGTCCCAAGACGGAAGCCGCGGGTGAGCACGCTCAGGTCGGCACCCGGATACCACTACTTCACTAGAGCAAGCGCCATCTCCACTCCGCCTCGAGAAGCCCACTCTTTGTGCATGTCCAGCACGTCGATGCCCTTAGACAGAGCCACGACTAGGCTGGCCATGTCATGCACATCGCTCGCATCCGGCCAGATGTAGTGGAAGAGATCATTGCCAACGGCGCGCAGGCCATTGCTCTCCTCCGCCACCACCTTGACCAAGTCGAGGGTAGTCAGGCCGCGCCCAACCTCTTCCACGGGCATCTTCTCCATGCGCATCTCGGTCGCCTCAGGATAATGAGCTGCAGCCAAGCACAAAGCAAAATAAACGGACATGATCGAGCAAGTCACGGCACAACGGAAGAAGGAAGCTGAAGAACTTACAGATGACCATCTCTGAGATGTTCTGGAGGTGCTGAGTAAGCTCCTCCTCCCTGTGGCAAAGAACTTGGATTGTCTCCTCCTATTGGGTGGAGATCATCTCAAAGTTCTTCAGTGCCTCCGCCCGGATGTCAGCTGTCTTCTTGCCCCGCTCCACGCTAACCTCAAGCTGGTGCTTGGCCGCGGCAAGTTGATCGAACTGCGCTTGTCACGCCTTGTTCGTTTCCTCCAGCCGGGCAACCTCAACTTTGAGGCGTTCCACCTCCCTCTCCTTGTCCTGGATCATGGCTGTACGAGGATACCCGATGGTCAACAAAAATGGGAAAAGGGAGCCAATCGCCAAGACAGATCTGAAGAAGAAATCATACGGCCAAGGTCCCGAGTGTTCCTCACAGACTCCGCAAACGCTTTTTACATCAAGAAAGAAAATGAGCAACAGAGAAGCAAACTGGATGGAAGAACGGAAAACGTGTGAAGGGCAACGATTTACCTCCATCAAAACAGACAAATTTTTGGCCTCGCCAAGTCCCTTTTCCATTCCTTCAACCAGGTGGCGAAGCTGGCTGAGTGCGACGGGCGCCGAGCCGGAGAGCTGGGCAAGGATCGTACCCGGCGTCAGCACAGCCGGAGATGGCCTCGAGCCGGTGACGATAACCTCATCATCATCGGCAGCCACATCCGGTGTTTTATAATTAACTTTGGTCTATTATAAGTAAGTTATAAAGCATCTCAAATCCAAGTTGTTCCAGCAAGCACAAACAACATCAACCACCTCTGATTAGCCACAAGGATTGTTTAAACCTTAATAAAGGAATCTTTTCTTCAAAAGTTATTCGTTTTGCCACTTCAGTCAACATATGACAACTAATAGTAAACACCTTACTTTATACTTTACTTATATACTTAGGATTGTTAATACTTAAAGTTCCTTATAAATGCCTATACTTGTAAAGCAAGATTTAAAGATAAGGCAATTCTTATATAAGTAAACTTTGAATAGCATTCCACAACTTTGTATCTTACTGTTGTATGATAGTATAATTACATATTGTTTCACACACACTCACAAGCCCTAATAAGAAGCACAAGTGTGAAACTTGTCTAAAAGGACAATACATTCTAAAGAAACCATTTCTAGTATCTAAACCCTAGAACAACGTTATCTCCGAGATTCGCGTTTATAAAGTGCACCACATTACTTATGCATAAGAGCATATTGCTTCTTTAATCATTAGTCCTTACCGGACCAATGATGCTGATTTCAGATATTGGATCTTTTATATTGTCTTGAAGACCTTGAGTGCATAATCTTGCGATCACAAAAGGCAAGTTCACACTTGCTCATGTCCTTTGATTATTTTCTGTAAAGTATTTTGCAAATCCAGTGTTGTCATCACCTGCATTTGAAAAAGGACAGAAAACACTATTTTCATAATAATGTGATTATAGGTTATCTACCACGAGGTAATAACCTACTATAAGAGTTCCGGTGGTAAAGGAACATATTATCTAGGACTTAACAACCAATGTCGCCAGTGATTCTTGCGCCGTATATTACGTGTTGACCATGAGATTTGGAATGGGACGAAGAAGTCAGTTGTATCTTTTGCCTCTCGCATGGAGCCAGATGTGTGGGTCGTGGATGTTATCACTCGTAGCGTGCATATTATATGGTAATTCCTAGAGGATATGCAGCATATGGGTGGGAGCCCTAAACATAACACGATAGTTCCGGCATCTGAACGATCTGTACTACCAATTGCCGTAATTCAATAGGTGGGCTGGCGTACACCAAGGAGACATGCGGGGTCGGGGATAAGGCAGTGATTCGCTTGGGTCTTAGTCTGGGCCTCACACTAAGGAAGTGTGAATGGGTTTGCGGTCCGGATGTGCAACAAAGCTAAGATCTCTCATGGGTAAAGTAACGCACCTCCGTAGAGTGTAAGAACTGTAACTTGTTACTCCCTATGCTGGGAAGGAGCTGCGAACACAGAGGAAAAGGAACTCCATGAAAGTTCTGGTAAACCCGTGAAGGCTGACGGACATAGCTTTTCAGAATAAAATCAAGCTTTGAAGAAATGTTTACGAAAACTTGCATTGCCTACGACATATGGTATGTGGCTGTAGATATAGTGCATCAAACACTCCTCTTCTAGTGAACTTGCTAAGTACGCTCGTACTCAAAGTATCTTCTTAACCCTTGCTAGGTTCTAAAGCCAGTACAGACGATGTCTACATCAAGTTATGCTCCAGTGATCACCATCAAAAGCTCGAGCTCTTCAATGAAGCCAAGGAAGTCAACATATACATCAACTCAAGTGAAGACGAAGTTACTGATTAGATAGGAATATAATCTCTAGCCATAGAACCTATTTCGGTAGTTTATTGCAATAGCAGCAATGACAGACCATTAGTTTAAATACTAGTATTAATAGTAAGATAGTTTTGGGTTGCTTATTTATGATTCTTCTTTGTAAGAATTTCTTTCTCTCTCTTTAACCTAGAGTGTTCTCTGGATATTGTGTAAAGAGTTGAGTTGTAACCTATAGTCATGTCTTGGACCTGCTGTGTTTCTGTTGTACCACTCTAAGGGATGTAATACTAGTGAACGGTGTTTCATTGGTGTTATGTCAACGACTATAGTGTACTACATCATGCAGTGGTATGCTGGGTCACCGCATCATGGATATTTTTGAGCATCGGGCACCCGTGATTCTTCAGAATAGGTAGGCGCTATAAAAATATAGATGTAAACCTTGTATATATTCGAGTGGGTTTATTATGCCCATTTTCTGTAAAGTTTGTTTGTGATAGCACGTAGTGCCTTTGTTGTATGCATGACCTTTTCGTTAGCCTGACATGGTCAGCTACTCAGGTTACATGCGTTATTCTCAATCGACGAAGTCGTGAGGTGAGGTGGAGCCCCCGAGCGTGTTATAGTGATAAGTAATACAAGGTAAAAGAAATTTTCGGGCGGGACACTTAGCTTTTATTCATATCGTAATCAAGGAGGTACATTGTTCGGCTGAGTAGCGTTGGCTGAGTAGCCTTATTGAAAGTAAAGGGATAACTAGGGGTAGAAGCGTTGCAAACGCGCGATGTTCCAGGGATTGGAGTATTCGACTCCTGACGCGATATCCTTGAGGCGATACGAACCGCCTGGGATGAATTCTGTGACGATGTAGGGTCCTTCCCAGGGTGACCCGAGCTTTTTCGGCCACTCTTATTTGAGTCATAGGATGAGGTCTCCTTCGACGAAGGACCATGGTCGTAACCGTCGGCGGTGGTAGTTGCGGATGCTCTGTTGGTAGACCGCTGAGCGAGCCGTGGAGATGTCGCGTGACTCGTCGAGTGTGTCGACGGCATCTTCGAGTGCGGCCATCGATTCGGCTTTGCCGTAGGCGACGACCCGTGGGTCCTTGTGGCGTACCTCGGCAGGTAGTATGGCTTCGGCTCCGTGCACCATGAAGAAAGGTGTGAAGCCAGTTGTGCTGTTTGGCGTTTTGTGTAGGATCCATAGGACGGAGGGTAGCTCCTCTACCCAGGCTCCCGCAAGCCGTTCGAGTGGGCTGAGCAGGCGTTTCTTGATGCCACCGCCTATGAGGCCGTTGGCCTTATTGACCTGCCCGTTGGCCTACGGGTGCGCCACCTAGGCATATGATATGTTGATTCCAAGGCCCTCAGAGAAGTCCTGGAATTCGTTCGAGATGAAGTTCGAGCCGTTGTCCATGATGATGTTGTGCGGCACGTTGAACCTATAGACTATTGACTCGAAGAACTTGACGGCCGTTTTGCCGCTTTGGTTGGTGACGGGCATGGCCTCGATCCACTTGGTGAATTTGTCGACTTCAACCAGGAGGAAGACGTGGCCCCCTGGCGAGGACTTTGGCAGTTTTTCGATCATGTCGAGGCCCCATTGGGCAAGGGGCCAGGCCAGTGGTATGGGCCTGATCTCTGATCCAGGTGCGTGTGCCTTATCCGTGAACCTTTGGCAACTGCTGCACCTTCAGACGATGACCTTAGCATCGTTCATTGCCGTTGGACAGTATAATCCAGCTCGCAGAGCTTTGGTGACAAGGGCGCGGCTGCCTGCGTGGTGACCGCAGATGCCTTTGTGGATGTCTTGGAGGATACTTTTTCCATCACCGATGGTGACACATCTTTAGAGCACGCCTGAAATGCTGCGCTTGTACAACTCGCCATTGTGAAGAGTGAATGCTTTGGACCGCCGAGATATGTGTCGGGCATCTTTCGGGTCGTCAGGCAGTTCCTTGTGGAGCAGGTATCGAAGGTCCTCGATCACTTGGCCTCTGTGTCGGGCTTTTCGGGCCCTTCGTGTCCTTTGGGTGGCGCAGCCCCCGAGTGTTCTGCTTCTTCGGGTGATCCCTTGGGGAATTTCCTTTTGATGGAGGGTACGCAGATTTGTTCGAGGAACACACCTGGTGGCACCCGTGCGCAAGTGGAGCAGATGTTGGCTAGTCTATCGACTTCCTTGTTGCTTTCCCTTCCAACGTCTCGAAGCTCACAGCTGTCTAAGTCTCCTTCAAGTGAGTTGTAGAGCACGCGGTACGCGATCATGTTAGCAGCGTGTGCATCTCCCTCATTCATCATCTCCTGGACGACGAGGTTCGAGTCACCGTAGATGACTAGGCGCGTTGCGCCGCAGATCTTAGCCATCCTCATGCCGTGGATGAGGGCCTCTTATTCCGCCTTCTTGTTGGAGGCATGAAATTTCATCCGAAGGACATATGCCATCTTTTCACCCTGCGGGGACATCAGTATGACACCATCTCCTGCTCCAGCCTCGCGCTTGGTGTGGAGGGGATAACCCCCGGGTGGGGAAACCCAGGCATAAGTAGGCCGGCTCCAGAAGATGCAGGCCGCCTGGCCTCTAGGAAAGACAACTCTATCCGACTGGCAACCAAGTCCGGCTGGGCTTATAACCTTCCCGACTGTCCCGTCTAGCCGGTGGCCAGAAGAACCGGCCGGGTGACCGGTTCCACCCGGCTCACCTCGGATTCGATGGAGAGCACAGAAGGGCTGACTCTCCGTGCGGGGTTCTCTTCTGGGGAAGCTGGCATGCCGTCATGACTAGCGCTACCCGACGAAGATAAAGCAAGATGGTCGGCTGGACTGGCGAAAGCAGTCCGGGTGACCGTTAAAGCTGGGGTGACGCCCCAAAGGAAGCCCGGGTGACTGCTAAAGAGAAGTATGACGCTAAAAGAAGTACGTACTAGGTCCTGGCCCACCGGCTGGGCCCTGCAGCCCGCCCTTCCCTGTAAACCCATATCCAAACAGTAAACCCTAGGACCCGGTATGTAATTTCCCCCCCAGACCAGTATATAAGGGAAGGTAGAGCCAGGGTTCTAGGTAGGCAACAATAGAAGGATAGAAGTGTTAGCATCAAGTTACCATCTTCCCCTAGCTCTGGATAGTAGCTAAGGAAATAGCTCAAGGAGCATTTGTACTGAGCATCAGCTCCCATATATAGTTCATCTTGCAGGAGTAGGGGTGTTACCTCGCAAAGAGGGCCACAAACTTGGGTACGTCCCTGTGTTTGCAGTGTACCATGCCCAACCCGTTGCGTGAGCCACCGAATGCAACCGTGTGTCCCTTCTTTGCCATCCCCGATGGCTCTGCCGTGTTCCACACCACGACAGTTGGCTCCCACCGTGGGGCACAACGCTTCGGCTGGGATCATCTTCTGCACGGGACTTACGCTCGTCGCCGGCGAACGTGTGGCCTCTGGCCTCGTTCTCACGCTAGGTGCCTTCGACTGCGTCATCAACAATGCAGCGTGTTTTGTCGGGAAGACCTTCCCCGCCGACGCCTCCATCATGCATTTTGGAGACGTCCGCATCTACATCGCCACTATCGCTGAGGGTTTTCCCAGCACGGTCACCCCTGTCCTCGACGTGCCCCTCTCCCGCGTCCCAGCCGTAGGGAGTGGTCGCGTTGATGTCATGATGGTAACGCTCGTGAAAACCATCGGCAGCCTCAAGAACGTCGGGCAGGAGGAGAAAACTCCGCTCTCGAGCAAGAGCAGGACCCGCTCACCGCCTCCACCAAGCACCTGCGCGCTCCGGTCATTGTCGAGACGGATCCAGCGGCTGCGGCGGCAGCACTCGAAGCTACACGCCAAAAACTCCTGGAGGAAGCCACCAAGGTCGCGGCTAACCAGCATTGGCTGAATGCCACCATGCATGAGTACAACGCAGCTCACGGCTTCGCCAGGAAGATCCAGCACCGGGGGCGCGACCTGGCGTAAGAACTGGACCGCGCCGCCGACTCGCATGGAGGTGTGGCGCGGCCCGTCTACAGTACTCCTGCCAAGAACATGAGGGCAGCCGAGGCAGTGGCCGTGGATCTAAAGCACCTAGAGGGCGAGGAACTTCGTCGCCAGCAGGAGCGTGTGCAGCTCCTCGTGGCCACTGCAAACAAGCAACAAGCCGAGGGCGTCCCCAGCCAGGTGGGCAACTCCCGCGAGATCGTCGTCCGCAAAGGCGCAGACCAGACGGTGCATGGAGGAAGCAAGCATCAACAAGCCTCTTCTCCAGGAGGGGTTGGGTAAAACAGCCGCCCGCGTGGCGAATCTGGCAACCGCGGTCGCCACAACCGGGACGCCGCTGCATCAAGCGTAAGTCGCGCAGGCGGAGCCTCCCAGGGGAAAAAGACGCGAGCACCGGAGGAGGAAGCAGACGCGGACAAGGACCCTCCTACGTCGCGTTTGAAGGGCCGTCTCGGTCCCCGAGAACCGGATGACGCGCGGGAGCGAATCGACCTCCTGGTACAGTCACACACCTTAGAGGAGGAAAGTACGGCTGGCCCAAAGTGTTTCGGCCCGCGCATCCGGAACAAGCCGTTTCCGAAGGGATTTTCGCTCCCATGGGACACGCCAAAGTACAACGGAACCATCAAGCCCGAGGATTGGTTGGTCGATTACACCACCGCGATGGGAATCACTAATGGAAACGTCCTCTTGGCCATCCGCTATGTCGCCCTCATGCTCGTCAACTCGGCGAGGACATGGCTCAATAGCCTTCCTGACAACAGCATCAACGCATGGCTGGACTTCGAAGAGGCGTTCACCCGCTACTTCACCGGAACATACAAGTGGCCGGGTCAGCCTCGCGAGCTTGCCCTCTGTGTACAAGGAAAGGACGAGTCGGATTGAGCCTACCTCACCTGGTGGACCAGCATGCACAATTCGTGTGAAGGGGTGCGTGAGCACCAGACGATAGACTTCTTCACCAATGGCTGCCGGGACGGCACCATGCTGAAGCACAAGCTCAGCCAGGCAGACCCGCAAACCATGGCCCAGGTCATGGCCATCGCGGACAAGTACGCCACCGCGGACGCAGCAATGAAGAAGCCCATCGTGGTGGACGACCAAGGCCAAGTCGTCACGGACGAGCAAGTGGAGCGACCCCAACCGGGCGACCATCATCCCTGGCGGCACGGTCACGACACCCGCCATGGCAGGAGGAAAGGCGACCAGCTGGATAGCCGGTACGGTACCAAGCAAGTAGCCGCAGTGCATGAGGATCCGGCTGCAGGGGGCAGCCAGACGACAGGCCAGACGACAGGCCGCCTCGGCCTAAGTACACCATGGAGTCCATGCTCGATGGGCCATGCAAGTTTCACAGCGACGGCAACAAGCCCGCGAATCACACGCCGCGCCAATGTAGCTGGACAAAGAAAATGGCTAAAGTCGGTGGACTCCTACCACCACCTCCACCGCCAGCCGGAGGCCCACCGGATAATAGGGAATGGCGCATCGCCACGAGGATGAAGCTGCCGAGCCCAATGGGAGTGATCACTATCGATGGATGCTACAAGCGTTCGATCGAATGCGCTTCAGACAGCTCTAAGATGGTCGAAGCAATGATCATCGCGGAAGAGAAGCGCGTCATAATGCAGAACGTGGCGGCTCTGCAGAAGGACATGTCGTCCTGAGAGCCCAAACCGGCTGGAGAATCGCAGTTCAAGCCCTTGCAGGGGACAAGGAAGATCCTGCTGAACGAGGAGGACCCAAGCAAGTTCGTCCTGGTCGAAGACGGCCTGGATAGCAAATAGGAAAGCGCCCTCGTCGATTTCCACCGTGAGAATCGGGACATTTTTGCATGGTGCCCCAAAGACATGCCATGTGTCCCGAGGGAACTCGCCGAGCACTCCCTTCATGTTCGACCGGACGCGAAGCCGGTCAAACAATTTTTACGCCGCCTCGCAGAAGAAAAAAGAAGAACCATCGGTGAGGAGATCACACGGCTGCTCGCGGCCGGCTTCATCATGAAAGTTTTCCACCCGGAATGGCTCACCAACCCGGTGTTGGTGCTGAAGAAGAACAAGACATGGCGCATGTGCGTCGACTATACCAGTCTCAACAAGGCTTGCCCCAAAGATCCTTTTGCCCTGCCGCGGATTGATCAGGTCATCGACTCCACCGTCAAGTGTGATTTGTTGTCTTTCCTGGATGCTTACTCAGGCTATCACCACATCAATCTCAATGTAACCGATCAAATAAAGACATCGTTCATAACCCCGTATGGAGCATACTGCTACACCACCATGCCCTTCGGGTTGAAGAACGCAGGCACAACCTATGAGCGCTGCATGCAGAAATGCCTGCACACGCATATTGGAAAGAACGTACACGCCCACGTCGACGACGTCATCATCAAAACCAAGGAACGGCACATGCTCCTTGTGGATCTGAAGGAAACATTCGACAACCTCCGCAGTTTCTAGATCAAGCTGAACCCGGAGAAATGCGTGTTCGACGTCCCAGCCGGCAAGCTCCTGGGTTTTCTCGTCTCCGAGCGTGGAATCGAGGCGAAGACGGAGAAGATCGGAGCCATCGAGCGCATGGTTCTGCCACAGAACCTGCGCTACGTATAGAAGTTCACCGGGTGCCTCGCTTCTCTCAGCCCGTTTGTTAGCCGGCTGGGAGAGAAGGCTCTTCCCCTGTACCAGCTGATGAAGAAGACAGACAAATTTTTCTGGATAGTTCAGGCGGATGAAGCTTTCCGATACCTCAAGTGCATGCCCCTAGTGCCGGATTCAACTTATTGGAAGCTACACTTCGACGGATCGAAAATGAGAGGAGGACTTGGAGCCGGAATTGTGATAACCTCGCCCAAAGGCGACCGGCTGGAGTACGTTCTCCAGATCCACTTCTATGCTTTGGTGTTTCGAACTTGGTGGTGCAACAAGTATCTGGCGAATGGGACGCCAGGGACGAGAACATGGCCCTTTACCGCTTCTTCGTCCAGCAGTTGTGTGCCTGCTTCGAAGGATGTGAATTTCACCATGTACCCAGAGCCAACAATGAAGCTGCTGACGCTTTGGCCAGGGTAGGGTCAACAAGACAAGCCATACCGCCTGGGGTATCCCTCGAGCACCTGCACAAGCCCTCCATCACTCCCTCACCAGAGTCCGACTCCATCATGCTCAGCGTGGACCCAGGAACAACCGGTGCCGCGGCAGACCCGGGGACTACCGCGCCGCACCCGGGGACTGCTACATCGCACTCGGGGACTGCAACGCCGCACCCGGAGACTTCTTTGCTGCATCCGGAAACTACCACAATGCAGCCCGCGGTCGACATCAACACCTTTCCACCCGGTAGGCCTCCCGACGCTCTGGAGCCGGTCGTTCGCGAGGAGATCAAGGTCATCAGACAGACGGTGCACACCATACGGGAAGCGCCCGACTGGGCAAAGCCATACATGGATTTCCTGGCCAAGGGAGAACTCCCAACAGAAGAGGAGGCAGCATGACAAGTGCGACGAAGGGCAAGATACTACACCATCATCAACAACGAGATGTACAAGCGCAGCGTCGGAGGCATCTACCAACGATGCATCAGTCAGGAGGAAGGAGCCAAGCTTCTAATCGACATACACTAGGGTGAGTGTGGCCACCATGCCTCGTCAAGGGCAATAGCATCCAAGGCCCTTCAGCATGGTTTCTATTGGCCGACGGCACTGAAGGACGCCGAAGAAATAGTCAAGACATGCAACGGCTGCCAGCGATTCAGCCAGCTGAAGCACACGCCGTCAACGACGCTCAAGACAATACCGATCACCTGGCCGTTCACGGTCTAGGGCCTGGACATGGTCGGACCATTCAAGACAGCTCAATCCCGTATGACGCACCTACTCGTAGCCGTGGACAAGTTCATCAAGTGGATCGAGGCGAAGCCAATGAAGAACCTGGATGGAGCGACCGTGATCAAGTTCTTCACATACATCATCAATCGGTTTGGCTACCCGCACAGCATCATTACTGACAATGGAACTAACTTTTCGAAAGGAGTCTTCGCTCGTTTCTGTAGGGAAAAAGGGGTCCGCCTGGATCTGGCATCGGTCGCACACCCACAGTCCAATGGACAATGTGAGCGTGCTAATGGTCTGGTTCTAGCCGGAATCAAGCCAAGGCTCATCGAACCGCTCATCAGGTCACCTGGATGTTGGATAGAGGAGCTGCCAGCAGTGCTCTGGAGCCTATGCACCACACCCAATTGCTCAACCGGCTTCACGCCGTTCTTCCTCGTCTACGGGGCAGAAGCCATTCTCCCCACAGACATCTAGTTCGACGCACCCCGCAAGGAGCTCTACACGGAGAAGGAAGCCAAGGAGGCAAGGGAGGACAAAGTGGACTTGCTCGAGGATGCACACGAGTTGGCTTTGTCTAGGTCAGCAATTTACCAGCAAGACTTGCGTCGATACCATGCCAGCCGGATCCGGCCCACCTCTTTCTGCGAGGGAGACCTGGTGTTGCGTCTGGTCTAGAGCACCAAAGGAATGCACAAGTTGTCCCCGCCATGGGAGAGACCATTCATCATCAGCCGAGGGCTCCACAACAATTCATACTATCTGATCGACGCGCAGCAGCCGACGAAGAGCAAGGCAGATCGCTCAGACGAGGACACAGAGCGCCAATGGAATGCCAGTCTTCTCCGGCCATTTTACACTTAGAAAAGTGTATGTATCTTCCCTTTTTATGTAACAAGTGAATAAGATTGAAAGCCTTGGCGCAGCGCTAAGGACTTTGTCCCAATTCTGCACACTATCTGCATTTTTATACCGGTTGGCCTAGGCCCCACGATTTCTACAGAACGCATAACATTGCACACGGTGTCTAGAGTAACCTCTTCGGTTCCGGCTTCAGTACGCATGTCGGCTATCGACCCGGCAAGAGCAAAAACTCAAAGGACCCACGGCCAGAAGATGCCAGCATAAAAAGCAAGGGCGTCCAGGCGAACTGGTCGCGCCCTACAAGAGTTAAACCAACAATAGCGAACCGAAGTATCATGAGGCACGCCAACATAGCCAGTCCTTCGGTTCCGCTTGCAAACCGCAACCCGGCTGACAGCCGGCAAGGAAAAATGCTCGAAGGGCCAATACTCGCTGAGAAAAATGCTCGAAGGGCCAATACTCGCTGAGTTGCTAACAGCCTAACTCGAAGGGTCGCGTACCTATTTTCCTTCTACGATAAGTACCAACTAACGAATGAGTATATGCACAAGAAAACTAATCCAAAGCAACGCTTTGTCTTGCACGACCCGAGCCACAAATTGGCAGGAAACAAGGTGGCAAAAGAGCTTCGCCCCGGCTGGCTACCCCAGCTGGCCCGAATCGCGGGGACTACACCCAGTGGATGCTCTCCCGCGCACCCACAAACTCAAGTCAAGGTAGCCAAAAGAGCTTCGCCCCGGCTGGCTACCCCAGCCGGCCCGAACCTCGGGGACTACACCCAGTGGACGCGCTCCCGCACACCCACAAACTCAAGTCAAGGTAGCCAAAAGAGCTTCTCCCCGGCTGGCTACCCCAGCCGGCCCAGACCTCGGGGATTACACCTAGTGGACGCGCTCCCGTGCACCCACAAACTCAAGTCAAGGTAGCCAAAAGAGCTTCGCCCCGGCTGGCTACCCCAGCCGGCCCAAACCTCGAGGACGACACACAGTGGACGCGCTCCCGCGCACCCACAAACTCAAGTCAAGGTAGCCAAAAGAGCTTCGCCCCGGCTGGCTACCCCAGCCGGCCCGAACCTAGGGTACTACACCTAGTGTACGCGCTCCCGCGCACCCACAAACTCAACTCAGGATGGCAAAGGAGCTCCAATCCGGCTCGCTATCCCAGTCGGCCCGAGCATAAAAGACCACGAATGACAAAGACATAAACAAAGATAAGAAAAAGGCACCAAGCCATAAAGCGGAGCACGAAGGCCCCGCGTAGATTCAAAAGTCGGCGACATAAGTCATCCGAAGTGTAGCACAACAAGTAACAACTTTCACAAATACACCCGGCATCCCGGGGATCAAGAGTCCGGAGCTAACGAAGTAGAAGGAGCAGGAGCATGTGCTGGATCATCAGGGGCGACACCGGTGTTAGTGGAAGGAGGCTGGCTGCTGGAGGTGACTTCAAGGGGATTTCGAGGCGTCGGGACCCAGTGGAACGGCCGTGGCTTTCAGGGGGCGCTGAAGTCACGCTCCAAGTCCACATAGGTGCCAATCTTCACCCCGCAGGCCTGGAGCGCAGGAGTGCTGGCGCGAAGGCCCTCGTAGGTCGTCCCAAGACGGAAGCTGCGGGTGAGCATGCTCAGGTCGACACCCGGATACCACGACTTCACCAGAGCAAGCGTCATCTCCACTCCGCCTCAATAAGCCCACTCTTTGTGCATGTCCAGCACGTAGATGTCCTTGGACAGAGCCACGACTAGGCTGCCATGTCGTGCACATCGCTCGCGTCCAGCCTGATGTAGTGGAAGAGATCGTTGCCAACGGCGCACAGGCCATTGCTCTCCTCCGCCAACACCTTGACCAAGTCGAGGGCAGTCAGGTCGCGCCCAACCTCTTCCACTTGCAGCTTCTCCATGGCCATCTCGGTCGCCTAAGGATAATGAGCTGCAGCCAAGCACAAAGCAGAATAAACGGACAAGATCAAGCAAGTCACGGCACAAAAAAAGAAGGAAGATGAAGAACTTACAGATGACTATCTCCGAGAAGTTCTGGAGGTGCTGAGTAAGCTCCTCCTCCCTGCGGCGAAGAACTTGGATTGTCTTCTCCTGTTGGGTGGAGAGTCTTCTCAAAGTTCTTCAGTGCCTCCGCCCGGATGTCAGCTGTATTCTTGCCCCGCTCCACGCTAACCTCAAGCTGGTGCTTGGCCGCGGAAAGCTGATCGAACTGCGCTTGTCGCGCCTTGTTCGATTCCTCCAGCCGGGCAATCTCAGCTTTGAGGCGTTCACCTCCCTCTCCTTGTCCTGGATCATAGCTGTAGGAGGATACCCGATGGTCAACAAAAAACGGGAAAAGGGAGCCAATCGCTAAGACAAATCTGAAGAAGAAATCTTACGGCCAAGGTCCCGGGTGTTCCTCACAGACTCCGCAAACGCTTTCTGCATCAAGAAAGAAAATGAGCAACAGAGAAGCAAACCGGATGGAAGAACGCAAAACGTGTGAAGGGCAACGACTAACCTCCATCAAAACAGAAAATTTTTTGTCCTCGCCAAGGCCCTTTTCCATTCCTTCAACCAGGTGGCGAACCTGGCTGAGTGCGACGGGCACCAAGCCGGAGAGCTGGGGAAGGATCGTACCCGGCGTTAGCACAGCCGGAGCTGGCCTCGAGCCGGTGACGATAACCTCGTCATCATCGGTAGCCACACACGAAGGCGCAACCACCAACAACTCCCTCCCAGCCGGTTGACCACCATCCGGCTGGCCGCCCTCCGCCACAGCCGCCTGCGCGCCCCCAGCTTCCTCTATCACCTCCATAATGATGGGCCTGGCAGAGCTGCTTGGAGCGTCGCTCTAGGCCGGGTTCACGCCAACCCCGAGACAAAGGAGGGGTGTCTCCGGGTCCTGCGTAGCCGCAAACAGCTGGCCCAACCGCGAAGACGCGGGCACCTGGTGTAGCAGCCCCGTGGTCGGGGAGCCCTCAGGCGCCCTGGGCAGAGATGGCACGGCTGACGCAGCCGGACCGGCCGCACCCGGGCCAGCCGCACCCGGCGCAGGCGCAGCCGGCGACCTTGCCACCTCTTCAACCAGCGGAGGAGGTGGAGGTGCAATGACCACAGCACCACCATCGCCAAGCAGCATGGCCTCGCTGCACGGAACGAAGGATCAAAGGAGGAACCAGCAAAACCATAGAGCGGCAAGCAAGGGCAAGAGATATAGTAACCCAGTGACGGACGGTGGAGCAACAACCTGACGCCCTCGGCGCGTCTTTTTCGTCTCAACTGGAGCGGGAGCGGCAACAGGTGCCACCCTCTTTCCCCGGGCTCTCGCCGGGGGTTTCTCTCGGCCGTCCTCCTCATCGGTGAAACCGACTACGGAACAAGCAAAGAGTAAAAACTACAACCTCAAAAACAAAGGAGAAAGAAAAAGCTACGGTCAGCAACCTACCATGAGCACCCGATGGGTCGTCGTCCACCCAGACGAAAAACCCTCCGGGCTCTGTCTGGGGGTACTTCTTCGGTTTCCTGTCCTCCAAGAAGGATGGAAGCAGGAAGTCACCCATGCCATCCTCAGCTAGCTGCACCGTGAAAAACTAATTAAAAAGGGGGGCATAAGGCACCCAAGGAAAGCTAGCAATAACAAGAAGCGAGACGCAAAACAACCAGAGAAAAACTTACCAGAGGCGGCAGGCGGCCGCGATGGTACGGGGGGCAGGAGTATGCCTAGTTGGCCTCGGTGCGGAACTTGGAGATCATGGAGACCCAGTTCCGCAGGTCCTGGTAGGGCACATCCTTCCGCGACATCCTCGTCGGATCTTTGGCGATTGAAAGCTGGCACATCTTTTGTGACCACTTCTGCAGCGAAGCACGCGACGCACCATCCACGACAAGGTGATGTCCCGGGCGGTGAGCTTCTCCATCTCCACCATCGTCTCCAGCCGGGTGGCCATCCGGTCGAGGTCCGGCACCGCACCCATGCCCTTCGTCGTGCAGCTCTTCTGCGTCGAGGGAACGTAGGCGAAGGGGGAAGGCAGATCTAGTCAATCTCCGTGGCATTGCTCACATAGAAATATGAGCGCTGCCACAGCTTGACGGTGTCGGGGAGCTCGAACCACGGCATCGGCGAGGAGGACCGCGGGTAGACGGCGCAGCAGACCATCTACGTCAGCAAGCCACCCTTGGTGATGTTCTGGACCTTGAAGTGGAAGAACTTGAAAAGTTCGCCACCTCGGGCCACACCCCAAGATATGACTCGCAGCAGGCCTCATGATGCAACAGCTATGCCATGGCATTGGCGCCCAAGTGATGAAGCTGGAGGTGGAAGAAGAGAAAGAGCTGGAGGAGGAAAGGGCTAATGGGAAGGCCGAAGCTGCGGGCGAAATGCACGAGGAAGACAACGCGCTCCCCCGACCGAGAGTTCGGCACCCGCTCCCCCTCCGGTGCGAGCCGGTGCTTCACAAGCATCGACGAGGGAAGAAACCTCCCCCGCCGGTACTTGTTAATGAGCTCGTCGGTCACAAAGGACCCGCACCAGCCGCCACGTTGGTCCGGTAGCATCTCGAAAGAGGAGGAGGTCGTGGTGGACGGAAAGAGAGCGGCCTGCAGCGACAAGGAGAGGGCGTGCAAGAACAAAGAGCGCTGGGGCATGAGGGGAATATGAGCCAGAGGATGGACAAGTGCAAGAACCGATCCTCCTCAGAGCTCTATTTATCCCCACAAACGGCATCGTCGCCCCTTCGGCTTCTGCGCCATGCGTGGCATCGCGGAAACATAATCGCACGACGCTTCAGCTCCAGATCCTCTGCGCCGTCGTAATTGCCACAGAAGATCCCCGGGCGTTAGCAATAGACGAGGCGTGCGCACTTACCCTGAGAAAACACTGCGGCAAGTTTGCGTGCGCAATTGCCAAAAACTGACGCAGCGACACGGAAGTCAAACTGACGCGACGTGCGCCAGAGCCACAATCGTGGGTGACGACATCAATGATGTCATACAACCAAAAGTTTCGTCTTCAGCTGCGCCAGCTGGTACCTGCCTTCGCTGTTTACACCAAGTGGACGGCCATTGATTCCGCAGCTGGTTAATTCCAGCCGGAAAGCAAAAGAAAAAGCCACAGCAGGAGGAAATAAAACAACTCTCTCAGGACAAGAAGGAGCACGGAAGATCTTGCCCACCAGCCAAGCCCATACAAGATCGGGGACTAGTGTCGGGGGGGATAACCCCTGGGTGGGGAAATCCAGGCATAAGTAGGCCGGCTCCAGAAGATGCAGGCCGCCTGGCCTCCAGGAAAGACAAGTCTAGCCACTGGCAAGCAAGCCCGGCTGGGCTTATAACCTTCCCGGCTGGCCCGTCTAGCCGGTGGCCAGAAGAACCGGCCAGGTGAACGTTTCCACCCGGCTCACCTCGGATTCGATGGATAGCACGGAAGGGCTGATGCTCCGTGCGGGGTATGCTTCTGGGTCTCCCTCGTCATCAAGGAAACTGGCATGCCGTCATGACCAGCGCTACCCGACAAAGATAAAGCAAGATGGTCGGCTGGACTGGCGAAAGCAGTCCGGGTGACCGTTAAAGCAGGGGTGACGTCCCAAAGGAAGCCCGGGTGACCGCTAAAGAGAAGGATGACGCTAAAAGAAGGACGGACTGGGTCCTGGCCCACCGGCTGGGCCCTGCAGTCGGCCCTGCCCTGTAAACCATATCCAAACAGTAAACCCTAGGACCCGATCTGTAATCTGCCCCCCAGACCAGTATATAAGGGAAGGCAGAGCCAAGGTTCTAGGTAGGCAACATTAAAAGGATAGAAGTGTTAGCATCAAGTTCCCATCTTCCCTTAGCTCTCGATAGTTGCTAAGGAAACAACTCAAGGAGCATTTGTACTGAGCATCAGCTCCCGTACATAGTTCATCTTGCAGGAGTAGGGGTGTTACCTCACAAAGAGGGCCCCGAACCTGGGTACGTCCCTGTGTTTGCAGTGTACCATGCCCAACCCGTTGCGTGAGGCACCGAATGCAACCGTGTGTCCCTTCTTTGCCATCCCCGATGGCTCTGCCGTGTTCCACACCACGACACTTGGAGTCGTTGAAGTGCATCCTCCATTACTGCGTCATGTCCGGGGTGTCTGGGAGCTGGAGCTCCATCCAGTGAACTAGGAAGTCAGGGAGGACCTGAGATTTGATCGCCTTGCACCGCTCGTAGACTATGTCTAGAGGGTATAGCTTGATGCCCCAGAGGGCTACGCATCCCGTGGCTTCGGGGTTGTTCAGGATGTTGGACAGTGGCGTATCGTTGACGACCATTATCTGATGCTCCTGGAAGTAGTGGCTCAGCCAACGAGACATCATGAACACGCTGTAGGCGAGCTTCTGGTAGTGAGGGTACCTATGTTTTGTTGGCGTCAGTACTTTGTTGAGGTCCTAGATTGGGTGTTGGACCCCATGGGTCTTGCCATCTTCGGGTCGTTCGACCACGAGTACGGTACTTACCACCTGGTGGGTGGCTGCGATGTATAGCAGCAGTGGCTCTTGCTCCTTGGGCGTGACCAAGACAGGCGAGGTGGAGAGCAGCCGCTTGAGTGCTTTGAATGTGTTGTCTGCTTCGGGTGTCCACTCGAATTTGTCGCCTTTGCATAGCAGCTGGTAAAAGGGTAGGGCCTTCTCACCCATGCGGCTGATGAATCTGCTCAATGCCACGATGCGCCCAGCTAGTTGCTGGACACCTTTGATGTTCTTCGGCCTCTCCATGGTCAGTATGGCCCGGATTTTCTTTGGATTCATTTCGATTCCTCGCTAGGAGATGAAGTAGCTGAGTAGTTGGCCGGATGGGACGCCGAAGACGCACTTTTCTGGATTCAGCTTGATCTTGTAGTGATCAAGGTTATCAAACATCTCGCGGAGATCGTCGATCGCCGTCTTGGCTTCCCTGGTCTTGATGACTATGTCGTCGACATAGACTTGGATGTTGTGACCGATCTGGTTCTTCAGACACGCCGTTCTGTGGTCTTGTCTGTGGCACATGCGTTCTTCAGCCCAAAGGGCATGATGTTGTAGCAGAACACCCCGAACGGCGTGATGAACATCGTTTTCTCCTGATCTTCGACCATCAGCTGAATCTAATTGTAGCGTGAGTAGGCGTCGAGGAATGAGAGTTTCTCATATCCTGCAGTTGAATCGATGATCTGATCGATTCGAGGAAGAGGGAAGTGGTCCTTGGGGCAGTGCTTGTTGAGCGACGTGAAGTCCACGCACAACCGCAGGATGTCCATGTCTTTCTTGGGGACTAGCACAGTGTTGGATAGCCACTCGCTCTCCTTGATTTCTCGGATGAAGTTGGCATCCAAGAGTCTATTGACTTTGATTCCAACTGCTTCTGCTCGTGGTTTGGACAGTCGTCGGATTGACTGTTTGACCACCTTGTGTCCGGGAACACATTGAGTGCATGCTCGGCGAATTCCCTGGGAACTCTTGGCATGTCCGCAGGACACCAGGCGAAGATTTCCCAGCGCTCACGGAGGAATTCGACAAGTGCGCTTTCCTATGTGGGGCTGAGGTCGTTGGCGATCAGCGCCGTCTTGGAGGCATCAGTTGGGTGGACCTGCACCTTTTTCATGTTGACTATGGAGTCGACGACGTATCAAGTGAGTTTTGCCTGGCGACTAGGGATGCCCCTTTGTCTGTCACCTCTAGGAGCCTCGTGAAATCCTCTTGCATGCTTAACGACTGGGAGATTCTGTTGAAGTCTCTATCGTAGTGGTCCGATCGGGTGAAGCTCCCTTGGACTTTGATGATGCCCTTGGGCCCTGGCATCTTGAGTAGCAGGTACGCGTAGTGCGGTACTGCTAGAAATCTTGCGAACGCCACACGCCCGAGGATGGCGTGGTACTATGATGGCCAATCCACCACTTCGAACTCGAGCCGCTCGCACCGAAAGTTTTTGGGGTTGCCGAAGATGACGTCGAGCCATATTTTTCCCAGGGGATATATCCTCTTCCCTAGGACTATGCCATGGAACGTTGTATCGGATTGTTCCAGGCTGCACAGCAGGATCCGCATCGCTGCGAGGGTGCTGGCGAACATCAGGTTGATGCCGCTGTCGCCATCCATGAAGACGTGGCTCATCTCGAATCCTCCGATTTGTGCCTCGAGCACCAGGGCAGCATGACCTAGGCGAGGGATCTGGCGGGGGTGATCCGAATGATCGAATGTGATGCAGGACTCCGAGCCACTGAGGTACTCAGGGATGGCTAGCGGAGTAGTTACAGCGAGGCTGACCTGTCGGGTGGTCTTCTTTTGCACCCTATTGGTAGGGCATCCCTTCTGGATCATGAGGGACCCTTTTAGCGGTGGATATCCACCTGTGCTGTTATTTGGCGTAAGTGAGATTGCGGGATTCGATGGTCCCACGGGTGGTGGTGGAGGAGCTCCATGGGCGATGTCACCTGGTGCAGGTGCGGGTCCGAACCCAGGGTTCACGATCTGCCGCCGCATTTGGGTCAGACCCTCGCTGAGTTTCTGGAACTCGTGGCAGTCCTTGAGCATATGGCTGGCCTTCTTTTTGCCATCCTGCTTGTCGATGTATAAGTGGATGGTGCAGGGGGCCGACAACTTGTCGTATGCCGAGGGTTTGTCGTCATGGCCGCGGCGCTGCCACATTTGTGTTGGGCGTCCTCCGTCCCGGAAGTGGACTCCGCGGTATCCTTCGCTGCTACGGTTGTTGTCATTGTGGTGTTCGGCGTAGCCAGCTGCAACCATGTCGGGTCTATTGCGATCGTCATAGGCGCGCGATCTTCGTGTCTGCGGCTGTATTGGTCCTCCTCATCCGAATGTGCTTGGTGGAGGGAATCCTCGCCATCTGCCCACCTATTGGCGATGTCCATGAGGTGGTCTAGTGTCTTGGGCTTGACGTCTTGGGCTCTTGCGTCGTCGAGGTAGATCATGCTCATCCTCTTCCTTGTCGGATGAGGGTGTGGGCATACGGTTGAATTTGAATGTAGCCTTTTTATTCGGCTCCGTAGGAGCTTCTTCATGGAGCGCAGATCCGACGAGTTCGAGTCCGGCTAGTGCGGACTTGTGCATGGCACTCTTCGGGTCACCCACCGGAGGTGGATGGGATGCGAGGTACGTGGTGGCTGCCATGATCGCAGCCTGAGGCGTCTTTGGTATGACGTTGCCGTTTACGTCCATCTCAATGAAGGACGTGTTGAGGGTTTTGGTGACCTCACGTCGCACGACAGGGTCCATGTTATCTGTGCGAGAGCGATGCTTGTTGGCGTGATTGTCGTGCGAGCTGGAGCCTCCAGCGGAGGAGAGCGTAGCTCGCCACGCGCTAGACTCCGAAGCTACCTGCTTGCGTTTGTCGAGTTCCTCCTGCAGTTTTACCTGCCTGTTATGCTCGCTAATGAGGAGGAGGTGGTATGCCATCAGCAAATCCCGTGAAGGATTCACAGGTAGGATCTTGTTGCCCGCCACAACTTCGCGTGCCTGGCGCCAGCCGACCTCGTTGAGGTTGATCCTATGATAGGCGGCAGCGTTGCCCTCGTTGGGCTGGAGGGGCGGCTGCCCTCTGTTTCCTCCGTTCCCAGCCTGCGGGTTGGGCTATCGATTTGGTGGTGAGTTGGGTTCAGTCGAATTTGGTTTTTCGTCCATTTCGCCATGGATGACCATGGCGCATTGGTATCGCGTGTAGATTGGATTGCTGCTGCAGCAGCTTTCAGACCCGGAAGCGTAGGTTCCTTCGTCTAATGGAGGGCCGCAAATATCTGAGTTGTAGCTACTACTGTCATAGGACTCATCTGTTAGCATCGACGTGCGTAGCACGACGATTGGTGGGACCCATGAAGCGGGCCTGATGGATGGTGGTGGCACCCGCTCTGGGAGGCAGAGAGTGCCGGTCTGCCCCACCTGGAAGGAGAAGCTCCCGAATAGAATCTCGAGACCGTCACCTACGAGCTCGAAATCCTTCATCGTGGCTGGCGAGTGGGCGGTCAAGTCGAAAGCGTCGAAGAGGAAGTGGCTCTCCGTCGCTGAGGAGTTGTAGATCGCTTCGGATCGGTCCGTCACGATCGCACAATTAGCGTCCCCGCTTCCCACAGATGGCGCCAATTGACGAGGTTTAATCTCGTCAATGCCCATTGTTATGAGCTTGGATTTTGGAGAAGGTGGGGATGCTGGAGATCGCGGAACGGTTAGCAAACAAGCAACACGGGGACATAAAGTTTACCGAGGTTCTGACCCCCGGAGGGAAAACCCTACTCCTGCTTGTCTGCTCTTAATTACGGCAGAACCGAAAGTTACAGGGGTGCGCAAATGCAATCTGGCGTGGAGGTGTGTATGCGGGGAGAGGTGCCCTCCTCGCCGTACCCTCCTAGCCTTTATATAGATAGGCAGGTCCCGGGCATAGGTCAAGTCGGTTACATATTAGGGTTTTCCCTTTGAAATTCTATCTACTCTAGTCTTGTTCTCCAAGCATCCAAAGGCGTCATGGGCCTGGGCCTCCCGAAATCTCCGCAGGTCCCATATCTTGTAGTGGGCCTTCCTTTGGGCTGGACTAGGTATGCTAATGTTGTGTACCCGTGGGGTATAACCATGTCACCGACATCTTAAGAGAATCCGAAGAGAAAGTTCCCAAGATCCGTGAGCACCTTAAGACCGCCCAATCCAGACAGAAGAGTTATGCCGACAAGAGACATCGAGATCTAGCCTTCACTATCAGAGATTTCGTGTATCTGAAGGTATCACCCTTGAAAGGAATGCAATGTTTCCAAGTGAAAGGGAAGTTAGCCCCCACATATATTGGACCCTTCAAGATTTTGAATCGCCGAGGAAAAGTATCATCTCAATTGGAACTGCCGGAGGAGATGTCAGCCATGCATGATGTGTTCCATATCTCATTACTTAGAAAATTCCTAGAAGTTCCGGAGTGTCAACACCCGGATTTTTAATCCCATGTGCCTGTTATGCCATACATCGCAATCCCAGGATTACCATTTTTGCGAGACATAACAGATTTGGATATCATAGTACATCATCCATTACAAACCATACATAAGGTCTTACACAAATAAGGATCTCATGATCCAGTTCTTAATACAACTCAAGCAGCGGAATAACGTAATAATAAAGGTAGCATAGGCAAAGCTCCATCTTCGGGGTCACAGGCAATGCTGACGATGGGAGATAATCCTAGTTGTCGTAACCTTCTTGGGATCCATCATCCTTTTAATCCTCTTCATAGTCTGGCCACGGGAATAGCCAGGGACAAAGCCAGGAGTACTCTTTAAGTACTCGCAAACTAATACTAACAAGTTAAGGGGGTTTTTGTAGTAGGACACTAAGCTCTAGGGTTGTTTTGCAAAAAGCCAGATTTACATCTACTAAGTTCAGAAGCAAGAAAGCTATTTGAAGTTTTATAACACCTAAATGGGAACTTGAATTTCATATCACAACTCTGTTGTGGTCAAGTCAAAGTCTTAATTCATTTCATAAGTCATTTTAAAAACATCTGACGGGGGAACAGTATGGCCACTCCAACTATCCATAACTACGGACGCGGCTATTCGAATAGTTTGGCACTCTACAGAGATTGTACACTCTCATCACAACATTCAATACATCCATCAGGAATAAATCCTGAATTCACCATACTCAGTATGCGGATAATCAATCCTAACCTTACAATTACACGCCCTAGTATAGGCACCTCTCCTGTGAGTTTGGCCTCCCAACCATGACCAACTATCATCTTGGGTACTGCATACATGGACAATCTTCACAAGGTAGCCTCAGCTCAGACCTTGGCCGTGAGGGAACCCATACTAAGGTATATAAGTTTCCAGTCAAGCCCTACCCAATTTTCAGGTATTGTGGTTGTACGGTAAAATTGGAATGGTATCGCATCCAGACAACCATCAGTTTTATAAAGGGCTAAGGCTCATGCCTCAACATTTTGATCATCAAAATCATCTGGTGTTCGAAAACACATGTCAAAACATTTCAGTAGAATGACTCATCATTCCAAGGTTTTCATAACCATTTTCACCAAGTACTCCCATCTAAAGTTGATCAAGTTTTATGCTTAGCACTAGCATCTACAAGTGTGGTAAGTACTAATAAGGGGTGGTAAACAAGTGGAGTTTAACTAAGTTCAGTCTCATGCCTTAGGATGATATCAAGATTATCTAGCTTAGGCCAAATTTAATGCTCTTTATGCAACCTTCAATTATCTTCCTAGAATCTACAAGTCACTTAAGTAAACTCTAAGAGAAAGCTTTGATAAAGAAATAAAGTATAAAGCTTGCAAGTAAAACTAGGATTGGGTTATCAAGTGGGTATGATCACATATGCTTAAGGCCTATAGTTGGCATGGTAACAAGCAAGTATTTGCTTGCATAGGTATCAGTATAAGCTTGCTAAGTTAATATCTTGCAAGTATTGGCTTGCCTTGTGCAGAGCAATGGTTGAAGTTCTCCTCGGCTTCTTCTTCGTAGTATCCCCCTTCCTCCTCGTATTCTTGGTCGGTACTAGCGTCTATAAATAAGTACTAGGTACACAATCACCAAACAATACTTAACTATTTTCAATCATCACACAAAAGGGTACTATAGATGATCTATCATCATCACTAACATTACAAGATTAAAGCCTTTGTCTTATTTATTTTATTTTTAGAAAAGTAATTTCTACTCATTGAAAAACTTCTTAAGATTTAATATTCTCCAACTCAAACATGGGATCATGTTGACACATGTCATCACCACATATTTCAGTACATGGGAATGTGATTTAAAGTGGTGTCACAATTTAATACGGTTTAACCTTTTTATTATAATTAAATAAAGTGACTAGAATTGTCTATGTGACTAGAATTACTGTAAGTAAACCCATATGTTTTTATATATTCTGAAAGGTATGATCAAATGTGATTTTTGAGAGTTGGAATCAACTCAAAAGCTATTATGGTTGAAATTTGAAAAATGTTTGATTGCAGAAAAACTTCTGACTTGTTATTTTTACCAAGGTTGATCTACGGATCCAAATGATTTGAATTCAACGGGCTTGTATTAAGCATTTCCGTACCTTTCTAACAAAATTGGTTTCATGCAATTTGGTTAAATGAATCGAGTTGGGTTGATTTTTGAAACTAGGTACAGAACTGAGTTTGAATTAAAATAGAAAAATCTAAATATAAACGGTTGGGCTGCGCGGGAGATGTTAATGGGCCGACCTAGTGTCACTCCGCAGCGAGGGGCTCAGCTGACAGGAGGGTTCCACCCGTCAGTGGCTCACAACGCGCGAAGCGGTATGGGGCGATGTGGTGCATTGGATTAGAAGGGTGATCGACGGCTGAGGGTCGTCGTCGACGATGAACATGTCACCGGCGAGCTCGAACCCTAGCGGCTCAGTGGGGGTCGTGTGAGGCTCACCGTGGCTCAGGCGAGGGTCGGCGGTGGGGGCGAACAATGAAGTCGACGACGGCAATTCTCTTGGCACTGGCAGCTCCTCCTGGGGCGGCTCCAATCGATGGCTCCCTTCTTCTTAGGCAGCGGCGGGCTCCGGCCAAATTCCGGCGATGCGCTGCTCGCCTTGCTCCGGAAAGAAGTGGGAAGTATCAGTGAGAGGTGTAGGGATTCGTAGCATGGAAAACAAAAATTTTCTATCGCATACAAACAAACAAGCCAAGATCTAACTACTAGATTGTAGCAACGAGTCGATGGAATAACTCACCCTCGAAGATTCCAAAGTGTTTAACGAGAGCGGATTCTCGTGGGTGATGTAGTCGTACTCTTCCCGATCTCAAGATCGCGTAGACGATCCTTCCGGCGCTGCGTTCCGGCAGCGCTCCCGCAGTCGGTCACACGTTTGGTACTCGACGAAGACCTTCCTCTCCCTTGTTCCAGCAGGCAGCGGAGGTTGTAGCACTCTCCTCGCGATTCCGGCAGCACAACGGCGTGGTACCGGAAGTAGAGGGGAGATCTCGCAGGGCTTCGCCTTAAGCCGGAGCGAGTATGGTGGAGTATGAGAGAGTCCCTCGACGATCTAGGGTTTAGACACGCCGAGGAGGAATCTTGGTCGGCGGCTAGGGTTACTAGGCGGCGGCGGCTTGACCTAGGGCGGCGGCGGCAGCAGGTGGCGGCGCCGGCGGCTTAGGGTTTTGGAGGCGGGGATCTTGTGTGTCTAGGAGGGGAGCCCTGCCCCTCCTTTTATAGGTGGAGGGGCCGGCCGGCCAAGGGGAGGGGAGTCCCTCCCCAACTCGGCTTGGAGGTGGGCCGGCGGTGGAGGAGGGACTCCTCCCCAACTCGGTTTCCTCCTCCTTCCCCACTTCCCAAAAATAGCCGTTTGACTTTCAAACTAGCCGTTTGACTTTTAAACTAGCCGTTTGACTTTTCAAACTAGGATTTGAATAAACCCTCTATTTTTTTCAGCGATGACACCGAGTACATGATGCAATCATACCAACTTGATATAACACATTCATGTACCCTTCCCCTCCGGAGTGCCAGACATTCCGGAACCTTTTAGAACATTCCCGATGAAAACACCGGAACCATTCCCCAACTCCGAAACGGGACTTTCCTTATATGAATCTTATTCTTCGGACCATTCCGGATCTCCTCGTGATATCCCGGATCCCATCCGAGACTCCGAACAACATTTGGTCTCTTTCTCATCATTCCATAACTACTCAAACAACGTCGAATCCTTAAGTGTGTCTCCCTACGGTTCGTGAATTATGCGGACATGATCGAGACACTTCTCCGAACAATAACCAATAGAGGAATCTGGAAATTCATATGGCTCCCACATATTTCTACGATTACTTTGCGATCGAATGAACCATTTACATACGATACCAACTTCCATTTGTCTCACGATAGTTTACTTATTTGAGGTTATGATCGTCGGTGTCTCTGCATACCTAGTTCAACCTCGTTACCGACAAGTACTCTTTTCTCGTTCCCGTGATATGTGATCCCTTGTGAGCCAGTCACATGCTTGCAAGCTAATTGGATGACATTTCACCGAGAGGGCCCAGAGTATATCTATCCGTCATATGGATGGACAAATCCCAGTCTTGATCCATGTGTTTCAGCCAATACTTTCCGAACACTCAATGCCACCTTTATAGCCACCCAGTTACGGTGTGGTGTTCGATGTCATCAAAGCATCCATCCAGTAAAGGTGATATGCATGATCTCATGGTCGAAGGAATTAGATTACTATGTATCAGAAAGCATATAGCAATTGAACTATTAAAATGACTTGATCTTTATGCTACGCTTATCTATAGGAGTATGTCCACCATATCATTCTCCTAACGATATGATCTTATTGTTAATAACATCTCAATGTTCATGATAGGGAAACCACAATCATCTATTAACCAACAAGCTATTATTATATAGAGGCTTTACTAGCGACTTTTATTTTAGTCTACAAATCACACAAGTATTAATGTTTCCTTGTTAATACTATTATAGCATGAATGTAAACATTTATCATAAACACAAAGATATAATAATAACTACATTTATTATTGCCTCTAGGGCATATCTCCAACAAGAGGTGGGGAGTAAGATGGTGTGAAGAAATCGAGCGAGGGTTGCCTCCTTTTATAGGCTCGACGGCGATACCGAGAGGATGGGCAGGCGACGGTGGTGACACGGCTACGGGCGGCTAGAGGCATGGCTGCGGTTGGCGATCGACGGGTTGTCTCTTGGCAATGCTCTAGAGCTTGAATGCGAACTTAGCGACGGTGGCAATTGGTCGGGAACGTGCGATGCTCTGCGAGGCAGAGGCAGCGAACTCCGCGGCGAGCGGTGGCTACGGGGTACGGGCGATGAAACAAACATGTCAGGTGGTCTCCTGGGACGGTGGGGTGCACGCTTGCGGGCAGCGAGGGCTCGAGGTGGTCGGGTTGCATGGGAACGGTGCGTGCACTGGGGTGCGCGTTAGCATGGTCGACAGTAGCGTGGGCGCGGTGTTCCTGGTGGTTCTGGTCTCTGTCTTCGGGCTAGGGCTGGTCGAGAGGGGGCGGTGAGGCATGGGCTACCTCCCAAACAAGGTTGGCACGGCTAGTTCTTCCTCTAGCTTGTTGTCCACACTGGGGTGACATGGTGAGGCTCGGCCTGCTCACCATTGATGGCAATGGCAAGCTCACAGTGGTGCTAGAGGTTAGTTAAAGGAGCTAGATGATCTATTAAGGCTAGTTGCAACCAGAGAGGGAACACGTTAGTCCCAATTCACTGCACACTATAGTGTTTGTGATTTGTTTGATTTCAATCTGCAACCTGTTTGATGAAATGGCTGCAAGAACTTGAGTTTTGAATTTTGAAAAGATTTTTGGCGGGTGTGCTACGCATGTGATGAGGATTGTGTGGGTGCTTGGGTTTTGAAAATTGAGCTTGTTTGAGTGGTTTTTGAAATAGTGGGATCTTCCCATATGACATAGATTCAATTTTAAACTTTCATTTAAACTGAGCATTTGAATGTTTTTGGATGATCACAAAGTGGGCATTGGTACCTTATTATGAGTACTCTCAAGGGGTGCAAAGATAATGTTTCTGTTGAGTTTTGAAAATTAGAGCTAGCCAAAGTAGGCATGGGAGTTAATTTGGCCAAAGTGACCATTCACTTAATTTATTCATTTTGAGTTGTTTGTCTTTGGGAAAAGTTTGGGGATTGTTTAGATGATGTTTATTTCACCTAAGAATCATTTTACAAGCAATGAAACACAGAACCATGGCAATTCAAAAGAATCCAAATTTTAATACACACACATATGAATGCTTTCATATTTTTAGTTGGAAAAGTTTTTGTTATCCCTAATTTTGATGATTAGAGTTTGATGATCCAAGTTTAATGTTTTTGGGATGTTACACGGAGAAGACCGAAGTTTTCAAGAATATTGATCACAGAACCATAGAGATCAACAAGGACCTAACTTATCGTGAAGTACCCATTCGTATTTTGGAAGAAGCCTTCAAAACCACTAGAACCCGGAGTATCAAGTTTCTCAAGATCTAGTGGAGTAACCATACTGAGGAAGAAGCTACTTGGGAGCGAGAAGATTATATTAGGACTGAGTTTCCAGATCTCTTTACTTCCTAGTTTTCTTTTTCTTAAATATCGGGATGAGATTTTTTTAAGGAGGGAAGGTTTGTAACATCCCAAAAATATTAAGCAAGATTATCAAGTTCTAATCACCCAAGTTTAGGGTTAACAAAAACTTTTATTATTAAAATTAATATGAATGCATGTGTGTGTGATTAATGCAAGAATGCTTGCATTTGCCATGTTTGATTGTTATGAATGATAAGGATTGGATTAAAGATGAAAAAAATATCATCTAGATCATTTGCAAGCAGAATCAAATGAAGAAAAAAACAAATATAAGAAATAAGCAAATGGTCATTTTGGCCAAACTTTTTCTCTAGACCACCTTGGGTGTTCCTAGTCAAAGATTTCTAATAGAAACAAATCCAATTCTTTCCACCCCTTGCTAGACCAAGTAACAATGAACCCAAGCCCACTTTACAAACCAACAGAAATAAATTCCAAATCTATTTAAAGGACAATTCAAAATTGATTCCTTAATAGGTACTAAGATGGCCATTTCTCAAAAACCAACCAAACCAATTCACCTTGCCAAATCAAAGCAACCATAGACTACCAAGCTTATGACAAGATCACTCACCAAAGTTCATCCAAAACTTCAAACTTTGAATTCATGCGGCCATTTCATCAAACACCTGGTGAGCATATTAATAGCTGCCAAACTATTACTGTTCTTGATCAATGCTTTGTCTACCCGTTGCCCCCATTTCACTCCCCTGGTCTCCCCTAGTGCCCAGCATTGCATTGAACCAGCACCCCCTCTGACGTTTGCACCAGTGCCGCGCTACCCGAGCCTCCCTTGACGGTCGACCATGGACAACCCGCAGGAGGAAGCACCGTGCCCGTCCATGATGTCTAGGAGACAGGCCACCTTCCACCGCCACTCCCTGTCCACCCCTCGATCGCAGCTAAGCCATGGACCACCCGAGAAATTCCGCGCCCATTTCTCTACAACCATGCCGAGAGCACGCCAGAGCGTCGCAGCCAACACACGCGCGCACGTCACGCCTCGCTCTCACCGTGCGTACCTGCACTCTCCATGACCCTAGCTACCTCCGAGACATGCCCGTTCACCGCCGCGTGACCAGTAGCCCATGTATGCCGTCTCGAACACCGCCGTTCCTGCGCAGAGCACGGACCGCTCCCTACCATCCTCGACCGCCCCGTGTCGCGCCTTTAAGCCAATGATGATCGCCAGGAAACACCGCACCGTCCTACCCCCTCAGCCATGCCGTTAGCCCTCATGGTCACTGACGATCCTAGCCCATGTCGCTCAGCCACTCTGTCCGGTGTATAAATAGAGGCCACCCCCGCCTCCATTCTTCACACCATCTCACTCCCCTCTCTCTCAGAACCACCCTTGACCCTTCCTCGGAGCAAGGCGAGCACCAGCCCACCGGAATTTGGCTGGAGACCGCCGCTACAGAGGAGGAGAGCAACATTGATTGGAGTCACCCCAGGAGCTACCACGACCACCATTCGAACCGCCGTTGTTGACAACATCATTCGCCCACATCGCTGACCCTAGCTGGAGCCCAGGGGAGCCACCACGTACCCCCACCATCGCTGTTAGGGTTCAGTCTCGCGGGAGCTATCCGACGGAGACGATGAACGTCGGTCGTAGATCTTAGTCTAATCGTAGGGCTTAGATTAAAACGTACCGCTTCGAGTAGATAGAGCTGCTGACTAGCGGGGACCCCCCTGTCAGTAGCCTGCTGCACGCGCAGTGCAGTTGGGCTGGCCCATTTTCTTTCCCGCACATATCCCAGTGAATCAAATAATCTTTTTCCATTTTAGTCAAACCCTAGTTTAGTCGGTAGATTCAAAAATCAATTCAAGGAGATTTACTGAACGAAATTGCATTATTCCAATTTTTCTAGAAAGGTATGAAAATATCAATCCAAGTCTGCTGGATTTATAGTAAAAAATCAACCATAAATGCTTATATCAGACAGAGACTTTTACACATTCAAACAATTTTCAAAATTAACCATAAATGCTTATGAGTTGATTCCAACTCTCAAAAATCACATTTGACAAGAGCTATATGAATATGTAAAAATATTTAGGTTTACATATAGTGATCTTGGACTAGTACTAAAAGAATGCCCCATATGCATTTCTAGTCACTTTAATTATATAAAATAGTAATTTTAAACTTTATAAAATATGACCACCACTTTAAATCATATTCCCAAGTATTAGAATATGTGGTAATGACATGTGTTAACATGATCCCATATTTTAATTAGAGAATATTAAATCTTAAGTAGTTTTCAATGAGTACAAATTACTTTTCTAAAATAAAATAAAAAGGACTAGGTCTTTATTTCATGTGGTGATTGTGATGATGCTAGATCATCTACTGTGAACCTTTGTGTGGTAAATAGAGGTAGTTAATTATTGTTTGGTGATTGTGTACCTCGTATTTATTTATAGACGCTATTATCGACCAAGGATACGAGGAGGAGGAGTACTATGAAGAAGAAGAAGAATTCTTCAACCACTGCACCAATCAAGGCGAGCTAACACTTGCAATCTAGAACTTTGCATACTACCTATGCAAGACTAACACTACAAGTTAACCTATGCAAGATGCATTAGGCATGCTTTGGTTATGCAACTTTGATTACACCAATCTCAGTTTTACTTGCAAGCTTTATTCTTTTATCTTTACCAAAGTTCTTTACCCTTAATTAGTGACTTGTGAGTTTTGGAAGAATAGTGTATATAGCATAAAGATCATAAAACTAGGCCTAAGTAGTTAGAACTAGATGTCATCAAAAGGCATGAAACTAGAGTTGGATAGTTGCACTTGATTAGCACCCCTCATTAGAGAATACCCTCAATTTTAGTGGCTAGTAGTAAGCATAAAAGTTGATCACTTCAGATGCGAATACTTGGTGAAAATGATTATGAAAACCTTGGAATGAAGATTCATTATATTGAAATGTTTTGACATGTGTTATGAACACAAGATGATTTGATGGTGAAAATGTTGAGGCATGAGCCTTAGCCCTTTATAAAAACTGATGGTTGGCTTCGGATGTGATACCATTCCAATTTTGTCATACAACCACAATACCTGAATTGGGTAGGGCTGATGACCCACAAGTATAGGGGTGTATCGCAGTACTTTCGATAAATAGGAGTGTGAATCCCAACGAGGAGCAGAAGGTGTTGACAAGTGGTACTGAGCAGGAAATCTCTGTGAATACTTAGCAAACGGATTTTTAGGGGTTTTCTGATAAAGCAACAAAACATGGTGCAAGTAATAAAGACAAAGAGCAAATGCAGCAAGTGGCCCAATCATTCCTTAGCAACGGACAAGCTGGTGGAAATACTAATAAGGACCAAACATTCTCGAGGACACATGGGAATTCTGTCAAGTGCTTTCGCTTTATATAGCCAAGTACTCTTCTTTGGTGTTGTAAATGTTGTGTGGGTGAACCTATGCTAATGTACCGACCTTACTTGGACTAATACATACTTGTGATTAAACCCCCAGCAAGCATCCGCAACTACATGAAAGCAATTAAGATATAAACCTAACCATAGCCTTAAACTCTGAGATCCTACACTCCCTTATACAATGGTGTCCTAACGGGGGTTCATGTTTCTGTCACTCTAGCAACCCCATGATTAGTAGCCAAATACACAATGCATTCCCCTAGGCCCATAAATGGTGAAGTATCATGTAGTCGATGTTCACATGACACCACTAGAAGAATAGCACCACAACTTAAATACTAAACCATTGAATAATATCTCAACACAAATCCACTGCTAACACCATGACTTCTCCCATGTCCTCAAGAACTAGACAAACTACTCACAAGACATCATATGGATCAAGATCAAAGATGATATGGTGATGGATAATAATCTGAACATAAACAATAATCCAATGGTTCCACTCACAAGCATCAACTACAATAGTAAACAACACAGGGAAAGTTTCCTGTAAGAACTAATGCAAGATCCAACACAACTGTTACAGAGCGATGCAGTGGTGATGATGGTGCTGGTGAGTTGATGGTGTGGATGATGATCCCGATGAAGTCTAGATTGATGACGGTGTGGACGGCGATGATCTCCCCTCTTCGGGAAGGAATTTCCCTGGCCGGAGAGCTCTTTCTCTCTTGGTTTTTTCCGCCCGCAGAGGCGGCGGAAATCTTTCTGTGGTCGCCCCTGGTGTTAGGGTTCCGTGAGGAAGATATAGGCGAGAGGGCGGAGTCAGGAGCCGGCCAGGTGGGCCTCACCTGCCCTAGGCACGACCCAAGGGGGACCCGCTCCTAGGAGGTGTGGGCCCCCTGTGGCCCAGCTACACCTCCCCTTCTAGCTTCCTTCATCTTCTGGGAAAATATAATTTTCCAATATTTTTCTGGTTATTTTCTGATCTTAGAGAAATTGCATCAAAACACCTCTTTTTCCATCAGAAACCTGACTCCGGCAGTCCATCCTCCAAGAATCATCCAACATGCAAAAACAGAGGAAAAGACATAAGTAACACCTCATAATAAGAAATATATCAATGAATAGAGGCAAATTATGATATAGAATGGTGATGCAAATTGGACGTATCAAGTCCCCCAAGCTTAGACCTTCGATTGTCCCTAAGTGAAAACTAAGCTTAGTAAACATGTCCACAGGTTTATGGAGTGAAGTGTCGATAAAATAATACGAACAACAAGCATCATACTTACCATTACACAACTCATAGAAGAAAGCAACTCACCATTATATAACTTAGCTTGCAATAAGTACAGGAGTCACAATAGAGATGCATAAAGATAAATCATAATTGGAATTGGCAAACTTTGTTCTTGGTCAGAGAACAGTTGGAAAACAGTTTCACAAAAAGCTTTTTGTAGAAGTCTTCAAAACATGAGTACTCTTTGCTCAAAAAGGTTTTTTACAATGAAGGCTTTCAAAGTAATACTCAATAGATAAGATTCTTGTGCAAACAAGGCAGATAAAGAACATGATTCAATAAATCACCATATGAATTCTTGCAACACAACAACTCAAATGCTTGCTAGAGATAGAGAGGAAGTAGGTTTACTGACTCAACATAGAAATAGGAGAAAGGTCCCTTCATAGAGGGAAGCAGGGATTTCAAGTCATAAAGAGCTTCCCAGAGATTATGGTACTTACTAGCTTTGAGCCCTCATTGCCCCTATCAAGGCATCTTGGGATGATTAAGGTTAAAGTGAACAAGGATGGAGTATATGCTTGACGAAATATAAGTTGGCAATCTCATGTCCCTTGAGTACGAGGGTCGCTCCTCATGCTACTCATCTTTGGTTACCGGTAAGTTCTTGTCATTGTAAGTACATGTGTATCATAAAGAACCACCAAAGGGGTACCCCTTGCACATGGTACAAGGTGATGATGCGTGTTGGAAATGGATAAAAGGTTGATGTGATCGTGGTCGGCACGATACCTCTTCATCTACCACCGGGATTAGTTTTATACTTAAATAATTGTTATTTGGTGCCTGCGTTGAGCATGAACATTATATCCAGATCATGTTTATTGCGAGACAATTACTTGTTTACGTCCGAGAATAATGGTTGTTCTATTTATATGAGTAATATGTTTTATGCACATGCACCTTTGATAGATGGTCTATTCTTGTTGAATCTCGATTGTAGTAATACACATATTAATAACACTGAAGCTAAAAGTTTGAAATTGGGCGATAACTCGACCTATATGTGGCAATGTCGTTTTGGTCACATTGGAGTGAAGCATATGAAGAAACTCCATTCCGACGGACTTCTTGAATCACTTTATTTCGAATCACTTGAAAGATGTGAAGCATGTCTGATGGGAAAAATAACTAAGACTCCATTTCCTGGTATGATGGAGCGAGCTACGGACTTATTAGAAATCATACATACCGATGTGTGTGGTCCAATGAGTATAGCATCACGCGGTGGTTATCGTTATGTTCTTAATTTCACGGATGACTTGAGTAGATATGGGTATATCTATTTCATGAAACATAAGTCCGAAACTTTCGAGAAGTTTAAGGAATTTCAAAGTGAAGTAGAGAATCAACGTAACAAGAAGATTAAATTTCTATGATCTGATCGTGGAGGTGAGTATCTAAGTTACGAGTTTGGCGAGCATTTGAAGAAATGCGGAATACTTTCACAATTGACACCACCGAGAACACCACAACGTAATGGTCTGTCCGAACGTCATAATCGAACTCTCTTAGATATGGTTCATTCTATGATGTCACTTACATATTTACCGCTATCGTTTTGGGGTTATGCATTAGAAGCAGCTGCATTCACTTTAAATATGAATTATGGTTTGGGAAGAAACCTAAATTGTTGTTCCTTAAAGTTTGGGGTGTGAAGCTTATGTAAAGAAGTTACAGCCTGACAAGCTTGAACCCAAAGCGGAAAAATGCGTCTTCATAGGATACCCGAAGGAAACTATTGGGCATACCTTCTATCATAGATCTGAGGGCAAAATCTTTGTTGCCAAGAATGGATCCTTTCTAGAGAAGGAGTTTCTCTCGAAAGAACTGACTAGAAGGAAAGTAGAACTCGATGACATGGTTATACCCTATGGGTACACGACATTAGCATACCTGGTCCAGCCCAAGGAAGGCCCACAAAAATATACGAGGCCCATGAAGATTTTCGGGTGGCCCAAACCCATGATGACTCCGGATCCTTGGAGAGCAAGACTAGAACAGATAGAATATTCAAAGGGGCAAACCCTAAACCTGTAACCGACTCGATCTATGCCTGGGACCTGCCTACCTCTATATAAGGGCTAGGAGGGCACGACGAGGAGGATATCTCTCATAGCAACGCATACACACCTCCCCGCCAGATTGCATCTGCGGACCCCTGTAACCTTCGGTTCCGCCGTAATCAAGAGCAGACAAGCAGGAGTAGGGTTTTCCCTCCGGGGGCCTGAACCTGGGTAAATCTCGTGTCCCCTAGTTGCTTGTCTGTTAACCATTCCGCGATCTCTAGCACCCCCATCTTCTCCAAAACCCAAGCTCATCAATTGGCGCCGTCTGTGGAAATCAGGGACGCTGATTGTGCGATCGTGACGGTCCCAACCAAAGCGATCTATAACTCCTCGGCGATGGAGATCCATCTCCTCTTTGGCGATTTCGAATTCACCGCCTACTCGCCAGCCACCATGAAGGACTTCGAGCCCGTAGGCAACGGGCTCGAGATCCTGTTTGGGAGCTTCTGCTTCCAGGTGGGACAGACCGGCACTCTCCGCCTCCTAGAGCGGGTGCCACTGCCATCGATCACGCCCGCCTCATGGGCTCCGCATCCCATGCTATGCACGTCAACATCGGCAGATGAGTCATATGACAGCAACAGCTGCAACTCAGATCTGTGCGCTCCCCCATCGGATGAAGGGACCTACGGTTCCGGATCCGAAAGCTACGGTAGCAGCGGTCCAACCTACGGATGCTACCAATGCGCCGCAGTCATCCAAAACGACGTGGAGCAACCACCAGAATCGGGTGCACACGCGCCGCCGCCCAACCCACAGGGTAGAAACGGCGAGCCCGTAGGCGAAAACAGGAGACAACCATCCCTCCCACCCAACGATGATGACACTGATGCCAATCGGGTAATCCACCTCATCGAGGAAGGATGGAACCAAGCACGTGAAAGCCGTGGCGGGCAACAAGATCCTGCCTGTGGGTGCCTCACGGGACCTACTAATGGCATACCACCTGCTCCTCATCGAAGAGCACAAAAAGCAGGTGAAGGTGCAAGAGTTACTCGACAAACGCAAGCAAGCGGCCTCGGAGTCTACCGCGCGGCGAGCTGCGCTCTCCGCCATGGGCGGCTCCAGCTCGCACGGAAACAACGCCAACAAGCATCGTTCTCGCGTAGAGAACATGGACCCCGCTGCATGTTGCGAGGTGACCGGAACCCTCAATGCGTCCTTCATGGAGATGGACGCCAACGACAACGTCATCCCGAAGATGCCGCAAGCTGCAATCATGGAAGCCACCACATAACTCGCGTCCCATCCACCTCCAGTGGGGGACCCAAAAGGGACATGCACAATTCCGCATTAGACGGACTCGGACTCGTTGGAGCTGCGCTCACGGGGAAACTCCCGCGGAGCCGAAAAAGAAGGCTGCGGTCAGATTCAACAGCAGTCCCACACCCTCATCCGACGAGGAAGAGCACAACCTACCTCGAAGGCACAAGAGCTCACGACGTCGCAGCCGCGACTACGATGCTCGAAGCAAACTTACTCAACGCAAGATCGACAAGGAACACACCAAGCACGTGTGCTCATCCGAATCTGAAGAGGATGACGATGAAGGAGGTTGTGCTCTTCAGCAGATCTGTTCGGCAGACACGGATGCCGAGGAATTTCAAGCTTCCTTCAGACACTCCGAAGTTTGACGGCACTCCGAAGCTTCCTTCTGACCGCCACAACTAAAGCAACCGCAGCAGTGGCGGATACCGTGGAAACAACTTCCGCGATGGAGGACGCCCAACGCAAACGTGGCAACGCCGCTGCCGCAACGACGAGCCCTTAGTATACGACAAATTTTCGGGCCCATGCACCATCCACTTCGACATCGACAAGCAGGATGGAAAAGCAAGGTCAGCCACATGCTCAAAGATTGTCGCGTGTTCCAGAAACTCAGTGAGAGCATGTCCCAGATGAGACAGCAAGCCCAGAACCCTGGGTACGGACACGCACCCACACCAAGTGACATCGCCCACGGAGCTCCTCCAACGCCACGGAGCTCCTACACCACCACCCGTGGGACCTTTGAATCACCCGATATCACCCGCGCAGAACAACGGCGGAAACGGGTACAACACGCCGAAAGGATCATTGATGATCCAAAAGGGGCACCCAACAAATAGGGTGCAAAAGAAGATCACTCGCCAGGTCAGCTTGGCTGTGATCGCTCCACCCGCCATCCCTGAGTACCTCAGCAGTTTGGAGTCATGCATCACATTCAGCCGTTCAGATCAGCCCCGCCAGATCCCTCGCCCAGGTCATGCTGCACTAGTGCTCGAGGCGCAGATCGGAGGGTTCGAGATGAGCCGCATCTTCATGGACGGTGATGGCGGCATCAATCTGATGTTCGCTAGCACCTTAGAAGCAATGCGGATCCCGCTGTGCAGCCTGGCACAATCTGACAGAACGTTCCATGGCATCGTCCCAGAGAAGGGCATATTCCCCCTAGGAAAGATATGTCTCGACGTCATCTTCGGCAAGACCGCCAACTTTCGATGCGAGCGACTCGCGTTCGAAGTGGTGGATTTGCCTTCACAATACCACGCTATCCTCGGGCGTGTGGCATTTGCAGGGTTCCTGGCAGTACCACACTATGTGTACCTGCTACTCAAGATGCCAGAACCTAGGGGCATCATCATGGTCCATGGGAGCTTCACCCGGTCGGATCACTGCGACAGGGATTTGAACCTAATCTCCTAGTCATTCGGCATGCAGGAGGAGCTCATAAGGCTCCGAGAAGTGACAGACAACGAGGCACCCCCAATCTTAAGGCAGAACGCAACTGACATGTCGTTCGACTCAAAAGTCAACACAAAAAAGGTGCAGGTCCACCCGACGGACGCCTTCAAGACGGTGCTGATCGCCAACGACCTCAGGCCCGCATAGGAAAGCGCGCTCATCGAATTCCGCCGTGAGCGCTGGGAAATCTTCGCCTGGTGTCCTGCGAACATGCCAGGAGTTCCCAGGGAATTCGCCGAGCATGCACTCAATGTGTTCCTAAATACTAAGCCCGTCAAACAGTCCATTCGATGATTGTCCGAGCCATGAGCCGAATCCATCGAAGTCGAAGTCAACAGACTGCTCGACGCTGATTTCATCAGGGAGATCAAGGAAAGCGAATGGCTGGCCAACACCGTGATGGTCCCTAAAAAGGAAACGGACATCCCGCGGATGTGTGTGGACTTCACATCGCTGAACAAGCACTGCCCGAAGGATCACTTCCCTCTCCCTCAGATCGATCAGATCATCGATTCGACTGCAGGATGCGAGACACTCTCCTTCCTCGATGCCTACTCAGGCTACAATCAGATTCGACTAAAGGTCAAAGACCAGGAGAAAACAGCGTTCATCATGCTGTTCGGAGTGTTCTGCTACAACGCAATGCCTTTCGGCCTAAAGAATGCAGGTGCCACGTACCAACGGTGCATGCGGGCATGCCTGAAGAGCCAGATCGACCGCAACATACAGGTCTATGTCGACGACATAGTAATCAAAACAAGGGAGGCCAAGACACTGATCGACGATCTCCGCGAGATGTTCGACAACCTTGATCGATACAAGATCAAGCTGAACCCAGAAAAGTGCGCCTTTGGCGTCCCATCTGGCCAACTACTTGGATACTTCATCTCCCAGCGAGGGATTGAGGCGAACCCGAAGAAAATCCGGGACATAATGTCCATGGAGAAACCGAAGAACCTCAAAGGTGTCCAACAGCTAGCTGGACGCATCGCGGCGCTGAGCAGATTCATCAGCCACATGGGTGAGAAGGCCCTGCCTTTCTACCAGCTGCTACGCAAAGCAGACAAATTCGAGTGGACACCTGAAGCGGATGACGCATTCGAAGATATGAAGCGGCTGCTCTCCACCTCGCCCGTCCTGGTCACTCCAAAGGAATGCGAGCCTCTACTGCTATACATAGCAGCCATGCATCAGGTGGTAAGCACCGTGCTCGTGGTCGAACGACCCGAAGATGGCAAGACTCACGGGGTCCAACGCCCTATATATATTACCTCAGCGAGGTATTGACGCTGACAAAGCAGAGGTACCCTCACTACCAAAAACTCGCCTGCGACGTGTTCATGATGGCTCGTCGGCTGAGCCACTACTTCTAGGAGCATCAGGTGATGGTCGTCAACGAGGCACCCCTGAAGAGCATCCTAACCAACCCGGAGGCCACAAGACACGTGGCCCTGTGGGGCATCGAGCTGTCCCCTCTAGACATAGTCTACGAGAAGCGCCATGCGATCAAGTCTCAGGTCCTCCCGGATTTCCTCGTCCACTGGATGGAGATGCAGCTGCCAGACACCCCGGACATGACATAGTCATGGACAATGCACTTCGACGGCTCCAAACGTGAGGCTGGAGCAGGAGTCGGAGTCATACTGACATCCCCGTAGGGATACAGAATGAAGTACGTCCTCCGGATGAAATTTCGGGCTTCCAACAACGAAGACGAATACGAGGGCCCCATCCACGGCATGAGGATGTCCAAGATCTGCGTAGCAACGCGCCTGGTCATCTACGATGACTCGAACCTCATCGTCTAGTAGACGATGAACGAGTGCGACGTGCACGCCGCCAACATGATCGCGTACCACACGCTCTACAACTCACTCGAAGGAGACTTCGATGGCTGCGAGCTTCGGCACGTTTTTTTGAGCAATTATGACAGTAGAAACCCTTAGAGGGTTCTACAGCCTTCTCCTTTTTTCATTAATATTGGCACATAATTACATAGTATAGTAGAAGTCAAGGTGACTTCAGAAGGTCAAAAAAATAAAATTACAAGTTGCTGACTATACTATGAAAAAAATAAAATTACAAGTTGCTGACTATACTATGAATAGTAGAGTGCAGATTAGACTTGGTTCGATGAACCAATAGAGATAAATCAGTAGAAAATTTAGTTTTCCAGGGATTTAGGGAGGGTGTAACTGAGTTGAATATAAGGTCATTTCTTTCCTTCCATATGTTCCAAGAAGCCAGCATAAAGATTTCCATGAATAAATGTTGATTCCAGTTATGTTTAGCATGGCTAATCCAGTCCAGAAGTGTTCCATGAGTGTTCCAGTATATACCAAATGAATGCCAGCATGATTTACTGAAGTCACACTTCATGAACAAATGTTCAGCAGTTTCTTCAGTATGTCCATAAATAGGACAAAGATAACCAGAATTGAGATGAAGGTACCTTCTTCTTAACATGTCTCTGGTATTTATTCTATCGGAGAATAAAAGCTAGAAAAAAAATTTAACTTTAGGTGTATATTTCGATTTCCAAATCCACTTAAGGCCACATGAGTAATCACATTCCTGAAACAATGCTTGTAAAACTTCTATGAAGTATAATTTGTACCCCAATCATAGCTCCAGGAATCATCAGTTGCAGCATCTAAAGTAATGTGGAGAGATAAGTTCTGAATTTGTCTGAGTTCCCCCATTGCCTCTAGAGACATAGGAAGACTAAAATTGTGTGATAAATTATCTACAGTTAAGAATTCCTGAACTGAAACATCCTCATTGAGGTAATAAGAAAATATTCTAGGGAATTGTTTAGAAACAATTCCATCCAGCCATTCATCCTCCCGAAAGAGAACAGAATCACCCTTTTGCACTGAACATTTTGCAATGCCTCTGTATATAGGGTAAAGTTTGCAAACATCCTTCCACCAAAAGGATCCACATGGATCAGAATTATGAGGAACTTTTTCATTATAATATGCCTGCCAAATTAGCTTAACCCGAGGAACATCCTCTTTATTATAGAATTTAAGCAAGTATTTCAATAATAAAGCTTTATTCTGGAGCTTCAGCATGTTGACAGAGAAAGCAATGAAGAAGCCGACAGACTCGTCAATATCGTCTCCACCTGCGCACGGGTGCCACCAGGTATGTTCCTCGAACAGATCTGTGTGCCATCCATCAAAAGGAAATTCCCCAAGGGATCACCTGAAGAGGCAGAGCACTCGGGGGTTGCGCTACCCGAAGGACAGGAAGGACCCAAAAAGCTCGACACAGAGGTTGCAGTGGTCAACCTGATGCAGGTCATGGCAGTCGAAGAAACATGGACGCAACCACACCTGCAATACCTGATAAATAGGGAACTTCCTGATGACCCGACAGACGCCCGGCGCATATCTCGCCGGTCCAAGGCCTTCACCATCATCAATGCTCCAAAGCTGCGTCACCATCGATGATGGCAAAACCATCCTCCAAGACATCCACAAGGGCATCTGCGGCCATCACGCGGGCAGCCGCGCCCTCGTCGCCAAAGCTCTACGAGATGGGTTCTAATGGACAACGGCCATGAACGACGCCAAGGACATCGTCCGAAGGTGCAATGGGTGCCAGAGGTTCACAGACAAACCCCACGCACCAGGATCAGAGCTTAGGCCCATACCCTTGGCCTGGCCCTTCGCCCAATGGGGCCTCGACATGATAGGCAAACTTCCCAAGTCCTCGAAAGGAGGCCACGTCTACCTCCTGGTCGCATTCGACAAGTTCACAAAGTGGATCGAGGCCATGCCCGTTACCAACCAAAAGGGTAAAATGGCCGTGAAGTTCTTCCAATCCATAGTCTATAGGTTTGGCGTGCCGCACAACATCATCATCGACAACGGTTCGAACTTCATCTCCAAAGGATTCCAGGACTTCTACGAAGGCCTCGGGATCAACATATCATGCGCCTCCGTGGTGCACCCGCAAACCAACGGGAAAGTCCAAAAGGCCAGCGGCCTCGGCGGCGGCGGCATTAAGAAGCGCCTACTGAGCCCACTCGAGCGGCTTGCGGGAGCATGGGCGGAAGAGCTACCCTCCGTCCTCTGGAGCTTGCGCACAACGCCAAACAGCTCAACTGGCTACACGCCTTTCTTCATGGTGCACGTAGCCGAAGTCGTGTTACCTGCAAAAGTACGCCATAGGGCCCCACGGGTCGTCGCCTGCAGTGAAGCCAAATCGATGGCTGCACTCGAAGACGCTGTCGACACACTCGACGAGGAACGCGACATCACCGTGGCTCGATCGGCGGTCTACCAGCAGAGCCTCCGCAACTATCACAGCCGTCGACTGCGTCCAAGGTCCTTCATCGAAGGAGACCTCGTCTTATGACTCAAGCAAGAGCGGCCGAAAAGCCTCGAGTCACCCTGGGAAGGACCATACGTCGTCACCGAAGTCATCCCAGGTGGCGCCTACCTCCTCAAGCACGTGGAGTCTGGAGTCGCATACTCCAACCCATGGAACGTCGCACAACTGCGATGCTTCTACCCCTAGATATCCCCCTTTACTTTCAATAAGGCTATTCAGCCAAGGCTACTCAGCCAAACAATCTACCTCCTCATTACGATATGAATAAAGCGTAGTGTCTCGCCTAAAAATTTATCTTTTACTCGCATTTCTTTATGCTAAAACACACTCAGGGGCTCCCCCCTCACCTCACGACTTCGTCGACTGAGGATAACGCATGTTCACCTGAGTAGCTGATCACGTCCGGCCAACGAAAAGGGCATGCATACAAACAAGCACCACGTGCTAATACAATCAACCTTTTACAGCAAAGGGAACGACACGCCCAGTCAAAATATATACAAATTTTACATCGATCTTTTTATAGCTCCTACCTATTCCGAAGAATCACCTGCGCACGGTGCTCAAAGAGATCTACAACTTCCGCAGCATACTGCCTCATAGCCGCATAGTGCGGGCGCATGTCCCATAGGCCACCATCTGGTCGAGGGGGTGGCCCAGCCGCCACAACCGCAAGATTTACGTCAGGGCGATGTAGTCGCACAAGGGAAAGAGCGGCCTTCACCCCCGCAACTAACTAGTGCCGTACCAGCTCTCTGACATGACACACATCTCGAAACTTCGCCAGCAAGCCCTAGAGAGTCGATGGCACTTCATCAAGGGGAAACATGACGTGCAGAATCGACGCCAAGGAAGTCATCACCTGCCGCAACACCCGTGAAACTTGGTGGGCACGATCCTGCACAGTCGCAAGGACCGTGGCACGGTCACGATCCATCCAGAAAAAGCCACCAGCTTCCATATCTTGCTGGGTCAGGAAATTGATCCGAACTACAACGTGCTCCTTATCCTCCCTCGGAACAAGGTTAGCACCTGCAACAACTACAAAGTAAGATGGCCCGCCAACAAGAGCATCCGAAAATGAGCAGAAGCTTGAAGAAACTTACACTGCACCTTGCTCCGCCTTCGACATCCAAACGTCCGCATGGCCTCGGATGCCAAGAAACTCCTTCTCAAGACTGCGGACGTGGTCGTGAATAAAAACAAGCTGCGACGCATCATCCAAGGATGGTCGCGGCTGCAGAGCAGACGAAGTATCAATGGGGTCGTCACCCGAAGGTCCCTAAGGAAAACAGAAAGGATATATAAAAACACAAGACTGGGCAACAACTCGAAGGCTCGTTATATACAACAAAAGCCACTACATGGCACAGGGAGTGTTCATCAAGCGAATTACAGCAAAGGTAGAAGGTAACTATCCTAGAACTACAAATAAAAACCCTAAGCAGCTGCATCTTGAGTGGCCTTGGAGCCAAAGCGCATGCCCTTGACCTCCTCCCGCTGCTTCGCGGCATACTCCGCCAAAAGGTCAATAAGTTTCGGCCCATAGCGCTTACAGAGGGCGGCGAAGAGAGCGAAGGCTACCTTGGAACCGTCGGGGGCCGTCGGCATCTGGGAGGTGACCTGATGAAGATCCATCTCGACTCCAAACACCATGGCCATTTCCAGCCCCATGGATGCGCTGATGCCTTTCTGCTTGCGCTTGTAGGCTGCAGGCGCATCCACTGACAACGCATCCTCTAACAAGTCGACATCCTCAAGGGTAGCGCCATTGGGAACGAGCTCCTTGTAGAAGCGCCTGAGGACCTCCTTGGCTTTGGCAAGAGAGCCAACCATAGTACTACAGCGGTCTTCGATCGCCGTAGTAGCATCATCCAAAGCACTACCGTGCTCCAGGGCACTGTGGTTGAACTCAATGCCTGCAGCATCTAGAGAAATGGAAAAGGTACAGTAAGAATCAAACAAAAGCAAAGAGACAAGGCAGCCAAAATAGAACATACAGGCAAAATCACTCACCCAAAATAGCTTTGGCAGCATCCATCAGCTTCCTGCTGCAGGCTCTCCTTGGCCGCAGCTGCGTCAGCTAGCTCCTGCTCGAGGCGCTCCTTCGCCCCAACGGCATCTTCGGCCTTTTTCTCTGCTCGCCCAAGGCTCTTTTTGAGAGCATCAAGCTCGCGGAAGGCAGTGTTATTATCATCTGCGAAAAGCCAAAAAACGTACATGAGCCCAACAAGCCAGCAAGCAGACAAAAAAATAGAAGATTAGTTATGGATGTACCTTGAAGCTGCCGCAGGTTGGCCTCCAACGCCAGGTGCTACTTCACCAGCTGGTTCCCACCTTGCACAAAAGGCTGCAAGAAGAAACAAGCAAAAGATCAAGCATAGGAAAAACGCTCGGGGGCTCCCCCCCCGAGACGCGCAAAGAAGAAGAAAGGATCAGCTGATCATACGGCTCGGAGGCTCCCCCCATAGCAAGAGAAAACACACTTACATGCTCAGACGGAGACTCTGAAGGTCCGGTTGTAGTCTTCTAGGAGAAGATCACCCGAGCCTCCTGCGGAGAGGGGTTCGGAGCAGCGCCCCCAGAGGTGGCCACCGTCCGAGAGGGAGGAGGTGTCATCTTCGACTCCACTACCATCTCCTGAGTGGCATCGCTAAAAGATCCCTCGGAGGAGTGGCTGCAAAGGAAAACAAAAATCAAAGCCAAGAAAGCAACAAGACAAAGAAAGATAGCAAAAGGCATCTGAAGTTAGTTACGAGTCCATGTCGCTCAAGTTAAAAACAGGTAGGTCCTTTTGGCCTTTATTCTCTTCCTTCTTCCTCTTCGCCGGCGGCTGCGGTGCTACATCCCATAAAGGAACGGTCGGGATAGGAGAGGAAGAGGCACCATCACCTCCACTGCGACGGACAAGGCACGGTGGGTCCCTAGGAGTTGTCGGAGTCGAGGCATCCGAAGATTCGCTCGAGATCCGTGCCCGATTTTGGGTCGGCCCCTCGCTCGCCTCGGGGGCTTCCTCAGTCGGTGACTGCGCCGGGGGAAGCTCGGACATGGAGTCCATGATTTCATTGTCCGGCGCATCCGGAAACCGTTCATGTAGTGGAGGCACCATGCCAGGTACCTTGAACTCCTTCACGATGAAGAAAAACTTTCAGAAAAGATAAGTGCAAAGGAAACGCACTCAAAAATAGCGCTACGCGCACGTCCCAGATCTACACCTGTGGAATTGGTCGAGAGGCAGTGAACGGAGGGGTCCGCGACTTTCCCGGAAGGTCCTCGTCGGCCTTGTACTTCAGCAGTGGCTGGAGGACTCTGTCAAGGTCCCCCTTGGAGAGCTCCTCGACCACAACTCTCATTGGGTCATGGCGGCCAGAATAAAGGAACACCGGGTGCGCCCTAGCCTAAAGTGGCTGCACCCGACGTTTGAGGAAGGTGCGGATGATATCCACACCGTTCACCTCCTTCTCTGGAATCACCTGGAGGTCCTCCACCCGACGGTAGATCTCCTCTATCTCCTCCACCTCACCCTCCAAGATATGGTTCTTCTAGGACCTCTTTGGCTGGATTTTTTGGGTGGAGTAGAAAGGGGCAAGGCCAAAGTTTTGCCCGTCCACTGTGGAGTCGTGGATATAAAACTACTTCCTCTGCCAGTTCTGGACAGACTCGGACATAGAGAAAGAGAAGAAAAGAGCAGTATATCAAAGAGAAATGACGCAGCCGCCAATCGGATAAACTCCATCGGAGCCGGATTGCCTCTTCACGGAATATAGTTTCCGGAAGAGGCCAAAGTGCGGCTCAATGCCGATCCAGCACTCGCAAAAAGCAACAAAGCAAGCTATGTGAGGAAGATAATTGGGGGAAAGATGGTGGAGTTGAATGCCATAGAAGAACAACAGCCCACGAAGAAAGTCGTGGACTGGGAAAGAAAGGTTGTGAATAATGAAGGCGATGAACATCACCCGAAACCCTGCAGAAGGACGGGGAAATACCTCTTCACCGGGGATCTTGATGGCCTCCTTGTCCTTCGGGATTAAACCCCGCTCACGAAGCTTGCGCATGTCGCCCTCACGCATCTCCGTGCTCCCCCACCCACCATCGGTGACACGAGTGGTGGCGGTGCCCTTCTTGCTGCCGGCAGCAGCACTGGTGGAGGTCTTCTTCAATTTCACCATGACATCGCGACGACGGCAGCGGTGCGAGCGCAGGAAAGATGAGGGGAAAGATCGGAGAACTTCCAGCGCGCGGCGAGAAAAGCTCAAGAAAATGGAAGCAATAGAAAGCAAGTGGCTGCGGTGTAAATAAACAACAATTTTTCCCCACAGTTATAAGGACAAAGACGATGAATAGAGACCGTTCATCTGGAAACCCTAGTGCCAGCATCAAATCCAACCATCCACGTGTCAGCATAGCAGCGAACCGTCGCTCGCACGCTGCCCACTACGAACAGAAACCGAGGAGACGCCGTAATTCTTGTCACGTCGCGCGTGACCAGTCAACTCCAAGTCAGAAAGTGGGACCCACGTTCGTCCAGTCACGTCACCTCTGGCGTCGCAAACGCTTGAGGTCACTGATCGTCAGCACTGACGTCATCAAAGCCATACTGGCAACGGTTACAAACCTCCGTCTAAACGGCTAAAGCACTCACTCGAATCTACGATTCGAGCAACTACTCGCGGGCTACTCCTATAAGGAGAGCTGGCCGCGCATCCAAAGCATGAATAAGGTACTACGCCAATGATCTATTCTTCAAGTCCTACGTCGAGTCTACGACTCCACTATAGACTCGGGGGTTACTCCCATAGGGAGGATTGATTCAAGTAGCCGAAAAAATTGTGTCCTACAGACCCGAAGCAAACAATGGCTGAATTAAAGTCTCTACTCGAGTCTACGAATCGAACAAACACTTAGGGGATACTCCCATAGGGAGCGCTGGTCGCGCACCCTATGAATTCTTCGACTGCGATCCTTCAGATCAGAATGCAAAAAAAATTCGGCAACTCTGCCCCAATCAACGCCAAAGTGAGTAACACTCTCCTTGGTCACCCAAAACACCTCCGCGGTGATAAAATTTCGGATGATGTGTCTGCGACGCAAAGATAAGACCTACAGATACCGTCTGATGGCCTGGTAACCCACCCGACTGCGCTCTGCTAGTAAAAATCCGTGCCAACAGGCACGATGAAAATCCCGACAGACGCGTTGGGTACATCATCCAAAAACTACTGGGATTCGACTCCTGTAAGACCTCAACGGCCTAAGTCAAATTACGCCAGCATCTGTTCCGGGTTCGAGTTGAGGGACTCGAATCTAAAGAAGATCGTGTTGTTTTGTCCTACGATAGTTAACCAACCCTGATCCCTCGAGAGAGTCAGGAACACGCATCCACAATCCCTACTAAAATCATTCTCTGACGAACAAAAACAGCCGCACCCGAAAGATTGAAGAGTCCTCAGCCGAATCTACGAATCGACTGAACACTCAGGGGCTACTGACATGGTTATACCCTACGGGTACACGACATTAGCATACCTGGTCCAGCCGAAGGAAGGCCCATAAGAATATACGTGGCCCATGATGATTTTCGGGTGGCCCAAACCCATGACGTCTCCGGATCCTTGGAGAGCAAGACTAGAAGAGATAGAATATTCAAAGGGGCAAACCCTAAACCTATAACCGACTCGATCTATTCTTGGGACCTGCCTACCTCGATATAAAGGCTAGGAGGGCACGACAAGGAGGATATCTCTCATACCACCGCATACACACCTCCACGCCAGATTGCATCTGTGCACCCCTGTAACCTTCGATTCCGCCGTAATCAAGAGCAGACAAGCAGGAGTAGGGTTTTCCCTCTGGGGGCAAAACCTGGGTAAATCTCGTGTCCCCTAGTTGCTTGTCTGTTAACCGTTCCGCGATCTCCAGCACCCCCATCTTCTCCAAAACCCAAGCTCATAACAATGAGCATTGACGAGATTAAACCTCGTCACTCGACAAGGTTGTTGAACCTTCTCTCAGACTTGAGAGTAGCGAAGCACCGGAAGTAGTTCCTGTGGCGCCTACAGCAATAAGAGAGGAACCTAATGATGTTGATCATGAAACTTCGGTTGAAGTTACTACGGAACCTCGCAGGTCAACACAAACTCGTGCCACTCCTGATTGGTATGATCCTGTTATGAGTGTCATGTTGGTGGACAACACCGATGACCCTGCAACATATGAGGAAGTAATGATGAGCCCAGATTCCAATAAATGTAAAGAAGCCATGAAATCCAAGATTGGATCCATGTACGAAAACCAAGTATGGACTTTGGTGGACTTATCGGATGGCCGGAATGCTATCGAGAACAAATGGATTTTCAAGAAGAAAACAAATGCTGATGGTAATGTTACTGTCTATAAAGCTTGGCTTGTCGCAAAAGGGTTTCGACAAATTCAAGGAGTTGACTAAGATGAGGCTTTCTCACCGGTAGCAAAGCTTAAGTCTATGAGGATTTTGTTAGCAATCGCTGCATATTATGATTATGAGATATGGAGATGGATGTCAAAATAGCATTCCTCAATGGAGACATTGATGAAGAGTTGTATATGGTACGACCCAAAGGTTTTGTCGATCCTAAAGATGCTAACAAGGTATGCAAACTTCAACGGTCCATTTATGGATTGAAGCAAGCATCCCGGAGTTGGAATCAACGTTTTGATAAGGTAATCAAAAGCTTTGGTTTTATACAAACTTATGGAGATATTGTTTTGATACAAGCTTGTATTTACAAGAAAGTAAGTGGGAGCTCTGTAGCATTCCTATTACTATATGTGGATGACATATAGTTGATTGGGAATGATGTAGACCTTCTTAATAATGTCAAGAAAAATTTGAATAATAGTTTTTCAATGAAAGATCTTGGCGAAGCAGCTTACATATTAGGCATAATATTTATAGAGATAGATCAAGACGCCTAATATAATTGTCACAAAGTACATATTTGGACAAAGTTCTAAAGAGGTTTGGAATGGAAGATAGCAAGAAAGGGTTCTTGCCCATGTTTCCCAATACTACCTTGAGTAAAACTCAAAGTCCTGTTACGGCAGAAGATAGAGAAAGGACGAGTAAGACTCCCTATGCCTTAGCCATAGGATCTCTTCTGTATGTCATGCTATGTACTAGACCCGACATTGCATATGCTGTCAGTTTGACTAGACGATATCAAAGTGATCTAGGAGTGGATCATTGGACAGTGGTCAAAAACATCCTTAAGTACTTGAGACGAACTAAGGATATGGTTCTTTATTATGGAGGTGATGAACGGCTCGTTGTTAATGGTTACACCGATGCTAGTTGGAACACCGATTTGGATGATTGTAAATCTCAATCTGGATAAGTATTTACTTTGAATGATGCATTAGTTAGCTGGAGGAGTGCAAAGCAAAGCATTTTGGCGAGATCTTCAACTGAATCGGAATACATAGCTGCTTCAGAGGCTTCACAAGAGGAGATATGGATGAAGGAGTTCATTATAGAGCTTGGTGTGGTTCCAGGTGCATTGGAACCAATGTCTATCTACTGTGATAACATGGGCGCCATAGCCAATGCGCAAGAACCAAGGTCACACAAGAAGCTGAAGCATATCAAGCAGCGTTTTCACGCTATTCAAGAGCATGTCGAAGATGGTGACATAAAGATTTTCAAAGTACACACAAATCTGAATGTGGTGGATCCGTTAACTAAACCTCTCCCGAGGGCAAAACATGACCAGCACCAAACCACCATGGGTGTTCGGTATATTACCATGTAATCTAGATTAGTTGACTCTAGTGCAAGTAGGAGACTGTTGGCGATATGCCCTAGAGGCAATAATAAAAGTGGTTACTATTATATCTTTGTTTTTATGATAAATGTTTGCATTCATGCTATAATAGTATTAACCGGAAACATTAATACTTGTGTGATTTGTAAACTAAATTAGAGTCCCTGGTAAAGCCTCTTTATAATACTAGCTTGTTGGTTAATGGATGATCGTGGTTTCTCGATCATGAAAATTAAGATGTTATTAACAACAAGATCATATCATTAGGAGAATAGTATGATGGATATACTCCTATAGATAAGCATAGCATAAAGATCAAGTCATTTCAATAGTTCATTTGCTATAAGATTTCTGATACATAGTAACCTAATTCCTTCGACCATGAGATCATGCTAATCACCATCACCGGAAGGATGCTTTGATGACATCAAACACCACACCGTAACTGGGTGGCTATAAAGGTGGCATTGAGTGTTCGGAAAGTATGTGTTGAGGCTCATGGATCAAGAGTGGGATTTGTCCATCCATATGACGGATAGATATACTCTAGGCCCTCTCAGTGGAATGTCATACAGTTAGCTTGAAATCATGTGACTGGCTCACAAGGGATCACATATCATGGGAACGAGAAAAGAGTACTTATCGGTAACGAGATTGAACTAGGTATGCAGAGATACCGAGGATCAAACCTCGGATGAGTAAACTATCGCGAGACAAAGGGAAATTGGTATCGTATGTAAGTGGTTCATTCGATCGCAAAGTAACCGTAGAAATATGTGGTATCCATATGAATTTCCATAATTGATTGGAGAAGTGTCTCGATCATGTCTGCATAATTCACGAACCGTAGGGTGACACACTTAAGGATTCGATGTTGTTTAGTAGATATGGAATGTAAGTAGGGAGACCGAATGTTGTTCGGAGTCTCGGATGGGATTCGGGATATCATGAGGAGATCCGGAATGGTCCAAAGAATATGACTCATATAAGGAAAGTCTGATTCCGGAGTTCGGGAATGATTTCGATGTTTTCATCGGAGAGGTTCTAGAAGGGTCTAGAAGGTTAACCGGACCAGAAGGGGAATGGTTCATGAATGTGTCATGGTTAAGTGGAATGATTGGATCATTTCCTAGGTCACTTGGTTGGGCATTTGCAAGATAGGAATTGAGCTCCAAATTGCAAGTCAAAAGACAGGTTTGAAAAGTCAAACGGGAACAATGGTTTCCTAGTGGAAGAAGGAACGAGTCCTTCTTTACCTCCAACTTGTATAGGGATTTCGGGAAGGATTCAAACTCCCCTCTCCCAAGCTTCCTCCCTATCATAAATAGAGGGGAGGGGCTGCCCCAAGAGATCACAACTAGCCCTCCCCACCTTGTGCCGCCGCCGCCAGCCGCCGCCGACTCCACCTCCTCCTCTCCGGCCATCTAAATCTAGATCGCCGAAAACCCAAGATCCACCATAACCTGCTCCGTCTTAGGCGAAGCCCTATAGGATTTTCCCTCTAATTCTGACACCACACCGTCGTGCTGCCGGAATCGCGAGGGGAGATCTACAACCTCCGCTTCCTGCTAGAACAAGGGAGAGGAAGGTCTTCATCGAGTACAGAACGTGTGACCAACTGCGGAAGCGCTGCCGGAACACACCACTGGAAGGATCGTCTACGCGATCTTGAGATCGGCAAGTGTACGACTACATCATCCATGAGAATCTGCTCTCATTAATCACTTTGGAATCTTTGAGGGTGAGTACGCTAATCGACTCGTTGCTATAATCTGGTAGATAGATCTTGGCTTGTTTGTGTGCATGCGGTAGAATTTTTTTGTTTTCCATGCTACGAACCCCTACACTTTCCTTATGTAATAAAAACATCAAAAATATAAAAAGATTAGGCTTTCACGAGCCTTCTGTTTTCACCACTTTTACCTATTCAAAGATGAACTGTACAGACTCCTTTTCTCCTTCTCCTGAAAATTCCTTTTCTCACAAGGCAATGCACAAACTTCAATGACAACATTGGTGTAAGAAAAAACAATAAACCTTTAGGTACACACTTCAACTGAAATCCATCAAAACAAAGGCTTCTTGTAAGAGGCCAATGCAAACGATAATAGAAATCTGTCAAAACAGACCAACAGGTAGAGATTGATTTTTTCGAAAACCTTCTGTTGCTCAAATCAAAAAGTACAAAACAAATGAAGGTTGGGTAACAAATTGGAGAACAAGCTCAGAAAAATACAGCTACATCCGACGTACTAAGCTCCCTCACGAATTTTTACAATGTAGCACAAAAATCTGTCCCAGGACAACCACTTTTCACAACTCCTCTACTTCTCAAAAGTAGTTGAACTTGCCACAAAAACCAAAACAAAAAGGATAAGGAGAGGTTATTACTGAGGTAATAACTTCCAAGACTCAACCAAACTCTTGGGTTATCTCCCAACAAGTACTTTTCTTTAATGCCTTTAAGTTAGGCTTGAAACTTTCAAAGATGCTCACATAGGAGATAAATATTTGAAGTGAAAGAGAGCATCAAGAAGCAAATAACCAACACATTTGAGTCTAACTCACTTCCTATGCCTGGGGGTATCATGAGAAAAAATATGTTGAAACAAAAAGCCACTAGCATAGGAAGACAAAACAAATGTAACTTCAAATCTTTCAAGATAAAACGGGGAAACTTAACATTATTGAGATGCATAAAACCATGTTTCCCTCTCTCATAATAACTTTCAGTAGCACTTTGAATTAAGTTGAAAATATAACTGTCATAGGAACCAACTCTATCATAAGAATGAGAATACTTACAGTAATTAAAAAGAGGCACAAGGTCATAAACTGGATCAATAGAAGCAAGTTGTTCCATCCTGAAATCTTTATTAGGAAATTCATTTTCATAAGGAGTTTTAGCAAATCTGGAAAAATTAAACTCATAAGACTCTCCATCAAACTTAGTCAAAACTTTTTCCTTCCTACAATCTATGATAGACCCACAAGTATTCAAGAAAGGCCTACCAAATATAATAGGATATGTTTTACTAGCTTCAGAACCAAGTACTAGAAAATCAGCAGGATATTTAATCTTACCACAAAGAACCTCCACATCTCTTACAATGTGAATGGAGCAAATGGTTTCCTTATTAGCAAGGTGAATAACCACACCAATGTCCTCAAGCTCACAAGGACCAATTTCATGCATAATTTCCCTGTAAAGATCATAAGGAATAGCACTAGAACTAGCACCAATATCACATAAACCATAATAACAATGATCACCAATTTTAACGGAAAGCACAGGAACACTAGCTTTTCTAACTTTTCTAGGATGAGAGACAATATTAGAAGCCTCTTCACAGAAGAAAATGTGCGCATCCTCTATATTTCTAGTGACAAGGTCTTTCACAATAGCTACCACAGGCTCAATATTCAATTGCTCATCGGGCTCCACAGTTTCCTTAGTACCTTTATTATCTGCACTAATCATCATAGAATACTCCTTTACCTTAGATGGGAAAGGTATTTTCTCAACATAAGGTTCATGCACAATATGATTAGTAGTACAAACTTCAGTGCTTCTAACAAGAACATGACTAACAACATATTTATAAGGAGCATGGTATTTATTGCACTTCTTTTTGGGAATTTCTATGTAAGAGGCAAAGGCCTTAAAACAGTTGGCAATACTTTGGGAATCAAGACCAAACTCATTGCTAATATCACGGAAGTCATCAGTTCCCATAAAAGATTTAATGCATTCATAATCATAGTTTATACCTGAATTTCTTTCTTTCTCATTCTCCCAAGCATCAGGGTTTTCTTGAATATGGTATAGTAGATCCCATTTAGCTTCTTCCTTCATACGTGTGAATGATCCAGCACAAGAAGCATCTAGTAAATATTTATCATGAAGAGAAAGCCTAGCATAGAATTTATTGATAATAATATTGTTAGGGAGTTCATGATTAGGACATTTAAGCATTAGTAACTTCAATCTACCCCAAGCTTGAGCTGTAATCTCTCCATCATGAGGCCAAAAGTTATATATCATATTTCTATCCTTATGAATCTCACTGGGAGGATAGAATTTAGAATAAAAGAGAGAAGCCATTTCCTCCCATTCCATGGATGGTCCATTCTTCAGCAGCTTATACCATTCTTCAGCTTTCCCTTTCAAGGATATGGAGAGTAACTTCTTCTTCACATGGTTAGTTGTGATACCTGCACACTTAAACAACCCGCATAATTCATGGATAAAAAGCAAGTGATCACCAGGATGGACAGTTCCATCCCCAAAATAATAATTATCCATAACACGATCAACAATACTTGTAGGTATGTTAAAAGGATCTATCTCAATAGGTGGTGGTTCATGTACTACCCTAACAGCGGTAGTAGTTCTCCCAAACAGAAAACCAAGTGGGTTATCCATATTGGAAACAAAGTAACAAACAGAAAAAAAAGAAATACTCACAGTAGAAGTTTCCTTTAGCATTTCCACTATTTAGTAGCGCTTCACTCCCCGGCAACGACGCCAGAAAATAGTCTTGATGACCCACAAGTATAGGGGGTGTATCGCAGTACTTTCGATAAATAGGAGTGTCGATCCCAAAGAGGAGAAGAAGGTGTTGACTAGTGGTATGGAGCAGGAAATCTCTGTAAATACTTAGCAAACAGTTTTTTAGGGGTTTTCTGATAAAGCAACAAAACAAGGTGCAAGTAATAAAGACAAAGAGCAAATGTAGCAAGTGTCCCAATCCTTTCTTAGCAAAGGACAAGCCGGTGGAAATACTTATAAGTACCAAACGTTCTCGAGGACACATGGGAATTATATCAAGTGTTTTCTCTTCATATAGCCAAGTACTCTTCTTTGGTGTTGTAAGTGTTGTGTGGGTGAACCTGTGCTAATGTACCGACCTTACTTGGACTAATACATACTTGTGATTAAACCCCCTGCAAGCATCCACAACTATAGGAAAGCAATTAAGATATAAACCTAAGCACAGCCTTAAACTCTGAGATTCTACACTCCCTTATGCAATGGTGTCCTAACGGGGGTTTAGGTTTCTGTCACTCCGGCAACCCCACAATTAGTAGCCAAATACACAATGCATTCCCCTAGGCCCATAAATGGTGAAGTATCATGTAGTCTACGTTCACATGACACCACTAGAAAAATAGCACCACAACTTAAATACTAAACCATTGAATAATATCTCAACACAAATCCACTAGTAACAACATGACTTCTCCCATGTCCTTAAGAACTAGACGAACTACTCATAAGACATCATATGGATCAAGATCAAAGATGATATGGTGATGGATAACAATCTGAACATAAACAATAATCCAATGGTTCGACTCACAAGCATCAACTACAATAGTAATCAACACCGGGAAAGTTTCCCCTAAGAACTAATGCACGATCCAACACAATTGTTACAGCGGGATGGAGTGGTGATGATGGTGCTGGTGAGATCATGGTGTGGATGATGATGATGATCCCGATGAAGTCTATCTTGATGACGGTGTTGACAGCGACGATCTCCCCTCTCCGAGAAGGAATTTCCCCGGCAGAAATCTGTCTGCCGGAGAGCTCTTTCTCTCTCGGTGTTTTCCATCCGGGAGAGGCAGCGAAAATATTTTTGTGGTCGCCCCTGGTGTTAGGGTTCCGTGAGGAAGATATAGGCAAGAGGGCGGAGTCGGGAGCCAGCCAGGTGTGGGCCCCTGTGTCCTAGCTACGCCTCCCCTTCTGGCTTCCTTCGTATTTTGGGAAAATATAATTTTCCAATATTTTTCTGGTATTTTTCTGATCTTCGCGAAATTGCATCAAATCACCTTTTTTCCATCAGAAACCTGACTCTGGAAGTCCATCCTCCAAGAATCATCCAACATGCAAAAACAGAGGATAAGACATAAGTAACACCTCATAATAAGAAATATATCAATGAATAGAGAAAAATTATGATATAGAATGGTGATGTAAATTGGACGTATCAGGGCTTAACTGGAAGTTTATATGTCTTAGTATGGGTTCCCTTGTGGAAGAGGTTGAGCTGAGGCTACCTCGTGAATGTGAATCTCCACCTATGCAGTTCCCAAGATGACAGATGGTCATGGTTGGGAGGCCAAACTCATAGGGGAGGTGCCTATACTAGGGTGTGTAATTGAAAGGTTAGGATTGATTATCCGCATACTAAGTATGATGATTCAGGGTTATCCCTGATGGATGTATCGAATGTTGTGGTGAAAGTGTACTACCTCTGCAGAGTGTCAAACTATTCGAATAGCCGCGTCCGCGGTCATAGATAGTTGGAGTGGCCATACTGTTCCATCGTCAGATGTTTTCAAAATGACTTGTGAAATGAACTATGACTTTTACTTGACCACAACAGGGTCGTGAACATGAAAACTAAGTTCCCACTTAGGTGTTGTAGAACATTAAACTAGTTTTCTTTACTTTTAAACTTAGTTTGAAATTAATCTGGCTTTTTGCAAACAAACCTAGAGCTTAGGATTCCTACTCGAATTACTTTGGTTGTTAGTGATAGTTTGTGACTACTTAAAGAGTACTCATGGATTTGTCCCTGGCTATTCCTGTGGCCAGACTATGAGGAGGACTACCAGGATGATGGACAGCAGGAAGTCTATGACAACTAGGATCATCTCCCATCGTAAGAGTATAAGTAGGAAGTCTATGAGAGCTAGGAGGACTACCAGAAATTATTAGTAAGAGTATAAGTAGTAAAGCTCATCATGTTAACACATGATGATAGATGTGAAGTAGTAGTATATCTAGGAAAGGAATTTCTAAGAAGCTATTAACCAAGACTATATCACTCCATATCAAAATCATTATCTATATCACTTTTCCAAAACCCAAACAACTACTACAAGGTAAATGAATTACCTTTATCATATAAGTAATGCTCATTAGCAACCATTACATGTTAATTTATCACTAGGAGCCACCCACACTAATAATGAAGAAACTATTTAGGATAATAGGTAATCCTTGGTTGCTTAAGTACATCAAGTAGAATTGCTCCTAATTAATATCATTGTAGAAAGATATATAGATAAAACCAATACTTATGGAGTATTAAAGATAGGAAATCTTGGTAAATATTCTACCATAATTCTATAGCAAATCACTTATGCATATATTTGCCACTTCCAAACATCTAAATCATATGTACCACATAAATGGAAATTGCTATAAACCATTATACCCTAATATTATATCCATATATTAAATATAGTTAAGAAAGTAGTGAATAACTAGTTCAAGAAATCATCTATGCATATTTAAAAATAAGTAGGGTGGTTAGGATTCACCTATTAGTGGATTTTGAATAATAGAAATTACCATGTTAAGAACCTTAATAATTAAATTATCTTATATAATTATTGTTATATAATAATAAATATGGATATATTATTTGCATATCTTTAGTTATCTTAAACCATTACCATTACATTCATTAAGAAGAAATAAAAATCAATTTTTAAGATTTTATTATAAAATGTACATCTCTAAAACCCCATGTGATAAATTGTTGCAATCAATAAAATGCTTTCCAAATAATTTAATTTTTTTTATAAAATAATAAACAAATATAGTAAAAATTAGTTCATAAGTTCCTGCAATAATTCTTGTTATTTCATAAAGTTACTGAATATTTATTTGTAGAAATTCAAATTGAAAAGAAAATTCTAAAACAGAAAACAGAAAAGAAAAATAATAGGGAAAGATCATAGTCCAGAATCTAGCCCACGGCCCATTTCCTCTTCGCACTAACCGTCACCCGCGTGCAGCCTCGGAAATTCCCGCTCGCTTCACCACGGCCCAACACTGGCCCAGGCCCAGGTACCGCTTCGTCTTCATCATCTTTGATGTCACAAGCAGCTCTCTGGAGCGAGCGCCGTCGCCTGATGCCGATCATCATCGTCAGCAAAATTGGACCACCCTGATGCTCGTCGATGCCCCGGACCTCGTTGATAAGATTGATCGTGCTCTGCTCTATTGTAACGTCCCAAAAATCATGATTCGTCAAAGTTTGCATTTCATTCATACATTCATAGCATCCTTGGCTTGCACAAAATTTTCAAAACAAAATTCAAAATAAAAACATTTATATGCCTAATATCTATATATCATTAAGGCATGGTTTTATTTTATTTTTCAAAGTGCCAAAGTGAATTCGACTAAAAAGTAGAGTTTTATACACAATAAGGTGCAAAGGTTTCACTGCAAAAACCTAGAGGAGTTTTGAATTCCAAACCATTTGAATTTAGTTTGATTTGTTTCCTGAAAAATCAAAATAGAAAAAGAAAAAGAGAGAAGAAAAGGAAAAGGGCCGGCGCCACCGTTTCAGCCCAACAACAGAAGCATCCCACTAAGCCCACCCGTCCATCTTCCCTTCCCCCTCTCTCTCACCCGCACTCGCTGTACCCCTCTCGCTGACAGACATGGCCCACTGCCACCTCAGCTCGTCTTCCCCAAATCACGCCCGCAGACCACGTCGTCGCTGTCGTTGCTCTGTTGATGGTGCGGCGTAAATGCCCTTGATTCCGCGAGCGTTTCTCGTCGTGCCTCTGCCTACTTAAACCCCTACGCCCCATGGCCATTTCCCCTCACTCAGCACAATATCTCTGCCACCAGGCTGCCGGTAATTCGCATTGCAACGCCGCTGCCCGACCCTCACCGGTGAGCTATTCCAGCTAACTCTGGCTGCCCCTTGCCCTCTGTTTCATACTATTGTACTCCCCTTGTTCGTGCACTTCATCTCATGCCCCTAGTTTGTCTGCTCGTCAACCACCGCAAGTGCCCGACGCCCCTCTCATCTCCGGCGAGAAATTCGGTAAGAAATTGAGCACCCCTTGACTTATAGATCCAACGCCCTTGTGCGTCGTGTCTTTGCACAGCCACTGATGTGGTTTATTTGTCCTAGGGAGGCCTAGAGAATCGTCGTCGTCTCTGTCAAGCCTTGCCTGATTCCTGCAAGCTTTCCGACGAGCTCCTCCGGCCACCACAGCACGTCCCCATCCACACCAGCGAGACGTTGAGCATCACCATGACCTCGCGAGTCTGGTAAGTATCTCCACAAACCCCAGCCCCCTCCGTATCGCCCGGGCCAGCCAGTTATGGTCGCTTAGCCAACCGTCGGATCTCGATCCAGTGGCCACGATAGATCACTTAACGAAACGTAAGTTGCACAGTATCACTTAGATCCTATGGCTCTGGATGATCGATCCAACCAAAACGGTATCAGCCAATCAGACACAGCCAAGTGGCTAGGGTTTCGATTTAAAATCTGATTTTGTGTCTATTAGAGATCCAAACTTGTAAAATGCATATCTTTTGTTATGTTTATCCAAAAAATGCAAATAAGATATCATTGGATTCATAAAAATAAATCCTAGACTACTGCGGGATTAATTGTGTATTTTGCTTCTGTAAAAATAGAATTTTATGCAGAGACAAATATAGGCTTATTTTGACTATATAAATTATTTAGAAAATAGTTTTAAAGCCAATTTGAGTTTATTTAGACTATAAATAATTGGTTTTGTGTTCAGTACTGTTTGACTTGTCTTGTTTAGTTTAGAAAAATCATCACATGGCATTTGCATGCATTCATAATATTTTTGCTTGAATATTGGAATGTGAATTTGGTGCTATTATTTTATGTGTAGATTTTGGTGCTAGTGGTGATTGTGATTGTGAAGATTGTTTCTACTCCCCCAACTACCAAGGAAAGTGGTGCTTCATGTATTTTTCCCATTATTTTGAATATGCACTAGTGATATTTTGTATAGGGCTTGCATGAAATTTTTGCTAAGTATCTATATGCTATGCTATGGGAAATCCTAGTAGTTGTAGTATTGGTAGAATTATTATCTAAGTTAAGATACTTGTTGATATCATGCCTAGCCTAGCTAGTAGTAAACAAGGGTGTATTATATACACATGCTGTGGAAATTTTACTAAGTCTTTGACTTATGTTTTTGCTTAATAAAACAATTATGTGAATGAATCAACTGGGTGGAATGGAAAGAATTTTTGTGTTGAGTGGTTACTCAGGGGTCTACCTGGTGTATCTCACTTGTGGAAAGCCACCCAGGAACAAAGGGATTTGAGATACTTAGTGTTAAGAGCTTCTAGTGCAACCACATGGCATATGGGCTCTGCCTTGATCATATAGGTTGCAATAACTTAGTCAAATGGACAGATGGTGGTAGGGTGATAGGATGGAACGCATCCATTTGGTCTAAGGTAAGGCTTCTAAAAGATCTCGTCTCGATGCATGTAGAGTCTTGTGGGGAAAGTGCACCACCTCTCGAGAAGGAAAAATCTAAGTACTTAGCCGGGTCCACGGCAACGGACAATTTGAGCATCAAGACATTGAAGCTATCAAGGATCTCCTCATCCCAATTTATAAGTTAAAAACTTTTGGTTGAACAAGGGTTAAAGGTTCCTCAATATTCATTGGTGGTTCCTTGGGAGTTTTTCATAAACAAAAACTTAGTGTTTTTCAACTGATAGGAAAAAGCTATTTTGAGCAAAGCAAGCCTAAGCTACACTTAGCCAAATTCATATTGAAGTTAGAAACTACTATTCTACTATGGTATCACTTTGTAATACTATTCCAATGTATTGACCTACTGTGGTTGTAACTTATGATGTTGCAGGATACTTTTATGAGGATTAGGGTTATGAGTCTACACTCAACATGCTTGTCTGTGGGACATGAAGATGAAGACTTTACTTTATTTTACTTATGTTATGAACTCATGTACTAGCCTTTGGCTATGGAGTTGTAAAAGACTATGTTATCTCTAGAATGACGATGTAATAAAGACCTTTGTATATGTGTACTTCATCTTAAATTGTGATGCTGACAATTGATCCAGGGACTAGCATTGCAATCACGGGGATCCTTTACCTTATAAAGGTGGGGTCTTACAGATGGTATCAGAGCACTGTGTTGCATGTAGTACTATGACCCTAGGTTAATTTAGACTAAGAAAACCACTAAGGAAAAATGCAACTCTTTTCAAAATTCCACACTTGTCTTTTTCTTCTTGTAAACCTTTCTAATCTTCTTTCTCATCTCAAATTGTAGATGGACACCATCAACGAAGCCGTCAAGAAGGGACCACTCAGGACCATGACTTTAGAAGGTGAGACGGAGTTTCCCAAAGCACTCAAAACCCTTATGGTTAGCTTGGGAATACATGGTGAGGTCGTATACAAAGGATTTCCAGTTATGGATGAAGGAGAAGAATATTGGTGGGTACAACTTCACTTGTATAAAAACAAGGGAGACAACCACAAAGAGTCGGTATTCTACATGGGCACCAACTCAGAAATGTATACAACATTCTTTGACTCTGCCAGAAATGCAGCTTGGAATGCTATCAAGGAGCTTGGTGAAAGACTCAAGTGTAGAATGATCAACACTAAAAATGATCTTGAAGAGGAGAAGAAGTATACCCAAGACTTAGAGACCACCATAAAACGTCTAAGGGAGGATATCATAGACTTAGCATATGAGTGAAATTTGTAACGTACTCTGTTAGTTGGACCACCACACTTGTCGTATTTTCGCAAAAAATTGTCTAAGTTATGTTTGAACCTTAGAGTTTGTGGTAGACTTGGTATGCCATCAATTGTATGTTTTATGGATGATGTATGCTTTTTGGTTTTGTTTCACTTGTGTTTTATCCTTACTTGAACTGTTTCTAATATTTTCTATCTTTTACATTAGATGTCTATCTTTGTGATCAGCACTGCCGAGGAGTTCAATGGAACTCGTTTTGGTTCACTCGTCGTGCAGTTTACTAGTGTGCTCAACCTTCCACTTCCTAGTATCAAGGCACTTTAGCTCACCAACTTCGAGAGGAAGGACCTTTGGGGCTTTAGAGTCTCACAGCCAGGACGCCAGGTGGAGGCACTCACGGAGGAGATTTCCTTCAAGCTGATGCACGATGACAAGGAGAAGGGTCTAGATGTAGTCATGCAGGAGCTACTCGGACACCTCTGCGGACGCCACTCCACCGAGCTTAGAGGCCTCTACTTCCACCTGCTCGGGAGACGTGACGAGGAGGGAAAGGCATTGGTGTATGAGGGCGAGACTAGAGAGACGATAGACCTTGTTTGTATGTACCTCCAGGACCTCAAGGGCCTTATTAGACACCTTGACACTGATAGGACCAACGTCACGGTTAGCAATGATGAGCTCCAGGTTAAGTTGAGAGAGAAGGACAAGCTCTTCACGGAGCAAGACGAGATCGTCAAGGATATGGAGGCCATATTCGAGAGCCAGGACAAGAAGTTCAAGAATCAGGAGAAGAGGGTCCAAGACAGAAACAAGAAGGTCAAGGACATGAAGGCTGAGATAGAGGCCAAGGACATCGAGCTCGAGATCCAGCAGGGAGTGATTGAGAGGCTTCACTCACAGAAGAGGGCCCTCAGGGCAAAGATCAAGGCCTTGACCACTAGTGTAGATGAGTACAAGGCTGCCATGGATAATGCAAGTCTTGCTCTTGTTGACGTGGAGGTCGACATGGAGGAGTAGTGTAGACTACTCGACTATCTTTTATCTATCATACTTTGATTATTGAGTCGCAATGACCATCTAACATGTGGATGGCTTGCTATTGCGTGTTTACTTTTCTGAAAACTCATAGTTACTTTGTTCAAACTCTATATTTTATCCTTATTGTGTTTGTTATTGGTGTTTGTTGCTATATGATGTATTGTCCATTGCATCTATGGGTATCTCATTCTTATCCTTATTGAAACCACAGATGCCTCCCTGTCGTGCCAATCCCAACCAAAACAACAACAATAATGTCACTCCCGAGATGCTGCAGATGATGACACAGTTCATGCAAAACCAGAATCAGAATAACAATAACAACAATAATAATAACAACAACAACAATAACAACAACAATAACAATCAGAACAACCCTCCAGCATTTGACATGCTTACCATATTTTTGAGGTTGAGGCCAGCCAAGTTCTCAGGAACCACTGATCCAATGGTAGCCAATGACTGGTTATGTTTAGTGAACAAGGACCTAGTCAATGTTGGCTGCACCGATGAGGAAAAAGTCAGGTTTGCAGCACATCTGCTCGAAGGACCAGCAACAACATGGTGGGACAACTTTTAGATCACCACTCCCCTTGAGGATGTGATTTGGGATATTTTTGAGGATGGTTTCCGTACAGCTCACATCTCATCTGGACTGATAAACTTGAAGAAGAAAGAGTTCCACAATCTAAAGCAGCGTCACCGCAGTGTGGCTGAGTACATTGAGGAGTTCAACAATCTGGCGTGTTATGCACCAGATGAGGTTGATACAGATGCCAAAAGGAAGGAGAAGTTCCTTGAGGGACATAATGATGAGTTGAACCTGCAGCTGTCTATTTCCTATGTCCCAACATATCAAACATTTTGTGACAAGGCCACCATCTTGGAAAACAAGATGAAATAGGTTGAGGGCAGGAAGAGGAAGCATAACTTTGATAAGCATAGCTCGGGTTCGTCTCACAAGCGTTCCCATAATGATGATAGTGGAAGTTCTAGATTCCACAAGCATGGGAAATACAATAGCCACCACCACAACCGTCACCATGACAACAACATCATCGCAGTCATGATAGTGACAAGTACAAGAACCACAAAAGTGGACACAAAAGCCACCACAATGGAAATGGTAATGGGAGTCAGCCTGTAAAGAAAGATCTCAGTCAGGTTGAGTGTTTCAAGTGTAAGAAGATGGGGCACTATGCAAATGAGTGCCCAGAAAAGAAAGTTGAAGGAGCCAACATGCCTAACCCTTTCCAGAAGGGACAAGTGAACCACATCAATGTGGAAGAAATATATGAAGAGTCTGATGTTGTGGCTGGTAAGTTCAAGCTCAATTCATTTCCAGCACTTGTTCTTTTTTATACTAGCACATCGCATGCATTCATATCAAGAGCATTTGGTGATAAAAATGGACTTCCAACTAAAACTATTGGGTGTCCTATAAAAGTAAGCTCTCCTGGTGGAGAGATGTTAGTGAACTTTGGATGTCATGATCTAGTGATAGAATTTGGGAAGTATAAGTTTCCAGTTAGTCTGATAATCTTAGATTCCCAAGGATTGGATGTTATTCTAGGCATGGATTGGATGACTAAGTATGAAGGAGTACTAGATTGTGCCAATCGTACTGTCACACTCACTACCCCGGATAAGAAACGGATTAGGTTCAAGTCTAATTTTGAATCTAAAGGAAGTAAGTTAAATTCTCTTAAGGGGGCTAGCATAGATAGTGTGATAATTGTGAGAGAGTATCCGGATGTGTTTATGGAGGAATTGCCTGGAATGCCACCTGATAGAGATGTAGAGTTTCTCATTGCCTTGCTGTCGAGATTTGGACAAATAACAAGGAGACCCTACAAGATGTTAGTTGATGAGTTGAAAGAACTCAAGAAACAACTTGGAGAACAGTTGCAGAAAGGATTTATTCAACCAAGTTCTTCGTCTTGGGGTGCACCAGTTATGTTTGTTGAAAATAAAGATAGAAGTCAAAGGTTGTGCATAGATTACCGTTCACTCAATGCGGTGACTATCAAGAACAAATATCCTTTACCTAGAATCAATGATCTGTTTGATCAGCTAGAAGGATCCCGAGTGTTCTCAAAGATTGATCTCCGGTCAGGCTACTTTGAGCTTAAGATTAGAGAGCAAGACATACCTAAGACTGCTTTCACCACTAGGTATGGATTGTATGAGTACACCGTGATGCAATTTGGTTTGACAAATGCATCAGCCTATTTCATGAATATGATGAACAAAATGTTCATGGAGTTTCTTGACAAGTTTGTTGTCATATTCATCGACAATATTTTGATCTACTCCAAGAGCAAAGAAGAGCATGAAGAGCATTTGTGTTTGATACTTGAGAAGCTCAGGGAGCACAAGCTGTATGCCAAATTCATCAAGTGTGAATTTTGGTTGAATGAAGTAGGATTTCTCGGACATATTATGTCGGGAGATGGTATAGCTGTTGATCCCGCAAAGGTGTTAGCGGTTACTGAGTGGGAATATCCTAAGTCAGTGTAAGAAGTTCGTAGTTTCCTCGGCTTGGCAGGATACTATAGAAGATTCATTAAGAATTTCTCAAAGGTAGCTAAGCCGATGACAGAGTTACTTAAGAAAGACAAGAAGTTTGATTGGACTGAAGGATGTAAACTCAGTTTCCAAGAACTGAAGAAGAGACTAGTGTCAGCACTAGTCTTATGTCTGCCAGATTTGGAGAAGGATTTCCAAGTCTATTGTTATGCATCTCACCAAGGACTAGGTGGAGTATTGATGCAAGAAGGGAAAGTTGTGGCTTATGCCTCTAGACAACTCAAAACTCATGAAGTGAATTATCCTACTCATGACTTAGAGTTAGCCTCTGTTGTCCATGCACTCAAAACATGGAGACATTATCTTTTGGGAAAACGATGTGAAGTGTTCACAGATCACAAAAGTCTGAAGTATATCTTTACTCAGAAAGAAATCAATATGAGACAAAGAATATGGCTTGAGCTCATCAAGGACTATAACTTGAGTTTGCAATACCATCCCGGTAAAGCAAATGTTGTAGCGGATGATTTAAGCCGTAAGGTTTATGTGAATGGCCTTACCAAGGGAGAGTTGCCAGATGATCTGTGTGCCCAATTCAAAGATCTCAGATTGGAGATAGTGCCGGAAGGACATCTCATGCCATTGGATGTTCAACCCACATTATTGGATAGGATCAAGAAAGCCCAAAAGATGGACAAGGAAATTGATGAGATCAAAGGAATAATTAAAAAGGGGAAAGCTAAAGGTTTCCATGAAGACGAACAGGGTACTTTATGGTATGGAAAACGTATATGTATTCCGCAAGAAGAACACAACTCACCATATTCCATTCATCCGGGTAACACCAAAATGTACATGGACGTGAAGGAAAGATTCTGGTGGAATAATCTCAAGAGGGACATCGCAGAACATATTGCATTGTGTGATGTGTGTACTCGAGTGAAAGCGGAACATCAGAAACCGGCAGGATTACTGCAACCATTACCTATTCCTGATTGGAAGTGGGACAAGATTGGAATGGATTTCATCACCGCACTGCCAAGGACTAGATCAGGATATGATTCTATCTGGGTTGTTGTAGATCGCCTAACTAAGGTGGCTCATTTCATACCCGTAAAGACCACTTATACAAGTGCTAAGTTAGCCAAAATCTATATGAACAGGATTATATGTCTGCATGGAGTACCCCAAGAGTATTGTGTCTGATAGAGGAACTCAATTCACTTTGCATTTTTGGCGACAATTGCATGAGTCATTGGGAACGAGATTGGAGTTCGGCACAGCTTTTCACCCCCAAACCAATGGACAGACAGAAACAATCTATCAGATTCTGGAGGATATGTTGAGGGCATGTGACCTAGACTATGGTGCTATTTGGGATGAAAGTCTGCCTTACATAGAATTCTCTTACAATAACAGCTATCAAGCTAGTATTGAGATGGTGCCATTTGAATTTCTCTATGGAAGGAAGTGTACTATGCCATTGCTATGGTGTGGTGTAGGAGAAAGAAATTTATTCGGACCAGAACTGATTAAGGAAGCTGAAGAGAAAGTTAGATTAGTAAGGGACAGAATGAAGATAGCACGCTCCCGATAGAAAAGCTACGCGTATTCAAAGCGTAGAGAGGTAGCCTATGAGGTGGGTGATAGAGCCTATCTTAGAGTCTCACCACTCCATGGTGTGAAGAGGTTTGGAATCAAAGCAAAGTTGGCTCCAAGATACATTGGACCATTCAAAATCTTATGTCGCAAAGAGAAGTGGCTTACGAGATTGAGTTACCTGAATCACTGCCTGCCGTTCACAATGTGTTTCATGTAAGTCAGTTGAAGAAATGTCATCCGGAGATGGAAGAAACTTCTTTGAAGGATACTATACCTTTAGAAGAGGTTCAGTTGGAGAGTGATCTCACCTATGAGGAGAAACCTATCAAGATTCTTGAGACTGCAGAAAGAGTTACTCAAACCAAGACTATCAAATTCTGCAAAGTTTAGTGGAACCATCATTCCAAAGAGGAAGCAACTTGGGAAAGAGAAGATGACCTTCGGAAAGATCACCCTCACCTATTTGCTAGCCAATCTCAATCTTGAGGACGTGATTCATCTTAAGGGGGTTAGATTTGTAACATCCCAAAAATTATGATTTGTAAAAGTTTGCATTTCATTCATACATTCATAGCATCCTTGGCTTGCACAAAATTTTCAAAACAGAATTCAAAATAAAACCATTTATATGCCTAATATCTATATATCATTAAGGAATGGTTTTATTTTATTTTTCAAAGTGTCAAAGTGAATTTGACTAAACAATAGAGTTTTATACACAATTAGGTGCAAAGGTTTCACTGCAAAAACCTAGAGGAGTTTTGAATTCCAAACCATTTGAATTTAGTTTGATTTGTTTCCTGAAAAATCAAAATAGAAAAAGAAAAAGAGAGAAGAAAAGGAAAAGGGCCAGCGCCACCGTTTCAGCCCAACAACAGAAGCAGCCCACTAAGCCCACCCGTCCATCTTCCCTTCCCCCACTCTCTCACCAAGATCATGTACCCCTCTCACGATGCATATGGCCCACTGCCACCTCAGCTCGTCTTCCCCAAATCACGCCCGCAGACCATGTCGCCGCTGTCGTTGCTTCATTGATGGCGCGGTGTAAATGCCCTTGATACCGCGAGCTTTTCTCCCCGTTCCTCTTCCTACTTAAACCGCTACGCCCCATGGCCATTTCCCCTCACTTAGCACACTCTCTCCGCCACCAGGCTGCCGGTAATTCGCATTGCAACGCCGCTGCCGGAACCTTTCTGGTGAGCTATTTCGGCTAACTCTGGCCGCCCCTTGCCCTCTATTGCATACTATTGTACTCCGCTTGCCCGTGCACTTCATCTCATGCCCCTAGTTTGTCTGATCGTGACCTAGGTCGACGGATTCGTCAACCACCGCAAGTGTCCGACGCCCCTCTCATCTCCGGCGAGAAATTCGGTAAGAAATCGAGCGCCCCTTGACTTCTAGATCAAACACCCGCGTGCGCCACGTATTTGCGCAGACACTGATGCGGTTTCTGTGTCCTAGGGAGGCCCAGAGCATCGCCTCCGTCTCCGTCAAGTCATGACCGATGTCTGCAAGCTTTCCGACGAGCTCCTCTGTCCACCACAGCACGCCCCCGTCCACACCAGCGAGATGTTGAGCATCAGCGTGCCCTCACAAGTCTGGTAAGCATCTCCGCAAACCCCAACCCCCTCTGTAGCCGTCGGAACTTCACTGGCAGTGGGCCGTCGCCGTCGCTAGCGCCGCTAGCCTATGGTTGCTTGCTTCGCAACCGTCAGATCTAGATCCAGTGTCCACGATAGATCACTTAACGAAACGTTTTCTTTAGATCTAAGCCGCACAGTATCACTTATATCCTACGGCTCTAGATGATCAATCCAACCGAAACAGTATCATCCAATCAGACACACCCACGTGGCTAGGGTTTCGATTTAAAATCTGATTTTGTATTTATTAGAGATTCAAACTTGTAAAATTCATATCTTTTGTTCTGTTTATCAAAAAAATGGAATAAGATATCATTGGATTCAGAAAAATAAATCCTACACTACTGTGGGTTTAATTTTGTATTTTGCTTCTATAAAAATGGAATTTTATGCAGAGACAAATATAGGCTTATTTTGACTATATAAATTATTTAGAAAATGTTTTTAAAGCCAATTTGAGTTTATTTAGACTATAATTAATTTATTTTGTGTTCAGTACTGTTTGACTTGTCTTCTTTAGTTTAGAAAAATCATCACATGGCATTTGCATGAATTCATAATATTTTTGCTTGAATATTGGAATGTGAATTTGGTGCTATTATTTTATGTGTAGATTTTGGTGCTAGTGGTGATTGTGATTGGAAAGATTGTTGCTACTCCCCCAACTACTAAGGCAAGTGGTGCTTCAAGTATTTGTCCCATTATTTTGAATATGCACTAGTGATATTTTGTATAGGAATTGCATGAAATTTTTGCTAAGTATCTATATGCTATGCTATGGGAAATCCTAGTAGTTGTAGTCTTGGTAGAATTATTCTATAAGTTAAGATACTTGTTGATATCATGCCTAGCCTAGAAAGTAGTAAACAAGGGTGGATTATATAAACATGCTATGGAAATTTTACTAAGTCTTTGACTCATGTTTTTCTTAATAAAACAACTATGTGAATGAATCACCTGGGTGGAATGGAAAGAATGATTTGTGTTGAGTGGTTACTCAGGGGTCTACCTGGTGTATCTCACTTGTGGAACGCCACCCAGGAACAGAGGGATTTGAGATACTTAGTGTTTAGAAGCTTCTAGTGCAACCACATGGCATATGGGCTCTGCCTTGATCATATAGGTTGCAATAACTTAGTCAAATGGACAGATGGTGGTAGGGTGATAGGATGGAACGCGTCCATTTGGTCTAAGGGAAGGCTTCTGAAAGATCTCGTCTCGATGCATGTCGAGTCTTGTGGCGAAAGTGCACCACCTCTCGAGAAGGAAAAATCTAAGTACTTAGCCGGGTCCCCGGCAACGGACAATTTGAGCATCAAGACATTGAAGCTATCAAGGATCTCCTCATCCCAATTTCTAAGTTAAAAACTTGTGGTTGAACAAGGATTAAAGGTTCCTCAATATTCATTGGTGGTTCCTTGGGAGTTTTTGATAAACAAAAACTTAGTATTTTTCAACTGATAGGAAAAACCTATTTTGAGCAAAGCAAGCCTAAGATACACTTAGCCAAATTCATATAGAAGTTAGAAACTACTATTCTACTATGGTATCACTTTCCAATACTATTCCAATGTATTGACCCACTATGGCTGTAACTTTTGATGTTGCAGGATACTCTGATGAGGATTAGGGTTATGAGTCTACACTCAACATGCTTGCCTGTGGCACATGAAGATGAAGACTTTAATTTATTTTACTTATGTTATGAACTCTTGTACTAGCCTTTGGCTATGGAGTTGTAAAAGACTATGTTATCTCTGGAATGACGATGTAATAATGACCTTTGTATATGTGTACTTCATCTTAAACTGTGGATGGTAGAAATTGATCCAGGGACTAGCATTGCAATCACAGGAATCCTTCAACTTATAAAGGTGGGGTCTTACATCTATCTATCCATACCAGTGTTATCATCTCTCTCGCTCTCTCATGCAAACCCCTCTTCTCACCGAAACCCTAACCTTCGGCCACCTCAAATCACCATCATCTCCAACCTCCCCGAGCTCCGTCGTGGTGCCTGGGATCTTCCTCTCGTTGTCCTGGATCGTCTGGCAGAAGGAATCGGTCACTCTCGCTCACTATGAATGCCACCGACCTCATCTGTCTGCCACTCATCGTCGACCATGGTGACGCTGTCCGAGCTTGCCTCTCCTCGCCGTCGCCTCTACAAGCTTCTTGGTGACCTTATGCTTTTGATGGCTCTTTCCGATTTGCCCCTAGCCATCTGTAGTGTCTCGTACACATGAACCTGAGCATGTTGCCGCTGTAGCTCGCCGCCGGTCATCCTCCGGTAACCAATAGCTGGCAGGGCTGCTACCATTGAACTCGCCTCGTCCCTCACTATCCAACAGACCTAACCGCGCTAGCTGAAACGCCGTAGATCGCCGCCGGTGACCATGATCTGGTGGTGGAGGCCACGCTGACAGTATCATGACGTCATGCTGGTGTCACCCTGCCACCTCAGTGTCGTTTGACCAAGTCTTTGTTCCGCGTGGCTGCCAGCGTGGCCCTGAGCCCACTAGTCAGTGTATGCGACTAGGTGTCTACTCTGTATAAAAAGGTATTGTTTGTTTAATAAATAGATAAAACAATATAAGTTCAAATATAAATATTTTCTAGAAATTTAATAAAATGATTAAATATTGATAAATAAATATCTTTTGTTTTATAATTCAGAAAATATAAATTATATAACAAAATGATTAGAAAAATAAAATCTATAATATAACTTTATTATCAAACATTATTATGTTAACCATTTAAATAATTAGTATTTAATAAAGGTTTTAATAGTATTAATACTTTGAAAAATCATATTTTACTATTGGTAAATAAGAAAAATATAAATAATATACCAAAATTCTTTGAAAAATAAGAACTATAATTTAATACTATAATCATGTATTATTATATCACTTAATTAAATATCTATTATTTATTAAGTGTTTATAAAGTAATAAAACTTATAAAAATCATATCTTATTATTTAAAATTCATAAAAATACATATACCAAAATGATCACAAAAATAAAATTTACATGTGAAAATTATAAACTTTCACTTTTGAAGTAAGTAAAAATTTATTCCCCTAATAAATTGAGTTCAAACTTATTTCTTCAGTTGATAATTCATAAAAATAAGTATAAAATTGCTAATACCTCTAATATTGTTCATTTGAGGTTTATAAATAGTATTTGCCTTAAGTATTGATAATATGAACTCAAAATAATTCAACAAATTTTAACTACAATTTTGTTGAATTATCATATACCTATAAGTGTAAATTATTCTAAAAAGGATTCTTATGAAATTTTAAAATCTTCAAGAATGATATTTTAACCAAATAAAACCTTTTACCATTGCTTCACTCACAAATTTATAAATGATTCAAATCCAAAGATAATTCATAAGTAGTTAAATAATATTGTTTCCTTCTTTACAAACCATAACCACTCATTTATAAGTAGATAAATATGTCTATTCAATTATAATGTGAAGAAAACATGACTCAAATAGAAGTGTTACCAATCTCAATTCACCTTAAAGAAACATTATAAAGGGAATAGATTATATTGCCATCTAATAACCAAGATGGGTAAGTCTCAAATACTAGTATGGTCATTATTCAAATGAGGTAATTCTTTCTTCCTTAAGAACAATAGTTAGTAAGAAACCCTAAGAGCATTAACTAAAAGTTTAAATACTATTGTTTAGTTAAGTAAACTTTTCTTCAAAAGTTATTCTTTTAAGATACATTATAAATCAAGACATAAGCATTCCTATCAAAGCCTAAAGGATACACAATCTTTATATAAGAAGTTTTTGTGTAGTATTCCACATTTGAGTGCTTTATTATTGTATGCTCCTTAGTATACTTACATATTGTTTCACACACACACTCACAAGCTTTAATAAGAAGCACAAGTGTGAAACTTAATCTAAAAGGAAAATACATTCCAAAGAATTCATCTCAAGATTCCAAACCCTATATTATCAACGCTTATTCCGGGGATTCAAGTTTATCAAATTGCATTACATTACTTATGCATGATAGCATCTTGATTCTTTAAACAGTAGTCCTTACCGGAACAATGATGATGTTTTCATATATTGGATCCTTTATTGTCTCAAATACCGTGAATACATAATCTTGCAAGCACTAATGCGGCTCAGATTACTGTAGAGCTTCGTTGGGAAACCCCAAGAGGAAGGTATGATGAGCACAGCAGTAAGTATTCCGTTAGTTATAAAACAAGTTTATCGAATCAGTAGGAGGAAGGAAACGACCCCAAGGTGTTGCTAACAACTTGGAACCTACACAACACACACTCAAGAATTTGCCTCAATGAACAGTGAGGTTTTCAATCTCACCGGTTTTCTAAAAACAAAGGATTAAACATATGGTGTGGAAGGTAATGATTGCTTGCAGAAAGTAAATAGTAATAGTGGATGATGTATCATTGGTAAAGATTGGACCGGGGTCCACAGTTCACTAGAGGTGTTCTCCTTAATATAAATAACATAACATGCTGTGTAAACAAATTACAGTTGGGGAATTGACAGGACTGAGAAAGGCATAACAATTCTATACTACACATTCATGATCCTATGAGATTTGATTGGGCATTACAACAATATACATAAACCGCCATCAAACTACATCTATGACTAATAATCCACCTTCAGGTTATCATCTGAACCCCCACTAGTATTAAGTGGCAAGCAACAGATAACTGCTTTAAGCAATGTGTGTAAAGTAAACAATACAATTGTTCCATGAATAAGAGATTGTTGTTTTCTCCCTAGTAGTAACAGCACATCTACAACATTAGAGATTTCTATCACTTCCCAGATTCAATAGAGGCATGAACCCACTATCGAGCATAAATACTCCCTCTTGGAGTCACTAGCATCTACTTGGCCAAGATAGCTACTAGAAATGGAGAGCATGCAAGATCACAAACAACACAGACATGATAGAATCAACAAGATAGAATCATTAATCAATCTGACATAGTAATCTCAATATCCATTGGATCCCCGCAAACACAACATGCATGATTACAAATATATGATCTTGATCATGAACGGAGCTCACAAGATCTAGACATGATAGCATAAAGGAGGAGAAACAACCATATAGCTACTGTATGGACCCATAGTACAAGGTGGAACTACTCACACATCATACTGGAGGCTGGCATGGTGATGAAGAAGGCCTTCGGGTCGATCTCTCCCCTCCGTTAGGGTGCCGGGAAGAGCTTCAGATCCCCCCGGTCTAGGGACGATGGTCGTGGCGGCTACGGAATGTTTCATGGAGATATGATCGGGTACTTAGGGTTTTGGCATATGGGGATTATATAGGCGAAGAGGTGAGGCAGGAGGGCAAACAGGGGGCCCACACCCTGCCCAGCCGCGGCCTAGGGTGGGACCGCGTGTGGGGGGTGTGGCCACCATGTGGTGCCCCTCCGGTCGCCCTTCGATCTTTGTGTTCGTCTCGGTGAAATATTTACTTTGGATTTTGTCGCGTCCAATTCTGAGAATATTTCTTTAATAGCTTTTCTGAAACCAAAAACAGCAGAAAAAGGGCAACTAGCACTATGGCATCTTATTAATAGGTTAGTCCCAGAAAATGTATAAAAATACCTCAAAGTGTAGACAAAGCAGACCAAAGTGGATACTAAACAAGCATGGAACATCAAAAATTATAGATATGTTTACGATGTATCAATCACAAAAGGAAAGTTCACACTTGCTCATGTCCTTTAAATATTTTCTGTAAAGTATTTTGCAAATCTAGTGTTGTCATCACCTGCATTTCAAAAAGGTGTCAGGAAGAGCTTCAGATCCCCCCTCCCGATCTAGGGACGATGGTGGTGGTAGCTACAGATGGTTTCATGAAATATTGATCGGGTACTTATGGTTTAGGCATCGGGAGCTTCTTATAGGCGAAGAGGCAAGGCAGGGGTCACCAGGGCGGCTGCACCCCCTAGGCATGGGCCCACCTTGGCCGCGCGGCCAGGGGGTGTGGCCCCATGGTGGCCCTCCTTCGTCTCGTATTCAGGCTTCGTGTTCCCCACGGTAAAATATTGACTATGGATTTTGTCTCGTACAATTCCGATAATATTCATTTTATGCCTTTCTGGAACCAAAAACAGAAGAAAACAGGCAACTGGCACTACGGCAACTTGTTAACAAGTTAGTACCAGAAAACATATAAAAACACCGCAAAGTGTAGACAAAGCAAAGCAAAGTAGATACTAAACAAGCATGGAACATAAAAAATTATAGATACGTTTCTGACGTATCAAGCATCCCCATGCTTAACTCCTGCTCGTCCTCGAGTAGGTAAATGATAAAAGAATAATTTTTGAGGTGACATGCACCATCAAAATCAAGATCAAACCATTTGCAATCATTGAAAGTTGGGATCAAAGAACTCTAAACATGAGCATGAAAGATGTAGTTCTAACAATAAGACAAAGTAACTATGCATGCAACATGAAAGGCTAGAAACAAAGATCATGAATAACACGCATTGAAAAACGTTTGTCTGTTTCACATACAGAAAACATAGCATAGTGGCATTTAGCTTGTCCCTCATAGAGTAGCAAATATATGCTTAGGACACCTTCAAAGTTCATAAGAGTGACTAGATACAAATAGCACAAGAACAAGCAATATCAACAATATGCATCAATCACTAAGTTTTGGGACAATGCACATAAAACTAAGAATGGCAACTATGCTCTCTTAACCGGTGCCTAAAGGTAGAAGGTGGAGACTCAATATAATGGTGGAAGAAATGCCCTTCATAAAGGGAAGCAGGGATTTCAAGTTTCAAAAAGAGCCCTTCATAAATGGAGTCTCTCATTGCCCCTATCATAAGCATCTTGAAGTGATTAAGGTTAAAGTGACCAAACTATGGAGTATATGCTTGACAAAGTATAAGTTGGCAATCTCATGTCCCTTGAATACGAGGGCCGCTCCTCATGCTACTCAAGTTTAGTCTTGCAAGTTCTTGGCATAGTAAGTACATGTGTATCAGAGAGACCCGCCAACGGGGTACCCCTTGCACATGGTACAGGAGTTATCCCATAACCAAAATGACAAGGCAAGCAGACAATGAACATCTCAGCATTCTTCTTATTTACCATGGGAATATGGTGTGTTTTTCTCTCTTTCATCTTTTCTCATATCTCTTTTTTCTCTATCTCTTTTTTATAAGAAGAATTCTTCATAGATGTCACTATGGTGATGCTGCAAGTTTCCACCATGATTAGGCATGGCTTAGGCTAGCGGCCCAGGAGTTTCTCTAACACACATACATAACTCCATGTACTTACAAGCTCCCCTTTCATTTGACACCGGCGACATCCATAGACAAAAGAGCATGATATCAACTTTGTACTACAAGTGCAATGTTGAAAGTGTTCCCCATGACAGCATGGTTTTGCTAATTCCAACTTATAAGTGCAAGCATATACAACATAGAAGACATAATGGTTCAAGTTTATTAGGGTCAAGAAATATAAAGTGTGCCATCAAGTTCATGAGAGCTTTAATCAACTAAGTTTTCACATAACAAAATACTTTTTAATTGGAAGATAGCTAAAAACAAGAATACACTTGGAATGGTGTAACACACCATGCATAGGAATTTATACTGGACACTTTGGAATAACTTGGTTTCTTGGGAGTTGGACGCATGAGTAGAGCTTACTCATACAAGTGGAGGCTAGCAAAAGACTAGGAGCGACCAACTAAGAGAGCAATAATGGTCATAATCATGCAGAGCGACAAAACATTACTAATCAAAGCATAGAGTGGTACTACAAGTCAAGGACTAAACGATCATAGAGGCTATGGTGACTTGTTCATAGTCATAACATGGTGTGATCATGTGCCAAGTCAACCCAAACAAAACATCAAAGGATAATACCATAATACTATGCTTTTGCATGCTAAAACAACGCATGATTCTTTCAAGGCACACTAAGCAATCCCAATTGTTTGGAACAAGTCATGCTACAACGATAATCACTAAGTATAAGGTCAAAACAACACCTAGAATGACATGCTAAAGTCTAAGTCATAGTCCAAGCAAGCTCCTCTTGCACTATTCAAGTAAGAACTTTCTACTCCTTTCCAACACCAATCAACTTATTTGAAATAACACAGCGAGAAAGGGGGGGTCCAGACTACTTTATTCAAGCAAACTAAGCAAAGCAAACAAAAACTAAGACGCTCCAAGAACAACACAATAGTGCATGAAACAATAAAAACGAGGTGTCTAGAGAGACCTGAGCTTTTTATTGATGAAGAAGGGGATGCCTTGGGCATCCCCAAGATTTGAAGCTTGTACCTCTTGAATATTTCTAGGGGTGAGACCGGGGTGAATCCCCAAGATTGAGCTTTTGTCCATTCTTCATCTCATTACATCATTCTCTCTCTACACCTGAAATTTTTCCTTCATACAAAACTCCACACAATCTTCATTAGCATCATTAGTGTATTCAAAAGATAATAGACCCTTGGGTTTAGCTTTAGAACAGAAAAACTTTCACTAAAAACACTAGATACTATAGAAATTCCCTCAAAAAGCTTAATTCCCCAAAAAGAACCCATAAAGGAATCAATAAGAAGCAAATGCAAATAATGGCAGAAAACTATCAAAACAGACCAGTAGGTAGAAACCGATTTTTTGAAGACCTTGTGTTTCTCAAATCAAAATGTGTTGAACTAACGAAAGTTAGCTAACATACTGTGGGATTTGTTCATAAATTATCATCTAATTACGACTTACATAGATTCCTCACTAATTTTTATGGTGGAGAAAAAAATCTGTTTTGGGACGGCAACTCCCCAAATCTTACTTCCCTCTCATTAGAGGTCATTCTTGGCACAAAGAGCAAACAAAAAGGATAAGCAGAGGTCACTACTAAAGTAATAACTTCCTAGACTCAAGAAAAATCTTGGGTTATCTCCCAACAAGTACTTTTCTTTAACGCCTTTAAGTTAGGCACAAGAAGCAACAATCAAGTATTTTCAAATAAAGAAGCATTACCATCAAACCTTGCTTTCAAAGGAGGAGCAAAAAGCAACTTATCTCTCCCCATAGGGAAGTGGTGAATACCTTTTTTTGAATGGAAATTGATATTTAATGGTGCCTTCTTTCATATCAATGATGGCACCAACAGTTCTAAGAAAAGGTCTTCCCAAAGTAATAGGACAAGAAGCATTGTATTCAACATCCAAAACATAGAAATCAACAGGGACATAAGCATTGTTAACCATAATGAGAACATCATTAACACTCCCCATGAGTTTCTTCTTAGCATTATCATTAAGTGGGACATCCAAATAACAATCTTCCAAAGGTGGCAAAACAAGCATTTCATAAATCTTCCTAGGCATAATAGAGACACTAGAACCAAGATCACATGAAGCTTTGAGATCAAAGTCATTCACTTGTATATTAATAATGGGTTCCCAACTATCTTCTACTTTCCTAGGATTAGAGGCTTTGTGTTTCAACTTCTCTTCCTTAATTTTAACAAGAGCATATGTAATGTGTTTGGTGAAAGCTACATGCAGACCACTAGCATCAGGACTTCTAGCAAGCTTTTGTAGGAACATAATCACTTCAGAAATATTGCAACCATCAAGATAAGAATCAAACTTAGCATCACTAATAGTAGACTCATTGGGATTATGCACTGTAGGAGGAGGAATAGGGACTTCTTGTGGTTTAGTGGCATCTATATTGGTGGTGGTGATAGTGCACACACTATTGTTTCTAGCAATTTCAGCTTCTCTTTCCCACTTTGCATGAAGTTGGGATAAGAGTCTAACATTTTCATCAATAGTAACTTGTATGGCATGAGTAGCGTCAAAGGTACTTTCCATGGTTTTAGGTTTAGCAGCCATTTTATTAATCAAAGAGCACTGTCCTTCAGACAAAAAGGAAATATTTTTCTCTACATTTAAAAGCGTTTCCTCCACAGTCTTGTTGAAAGTGGTTTGTTTACTAATAAATTCTTTGAGCATGACTTCAAGTTCTGAAGGGGCACTTCTAGTATTGTTGTAGGAGTTTCCATAGGTATTGCCATTATTAGGAGGATAAGGTCTATAATTGTTGTTACTACCAAAATTATTCCTATAGGCATTGTTGTTGAAATTGTTGTTTCTAATGAAGTTCACATCAATTTGCTCTTCTTGAGCAACCAAAGAGGCTAAGGGAACATTATTTGGATCTAAAGGAGCTTTTCCATTAACAAGCATAGCCATGATAACATCTATCTTATCACTCAAAGAGGAGGTTTCTTCAACAGAATTTACCTTCTTACCATGTGGAGCTCTCTTAGTGTGCCATTCAGAATAATTAACCATCATATTATCACGGAGTTTTCTTGCAGCACCCAAGATGATGGTCATAAAGGTACCTCCAGCAGCTGAATCCAATAGGTTTCTTAAAGAGAAGTTCAAACCTGCATAAAAAGTTTGGATAATCATCCAAGCAGTAAGTCCATGAGTGGGACAATTCTTAACCAAAGATTTCATTCTTCCCAAGATTGAGCAACATGTTAATTATCAAGTTGTTTAAATTTCATAATATCACTTCTCATAGATATAATCTTAGCAGGAGGGTAGTACTTTCCAATAAAAGCATCTTTGCACTTAATCCAAGAATTAATACTATTTCTAGGCAATGATAGCAACCATTCTTTAGCTTTTCCTCTCAAAGAGAAAGGAAACAACTTGATCTTAATAATATCTCCATCTACATCCCTATATTTTTGCATCTCACAAAGTTATTGAGATGGGCAGCAGCATCATTAGAACTAGCACCAGGAAATTGCTCTCTCATCACAAGATTCAACAAAGCAGGCTTAATTTCATAAAAGGTAGCATCAGGAGCAGGTGGAGCAATAGGAGTGCTTAGGAAATCATTGTTGTTTGTGCTAGTGAAGTCACACAACTTGGTGTTCTTAGCAGAGTTCATTTTGGCAAAAGTGGAGCAAGCCAACATCAGCCGCAAATAGAGTAGGTACTGATTTTTTTGTGTTTTTGATAAGAGAAAGCAAACCAAACTAAACTAATTGTTTTGGAGTTTTTGATAAAAAGAGTCAAACAAAACCAAACAAAAAAAACTAAGAAAAACAAAAACAAAGTAAAGAGCAAGTTTGAGAAGGACTCCCCTTGTGAAGACGTCCTTAGCCTCCCCGGCAACGGTGCCAGAAATAAGCTTGATGGCATGTTCAACGCCTCGTTGGGAGACCCCAAGAGCAAGGTATGATGAGGACAACAACAATTTTTCCCTCAGTAAGAAACCGAGGTCATCGAACCAGTAGGAGGAAGGAAACGAATTAAAGGTGTTGTTAGCAACTTGGAGACCTGCACAACACAAACTCAAGACTTTGCCCCAACGAACAGCGAGGTTGTCAATCTCATTGGTTTGTTGTAACAAAGGATTAACTGTAAGGGGTGTAAGGTAATGGTGGTTTGCAACAAATAAACAATAACAATGGAAGATGTGTCAATGATAAAGATTGGACTAGGGTCCATAGTTCACTAGAGGTGTTCTCCTTAGATAAACAAACATGGCATGCTGGGTAAACAAATTACAACAAGGCAATTGACAGGACTGAGCAAAGCATAACAATTTAATACTAGACATTCTTGACACTATGAGATTCGATTGGGCAATACAACAAGATACATAGACCGCTATCCAACTGCATCTATGACTAGAAGTCCACCTTTGGGTTATCATCTGAACCCCCTCCAGTATTAAGTTGTAAGCAACAGACAACTGCTTTAAGCAAAGTGTGTAAGGTAAACAATCCACTTGTTCCATGAAAAAGAGACCGTTGTTTTCACCCTAGTGGCAACAACACATCTACAACCTTAGATATTTCTGCCACTTCCCAGTGATTAAATAGAGGCATGAACCCGCTATCGAGCATAAATACCCCCTCTTGGAGTCACTAGCAACTACTTGGCCAAGATAGCTACTAACAACGGAGAGCATGCAAAATCACAAACAACATAGACATGATAGAATCAATAAGACAAAACCATTAATCAATCTGACATAGAAATCTCGATATCCATCGGATCTCCGCAAACACAACATGCCTGATTACAAATAGATGAGATCTTGATCATGAACGGAGCTCACAAGATCTAGATATGAAATCACAAAGGAGGAGATATAACCATCTAACTACTACATGGACCCGTAGTCCAAGGTGGAACTACTCACGCTTCATACTGAAGGCTGGCATGATGAAGAAGAAGTCCTCCAGGATGATCTCCCCTCCGGCAGGGTGCCAGGAAGAGTTTCAGATCCCCCGGTATAGGGACGATGGTGGCGGCAGCTACAGACGGTTTCGTGGAATATTGATCGGGTACTTCGGGTTTAGGCATCGGGGGCTTCTTATAGGCGAAGAGGCGAGGCAGGAGGGTCGCCAGGGTGGCTGCACCCCCCAGGCGTGGGCCCACCTGGGCCATGCCGACAGGGGGTGTGGCCCCCTGGTGGCCCTCCTCCATCTCGTATTCACGCTTCGTGTTCCCCACGGTAAAATATTGACTTTGGCTTTTGTCCCGTCTAATTCCGAGAATATTGATTTTCTACCTCTCTGGAACCAAAAATAGAAGAAAACATGCAACTGGCACTACGACATCTTGTTAATAGGTTTGTACGAGAAAACATATAAAAACACCTCAAAGTGTAGACAAAGCAAAGCAAAGTAGATACTAAACAAGCATGGAACATCTAAAATTATAGATATGTTTCCGACGTATCACACACAAACACCTTTGTCAGGTTAGATACAAAGTGCTACTGAGCCACGACATTATCTGTGTAAAAGGTGAGAGCATCTCACTCGGGGCCTAAAGCCCCTATCGGCGCTCAAAATCACGCTCAGTCCGCCACCTACTACAAGAAATCTGGTGATAGATGACCCTCCATATTGGTCACTGAAAAGGTCATAGTTTTTAATTTATGACCTTTATGTGACCAAATAGAGATGGTCAAAAGGTGATCGTCACTAGTTAAAAACCACGACCTTTTTTCTGAATTGGTCATAGATGTCTATGACCAATATAGATGGTCACAGATTCTATGACCAACTGTTGGTCACAGACTGTCTGCCATGTCCATGTAGGATCCTACGTGAAAAATCTATGACCAAAATAGAAGGTCTTAGATTAGATTCAGCATGGTCCAATTCGGTGCTCTACATGGGCCAAGCCCAACTATTCCAGCCCTTTTACGTGGCCATCTTGGCTATTTGTAGTCCATTTCTATGTGGTTCTCAGCCTTTTTAGTTTATTTCTTGTTTGGGTTTTAGTTGCTTGGATATTCAGTCCATTCCTATTAGGGCCTTGGCCTTTTTATGGTTCACTTCTTTATTTTGGCTTAGCCTCACATAGTCCATTTTTTGCCTTTTTCAATATTATATGGGCCAGACAGTACTAGGACCCACTCGTCAGCCAAGTTTCGATTTCTACATTTCAGAGTAAATAAAGCACATTTAAGAAAAAAATTATCAAAAAAAAACTATAATTATTATAAAATCCCAGAATGTGGCAGCAAAAGTAATATCTTAACAAGCAAAATCTAGTATCTACACAAGTGTAGCTAATATGCTGAAGCTGCACGCAGGAGCACATGCTACATCTAGTAGCGCACCCGAGAGCACAAGCTACCCCAAGTAGCGCACACGGGGCTTTGCAGCACGTCGCTAGCCTCTAGCCTTGCTCGCCTCCGAGTGGCTCCTCTCCTCGCCAGCCTGCCGTTGTTTGGTGCTACCTGCTCCAATAAGTTTTAACGCGTCACTCGATGTACATTCCTGCTTCTTTCGTTCTAGAGCTTTGTAAACGAATTTTAGATGAAGGAAGGCCATAACCTGTAGTATATAAAATAAAACAGTGAGGAGCAAAGTATTAAAAACATGATAAATTTTAGATCGTGGCATGATTTTCATCACAGACTGAGAACTACGGTCAATGCATATATGTGAATAAACAAAATGTTCTAGATCGCAAACCTGACAATAACCTGATAATAGTTGACAAAGCAGAGCTAGGCTAGACTAAACTAGCAGTTCAAAATATAACCTAGATAGAACTTACAAAACTAGCATTTTCTCAAGCCACCAAACATATAATCTGTTTAACCAAACTGATAAAGAAATTAGACAGCTATGCAACTACCATTGCAGGATAGAAGCACATGACCATCGAAACAAGCACTTGATATCAAAGAGTAACTACTTGTCACTTTCAACAAGTATGCTCGCCCTAGTAAATTACAACAAGTATGTTCAGGTCCACAAGATACAACAGCCAGAAGCAGGAAAAGCAACGCAAGAAAATCATACAGTCAATAGCAGCACAATCTGAAATGGAGGAGAAGCCAGGATATAAAACTTGTTCAAATTCTATACAACCCAGATGCACAGGAAACCCAATCCCCAGCCCACCACCTACAGGTACAACAAATAAAGCAATTAAACATCATGCACATAGGAAACACCAAGTAATAATATTTCCATAGATCCAAGAACTAATAGTACTTGATAGGAAATGCACTAAAGCAAGTACTTAACAGACAATGCACTAAAGGAAGTACTTAACAGGAAATTCTATAAGAACAAGCTTGGGCTAGCATGCTAAAATCACAAGACTGAATTTCGAGCAGTGAAAGAATTCCAAACAACCAACATCAAGTAATGCATAGGTGCCTCCAATCCTAATAGACCAAGATTGTCACTCTGGCAGGAAACTATAACTCGTACTACAGATCTGATTCCATAGCATAAATACGAATAAAGGGGGATTAGGAGAGGAGATGGACCTTCTCCATGTTTGCGCGCTGTAGAAGAACGTGGCACCGAGATCCGATGGATTCTAGGTGGAAGAAATGGAGGCCACGGCGGATGCACACCATGTGCGTCCTGTTCCGGCACTTGCTGAAGATCCCTGTGCCCTTCGTCTACGCGCCAGCAACACAAAACAGTAGGGCTATCCGTGGCCCGTACACGTGCTCCATTGCCATGACTATGCAAGATAAAGATCAAGCATTGATGAACTTGTGCAAGAAAAATATCAAGCATTGATGAACTGCTATGGCAGTATTCTGCAAGATAAATATCAAACATTGATAATAATGCTAATTAGCTTATCCTAGTACATGAACAAATTCAAGGGGCAAGTTCCAGAAACTGTAGCATTAGTTAATATGATCAATGGATCAATGAACAAGTATCAGAACAATGACAATAAAAACCTGATTCAGTTAGCCAGCCATCTCATTAGATGATTAACAAATAAAACATTAGTGACAATTTTACTGCAAATGTAATTAACAAATCACACACAAAACAAATTTAGTACATCTTATTCTCTAGCATTTGGTTCGCAATGTGAATGACATTGATTAACAAAAAATATCGAGAAAGAAGCATTGCTCAACCCGAGCGGTTCTAAATCGGGAAGGAAGCACTAGCGGCAAGAAGAAACGGATGGCTCTAGATGGAGGTGGGTCGGAATATCGAAAAATAAAGAGGTCGTGGAGGATGTTAGTGTTGTCACTGGTGGGTCGTTGAAGCCGATCGTTGCAGATGCTTTCCCGAGTAGAAGCACACCAATCTGGGTGATGCCCAGAGCTGCTAGATCCCCTCCTTGGCGGGCGTCGACGCCGCCGACGTATCTTCTAGGATTCCATCTCCATGGCCTCCAGGAGGACGACGCCATCCGTCAGTCCAGACGCTCGCCAACCTCCCGACTTGAGGGTGATCTTATTATTTGCATTGCCCACCCCCACCACCGCCTTCCTCCCAGAGGACGACGCCATCCATCGGTCCGGACACTCGAGCCGTAGTTTAGGTACAGGCTTTTGTTGCTCTGGTCGGTCCGGTGACCGCGCGGCCAGATCTGGCGACCCCGTCGTGGTAGCACGCTAAGGTCCACACGAAGAGGTTGGTCTAGGTGGACTGGCGTTGAGGCTCAGCGGTGGCTGGCTAGGCAGGAGGTGGCGGCATCGCAGGTGTGGGCGATGGGATTAGGATTCGATGGGGAGATGCGCGAGGGAGAGGAGCGGGACGTCGCGGAGGGTCTGAGGGAGAGGCGTGAGGAGATTAGGGTTTGTCGTCCCCCTCTACCACGATCCGGATGGGTGGTGCAATTTGACGAAACTACCCCTGAACGCTTGTGCTACCTGCCTCTGGAAACCGCAGGGCGTTTCAGTGATTTTAGGTACAAATTGGGTGGGAGGATGGGGAGGCGAGAGAAACTGGCATGAAATTATGGGTGTTGGATCGAGGCTAGGTAGACAGCTGAGATTTGCTTCGGGGGGTGATCTGTGGGTTCTTTGAATCTCTTTTCTGATTGCTTGGCACTATTCTAAATACCAAAAGAGGTATTTTTTGAAGCATATATCAATAATATGTTACAAAATTGTACCATATATATTGTCACACATGTGCACCTTGGAATGACGAACAACGTTGCATGTGGAAGTATTTTTTCTGTCGCACAAAAAAACATTTTTTATTTTCCCAATGCCAAAAACGGTGTGTTTTGTGAAGCGACCATGAAATTAAGTTTTCAAAATGCTACCGCCATATTTTCCCAAAATACTAGACCACCTTAAATGGACAGTGTCTGAACCGGGGTATCTCAAACCTTTCCGTCCACCCCTCGTGAAAAATACAAATTCTTGCTGAATCGGTAGGAAGTGGGTCCGATTTGAACTACAGGTACATGATCTAATGCTCGTGATTTTTTTCAAAAATCATTTTTAGCTTCACAATATGCTATTTATCAAAGATCCACTGAATTTTTAGTGAGACTCGGCACCTAGCTAAGAAGCTTCATGCACGCTGTTTTGACCATAGTTTGAAACGGGCATAAGAAATTCAAAAATAGTCCAAATAATATAAAACCTTCGCGTGGTGTCATATTATATGACATATTTGCAAGTAAAAATACCAAGCTTGTTATATTGCAAACATCTTGAAAAAACCTTGACAGAAATGACATATCATGTTCGAGATTTCATGGCTTTCGGGTCAAATGACCAATGTTATGGCTAGAATCGTGGCACAGTTTGTGATAATGTGCCCATGTTCTGCAAGCATGTGCATCTTGGGATGACAAACAATGTTGCAGGAGGAAGTTTTCCTTTTCTTCGCACATAAAATGCATTTTCTAGATCACCTTACATGGACAATGTCTAGAGTAGGATATCTCAAACCTTTCCTTCCACCCCTGGCGAAAAAGACAAATATCTGCCGAATCAGTAGGAAGTGGGTCCGATTTGAACTATAGGTGCATGATCTAATGCTCGTGATTTTTTGAAAAAATAATTTTAAATTCACAGTATGTTATTTTATCATATATCCACTGTATTAGCGAGGCTTATCCCATAGCTAAGAACCTTCATACCCGCCATTTTGACCATAGTTTGAAACGAGCATAAGAAATTCAAAACTGTTCAAACAAGGTAAATCCTCCGTGTTATGTCCTATTATGTGACATAGTTGCAATCAAAAATACCAAACTTGGTATATTGATTGCATCTCAAAAAAACCTTCATGGAAATGACCTATGATGTTCGAGATTTCATGGCTTTTAGGTCAAACAACCAATGTTATGTCTAGAATTGTGTCATAGTTTGTGATAATGTGTCCATATTGTGCACGCATGTGCGTCTTGAGATGGCGAACAATGTTGTAGGAGGAAGTTTTCCATTTCGTCCCATAGAAAATGCATTTTCCATATTCCGAGAGTATAAAATGGGTCGTTTTGTGAAGCAACCACCAGATGGTTAATTCAAAATGCCAAAACCATATTTTCAAAAATACTAGACCACCTTACATGGACAATGTACAGAGTAGGATATCTCAAACCATTTCGTCCATCCCTCATGAAAAAGAGAAATGTCTGCCAAATCGGTAGGAAGTGGGTCCAGTTTGAATTACTAGTACATGATCTAATGCTCATGATTTAAAAAAATATTTTTAGACTCACAATATGATGTTTCTTTAGTGATCCATTGAGAGTTTTGTGAGGAGCATCCCCTATCAAAGAACCTTCATGCCCGCCATTTTGACCTTAGTTTGAAACGGGCATAAGAAATTCAAAAACAGTCCAAACAATGTAAAACCTTCACATGGTGTCATATTATATGACATATTTGCAAGAAAAATATCAAACTTGGGATATTGCAAACATCTTGAAAAACCTTCATAGAAATGACCTATCATGTTCGAGGTTTCATGGCTTTCGGGTCAAACGACCAATGTTATGGCTAGAATCACGACATAGTTTGTAATAATGTGACTATGTTCTGCAAGCATCTGCATCTTGGGATGGCAAACAATGTTGTAGGAGGAAGTTTTCCTTTTTGTCGCACAGAAAATGCATTTTCCATTTTTCGAGCGCAAAAAATGGGTCATTTTGTTAAGCAACCACCAAATGGTTAATTTAAAATGACAAAACCATATTTTTCAAAAATACTAGATCACCTTACATAGACAATGTCTAGAGTAGGATATCTCAAACAATTTCGTCCACCCTTGGCGAAAAAGACAAATGTCTACCGAATCGGTAGGAAGTGGGTCCGGTTTGAACTACTGGTACATGATCTGATGCTCATGATTTTTATTTAAAAAATAATTTTTAGACTCACAATATGATATTTCTTGAGAGATCCATTGAGATTTTTACGAGGAGCATCCCCTATCTAAGAACCTTCATGCCCGCCATTTTGACCATAGTTTGAAAGGGGCATAATAAATTTAAAAACAGTCCAAACAATGTAAAACCTTCACCTGGTGTCATATTATGTGACATATTTGTAAGGAAAAATACCAAAGTTGGTATATTGCAAACATGTTGAAAAAACCTACACAGAAATGACCTATCATGTTCGAGGTTTCATGGCCTTCGGGTCAAACGACTAATGTTATGTTTAGAATCACGGCACAGTTTGTGATAATGTGCCCATGTTTTGCAAGCATGTGCATCTTAGGATGGCGAACAATGTTGCAGGAGGAAATTTCTTTTTGTCGCATAGAAAATGCATTTTTGATTTTCCGAATGCCAAAACGGGGCGTTTTTTGAAGCAACCACTAAAGTGCTCATTCAAAATGGTGTCACCCCATTTTTCGAAAATACTAGACCATGTTAAGTGGACAATGTCCCAGCCGGGAGATCTCAAACCTTTCCTTCCACCTCTCGCGAGAAAGAAAAAAGTCTGCTGAATTGGTAGGAAGTGGGGCTGATTTGAACTACAGGTACATTATCTAATGCTCGTGATTTTTTTTGCAAAAATTTTAGGCTCACAATATGTTGTTTTATCATAGATCCGACGAAAGAATTGCGAGGTTCATCCCCTAGCTAAGAACATTCATGCCCGCCATTTTGATAATAGTTTGAAAAGGGCATAAGAAAGTCAAAAACAGTCCAAACAAGGTAAAACTAAAAGATGACGTAAACTGGGAACTTCGCCAAAACAAAAGTTATGCATCACTTTGAGATGAACCAAATTGATTTTATATCATCTCGATCCGATGACATATGCAAAATTTACAATGAAATTAAATTTTAACACTTTTTAAATAAAGGTGAAATCATTTTATTTATGTGGACTAAACTTTATAAGAAGCCCATGATTTCAGAACTAAAATCTATCCTATAATGTCCTATAGGCCGATGGCCCAGAGGAGGATAAAATGTAAAATAAAAAAACTTCCTCTCATTGAGGCCCAGGCCCAACGTAAGAAATAGTCCTTTAAAAACCGATCCTGCGTGTATTTGAACAACAATCTTCCAGTGTTCTGATGGTTAGGTTGTTGTGATGTGGGTTGAAATGTGAGTTTACGGGTTCCAGTGCCCATCTGGCCCTTTTTTGCCAATTTATTGCTACGCGCCCAAGACGAATTGATTACTTTAAAAGAAATGTGGGGTTGTTAGGCACATAACACTTGGTACTGTAGTAGTTCGGTGAGTGTGGGAGGTTGTGGGTTTGAGTTTCGGCCGAACATTTTTTGCCAGATTATCTAGCGCGTAAGGTACCCCTCTAGCTCCCGCATGTTAGGTCAGTGGGACCCACGTGTCGTGTTAACTTGGTCAACATGTTTTATTTGGTTGGTCTATTGTATGACAAGTGGGTCCCACACATCATATATTGGTCCCCGACAATTATGTGGACACGTCAGCAGAAGTTGACACATGAAAATGACACGTAGACAAAATAGTTGATATGGCCGACGAGTTATTTTAAAGAAACTAGAATCAGTGGTCATGACCATTTAAATTCGTCGTAGTGAGCTAAATATAAGGCTATAAACTAGTTCTATCTATCTATGACCTTTTCGTGCTTGGAAAATATGACCTTCTTAACAAAATTGGTCGTTATTTTTTAAGGTTTGGACCCTTCTAAATGACTGATGACCAGTTGGCTCAGAATGGTCATAAATCTAAAACCAAAAAATGCATGGACGTTAAGAGAAGGTCACTAGTTAGCAGATTTCTTGTAGTGACCCCAATTCTTCTTGGCGTTGGCGCAACCCATTTTGTTATCCGACACCTCAAGACCGAACCCAACCCACGAGGGAGAGGAGGGGGATAGAAGGGATGCCGTATGGACGAGTCCTGGCAGTAAGATAGACGAATCGTCTCCCGAGCGGCGACGCGTCCCATCGATGGCCACGTGATGGCAAAAATTCTTCCCACCGTGCTCTCCCGCCAGGCCCTTTCAGCCTTTTCCGCCGCTTTACGCCAGTCTTTCCGCCCATTTATCACTATATTTAGGTGCGGAGGTCATCGTCATTGTAGATCTACACCATGTCCACACCTCACACCCTCTCCCGGTATATCTAGGGAAACGACCGGTGGTCCTGGTTTCGCCAGTAGGAGCGGCGCACAACCATGCCAGGTCGTCGTCTTCCTCTGTCTTGCGCACCACCCACAGGAGATCTGGGGGAGCCTCTCCATGGCTCTAACCACAGTGACTTGAAGGAAGAGGAGGAGCTTCCCTTTGATGACTCCGACGCATCCAACACCAAGGAGTTTGGCGGGGAAAGCTCTGACATTGAGTTTGAGGAGCCGCCATGGGTGCCACTCGAACGACGGATGATCAACTGTCGTGTTTGATATGAGTGCCAACGAGCGCTTCCACAACCGCCACCACCATAAGGATCGGTTAACCAGACCACTAGTGGACCTTATGGGTGGGACATCCTCATCCACATTTTCCTGCCGAAGCACCTCTGGCTGCAACATCTCGACAGCGTCCACATATGTATCGTCCTTGTGTCTGATATGTCATAAACGTATCTATAATTTTTGATGTTCCATGCTTGTTTAGTATCAACTTTGCTATGCTTTGTCTACACTTTGAGGTATTTTTACACATTTTCTGGAACTAACCTATTGACAAGATGCCATAGTGCCAATTGCCTATTTTTTGCAGTTTTGGTTTCAGAAAAGCCAGAAAAGAAATATTATCGGAATTGGATGGGACAAAAGCCAAAGTCAATATTTTACCGGATAAGACACGGAGTCCAGAGGAGAGATGAGGAGGCGCAACGAGGTGGCCACACCTAGGCGTGGCGCGGGTCCCCCTGGCTGCGTTAGCCCCTGGTGTGGGCCCCTCGGGCCTCCACTGAACTTTCCCTTTCGCCGATATATACGTCTCCTCGGGATGTAAACCCTATCGTGGGCAGAAATCCACAAAGTTTCGCAGCGCTGCCGTCACCGAAGAGGATATTCGGGGGATAGAAGTCTCTATTCCGGCACCCTGTCGGGATAGGGAATTGCCCCCGAAGCCATCTCCATTGTCATTGCTGACTCCCATAATGAGGAGGGAGTGGTTCTTCCTCGAGGATAAGGGCTCTACCGGTAGCTATGTGTTCATCTCTCTCTATGCGTGATCTTATTATGGTCATGAGCTTGTAATCAATTAGATCTACTCTGCTACTCAAGTTCTTTATTGTAATCTCTAGTTAGCCCCACGTGTGTGAAAGTGACGCGTTGCACACCGTGTGGCACTTAGGCTATAGATTACAGAAATACTCATCATGAGTTATATTTTGAGTTGGATGTCTCTATGAAATTGTGGGGTTTTGTAGGAACCATCTAGCGCTCAAGGTGACAGTGTGGGGTTATCTAGATGGAGAATACGAACTTTAAGGAGTGCTTTTGTAGCCCTACCGTGGATTAGAGTTGTCCAACCAGAGAGTAGTTCAAAGTAGAATAATGAAGAGGAGTTATTTATATGAGAGTGTCCACTAGTTAAAGTATGATCCCTAGGCCTTGTTTCTAAGAATTGAAACACCATTTACAACTAGTCCTACTACTTGTTTGCTTGCTTCCATCTTTATTTCATATTGCCTCTTCCTCCCCGTCAAGCTCTTTTCTAGCACCATTGTCTTATAATCATCCATACTACTGATATTTTACTATCTCTTCGCCGAACTAGTGCACCTATACACCTGACAAGTGTATTGGGTGTGTTGGGGACACAAGAGACTTCTTGTATCATGATTGCAGGGTTGCTTGATAGGGATACCTTTGAACACTTCCTCCCTGAGTTCGATAAACCCTGGGTGATCCATTTAAGGGAAACTTGCTGCTTTTCTACAAACCTCTGCACTTGGAGACCCAAGAACTGTCTACAAGAATAGAAGCGTGCATAAACATCAAGCTCTTTGCTGGCGCTGTTCCCGGGGAGGTAAGGTAAAAGGTACTCGCATCCTTTGGCTACTAAGCTATCTTCTAGTATTGTTGTTGGTGTGTGAGTGCTCGAAGTTATTTCCTTTAGATTCTGCAATTATATCTTTTTGTTTCTTGTTTTTATTTTCACTAGTTAGGCTTAATGGAAAACAACAAAAAATATAGAGATCTTTATAGTATTTATCTTGAGTTTGGACATGAAGTGTTTGAACAGAAAATTAAAAAACCTATAGCACTTTATTTGCATGCTAATAGCAATGGTATTAGTATGAATTCTTTCAACACCATTATTGCTAATGTTGTGGAAAAGTCTAAGCTTTGGGAAGGTAGTTTTTATGAAAATGATCTTTTTAGTTCCCCGGCTTTAGAGGAGAAAATTTGCTATGATGATACTAAACCTCCAATATATGATGATTACAATGATTAATATGATATTTTAAGTCCACCTACTATAGAGGAGAAAATTAATTATGATTACAATATGCCTCCTATATTTGATGATTATGGTGATGAGAATAATAATGATAGCTATTTTGTTGAATTTTCTCCCACTACAATTAATAAGAATGACTATGCTTATGTGGAGAGTAATAATCATTATATGCATGTGGCTCGTGATAAGAATGTTTAATATGATAGTTATATTGTTAATTTTATTCATGATGCTACTAAAAGTTATTATGATAGAGGGAAACATGGTTTTATGCATCTCAATAATATTAAGTTCCCCCTCTTTATGTTGAAAGTTTTGAAGTTGCACCTGTTTTGCTTTCCTATGCTTGTTGCTTTGTGCTTTCATGACTTGTTTCTTTACAAGATTATTTTTCATAGGAAGTGGGTTAGACTTAAATTTGTTTTATATTTTCTTCTTGATGCTCTCCTTTACTTCAAATCATATTTCTTATGTGAGCATCTTCTCAAACTATCAAGCCTAACTTCAAGGCGTTAAAGAAATGTACTAATTGGAAGATAACCCAAATTTCAATTGGTTTTTCTTTTGCTGAGTCTTGGAAGTTATTACCTCTATAATAACCTCTCCTTATCCTTTTTGTTTGGTTTTTTTGCCAAGAATAACCTCTAATGAGAGAGAAGTAAGATTTGGGGAAGTTGCTGTCCCGAAACAGATTTCTGTGCTTCACTGTAAAAATTCGTGAACAATCCCTGTATGTTGGATTGAGCTGTAACTTTCTGAGATTATGCCTCAGGTTATTATCTAACTTCTGTTAGTTCAACACTTTTAGATTTTAGCAACATAAGGTCTTCTAAAAAATCCGGTTTTACCTACTCGTCTGTTTTGACAGATTTCTACCATTATTTGCATTTGCCTCTTATTGGTTTCTTTTTTATCACTTGAGCTTTTAAAATGAATTGCTACAGTATCTTGTGTTTTAATGTAATTTAATTGAGTTGAAACTAAACCCAAAGGCTTATTATCTTGAATACACTAATGTTGCTAATAAAGAATTGTGTGAAGTTTTGTATGAAGGAAATTTTCAAGTGTAGGGGAAGAATGAGGTGATGAGATGAGTAATGGACAAAAGCTCAAGCTTGGGGATGCCACCTGTGTCACCCCAAGGAAATATTTAAGAGTTGCAAGCATCAAAGCTTGGGGATGCCCAAGGCATCCCCTTCTTCATCAATAAAAATCTCAAGTTTTCTTTCAAAATACTTTATTTCTATTGCTTCATGCACTATTGTGTTCTTCTTGGAGCGTCTTTGTTTTTATTTTTAGTTTTTCTTTACTTTGTTTTCTTCAATAAGTTGGTTGAATCCCAACACACTTCTTTGGAGAGAGACACGCTCTGTTTTCATTGTTTAGAACACTCTAGTTTTCACTCTTATTGTTTGTGAGTGTTCTATTTTGCTAGAATGGTGTTTAGCCTTACTTTTCTTATGGTTTTTTCTTAGAACTTTTTAGTTATTATTTGTATATTTGTGAGACAATCTCACTGATCTTTGTTGATTGTTATCTTTGTGAGTTGTTTCAAATAAGTCGATTGGTGTTGGAAAAGAGTAGGAAGCTTCATGCTTAAGTGGTACAAAAGGAGTTTGTTTTGACTGTGTCCTAGACTTTAACGTGTCATGTTAGATGTTGCTTTGACCTTATGCTTAGTGATTATTGATGTAGCATGACTTGTTCCAAACAATTGAGATTGCTTAATGTGCCTTGCAAGAATCATTCTTGTTTTAGCATACAAAAGAATAGTATTGTGCTATTCTCTTTTGATGCTTTATTTGGGTTAACTTGGAGCATGCTTACACCATGTTAAGACTATGAACCAGTCACCTTAGCCTCTATGATCATTTAGTTTTTGACTTGTGATATCACTTTATGCTTTAGTTAATAATGTTTTGTTGCTTTGCATGATTATGGCCATTATTGCTCTCTTAACTGGTCGCTCCTAGTCTTTTCTAGCCTCCACTTGTACTGAGTAAGCTCTACTCATGCATCCGACTCCCAAGAAACCAAGTTATTCCAAAGAGTCCACTATAAATTCCTATGAATGGTGTGTTACACCATTCCAAGTATATTCATATTTTATCTATCTTCCAAATTAAACTTGTTATGTGAAAATTAGTGATTAAAGCTCTAACAAACTTGATGGCACAGTTTACTTTCTTGCACCTAATAAACTTGAACCATTTTGTCATCTATGTTGTATATGCTTACACTTATAAGTTGGGAATTAGCAGAACCGTGTTGTGAGGGGAACGCTTTCAACACCTGTAAATATCTACCCACTTGATATCATGCTCTTTTGTTTATGAATGTCGGTGGTGTGAAATAAAAGGGGAGCCTGTGTCCATGGAGTTATGTATATGTGTTAGAGAAACGCCTGGGCCGCTAACCTAAGCCATGCCTAATCATGGTGGAAACTTGTAGCATCACCATAGTGAGAAATCTATGAAGCATTCTTATAAAAAAGAGAGATAGAAAAAAGAGAAAAAGAAAAAAAAGAAAAAGAGAAAAAGCGCCATTTTCCCATGGTAAATAAGAATATTGTTGAGATGCTCATTGTCTGTTGCCTTGTCATTTGATATGGGATAGCTCCAGTATGATGGGGCAAGAGGTACCCCGTTGGCGGTTATCTATGATACACATATACTTACAATGACAAGAACTTACAAGTAACTAAAGTTGAGTAGCATGAGGAACGGCCCTCGTACTCAAGGGACATGAGATTGCCAACTTATACTTTGGCAAGCATATACTCCATATGTGTTTCACTTTAACCTTAATAACTTCAAGATGCTTATGATAGGGGCAATGAGAGCTAAAAGCTAACAAGTACCATAATTTTTGGAAGCTCTTTATGAAACTTGAAATCCATGCTTCCCTTTGAAGGGCCTTTCTTCCACTTTTATATTGAGTATCCACCTTCTATCCTTAGGCACCAATTAAGAGAGAATAGTTGTCATTATTAGTTCTATGTGCATTGTCCCAAAACTTATTGATTGATTCATTATGTTGATATTGCTTGTTCTTGAACTATTTGTATCTAGTCACCCTTATGAACTTCGAAGGTGTCCTATGCATTTATGTTTTGCTACTCCATGAGGGACAAGCTGATTACCACTATGCTATGTTTTCTATATGTGAAACAAATAAACGTCTTTCAATGCATAGTTATTCATGATCTTTGTTTGTATCTTTGCATGTTACAACATAGTTGCTATGCCTTATTGTTAGAGCCACATCTTTCATGCTCATGTTTAGAGTACTTTGATCCCAGCTATCAATGCTTTACAAGTATTTTGATAAAGATTGTGATGGTACATGTCACCTCAAAAATTATTCTTTTTATCACTTACCTACTCGAGGATGAGAAGGAGTTAAGCTTGGGGATGCTTGATACGTCGTAAACGTTTCTATAATTTTTTATGTTCCATGCTTGTTTAGTATCAACTTTTCTATGCTTTGTCTACACTTTGAGGTATTTTTATACATTTGCTAGAACTAACCTATTGACAAGATGTTCCATGCTTGTTTTCTGCTATTTTGGTTTTAGAAAAGCCAGAAAATAAATATTCTCGGAATTGGAGGGGACAAAAGCCAAAGTCAATATTTTACCAGATCAGACACGGAGTCCAGAGGAGAGACGAGGAGACGCAACGAGGCGGCCACACCTAGGGGTGGCGCGGGTCCCCCTTGCCACGCCAGCCCCTGTGTGGGCCCCTCGGTCCTCCATCGACCTTTCCCTTTTGCCTATATATACGCCTCCTCAGGACATAAACCCTAACACAGGCATAAATCCACAAAAAGTTCCGCAGCACGCCGCCACCAAAGAGGAATTTTGGGGGACAAATGTCTCTATTCTGGCACCCTGTCGGGATGGGGAATTGCCCCCGGAGCCATCTCCATCGACTCCACCGCCATCTCCATCGTCGTTGCTGACTCCCATGATGAGGAGGGAGTAGTTCTTCCTCGAGGCTAAGGGATCTACTGATGACCCACAAGTATAGGGGGTGTATCATAGTACTTTCGATAACTAGGAGTGTCAATCCCAACAAGGAGTAGAAGGTGTTGACCATTGAGTTGGAGTAGGAAATCTCTGTAAATGCTTAGGAAACGGATTTTTAGGTTTTTTTGATAATGCAAGGAAATAAATTCCAAGTAAGTAAAGATAGCAAATAATTGCAGCAAGTGGCCCAATCCTTTCTTAGCAAAGGACAAGCCTGTTGGGGATATACTTTCCGGGTATACCCACAGGACTCGCTGACCAGGGTGTCCCACCAACGGGTTGGAGCTTTGCTTCACGGGCGGCCCAGTCAGAGAAAGAGGATGAGCCAATTCTGGCTATGACAAGGCCCAGAAGAGTTATTGACTTAGGCCTATAGTATTACTTGTAGTCCAAGCTGTATCTAGTTACCGACTCTGTAACGTAGCCGGATAGGTTTCTCTTGTAACCCCAGGCCTGGTATCTATATAAACCAGCCCGATGGGAGCCTTTAGGGCACAACCAATCTTACAACCACAATCACAACTCGCATAGGCAAACCTCTCTTGTAATCCGCTGTAACATCCGACTTACACCGATATATTACTGGGTTGCTAGAAGGAGTAGGATCCGATCACCGCAGTCAGATCTGAACCTGGGTAAAATTGTGCTCACCGCTCCTGGAACATCCGACTTCTCACACCCCATCTTTCCAACGCCACTAGGACCCCTTATGGCATACTTGTCGATAATCCAACGACAGTTGGCGCCCACCATGGGGCAGGTCACCTTTAGAGATTCGTTCTAGGAGGAATCTGCGCGTGCAGCAATTGGCAAAACTATTGCCATGGGTGGCGTGGTCTACGCCAGTGATGTCCCTCTCGACCTTCTCGACGTGACCTGGATTCCGTCTTCAAAACCCGTGATGACCTACACAATCATGTCTATTGGTGAGATCGATATTTATCTCGGTATCGCTGAACCTGCTGAACCCACCCTTGAGGTGATGACCATGGCGGAAGAAAAAATCCGGATCTACTTTTTCCGTAGAGGCGGAGGAGTTCAAGATCCCGGAGAAAATTGAACCCACCCAACCCGCTCCTGTAGTGGAAGAAGAGGTGGCAGAAAAATCTGGATATGATCTCTCTAACGAGATCAGATACACGGACGGAGACTATACCCGCTACGGATCTAGCCCTGCCGATGTCGTAGCAGAAAAGGAACTCTTGAGGAGCAAGATAAAGAAGATTATGAATCGCCCCTACATTGATTACAAAGCAATCGCCGATATCAAGAAAAGCAATCGCCGATTACAAACCACATAAGCTCTGGAACCGACTCTGTCGATGCTGGAGCCGGTAGCGATTCAGTCCTAGACGCAATCAAAGAAAACGCCGACTTACCTGGCTCCCCTTAAGAGTCAATAACGTCACAGGAACTTCGAGACTTTGACAAGGATATGGAGGAGTACGAACAAGAACACGCCTCCAAGCCAACGCAAGGTTAGCCGGAAAATTCTCCTAGTCCATATGATAGCATGGATGAAAGCTACACCTCACAGGATGATATGGATACCGGAGATTCCTCCGAGGTCCACAAGCCAACCACTACGGAAAGTACCGACGGAAGTTTATCCCCCGGTACCAGACCAAAATCCGTCTTTTACACTGGAACGCACATTAAGGCTACTAGGCGGTCAAATAAGAATAAGAAGAACAAGAATCCGGCACCGGCATAGCCGGACATCGAGGAAACCAACGAAGAAAAAATTGATGAAGAGATCGAGATGGAGAATCAGGACGGAGATCCGATTAATACCACGTCGACCGACCCTCCTGTGGATGGACACATTGTCACCAAGGGTGCATGTGAAATTTATGGAGATGCTCTCACGATTCCAATCCCAACGGCATTCGATCTTACTCTGGAGGCACTAGAGAAAAGGGCCGAGGACCTGGAAAAACACCGTCTATTTCTGCTCGAGGAGGCCGCGTGCATCGTCGAGTTCAAACAACAGTTAGACAATGATCCTACCAAATATCAGTCAGATTTCAAGCGACACCCAAACAAAACAAGGGGAGGTCTGTTTCTTGCCAACAAGAACCCGGATATCCACAAAGATCTACTCGATGGAAAAACCGGAGAGAAGATCCGAGTCTACAAGACACCGTTGGAAAACGCTTCTGCAGCTCGAGCCATCCTCACCAATAATCCTTCTACACAGCAAGTCCAGCAGTGCGTCGTGTTGCTTGACAAAGGATTAAAGCAGCAGAAAATGCAGCGTCATTCAGTGGCAAGTTGGCCTCAAAGTCGGAAGTTTGCCACACTGGCGCTAACCAAAGCACTGACGGAAGGCTCCGCAGGGATACGGATCAACGCTATCGTCCCCGTGGAGAAGAAGAGAACTCAAGAACCGGCTCAAACGGCCACTCTCACCGGCCGACACGTGACTGGGCAAGAGTTATTCCGGCTGCGTCCGAAGACGCCATGAGGGCAATGGTTCCTCATCAGGACCATCGTCGGCAAAACAACCGCTACAGAGAAGACCCGGAAGCACGCCACCAGCGAGAAGAGCAAGATCGTCTAAGGATTCCACCATCGAGTCATCCGGCTAGTAACGCCGGACGAAGAGATGATCCGGATCATCTTGAATCAATTAGAGACAGAGATCAAAGAAACCGGCATCGGAATCGGCATAATGAGGCTCCACCGCCACCACCACGTAACCCTGGAGGTCCACCATCGCCTCCTGGTAGCGACCATGAAGGACCCCGACGTATCCATGGAAGCCGCAGGGGCGGAGGCGGCAATGGTGAGAGGAGAAGCAAAAATCCGACTTCGCCGCGCAGAAGCCATGAGCCTCCAAGGCGCAGATCTCTCTCGCCAAACGATGCTCGCCATCGCATTGAATCAGACATAGAGGCGCGGCGGTACGAGGAAGAAGATGTGTACGTGGGACCCAAGTGCTTTGGTCCACGCATACGTCGAACCAAATTTCCGGTTGACTTTGGTATTGCCAAACACATCCAGCCCTACAACGGCGCGGCTCGGCCAGATACCATGGCTCCATGATTTTTTCCAGGCCTGCTGCATCGCCAAAGGAGGAAACAGCCTAGTGGCAGTCCGATATCTCCCTCTTATGCTGAGGAAGACGGCTCGATCGTGGCTCAGTGAACTGCCAGAGAATTCAATTCATAACTGTTATGATATGCAAAGTGCGTTCTCTTCAAACTTCGAGGGAACATACAGGAGTCCCCGCACAGTCGGATACTTGCAGCGTTGCACACAAAGACCCGGAGAAACCTGTTGGGATTACCTCAGACGCTGGATCGACACGAAGAACTCCTGTGAAGGAGTAAACGAGCAAACTGCAATAGAAGCTTTTATCACAGGACTTCCAGGCGGACTTTTGCATCACAGACTGAAGCGTGACCATGTCACAGATTTGGGAGAAATGATAGAGATGGCTAGCAAATATGCTGATACCAATGATTATTCAGAAGGGCTGCTAAATATTCTGGCCAATTCAATGCGGCCAAACAGCTAAAACAACAAGCTCAGAAGCACAAGAACACTTGGGATGAAAAAACAGCTCCGAACAACACAACTATCAACGCAACGTTCGGATCTGGCGGACGAGGAGGGCACGGAGACGGCTGGGATAGAGGCCGTGGTACTTCCCGAATCAAGGGCAGAGGAGATCAGCAACCCGGAAGAACCTATACCTGGGCCGACATTGCCAATAATCCCTGTGTCCACCACTTGGATAGTAACAGAGGATCTACCCACACAAATGTCGAGTGTCGTTTCAATGATAACATCAGGAAATACGAATCCACTGTCTAGAGAGCCAAGCAAAAAAAAAGGAAAGAAAAATTCCAAGAAAGGCAAGGAGCCCAAGGAAGATTCTAACATGGAAGAAGCGGATACCGCAAAGCCCAAGTCGGATGGAAAGAAGGAATTTCTGACTAAAAAAGACGCATACGTCTGCTTCCTTGGATCTCAGCCGGCTAAAGACAAGAAGGAGATTCTCCATGAGCTCAGTGCCACGGTTCCAGCTGTTCCACAGTTTCTGGATTGGTTGGACGTAACCATCACCTTTGATCGCTCAGATCACCCAAGGAAAACACATCATCGAAGAAAGTAACCTCTTGTCGTCAATCCTCTTATTGATAGCTATGAGTTCTCTAAAACAATCAGGGACGGTGGGAGCAGCATTAACATCCTCTACATCGAGACGCTCCACCGCATGAAGGTACACGAGAGCTATTTGAGTTACAGCAGTGTAACTTTCCATGGCATTGTACTAGGGAGACAGGCGGATTCTCTGGGTGAGATTACTCTGGACGTGACATTTAGAACCCGATACAATTACCGGACCGAGCCACTCTCTTTTTAGGTGGTACCGTTCAAAAGTGCTTACCATGCCATCTTCGGACGTCCGGCTTACTGGGCGTTCATGGCTCGTCCCTGTTACATCTACAATATGATCAAACTTCTAGGTCCAAAGGGCGTAATCACCATCCAGGGAAATTTGAGGAAGGCGTGAAAGTGCGACGAAGGATCTGCTGCCTTTGTCGAAGCCGTGTTGCACGCCCAGGAGTACCAGGAGATCAAGAATACCATCAAACCGTCCAAGATGCCCACTATGAAGAACGAGGTGTTGAAGCCAAGTTTGCAGTTCAAGGCGTCAGAAAGTCAAAGAAAATGTCGTTGAAGGAAGATGATCCCTCCAAGACGACGAACATAGGGGTAGGCTTAGACCTCGCATAGGAAAGCGCGCTCGTCGAGTTCCTCAAAGCTAATAGTGACATCTTCGCATGGCATCCTTTTGACATGACTGGAGTACATATGGAACTTGCCGAGCACTCTCTTAATGTGTACCCTGACGCTAAACCCGTCAAACAGTCTTTACGATGGTTTGGTGATGAAAAATGAAAAGCGATAGCCAAGGAATTAGATTGGGTGGCTAATCCTGTACTCGTCCCTAAAAAGGACACTATTGATTTAAGGATGTGTGTTGATTATACCGCTTTGAACAAAGCATGCCCAAAAGACCCATTCCCTTTGCCAAGAATCGATCAAGTCATCGACTCAACGGCAAGGTCGGAATTACTCTGTTTTTTATGCATACTCCGGATATCACCAAATACCGGTGAAAGAGTAGGATCAAAATAAGATGTCTTTTGTCACTCCTTTCGGAACCTTCTGCTACAAAACTATGCCTTTTGGCTTAAAGAACGCAGGAGCAACATATCAACGTACTATGCAGTGTTGTCTCAACGATTAAATCGGACGCAACATCCATGTATACGTAGAAGACATAGCAGTTATGTCCAAAAAGAAGGGAACCTTAATTTCTGACTTGGAGGAAACATTTTCTAGTCTACGAAAATTCAATATGATGCTAAATTCGAAGAAGTGTTTCTTTGGAATTCCAGTCGGAAAATTGTTAGGTTTCATCGTCTCAGAGCTTGGCATAGAGGTGAACCGGGACAAAATCAAGGCTATACTTAACATTACCAGGCTGACTTGCCTGAAGGACGTGCAACGTCTCACTGGTTGCATTGCAGCAGTGAGTCGGTTCATCAGCCAGCTCGGCGAAAGAGCCGCACCTTTATACAAACTCTTGAAGAAAACCGACAAATTTGTCTAGACCCAGGAAGCTGAGACTGCCTTGCAAAGTTTGAAAGACCTACTTTCAAACCCACCAGTTCTCACAGCGCCAGAACCTCACGAGCCTATGTTACTATACATTGCAGCGACCAACAAGGTCATAAGTGTAGTAACAGTAGTAGAGCGCGAGCAAGAAGGCCACGAGCATAAGGTGCAGCGACCAACTTATTCCTTGCGGGAGGTCTTGAAAGAGTCAAAACAATGGTATCCACACCATCAAAATCTAGCCTATGGAGTGTTCTTTGCATCCAGAAAGCTACGCCACTATTTTCAAGAGCACAAGATCACAGTGGTGAGCACCGCTCCGCTGCGAGATATAATCAATAACCGCAATGCCACAAAGTGGGGAATAGAGCTTGCAGCTTTCGACATTGAGTACAAGACGGGTACATCAATCAAATCCCAAATATTTGCCGACTTTGTTGTTGATTGGACAGAGACGGCAGAAAACACAAGTCCTCTAGACTTGGAATTTCGGACCCTTCACTTTGACGGATCAAAAGCACGAGGAGGCTCGGGGCTGGCGTGATGCTCAAATCATCCCAAGGAGATAACATATTCTATGTGTTGCAAATACACTTTACAGTAACCAACAATATTGACGAGTATGAAGCATTGCTGCATGGAATATGCATGGCCAAGAATATTGGCATAACAAGACTCATGTGTTACGGAGACTCTGATTTAGTTGCTCAACAAGTATCCGATATCTGCATCGCAAACAAGCACATGGCAGCATACAAAGCTGTTGTGGATGAACTATCTAAATCGTTTGAGGGTTTTGAGGTTCAACACATCCCTCGAGCAGAAAATGAGGAAGCATATGCTCTGTCAAGGATAGGCTCTACACGGAAACAAGTACCAGATGGCGCTTTTCTAGAGCATTTAAGGGTCCCCTCCATAGTCGGAGTTGATGAGGACTATCGGACGAAATCCGCCTCACCTTTATAGCAGTTCTGGCTATAATTATCAGCTGGACAAAACCCTATCTGGATTTCCTGATAGACGGAAAATTACCCGAAGACAAAGTATTGAGTCGGCAGATCGTCCGACGAGAAAAATCTTACACTATAATAAATGGTGAGCTCTATAAACGGAGTGTTTCTGGCATTTTCCAACGATATATTTCTTCGGAAGAAGGAGTGGAAATCTTACGAGAAATCCATGAAGGCGAGTGTGGTCACCATGCTGCAGCCAGATCCTTAGTGGCAGAAGCTTTTATACACAGATTCTTTTGGCTTACAGCTAAGGTGGATGCCGACAACCTGGTCAAAACGTGCAAAGGTTGCCAAAAGTACGCCCATCAGGCACACGTTCCGGCTGAACATCTACGAACAATCCCTATTACATGGCCATTTGCGGTCTGGGGGCTTGATATGGTAGGGCCATTTAGCACGGCAAAATGTGGATATACTCACCTACTAGTGATGGTGGATATATTTACAAAGTGGATTGACGCTAAACCCGTAACAAGTTATGATGGAGCCACAGCCAGAAAGTTCGTTGAGGACATGATCATCCAATTCGGATATCCGCATAGTATAATTACTGACAATGGGAGCAATTTTTCCATGGGACAACTTGCCAAATTCTGCGAAGAACAAGGGATCCGACTCGATATTGCATCAGTCATGCATCCACAAGCTAATGGACAAGTCAAAAGAACAAACAGTCTTATTTTACATGCACTCCGACCTCATCTTGAGGCACCACTTCGTCGGGCCGCAAGCTTGGGCAGAAGAATTACCGTTTGTGATATGGAGCTTACGTACAACTCCTAACAGATCAACCGGATATACTCCTTTCTTCTAGGTCTATGGTGCAGAAGAAGTTCTTCCAACCGATCTTATTCATCAGTCTCCACGAGTCAAAGCGTATGTCGAAGAAGATGTAGAAGTTTCTCGACAAGATGATCTCGATATAATCGAAGAAGTACGCGTCGTTGCTAAGCAGAGATCTACAGCCTATCATCAGAAGTTATGCAAGTATCATAGTCAGAGAGTGCAAAACCGTTCTTTTAGAAAAGGCGATTTGGTTCTCTGACTTGTGCAAAAAAGAAAGCACAAACTTTCCACAATTGGGACGCACCTTTTATGATTAGTAGAGTTTTGTATAATGGGTCATATTATTTAACGAATATGAGACCAGTCAAGGAAAGACTAGATACTCGGAAGAGAAAGAGAGCTGGTGGTAGCACAAATCCAAATGAAATAGACCGTCCATGGAATATTGCACAACTACGTCCCTTCTATTCTTAGTTATATTTCCTTATAAACATATATGTACATGTTCAAAGTGAAATAAAGTATTGGTTTCCTCATATATTATTTTTGAGAAGTTTTTTGCCATCTTATTTCCAAAAGAGCATGTAATTTTCAAAAATCCGAGAATGCTTGAAAGTACTTTATGCTCATGTTCGTCTGGTTATGATTTTTGAATATCTAAAAATTGTTACCTTATGGTAAAAAATTAAAATTGTTGTCTATACTTTAGTTTTTTATCTGATTTCTTAGACGCAGGTATTTTCCGAGTAATAAATTGTTGGTACTAGAAGCCGGCTTTATTTCCGAGTTTAAACTGGTTTAGCAATTGCGCTCCGTTGCTCGGCAAAGTTTTCATGATAAATGTTGGCCGGCTCATGAAAGGGATGAGGCAGAGAGCTAGATAAAACGACAAGTAAAGACACAAACCAAGAGTACTTCAGAATTTTTTTTCAAGCACATGCATAAAATATATAAACATAGAAGTGTTATGATACTAAGAGCATCAGTTTTTACACACTAGCACAAATCAAAATATTGTTCCCATCATTACATTGCCGAAAGTTCAGAATAATGCATAATAATGTTTATGATGGAAATTCAGTTGGTGGTGAAGAAGAAGGTGGAGCACTGGAATCGACAATGTTGTCGCCCTAGACCTCAGACTCATAAGCTGTTTCAGCGAGACCGTCTTCCTCGGCATTTTGAGGCGAGGGAGGCATGGCGACGGATTCGAAGAATGGCGTCATATAGTTGGTCATCTCTGCCACACGACAAGCATAGGAGGCACAGGAATCTTGGATAGACTTGATGTCGTGCTGGTTACCCTCATCGTCCTCCTCGGCAATACTCTTGGTGACATGACAGATATCCATCTCGTTGTGGTGGCTCATCACCATGGTAAGAGTAGTGTACGCAACAGTCCGAGTGTAGGAGATCTTCCAGTCCTTGATAATCTTCGGAATCTACTTGGCCTTGTCTCTCACCTCCTTCACTGACATCTTGTGCAAGTCAGAAAGTTTGACCGACTCACCAGCCTCTTCAAGAGTCTAGCGGGATTCGAACAAAACATCTTTGACGAGCTTGATGCGCTCGAGGTGAGGTTCGGAGGTAGGAGAGTCGAAAAGATTCAAGGGCTGGGAAAGAACCAAAAGTCAAAATTTGACTCAAAAATAAATTCGAAAAGCCAATATAACAAAGTAAGTCAGAAATCTTACCTAGCACGGAATAATCCCACTGGGCACGATCCTCACGGAGGCTGTTCAGCTCATTCTCTATGGCCTGGGCTAGATCCCTACGACTATCAATGTCCTTCCAAAGATCGTCCAATTGTTTGTCTCGGAGGGCCAACATCTTCTCGAGCCTCAGGGTCTCATGGTTGCTTGACTCCAGGAAAACAGCTACGGATTTCTCCGATTCAATAGTCAGCTTCTCAAGCTTGGCACGGAGCTCGGCATTTTCCAATTCCAAGACCTTGTAGTTCTCGGATTGCCCCACTATCTTGCTAGACTCGCACAACAGTTCTGCAAAGGGAAAACTATCAATCGGACAGAACAAGTTTGACTATGACAATAGCTAACTGACAAAGAGGAAGTCGGAAAAGTTTACCTTCTGCTTCATCTTTCTCAACTTTTAACTTTGAATTCTCAAAGTGCAAGGCTTTGATCTCCTTGCATTTACAAATGTTCTTTAGGAATTCCTGGTTGGAAGATGCAATTTTAGATACGGAATACCGTCAGACGGCTACTAAGACTCAGGCTACAAATTTAACTAAGTAAAAATACAGCACGGGCCTTGGGGGCTACACTACATCGTTCTTTTGCAACCTAGAAGCATCAACTCGGTCCAACGATGTTTATTCGACTTTATGCTTGGGGGCTAGAGGATATGGTAATAAAATAAATGCAAAGAAGAATCGGAAACTTACAATGTGTTCCAAATGCAACTTCTCAAATCCGAGTTTAGTGTTGTGAAACACTTTCTCGACAAGGGAGAGGGAGGGAACATCCGTCGCTGGGATTTCGCCAGACTCTAACTTAGTATCCCGAAACAAACTTTGGTCTAGGAGGATAACCAGCTTGACGTCCTCCTGCTCCTGGCTTGCCGCCTCTATGGTTAAGGGTTGCTTCTCAAGGCTAGACTGAGCCAGCCTGAGGATCTCTACCTTCTTCTTCCTCTTCAGGCTAGAGACAGCACAGCAGGCCACTTTATCCAAAGTTCCTGTAGACATTACCATGGGATCATTACCCTTAGCGGGTTCACCCTTGTTAGTTGCTTGGCCACCAAAGGTGACCAAGGATTTTGATATGTTGCCAGCACCATGAGAGGCGGAAGCCTCTGGTGCTGATGGAGTACTCGATGGAGTCGGTGGCGGCATGGCAGGGGAGATAACAAGCTTCTGCTGACATAGCAGAAGCTTGCCTGGTTTGCTGTCTGGCTTCGTCTTACTCTTCAAAGTAACTTTAGCTCTAAAGCACGAAAATCCAAGTATTAGGTATGCTTTGGAAAGAAAATAAAGGTACAAGATAATGAAAACAAAGAGACGGGGTGCTTACTTTTTAACTACTGGCAGCACTTGGCTACCAGCAGTGATAACAACTTCCTTCACCTTCCGCTTCTTGGAGGCGGAGGCGGAAACTTCTTGCACCTCATCATCCTCCGCCCCTCCAGATCGTCTGAGAGATAGCCCTCTAGTGGAGCTAGCTCAGACTCGGAGAGTTTCTCGAGCTGACAAAGTCATCGATTAAAATAGAGTCAGAGAAAGAACAGAAAAAAACGACAAAACGCGAAAGCAGAGTCGAAATATTTACCGGAGTCATAGGACGATTGGATGTGAACATCTTCATAGAAACATCCGGAACTTTTCGTTCCACTCTTTATTTGATAAAATACTGCATGAGAGTCTTGTAGTCCTTCGCTGGAATCTGGTGTGGGCTCACCCGAGGCTGTCCTTCTTGTCGCTGGTGAAGGTGTGCATGAGGCGATCTCCATGATGCTACAGAGGCTGGATCCGGCGATCCAGCCAGCAGTAGATCAAGTCGAATCTGCGGAGGCCCTTGTGCTTCATCATAAACTCAATCCGCCTCTTGGCAAGGATCAAGATATTCAACAGCTCTGGCTCTTCTGCGTCCCATGACTTTTGATGGGGAGCGGCATTGTCGGCGGATGCCTAAAGACCTTCCGCCTTTCCAGGAGCTAGAATATCCTTATGATAAAAGAAGGTTCTGACCCAGCGTTTGACGGATTCACTAGCATTAATCCTAGGATAAACACGGTTTGTCCTAAGAACTAAGCTAAGGGTGCCGGTGGTGTAAGGCACACCGACGCTAATAGAATTCTTCCGGGTACCATAGTAGTACCGGAAAAGGGTGACACTTGGCCTAATGCCAAGAAACCCCTCGCACAGAGATGCATGAGTGCTAAGCTCGAGCAGAGATTTGGGAGGGAGGTTATGGATCTGCACATAGTAATGATTGAGGGCCTCGACAAAGAAGTCCGACGGTGGCAGGCTGAGGCCGCGGTCGATGTGCGTGCCGAACAGCACCCGCTCGCCGTCGCGTGGGGCGGGAACAACGTTCCCTGAGGTGCTTCGCCATGCGCTGGAGACGATGAATCCTTCGTCCTCCATGAACTGGAGTTCGGTGTCGTCCATGACACTGGGTACCTCAAGGCCCCGCATCTTCCTCTCATCCGCCACCAACGAACCCGCTGCCGCTCCTTAGCCCGAGGTGGACGCCATCGTTCTTGGAGAAGAAGGAGTGGTGGGGGAGAGAGATTTTTCCATGAGGCGTGTAGATGGTAATGGCTGCAGAGCACTCAAGGAGTACAAGGATACAATGAATGAATCGGTGGAGAGATAAATCTGAGAGAAGGGTTTTCTCCTCTCTTTTATTTACCTCTACACCAAGATTCGTGCGTTGATACGTGCGATTTACGCCATGCATATAGGATAGAGGTGGGTAACTTCCTCGCGACTCCTCCGCCCCCTCGATTCTCACGTGAGCATTGAAACGGTGCTCTGTTCCGTGAGGAGCAGACCCACCAACGGTCGTGTCGATGGGACTCTTGTCAGTGACAAGACCTGGTCTGAAAAGTTGTCAGCCCGCACGCCGCTGTGAAATCCAGATCATTTTCCAAACCGAGCAAGGAAAAGACTGAAGTCAGAACAAAACATATACGACTCAACTGACTCAGAATCCTACACTACTAAATGAAGTTTTCGGGAGCCCTTCAAGATTCACGAGACGAAGAAACCATCAAGCTAGATGATTTATCCGACTTTGGATCTTGGAGACTTCCAGGGGCTACTGTTGGGGATATACTTTCCTAGTATACCCATAGGACTCACTGACCAGGGTGGCCTACCAACGGGTTAGAGCTTTGCTTCACGGGCAGTCCAGTCAGAGAAGGAGGATGAGCCAGTTCTGGATACGACAAGGCCTAGAAGAGTTACCAACTTAGGCCTATAGTATTACTTGTAGTCCAAGCTGTATCTAGTTACCGACTCTATAACGTAGCCAGATAGGTCTCTCATGTAACTCTAGGCCCTGGTATCTATTTAAACTAGACCTATGGGAGACTTTAGGGTACAATCAATCTTACTACCACAATCACAACTCGCATCGGCGAACCTCTCTTGTAATCCTCTATAACATCAGGCTTACTCCGATATATAACTGGGTTGCTAGCAGGAGTAGGATCCGATCACCGTAGTCGGATCTGAACCTGGGTAAACTTTTGCTCACCGCTCCTCGAACATTCGATGTCCCACACCCCATATTTCCAACACCACTAGGACACCCTATGGCGTACTTGTGGACAATCCGACGACAAAGCCGGTTCTATTACTTATGAGGACCAAACATTCTCGAGGACACATGGGAATACTGTCAAGTGCTTTTGTTTCATATAGCTGATTAATCTTCTTTGGTTTGGTAAGTGTTGTGTGGGTGAACCAGTGCTAATGTACTGACCTTACTAGGACCAATACATACTTGTGATTAAACCCCTTGCAAGCATCCGCAACTACAAGAAAGTATTTAAGATAAAAACCTAACCACAACCTTAAACCCGGAGATCCTACACTCCCTTATGCAAAGGTTTCCTAACGGGGGTTCAGGTTTCTGTCACTCTGGCAACCCCACAATTAGTAGCCAAATACACAATGGATTCCCCTAGGCCCATCAATGGTGAAGTATCATGTAGTCGACGTTCACATGACACCACTAGAAGAATAGCACCACAACTTAAATATTAACCATTGAATAATACCTCAACACAATTCCACTACTAACAACAAGACTTCTCCCATGTCCTCAAGAACTAAACGAACTACTCACGAGACATCATATGGATCAAGATCAGAGATGATATGATGATGGATAACAATCTGAACATAAAAAATAATTCAATGGTTCCACTCACAAGCATCAATTACAATAGTAATTAACACCAGGAAAGTCTCCCCTAAGAACTTATGCAAGTTTCGACACAATTGTTACAACGGGATGGAGTGGTGATGATGGTGCTGGTGGATATGGTGGTGTGGATGATGATGATGATCCTGATGAAGTCTAGCTTGATGACGGTGTTTTTGGCGATGATCTCCCCTCTCCGGGAAGGAATTTCACCGGCAGAAATCTGTCTGCCGGAGAGCTCTTTCTCTCTCTTTAGTGTCCGCCCCGCAGAGGCGGCGGAATCATTCTATGGTCGCTCCCTAAACTTTAGGGTTTCGGGAGGAAGATATAGGAGAAGGGGCAGAGCAGGAGGTGGGCCAGGGTGTCCACACCCCTGGTGGCGCGGCCCAAGGTGGCCTGCGCCTGGGGGTGTGGGCCCCCTGTGGCCCATCTCAGCCTCCCCTTCTGTCTTCCTTCGTCTTCTGGAAAAATATGATTTTCCATATATTTTTTGGTATTTTTCTGATCTTCGCTAAAATTGCATCTAGACACCGCTTTTTCCATTAGAATCCTGACTTCGGCAGTTCATCCTCCAAGAATCATCCAACATACAAAAATATATGAAAAGGCATAAGTATCACCTCTTAATAAGAAATATATCAATGAATAGCAGGAAATATGATATAGAATAGTGATGCAAAATGGACGTATCAACTCCCCCAAGCTTAGACCTCGCTTCTCCCCAAGCGAAAACTGAGCTCAGTAAAATGCCCACAGGTTTATGGAGTGAAGTCTCGATAAAAAGAATACGGCCAAGAAGCATCACACTTACCAATACACAACTCATAATAGAAAGCATATCACCATTATATAACTTAACTTGCAACGAGTATGGAAGTCACAATAAAGATGCATAAAGACAAATCATAATTGGGAATGGCAAACTTTGTTCTTGGTTAGAGAACAGTTGACAAACATTTTTCAAGCAAAGCTTTTGTAAAGAAATTTATAACATGAGTCCTTTTTTTGCTCAAACATAAAAGGGTTTTCACAATGATGGATTTCAAAGTAATACTCATTAAGGTAAGAGTTTTGTGCAAAACAAGGAAGATAAGAAACATGATTGAATAAATCATCATATGAATGATTGAAACACAACAACTCAAATGCTTGCTGGAGATGGAAAGGAGTAGGTTTACTGACTCAACTAAGAAGTAAAAGAAAGTCCCTTCGCAGAGGGAAGTAGAGATTTCAAGTTCATAAAGACCTTTCAAAAGATTATGGTACTTACTAGCTTTGAGCTCTCATTGCCCCTATAATAACCATCTTGAGGTGATTAAGATTAAAGTGAACAAAGATGGGGTATATGCTTGACGAAATATAAGTTGGCAATCTCATGTCCCTTGAGTATGAGGTCCCTCCTCATGCTACTCAACTTTAGTTACCGGTAAGTTCTTGTCATAGTAAGTACATGTGTATCATAGAGAACCGCCAACGGGGTACCCCTTGCCCCATGATACAAGAGCTATCCCATATGAAAATGACAAGGCACGCAGACAATGAGCATCTCAGCAATATTCTTATTTACCATTGGAAAATGGTGCTTTTTTCTCTTCTTTCCTCTTTTCTATATCTCTCTCTTTTTTTATATAAGAAGAATGTTTTATAGATTTCTCACTATGGTGATGCTGCAAGTTTCCATAATGATTAGGTATGGCTTAGTCTAGCGGCCCAGGCGTTTCTCTAACACATATACATAACTCCATGGACTTACAAGCTCCCCTTTTATTTCACACCGACGACATCCATAAACAAAAGAGCATGATATTTACAGGTGTAGAAAGTGTTCCCAGTGACAGCACAGTTCTGCTAATTCCAACTTATAGGTGCAAGCATATACAACATAGATGACACAATGGTTCAAGTTTATTAGGGTCAAGAAAATAAGGTGTGCCATCAAGTTCGTGAGAGCTTTACTAACCAGTTTTCACATAACAAAAGAATTTTTAATTTGAAAGATAGATGAAGCTTGATAATTTACTTGGAATAGCAATAATTCTAATAGGTAGATATGGTGGGCACAGATGGAATAGGTTTTGGTTTAAAGGATTGGATGCACGAGAAGTATTCCCTCTGAGTACAGGTTTTTGGCTGGCAAGGCTGGGTAGCAAGCAAAAGAGTTGATGGAAACAAGCAAACATAAAAGTGATAAAGTAAAACACGCAATCTTCCTTGAAAACACAAAAGATCTTAACTAAAGAATACTAATCTTATGAGCCAATCAATAAAGAGAGAAAATGATATAAAATACCTGCAAGTGCTTTTCTCTTTTCCTTTCAAACCTCCAAATCTGTTACTACTAACCAGAGCTTGGTTTGCCAAAACCAATTTAGATTTACTTGATGCTCCCAAAGTGATACCAATACTAATCAACAAGATCAATCATATAATATAGATTGCAAACTAAAAGAAGATGTGCAAAAAGTAAAAGATGAAGATTCTCATTAATATTCCATAAAGGCACTCACACCATGGGATACATAGATAACCAACTAAAGGAGAGATACTTCCTCAATGCAAACCATCCTATATGATAACTTCTCTATTCAAGATATGAATCTACTAAAAAGGTAAAAAGATGAAAGATAATGATGTGATACCGCGACACTCCCTCAAGCTTGGAATAAACCAACGGGATGCCAAAACCTGATGACGAATCACTCATTCGGTGGTGGTGGTGTTCCCTTGTTTAGGGTGAGAAAACCCTCCAGCATCTTACGAAGCCTGTTATTCTCCTCTTGAAGTATATCCACCTTCCTCCTTAGAGCTCGGTACTTATCACAAAACTCATCAGTAGTTTGAAGGGCTTCCACTTCCTCAGGGCAGGAACTGAGGTCTGGAACAAAGGTCATCATCCCCTGCATATTATGAGAAAAAGCACGTCCAGTGTTAATTGCCCCTACAAAAGTAGGTTTTCTTGCCCTTGATCTTGCGGCAGTTTGTCCCTTCATGCCTAGCAGTGATCCTTTCTTCTTCCACGGGCTCCTTGCCCTTGTTGTTGGTGGATACCATGGTCCCTCTAAACTTGAGAATATTTCCTGACAAAAATAGATCGAAACGAAAACACAATGAGAACACGATATACGAACCTTGGGGTATATGGGGGATTATATATTATAAAGTTTTACGGCATAAGGAAGGTACAGGGAAAAAACGGGATAGAGACGGGCTCCGGGGTGGTCTCACCCCCTAGTGGCGAGGCTAGGGAGGGCCCGTGCCACTAGTGGGTGTGGCCCACCCGGGCTCCGTTTCCTCCTCTTTTTTGTCTCGTAACCTTCCACATGGAATAAAAACAGAAAAATATAACGAGATAAGTTTTTCGCAAACCTTCTGTTTTCAGCACTTTTACCTATTCGGAAACGGACTCTCCAGATTCTGGAGTTTGGTCTCTAATAAATTCTTCCGGGGTCACCATTTGAATAACATCAAGATCTTCATTATAAGAGAATCCATAGATATAATGTTTTAGCCTTTGCCCATTCACCACTTGTGTAGTGTTGTCCCTCAAAGAAGAAATTTTTGTAGCTCCTGAACGGTACACCTCCTCAATAACAAAAGGTCCTTCCTATTTTGAGAGTAGTTTTCCTGCAAAAAATCTGAGACGAGACCTATACAATAGAACTTTCTCACCAACATGGAACTCCCTTTTGAGAATTCTCCTATCATGCCATCTTTTTACTTTTTCTTTAAAGAGTCTAGCATTTTCATAAGCTTCACTTCTCCACTCATCTAAGGTACTTAAGTCAAGCAATCTTTTCTCACCAGCAAGTTTAAAATCTCTATTTAGTTCTTTCACTGCCCAATAAGCTTTGTGTTCTAATTCTAAAGGCAAGTGACAAGCTTTACCATAAACCATTTTGTAAGGAGACATTCCCATAGGATTTTTATAAGCAGTTCTATAAGCCCATAAAGCATCATTCAACTTTTTAGCCCAATTCTTTCTAGATCTATTAACAGTCTTTTGCAAGATAGATTTAATTTCTCTATTCGAAAGTTCTACTTGCCCACTGTTTGAGGGTGATAAGCTAAATTAATTCTATGGTTAACATCATACTTAGCAAGAGTCTTCCTAAAACCACCATGAATAAAATGAGAACCTCCATCAGTCATGAGATATATAGGCACACCAAACATAGGAAAAATAACATCTTTAAGAATTTTTAAAGAGGTCTTACCATCAGCACTATTTGCAGGTATAGCTTCCACCCACTTTGTAACATAATCAACAGCAACAAGAATATGAGTATACCCTTTTGAAGGAGGAAAATGACCTATAAAGTCGAATCCCCAACAATCAAAAGGTTCAATAACAAGAGAATAATTCATAGGCATTTCATTGCGTCTATAAATGTTACCAGCTATTTGACATTCATCACATTATAAAATAAACTTCCTTGCGTCCTTGAAGAGAGTAGGCCAATAAAAACCTAATTGTAAAACTTTTTGTGCGGTTCTATCTCCAGCATGATGTCCTCCATAAGCACTGCCATGAAATTTTCTCAATATCTCTTGTTGTTCATATTGTGGAACACATCTCCGCATAATACCATCTACTCCTTCCTTATATAAATGTGGGTCATCCCAAAAGTAATTCCTCAGATCATAAAAGAATTTCCTTCTTTGCTGGGTTGTAAAGGTTGGAGGCAAATACTTGGAAACAATAAAGTTAGCATAATCAGCATACCAAGGAATTTCCCGCGGGCTTACCTTTATTGCAACCAACTGTTCGTTTGGAAAACTATCATTAATAGGCATAGAATCAAAAGAATTTTTTTCCAAACGAGATAAATTATCAGCAACAGGGTTTTCAGCACCTTTCCTATCTACAATATGCATATCAAACTCTTTTAAAAGCAACACCCATCTAATAAGCCTAGGTTTAGCATCTTTCTTTGTCATAAGGTACTTGAAAGCAGCATGATCAGTGTGAATGGTAACTTTTGAATCAACAATATAGGGTCTAAACTTGTCACAAGAAAAATTATAGCTAAGAACTCCTTTTCAGTAGTAGAATAATTATTTTGAGAAGCATCAAGAGTCTTACTAGCATAATGAATAATATTCAACTTTTTATCTATTCGTTGCCCAAGAATAGTACCCACAGTAAAATCACTAGAATCACACATAATTTCAAATGTTAAATTCCAATAAGGTGGTTGGACTATAGGAGCAGTAGTTAAAGCTTTCTTTAAAGTTTCAAAATCTTCCTTACAATCATCATCAAAAACAAAAGGTACATCTTTTTGAAGAAGATTAGTAAGGGGCTTTGAAACTTTTGATAAATCTTTAATAAACCTTTTATAGAAACCTGCATGACCAATGATACTATGAATACCTTTCACATCCCTAGGACAAGTCATTTTCTCAATTGGTTCAACTTTGGCTCTATCAACTTCATTACCTCTTTCAGAAATTTTGTGTCCAAGAACAATCCCTTCATTAACCATGAAGTGGTATTTCTCCCATTAAGAACAAGATTAGTTTCTTCACATCTCTGCAAAAATTTATCAAGGTTGTGCAAACAATTATCAAAATAAGTTCCATAGACGGAGAAATCGTCCATGAAAACTTCCACAATTTCTTCACAAAAACCATGAAAGATAGAAGACATAGATCTTTGAAAAGTAGCAGGAGCATTACATAAACCAAAAGGCATCCGCCTATAATCATAAGTTCCATAGGGACATGTGAAAGTGGTTTTTTCTTGGTCTTGTGCTTTCACAGAAATTTGAGAAAACCCAGAATAACCATCAAGAAAACAAAAGTGAGTCTTCTTAGACAACCTTTCTAGCATTTGATCAATAAGAGGCAGAGGATAATGATCTTTCTTAGTGACTTTATTCACCTTTCTAAAATCAATGCACATCCTATAACCAACCACTACTCTTTGAGGTATAAGCTCATTATTTTCATTAGGTACAACAGTTATTCCTCCTTTCTTGGGGACACAATGAGCAAGACTAACCCATCTACTATTAGTAATAGAAAAAATTATACCAGCATCAAGAAATTTTAATACCTCATTTCTTAGCAGTTCCTTCATCTTAGGATTTAGACGACGTTGGTGTTCAACAACTGGGTTTGCATCGAGCTCTTTATTAATAACATGCTGACATATAGTACGAGAAATCCCTTTTAAATCATCAAGAGTATACCCCATAGCTCCTCGGTGTTTCTTCAATACTTCCAATAATCTTTCCTCTTCCTTTACTAAAAGTTTAGAACTAATAATAATAGGATAAATTTTCTTATCGTCTAGATAAGCATATTTAAGATCATCAGGTAGAGGTTTTAAATCGAAAACAGGATCCCCTTTAGGTGGTAGTGTGGTACCCAAATCTTCCACAGGTAGGTTATGCTTAAGAATCTCAGGTCGATGAAGGAAAATCTTGTTAATCTCATTTCTTTCCTTCATGAAGACCTCACTTTCATGATCTTCCATATATTGCTGCAAGGCATTGTTAGGAGCAAGAGAAATAGCAGCAAGTTGTTCGACCCTGAAATCCTCATTAGGAAATTCATTTTCATAAGGGGTTTTAGCAAATTTGGAAAAATTAAACTCATAAGATTCTCCATCAAATTTAATTAAAACTTTATCCTTTTTAGAATCTATAATAGCTCCACAAGTGTTCAAGAAGGGTCTACCGAAAATGATAGGACAAGTTTTACTAGCTTCCTTACCAAGCACTAGAAAATCGGCAGGATATTTAATCTTACCATAAAGAACTTCCACATCTCTTACAATGCCATTTGGACAGACTGTCTCTCTATTAGCAAGGTAAATAACCAGATAAATGTCCTCCAGTTCACAAGGACCAATTGTCACATCCCAAATTTTAGATTTGGTTCTGCATATCATTGCATCATACTTTTCCATGCAAAACCGTCGATTGAAAAGAATCGGCGAAACGCTATTTTTGAAACCCTTTTTCTATTCTTCTATGAGGCTCCTGCGGGAGGCTTTAGTAGTACTTGTGTTGTCCACTCTTGTAGCCTAGTGGTTTCACCCAACCCTTGACCCTAGGTTGTTCCCCTCGATTTTACAAAACCGTAGGAGCAAGAATCGCTCGATTCGGAGCTCGTACGGAAAAGTTACGACCGTTTTATTAAAAGATAGAAAAACGGGCCGTTTTCCGAGTCCTTTTCCAACCGCGCGCCGTATCGGCGTAGGACCCCACGAGGGGGCCCCACATAAAGGGCCGCCGCCGCCTGCCTCGTTTTCCGCACCCGCGCGCCGCCTCCCTGCCCGCCTCGATCGCCGCGCCGACCCCGCCACCTGGAACCGCCGCCGCCCCGCCTCGGGATCGCCGCCTCGCCAGTACGCCATGCTGCCAGCTTATTGCCGCGCACCCCTCCTTGCCGCCGCCGCGCCTCGCCCCGCCGCCGCTTCGCCGCCAGCCGCCGCCGCCCAGCGCGCCCGCTACGCCGCTGCTTCGCCGCGCCGCCTTCGCCCGCTTCGCTTCGCCCGCCGCCGCTGCCGGCTTCTGCCGCTGCCTGCAGCGCGCGCCAGCAGCGCCGCCGCCTCCGCGCGCCCGCCTCGGCCCGCACCCGTGCCGCTCGCCGCCGCCAGCGTGCCGCCGCCGCGCCGCCGCGTCGCCGCCGCGCCGCGATGACCGTTTTGATCCTAGCGCTGACCACTATCCTCTCGCGCAGGTAACCGTCGTCGCCGGAACCGATCGCCGCCGCCGTCCCGACCTCGTCGTCGTTCGTTTCCGGTGAGTCCGCAGATGCCATTAGATCTCAGATCAACGGTTCAGATCGGCATTGACCGGTCAACTAGTCAGACGCCCAGTCAGCGCCCAGTCAGCAGACGCGTTGACCAGTCAACAGACACAGTTGACTGGTTATTTTCATTAATCGTTTTAGTGGACAGACTTCGGTAGAAACTTGTAAATTGCGTAGAAATTAAACCGCTGGGCCAAAAATTTGAAATAAAATATGTGTAGATTCAGTGAGTCGTGTAGAATCTTTCTGTACCTTTGGTTCAGACTTTTGCAGCAAGTTTTAGTACAGTTTAATCAAATAGGTTAATGGCCCTTTTTGGAGTAATTAATTCGTAGAAATAGATCCGTAGCTCCAAAAATTGCGTATGATATGTCCCTGGGTTCAGTGGAACGAGGGGAATCTCATCGTGAATTAAAAGGATAGGCTTACAGTAAAAACTTCTGCAGAAACTGTCTAGTGGCTTTCTACAGTGTTTTAATTACTCGGGGAGTTTTAAAATTCCTTTTTGAGTAATTCCAGTTGGTACTGTTTCTAATCAGCGATGCCTATGCGGTAGAATTTTTCCAAGATTTTACAAAGAGTATACTACCGGTAGTGAATTATTTGGGTTCTAGCTCTAGTTTTGAGCACTATATTTTGCATAATAGTTTTCCTAGCGCTAAAACTATTTTCCATGCATGCAATCAGTAGTATTATTGATTAGAATTATGTGGTGCAGCTGTAGCACCAATTCACTTGCCTTGCATACCTTCATGCATCATATTTGTTGCATATGCTTGTGGATTGTTTGTTTATGATTGCAATTGTATCGTGTAGATTGTGACGAGTGCAACGCTTGCTCGTGTGTGGATTGTTCTTCCGACCGCTACAACCAAGGCAAGTAGATGCTACTTTGTTCATGATATCGTCCTACTATTTTCAATGCATTGTTGTGTATTTTGTAGTTGCATGGGTAGGATGATACTATCGCTATGCTATGTCCTATTATGTGGTAGGGCTTTCCTTGTAGATGAACCACCGTTGGTAGATGTGCTTAGCCATGCTATGTTGAACGAGGGCTGGGTTACATCATTGAGACTCGTTTCTAAAAGTATTGGTTTGTGAAAACTAAAACAACTTAATCAATGAATCCCCTGGGTGTGATGGTATTGATAATTTTTGGTGGTTTCATTGCGGAAAGGCACCCAGGTATCAGAGAAATTGATTGGCTTCTTTATTGTGTAGCTTACGTGTACAACCATGTGCCAATAATGAAATGGGAGGTTGGTTGGACTTAGTAGGTTGTGGTAACCCGAACCCGCGTATCCAGAGATGTAGAATTTTGGTAGGTTGGACCGGTGCGCGTCGGGATTGGGGTGCTACTTCCCGAACAGTCTCTTCTTGGACTTCTCACTATCATCACCCAAAATGAGAGTGATGGTACGAGCTGGGCTGGCCAAGTCACATGGGTAAAGTGTACTAACCCCTCCAGGGTGTATAATCTAATCGATTAGCCGTGTCCCCGGTTATGGACATCTTAGTTGCTTGATAATGATTCCATGACATGTTTCTCGCTCATTCCAATTTCATAATTACTTTAATATTGTTGGGTTAACTTAATTGGGATCTTTTCAAAGAAAATCAAAAACTGTTTATGAAAGTAGGACAAAGTTATTTGCAAATGCAAGCCAGACACAGCTCCACTTGCCAAATATGCATGTAGATCTTAGTACTATTGTCTCCATTATTAGCTCTACTTGCCATACATTCCATGTATTGACCCTTCGGGGCTGCTACGTTTCATGTTGCAGGATATTCCGATTCTGAGTAATCGATATAGGCCACGGTACTCCACTCGGCACTTGTTCACTTGTGGGCAATTTGAAGAATGGAGGATTTACTTTGTTTATGTTGCTACCTGAATAATTTGAGCTAGCTTTTGGGCTAAGCTTTTATTGTAATAATGGTACTCTGGATCTTCGTTATTTGTGATACACGGATATTTTGCTATGTTATTCATCTTATTCTATTGTGGGCCAATGAACCGATTCAGGGAATGGCATGTCACATAGAAGCCACGGTCTTTTTAGAGCCGCGGTGTTACAAGATGGTATCAGAGCCCGTGTGTCGACTGTAGGATCGTGACCTAGGAATTGGATTAGGAAGCCATAGATTTATTAAAGCCTATATTAACTCTGTCTTTCATCTTATGCCTTTCACCCTCGTAAATTCTTACCATATGCTATTCTCACACTTTCCTCTTTTACTTGATAGATGGGAGAAGTCAGGACTGAGTATGCAACCATGGAGTCACCAAGGCCCTTTGCAAGGCAGTTAGCACAGCTCTCGCAGTCATTGGGATTGCCCATGTTCAAGGGAAGAAGGCTGTACACCTATGGATATGGAGAGGATGCATGGGAGATCACTACCTTCATATTCAGAGATGCCGCCTTGCCAAACCCCGTGCACTTGATCTACACCAAGACATACTGCAACTGGACTTGGAATCAACTTGGCCATACATGAAGCCCTGTCTCGCCAGTGCCATCAAGTCCGACACCTACTGCCAGTAGATTCACCCTACCGTGACTATGGGAGGCATGATGAAGATGGGCACATTGTGGTTACCTCGGGCGACAGGAACAACATGCCGCCCCGTCGGAGGCACATAGAGGACATGGAAAGGGAGAATGGAGCTCTAGCTGAGAAAGTGATGATGATAAAGGAGATTGCAGATTTTGCTAGCAATGGTATGGTGGTCCAAGGACAGGAGATTAACACCCTGCATGAAGCTGTGGGAGTTCTGGAGAATGCCCTGATAGCCAGAGATGTAACCATAGCTCATCTTCATGGTACTGTGCAGGAGAACACCCAGAACATACAACAGTTGCAAGGGACCGTCCAGGAAAGAGATCAAACTATTGAAGCTATGACAGCCCAGATTGCCGCTCTCCAAGCACAGCTGAATCCACCCTTTGATGATGACAATGGAGATGATGGCAACAATGGGGATGATGATGACAGTGGGAACGATGATGAAGATGAGGACGAGGATGATGATGATGGAGACGATGATGGTGGAGGAGATGAAGCTGTTGCAGTTGCAGCTGAGAGTGAAGAAGAAGAGGAGGATCCAGAAGAGGTAGAGTTTGAGATCTCAAGTGATGATTCAGGAGAGGTGTACACTCCGCCGCCATGGTTGTACCGCGAGCCGAAGCGTCAACGCATGACCGCAAGGACCTACGGCAACCTCTTCAAGGAGTAGATAGAAGTCCACCAATTAGTCCACGTTAGGCAAATTCGTTAGGATTAGTCTCGATCGTTGTGAAGCTTAGTTCGTGTTAGTTTAAGAGTGATTAGTTGCTTATTTGTGTACTCCACTATCCCAGGAATTATTTGTGCGAATTTTATGAAAGAGTTATGGCAATTTTGATTACTATCTGTGTTATTTTCGCTGCAGTTTTTCTGCTGATACAACAGTACTGTACGATTTTTCATATTTTCCTGGTAACTGGGAAAAATCTGAAAAAGATTGGGCTGATGCGAAACTCTCTGTACTATATGTGCAAAAATCAGCTAAATTTTCTGACGAGTTTAAGTCAGGCGGAAAAATTCGCGAACGCTGCTGGACTGTTCTGGCAGATTGCTGTTTTTGTTGTTTAGTTGATCAACTGTTTAGTTAACCATTGCCAACTCTTGTAAAACTATTTCAGTAGGTATATACTACTAGGATAACCCCTGGGATGTTGCTGGATCACTTGTTTGTTGATGTGTTGCTTGCTTGTGATTGTCTGCTATTGTTTGATGTTGTTTGATCATATGCATGGGTAGAATCCTATTATCGTAGTTGATTCTTTCTAAACTTACCTGTGCTGAACCGCAGATGCCTCCCCGCCGTCAACACACTGAGTTGGAGCAGCTCATGGCAGCTCAGGCACAGCTGACCCAAGTGATGACTCAGTTCATGGCAGCTCAGAACAACAACAATGGAAACAATCAGCCTCAGGGAGATGCTCTCACGAGATTTCTGAGGCTAAGGCTAGCTAAGTTCTCTACTGCAACGGAACCAATGGTTGCTCTCGACTGGTTGCGTTCAGTCAACAAGGATCTGGTAACTGTTGGATGCACTGATGCTGAGAAGGTGAGGTTTGCCGCTCACCTACTGGAGGGACCAGCCGCTTCTTGGTGGGACACCTTTCAGATCACCCACCCGCTGGATACCGCGACTTGGGCAATGTTTGAGGAAGGTTTCAGGACCAACCACGTGTCTTCAGGGGTTCTGAGCCTGAAGAGGAAGGAGTTCCGCAACTTGCGCCAAACCAATCGCACCGTGGCTGAGTACATTGAGGAGTTCAACAACCTGTCCCGTTATGCACCTGAGGATGTTGACACGGATGCAAAAAGGAGGGAGAGATTCCTGGATGGCCTCAGCGATGAGCTTTCAGTACAGCTACTGGTGGTTTATTGCCCCACTTTCCAGGAGCTTATGGACAAGGCCAGGATCTTGGAAGGGAAGCACAAGCAGGTGGAGAACCGCAAGAGGAAGAGTAACAATCACCACTCTGGTTCACATCACAAGTCACGCACTTCATATGATGGATACTCCAAGCATGGAGGGAGTGACCATGGGAGCCATGACCGCCACCACCATGGAGGCGATGGGCATCGTCATGACAACCATAGGAGCAGCCACCACAGCCACAAGGGAGGACACTCTCATCATTCAGGAGGACACGGTGGACATGACCGCAACCATGATCGCAGCTTTGTGAAGAAGGATCTAAGTGACGTGACGTGCTTCAAGTGTAAGCAGAAGGGACACTATGCTGACAACTGTCCGGAGAGGAAAGGACTGAAGCCAACCAACAATGAGAAGGCCACAGTGAACCACATGAATGTGGAGGAGATTCCAGATGAGCCTGACCTTGTGATTGGTAAGTTTCCAATCAACACTTACCCTGCACTTATACTTTTCGATACTGGTGCATCGCATTCATTCATATTAAGGGCATTCGTGGATAAGTATAAGCTACCTACAGAGTCTATGAAAAGGTCTATTAGAGTGAGTTCACCTGGAGGAGATATGATAGCTAGTGCAGGATGCCGCAATTTAACTGTGAGGATTGGAACACACAACTTCAGTGCACATTTGGTAGTGTTGGAATCACAGGGATTGGACATTATTCTGGGTATGGATTGGATGTCTATGCATGGGGGACACATAGATTGTGCACAGCGAGCTGTTTCACTCAAAACCCCGGATGGTAAGAGGATTAGATTCAAGTCAGCTATACGACCAGGAAGGTGTAAGTTGAATTCTCTTAAGGGGGTTAGCATGGATACTGTGCCAGTGATTAGGGATTATCCCGATGTGTTTCCAGAAGAACTGCCAGGGATGCCACCTGACAGGGAAGTAGAGTTTCTTATCGACCTGATGCCGGGAACAGGACCAATAGCAAAGAAACCATATAAGATGGATGTGGATGAGCTGAAGGAATTGAAGAAGCAGTTGAAAGAGCAGCTGGAAAAGGGATTCATTCAGCCTAGTTAAATCGTCATGGGGTGCACCTGTTCGCTTTGTGGAGAAGAAAGACAAGAGATTAGTAGTGGACTATCGCTCGCTGAATGAAGTAACCATCAAGAACAAGTACCCTCTGCCGAACATAAATGATTTGTTTGATCAACTGGAAGGAGCGAAGGTGTTCAGCAAGATTGATCTGCGATCAAGCTACTTCCAATTGAAGATCCGAGAGGAGGATGTACCAAAAACCGCCTTCACCACTAGGTATGGTTTATATGAATATACAGTTATGTCTTTTCGACTAACGAATGCCCCGGCGTATTTCATGACCATGATGAACAAGGTATTTATGGAGTACTTGGACAAGTTCGTGGTGGTGTTCATTGATGACATACTGATATATTCCAAGGATGATGCTGAGCACAAAAAGCATCCGCGACTGATTATGGAGAAGCTGAGGGAACACAAGCTGTATGCCAAATTCAGCAAGTGTGAATTCTGGCTTAACACTGTTGGATTTCTTGGACACGTAGTGTCAGGAGAAGGAGTCGCTGTTGATCCAAGCAAGGTGACTGCAGTAACTGAGTGGGAAGCACCCAAGAATGCGGGTGAGATTCGAAGCTTTCTGGGACTTGCTGGATATTACAGGAGGTTCATTGAAAACTTTTCCAAGATTGCTAAGCCGATGACTGAACTTCTGAAGAAAGAGAGGAAGTTTGAATGGTCAGACGTATGTGAAGCCAGCTTTCAGGAACTGAAGCGTCGACTAGTGACCGCGCCTATTCTGTGCTTACCAGACCTTCAGAAGGATTTCCAAGTGTACTGCGATGCTTCTCGACATGGACTTGGGAGTGTGCTGATGCAAGATGGGAGAGTAGTGTCATATGCCTCGCGACAACTCAAACACCATGAGCGGAATTACCCCACACACGACTTGGAGTTAGCGTCAGTGGTTCATGCGCTCAAGGTATGGAGGCATTACTTAATGGGAAAACACTGTGATGTGTACACCGACCACAAGAGCCTGAAGTACATATTTACGCAGAAGGAACTGAACATGAGACAAAGGAGATGGTTGGAGCTTATCAAGGACTATGATATGAATCTGTACCACCCAGGAAAGGCCAATGTAGCAGCAGATGCTCTGAGTCGGAAGGTTTATGCCAATGGATTGACAATTGGGGAATTGCCTGAGGATTTGTGCAAGCAGTTCAAGGACCTTAGACTGGAGGTAGTATCTGAAGGATACTTGGCAACAATGGAAGTCCAACCAACGCTACAGGACAGAATCAGGACGGCTCAAGTGGGAGACAAAGAGATAGATGAAGTTAAGGAAAAGATGAAGGAAGGTCGGGCAAAGGAATTCCGCGAGGATGAGCAAGGAACCTTGTGGTATGGAGATCGTTTGTGCGTCCCCAACGATCCGGAGTTGAGGAAGTTGATTCTGCAGGAAGCTCATGACTCGCCGTATTCCATACATCAGGGTAATACGAAGATGTATATGGACCTAAAGGACATATTCTGGTGGAACAACATGAAGGGAGACATCGCTGAGCATATTGCCCTATGTGATGTATGTAGCCGAGTGAAGGCGGAACACCAGAAGCCAGCAGGACTGCTACAGCCATTGCCCGTGCCGGAATGGAAGTGGGATAGAGTGGGAATGGATTTTATCACAGGATTGCCCAGGACCAGGTCAGGATATGACTCCATTTGGGTAGTGGTCGACCATTTGACCAAGGTAGCCCACTTTATACCGGTAAAGACGACCTATACGAGTGCAAAGTTGGCCAAGATTTACATGGACAGAATTGTGTGCCTACATGGAGTTCCCAAGAGTATTGTATCCGATAGGGTCACCCAATTTACCTCACACTTCTGGCGCCAGCTGCACGAGTCACTTGGTACTAGATTGGAGTTTAGCACAGTGTTTCACCCATGATCGATGGGATGCACCGAGAGGGTGAATCAGATTTTGGAGGACATGCTGATAGCTTGCGCCTTGGCTCATGGCTCTAGTTGGGATGAGAATTTGCCGTATGCGGAGTTTTCCTACAACAACAGCTATCAAACAAGCATCAAGACGTCACCGTTCGATGTGCTATATGGGAAACGGTGCCGAACACCATTACTATGGGATGGAGTAGGAGAACGTCAGTTGTTTGGGCCCGATTTGATCAAGGACGTTGAGGAGAAGGTCGCCTTGATTAGGGACAGGCTGAAGGTAGCACAATCAAGGCAGAAGAGCTACGCTGACGCCAAGCGCAAGGAAGTGGTGTATGAGATAGGTGATAGAGCATACCTCAGAGTGTCGCCACTTCGTGGAATCAAGAGATTTGGAATTAAGGGTAAGCTGGCACCTCGATTTATTGGACCGTACAGGGTCTTAGCACACAAAGGAGAAGTTGCTTATCAGTTGGAGTTGCCAGAGGCTTTGTCCGCTGTTCACAATGTGTTCCACGTATCCCAGCTGAAGAAGTGCCATCCGGAGATGGCGGATACACCATTGAGAGACACTGTACCGCTAGAGGAGGTTCCGCTTGAGAACGACTTGACCTATGAGGAGAAACCGGTCAAGATTCTGGAGACAGCGGAGAGGATTACCCGTACCAAGACGATCAGGTTTTGCAAGGAACAGTGGAGCCACCACACCGAAGAGGAAGCCACTTGGGAGCATGAGGATGACATCCGAGAGGACTACCCACACCTATTTGCTAGCCGCACCGAATCTCGAGGACGAGATTCATCTTAAGGGGGTTAGTCTTGTCACAACCCAAATTTTAGATTTGGTTCTGCATATCATTCATATCATTGCATCATACTTTTCCATGCAAAACCGTCGATTGAAAAGAATCGGCGAAACGCTATTTTCGAAACCCTTTTTCTATTCTTCTATGAGGCTCCTGCGGGAGGCTTTAGTAGTACTTGTGTTGTCCACTCTTGTAGCCTAGTGGTTTCACCCAACCCTTGACCCTAGGTTGTTCCCCTCGATTTTACAAAACCGTAGGAGCAAGAATCGCTCGATTCGGAGCTCGTACGGAAAAGTTACGGCCGTTTTATTAAAAGATAGAAAACGGGCCGTTTTCCGAGTCCTTTTCCAACCGCGCACCGTATCAGCGTAGGACCCCACGAGGGGGCCCCACATAAAGGGCCGCCGCCGCCTGCCTCGTTTTCCGCACCCGGGCGCCGCCTTCCTGCCCGCCTTGATCGCCGCGCCGACAACGCCACCTCGAACCGCCGCCGCCCCGCCTCGGGATCGCCGATCGCCGCCGCCTCGGCCTCCGTGCACACCGCCTCAGTACCGCCGCTTGCCGCCGCCGCGCCACCGCCACGCGCCGCTGCCGCCTGCCCGCAGCGGCGCAGCCGCCGCCGCTGCTCGCCGCCGCCGCCCCGCCACGCCTTCGCTGCCGCGCCGCCGCCGCTCTGCTGCAACCTGCCTGCCGCGCGGCCAGCCTTGGCAACCGCTTCATGCGCCCGCCGCCTCCAGCAGCGCCCGCCTCGGCCCGCACCCGCGCCGCACCGCCGCCGCTTCGCGTGCCCGCCTCGCGCGCCGTCGCCTCGCGCCGCCGCGATGACCGTTTTGATCCGAGCGCTGACCACTATCCTCTCGCGCAGGTAACCGTCGTCGCCGGAACCGATCGCCGCCGCCGTCCCGACCTCGTCGCCGTTCGTTTCCGGTGAGTCCGCAGCCGCCATTAGATCTCAGATCAACGGTTCAGATCGGCGTTGACCGGTCAGTGTCCAGGCGTTGACTAGTCAGACGCCCAGTCAGCGCCCAGTCAGCAGACGCGTTGACCAGTCAATGAACGCTGATTGGTGGTTATTTTCGATGTCGTTTAGTGGACAGATTTCGGTAGAAACTTGTAAATTGCATAGAAATTAAACCGCTGGGCCACAAATTGCAAATAAAATATGTGTAGATTCAGTGAGTAGTGTAGAATCTTTCTGTACCTTTGGTTCAGACTTTTGCAGCAAGATTTATTACAGTTTAATCAAATAGGTTAATGGCCCTTTTTGGAGTAATTAATTCGTAGAAAAAGATCCGTAGCTCCAAAAATTGCGTATGATATGTCTTTGGATTCAGTGGAACGAGGGGAAACTCATCGTGAATTAAAAGGATAGGCTTACAGTAAAAACTTCTGCAGAAACTGTCTAGTGGATTTCTGCAGTATTTTAATTACTCGGGGAGTTTTAAAATTCCTTTTTGAGTAATTCCAGTTGGTACTGTTTCTAATCAGCGATGCCTATGCGGTAGAATTTTTCCAAGATTTTACAAACAGTATACTACCGGTAGTGAATTATTTGGGTTCTAGCTCTAGTTTTGAGCACTATATTTTGCATAATAGTTTTCCTAGCGCTAAAACTATTTTCCATGCATGCAATCAGTAGTATTATTGATTAGGATTATGTGGTGCAGCTGTAGCACCAATTCACTTGCCTTGCGTACCTTCATGCATCATATTTGTTGCATATGCTTGTGGATTGTTTGTTTATGATTGCAATTGTATCGTGTAGATTGTGACGAGTGCAACGCTTGCTCGTGTGTGGATTATTCTTCCGATCGCTACAACCAAGGCAAGTAGATGCTACTTTGTTCATGATATGGTCCTACTATTTTCAATGCATTGTCGTGTATTTTGTAGTTGCATGGGTAGGATGATACTATCGCTATGCTATGTCCTATTATGTGGTAGGGCTTTCCTTGTAGATGAACCACCGTTGGTAGATGTGCTTAGCCATGCTATGTTGAACGAGGGCTGGGTTACATCATTGAGACTCGTTTCTAAAAGTATTGGTTTGTGAAAACTAAAACAACTTAATCAATGAATCCCCTGGGTGTGATGGTATTGATAATTTTTGGTGGTTTCATTGCGAAAAGGCACCCAGGTATCGAGAGAAATTGATTGGCTTATTTATTGTGTAGCTTACGGGTACAACCATGTGCCAATAATGAAATGGGCGGTTGGTTGGACTTAGTAGGTTGTGGTAACCCGAACCCGCGTATCCAGAGATGTAGAATTTTGGTAGGTTGGACCGGTGCGCGTCGGGATTGGGGTGCTACTTCCCGAACAGTCTCTTCTTGGACTTCTCACTATCATCACCCAAAATGAGAGTGATGGTACGAGCTGGGCTGGCCAAGTCACATGGGTAAAGTGTACTAACCCCTCCAGGGTGTATAATCTAATCGATTAGCCGTGTCCCCGGTTATGGACATCTGAGTTGCTTGATAATGATTCCATGACATGTTTCTCGCTCATTCCAATTTCATAATTACTTTAATATTGTTGGGTTAACTTAATTGGGATCTTTTCAAAGAAAATCAAAAACTGTTTATGAAAGTAGGACAAAGTTATTTGCAAATGCAAGCCAGACACAACTCCACTTGCCAAATATGCATGTAGATCTTAGTACTATTGTCTCCATTATTAGCTCTACTTGCCATACATTCCATGTATTGACCCTTCGGGGCTGCTACGTTTCATGTTGCAGGATATTCCGATTCTGAGTAATCGATATAGGCCACGGTACTCCACTCGGCACTTGTTCACTTGTGGGCAATTTGAAGAATGGAGGATTTACTTTGTTTCTGTTGCTACCTGAATAATTTGAGCTAGCTTTTGGGCTAAGCTTTTATTGTAATAATGGTACTCTAGATCTTCATTATTTGTGATACACGGATATTTTGCTATGTTATTCATCTTATTCTATTGTGGGCCAATGAACCGATCCAGGGATTGGCATGTCACATAGAAGCCACGGTCTTTTCAGAGCCGCGGTGTTACACCAATTTCATGCATAATTTCCTTGTAAATCTCATAAGGAATAGCACTAGAACTAGCACCAATATCACATAAACCATAATAGCAATGATCACCAATTCTAACAGAAAGCACAGAGACACTAGCTTTTTAGCTTTACTAGGATGAGAGACAATATTAGAAGCATCTTCACAAAAGATAATGTGCCCATCTTCTACATTTTTAGTGACAAGGTCTTTCACAATGGCTACTATAGGTTCAATATTTATTTGTTCATCAGGTTCAATAGCTTTCTTTGTACTTTTGCTAACCATATTATCCATAATAGAATGTTACTTTACCTTGACAGGGAAAGGTATTTTCTGAATATAGGGTTCAGGCAAAATAGGATCAATAGTACAAACCTCAGTTTTTCTAACAGGAACATGATTAACAACATCTTTATAAGGTGCATGATACTTGTTCCACTCCTTTTGGGGAATTTCAATATAAGAGGCAAAGGCCTTAAAGCAATTTGCAAGAACTTGAGAATCAAGACCATACTCAGGACTAATATCATGAAAGTCATCAGTTCCCATAAAATATTTAATACATTCATAATCATAATTTATACCTGACTTTCTTCCTTTGTCATTCTCCCATGCTTCAGTGTTTTCTTGAATACGGTCTAGAAGATCCCATTTAGCTTCTTCTTTCATACGTGTGAATGATTCGGGACAAGAAGCATCTAGTAAATCTTTATCATGAAGAGAAAGCCTTGCATAAAAGTTATTAATAATATTATTAGGGAGTTCATGAATAGGACATTTAAGCATTAGTAACTTCAGTCTCCCCCAATCTTGGGATGTAATCTCTCCATCACGAGGCTAAAAGTTATATATTTGATTCCTATCCATATGAATCTCACAGGGAGGATAGAATTTAGAATAAAAGAGAGGTACTATTTCCTCCCATTCCATAGATTGTCCATTCTTCAGCAACTTATACCATTCTTCAGCTCCTCCTTTCAATGATATAGAGAGTAACTTCTTCTTAACTTGTTCAGTTGTGATACCTACACACTTAAACAACCCACATAATTCATGGGTAAAAAGCAAGTGATCACCAGGATGGACAGTTCCATCCCCAAAATAATAATTATCCGTAACACGATCAACAATTCTTGTAGGTATCTTAAAACGGTCTATCTCAACAAGTGGTGGTTCATCTACTACCCTAGCAGTGGTAGTAGCTTTCACAAACAGGAAACCAAGTTGATTATCCATATTGGAAACAAAGTAACAAACAAAAATAAAAAGCAATACTCACAGTAGAAGTTTATTTTACCAGTCCCACTCTTCAATAGTGCTTCACTCCACGGCAACGACGCCAGAAAATAGTCTTAATGCCCAGAAGTATAGGGGGTGTATCATAGTACTTTTGATAAATAGGAGTGTCGATCCCAATGAGGAGCAGGAGGTGTTGACTAGTGGACTGGAGCATGAAATCTCTGTAATAATTAGCAAACGGATTTTTAGGTTTTTTTGATAATGCAAGGAAATAAAGTGCAAGTAAGTAAAGATAGCAAAAAATTGCAGCAAGTGGTCCAATCCTATCTTAGAAAAGGACAAGACGGTTGTATTACTTATGAGGACCAAACGTTCTCGGGGACACATGGGAATACTGTCAAGTGCTTTCATTTCATATAGTTGATTAATCTTCTTTGGTTTGATAAGTGTTGTGTGGGTGAACATGTGCTAATGTACTGACCTTACGAGGACTAATACATATTTGTGATTAAAGCCCTTGCAAGCATCCGCAACTACAATAAAGTATTTAAGATAAAAACCTAACCACAGCCTTAAACTCTGAGATCCTACACTCCCTTATGCAAAGGTTTCCTAATGGGGGTTCAGGTTTCTGTCACTCCGGCAACCCCACAATTAGTAGCCAAATACACAATGCATTCCCCTAGGCCCATAAATGGTGAAGTATCATGTAGTCGACGTTCACATGACACCACTAGAAGAATAGGACCACAACTTAAATATTAACCATTGAATAATACCTCAACACAATTCCACTACTAACAACAAGACTTCTACCATGTCCTCAAGAACTAAACGAACTACTCACGAGACATCATATGGATCAAGATCAGAGATGATATGATGATGGATAACAATCTGCACATAAACAATAATTCAATGGTTCCACTCACAAGCAACAACTACAATAGTAATTAACACTGAGAAAGTTTCCCCTAAGAACTTATGCAAGATTCAACACAATTGTTACAGCGGGATGGAGTGGTGATGATGGTGATGGTGGAGATAGTGGTGTGGATGATGATGATGACGATGATCCCGATGAAGTCTAGCTTGATGATGGTGTTTTTGGCGACGATCTCCACTCTCCGGGAAGGAATTTCCCCAGCAGAAATCTGTCTGCCGGAGAGATCTTTCTCTCTCTTTAGTTTCCGCCCCGCAAAGGCGACGGAATCTTTCTATGGTCGCTCCCTAAACTTTAGGGTTTCAAGAGGAAGATATAGGCGAATGGGCAGAGCAGGAGGTGGGCCAGGGTGGCCACACCCCTGGTGGCGCGGTCCAGGGTTGCCCGCGCCTGGGGGTTGTGGGCCCCCTGTGTCCCATCTCAGCCTCCCCTTCTGTCTTCCTTCATCTTCTGGAAAAATATGATTTTCCATATTTTTTCTGGTATTTTTCTGATCTTCACAAAAATTGCATCTAGACACCGCTTTTTTCCATCAGAATCCTGACTCAGGCAGTTCATCCTCCAAGAATCATCCAACATGCAAAAATAGATGAAAAGACATAAGTATCACCTCTTAATAAGAAATATATCAATGAATAGCAGCAATATATGATATAGAATAGTGATGCAAAATGGAAGTATCATCTACCGGTAGCTATGTGTTCATCTCTCTCTCGATCTTATTGTGGTCATGAGCTTGTAATCAAGTAGATCTACTCTGCTACTCAAGTGCTTTATTGTAATCTCCGGTTAACCTCATGTGTGTGAAAGTGATAACATGAACACCGTGTGGCACTTAGGCTAAAGATTACAGAAATACTCATCATGAGTTATATTTTGAGTTGGATGTATCTATGAAATTGTGGTGTTTGTAGGAACCATCTAGCGCTCAAGGTGTCAGTGTGGGGTTATCTATATGGGGAATATGAACTTTAAGGAGTACTTTTGTAGCCCTACCGTGGATTAGAGTTGTCCAACCGGAGAGTAGTTCAGAGTGTCCACTAGTGAAAGTATGATCCCTAGGCCTTGTTTCTAAGCATTGAAAAACTGTTTACAACTAGTCCTACTAAATGTTTGTTTGCTTCCAACTTTATTTCAGATTGCCTCGTCCTCCCCGTCAAGATCTTTTCTGGCACTGTTGTCTTATAATCATCCATACTACTGGTATTTTACTATCTCCTTGCTGAAGTAGTACACCTATACACCTGACAAGTGTATTGGGTGTGTGTGGGACACAAGAGACTTCTAGTATCTTAATTACAGGGTTGCTTGAGAGGGATACCTTTGACCACTTCCTCCTCGAGTTCGATAAACCTTGGGTGATCCACTTAAGGGAAACTTGCTGCTATTCTACAAACCTCTGCACTTGGAGGCCTAACAACTGTCTACAAGAATAGAAGCGTGGATAGACATCAGTGTCGAGTAGATATGCTGGCGACGCAAAATTGCGTTCCCTCCACGACCGAGCCAACGAGGAGGTCGATATGTAGTTGGTGAGGTACAACTTGCAGTTTGACCTATGTAGTGTCGACAAAGGGCCGTCGCGCCGTCCTGGCGAGAGCAGTACTCCCTCCACCAAAGGCGTTAGTTTTAATTCATTCCATAAATTTTGCATGTCAGATGCACCAGTATTGTGTAAACATGTTTGAACCATCATCGTTAATTTCATAGTTTTAACAGATTTCATATATTTGATTTTTTTTAAATGGTGGGGCATGGCTAGAAGCCAGCATCCTCAATTCGTGAACCTATCCCGCCCTCCCTCATCTGGACCAAAAAATGTCTGCGTCGGTCGGTCGGATGAGTGAAGATGCTCTAATGCTCCTATAACTGTTTCTGTTGATTTTTTCTAGACCTCTCTACAATCTACCATTTGCAGACTACTTTCTACTTCAGTCTAGCAGACCTGCACCTGCCCAATCGACCTCCTCCACAGTAATAAAGATAAATACATATGAAGGTTTTGATCATAAAACTAAGCAGGTTAGTCTGTTTTTTTGCAGCAAAAGGTCACACTGTTTTCTATTGTTGGCCTTTCCTTAAGTGCATCTCCACCGGGTCCACCTAACCCATCGGAGCACGTCCGAACGGACGGACATGCGGGACGTGTGTGGCTTATCAGCAGCTCGACCCATCCTGAAAGACGTGTCTGGCTTGATCCATCCATCCACCAAATTTGGGCAACGGTTGTGTCGGCCCGATTGCGGAAGGACCAAGGGCGTGTCCTGCCCACGTGTGCCACTAGCCCACCAATCAGCCACCGGTTAGCACGGAAGTGATTCAGACGCGTGCATCGGCACCGGTTTAGATGCAACCGCGGTAGAGATTCAGATGTGTTGGTGGGAGGCTGACCGGCGACACCCTACTCAATCGATGGCGATGGGATGACACCCTGACTGACGGGACGCCGCCTGCATTCCCACACCGGCATTCATGGCGAAGGAGAGGGAACCTACGCGCGTTCGCGGGCGAAGGGGCTATTTAACCCTGCGCCCATCGGTGTCGCAGTCTCCACCTCTCGGCATCGCAACCCTAGCAGCCACTAACACCAACGATGAAGACTCCTAGATGGTTCAAGAAGGGAAAGAATGACCACGATGCTGATGAGGTTTCGACTCGCCAATGCCCATTATTATGAGCTTGGGTTTTGGAGGAGATGGGGGTGCTGGAGATCGCGGAACGGATAACAGACAAGCAACCAGGGGACACAAGATTTACCCAGGTTCAGGCCCCCGAAGGGAAAATCCTACTGCTGATTGTCTACTCTTGATTACGGCGGAACCGAAAGTTACGGGGTGCGCAGATGCAATCTGGCATGGAGGTGTGTATGCGGTGATAAGTTGACCTCCTCATCGTTCCCTCCTAGCCTTTATATAGATATGGGCAGGTCTCAGGCACAGATCGAGTCGGTTACAAATTAGGTTTTGCCCCTTTGAATATTCTATCTACTCTAGTCTTGCTCTCCATGGATCCAAAGACGCCATGGGCTCGGGCCACTCGAAAATATCCACAGGCCACGTATATTCTTCTGGGCCTTCCTTGGGCTGGACAAGGTATACTAACATCGTGTACCCGTAGGGTATAACCATGTCAGTAGCCCCCGAGTGTTTGGTCGAATCATAGATTTGGCTGAGGACTCTTCAATCTTTCGGGTGCAGTTGTTTCTATTCATAAGAAAAAATGATTTTAGTTTGTAGGGATTGTTGATGTGTGTGTCTGACTCTCCTAACGGATCAGGGTCAGTTAATTGTCTTTGGACAAAACAACACGATCTTTTTCAGACTCGAGTCCCTAGACTCGAATCTGGAACAGATGCTGGTGTAATTCGACTCAGGCCGCTGAGGTCTTACAGGAGTAGAATCCTAGTAGTTTTCGAGTGATATACCCAACGCGTCTGTCAGGATTTTCATCGTGTCTATAGACACGGTATTCTACTGGCAGAGCGCAGTCAGGTGCGTTACTAGGCCATTAGATGATATCTGCAGGTCTTATCTTTGTGTCATAAACACAACATCTGAAATGTTATCACCGCGGAGGTGTTTCGGGTGGCCAAGGAGGATGATTCTCACTTAGCGTTGGTTGGGGCAAAGTTGCCAGAAATTTTTTGCATTTTGATCCGAAGGATCGCAGTCGAAGAATTTATAGGGTGCGCGACCAGCGCTCCCTATGGGAGTAGCCCCCAAGTGTCTGTTCGAGTCGTAGACTCCAGTAGAGACTTTAGTTTAAGTAATTAAGCTTCAGGTCCGTAGGACTCAATTTTTTCGGATGCTTGATCAATCTTCCCTATGGGAGTAGCCCCCTAGTCCTTAGTGGAGTCGTAGACTCGAAGAATCAAAAGTGGTGTAGTACCTTAATCATTCTTCAGGTGCGCGGCCAGCGCTCCTGATAGGAGTAGCCCCCAAGTAGTTGCTCGAATCGTAGATTCGAGTGAGTAATTTTAATTATCAGTCGAATTTCTAACCGTTGCTAGCATGGTTTTGATGACGTCAGTGCTGACGATCGGTGACCTCACTCGTCTGCGGTGCCAGAGGTGACGTTACTGGAAGAACGTGGGTCCCACTTTATGACTTCGAGTTGACTGGTCATGCGTGACGTGGCGAGAATTACGGTGTTTCCTCGGTTTCCGTGCATAGTGGACGGCGTGCGGGCGACGGTTCGCTGCTGTGTTGACATGTAGACGGTTGGATATGACCCTTGTGTTAGGGCTTCTGGATGAACGGTTTCTGTTCGTTGTCTTCATCCTTATAACCGTGGGGAAAACAGTAGTTTGTTTTCACCCCTCGCCATTTTCTTTCACTGCTTCCATTTTCACGAGCTTTCTCCTCGCGCACTGGACGCTCTCTGGTCCTTTCCTTCTTAGTTCTTGCACGCACACCGCCGCTATCGACGCGCCATGATGGTGAAGTCAAAGAAATCCTCCGTCGGAGCGGGCTCAAGTGCTGCTGCCGGTGGCAAGAGAAGCACAACCGCCGCTCGTGACACCGGTGGCGGGTTGCAGCACACGGAGACGCATGAGGGAGACCTGCGCAAGGTGCGTGATGCGGGTTTAATCCCACAGGATAAGGAGGCCGTCAAAATCGACGAGGTAATTCCCCGTCCACCCGTAGGGTTTCGGGTGATGTTTGTCGCCTTCGTTCTTCGTGGCTTTTTTTTCCCAGTCCACGATTTTCTTCGTGGAATTTTGTTTTTCTATGGCATCCAACTCCACCATCTTTCGCCCAATTCTCTTCTCCACATCGCCTGCTTCATTACTTTTTGCGAGTGTTGGCTCGGGATCGAGCCGCACTTTGGCCTCTTTCGGAAGCTCTATTCCCTGAAGAGGCAGTCTGGCACCGGCGAGGTCTACCCGCTCGGCGGCTGTGTTATTTACCTTCGATCTTCTGTTCTCTTCTTCTCCTTTTCTATGCCTGAGTCCGTCCAATACTGGCGAAGGAAGTGGTTTTATATCCGCGACTCCATAGTGGACGGGAAAAACTTCGGCCTTGCCCCCTTCGACTCTACCCAGGAGATCTTGCCGAAGAGATCCTGGAAGAACCATATCCTAGAGGGCGAGGTGGCAGAGGTAGAGGAGCTCTACCGCCGGGTGGAGGTGCTCCAGAGGAGCCTGGTAAGGAGGTCAATGGTGTGGATATAACCTGCACCTTCCTCAAACGTTGGGTGTAGCCACTCCAGGCGAGGGCACACCCGATGTTTCTTTACGCTGGCCGTAACGACCCGACGAGGGTCTCAGCTGAGGAGTTATCCCGAGGAGACTTTGACAGAGTTCTTCGGCCGCTGCTGAAGTACAAGTCTGAGGAGGATCTCCCGGAGAAGTCGTTGGTGTCCCCCTTCAGTGCCACGAAACCAGTTCCTTAGGTGTAGATTTGCGACGTACGTGCTTCGCCTTTTTCGAGTGCTTTTCCTTATGATTGCTTGTACTGACCTTTGATGTCTTCATCTTGTAGGAGCTCAAAGTGGCTGGCATGGTGCCTCCACTGCCCGAAAAGTTTCCGATTGCACTGGACAACAAAGTCGTGGACTCTGAGTCCGAGCTTCCACCGGCGCAGTCGCCAACTCAGGAAGCCCCCGAGACAAGCGAGGGGCAGACCCGTAAGCAGGCACGGAGCTCGAGCGAGTCTTCAGATGCCTCGACTCCGCCAACGCCTAGGGACCCATCCTTCCTTGTGCGTCACAGCGGGGATGATGATGATGCTTCTTCCGCGCCGTTCCCGGTTGTGGCTCTGCAGACAATGGAGTTGCAGCCGTCGGCGAAGAAGAAGAAGAAGGAAGAGAAGAAAGAGAAGAGGGCGCTGCCCTTCTTTGATTTGAGCGACATCGACTCTTAAGTACCTTCGGATGCTATTCGCTCTTGTCTTGTGAACTTTTCTTCTTGCTTTGATGAATGTTTTCCTTGCAGTCACTCCCCAGAGGGTTCTCTTAGTGAGGACTCCCAGGAGACCGTAGGGGAGTCGAAGCCGATGGCCCCTCCCTCTTAGACGGCGGCCACCTCTGCTGGCGATGCTCCAAACCCCTCTCCACAGGAGGCTCTAGTGATTGTCTCCCAGAAGACTGCACCAGGACCTTTGGAGTCTCCGTCTGAGCATGTAAGTTGTTTTCCTCTTGCCCTGGGGGGAGCCCCCTAGCCCTATTTTCGGATGACCTGCTGGTCCTGTTTTCCAGTTTGTGGGGCGTAGCCCCCGATCCTTTTTCTTGGTGCTTTCTTGATTGTTGGTTTTTGCTTCTTCTTGCAGCCTTTTGTGCGGAGTGCCAACCTTCTCGTTCAGCAGCATCTGGCGCTGGAGGCCAGCATGCAACAACTTTGAGGTACGTGTCGTACTTGTTCTTGTCATTTTCGTCTGTTCCCCTGAACGTAGCATGCATTTCCTCATGTGCTTGCTTGGTGCTTTTGTAGATGAAAGTAATGCTGCCCTTCGCCGACTGGACGCTCTGGAAAAGAGTCTTGGTCGCCCGGAGAAACAGGCTGCTGATGTCGTGGAGGAGAAGGAGCGCCTGCAGCAGGAGTTGGCTGTTGCTGCTAAGGCCAAGGAGCGCCTTCATCGGGAGGCTTCGGATCGCGAGGAGCAACTCACTAAGTTTGCTGTTGCGCGCGAGAAGTAGGTGGCCGAGAAACTGATGGCCGCTGCCAAGGCTTTTTCTGGTGAGTATCTTGTATGAAAATTGGTCCTTTTTGGATTTTCGATTGCCTTTTCTCTGTGTCCTTACTCGACTCCTGCCTTCTCTTGCTTGTGCCAGATGCTTCGGGTATTGTGTTTGATCGCAATGTCTTGGAGCATGGGAGCGCCCTGGAAGATGCCTCCGCGGCGGTCAAAGACCGCTGCGGTACTGCTGCTGGCTCCCTTGCTAATGCCAAGGAGGTCTCCAACGCTTCTACAAGGAGATCATGCCCAAGGGCTCTGCCCTTGAGGATGTTGATTCTCTGGCGGATGCGTTGTCCGAGGATGCCCCTGCGGCCTACAAGCGCAAGCAGAAGGGCATCGTTGATTCTATGGGGATGGCCATGGTCGTGGCATCCGGGGCGGATTTGGATCTTCACCACATCACCTCCTAGATGCCAATAGCACCGGACGGCTCAGAGGTACCCTTTGCTCTCTTCGCCTCCCGATGTAAGCGTTATGGTCCGAAGCTTATCGATCTGCTGGCGGACTATGCTGCGAAGTAGCAGGGGGGCCAAGGGCAGGCACTCTATCTTCGAGGCCACTCCGAATGCGGGTCCTTAGGCTTCTTTGTTGTAGTTCTAGGATAGTGTTTCCTTTTTTGTAATGTATGCTTTTATTGATGAACATTTTATCCTTGTGCCACGCAGTGGCTTTTGATGTATATAAATGATGTTTCGAGTTGTTGCCCAAGACATGTGTTGTTCATATTCTTGCTTGCTTTCCTTTAGGGACCTTCGTGTGAGGCTCCTGTGGATACTCCGACTGCCCCTCAGCCCCGACCATCTTTGGATGATGCGTCGCATCTTCCTTTCTTCGCGATCGCGTCCGTAGCTTAGAGAAGGAGGTCCTTAGCATTCGGGGCCATGCGAACATGTGGAAGTCGAAGGCTGAGCGAGCTGTGGCCAGGGAGGAGTATCTGATGGGGGAGTTGCGGCAGTTGAGCGAGCAACTGCAGTGTGAGTTTTCTTGGGTTGTTGCACGTCTTCGGATGCATCTTGTTTGTGTGCCATCTTACTCTGTATTTTCTGCAGGTGCCAACCTTGTTCCAAGGGAAGAGAAGGAACGCGTTGTAGTTTGGATCAACTGCCTCACCCAACAGGATATGGAAGCCATAGACTTTTTTCTGGATGGACCGCGATCAGGCCACTGTCCTTGCGACTATGTAGGATCGTGTTCATCAGGTGTCACAGGTGTTAAGGCAGGTGAAGAACTCCCTTTCTGTCTATTATGTATGTCATGTTTCCTCTGGATGAGGAGCCGTCCACCTTGTGGGGTTTGTTTTCAAAGTTTCAGGACGTGAATCACGTGCGGGAGCTGGTGCGGCAGCAGCTGGTAGCGGAAGTGAAAGCCACCCTGTCGCTTGTTCGGTTGCACCGCCCAGATGTTGATCTTGCGACATTGGCGGCTGGGCCTCCCCCTCGACCAGATGGTGGCCTATGGGACATGCGCCCACATTACGCGGTTGTAAGGCAGTATGACGAAGAGATTGTAGATCTTTTTGAGCATCGGGCACACGTGATCCTTCAGAATAGGTAGGCCTTGTAAAAACATAGATGTAAAACTTGTATATATTTCGAGTGGGCTTGCTGTGCCCTTTGTTCTAAAGATTATTTGTATTAGCACGTGGTGCTTTGTTGTATGCATGGCCTTTTCGTTAGCCTGACGTGGTCAGCTACTCAGGTTTACATGCGTTATGCTCAGTCGACGAAGGCGTGAGGTGAGGCAGAGCCCCCCGAGTGTGTTGTAACAGAAAGTAATGTAAGGAAAAAAGATTTTTGGACGGGGGACTTAGCTTTTATTCATATCGTAACGAATAGATACATTATTCGGCTGAGTAGCCTTATTGAAAGTAAAGAGGGATAGCTAGGGGTAGAAGCGTCCCAATTGTGCGATGTTCCATGGGTTGGAGTATGCGACTCCTCACTTGACATCCTTGAGGTGGTAGGCGCCACCTGGGATGACTTTGGTGACGATGTAGGGTCCTTACCAGGGTGACTCAAGCTTCTTCGGCCGCTCTTGCTTGAGTCGTAGGATGAGGTCTCCTTCGCCAAAGGACCTTGGGCATAGCCGCCGAAGCGAGCTATGGCGATGTCGTGTGCCTCTTCGAGTGTGTCGATGGCGTCTTCGAGTGCGGCCGTCGAATCGGCTTTGCTGTAGGCAACGACCCGTGGGGCCTTATGGCGTATTTCTGCAGGTAACACGGCTTCGGCTCCGTGTGCCATGAAGAAGGGCGTGTAGCCAGTTGAGCTGTTTGGCGTTGTGCGCAAGCTCCAGAGGACGGAGGGTAGCTCTTCTTCCTAGGCTCCCGCAAGCCGTTCGAGTGGGCAGAGTAGGCGTTTCTTGATGCCGCCGCCTACGAGGCCGTTGGCCTTTTCGACTTTCCCATTGGTTTGCGGGTGCACCACGGAGGCGTATGATATGTTGATGCCAAGGCCTTCGCATAAGTCCTAGAATTCTTTGGAGATGAAGTTCGACCTGTTGTCTGTGATGATGTTGTGCGGCATGCCGAACCTGTAGACTATGGACTCGAAGAACTTGGCGGCCGTTTTGCCATTTTGGTTGGTGATGGGCATGGCCTCGATCCACTTAGTGAACTTGTCGACTGCAACCAGGAGGTAGACGTGGCCTCCTTTAGAAGATTTGGGCAGTTTGCCTATCATGTCGAGGCCCCATTGGGCGAAGGGCCAGGCCAATGGTATAGGCCTAAACTTGGACCCTGGTGCGTGTGGCTTGTCCGCAAATCTCTGGCTGCCATTGCACCTCTAGATGATGTCCTTGGAATCGTTCATCGCCGTTGGCCAGTAGAATCCGGCTCGTAAAGCTTTGGCGATGAGGGCGCGGTTGTTCGCGTGATGGCCGAGATGCCCTCGTGGATGTCTTGGAGGATGGTTTTGCCGTCATCGATGGTGACACACCGTTGGAGTACACCCGAAATGCTATGCTTGTACAACTCGCCATTGATGATGGTGAAGGCCTTGGACTGGCGAGATATGCGTCAGACATCTGTCGGGTCATCAGGCAATTCTCTATTTATGAGGTACCGAAGGTACGACTGCGTCCATGTTTCTTCTATTTCCATGACCTGCATCAGACTGACCAACTCAACCTCTGTGTCGAGCTTTTCGGGTCCTTCCTGTCCTTCGGGTAGCGCAGCCCCCGAGTGCTCTGCTTCTTCGGGTGATCCTCTGGGGAATTTCCTTTTGATGGAAGCGATGCAGATTTGTTCGAGGAACACGCCTGGTGGCACCCATGCACAGGTGGAGCCGATGTTGGCGAGTCTATCGGCTTCCTCGTTGATTTCCCTTCCAACATGTCGAAGCTCGCAGACGTCAAAGTCTCCTTTGAGTGAGTTGTAGAGCGGGGGGTACGCAATCATGTTAGTGGCGTGTGTGTCGCACTCGTTCATCGTTTGTTAGACGATGAGGTTCGAGTCACCATATATGACTAGGCGCGTTGCACCACAGATCTTGGCCATCCTCATGCCATGGATGAGGGCCTCGTATTCAGCTTCGTTGTTGGAGGCGCGAAATTTCATCTGAAGGACGTATTTCATCTTATCGCCTTGCGAGGACGTCAGTATGACGCCAGCTCCTGCTCTAGCCTCGCCCTTGGAGCCGTCAAAGTGCATCGTCCATGACTGCATCATATCCGGGGTGTCCGGCAGCTGGAGCTCCATCCAGTGGACGATGAAATCAGGGAGGACCTAGGATTTGATCGCATGGCGCTTCTCGTAGACTATGTCTAGAGGGGATAGATCGATGTCCCACTGGGCTATGCATCCTGTAGCTTCGGGGTTGTTCAGGATGTTCGATAGTGGCGCCTCGTTGACGACCATCACCTGATGCTCCTGGAAGTAGTGGCTCAACCGACGAGCCATCATGAAAACATCGTAGGCGAGCTTCTGGTAGTGAGGGTACCTATGTTTTGTTAGCGTCAATACCTTGCTGAGGTAGTAGATTGGGCATTGGACCCCATGGGTCCTGCCATCTTTGGGTCGTTCGACCATGAGTACGGTGCTTAAAACCTGATGCGTGGCTGCTATGTATAGCAGCAGAGGCTCGCGTTCCTTTGGCGTGACCAGTACGGGCGAGGTGGAGAGCAGTCGATTCAGATCTTTGAATGCCTCGTCTGCTTTAGGTGCCAACTCGAATTTGTCTGCTTTGTGTAGCAGCTGGTAGAAAGGTAGGGCCTTCTCACCCATGCGGCTGATGAATCTGCTTCGGTCAGCTAGCGCCTTAGCCTGGACACCTTTGAGGTTCTTCGGCTTCTCCATGGCCAATATGGCCCAGATTTTCTTCGGGTTCACCTCGATCCCTCGTTGGGAGATGAAGTAGCCAAGTAGTTGGCCAGATGGGATGCCAAAGGCGCACTTTTATGGGTTCAACTTGATCCTGTAGTGATCGAGGTTGTCGAACGTCTCGCGGAGATCGTCGATCAATGTCTTGGCCTCCCTGGTCTTGACTACTATGTCGTCGACATAGACCTGTATGTTGCGGACGATCTGGCTTTTCAGGCACACCTACATGCACCGCTGGTACGTGGCACCTGCATTCTTCAGCCCAAAGGGCATTGTGTTGTAGCAGAATACTCTGAATGGCGTGATGAACGCCGTTTTCTCCTAGTATTCGACCTTCAGCCGAATCTGATTGTAGCATGAGTAAGCATCAAGGAAGGAGAGTTTCTCGCATCCTTCAGCCAAATCGATGATCTGATCGATCCGAGGGAGAGGGAAGTGGTCCTTTGGGCAGTGCTTGTTCAGCAACGTGAAGTCCATGCACATCCGCAGGATGTCCGTGTCTGTTTTAGGGACCATCAGAGTGTTTGCTAGCAACTCTCTCTCTTTGATCTCCCGGATGAAGTCAGCATCGAGCAGTTTGTTGACTTCGACTCCGACGGCTTCGGCCTGTGGCTCGGACAATCGTCGGATGGACTGTTTGACAGGCTTGGCGTCTGGAAACACATTGAGTGCATGCTCGGCGAATTACCTAGGAACTCTTGGCATGTCCGCAGGACACAAGGCGAAGATTTCCCAGCGCTCACGGAGGAATTCGATGAGCGTGCTTTCCTATGCAGGGCTAAGGTCATTGGCGATCAGCGCCGTCTTGGAGGCATCCGTCAGGTGGACCTGCACCTTTTTCGTGTTGACTGTTGAGTCGAACTACATGTCGGGTGCGTTTTGCCTGGAGACTGGGGGTGCCCCGTTGTCTGTTACCTCTCGAAGCCTTGTGAGCTCCTCCTACATGCCGAATGACTGGGAGATTCTGTTGAAGTATCTGTCGCAGTGGTCGGATCGGATGAAGCACCCCTGGACCGTGATGACGCCCCTAGGCCCTGGCATGTTGAGTAGCAGGTACGCATAGTGTGGTACTGCCAGGGACCTTGCAAATGCCACGCGCCCGAGGATGGCATGGTATTGTGATGGCCAGTCCACCACTTCGAACTCGAGCCGCTCACAACTAAAGTTTTCGGGTTTGCCGAAGATGACGTCGAGCCATATCTTTCCCAGGGGAAATATGCCCTTCCATGGGACTATGTCGTGGAACGTTGTGTTGGATTGTTCCAGGCTGCATAGAGGGATCCGCATTGCTGCTAGGGTGCTAGCGAACATCGGGTTGATGCCGTTTCCGCCATCCATGAAGACGCGGCTCATCTCGAACCCTCCGATCTGCACCTCAAGCACCAGGGAAGCATGAACTGGGCGAGGGATCTGGCGGGGGTGATTCGAACGACTCAATGTGATGCAGGACTCCGAGCCACTGAGGTACTCAGGGATGGCGGGTGGAGCGGTCACAGCTTGGCTGACTTGGCGGGTGGAGCGGTCACAGCTTGGCTGACTTGGCAGGTGATCTTCTTTTGCACCTTGTTTGTTAGGCGCTCTTTTTGGATCATCAGGGACCCTTTCGGCGCTGGGTACCCGTTTACGCTGTTGTTTTGTACGGGTGGGATTGGTTGATTCGAAGGTCCCACGGGTGGTGGTGAGGAGCTCCGTGGGTGATGTCACCTGGTGCAGGTGCGAGCCCGAACCCGGGGTTCAGGATCTGGCGTCGCATCTGGGTGAGACCCTCGCTGAGTTTTTGGAACTCGTAGCAATCCTTCAGCATGTGGTTGGCCTTCTTTTTGCCATCCTGCTTGTCGATGTTGAAGTGGATGGTGCAAGGGCCTGAAAACTTGTCGTATGCCGAGGGCTCGTCATCACGGTTGCGACGTTGCCACGTCTGTGTGGGGGCATCCTCCGTCAAGGAAGTTGCTTCCATGGTATCCTCGGCTGCTGCGGTTGCTTTTGTTGCAGCGTTCGGTGTAGCCAGCTGCAACCATGTCGGGTCCGTCGTGATCGTCGTAGATGCACGATCTTCGCTTGCTACAGCGCTCGCGTCAGCGGCTGTATTCATGCTCCTCATCCGAATGCGCTCGGTGGAGGGAATCCTCGCCATCTGCCCACCTGTTGGCGATGTCCATGAGGTGGTCGAGTGTCTTGGGCTTGACGCACCCAAGTTTCTCCTTGAAGTTAGGGCGCTTGACACCATCCTTGAAGGCGCCAATTGTTCTCTCCTTGGAGATGTGCATCGCGGAGTTCTTGATGTTGGACCAGCATAAGATGTACGAGCGAATGGATTCGCCCGTTCGCTGGGTGCAAGCCCGTAGCTCCTCGATCGAGGATGGCCTTTTGCTGGTGCACTTGAAGTTTCGGACTGTTGGGAATATTCCCTATAGGCAATCATGTATGATTATATTTCCCATTGTATTCATAAACTTATTAAGTTGTCCTTGTATAAACATTTGATGTGTATCATTAAATATGTGATTTGGTTGTGGAACTATACATTCATGTTGTTTGTACTAAATATCCTTGGTCATTGAGGTTGTGCTGGACACACAACTTAGACCAATGTGAAAGTCGTCTTGATGACTCGGTTCCACTTGCCATGGGCATGGTGATGCTATTCCGACTTATACAGATTCGGCTAAAGAGTTTAGCGAGTCAGATTGACCCATATTGAGGTACAACGAACAAGTTGTCCTTTATATATCTCAATCAATGTAATCCTTAGACCTGAGGTTGTTGTGTAGTACGAGTTGAGGATCACCGACTTAGGTTCTGTCAAATGCTGATCCGTAACTGGGCAGTCATAAAGGCAGAGTTCAGGCGACTAAGAATCAAGCTGCGTGATGTGAATAAACAAGACGGGATTTTTCCCCTCCACTTGGAGAGATATTCTCTAGGCCCTCTCGGATGATATGATTCGGAAAGCATGGCCATGCACGACTCGGTTAAGTGTTAACCGAGGCGATCGACTAAGAGTTAGTCGGGTGAATCACTTATCTTGGATCGATAAGAGAGTCAGACTATTAAGGGATGACAAATATTCGCCTATAGTCTGACAAGGTATATCGTGAGGCAAAAGGGACTCGAACGCAAGTCGCATTGGAAAGGCAAGTCGTCATGACTCTTTGGTACTTGGGAGTCGGCACGTTCTGCTAGGAGCCGCTACCGACTGATGAATGGAGAGTCGGTCTCTAATCGTGTGTAAGTTTCCAAGAGCCTGCAGGGTCACACACTTAAGAGCGGGAGAAAGTTTGGATTGGATCTGAACCGGAAATCTGGTTGGGTTGGACCCAAGCTGGATTACGACTGAGTCAATGAGTCGGACTCATGGTGACTAGTGTTATATGGATTTTAGTGAATGGGCCACGAGAGTGGAGCACACGTTCACTCCCTATATATAGTGGAGCACAGTAACCCAGAGGGGTTAATCATTGATCGGTTAGGTCATTCCATGTGTTGGAAACCCTAGCTCCACAACAGTCCTGCCGACGTACCGAACCTACAAGTTCGCCGCCAGTGCTCCTCCTTGTACATGTGGATACCAGCAGAGGTGATGTACGATCAGCACCAGGATGATCGGATCGCAAAGGACTGCACTGCGTCAACTGGCGTGCTTCATCATAATCCGCAACTGCCGTCTAGTGGTAAACCTCGTGGCCTTCTACCTCAGCTAGATCTTGGGATCACCATGTTAGAGTAAAAAGTTTTGTTTTATCTCTACGTGGCCCAACAGTGGTTTTAGAGCGATAGCTTCTGGTTTTAGGCTCGAGATCTCGCATATATGATATGCGGTTGGCTGTAGATGAGATCTATGTGATGTTTTGGTGGTCGTTCTATGAGATAGATCGGTTTTGTACGAGGTTGATTGGATCAACTATACTCGGGGAATGGTAGATCTGATTTCCGTGATCATACTACTGAGGTCGTGGAATGACATACCCCTACCGGTCGGCTTCCGCCATCGGGGTAGACCATGACACATAAATCCAGAGGCGGTGATCGAAGATCAAAAAGTTTGATCGAATCGGAACAATGGTCGGAATCCATGTCCGGATCGTAGATGAGATCTATGTTTTCAGAAAAATCATAGGGCCTTAGATGTCATTGCGAGTTTCACAACATCGGTAGATAGCGTATCTTTGCATAACTTTTTTTGCAGGAAGTTGTGAATGGTATGGTTCATGTGCATGTGATGTATGTGTGTAATCCATACGTGATCTGCGAATCACGGTTTTTGTTAGCCGGCTGGAGCCTAGGTGCTGTCATTTTATTTTATAATGACCTACGTGTCGGATTCTCCATGTAATTTACTTTACTAAGCTATTGTATCTGTATGGAGAACCCGGATGGCATGCAAGGCGATGTACATGTCGGCGACATGGAGTAAGACGGCAAGTGACAAGAGTTAGCACGAGTCGGATTACAGGCTTTAAGGAGATGGAGATCGCCATGAAGGGAGCCATACCATTTCACATTATAGTTGCTTTATTTTGTGTTATTATTATGTCTTTGTTTTACCTCTATTAGATAGTCGGTAAAATTTAATCCCTCAAAGAAGGTCTAGTCGGTTTTCCCGCCAGTGTTTGCACCATCACAAGTCGGACATTTTTGGTAGTGGGCTCATAAAATTGAGGTGTTGCCAATTCTTTCCGACTAGGTGGGTTCGAGTCGGACTCTTACTGCGGAAACAGTCGGTAATCTAGACGGGTCTATCACAACGGTTGTGGGGCTGGGGGTAAGTCGGATGGGAGCCGGGGAATGTGATGCCACCCGTCCAACAGGAGTCGTATGAGATGCGATTGACAAGGAGTTGTCTACCTAGATCACTTGGCGGCTAGAGGTGATGCTAAAGCTCACTAGCCGACTTGCTTATTTAGGGTCCTGCATCACTAAGTAACCATCGGAGGGGTGTTGGTTCTAGTGGGAGCATAAAAATTAAAGTGTTTAATATGCTTGCTCTTTTATGAATACATGTCTTAAGTGTTTTGCATATTTCTGTTGTAGATCATGGCACCAAGTAGAAGTCCCTCTCAGATATCCGGTTTTGTGTTGAGAACCATTCTTGAGAAAGATAAACTGAACGACACTAATTTTACCAACTGGTATCGAAATCTGAGAATTGTTCTCAAACAAGAAAAGAAGGACCATGTCCTAGACAACCCACTTCCAGATGAGCCGAATGAGAATGCGACTGTCGCTGCCACCAATGCCTACCGTCGGGCTAAGGATGAGTCCACGGATATTAGCTGTCTTATGCTTGCTCACATGGAACCGGACTTGCAAAAGAAGTACGAGAATGTTGAGGCCTACGATATGATCGAAAGCCTCAAAAGTATGTTCCAGGCTCAGGCGAAGACTGAGAGGTATCAAGTCTCTCAGGCTTTGCTAAGTTGCAAGCTTAAGGATAGTGATCCACTGAGTCCGCATGTGATCAAAATGGTTGGTTATGTGCAGTCTCTAGAGAGGCTTGGCTACCCCATTAGAGAAGTGTTCGCTACGGATATAATTCTGAACTCTCTTCCTAGTGCATATGGGCAGTTCATTTCGAACTACCACATGCATGGTATTGATAAGAAGCTCACTGAATTGCACGGAATGCTCAAGCAGGCAGAGGCGCATCTCAAGAAGGGCGCCAGTCAAGTGTTGATGGTGCAGAATAAGGCTAGGTTCAAGAAGAGTTCTTGGACTAATAAGAAGGCTAAGTCTTGAGGAAAGCAGACTCAGGACCCCGTCCCAAGCGCTTCCTCAGGGACTAAGCCATCTCCTTCAGCCGGATTTACTTGCTTCTACTACAAGGCGGATGGCCACTGGAAGAGGAACTGCAGCAAGTACTTGGCCGACAAAGCCAAGAGTGGAGGTATGACTTCCGACTCAGGTACACTTGTGTGCAATGTTATAGACATATATCTTGCTGATGCACCTAATAGTTCTTGGGTATATGATACCGGATCAGTTATTCACATCTTCAACTCGTTGCAGGGACTGGTAAGAATTAGGAGCGTAGCAAGAGGCGAGGTTTATATTCGAGTAGGAAACAAAGCAAGAGTTGCTGCGTTGGAAGTCGGCACGATGAAGCTTCATTTACCTTCCGGATTCATTATGGAACTGAATAATTGTTATTATGTTCTAGTGCTCAGTCGAAACATTTTTTTTGCTTCATGTTTGATGAGGCAAGGCTATGAGTCGAATATCAAGAATAATGGTTGTTCTTTTCATTTGAATGATATGTTTCACGGCTTTGCACCCGTCTAGGACGGGTCATTTATATTGAATCTTGATGGTGAGTCAGTTTATAACATAAATGTTAAAAGGTTGAAACCAAATGATCTGAACATGACTTACTTTTGGCATTGTCGGCTTGGTCATATAAGTTGGAAACGCTTGAAGAAGCTCCATGATGATGGACTCCTAACTTCGTTCGACTTGGAGTCGTTCGAGACATGCGAATCTTGCCTACTCGCCAAAATGACCAAGACACCCTTTGCAAAGAGTTGTGAAAGGGCGTCCGACTTATTGGGACTAGTACATAGTGATGTATGTGGACCAATGAGCACGACAGCCAGGGGTGGTTATGAGTACTTCATTACCTTCGCTGGTGATTTGAGTCGGTATGGATATATATACTTGATGAAACATAAGTCGGAAGCCTTTTAAAAGTTCAATGAATTCAAGAATGAAGCACATAATCGACTCTACAAGAAAATAAAGTTTCTCCGGTCGGACCGAGGAGGCGAGTACATGAGCCATGAGTTTGATGACCATCTGAAAAGTTGTGGAATAGTTCCTCAACTTACTCCGCCAGGAACGCCACAAAGGAATGGTGTTTCGGAAAGGCGGAATCGGACCTTGTTGTACATGGTACGGTCAATGATGAGTCGGACATATCTGCCTTTATCATTTTGGGGTTATTGTCTAGAAACAGCGGCGTTCACACTAAACATAGTACCATCAAAGTCAGTAGAGAAGACACCGCATGAGATGTGGACAGGCAAAAAGACGAGTTTGTCTTTTCTTAAGATTTGGGGTTGTGAAGCATTTGTTAAGCGACTTCAGTCGGACAAGCTTACGGCCAAGTCGGATAAGTGTATTTTCATGGGGTATCCGAGGGAAACCTTGGGTTACTACTTCTACAACCGAGAAGAGGGCAAAGTGTTTGTCGCTCGGAACGGTGTCTTCCTTGAGAAAGAGTTTCTCAGTCGAGGAGTCAATGGGAGCACGGTGTAGCTCGAAGAAATTCGAGAGGAACCGGCTAGTAGCGAGTCGGCAAAAACCTTGGAGGTCGAGCCGGTCGTGGTAGCTGAGCCGGCAACATCACTTGTACTACGAAGATCGTCAAGATTACGAAGTGTTCGTGATGTATTACTGTTAGACAGTGATGAGCTAGCAAATTATTCGAAAGCGATGGTGGGATCTGATTCCGGTTCATGGCTTGGAGCCATGAGATCCGAGTTAAAGTCCATGGATGAAAATCAAGTTTGGAACTTGGTTGATCTAACAGATGGTGCAAGACCAGTCGAATGCAAATGGGTATTTAAGAAGAAAACTGACATGGATGGAAATGTTTCCGTCTATAAAGCACGCCTTGTTGTGAAGGGGTTCCGACAAGTTCAAGGAGTTGATTACGACAAGACTTTCTCGCCTGTAGTGATGCTTAAATCAATTCGTATCATGTTAGCTATAGCAGCCTATTTCGACTATGAGATATGGCAGATTGATGTCAAAACAGCTTTCCTTAACAGAAATTTAACCGAGGACATGTATATGATACAGCCCGAGGTTTTTGTCGATCTGGTTAATGCTGACAAAGTGTGCAAACTTCAGAAATCCATTTATGGGTTAAAGAAAGTATCTCGGAGTTGGAATATTCGCTTTGATGAGGTAGTCAAATCGTTTAGCTTCATTAAGAGTCATCATGATTCTTGTTTATACAAGAAGTTTAGTGGGATCAAAGTAAACTTTCTAATCTTATATGTGGATGACATATTAGTTATTGGAAATGATATCCAAATGTTGCAAGAAACCAAGGAATCATTGGAAAGGAGTTTCTCAATGAAAGACTTGGGTGAGGCAACATATATCCTTGGAATCCGGATCTATAGAGATAGATCAAGAAGGCTCATTGGATTGAGTCAGAGTACTTATTTGGACAAAGTGTTGAGGAAGTTCAACATGGAATCGTCTAAGAAGGGGTTCTTACCGATGTTCCATTGTGTAAAACTTAGCAAGACTCAGTGTCCTTCGACAACTGATGAGCGAAGTCGGATGAGTGCGATTCGGTATGCTTCTGCAGTAGAATCCATCATGTATGACATGATTTGTACTAGGTCGGATGTTTCCTATGCTCTAAGTGTTGTGAGCAGATACCAGGCTGATCCTGGAGAAATCCACTAGACAGCGGCTAAAAATATCCTAAAGTACTTGAGAAGGACTAAGGATATGTTTTTGGTTTATGGTGGTGAAGATGAACTCAGTGTAAAGGGTAACACAGATGCGAGTTATCTTACCGACTCTGATGATTCTCGTTCGCAATCCGGATACGTGTTTATTATAAACGGAGGTGCTGTGAGCTGGAAGAGTTCCAAGCAAGAGACTGTGTCTGCATCTACAACAGAGGCTGAGTATATTGCCGCCTCGGAGGCAGCAAAGGAAGCTGTTTCGATGAGGAATTTCCTCATGGATCTTGGTGTGGTTCAGGGCTCGTCCAATCTGTTGGATGTGTATTGTGACAACAATGGTGCTATTGCACAAGCCAAGGAACCTAGACAACACCAGAAGAACAAGCACATACTCATGTGGTACCACCTGATTCGTCAGTTCGTGGATATGGGTGATATTATGTTATGCAAGGTACACATGGATGCAAATATTGCGGATCCATTGACAAAGCCATTACCACAGCCGAACATTAGGCGCACCTGAGAGCCATGGGCATTAGATGCTTAGATAAGTGATGTCGGAAGATTGACTCTAGTGCAAGTGGGAGATTGTTAGGAATATGCCCTAGAGGCAATCATGTATGATGATATTTCCCATTCTATTCATAAAGTTATTGAGTTGTCCTTGTATAAACATCTGATGTGTATCATTGAATATGTGATTCGGTTGTGGAACTATACATTCATGTTGTTTATACTAAATATCCTTGGTCATTAAGGTTGTGCTGGACACACAACTTAGAACAATGTGAAAGTCGGCTTGATGACTCGGTTCCACTTGTCATGGGCATGGTGATGCTATTCCGACTTACACAGATTCGGCTAAAGAGTTTAGTGAGTTAGATTGATCCATATTGAGGTACACCGAACAAGTTGTCATTTGTGTATCTCAATCAATGTAATCCTTAGACCTGAGGTTGTTGCATAGTCCGATTTGAGGATCACCAACTTAGGTTCTGTCAAACGCAGATCCGTAACTGGGCAGTCATAAAGGAAGAGTTCGGGTCGACTGAGAATCAAGCTGCGTGATGTGAATAACCAAGACGGGATTTTGCCCCTCCACTTGGAGAGATATTCTCTGGGCCCTCTCGGATGATATGATTCGGAAAGCATGGCCATGCACGATTCAGTTAAGTGTTAACCGAGACGATCGACTAAGAGTTAGTCGGTTGAATCACTTATCTCGGATCGAGAAGAGAGTCTGACTATTTAAGGGATGACAAATATTCGCCTATAGTCTGACAAGGTATATCGTGAGGGAAAAGGGACTCGGATGCAAGTCGCATTGGAAAGGCAAGTCGTCATGACTCTTTGGTACTTGGGAGTCGGCATGTTCTGCTAGGAGCCGCTACCTACTGATCAATTGAGAGTCGAACTCTAATCGTGTCTAAGTTGCCAAGAGCCTGCAGGGTCACACACTTAAGAGCGGGAGCAAGTTCGGATTGGATCAGAACCAGAAATCTGGTTGGGTTGGACCCAAGCTAGATTAGGACTGAGTCAGTGAGTCGGACTCACGGTGACTAGTGTTATATGGGCTTTAGTGAATGGGCCATGGGAGTGGAGCACATGTTCACTCCCTATATATAGTGGAGCATAGTAACCCAGAGGGGTTAATCATTGATCGGTCAGGTCATTCCATGTGTTGTAAACCCTAGCTCCACAACAGTCCTGTCGACGTACCAAACCTAGCAGTTCGCCGCCGGTGCTCCTCCTTGTACGTGTGGATACCATCATAGGTGTTATACGATCAGCACCAGGACGATCGGATCGCAAAGGACTGCACTGCATCAACTGACGCGCTTCATCATAATCCGCAACTGCGCGTCTAGTGGTAAACCTCGTGGCCTTCTACCTCAGCTTGATCTTGGGATCACCACGTTAGAGGAAAAAGTTTTGTTTTATCTCTACGTGGCCCAACATGGATGAAACTGTATGCCAGCTCCTCCCAGTTTTGGATTGAGCCTGAAGATAGGTCGCGGAGCCAGATTCGAGCTGCGCTTGTCAGCTGTAGCTGAAGGCATTGTAGGGCGATGTTTTTGTTACCACCGTGCAGCTTGACGGACGATAGGTGGTCGCTGAGCCAGGCTTTCGGGTCCCGTGTCCCGTTGAACTTCGGAGTGTCCGAAGGAAGCTTGAAATTTCTTGGCATCCGCATTTTCCGAACAGATCTGCTGAAGCATCAAGCTCCACAAAGTTCTCTGTCGTCATCCTCTTCGGATTCGGATGAGCACGCGCGTTTGGCGCGTGCCTTGTCGACCTTGCGCTGAGCGAGGTAGCTTCGAGCGTCGTTGTCGCGGTTGCGACGCCTCGGACTCTTGCGTTGTCGAGGTAGATCGTGCTCATATCCCTCCTCGTCGGATGAGGGCGTGGGGCTGCAGTTGAATCTGACCGCAGCTTTCGTTTTCGTCTCCGCAAGAGCCTCATTGTGGAGCGTAGCTCCGACGAGTCCGAGTCCGGATAGTGCGGACTTGTGCATAGCTCTCTTTGGGTCCCCCACCGGATGTGGATGGGACGCGAGATATGTGGTGGCTGCCATGATCGCAGCTTGCAGCGTCTTCGGTATGACGTTGCCGTTGACGTCCATCTCCATGAAGGACGTGTTGAGGGTTCGGGTGACCTCGCGACATGCAGAGGGGTCCATGTTATTCGTGCGAGAGTGATGCTTGTTGGCTTGATTGCCGTGTGAGCTGGAGCCACCAGGGGTGGAGAGCGAAGGTCGCCGCGCGCTAGACTCCGAGGCTGTTTGCTTGCGTTTGTCGAGCTCCTCCTGCAGCTTCACTTGCCATTTGTGCGTGCCGATGAGGAGGAGGTGGTATGCCATCAGTAGGTACCGTGAAGAATTCACGGGCAGGATCTTGTTGCCCGCCATGGCTTCGCGTGCCGAGCGCCAGCCGTCCTCGTTGAGGTTGATTCGATTGTAGGCGGCAGCGTCGCCCTCGTTGGGCGGGAGGTATGGTTTCCTCCGTTTTCGCCCTCTGGGTTGGGTGGCGGTACGTGGGAACCCGAACCTAGTGGTTGTTGTTCCATGTCGCTTTGGATGACCACAGCGCACTGGTAGCGCCCACGGATTGGATCGCTGTTGTCGCAACTTTCAGATCCGAAACCATAGGTTCCTTCATCCGATGGGGGGCCGCACAGATCTGAGTTGCAGCTGCTGCTATCGTATGACTCATATGTCAGCGTTGACGTGCGTAGCACGCTGGGATGTGGGGCCCATGAGGCGGGCATGATTGATGGCAGTGGCACCCGTCTGGGAGGAGGAGAGTGTCGGTCTGTCCCACCTGGAAGCAGAAGCTCCCGAACAGAATCTCGAGCCTGTCGCCTACGGGATCGAAATCCTTCATGGTGGCTGGCGAGGGGGCGGTGAAGTCGAAAGAGCCGAAGAGGATATGGCTCTCCGTCGCCGAGGAGTTGCAGATCGCTTTGGTCGGGACCATCACGATCGCACAATCAGCGCCCCTGTTTCCCACAGACGGCGCCAATTGACGAGGTTTCGACTCGTCAATGCCCATTGTTATGAGCTTGGGTTTTGGAGGAGATGGGGGTGCTGGAGATCGTGGAACGGTTAACATAAAAGCAACCAGGGGACACGAGATTTACCTAGGTTCAGGCCCCAGGAGGGAAAACCCTACTCCTGCTTGTCTTCTCTTGATTACGGCGGAACCAAAAGTTACAGGGGCGTGCAGATGCAATCTGGTATGGAGGTGTGTATGCGGTGAGAAGTTTTCCTCCTCGTCATGCCCTCCTAGCCTTTATAAAGAGATGGGCAGGTCTCGGGCACAGATCGAGTCGGTTACAAATTAGGGTTTGCCCCTTTGAATATTCTATCTACTCTAATCTTGCTCTCCAAGGATCTGAAGACGCCATGGGCTTGGGCCACCCGAAAATCTCCACAGGCCGCGTATATTCTTGTGGGCCTTCCTTGGGATGGACCAGGTATACTAACATCGTGTAACCATAGGGTATAACCATGTTAGATGCGACCGGCTCCGGCTCTAGCAGCCAGCTTTCCCGCCTGCCGACCTTACTCCACGACTCATCCTTGCCGCCTCCGCCGCAGCCAGAGGACTCCACCCACTGCCCCGTGGGTGACTAACCGTCAGTGTGGGACCACCGACGCCGGCATTATTTCCGCATAGCGGAGTGCGAGCGCCGATGGAGGGAAGGCTTGGGCATCAACCACCACGATGTCTCCCTCCTCACCGGCTGGCACCTCAACCGAGACCGGGTCCCGGTGCCGCATGTGGCCAAGAAGGGCAAAGGGCTGGAGGAGGAGATCCGCCGCTGCATCAGCGACCTCCTACCGGCAAAATGGTGGGAGAGGGGCTACCAGAGCGAGGACTACTGAAAACAATTGGTCGACTAGGAGCACAAGGTGCAACGAGCACCTTTTGTGGCGACTTGTCCCCACCATCGACTCGGACGATGAGGGAACCTTCAACCACCCCGACGACGAGCTTGGTAGCGACAACGACGAGGACGACGACATCGTCATCAAGCAAGAGGCGGTAGACCCAGTCGCGACTGCCACCGTGAACCTTCTCCTGGGATACCGGGAGGTCCTAATGCGGGGATACAATGAGGACGCTTTCACTGAGCAGGCCATTACGGCCAGCGCGCGAGACGAGGACTCCTTGTGGGCGGCTACCAAGAGGCAGTCCAGCTCGCCAGCTAGTTGTGCAGGCAAACGCCAAGCTGCCTCCACCGCCTCCGCTGCGAGGGTGGGTGCCGCACATCGCTCCGGAGGTGGGGATGGAGCTGGCGCACCTCCACCACCGCACCCTCCCACCGGCGGCGTGGCCTCAGCAGGTGATCGACCCGCCCATGCCCGCTTCGTCCCTGCTACCGTCCAATCTCTGGACGCCGAGTACATCGACCTCGACCCCTAGATGTACGTGGCGGCGCTGGCGCACAAAGGTTGGTAACTAGGGTTTGAGCTAAGGCTAGTTTAATTTCGTTTTTAAATTACCAATATAAATTACATATGAATATAGACAAACTTTACCAGTTTTTAGCGTTAACTATCTATGTTTAAATTTGGAAAAAAAACATCGTCCTATTTATCAGGCGCGAACAAATGAGTCGCTCGCTGAGCGTGACTGACCGGATAGACCGGGCATTGACCCAAAAATAACCGCGACTTGACCCAAACAATAGACCTGGATCGAGCCGGTGGAGATGGACTCCGCGACTCTGCCGAGTGTGTGGCTTTTGTTCACGATCTCAAGACGGCGGTGTCTTGCCGGTTTTTGCTCTCTGTTCTGAATGAAGTGACCTAATTATACTATAGCTTAAGTCTGAGCAAAAGTGAGCCATCCGAGGCCATCTACCCGTGCGCGCGTTTCTGGCCGTTTGATTTTTTACTTTGAGTCATCTCGACCGTGCAAATTCAGGCATTGACCGAAGTCTTAGGATCTGGTCCCTCCCGTTCCCGCCCCACACTCACCCCCATCTCGATCTCGTTCCCCTCCACCCGAACTTTCGTCCATCCCAGCCCCTTATCCGTATCCCCCAGCAACATTCGCCACTCCTCCGCTCCATCTGCCCCTTCACTCACGAGGCTACCGCCTCCCGTCCAGCTCCCGCATCCAGCGTCGGCCGCCTCAAGCCTTCTCAGTACCGATTCAATATCGCCCCCGACCTCGCGCACCCGTTCGCCGCCACGCTTTGCTGGTGGTGAGGAAGATAAGGAGGAGGTGAGCACGTGGGCAGTGAGGGTGAGAGAGAGGGCGACGCGGGTAGAGATGCTTCTAGGCGGGACTATGCAAAGATGTCATATCATCCTAACCTCTTTGACTATAAAAATCAGGGAAGGATGCCAGGAAAAAATTAAAAGGAGAAGGCTTGCGAGGCCTACGATGACGTAGCCTATAGCGATAATTGGCCAGAACCCGAAATATACAGTAACCTAATGGAAGAATCGCTAAACAAAAAGCATGGAGCATTAACAAGGCGAGAAATGGCCGCGACTTGCGAGAAACGGACGTGTTTCATGTCACTTCAACAATTAACACGTATGTATTCCTGAAACAAAGAAGAATAAGCTGATTTTGGTCCCTCTTAGGGTCTGCTAATGAATTTGCTTTTAAATATATTAGCATATCTCGAGAATACGTGAGATACTTGTGTAAATTGATCATGTTCTACATTGTTCTACAATTTCTACATGAGTTGACAAAACTTTCAGTGCCCTTTTACTTGAAGTATGCTCTACGATTAATGAACAAGCGGGTTCCATTGATTAAGTGGGTCCAAAAAAATATCATAAGTTCTAATTTTTATTTTGATATACATAAATTATCAAACTAGATTACATATTAGATCTTGCTTTTACGTAAAGATTCGTGGCAACTTCCGGCCATACCTTCTTTTTTATATTTTATAAGCAACGAATAATTTGGAATATATCAAGTATAACTCCTACATAGAATTAATATATATGCAATCTGATTGTTTATATTGATTAAACTAACAATTTAATAATTCATCCACTTATAAGTGTTGAATATAAAGTTGTGCCTTTTCTACGAGCTCTGCAATTCAAATAGTTGCAAGCATGAGGCACTTGAACAAGATTACCGTGTGATCTTTATAAGTTAGATTATTTTGACATCATTAGTTTTTACCTTCATCATGTAACATGTCGGTTTCTTGTGGTATTAAACTTAGTGTATTGCTTGATATACTTTTGTTTAAAATATGCTCGATATACCTTTTTGTTTACTTGAAGAAACACTCGTACCCCTATGTTACTTATGAGCTTCAATATGAAATATGGGCCCTCTTCTTAGTCAGATAGTTTAGGTTCAGACATGTCTAACACGTAACCCATTAAAACACACAACCCCGCACATGCTCATTTATTTCATTTATAGTAACACAAATAAAACAAAATGTGTTACCAGAAGTTAGTACAATACACCTATCATACCCTTTTCAAATAAATTGTAGGCAGTGCGGCGAAACGCGCATGTTTACCTAGTAATTGACAAAGCCAAAAGACTTCAGACTGGATTCCAGAATCACAAAAAGTGGTCAAATGTGATCGTAGACCTAATGTACTTGTAGCTCATCGTCTTTGTCAATTTGCTAGGAGAGAGTTTTCTGAGGTGTTATTTCTAACGCTGTTCCCGCGTGCGCGGCGGAGGTTCTAGAACTTGATTAGGGCATGTTTTAATCAAAGGATTTCTATTTTTTTTATAAAATTCCAATTCATAGGATTTTTTATATTAGGGTGTATTTGTTTTAAAGGAATGAATCCTATAAAAAATTTATGCATTTCTTTTCTATACTACAATTCTATGGGATTGACTTCTTGGAAAAATTCTTATGTGTCTATGACAACTATGATATGTACTAAGCCCTATAAAAATTTCTGCGGTGCAATCAAACACCTTATCTTATCGATTCATGCATTTTTCATTCCTATATGATTCTAAGTGGCATGCCATTCTATTTCTATATTTTTCCTATTTCTATATTTTACAAATCTTTTAAATCAAACAATCCCTTAGTGGTATTCCATTGGTTGGCTTTAAAGGCTTGTGTATATTGCCCTGTATTAAATGAAGGGAGTATGTGTTGTATGAACTAACTATATATGATCAATGATCTTGTATACGGTGAAAAAACGCTATTGTTGTCTCTAACTTCTACAAATTTTGGTGTTTTATGTATTCAGTTAATGACAAAAAACTACTTAAATAAAAAGATTCTGAGCCACCATCTTGAATCAAATTTTAATAAATTCAAATGTTCTAGACTCAAACAATTAAATCCTCCACTTGCTGCAATGGAAAAGTTCATGCACTCCGCATATCACCTCGATACCTTCTGCTACAAGACAACTTGATTGCATTTATGTGATGCCTCCTTATCTATGTCAAATGAAAATAAACTACCAAAACGTTCAGAAGTTCGCTGCAAATTGGACAAATAAAAAATACTGTTAGTAAAAAGGTCCAGATTAAGAAAAAAATGACTTTATTATGTCAAATTAGAGGTTTGCCTTTGGTATCACATTATGTTCTTGAGCGTTCTCGATCTTCTTCTTAAGAAAATATGTATAAAGCTAAATATCTCTTGGAAACTGTGACAAGAAAAAGAGGGAAGAAAAGATTAGCGACATTGCTTATAATCTCTGAAACTAAAAATTTCAATAGACATTTTTACAAAGCAGAACTCCTTACCAGCTTATCGACCTCATTACAAATAGTCTTTTTGTAAGTACCTTCCTTAATGATTTTCTCTGGAGGCGACTGTGTTTTGTTATCACACAGCAAAAGATGAAATTAGAATATTTTCAAATCAGAAATAAACATTAATATGCAGATATGGAGAAAATAGATGAATTGCATAGGTATGCATTGGATTTCAGATTCTATGGTCAAAGCCAACTTGTCCAGTTGTGGGGTTAATGATTAACATGATAATCCCTCCGATCCATATCACTTGTCACTGGATTTGAGGTATCTAGCACTAAAACATGTCTAGATACATCCATTTCTGTGATAACTAATATGGATAGGAGGGAGTTCCTCAATTTTCAGCAATGAATAATATGAATTGTGATGTTAAGTGTATTTGCAGTACTCACAAGTCACGAGTTTGAAAGTTGACAGATAGAGCCCTAATGTTTAAATTACCTTTTGCTTAAACAATAAGAAAGTTGCAAGGAACAAAATGACAATGAAAGATATCACTGACAAAAAGCTACTTCAAAGGCAGAAATATCACAAAATGCTACCCTGACTTCCATGAAATATCCCTAATAAGATAGGATAGCTAACATGTGCATACCACCTGAACAATGGTGCATTAGAGGAATTGAAAGAGAGTCCTATTAAATGATTAACCAAATGTTTTGTTTTCGAGATGTAACAGAGCCTAGAATTTTTTGAATGGAGGAATTAAGATTCAACATCACAACATAGGGCCTTCTTGGTTTGCTAACAACATGAGACAAGCCTGACCAAACTTTAATGGGCATCACCAAATTTTAGTGCCAAGCCAAGTGCAAGCCATTTTTTATTGGATTGTCCAACATTAGCAAGGGAAACAATTTGCACTACAGCAAGCAAACCCCTTATATTTGATTCACCATATACATGTTTCACTTTTATTTTTGTGAATAAGTAGCTCAAATCGCTTGACACGATAATTTGATGACAAACACATAAGGAGACCAATTAAGGCAAATGAGTCATTTCGGGAGCGTTGCATATGCTACTCGAGGAAATGCAAAAATCTCACATCAAAAAAACTCTTCTAGTTAAAATAGTAATTTGCTATTTATTTGTTGGCAAAATAAATAAACGATAAGCCTTGAATTCTTCCTCAGAACCAGTAAGCTCCATAAGATGATCAACCTGAAAAACAAATGCAAGACAATTAACTCCATAATAATGTATACAACACTGTGTGCAAACATATATTAAACAGAGGTTAATAATATAGATGAACCAAGTACTGTATCTTGTACAATATCTTGAAATTCCTCCAAATTTAGATATGCAAACTCAATAAGGTCGCATAAATATTAAACCATTTCTTTTCGGATTAGCTCGATAACAGCTTCACGCTACTCTTTTTCAATGAGAACTTAGTGCATAATGCAATAGTACAGCTCATGCCTCTGCCACATATAACCATATATATATTCAAAATAGTGGACTGCCCATAGTGACCGCGGTGCAAGGCTAACCCCCGTCGGATCAGATTAAGAGAGTAAACGGTGTTAAGGAAACAAATGGAAGAGCTGGACGGCGACTCTAACAAGGTTCTGTCCAAGAGCACAACAAGCGCAAAATACATGCATGCAGCACGGTAGCATGGCGGCTACGATGCATGCCGCACGCTATTTAGCCGCTAGCCAGCAACAAACTGGTTTTACGCATGCATTTATTGCTTTCACACGGGTAATAGACCGGTTTACATTTTTGTTCGTAGACATACGTGAAGTATGTGAGGTGGATGCAACAGACCAGTGGAATACCTGCCCTCGTGCGAAAGAAATATGCATTTCTATCCCCTGGGCACAGATTCTCGTAGAGCCCTCTCCACGGCGCTGTAATTCCATGTAGAAGGAAGGCAATGCACCTGTTGGGACCCTAGTGTGAAAGAAATATATTTTTCTTATTTCATCCATCCACAACATAATTTTTTAGGAGGGGAATGAATGCGAGATTAAAATAGAATGTAAAAACTGTGATTGTCGTACCCGTCGGGAAGTATCTGCTGCTGCCATGGCTTGTGGAAGGTACATGATTCTCGCCCGTAGAGGGGATAAACTAGAGAGGCTGTGTGTAGTGGCCAGACAAATAAGACAACGAGGATGCGCTGGCCGGTTTGTTGGAAGCTTATAATTTAAGGTGCAATTGAGGCATTGGACCGTGCGCGTGTTGAGACATTGCTCGCAGAGTCACTTTGCATGTTTCCATGTGGGCACGGTGCATGCATAAGAAAACACTATAAAAGTGTGGTAGACTAAGGCTAGGCACGGTCAATGGGATTCCCTTTTGCCATTTGAGAGTAGCTTATGACCGACAGGCGAGAAGACACCGTTACAAGATGAGGCTAGCCGTGATCAGCTCATGTCCATATAGGGAGCAGATTCCACACAGCAGATTCGATACCACCCGGCAGCAATTCCGGGTCGATATAGAGGAAGCGTAAATGGTATGTCTTAGTATCTGGAAGGAAATATCTACTACCACAAGCTTGCTTTGAGATTGGTGCCAATAGACCTCCTTTTTTTTTCTATTGCACCTTCTATTTATGAAATCATTTTCTCTCACCACCCACATGACATAGTCAAGCAAAAGAGGAAACTTGGAGCAGTTTTGCTGTTCTAAAAGAGTGTTTTTTGCAGCCTTAGTTTGAATCCATTTTAAAAATGCATGCAGTTTTGGGAAATCCCTATTCTACGAAGCTAGTGCACTCTGTTCATGCTGACATCCCGCTGCAGGCCTATGCGCGTGTGGTAGAGAAAACACAGATTCAAAATTTTAAAAAACAGCCCAGTTTAGGAAACAACGAGGAGGTTGTGGCGTCAGATGGGGTGCACAATGTTCTGCTCTCACGTGGCTGCACAACGCTTTGCTCTCAAAAATCGGTACTGAGTTCGAGCGGTACCAGCTAATGGATCGGTACCCAAGAAGTTGCCCGAGGACTTTGATTTATACTGATTGCAAACAGGACGTCCACAACCAACGACCATAAAAATTCAACAGCACATTTACACCAGATCAACACGACATATTCAAACATGGACAGAAATTACATCATTCAAAAAGCTAATAAGTGAGAAACTAATCTAGTTCTGAAGATCAGATACATCTAATTCGGATAGCACATGCCCACAGAATAAAAATTATATTCGGAAAAATAAATAACTTGTGAAAAGTAGCACACAATTTAAGAGTATCATCAAGTTTTAAATTCAGCACCTCGGAACAACTTGTTAAGTATCCAAAATTCGGCACCATGTTAGCACCCCAAATGTGCACTTGGTTATCTCGATCTGGGTGCTGAATAAGAACATCTACTTGCATTACACGAACACACATCAAGGCAAGCACCAGGTACACCGAGCTAAAAGTTTCAGTACTAGGTACCTGGGACAAACAGAATTCAAATAAGTAGAAAAAAGTCACCATATGAAAAGAGAAATAAACACAACTAACCAAGAATTCAGAAATTATACATACATCGTAGTTGGTACAGCCATGAAATTACACCAACAGTTGTAACTTACAAGCATCAGAAAAGATTATTCACCACATGGATAACAATGCTAGTTGAAGACTAAAGAAAATCAACGCCATAATGGATGGACTTGAAAAACTAAAATCAGTAACCCCAGTGGCCATAGGATTCTTTCTATAAGTCCTAAAACTAGCAACTTCGAAGATCTCCCATGCATGAATATGCGTAGTTCCAAGAACAAAGAAAATGAATAGGGCAATTAGAAAAACTTGCAACACCGAATAGAACCCAGTGCATCACCAAATGACCCCTTTTCCACAATAAACCCTTCTATCATTAGAAATTGATAGAAGTTCGACAAGCAGCACATGAGCAGATGAGAAAAGCTATCATTAGAAAGTATAGGATAACGGATTCAAAATATATTCTTTGGAACGTATGATGAACATAAGAACTTCCATTTGATTTTAAACTGTATCCAAGGAGTAAGCTGTTGCATATGATTCTACCATCACACGGTCGAAAGTAACAACGGACTAAAAAGTTACCTGGCAGCCAGCGTCTTTTCTTTTTAGATCCATGATTTTGTCAGAATCAGTCTTAAAGCCTTCCTGCAAGAAGGACTCACCAGCATAAGGAACTGGACTCATTAAATTATAAAAGCTGCTAGATTATGTCAGCTAAAGACGCTAAGTCGTGCACAGAACTTAATTGGGTCAGCAACGCGGCATACATTGTTCAGGACCCTACACAAACCATTTTATTTGGCACCGCGGCATACCTTGTTCAGCACCCTACACAACCATTTGAGTCAGCACCGCGCATACATTATTTAGGACCCTACACAAACCATTTGATTCGGCACCGTGGCATACCTTGTTCAGCACCCTACACAAACCATTTGCTTTAATATATCAAATAATATTTACACCTTCTGGAGATGTTAACACGTGTCAGAAAAAGATATCACCCAAGTACCCTTTGTATACTGTTGAAATCGTTAAGTGCCAAAAAATACACGGATCACCTCAGTTGAAATTGCTAAGTGCCTAAACATATCGTCGGCATCCTGGCCAAGCTCGCTGAGTACCCCTGGTGTAATGCACCGTAGTCTCTTGTGTCAATCGACACATCCGGTGCCTGCAAGTCTTTTTTATTTAAGAAAAAGAGACCAATTGGCACTACGATTTGAAAGTACCTATAAAATAATCTAGTTTATGAGCAAAACTAACTAGTTCTAAAATTTGTATTACCAAGCACTGAGTTTAGGCTTCCAAATGGCAGGTTTATTCAGAATTGGACTCATGGGGCTGTTCCCCTAAATTTCATTCAACATATGTGAGTAAGAATTGTTATAACACTTACCAAAATCGACAGTGAATATTTTTATATCTAAAGAAGCCTAGCAGATAAATAAGCTCCCGTTCTTGTTAGTAGATAGCATAGTCTACCCTTTAGCAAGACAAGTACAATATATTGGAGTTGATATTTTTGTGATAGAATTCAATCAACCAAATCAGTTGATGTTTGTCTTCTTCACAAACCCATCGACATTGATATTGAACTCCACAAAGGAAATGGTTAAGTACCATAGTTGGAATGGTCAAGTATTCGACACCACATTTGAAATGGTTAAGTACCATAGTTGAAAAGCTCAAGCATTCGATACCACAGTTGAAATGGTTAAGTACCATAGTTGGAATGGTCAAGTATTCGACACCGCATTTGAAATGGTTAATTACCATAGTTGAAAAGCTCAAGCATTTGACACCACAGTTGAAATGGTTAAGTACCATAGTTGGAATGGTCGGGCATTCGACACCATAGTTGAAATGGTTAAGCACCACAGTTGAAATGGTTAAGTACCATAGTTGAGAAAAATGTGACTAATCTAAGATAGATGTATGTCGTGTCACAATCTAAGCTAAAAATGGACCAGAACAATCTAAGATTGAAAATAATGGACCAGAACAAAGTTGCATACTAAATAGAAATATTCTGTGTGACCCGGGAGACAACATCCCTGCAATATACTAATCATATTTGTCTTGCATAATCAAGTACGGGTTTAGCCAAGAGCTAGCTAATAGGTTATATTCCGTTTGTCTTGCATTATCAATTAAAACAAAACCATCTTGGTCTCACAGGAAAAGCAAGTGTCACCAGCCACAAGTATACAAAGGAAATGCAAGTCTCACTAGCCATATTGGTTCAGAACCCAACGTTGAATGAAGATGTGCTTGGCTAAATGTGTGAAAATCTTGAATGTGTATGCTTTAAGATAAAAATTCCATGCAACTAGGTAATAACTACTAAGTATCTAGTTAAGCATTACTCTGAAGCAATTTCACATTAGGGTGCTTCCGAAACAATTTCACATTAGGGTGCTTCCGAAGCCATTTCATTATAATTGTATAGTTAACTATATAGTTCTTTAATTTGTTATAGCTGATACACTAAATCAACTGACAGGAAATAGAAATCTCTTTCAGTTTCTCGGAAAAAAAACATTGTCATAGTTTGCAAGTCCCTTTTGTGTCAAGCAAAGCAAACAGTATCACAACTTAACTTGTTAAGCACCGGGGTAAAACACATCCCCCGCCTAGTTCGGCACTATGACATACCTTGTTAAGCACCCCACACAGAACATGTTAGGTACATGTGATTATTCGGCACCCTAGTTTGATAATGTTAGGTACCCAAAATGTTCCCATTAAACACATTATTCGGCACCCCTGTTAATAATGTTAGGTACCTAAAATAAAATGAATACACGAATATGTTAGGTACCACAACAGTAAGTAGCACATTCAGAACCAAAGTTCAATCTATTAAGCACCTAAATGAAACAATTCCCTAGTAATCAAGCATGCTATAGTACCAGCAACCTGATGGTTAAGTATCTTTATATTTTAATTTGAGTAACTATCCAAAAGGAGTAAGTGAATGAAACTGTTCGGCACCCCAAATCGCTCCTCCTAGATTCAGCACCTCGGAGAAAATTGCTAGGTACATCCTAATAATTTTCTTATAATATCGATTTAGCACCTCGGAGCCAATTGTTGGGTACCTCCTAAATAGCATTCGACACCACAGTTGAAATGGTTAAATACCATAGTTGGAATGGTCAAGCATTCGACACCATGGTTGGAATGGTTAAATATCATAGTTGAAATGGTTAAGTACCGTAGTTTAAAAAAGTCGACCAATCTAAGCTAGATGTATGTCGTGTCACAATCTAAGCTAAAAATGGACCAGAATTATCTAAGATTGAAAATAATGGGTGTCATATACACATAACAAGGTAGTTTGTTCGCTGGTAATAAGAAGAATCAACACATGTAGAGAACAAGCAAAGTGCAAAGTAGTAGGTTTGCATAGTAAGATGAAGGATTTACCTTGATGACTGAAAGCTAGCATATGCTGGATCTAGCGCAACTCGAATCAACACTGGACCATTAAACATCAAATAAAAATAGTAAAAGAACCTGAACTGATAAATTCAAGCTTGAAAAATGCATCCGCTGGTCTAAAGCACCACGTCATACTTTTAAGAATTTGAATCACAAATATCCATGAGACAAAGATTAGAGAAAGGGCAAGATCATTAAAATATGATTCGACACCATGGCATGCCTCGATAAGCACCCTTCAAAACTCACAAGATGCGAGTGCAGGAACTGCCGCTTTCACTTAAACCCCTAGAGTATACTAATCAAAGAAAGATTAGGATCCTACATAAATTAGCACAAACATCAGCTATGCAACTCTAAATGGATTGAAGTGTCTAACATAAAAAACACATAATTCACTCACAGTAGCCCTGTTGCTCATTTCCGATCCACATTGTATCAAAATTGTTCAGAGACTTTCTAGTTATCAGGGTATATTATAAAAGGCAAAGGCGCATGCTTCAGAGCAAACACACACTCAGCCCATGTGAAGAGGTTGGTTGAAATATTTAGCACACTTAACTCTAAAAAATATTCAGCACCACAACACTCCTAATTAGGCATCTATATGCTTCCAGTGTCATTTTTCTCAGACATTTACAAGCTCAAGATGGGAAACAATGGTTGCAAGGAAACGATCGTAGCATGGGCAACATTTACAGTAAAGTGATCGGAAAAAATATGTACAAGTGATGTATTAAATTTTGTATGGGCATCATATGCATCGTCTACCGGCATAGCTACTATGATAAACTTACTAACTGCAAATACATAAGGATACTAGGAGAGGTCGCAAAACAGGGCCATTGCAAGAAACCATGATCTGATAACAGTGGGGGTCAAGTAGAATTCAAAGCACAGCCAACCATTAGTATTCTAGGAATTAAAACAAACAACTGCTAGGCAATAAAAACATAGAGAAAGAACGAGCCGTGCAGTAAACTATACCTAACATATTGTCTGAGTTAACAAATCAAGCTCCCTCTTGAGACAAATAGACTAAAAGAGAAATCAAATTAAGCCATATGGACATATCAAGGAAAGATGGGAAATCAAATTCAGCCTTTAGCATTCTCCATGGTCACGTGTGCGTCTGTAGACTGGGGCCAGCTCCAACGGCAGCTAGGCCATCGGTAAATTTCTGGCAGCGCTCTCTTTAACAGCTTTGGTCCTCGAATCGCCGTGCTAGCAGAGGAGAAATCACGTAGGATGCACGTCCAGCAGTGGACGCACGTTTCGATGGGATGCGCCGGAATCCCGTGGGAAGCGACGTTTAAAGATCCGTCGCCGGATCTCGAGGGGATGTCGTCTAGTGCTCGAGAGGTGGTGGAGATCCTGGTCGAGGTTTGGGGTGATGGGAGCGGTTCGGAGGAGCCCGACAACCAGGAATCGGATCCGCCGCACGAGATCGTGCTCCATCAATTCGCTACCGCATGCGTGGCCGGACGAGGCCCTGGAGTCGTGAACCAGCAGAGCCGGCCAGCAGTGCAGCAGAGAATAGTCGTGTATTCCACTAGTGCAGACATCTGGCCTGACGACGACAGGCGAAGACCACCGACCCGAGCCCAACGACGACAGATCTCCAAACAACCGAGTGGTGGGAGATGCTTGCTCTGTAGGATACCGACCACCACCCCCAGTAGCCTAGCCCCATCGTCGCCGTTCTGGCACGCCTGTCCTCCCCATCCCACTGGCTCACCGAGCTCTAGACACCGATTTTCACGGTCGCATCACCGCCCGAATCCCACCTTCGTTCTAGCTGGTGTTGTCCTTGCCAAATATCTGTCGTCGTTGGGCTCGGGTCGGTGGTCTTCGCCCGTTGATCTCGTCAGGCCAGATGTCTGCACTAGTGGAATACATGACTATTCTCTGCTGCACTGCTGGCCGGCTCTGCTGGTTCACGACTCCAGGGCCTCGTCCGGCCACGCATGCGGTAGCGAATTGATGGAGCACGATCTCGGGCGGCGGATCCGATATCTGGTTGTCGGGCACCTTAGAACCGGTCCCATCACCCCAAACCTCGACCAGGATCTCCACCACCTCTCGAGCCCTAGATGACATCCCCTCGAGATCCGGCGACGGATCTTTAAACGTCGCTGCCCACGGGATTCCGGCGCGTCCCGCCTGAAACGGGCGCCCACTGCTGGACGTGCGGCCTACGTGATTTCTTCTCTTCTAGCACGGCGATTCGAGGATCAAAGTTGTTGAGGAGAGCGATACCAGAAATTTTCCGATGGCCTAGCTGACGTTGGAGCTGGCCCAAGTCTGCTGACGCGCACATGACCGTGGAGAATGCCAAAGGCTGAATTTAATTTCCCATCTTTCCTTGATATGTCCATATGACTGAATTTGATTTCTCTTTTAGTCTATTTGTCTCAAGAGGGAGCTTGATTTGTTAACTCAGACAGTATGTTAGGCATAGTTTACTGCACGGCTCGTTCTTTTTCTATGTTTTTATTGCCTAGCAGTTGTTTGTTTTAATTCCTGAAATACTAATGGTTGGTTGTGCTTTGAATTCTACTTGACCCCCACTGTTATCAGATCATGGTTTCTTGCAATGGCCCTATTTTGCACCCTCTCCTAGTATCCTTCTGTATTTGCAGTTAGTAAGTTTTCCATAGTAGCTGTGCCGGTAGACGATGCATATGGTGTCCATACATAATTTAATACATCACTTGTACATATTTTTTCCGATCACTTTACTGTAAATGTTGCCCATGCTACGATCGTTTCCTTGCAACCATTGTTTCCCATCTTGAGCTTGTAAATGTCTGAGAAAAATGACACTGGAAGCATATAGATGCCTAATTAGGAGTGTTGTGGTGCTGAATATTTTTTAGAGTTAAGTGTGCTAAATATTTCAACCAACCTCTTCACATGGGCTGAGTGTGTGTTTGCTCTGAAGCATGCGCCTTTGCCTTTTATAATATACCCTGATAACTAGAAAGTCTCTGAACAATTTTGATACAATGTGGATTGGAAATGAGCAACAGAGCTACTGTGAGTGAACTATGTGTTTTTTATGTTAGACACTTCAATCCATTTAGAGTTGCATAGCTGATGTTTGTGCTAATTTATGTAGGATCCTAATCTTTCTTTGATCAGTATACTCTAGGGGTTTAAGTGAAAGCGGCAGTTCCTGCACTTGCATCTTGTGAGTTTTAAAGGTGCTTATCGAGGCATGCCATGGTGTCGAATCATATTTTAATGATCTTGCCATTTCTCTAATCTTTGTCTCACGAATATTTGATTCAAATTCTTAAAAGTTATGACGTGGTGCTTTAGACTAGCGGATGCATCTTTCAAGCTTCAATTTATCAGTTCAGGTTCTTTTACTGTTTTTTATTTGATGTGTAATGGTCCAGTATTGATTCAAGTTGCGGTAGATCCAGCATATGCCAGCTTTCTGTCATCAAGGTAAATCCTTCATCTTACTATGCAAACCTACTACTTTTCACTTTGCTTGTTCTCTACATGTGTTGATTCTTCTTAGTACCAGCGAACAAACTACCTTGTTATGTGTACATGACACTTATTATTTTCAATCTTAGATAATTCTGGTCCATTTTTAGCTTAGATTGTGACACGACATACATCTAGCTTAGATTGGTCGACTTTTTTTCAACTACGGTACTTAACCATTTCAACTATGATACTTAACCATTCCAACCGTGGTGTCGAATGCTTGACCATTCCAACGTAGGTATTTAACCATTTCAACTGTGGTGTCGAATGCTATTTAGGAGGTACCCAACAATTGGCTCCGAGGTGCTAAATCGGTATTATAAGAAAATTATTAGGATGTACCTAGCAATTTGCTCCGAGGTGCTGAATCTAGGAGGAGCGATTTGGGGTGCCGAACAGTTTCATTCACCTACTCCTTTTGCACAGTTACTCAAATTAAAATATAAAGATACTTAACCATCAGGTTGCTCGTACTAAAACATGCTTGATTACTAGGGAATTGTTTCATTTAGGTGCTTAATAGATTGAACTTTGGTTCTGGATGTGTTACTTGCTGTTGTGGTACCTAACATATTCATGTATTCATTTTATTTTAGGTACCTAACATTATTAACAGGGTGCCGGATAATGTGTTTAATGGGAACATTTTGGGTACCTAACATTATCAAACTAGGGTGTCGAATAATCACATGTACCTAACATATTCTATGTGGGGTGCTTAACAAGGTATGTCGTAGTGCCAAACTGGGCGCGGGATGTGTTTTACCCCGGTGCTTAACAAGTTAAGTTGTGATACTGTTTGCTTTTCTTGACACAAAAGGGACTTGCAAACTATGACAATGTATTTTTTTTCCGAGAAACTGAAAGATATTTCTATTCCCCGTCAGTTGATTTAGTGTATCAGCTATAACAAACTAAAGAAGTATATAGTTAAGTATATAATTATAATGAAATTGCTTCGAAAGCACCCTAATGTGAAATTGCTTTAGAGTAATGCTTACCTAGATACTTAGTAGTTATTACCTGGTTGCATGGAATTTTTATCTTAAAGCATACACATTCAAGATTTTCACACATTTAGCCAAGCACATCTTCATTCATCGTTGGGTGCTGAACCTATATGGCTCGTGAGACTTGCATTTCCTTTGTATACTTGTGGCTGGTGACACTTGCTTTTCCTGTGAGACCAAGATGGTTTTGTTTTAATTGATTATGCAAGACAAACGGAATATAACCTATTAGCTAGCTCTTGGCTAAACCTGTACTTGATTATGCAAGACAAACAGGATTAGTATATTGCAAGGATGTTGTCTCCTGGGTCACTCAGAATATTTCCATTTAGTATGCAACTTTGTTCTGGTCCATTATTTTCAATTTTAGATTGTTCTGGTCCATTTTTAGCTTAGATTGTGATACGACATACATATATATTAGATTGGTCACATTTTTATCAACTATGGTACTTAACCATTTCAACTGTGGTGCTTAACCATTTCAACTATGATACTTAACCATTTCAACTATGGTGTTGAATGCCTGACCATTCCAACTATGGTACTTAACCATTTCAACTGTGGTGTCGAATGCTTGAGCTTTTCAACTATGGTAATTAACCATTTCAAATGTGGTGTCGAATACTTGACCATTCCAACTATGGTACTTAACCATTTCAACTGTGGTATCGAATGCTTGAGCTATTCAACTATGGTACTTAACCATTTCAAATATGGTGTCGAATACTTGACCATTCGAACTATAGTACTTAGACATTTCCTTTGTGGAGTTCAATATCAATGTCGATGGGTTTGTGAAGAAGACAAACATCAACTGATTTGGTTGATTGAATTCTGTCACAAAAATATCAACTCCAATATACTGTACTTGTCTTGCTAAAGGGTATACTATGCTATCTACTAACAAGAATGGGAGCTTATTTATCTGCTAGGTTTCTTCAGATATAAAAGTGTCCACTGTCGATTTTGGTAAGTGTTATAACAATTCTTACTCACATATGTTGAATGAAATTTAGGGGAACAACCTCATGAGTCCAGTTCTGAATAAACCTGCCATTTGGAAGCCTAAACTCAGTGCTTGGTAATACAAATTTTAGAACTAGTTAGTTTTGCTCATAAACTAGATTATTTTCTAGGTACTTCCAATTCGTAGTGCCAATTGGTATCTTTTTTCTTAAATAAAAAAGACTTGCAGGCACCGAATGTGTCGGGTGACACAAGAGACTACGGTACATTACACCAGGGGTACTCAGCGAGCTTGGCCAGGATGCCGACGATATGTTTAGGCACTTAGCAATTTCAACTGAGGTGATCCGTGTATCTTTTGGCACTTAACGATTTCAACAGTATATAGAGGGTACTTGGGTCATATCTTTTTCTGATACGTGTTAACATCTCTAGAAGGTGTAAATGTTATTTGATATATTAAAGCAAATGGTTTGTGTAGGGTGCTGAACAAGGTATGCCATGGTGCCAAATCAAATGGTTTGTGTAGGGTCCTAAATAATGTATGCCGCGGTGCTGACTCAAATGGTTGTGTAGGGTGCTGAACAAGGTATGCCACGGCGCCGAATAAAATGGTTTGTGTAGGGTCCTGAACAATGTATGCCGTGTTGCTGACCCAATTAAGTTCTATGCATGACTTAGCATCTTTAGCTGACATAAGCTAGCAGCTTTTATAATTTAATGAGTCCAGTTCCTTATGCTGGTGAGTCCTTCTTGCAGGAAGGCTTTAAGACTGATTCTGACAAGATCATGGATCTAAAAAGAAAAGACGTTGGCTGCCAGGTAACTTTTTAGTCCGCTGTTTCTTTCGACCTTGTGATGGTAGAATCATATGCAACAGCTTACTCCTTGGATACAGTTCAAAATCAAATGGAAGTTCTTATGTTCATCATGCGTTCCAAAGAATATATTTTGAATCTGTTATCCTATACTTTCTAATGATAGCTTTTCTCATCTGCTCATGTGCTGCTTGTCGAACTTCTATCAATTTCTAATGATAGAAGGGTTTATTGTGGAAAAGGGGTCATTTGGTGATGCACTGGGTTCTATTCAGTGTTGCAAGTTTTTCTGATTGCCCTATTCATTTTCTTTGTTCTTGGAACTACGCATATTCATGCATGGGAGATCTTCGAAGTTGCTAGTTTTAGGACTTATAGAAAGAATCCTATGGCCACTGGGGTTACTGATTTTAGTTTTTGAAGTCCATGATTTGCTTTAGTCTTCAACTAGCATTGTTATCCATGTGGTGAATAATCTTTTCTGATGCTTGTAAGTTACAACTGTTGGTGTAATTCCATGGATGTACCAACTACGATGTATGTATAATTTCTGAATTCTTAGTTAGTTGTGTTTATTTATCTTTCCATATGGTGCCTTTTTTCTATTTATTTGAATTCTGTTTGTGCCAGGTACCTAGTACTGAAAATTTTAGCATGGTGTACTTGGTGCTTTCCTTGATGTGTGTTCGTGTAATGCAAGTAGATGTTCTTATTCAGCACCCAGCTCGAGATAACCAAGCGCACATTTGGGGTGCTGACATGGTGCCAAATTTTGGATACTTAACAAGTTGTTCCGAGGTGCTGAATTCAAAACTTGATGATACTCTTAAATTGTGTGCTACTTTTCAGAAGTTATTTATTTTGCCGAATATAATTTTTATTCTGTGGGCATGTGCTATCCGAATTACATGTATCTGATCTTCAGCACTAGATTAGTTTCTCACTGATTAGCTTTTTGAATGATGTAATTTCTCTTCATGTTTGAATATGTCGTGTTGATCTGGTGTAAATGTGTTGTTGAATTTTTATGGTCGTTGGTTGTGGACGTCCTCTTTGCAATCAGTATAAATCAAACAAAGCATTGTGCAGCCACGTGAGAGCAGAACATTGTGCACCCATGTGACGCCACAACCTGGTCGTTGTTTCCTAAACTGGGCTGTTTTTTAAAATTTTGAATCTGTGCTTTCTCTGCCACACACACATAGGCCTGCAGCGGGATGTCAGCATGAACAGAGTCCACTAGCTTGGCAAAATAGGGATTTCCCAAACTGCATGCATTTCAAAATGGATTCAAACTAGGGCTGCAAAAAACACTCTTTTAGAACATCAAAACTGCTCCAAGTTTCCTCTTTTGCTTTCCTATGTCATGTGGGTGGTGAGAGAAAATGATTTCATAAATAGATGGTGCAATAGGAAAAGTAAAAAGGAAGATCTATTGGCACCAATCTCAAAGAAAGCTTGTGGTAGTAGATACTTCCTCCTAGGTACTAGGGCACACACACATATATATATATATATATATATATATATATATATAGAGAGAGAGAGAGAGAGAGAGGGCTGTCTGTGGCCATGGTGCACACGCTGACCACCGTCCGATCTGATAAAGGGAGCACTTAGAGAGAGCACGGCAACGGTAGACATGCATGCAACACAATCCTTTAGCACGGACGGTGGTTGAAAAAATCATATCGGTAAAACACATACGTTAAACAACGGTTGAAGTTTAGGACACACTTGATTCACGGGTGTGAAAGCAAATACATACTAATTCTTGCGGCAGAACTCACATGCATGCGCATGGATGACCATGGATGGCAAAACACACTCATGTCGTACGATAGCACGACGGTGGCAAACACACCGCACGGTAGAAGAGTGGTGTGAACGAGCGAGAATGAGGGTTGTAGCTAGGCAGGGATGGAAGCTAATTAGCTATTAAACAAATGTTGTAAGTGCATGCATGTTATCCATGCACGGTGCGAGAATATATAACTCATTGGCTCTGCATGCTCACTCGCGGTCGCCGGTGTTGCATGCATCGTGCCCGTGCGTCGCACGTAAGAATAAAATCCGGAGCATGTTGCTCACGGCTCGCGGTGTATGCTAAATAATACCCATCAGCTCATGGTGAACATCTCGCGGTGTAGGATTAAAAACGGGCAAAACAATTTCGTTAACCATCCATAACAGGTTAACCATCCATAACAGCTGTGACTAGCATATATGCATTAAGGGAGCATATACATCGCAATCAGACTGTATGCACAGGATGTGCACTGGGCAGGAAATCCGCGTCGATATATATATATATATAAGAGGTAAATGATAATATATATATAATTATATAAAGAGCTAAACAGAAACCAGTTCCTGTATAACTATACACGAACCCTTATGAACTTTGCCAAGAAAAAAAGTGAACTTCTTTTTTCAACGTATCTAAACTTTCTTTTTTAACAAATGTCCGCCATGTTCAGAGTGAACTTTAAGAATTTATAGCCACGCCCGAAGTGAACTTTCAAATATGTTTGAAGTGAACTTTGTTTTCCCAACTTTCTTTTTTAACAGCATCTAAACTTTTTTATTAGACAAAATGAGTGAATTTTTTTTTCTCTAACATGAACTACCAAATATAATAAGAATCCCTATGGCGCTGAAGTGAACTTTGTTTTCCCACATAGTGAATTTTATTTTTAATGTAAGTGAACTTTATTTTTAGCGAACACCCCTCTGGAATTTTTAGTGTTGAAGTGAACTGTCAAATATAATGAGAACCCTGCCGTGTTTGAAGTGAACTATGTTTTTCCATAGAGTGAACTTTCTTTTTGGTGCATGTGAACTTCCTTTTTTTGGACAACTGACTGAAATGTATTTTTTTCAACGCCTGTGAATTTTATTTTTCGTGAACTTTTTTCGGACAACTGTGTGAACTGTCTTTTTTCAATGCTTGTGGAATTTTTTTGCTAACTGTCTTTTTTTCGCGTTCAAAGTGAACTATGTTTTTCCATGGAGCAAACTTTTTCTTTTAGCGCATGTGAACTTTCTTTTTTACGGACACCCTTCTGAATTTTTTTTGGACAACTGAGTGAACTAACTTTTTTCAACGCCCCGTGAGCTTATTTTTATCGAGTAGAGTGAACTTTCTATTTTTGAACATAATGAACTATTTATTTTCGAGCATAGTGAACTTTTTTGCCGACAACTGAGTGAACTCTCTTTTTAAAAATCTCGCGAACTTTCTTTTTTAGCTGTGTCCGAAGTGAACCTCCAAATACAAATATGAACTTTTTATTAGCGCGGTGTTTCAACTTTTTTCATAATACTAAACATTTTTTGGGAAACTGAACTTTCTTTTCGTCACATTTTTAATAAGGGAAATAAACTATTTTTTTAAAAAGGAGTGAACAATCTATGGGTCACCAGGGGAGGGCGCACGCGGCCATCGATGACAAAGAGCGAGGCAAGGGAGGGGTGGCTACCGCCAGGGTAGGTGGGGGGCAGCCATCGCCAGCAGACGGGAAGGGAAGGGAGGGCGCAAGGTTGGGCCATGGCCGCCACCAGCAGACGGGGAGGTAGGAAAGGGCGCGGCTGCCGCTGGAAGAGTCTAAGGTAGGAAGGTTATTGCCGCCGCCAACAAATAGGAAGGTAGGGGAGGGGCGTGACCGCCGCTGGGGTGCACGAGGTAGGGTAGGCTGCGGCCGCCGCCCACAGGCAAGGAGGCAGGGGAGGGCGCATCTGCCACCAGGAGAGTGCGAGGTAGGAAGGGGGTGCGGCCACCGCCAGCAGACGAGAAGGAAGGAAAGGGCATGAGGTAGGGGATGCCATGGCCGCCGCCGACATACGGTGAGGTAGGTGGGGGATGCCCTCGCGGTAGTTGGGGGATTGGGATCGAACGGATCCTATCGGGAAAGAAGGTGGGTTTCTAGGCTAGGGGTAGGTGGGGGTGGGGGTCGGGTCTCGAGTCGCCAGGTCGAGAAAATCTAGTGGTTATTTGGGTAGGTTCTTGTATAAGCTATATAGGAACCTTTTAAGGGGGTGTCTATATAGTTGGGTCCTATATATATATGCAGAATAGTTATTTTACACCCCACATATCTTTATTTTCTCACATTTAGAAATCTATGCTTTGTATACTAATAATTGTGTTTATATTCATTAGAAATGTAAAAAGATCGAAATAAAAATATAATTTATGAGTCATTGTAGTATAAAAAACATAGAAAAATACATATTTTACATCGTATTTTTATATGGTATGTAAACAAAAATTATCACATGTCTAAATTTTGATATGGTATGTAAATAAAATTTTTATGACATAACTATTCTACATCCTGGGTGTCAAATAGCGCCACTATATATATAACTATTCTATATATATATATATATATAGGAAACATAAATGGTATGCCCTAATATCCGGGAGGAAGCATCTACTACCACAAGCTTGCTTTGAGATTGGTACCAATAGACCTTCTTTTTTCTTTTCCCTTTTACACCATCTATTTATAAAATCAATTTATCTCACCACCCACATGACATAGGCAAGCAAAAGAGGAAACTTGTAGTAGTTTTGCAGTTCTAAAAGAGTGTTTTTTTGGGCCTTGGTTTGAATCCATTTTGAAATTCCATGCAGTTTTGGGAAATCCAAGCCAGTGGGCTCTATTACTGCTGTCAGCCCGCTGCCAAGCCAGTGGGCTCTGTCACACGCCATGCACCAGTCTCACAGCATGGGCGAGTCAGAGGTGATCTGCGCTGGCAGGAATTCAAACGATCGGTACCAGCTGAAAAAGTTCTGTCATGTATGACTACCACCTGAAAAGGAACGGGTCAAGAAAAGGAACTTGTTAATTTGACTAGTGTCAGCACTGTTGTTGGCCCCATCGATTATTTGGTACCGAAAGATTATCTTGTTAAGCGCCATCGTGGATAAACAACATAGGAAGTGAAGCAATAGATCAGTACACTACAAAGATTCGTTGCTCGCTGCATTGTAAACCTAGCTATTCAGAAAGACAGCTAACATGTGACAGAATCTCGTAAGATGGGTCCTTCAATCATCAAGTTCTTTCCCTCTGCTGAATCCATGGGAATCAATAGCTAGAAAAATATAAATTCCAGTATACCAATACATCAATTTTAAGATGGCTCTATGCACAGGGCCTGACAAGGACCCACGTCTCTGTTGTCGCTCGTACCATTTCGGTACAAAAGGCAGCAGGCAAAGCACAGATAAAAGGTAGCACGGCAAATTCCCTATTAGGAAATACTAGGCCGCGATGGAAATGAGAGAAAAGGGAGCAGTTTATCCCACCCAGCACGGATCTTGGGGCAACTCGTGGTCGACTCAATGCTTCCTCCACAGGATACGGGCATACCATATGTGTATATATAGATATAAACCATATTCAGTACCTAAGGTACAGAATAGTTATTTTACACCCACATACTTTTATGTTCTCGCATTCAGAAATTTATGTTTTGTATACTAATAATTATGTTCATATTTATTCGAAAAGCAAAATAAATACGTAGAATTACAATTTATGAGGTATTATAGTGTAAAAAATAGAAAATATGCATTTTACGTTGTATTTTTATATGGCATGTAAACAATTTTTTTATGACATGTCTAAATTATCTTATGTTCTCCTTGAGTTCCAAGGTAGGAGAAAATTTACGTGACGTAAAGGTCATATACGGTTTAAAAGATAGAGGGTGAACGAAGAATAACTATATATATATAGAGAGAGAGAGAGCATATGCGAAGAACCGGTTCCTGAACAATTATTCAGGAACCCCTGTTTCCTTTCACGCGAACACTAGGAACCCTCTGTTAACTTCCACATGAACACGAGTTAACTTGGTCTTCTTTCCAAGTTAACTTCCAATCTATAGCAGTAATAAAAGAACATGTGGGCCCCATGTGTGGTTTTGGTAATTAATGACAATCTCTATGGACTAATGATTGTATCAAGTTGTACTTATAGGAATTGTCCATAGGCAATGCTTGAACCATATGTTGGCTTCAAGGTTTGAAGAAGAAGAAAGTGAAGAGGATCAAGTGGTGACCAAGGTGTTCAAAGAGTGATCCACAGATTTGTCATTTGAGAGTTGAGCCTATTGCAAGGGTGTCTTGAAGAAGAAGATAGAGTTCATCATATGTATCTTCAAGACATAATCCAAATGGTGTTAGAAGAAATGTTGTGCAAGCTAAAGATGTGCCTTATCTAGAAGATCTCATACTTGAAGCTTGCCATCCTCGGTGATCATGGATAGATGAAGACAAGGTCAAAGTAAAGGTTGCCCCATGTCGTATGGGGGAGCAACTTGCAGGTATTCATCAAGCAAGTGCGTGCGAGAGCTATCAAGAAAGGTGTTCCATCTTGAGAAGGACAAAATCTTCTACATCAAGATCAAGTGGAATATGCGCAAGGAAAAGGTATGATATTGATAGGGTTTCCTTCTTACCGGTCTTATGGTGTTAGTTGGGGAGACCGGTTTATAGGATAGATAATTGTACTATCAAGAGGGGCTCTCAAGTAAGTAACTCGATCATATCTTTCAGGGAGAGCTCAAACCTTTGCATACTTAGCATCATCCTTTCTAGGTTGTTATTTGGATCTTATCCATGTGAGTTTCTAGAGCTTGTGGTAATATTCATAACAAGCTCTAGTTCATCAAAAACGGATTTCCCTTTTATATCATATTGCGTTTTTGATCTTTGAGGTTTTCTGGTTTCTCACCAAGGGAGGTATCTCACATTATAATACATGAAATGTTCTCTCTTGAAATGTGTATCTCTTGTTGTCCTCTTTCCAACAAAATTGGTTTTGGGTCAATCGGAGTTTCCAAACTCTAGATATCACCATTTGAAGTCTGTCCCTATTTTGGTCCAGACCGGAGTCTCCGTTGTGAAACCACTGGAGTCTCCGTTGTGAAACCACTGGAGTCTCCGGTGTGCTCCAGAGTTACACCAAAAGTCCCCGAAGGGGCCTCCAGAATTCATCTTGGGACAGTCTGTTGGGTGGTTCGGAGGAAGGTCTGGAGACTAACCGGAGTCTCCGGTCCATGCCTCAGACCGGAGTCTCCGGTATGGCTGGACCGGAGTGTCCGGTTCACTTAGTTCCCAAAGGCACTGGGACAGTCTGATAGGTGGTCCGGAGGCTGGTCCGGAGGCTTGTCTCCGGTTTGCACATCAGAGTCTCCGGTCTGACAGGTCCCCAACGGGCAGAAAATGATCAGAAATCTGTGGACCTATAAAAGGGCCCTTCTTCCCCAATGGACCTGGCTCGAGTTTTACAAGCTTTCTCCTCCATTCTTGACCCTCTTGAGCTTTCTCCCCTTCAACACCCCATTTGGTTCTTGCATATACTTTATGGATTTGAAAGAGGAGATCTAGATCTACAATCCCACTAATCAATCTCTCCCCTAAGTGAGGGAAACATCTTGGGATCTAGATCTTGGAGTCTTTTGTGGATTTCCTCCATTGTTCTTCCTCTCTTATTCCCCCACAAACTTTTGTAGCTTTGGTGGAATTTGGGAGAGAAGGATTTGAGCACTTCTTGTGTTCTTTCCAATGGTAAGGAAATCGGTAATCGTTAACTGCTCGGTTGTCTTGGGAGTAGCGACTAATCGGAATTCAGACGATTAACTGATTTAATCAGTCGGCTATTAATCGGTGCAACCTACAAAAATTAGCACATAAAACACATATGACTCCTCTTGCACCTCAACCAAATACCCTATTAAAGGCATCCTTGAGCTCCCGGATGAGATCCTCAAGGCGCTCGAGCTCTTGTATCTGAGGTCTTATTGACAACTACGAGGAACTGGTCAACAACGGCAAGGAACTGGTTGGTGATGGTAGAAATCGAGCTCCTGGAGGAAGTGATCGAGCGGGAGCTTCGAAAAACCTACTTCCTTCGGGCGGGCTAGCGGATGGATAGGCGACATGTGTTGATAATTTTGCAACTTTTTTGACCAAGTGTGGTAGTTAATCGGGAACATACCTAGTAATCGAAGAATCAGGAGCTATTAATCGGGCTAGACGATTAACACGAACGATTAATGGTAATCGACACGGTCAGGTCCCTAGTAACGATTAATAGGCCTATTAATCGCTGATTCGGCCTATTTTTTAAACAGTGGTTCTTTCCATTGTATTTGGTGCACCGGTATGATTTCTCAGTGAGGATTCCATTGAGTGAAGGTGAGAAGCTTTTTACTCTTGGGTTCTTGGAACCCTAGACGGTTTGGTGGTTTTTTGCAGGTTCTTGGATTACTTGGGCCTCCAATTAAGTTCTGGAGCTTTCCTCAATCTTGTTTGTTGGGAGCCTCCAATTGGGTTGTGGAAAAGTGCCCCAACATTATGAGAGGTTCCGGATTGCCACCGACAAGTGCACTGATAGTGGAAGTGTGGATCGATCCCGTTGGGGTAAGATTCACAGGAGAAAAAGGGAGGCCTCTTGTGGCATTGGTGGTTTGATACCACCATCTCTCCAAACGAGACATACTCCATGTTGGGAGAAACTTGGTAAAATATCGTCGTCTCCGCGTGCTTCGGTTATTTCTATATCCAAGCTCTTACTTATGCATTTTACTTTGTGATAGCCTTCGTGCTTGAAGTATATATATCTTGCTATCACATAGTTGTTTGTCTTGCTTAACATAAGTTGTTGGTGCAAATAGGTGAACCCTAGTTGTTCTAGGTTTTATGCTTAACAAAGTAAAAACGCTAGTTTAATTTCGCCTTTGTTGGGCCACTCTCGGAAAAGTTTTAAACCGCCTATTCAACCCCCCATCTAGGCGGCATATGTATCCTTTCAAGTAATAATGACTGTTAACTTCAGTCTGTGCAAATTAACTTTCGCGAACTTCTTAACTCCCACCGTGTGTATAAGTTAACTCCCAATTTCTATGTAGTTAACTTCCTAACGGAGCACTGATATTTCGTGTTTTTGTGGACCGTGTATTGATCGTAGTTTTTGAACCACTTATCGGAATGATGAATGCGATATACTATTGAAATAGTTAGGAAATTTCACATCTTTTTCATAATAATTTTTTTTCCAAATTCGATATATTTTTTAATAATTTCAAATATACCAAACAGTGTTTTCGCGAACTTCTCTGTCACTGTACTGTATTCTGGACGTAATTTTCAAACCGCTTGTCTGAATGATGCATGTGATCTAATGTTGAAATGGTATAAAAATTGCGCAACTCTTTTGTTTATAATGTTTTCTAAATTCCTTATAGTTTTTAGTTAATTTTGAATATATCAAACTTTATTTTCGTGGACTTTTCATATTTCGTATAGTATTTTGTGTCGTCCGATTGATGCGTGTGATACACCATTGGAAAACTGTGAGCATTGTGCAACTTTTTCATTTAGAAAATTTTCTCAAATTCCTTATGATTTTTAATTAATTTTAATATAGTAAAACTAGAGATGCTCATCTACATGTCAAATGTTTTGAAATTGATATGTTCTCAATGTTCCGGTTGGATAGGATGGCAAGTCAGAATGAAAGTAGGTTCATATTTACTTCAATTACTTGAGGAGTGGGTCAATTTGGACAATCGAAACACGTATTTCCGTCCTTGGAAAAGGGAGTTTCTAAACTGCTTTTAAAATGCATGCTAACTTTCCGATACTTGTTAGTTAACTTCAGGTCGTGATATAAATCTTCTGCACTATGCACGATCTTTTTGGTCGTAGTTTTTTTACAAACAAGAATTAACTTTCGTTTCTTTGGATGTTAACTTCCGCCTGGGGGTGGGGATGGTGGGCTTTCTATGATTGTTAAGTTCTATTTATCCACGAACACTAGTTAACTTCCATTTTATTTCCATGTTAAATTTTGTTCCATGTCTTTGAAGAAACTTAAATTCTACGGTTTTAATGAGAACTTATCTTTCCATTATATCAAAGGAAGTTAACAATTAGAGAACCCCTCTTAACTTATCTGTGTGTGCAAGTTAACATCCGACTAATGCATTTCTTAACAAAACAGGAGCCTTTTTTGAATTCATGATACAAAGAAACTGAACTTAGGGATTCTATGGAGTTAACTCCTAACGCTTCGAATTTAAACTTCCTTTTTTAAGAGCTAACTTATGCAGTTTTCAGTCGGATTAACTTCTAACTTTAAGAAAGTTAACTGATGTAGTCTTTATTAAATTTAGCTTCCATATGATTGATAATACCGAACTTCCATGTTTTTATGAAATCACGCGGGGGAGGAGGAGGCTGGCGGCCTGTGGAGGAGGGCGCGCGGTCGGGAGGCGGAGGAAGCTGGCGGTGCTCGGGGCGGAGGAGGCTGATACGTCATAAACATATCTATAATTTTTGATGTTCCATGCTTGTTTAGTATCTACTTTGCTTTGCTTTCTCCATAATTTGATGTTCTTTTCATATGTTTTCTGGTACTAACCTATTAACAAGTTGCCATAGTGCCAGTTGTCTGTTTTCTGCTGTTTTTGGTTCTAGAAAAGCTAGTAAGAAAATATTCTTGGAATTGGACGGGACAAAAGCCAAATTCAATATTTCACCGAGGAGAACACGGAGTCCAGAGGAGAGACGGAGGGGCGCCACAGGGTGGCCACACCCACCCCAGGTGCGACCTAGTGTGGGCCCACGCCTAGGCAGGGTGTGGGCCCCCTGGCTGCCTCCCAGCCTCACCTCTTCGCCTATAAGAAGCCCCCGATGTCGAAACGCTAAGGACCCGATCAATATTCCACGAAATCTTCTGTAGCCACCGCCATCATTATCCCTAGATAGGGGGATCTAAAGCTCTTCCCGGCACCCTGCCGGAGGGGAGATCATCCCAGAGGCCTTCTTCTTCATCATGCCAGCCTCCGATATTAAGCATGAGTAGTTCCAACTTGGACTACGGGTCCATGAAGTATCTAGATGGTTGTATATCCTCCTCGTACTTTCATGTCTAGATCTTGTGACTCCGTTCATGATCAAGATCTCATCTATTTGTAATCATGCATGTTGTGTTCACGGGGATCCGATGGATATTGAGATTACTATGTCAGATTGATTAATGGTTTTGTCTTATTGATTCTATCATGTCTGTATTGTTTGTGATCTTGCATGCTCTCCTTTGTTAGTAGCTATCTTGGCCAATTAGTTGCTAGTAACTCCAAGATGGGGTATTTATGCTCGATAGTGGATTCATGACTCTACTTAATCAAGGGAAGTGACAGAAATCTCTACGATTGTCGATGTGCTGTTGCCACTAGGGAGAAAACAACGGTTTCTTGTTCATGGAACAAGTGGATTGTTTATCTTACACACTTTTCTTAAAGCAGTTGTCTGTTGCTTGCAACTTAATACTGGAGGGGGTTTGGATGATAACCCAAAGGTGGACTTCTATTCATACATGCAGTTGGATGGCGGTCTATGTATATTGTTGTATTGCCCAATCAAATCTCATAGTATCTTTTTGTCTAGTATTGCATTGTTATGCCTTGCTCAGTCCTATCAATTGCCCTGCTATAATTTGTTTACCCAGCATGCCATGTTTCTTTATCTAAGGAGAAAACCTTTAGTGAACTATGCACCCCGGTCCAATCTTTACCATTGATACATCCTCTACTGTTACTGTTTACTTGCTGCAAACCATCATCATCTTCCACGCCATACAGTTAATCCTTTGTTACAGCAACTGGTGAGATTGACAACCTCACTGTTAGTTGGGGCAAAGTCTTGAGTTTGTGCTGTGCAGGTTTCCACGTTGCTTGCAACACCTTTGAGACGTTTCCTTTCTCCTATTGGTTCGATAACCTCGGTTTCTTACTAAGGGAAGACTTGCTGTTGTGCTGCTTCACATCTTGCTCTTGGGGTTTCCCGACAAAGCGCTCACAGGCGCCATCAACAAGTTTTCTGGAACAGTTGCCGGGGAGGCTAAGGACGTCTTCACAAGGGGAGTCCTTCTCAACCTTTATCTTTACTTTGTTTTTGGTTTGCTTAGTTTCTCTTTCTTGGTTTTGTTTGCCTCTTTTTATCAAAAACTCCAAAAAAATTAGTTTAGTTTGGTTTGCTTTCTCTTATCAAAAACACACAAAAATTAGTTCCTGCTCTAGTTGCTACCCTGTTATTGCCTTGCTTTGTCATGCTTTCTATCAATGAATGGTTTCTTTGAAACTAGTTCTTATTGGCAAGGTGGGTTCACGAAAGAAGAGAAGTACTGTTATAAGGAACACCGTTTGTCACATAAAGGGAAACACTTATGGGAACAAATTGATAAATTGAATACTATTGCTAGAGAGGTGTGCTATACTTATAATGTTACCTATTGCTTTGATAAAGCTTGTTGCTGTAGGAGGTACAAACACCTGCATTTTCAATGTGAGTATAATGATAATGTTATCATATCCTCTTATGTTAAAGGAAATTATGACCTTTATGATGTGGAACTAATTGAAGAATTTATTGCTTTCAAGGATGCATTTGAACTTGCCGTTTTGCTTGAAAATACTGATGATGCACCTTATGAATATGAGGTTTATGAGATACTTAAATTTTGCTTTGATAATTATAAGGAATAAAATGGCTATATTCTTGAATATTTTAATAGATGTTTTCCACAAATGGAAGAGACTAATGCCTTGCAGGAGCCTATGGAAGAAGAAACTGCTGAAACAGGAAGCTCATTAGATGAAAAAGAGGAGGATGAATGTTATGCTTCTGTGGATTCTTTTGAAATATCTACTAAGGTTAAAACTTTTGATGATGTTCCTATGCCTGTTACCTGTAGTAGTGATCATGATTGGGAAAAGCACACTACTTTTGATATTGAAAATCTGTTTGGTACTAATTCTGAAAATTCTATTGCCTATGATGATACTTTACCTCCAATTTATGATGATTACAATGATGAATATGATATTTTCAGTCCATCTACTATTGAGGAGAAAACTAATTTTGATTACAATATGCCTCCTATATTTGATGATTATGGTGATGAGAATAATAATGATAGCTACTTTGTTGAATTTGCTCCCACAACAAATAAGAATGACTATTCTTATGTCGAGGGTAATAATTATTATATGCATGTGGCTCATGATAAGAATGTTTTATGTGATAGTTATATTGTTAATTTTATTCATGATGCTACTGAAAGTTATTATGAGAGAGGGAAACATGGTTTTATGCATCTTAATAATATTAAGTTTCCTCTCTTTATGTTGAAAGTTTTGAAGTTGCACTTGTTTTGCTTTCCTATGTTTGTTGCTTTGTGCTTTAATGACTTATTTATTTACAAGATTCCTATGCACATGAAGTGGGTTAGACTTAAATTGTTTTGCATTTGCTTCTTGATGCTCTCTTTTACTTCAATTTATATTTCTTATGTGAGCATCTTCTCAAACTATTGTGCCTAACTTAAAGGCGATAAAGAAAAGTACTTGTTGGGAGATAACCTAAGAGTTTCCTTGAGTCTCGGAAGTTATTACTTCAGTAATGACCTCTCCTTATCCTTTTTGTTTGTTTTTTGTGCCAAGAATCACCTCTAATGAGAGGGAAGTAAGATTTGGGGAGTTGCTGTCCCGAAATAGATTTATGTTCTCCACCATAAAAATTCATGAGGAATCTCTTTAAGTCGTATTGAGCTGAAAATTTACAAATAAATCCCCCAGTATGTTAGCTAACTTTCATTAGTTCAATACTTTTTGATTTGATCAACAGAGGGTCCTCGAAAAATCAGTTTCTACCTGCTGGTCTGTTTTGAAAGATTTCTGCCATTATTTGCATTTGCTCCTTATTGATTCCTATTTGGGTTATTTTTGGGAAATTGAGCTTTTTGAAGGAGCTGCTACAGTAGCTTGTGTTTTTAGTGAAAAGTTTTTCTGTTCTCAAGCTAAACCCAAGGGTCTATTATCTTTTGAATACACTAATGTTGCTAATGAAGATCGTGTGAAGTTTTGTATGAAGGAAAAATTTTAGGTGTAGAGAGAGAATGATGTAATGAGATGAAGAATAGACAAAATATCAAGCTTGGGGATGCCACCCCGGTGTCACCCCAAGAAATATCCAAGAGGTACAAGCATCAAAGCTTGGGGATGCCCAAGGCATCCCCTTCTTCATCAATAAAAAGCTCAGGTCTTTCTAGACACTTCGTTTTTATTGTTTCATGCACTATTGTGCTGTTCTTGGAGCGTCTTAGTTTTCGTTTGCTTTTCTTAGTTGTTTAGTTTGCTTGAATAAAGTAGTGTGGACCCCCGTTCTCGCTGTGTTGTTTCAAATAAGTTGATTGGTGTTGAAAAGGAGTAGAAAGTTCTTGCTTAAAAGTGCAAAAGGAGCTTGCATTGACTATGACTTAGACTTCAGCATGTCATGCTAGGTGTTGTTTTGACCTTATGCTTAGTGATTATTGCTGTAGCATGACTTGTTCCAAACAATTGGGATTGCTTAGTGTGCCTTGAAGGAATCATGCGTTGTTTTAGCATATAAAAGCATAGTATTGTGGTATTCTCTTTTGATGTTTTGTTTGGGTTGACTTGGCACATGCTCACACCATGTTATAACTATGAACAAGTCACCATAGCCTCTATGATTATTTAGTCCTTGATTTGTAGTACCACTCTATGCTTTGATTAGTAATGTTTTGTCGCTCTGCATGATTATGGCCATTATTGCTCTCTTAGTTGGTTGCTCCTAGTCTTTTGCTAGCCTCCACTTGTATGAGTAAGCTCTACTCATGCTTCCAAGTCCCAAGAAACCAAGTTATTCCAAAGTATCCACTATAAATTCTTATGCATGGTGTGTTACACCATTCCAAGTATATTCTTGTTTTCAGCTATCTTCCAATTAAAAAGTATTTTGTTATGTGAAAACTTAGTGATTAAAGCCCTCATGAACTTGATGGCACACTTTATTTTCCTTGCCCCTAATAAACTTTAACCATTGTGTCATCTATGTTGTATATGCTTGCACTTATACGTTGGAATTAGCAGAACCATGCTGTCATGGGTAACGTTTTCAACATTGCACTTGTACTTTGTACACAGTTGATATCATGCTCTTTTGTCTATGGATGTCGCCGGTGTGAAATAAAAAGGGAGCTTGTAAGTCCATGGAGTTATGTATTTTGTGTTAGAGAAACGCCTGGGCTGCTAGCCTAAGCCATGCCTAATCATGGTGGACACTTGCAACATCACCATAATGAGCAATCTGTGAAGCATCCTCACTAAAAATCTTGGCAAATAGTAAATAAAAAGATCGCTGAGATGCTCATTATCTACTTGCCTTGTCATTTTGGTTATTGGATAGCCCATGTACCATGTGCAAGGGGTACCCGTTGGCGGTTCTCTACGATACACATGTACTTACTATGACAAGTACTTATAGGTGACCAAATTTGAGTAACATGCGGTGCGACCCTCGTATTCAAGGGACATGAGATTTCCAACTTATACTTTGTCAAGCATATACTCCATAGTTCGTTCACTTTAACCTTAATCACTTCAAGATGCTTATGATAGGGGCAATGAGGGCTGAAAGATAACAAGTACCATAATTTTTGGAAGCTCTTTTTGAAACTTGAAATCCCTGCTTCCCTTTATGAAGGGCCTTTCTTCCACCATTATATTGAGTCTCCATCTTATACCTTTAGGCACCATTAAGAGAGCATAGTTGACATTCTTAGTTCTTTGTGCAGTGTCCCAAAACTTATTGATATATGCATATTGTTGATATTCCTTGTTCTTGTGCTATTTGTATCTAGTCACTCTTATGAACTTTGAAGGTGTCCTATGCATCTATTTGCTACTCTATGAGGGACAGGTTGAATGCCACTATGCCATGTTTTCTGTATGTGAAACAAACAAACATTTTTCAATGCATGTTATTCATGATCTTTGTTTGTAGCCTTTCGTGTTGCATGCATAGTTACTTTGTCTTATTTTAGAACTCCTTCTTTCATGCACATGTTTAGAGTTATTTGATCCCAGATTTCAATGCTTGCAAATGGATTGATCTTGGTTTTGATGGTGCATGTCACCTTAAAAATTATTATTTTATCACTTACCTACTCGAGGACGAGCAGGAGTTAAGCTTGGGGATGCTTGATACGTCGAAAACGTATCTATAATTTTTGATGTTCCATGCTTGTTTAGTATCTACTTTGCTTTGCTTTGTCCACACTTTGATGAGCTTTTCATATGTTTTCTAGTACTAACCTATTAACAAGTTGCCACAGTGCCAGTTGCCTGTTTTCTGCTGTTTTTGGTTCTAGAAAAGCTAGTAAGGAAATATTCTTGGAATTGGACGGGACAAAAGCCAAAGTCAATATTTCACCCAGGAGAACACGGAGTCCAGAGGAGAGACGGAGGGGCGCCACAGGGTGGCCACACCCACCCTAGGTGCGGCCTAGGGTGGGCCCGCGCCTAGGCAGGGTGTGGGCCCCCTGGCCGCCTCCCAGCCTCGCCTCTTCGCCTATAAGAAGCCCCCGATGCCGAAACCCTAAGGACTCAATCAATATTCCACGAAACCGTCTGTAGCCACCGCCACCAGCATCCCTAGATCGGGGGATCTGAAGCTCTTCCCGGCACCCTGCTGGAGGGGAGATCATCCCGGAGGCCTTCTTCTTCGTCATGTCAGCCTCCGATATGAAGCGTGAGTAGTTCCACCTTGGACTACGGGTCCATGTAGTATCTAGATGGTTGTATCTCCTCCTTATGCTTTCATGTCTAGATCTTGTGATCTCCATTCATGATCAAGATCTCATCTATTTGTAATCATGCATGTTGTGTTTGCGGGGATCCGATGGATATTAAGATTACTATGTCAGATTGATTAATTGTTTTGCCTTATTGATTCTATCATGTCTGTGTTGTTTGTGATCTTGCATGCTCTCTGTTGTTAGTAGCTATCTTGGCTAAGTAGTTGCTAGTGACTCCAAGGGGGGGTATTTATGATCGATAGTGGGTTCATGCCTCTACTTAATCAAGGTAAGTTTGTGTTGTGCAGGTTTTCATGTTGCTTGCAACACTTTTGAGACGTTTCATTCTTCCTACTTGTTCGATAACCTCGGTTTCTTACTGAGGGAAGACTTGCTGATGTGCTGCTTCAACCTTGCTCTTGGGGTTTCCCGACAAAGCGCTCTCAGGCGCCATCAGAGGCCAGTGGCATGCATGGAGGATGGCGTGGCGGCGCCTAGGGCGATGGAGGCTGACAGTGCTCGGGGAGGAGGGCGCGATGGTGTCGAGGATAGAGGAGACCGACGGTGCTAGGCATAGAGGAGGCTGCCAGCATGGGGGATAGATGTGACAAGTGGAAGGTAAAAGGGTATTTAGGTGGGGTTTCTAAATAAGCTTATATAGAAATCTCTTAAAAAAATCTGAATAATCCTGTCCTATATATATAACATGATTATTCTACAACCCCTTTAAAAGATTACAGAATAGCTATTCTACAACCCCTGCCTAAATAAATACCTTCTACTGTTCTACTCGAGACTGCATCGGCCGACCTGGAAAAAACCCACGAACCACCTTTTTTACGGCTTCATTCACGGCTTCATTCGATTATTCCCACCCCTGCCGGGATCTGACTCAAAACCCCGTGGATCGGCCGGGATCGATCTGGCCAGGGATTTGTCCCTACCCACGCTATTTGATGCGTTCGGTTACACCCGACGTGGGCTGTATCCCCGTCAAACACTCCCAAATCTGGCCTTTCCAGCGGGAAAAAATCGTCTCCCTCTCCATGGAATCTACCCCGAATTGGCACAACAAAAAAGGCAAATCGCATCGTCCCCCACCTTCCTCTCGCGATTGGGAGGTGACAGCAGCCGGCGAGCGGCGGGGAAGGAAGGATCGACGGTGGCACAAGTGACCAGAGGAGATGAGGGCGGCTGCGCGCCTCCTCCTTTTATCCACGGCTGTCGGTGTTAGTTCAAGCCGTCTTCATCTAAAGTGGAGCGGCAACGCGAGCTCGAAAGCGACCTAGAGGTGCAGTGGCGCGAGCTTGGCGGCCACTGAAACTACCCATCAGTAGTGTTCCTCTCCTCTTCAAGGCGGCCTGCTAGACGGTAAAACACTCCTTCTCTTCCTTCCCCTCTACTCTCCCCTATATTATGGATTTTTAGGGTTCTTGGTTGGCCTACTATACGGTAAATCAGCAGGAATGAAATACTGCTGATTTGATACTAGGACAAGCTACTAATTCCCAAAAAAACAAGATTAAAGATTGTTGATTTCTCTTTTCCGTGGTGATTTTTTTATTCTAATTAATACAATTTTGATTGGTCAATTTCAGCAGTTGATGAGACAAAATGGAATAATAATGATGATAATCAGTGCTACTAATTATTAATTTGAGAATTGAAGTGCTAAATTACTATAGAATCATCTTACAAAACCTGTCCTATTGTGGTCAGTTTGCTGCAAAACTTGGTACACATGAAAGCTCAGAAAGTTCCGTAGAAGTGCATCTCCTAAAACAAACAGTTTTTCTAATGCAAACTAGCCAATTAAATATATCAAGGTACTTAGGTAGACAACACTCTGAGATCTTAGATTTGATCGATGGTGAAAACTGAACAGTAGTATTCAAGTCTGGTACTACCATCTATCACGGTGCTTTGGTTTTGTTGGTGGTTCTATTTGTTTCACTCCAAGTCAGCTCTTCTGCAGTTTTGTTTGAGCATGGATATCCTCTGTCAATAACATGTAAATATCATATACGGACAATTTGTTCTTAATTCAAAATTCCGATGTCTGGTTATGCCACAAACTTGTCCTGTTTTGTCAAGAAAGATGGTAAAATTGTAAAGGATGTTATCTGCATGTAGCAAAGTAGACAAAATTATTTACTTGCTACATAACTGCGTCAATGTTTCTGCTAACTCAACCGACTGAGCTGCGACACCCAGATGTCGACACTAAGTAGTCCTTACAGTTACACATCAGCAAAGTGATTCTCAGATGGTTGATCTTTAGTGGTTCTCCTTATGTTCTAGATATTCCTTATTTTCGTGCAGTTCCCTCTGCTTTCCACGAGTACCATTCTAGGAAGGCTGATTAAGTACCAGTTAGCGTGGGCATGAGTCCCTACCATAGGAGGCGCCTCTGATGCTGCCCACCTCTCTCAGCCAGCAGAGTGCCGCCGCCGCGAGCTTCTTCCCGATTAACCTGAGCCCGACGCCTTGTGCCCTGCCTCGCCCTAGCAGGCCAGCACCGGTGCCGCCTCTCCAACCTCTGAGCAGCGCCGCCCGTCCACACCGTGCCATGGCGCCGCCGGTCTCCCCACCTTCGTATCGAGCCCTGGAGTTCCCCACCGCCAGTGCGTCGTCGCCTCCCTCTCCCCAACGCCTCTCGAGCCCATCGTTCTCGACCACCAGCAGCTCGGCCAGCGACCATGACCCCATTGACCTCCACCGTCCCTAGTCGCCCACTCGTGTGCTTCCGCCGCCGGCTACCCCACCTAGTGGCGCTCCTTTCTCTCCCCGACCCGCATCCGACTCTCCCTCGACGGGGCGGCCGCCCCTAGAACTATGAGACGGTATGTTTAGGTGGTGGCAGAGGCTGTTATTCCTTCAAACTATAAGGGGAAAACCATCAAATTAATGGCAGACGGAAAAATTTGTAGCACGATGAATGACTCCAATCTTTTTAATAGTATAGATATTTGCTTCTACTTCACATCTCAAATTCATTTTAGTTGTTCTTCCACTTAACTGATAATTCATTTTTTTTGGAAATATATGTCTACCTAGCTAATGCTCTAGTGAATTCTGCAAGTTCCTGCATCTAGAGTTGTTGTGAGGTTGTCTCACGGGCTGGTCCATGTAGGATGTCTTGATCAAGGAAAACATCAAAGATTCACTAGCTTATGCCTGTAGTTTCATGCCTGAAATATACTAATCTACTTCTACCTTCTTCTGTTGTATAAGTGGAAATTTCCAAAATGCAACTGTCAAGTGGAAACTTCCAAATCATGCTTAATTTTCTATGCAAAAGCAAAAAACCTATGCGCTTTGCATTGCTGGCCTAGAAGCAATGCAACGCTAGCGTAATCCTTATGTGAGTGCGAGTACCTAATGGTGTAGAAGGATGAAGGAGAGGGCAGGAGCAACGCCAGTAGTCCTCAACAGAGTAACCCTTATATGTAACATTAGTTCCTGGGTAGTTTATAACTTTTGCTATATGTTGGACAGAAGATGCATTTGATATAAGTAAGGGGTAAGATATGTTGTCAAATCTATGTGCTATATAGAGAGCAGGAAAATACTGTTTCAATTTTTGTGTTACCAATATTATTTACTTGTACCGTCATGATCATTAGCTTATAGAAACACTACATCACATTTGTATGCTTCTTAGCAAAATATGTCTCTTTTGAGTATAGAGTCACAACTCGTGATCCTCGAGTTAACACTTGTTTGCTTTTTGTTACATCTAGGTTGTTTTTGATATGGTGTGTCGCAAGTGTCGGGCGTTGCGGTTGAAAGGTTCGTCTAGCAAGAAATTCTCTCACGACACGGCGGCAAACTGGGTGGAGGCGGCCCAATGACATGGAGGAAAATGACGGCGACAAAACTAGAAGGAAAACGAAGGTGGCGCACTCCTCCATCCTGTGCCCCAGAGGGTGTTTGACGACCCAGATACGCACGGCGGCTGCACAACTGCCCAAAGGCACAGGTGGCGGCGTGAGCCAGAGGCAGGCAAGCCAAGGATTCATCAGCTGATACATCGACCACACGAACCGGATTAACCTGATGTATAAATCCAGGACTCGTCACTTTACCGACCTGATTTTTTCCCTTTTATCTTGTTCTTTTCTACCTAGCTTCTTCCTAGGTTTTGTTCTCCGTATCGGATTATCAATGCTGAGCCGTTAGTGTTTTTGAAGGCTATGCTTGTGTTGTTAGAAGTCTCTTACTCTTGATATACTGCCAAACTGAATGATATACCATCGATGATGAATCATTAGTTTATATAATACTCTATTTGGTGTACTGCAATACAACAATTTGACACACAGGGTTTAAACGAACGATCGCTATGATGACAGAAATCTGTTAGTGGCAGTGGTTATTCCGCGAGGGGATTAGGGTGACAGGGCCGGGGCCGGGGTCACCCAATCTCTCGGTGGATTACATCCCGTAGGGGATTAAATCTCCACAGACCGAACAAGGCCTACAAAAACACTCAGTTGTATACTCGCTTTTTTATTTACTCTGTAAGGGACGCGCATATTTCACTGATTTAATTTTACAGCTTATGAAATAGCCTTCAAAGGTAAAAGTGGAAAACTGTAAGAAGTAAAATTTGTCGCGCGTCTTCAATTTTCAACCAAAAGAAGTCGCATGGACTGTGTTTGTGGAACGACCGAACGAGTCAATCTCGGTTTACTTACATTTGCTATTTGCTTTAAGGATGGCAATAGGCAGGGTATAAAGAGGGTAGAGCAATACCGTATCCATACCCGTGTAGTCAATGGGTATAAAAGTTTACCCATACCCATCCGCCCATCCGCATATCCGTTGGATACTTATACCCATTGGATACCCGGTGGGTAGATCCAATAGTACACACATTATTCACAACTTTCCGTTCATCAATAACACATATTTGAAAAGAAAACAATTATCTCTACTTAATAATAGGTAGACGAGTACATGAAAGTATCGAAGTTTAGTATTCGTAATCATATATTTGTCCCTAGACTTCTTGGACTCATAGGTTCACATTTTACAGATAAGTTTGCATGTCAGTTTAAACAGGCAGAGTATGAGTATACCAATGGACAGCCCCGTCTCCAGGATTTGGGGACCCTGGTGCGACTTACAAAATGAATCTTAATTTTTGTTCAACTCAATGACTAGTAAAACAAAATCATAGGTTAACAAAACAACTCAAACAATTTAACGCGAATACACGAGTTGTAGTGGCCATACCTTGACACGTAATCACCGAACGGGAGCATCGTGAGGCCAATGACAAAGCTAGGGCTAGCAAGGAAAAGGGTCAAGGAGCAGCGTATGATTCATACTCGCTCAGTTCAAACAACCAGTCAATAGATTTGGTCTATCTGCTGCTTCCCATATGTACTAGCCTGTTAGAGTTCAGTTCAGACAATCAGTTAATCAGACTTCATCAAATTTTGGAAGAAAGAAGCAGAATCACCGGATCAAACATTAGAGATTTAGAGCAGGTCAGCAGGGTACATACTATGTATCTCGATTGATCTGTTGCTTCCCAGGCCCGGCTCCTCGATCGATCTGCCGGCAAGGAGGTCGGGCCCCTCGATCGATTTGCGGCAAGGAGCGAGGGAGACGGAGGATAAGGTACACCAATCTCGATCAAGGGGCACGCCGGCTCGACACGAGCGAACACCTAGGCAGAACGTGGGCGTCATCGTGTCGATCGTGATCGGGAAACGGATGGATCGCTGATCACAAGATCATTGGCGAACGAGCGTCGAGTGAGCTAGGCCGCACGAGTAAAGAAAAGAGTATCAGGCTACAGGTAATTGGGGGCCTATGAAATTTGGGGGTCCTGTTCGGTTGCTCACTTCGAACATGCCCATCGACGGGCCTGTCAATGGGTACAAGTCTATACCCGTGTTCGTACCCATAATTTACGGATAAAATATGATTATTACTCGTGGGTATAAAAGTATGCTCACACCCTACGTACTCATGGGTACCCGTATCCATGGGTAAAATTGCCATCACTAATTTGCTTCCATCAGCTAATCTAATGGAGTGTCATGTTGAGACTTGCTAATCGACGGTAAATTCCATCAGCGTAGGGAAACTTGAGAAAGTCACCAGACTGTCAATGCTCAATACCGTTCAGGCAAAACCACCGTATTAAGTATTCGTCCAATCCTCACTTGAATCTTTCTTAGCTACCGGCCGGCCCGTTGTTTTGATCCAAAATTCTGATATAGCTGACAAGTTTTCAGTTAGTTTACCTTGAATTTCAAATGCATGCAGGTATCCGTTCATGTCTTTGATCGCAGATTACAGACTAGGGCCGTAGTTAAGATCAGCACGACAGATTAGACGTGACCAGGACTGATACAGTTAATCTTAATACTACGAAGGTCGCTGGTCAATTATACGTGGCCAGGACTAATTAATTTCGATCGATCGGTCTTTGTATAATACACACCACGGAGGATTGGCGTTTCCATTATAGGTTATAACGTAGAGTTACTTGATGTCTTCCTTTCTATTTAGATGGTTGATACATGTATCAATCCTGTGTGATTTATGATATAATCCTTTGTAATATTTTAACTAAAATAAATTTAATAAAAAATGTATGCATCTATCGATACAGAGACCGGGGCTAAGTCTCCATTTCAAAAAAAAAACACAACGAAGGACTAATTTACTGGTATTACTCAGCCAATAGTAATTGGCGAACCATCGATCGTCATGTCGGTGATGATACATAGAAGCCCTATTTTTCTTATTTTTTAATTAATCGGCATACCGCTTTAGAACGGATCTGTTTCATTTTATTAAGGGAGAGAGTTCTACAAACTCCTTCCTGAGTAATAAAGTTTTCTTTTGCCTAAAAAAGACTACAAAACGCACATCACGAAGGTTTTCGCGCGTGCTTGGGTGTTTTATTTTACAAACTACTGTACCTCAATTGAGCAAAGACAATAAGATCCAAAATAGTCGGTGATCGGCGTGGGACGTTCATGGCAGCGGCGACGACACGCATGAGGGAAAGGGCCCTAGCGACACGGGCGAGGGAGAGTGCGGCGGTGATGCGGGCAAGCGAGGGCGCCGACGAAGGAGACGAGGTGAGAGTGAGATGCGGGCGAGTAAGCTCTTCTTGCAAGAAAGATGACTGACGCGAGCTAGATGCAAAAATGAAAACACATCAAATTTTGTAATGCGGAGACTTCTCGTGCTTTTTCATGGCCCCCACCACTGGATGGTGGGCCACGTTTTGTCCCCAATCCCACGCGCTCACAGTTGTGTGCGACCGCGCTTTTGGTAAGAGGCGGTTGGAGCGAAATATGCACTCTGCACCCAATGGGTCACGAGGTCCAGTCATGGTCGACTTGGCATCGGAAAACCTCGCCGTTCTCGGGTTCTCGCGGACGAGACCGAGATGGCAGCGGAAACCCTTGCGGCGACTGCGGGTTCTCATGATAGGATCGTGCGGTGGGTACCATTCATGTGGGAGAAAAACTCTCACATACGATGTACATATGCGAGGATTCGGCTAAACATTAATCACGAATAAGGAAATATAAATAATAATTACTTTATTATTGCCTCTAGGACATATTAATAGATGGAGAGTTTTGCTTAGCATCTGCGACAACACTTGATGGGCACAACAGGATGTTTCCAGTGACATTAGGATTGTTTGAGATAGAAACAGAAAAAAGTTATCACTGGTTTTTTAGGCGCCTAAAGAGATCAATAGGTAACATGGATCCATTGGCTTTAAGCACTGATGCATGAGAAGGGTTGATGAATGCAGTCAAGGAAGTACTCCCATGTGCTCAAGGTAGAAAATGGCATGCCCATTTGATGCTCAACTTCTTTAGGCACTACGACAGCAAATTTTTTATACGTGGTCTGCTGCTAGGGCTTAGAAGCCTCGGACCTACCAATATTTCATGGACAAGATTTTTGATGAGTTCCCTGACTTTAAGGTGTACTTGGCAACACACTGTAGTTAGTTATGGACGAGGAGTGCATTTGATCCTTCCATCAACAACAACCTTGCTAAAACCATGAGCAACTCGGTGAAAGACACAAAAGACGAGCATGTGTTGGAGATATGCCAAGAGGCAATAATAAAATGGTTATTATTATATCTTTGTGTTTATGATAAATAGTTACATCTCATGCTATAATTGTATTAACCAGAAACATTATACTTGTGTGTTTTGTACACATAAAAGAGTCCCTAGTAATTCTCTTATTAAACTAGCTTGTTGATTAATAGATAATCATGATTTTTTGATCATAGACATTGGATGTTATTAATAACAAGATCATATCATTAGGAGAATGATGTGATGGACACACACCCATAGTAAGCGTAGCATAAGATCAAGGTCATTAAGTTCGTTTTGCTACAAGCTTTCAGATACATAGTAACCTAATCCTTCGACCATGATATCATGTTAATCACCATCACCAGATGAGTACTTTGATGACATAAAACACCACTTCTGTAACTCGGTGATTATAAAGGTGGCATTGGGTATCTAAAAGTATGTGTTGAAGAAAATGGATCGAGAGTGGGATTTGTCCATCCATATGACGGATAGATATACTCTGGGCCCTCTCGGTGGAATGTTATCCAATTGGCTTGCAAGCATGTGACTAGGTCACAAGGGATGTCATATCACAGAACAAGTAAAGAGTACTTATCGGTAATGAGGTTGAACTAGGTATAGAGATACCGACGATCGAACCTCCGATAGTATCGCGGGACAAAGGGAGTCAGTATCGTATGTAAATGGTTCATTCGATCACGAAGTTATCATTGAAATATGTGGGAGCCATATGGATTTCCAGATCCCTCTATTGGTTATTGACCATGTCTACATAGTTCGCGAACCGTAGGGAGACACACTTAAGGAATCAATGTTGTTTAAGTAGATATGGAATATGAGTTGGAGACCGAATGTTGTTCAGAGTCTCGGATTGGATCCAGGACATCACGAGAAGATCCAGAATGGTCCGGAGAATAGGATTCATATAAGGAAAGTAGTTTTCTGGGGCTTTGAAAAGTTTCAATGTTTTGACCGGATATTTCTAGAATGTTCTAGAGGAACCACCACCCCGGGAAGGGTCACTTGGGATGCGACATGCCATAGGGGCTAGCCGCACCTAGCCCAAGGGAAACTCATCCAAGCACTAGTTTGAAAAGTAATATCCTAGTTTGAAAAGTCAAATCCTAGTTTGGGAAGGAAAGGGAAAACTTGAAAGGCAAGTTTCCACCTCTCCCCTTGCTATTCGAGTTGGGGAGGGACTCTTCCCTTGCTAGCCGAGTTGGGAGGGACACGGCTAGGTCAGGGAACCCTTGGCCGGCCGCCCCCACATGTATAAAGATGGGTTAGGGGCGCACCCCCCCACACACCCCTTGCCCTGACGCCTAAACCCTAGCCGCCGCAACCCTCTCTCTGCAGAAATATCTCCTCCTCCTCCACCACCACACTATCGTGTTGTTGGGATTCCGAGGAGATCTACTACCTCCGTTGCCCTGCTGGAACCGTGAGAGGAAGGTCTTCATTCACTCCGTACGTCTGACCGACTGTGGAAACACTGCTGGAATGCGGCGCCGGAAGGATCATCTACACGAACTTGAGATCGTCAAGTGATCGACTACATCAACCACGAGATCTACGAGGGTTAGTTCTCTACAATCTCGTTGCACCGATATCGTAGATTAGATCTTGGCTTTGCCATAGATTAGATCTTGGTTTTGGGTGTTCATGCGATAGAATTTTTTTGTTTTCGATGCTTCGAACCCTACAGTGGTATCAGAGTCGACTCTATGCATAGATATGTAGCATGAGTAAAACACAATTGTTTTGTGGGCGTTGATGATTTTTTTGTCGTTTTATTTTTGTGTACTTTGCATCTTGCGGGATGGTGGGATGAAGCGGCCCGGGCTAACCTTACATGTCATCATACATGAGACTTGCTCCATGCTCAACGTGCAACTTGTATTGTACAAGTGGCTTTGCGGGTTTCTGTATCTCCCACCATAGTTAAGATTCAATTTACAATGGGCACTTGAAAATACTTGTATTAATGTTGTGGTTCTTGTTCGTAGGTAAGAATAGTTCTTATTCGAAAGCCCCAAGCCACGTAAAACACGCAAAGAAAATTTGAGGCGTATAACTTGTTTTTGCAGGGCATGTGAGGTGATGTGATATGGCCATGATGTGATTGTGATTATATTTGATGTATGCAATGATCCTTATTGTAAGTTGGGAACCGGCAGGAGCCTTATGGTTGTCTTTAAATTCATTAAGACCTTCATGTCTAATTATCATGTAGTCGCTTTATTTGTTGGAGATATGCCCTAGAGGCAATAATAAATGTAGTTATTATTATATCTTTGTGTTTATGATAAATGTTTACATTCATGCTATAATAGTATTGACCAGAAACATTATTACTTGTGTGATTTGTAAACTAAATTAGAGTCCCTAGTAAAGCCTCTTTATAATACTAGCTTGTTGGTTAATAGATGATTATGGTTTCCTGATCATGAACATTGAGATGTTGTTAACAACAAGATCATATCATTAGGAGAATGATATGATGGACATACTCCTATAGATAAGAGTAGCATAAAGATCAAGTCATTTTAATAGTTCAATTGCTATAAGCTTTCTGATACATAGTAACCTAATTCCTTCGACCATGAGATCATACTTATCACCATCACCGGAAGGATGCTTTGGTGACATCAAACACCACACTGTAACTGGGTGGCTATAAAGGTGGCATTGAGTGTTTTGAAAGTATGGGTTGAGACACATGGATCAAGAGTGGGATTTCTCCATCCATATGACGGATAGATATACTCTGGTCCCTCTCGGTGGAATGTCATCCAATTGGCTTGCAAGCATGTGACTGGCTCACAAGGGATCACATATCGCGGGAACGAGAAAAGAGTACTTATCGGTAACGAGGTTGAACTAGGTATGCAGAGATACCAACGATCAAAACCTTGGATAAGTAAATTATCATGAAACAAAGGGAAATTGGTATCGTATGTAAGTGGTTCATTCAATCGCAAAGAAATCGTAGAAATATGTGGGAGCCATATGAATTTCCAGATTCCTCTATTGGTTATTGATCGGAGAAGTGTCTCGATCATGTCCGCATAATTCACGAACCGTAGGGAGACACACTTAAGGATTCGATGTTGTTGAGTAGTTATGGAATGATGAGTAAGAGACTGAATGTTGTTCGGAGTCTCGGATAGGGTCTGGGATATCACGAGGACATCCGGAATGGTCCAGAGAATAAGATTCATATAAGGAAAGTCCTGTTTCGGAGTTGGGGAATGATTCCGGTGTTTTCATCGGGAATGTTCTAGAAAGTTCCAGAAGGTCCGGCACTCCGGAGGGGAAGGGTACATGAATGTGTCATGACAATGTGGAATGGTTGCATCATGTACTAGGTATCATGGCTGGGCAAAATAAAAGGGAGAAATCAAATCCTAGTTTGAAAAGTCAAACGCCGATTTGAAAAGTCAAACGACAAGTTTGCTTGGTGGAGGGAGAGTAGGAAACCTACTTGGGGAGGAAATCCTCCTCCCTACACCCACCGGCCAAGGAGGCCGAGTTGGGGGAGGACTCCCTCCTCCCAACCGGCGCCCTCCCACCTATAAAAGAAGGGGCAGGGGTGCCCCTCTAGCCTACACCTCTCACACCACGAAACCCTAACCCTAAGCCGCCGGCGCCACCACCCCTGCTGCTGCCGCCGCCACCTAGGGCACCACCAACTCGCCGAGTTGGGGTGATCCCAAACCCTAGCCGCCGGCTACACTCTCACCTTGGTGCCTTATAAACCCTAGATCGCCAAGGCCTCTCTCATAGTCCACCATACTCGCTCTGGCTTAAGGCGAAGCCCTGCGAGATCTCCCCTCTACTTCCGGTACCACGCCGTCGTGCTGCCGGAATGGCGAGGAGAGTTCTACAACCTCCGCTGCCTGCTGGAACAAGGGACCGGAAGGTCTTTATCGAGTACCGAACGTGTGACCGACTGCGGAAGCGCTGCCGGAACGCAGCGCCGGAAGGATCGTCTACGCGATCTTGAGATCGGCAAGAGTACGACTACATCACCCACGAGAATCTGCTCTCGTTAACCGCTTTGGAATCTTCGAGGGTGAGTTCCTCTATCGACTCGTTGTTACAATCTAGTAGATAGATCTTGGCTTGTTTGTTTGCATGCGGTAGAATTTTTTTGTTTTCCATGCTATGAACCCCTACAGTGGTATCAGAGCCGTGTCTATATGTAGATCTGTTGCACGAGTAGAACACAATGGTCATTATGGGTGGTGGTGCTTTTATTATCAATTGCTTCTTGTGTACTTTGCATCTTGCGGTATGATGGGATGAAGCGGCCCGGGCTAACCTTACATGACATCGTTCATGAGACTTGCTCCACGCTCAACATGCAACTTGTATTGCATAAGTGGCTTTGCGGGTGTCTGTCTCTCCCATTATAGTATAGATCCAATTTACAACGGCCACTTGATATTTCAAACATCAACGTTGTGGTTCTTGTTCGTAAGTTAGATCGACACTTATTGAAAGCCCCAAACCACGTAAAATATGCAAAGAAAATTAGAGGCGTCTAACTTTGTTTTGCAGGGGTGTGCTATGATGTGATATGGCCATGATTGTGATTATATTTCATGTATGCAATGTTCCTTATTGTAAGTTGGCAACCGGCAGGAGCCATATGGTTGTCTTTAATTTCTGTTAAGACCCGCGTGTCTATTCAAAGTAGTTGTAATAGTTGGAGCTGGTGGACGACAACCATGAAACGGCGCCATTGACCTTGACGCTATGCCGGTGATGATGGAGATCATGTTCGTGCTTGAAGATGGAGATCGGAAGCACAAGAAGAAAGGCCATATCATATCACATATTATGAATTGCATGTGATGTTAATCCTTTATGCATCTTGTATTGCTTAGTTAACGACGGTAGCATTATAAGATGATCCCTCATGCACATAAATTTCAAGTTTTAAAGTGTTCATCCTTAGTAAGAACCGTTGCTAAAGCTTGTTGTTTCGAAGCACCACGTGATGATCGGGTGTGTTAGATTCCGCAAGTGTATACAACGTGAGCATGCCAGATTTGCTCATGCGGAAGCTAAGGTTTGATCTTGACGAGCCTAGCATGTACAGACATGGTCTCGGAACACGGATTACCGAAAGGTAAAGCATGTGTCATATAGTAGATATGATGAACATGTTGATTGTTCGCCATTGAAGCTACATCAACTCTCGTGATGATCGGTTTTGATGTGGTGGATTTGGTTCGTGTGATCACTAAAAAAATGTGAGGGATATTGTTTTGAGTGGGAGTTCACCTAGATTAATTTAACTATTAATTAGAACTCAATTTGTCATAAACTTAGTCTAAACTATTGCAAATATGTTGTAGATCAATGACGGCTCCTACCATCAATTTTAATGCGTTCCTAGAGAAAGAAAAGTTGAAAAACAATGGACGAAACTTTGCAGATTGGTTCTGCAATTTGAGGATTGTCCTCAATGCTGGTAATTTGACCTATGTGCTGGATGCACCGCTGGGTGACCCGCCTGCAGCTGATGCTACCGATGAAGTAAAGAATGTTTACCTCACTCGGAAGAATCAGTACTCCACAGTTCAGTGTGCTATCTTGTATGGTTTGGAATCGGAGCTTCAGAAAAGGTTTGAGAACCATGACCCACATGATATTGTCCGTGAACTCAAAATGATATTTGAGGCTCACGCGGCAGTTGAGAGTTATGAGGCTTCTGAAAAGTTCTTTAACTGCAAGATGGAAGAGGGCAGCTCCGTCAGTGAGCATGTGCTTAAGATGTCTGGGCATGCAAACAAACTCCAAAGTTTGGGTATAGTGATTCCTAATGCTTTGGGGATTTACCGTGTCCTCCAATCACTGCCACCAAGTTACAAGAACTTTGTGATGAACTACAATATGCAAAACATGAACAAGACGTTGCCAGAACTCTTCTCCATGTTGAAATCTGCAGAAGTGGAGATCAAGAAAGAGCATCAAGTGTTGTTGGTCAATAAGACCACCAAATTCAAGAAAGGCAAGTCTAAGCAAAAGGGAAACTTCAAGAAGGGTGGTAAGAAAGTTGCCGCACCGCCGAAGAAGACCAAGGATGGACCTAAGCCTGATACTGAGTGCTTTTACTACAAGGGAGAGGGTCACTGGAAGTGGAATTGCCCAAAGTACTTGGCGGATTTGAAGAACGGCAACATCAAGAAGAAAGGTATATCCGATATACATGTTATTGATGTGTATCTCACTAGTACTCGTAGTAGTGCCTGGGTATTTGATACTGGTTCGGTTGCTCATATTTGTAACTCGAAACAGGTACTGCAGAATAAACGGAAGCTAGCGAAGAACGAGGTGACGATGCGCGTTGGAAATGGATCAAAGGTTGATGTGATCGCGGTCGGCACGCTACCTCTTCATCTACCATCGGGATTAGTTTTATACTTAAATAATTTTTATTTGGTGCCTGCGTTGAGCATGAACATTATATTGGGATCATGTTTATTGCGAGATGGTTACCTGTTTAAGTCCGAGACTAATGGTTGTTCGATTTATATGAGTAATATGTTTTATGCACATGCACCTTTGATAGATGGTCTATTCTTATTGAATCTCGATAGTGGAAATACACATATTAATAACATTGAAGCTAAACGTTTGAAATTGAGCGATAAATCGACCTATATGTGGCACTATCATCTTGGTCACATTGGAGTGAAGCGTATGAATAAACTCCATTCCGATGGACTTCTTGAATCACTTGATTTCGAATCACTTGAAAGATGCGAAGCATGTCTGATGGGTAAAATGACTAAGACTCCATTTTCTAGTATGATGGAGCGAGCTACGGACTTGTTGGAAATCATACATATCGATGTATGTGGTCCAATGAGTGTAGCATCGCGCGGTGGTTATCGTTATGTTCTTACCTTCACGGAAGACTTGAGTAGATATGGGTATATCTATAAGTCCAAAACTTTCGAGAAGCGTAAAGAATTTCAATGTGAGGTGGATAATCAACGTAACAAGAAGATTAAATTTCTATGTTCTGATCGTGGAGGTGAATATCTAAGTTACGAGTTTGGCGAGCAATTAAAGAAGTGCGGAATACTTTCACAATTGACACCGCCGCGAACACCACAGTGTAATGGTGTGTCCGAACGTTGTAATGAACTCTCTAAGATATGGTTCGTTCTATGATGTCACTTACATATTTACCGCTATCATTTTGGGGTTATGCATTAAAAACATCCGCATTCACTTTAAATATGGCACCATCTAAATCCGTTGAAACGACACCGTATGAATTATGGTTTGGGAAGAAACCTAGATTGTCGTTCCTTAAAGTTTGGGGTTGCGAAGCCTATGTAAATAAGTTACAAACGGACAAGCTTGAACCCAAAGCAGAAAAATGCGTCTTCATAGGATAGCCGAAGGAAACTATTGGGTATACCTTCTATCATAGATCCGAGGGCAAAATCTTCGTTGCCAAGAATGGATCCTTTCTAGAGAAGGAATTTCTCTCGAAAGAAGTGACTGGAAGGAAAGTAGAACTCGACGAGGTTGTTGAACCTTCTCTCGAACTTGCGAGTAGCGCAGCACCGGAAGAAGTTCCTGTGGCGCCTACACCAATAAGAGAGGAAGCTAATGATGATGATCATGAAACTTCGGTTGAAGTTGCTACAGAACCTCGCAAGTCAACGAGAACTCGTACCACCCCTGATTGGTATGATCCCGTTATGTTGGTGGACAACACCGATGACCCTGCGACATATGAGGAAGCGATGATGAGCCCAGATTCCAATAAATGTCAAGATGCCATGAAATCCGAAATTGGATCCATGTACGAAAACCAAGTATGGACTTTGGTGGACTTACCGGATGGCCGGAAGGCTGTCAAGAACAAATGGATTTTCAAGAAGAAAACAGATGCTGATGGTAATGTTACTGTCTATAAAGCTCGACTTGTCGCAAAAGGGTTTCGACAAATTCAAGGAGTTGACTACGATGAGACTTTCTCACCAGTAGCGAAGCTAAAGTCTATGAGTACTATGTTAGCAATCGCTGCATATTACGATTATGAGATATGGCAGATGGATGTCAAAACGGCGTTCTTCAATGGAGACATTGATGAAGAGTTGTATATGATGAAACCCAAAGGTTTTGATGATCCTAAAGATGCTAACAAGGTATGCAAACTTCAACGGTCCATATATGGGTTGAAGCAAGCATCCCGAAGTTGGAATCAACGTTTTGATAACGTAATCAAAAGTTTTGGTTTTATACAAACTTATGGAGAAGCTTGTATTTACAAGAAAGTGAGTGGGAGCTCTGTAGCATTCTTAATACTATATGTAGATGACATATTGTTGATTGGGAATGATGTAGACCTTCTTAATAGTGTCAAAGAATATTTGAATAATAGTTTTTCAATGAAAGATCTTGGCGAAGCAGCTTACATATTAGGCATAAAGATTTATAGAGATAGATCGAGACGCCTAATATTATTGTCACAAAGTACATATTTGGACAAAGTTCTAAAGAGGTTTGGAATGGAAGATAGCAAGAAATGGTTCTTGCCCATGTTTCCCAATACGATGTTGAGTAAAACTCGAAGTCCAGCAACGGCAGAAGATAGAGAAAGGATGAGTAAGACTCCCTATGCCTCAGTCATAGGATCTATAATGTATGCCATGCTATGTACCAGACCCAACATTGCATATGCTGTTAGTTTGACTAGCAGATATCAAAGTGATCCAGGAGTGGATCATTGGACAGCGGTCAAAAACATCCCTAAGTACTTGAGAAGAACTAAGGATATGGTTCTTTCTTATGGAGGTGATGAACAGCTCGTTGTTAATGGTTACACCGATGCTAGTTGGGACACCGATCCAGATAATTCTAAATCTCAATCTGGATACGTATTTACTTTGAATGGTGCAGCAGTTAGCTGGAGGAGTGCAAAGCAAAGCGTTGTGGCGAGATCTTCAACTGAATCAGAATACATAGTTGCTTCGGAGGCTTCACAAGAAGCGATATGGATGAAGGAGTTCATTACAGAGCTCGGTGTGGTTCCAAGTGCGCTAGACCCAATGTCTATCTACTGTGATAACATGGGCGCCATAGCCAATGCGCAAGAACCAAGGTCACACAAGAAGCTGAAGCACATCAAGCTGCATTTTCACGCTATTCGAGAACATGTCCAAGATGGTGACATAAATATTTGCAAAGTACAAACAGATCTGAATGTGGCGGATCCGTTGACTAAACCTCTCCCGAGGGCAAAACATGACCAACACCAAACTGCCATGGGTGTTCGGTATATTACCATGTAATCCAGATTAGTTGACTCTAGTGCAAGTGGGAGACTGTTGGAGATATGCCCTAGAGGCAATAATAACTGTAGTTATTATTATATCTTTGTGTTTATGATAAATGTTTACATTCATGCTATAATAATATTGACCAGAAACATTAATGCTTGTGTGATTTGTAAACTAAATTAGAGTCCCTAGTAAAGCCTCTTTATAATACTAGCTTGTTGATTAATAGATGATCATGGTTTCTTGATCATGAACATGTGAGATGTTGTTAATAACAAGGTCATATCATTAGGAGAATGATATGATGGACATACTCCTATAGATAAGCGTAGCATAAAGATCAAGTCATTTTAATAGTTCAATTGCTATAAGCTTTCTGATACATAGTAACCTAATTCCTTCGACCATGAGATCATGCTTATCACCATCACCGGAAGGATGCTTTGATGACATCAAACACCACACCGTAACTGGGTGGCTATAATTGTGCCATTCAGTATTTGGAAAGTATGGGTTGAGACACATGGATCAAGAGTGGGATTTGTCCATCCATATGACGGATAGATATACTCTGGGCCCTCTCGGTGGAATGTCATCCAATTAGCTTGCAAGCATGTGACTGGCTCACAAGGGATCACATATCACGGGAACAAGAAAAGAGTACTTATCGGTAACGAGGTTGAACTAGGTATGCAGAGATACCGACGATCAAAACCTCGGATAAGTAAACTATCGTGAGACAAAGGGAAAAGGTATAGTATGTAAGTGGTTCATTCGATCGCAAAGAAATCGTAGAAACATGTGGGAGCCATATGAATTTCCAGATTCCTCTATTGGTTATTGATCGGAGAAGTGTCTCGATCATGTCCGCATAATTCACGAACCGTAGGGAGACACACTTAAGGATTCGATGTTGTTGAGTAGTTATGGAATGATGAGTAAGAGACTGAATGTTGTTCGGAGTCTCGGATAGGGTCCAGGATATCACGAGGAGATCCGGAATGGTCCAGAGAATAAGATTCATATAAGGAAAGTCCTATTTCAGAGTTGGGGAATGATTCCGGTGTTTTCATCGGGAATGTTCTAGAAGGTTGCGGAAGGTCCGGCACTCCGGAGGGGAAGGGTACATGAATGTGTCATGACAATGTGGAATCGTTGCATCATGTACTAGGTATCATGGCTGGGAAAAATAAAAGGGAGAAATCAAATCCTAGTTTGAAAAGTCAAACGCCAATTTGAAAAGTCAAACGACAAGTTTGCTTGGTGGAGGGAGAGTAGGAAACCTACTTGGGGAGGAAGTCCTGCTCCCTCCACCCGCCGGCCAAGGAGGCCAAGTTGGGGGAGGAATCCCTCCTCCCAACCGGCGCCCTCCCACCTATAAAAGAAGGTGCAGGGGTGCCCCTCTACCTACACCTCTCACACCCCGAAACCCTAACCCTAAGCCGCCGGCGCTACCACCCCTGCTGCCGCCGCCGCCACCACCTAGGGCACCACCAACTCGCCGAGTTGGGGTGATCCCAAACCCTAGCCGCCGGCTACACTCTCCCTTGGTGCCTTCTAAACCCTAGATCGCCAAGGCCTCTCTCATAGTCCACCATACTCGCTCCGGCTTAAGGCGAAGCCCTGTGAGATCTCCCCTCTACTTCCGGTACCACGCCGTCATGCTGCCGGAATCACGAGGAGAGTGCTACAACCTCCGCTGCCTGCTGGAACAAGGGAGAGGAAGGTCTTCATCGAGTACCGAACGTGTGACCAACTGGAAGGATCGTCTACGCGATCTTGAGATCGGCAAGAGTATGACTACATCACCCACAAGAATCTGCTCTCGTTAACCGTGTTGTAATCTTCGATGGTGAGTTCCTCTATCGACTCGTTGCTACAATCTAGTAGATAGATCTTGGCTTGTTTGTTTGCATGCGGTAGAATTTTTTTGTTTTCCATGCTACGAACCCCTACATTATTCCAACTAGTTGTAATAGTTGCTGTTAGTGATGGACAACAATGAAGCGGCGCCATTGACCTTGACGCCACGTTAGTGATGATGGAGATCATGTTCGTGCTTTGGAGATGGAGATCAAAGGCACAATAAGAAAGGCCATATCATATCACATATTATGAATTGCATGTGATGTTAATCCTTTTTATGCATCTTGTATTGATTAGATCGCGATGGTAGCATTATAAGATGATCCCTCTCACTAAATATCAAGTAATTAAGTGTTCATCCTTAGTAGGCACCATTGGTAAGACTCGTCGTTTCGAAGCATCTCATGATAGTCGGGTGTGATAGATTCTATGTGTGCATACAACAGGTGCAAGCCAGATTTGCACATGCAGATACTAAGGTTAACCTTGACGATCCTATCATGTACAGACATGGTCTCGGAACACGAAATACCAAAAGGTAAAGCATGAGTCATATGAATGATATGATGAACATGTTGATTGTTCGCCTTTGAAGCTACATCTTCTCTAAAGATCAGACTTGGTGTAGTGGATTTGATCCGTGTAATCACTAAAACAATGTGAGGGATGTTGTTTTGAGTGGGAGTTCACCTAGTTAATTTAAAAATTAATTTGAACTCAATTTATCATAAACTTAGTCTAAACTCTTTGCAAATATGTTGTAGATCATGGCGACCCTTACCACCATTTTTAATGCGTTCCTAGAGAAATAAAAGTTGAAATACAATGGACACAACTTCACAGAATGGTTCTGTAACATGAGGATTGTCCTCGATTCTAGAAATTTGACCTATGTGCTGGATGCACCGCTAGGTGACCCACCTGCAAGTACTGCGTCTGGAGATGAGCGCAATATGTATGACACAAAGCGTGATGACTACAATCTTGTGAAATATGCGATCCTTATGTCAATGGAGCCTCAACTCCAAGAATGCTTTGAACTTAGCAGCGCTGCTGCCATGGTGGAGGAACTCAAAACCATGTTTGAGAGACAAATCCACGCCGAGAGATATATTATCTCTAGTGAGTTATTTAATGTTAAGATGAAGGAACACAACTCTATGAAAGACCACGTCATGATGATGGTTCCCTATATTCAATGTCTCAAGATACTAGGATATGACATCCCAGTTGATCTTGTGACGAATAGAGTTCTGTAGTCGCTCCACACAGCGACAACGAGTTTGTGCTGAATTACAAGATAAGTGGTGCGATTGGATCGCTCACTAAACTTGCTGCCACTTTGGTGGCCACCGAAGTAGACATGAAGGAAAAGGGTGAGCCCAAGGGTAACTTCAGGAAGGGTGGAAAATCTATTGCTACACTTGAAAAGAAGACCCGTGCTAGCCCTAGCCCTGATGCAGAACGCTTTTGTTGAAATGAATGTGATCACTGGAAGCAGAATTGCCCCAAGTACTTGGAAGATCTGAAGAACGGCAACATCAATAAGAAAGGTATATTTAATATTCATGTTATTGATGTGTATCTCACTAGTAATAATAATAGTGCCTGGGAATTTATACTGGTCCGGTTGCTCATATTTGTAACTCGAAACAGGTGTTGCAGAATAAGAGAAGACTAGCAAGAGACGAGGTGACGATGCGCGTTGGAAATGGCTCCATGGTTGATGTGACCGCCGTTGGCACGCTCCCTCTTTATCTACCATCGGGATTAGTTTTAAGTCTAAATAATTATTTATTTTGTGCCTGCGTTAAGCATGAACATTATATCTAGATCTTATTTATTGCACGATGGTTGTAGCGATCAAGGTTATCGAACATCTCGCGGAGATTGTCGATGAGCGTCCTGGCCTCCTTGGTCTTGATCACTATGTCGTCCACATAACCTGGACGTTGCGGCCAATCTGGTCCTTTAGACATGCCTGCATGCATCTCTGGTAAGTGGCGCATGCGTTCTTCAACCTGAAGGGCATTGTGTTGTAGCAGAACGCCTCAAACGGCGTGATAAACGTCGTTTTCTCCTGATCTTCAGCCTTTAGCCAAATTTGGTTGTAGCCTGAGTAGGTGTCGAGGAAGGAGAGTTTCTCGCCTCCTGCGGTGGAGTCGATGATTTGATCGATCCGTGGGAGAGGAAAGTGGTCCTTGGGGAAATGCTTGTTAAGCGATGTGAAGTCCACGCACATCCACATGATGTCCGTGTCTTTCCTGGGGACCAACATGGGATTGGCCAGCCACTCGCTTTCCTTAATAACCCTGATGAAGTTGGCATCAAGGAGTCTGTTGACTTCAGTACCGATGGCTTCGGCTCTTGGTTCGGACAGTCGATGCATCGACTGGTTGACTGGCTTAGCATCTGGAAACACATTGAGTGCATGCTCAGCAAATTCCCTGGAAACTCCTGGCATGTCTGCAAGACACCTGGCAAAAATTTCCTAGCGCTCATGGAGGTATTCAATGAGCGTGCTTTTCTATGCGGGACTCAGGTTGTTGGCGATCAACACCATCTTGGAGGCGTCTGTCGGGTGAACCTACACCTTCTTTGTGTTGACTATGGAGTCGAACGACATATCATGTGCGTTTTGCCTGGTGACTAGGGGTGCCCCGTTGCCTGTCACCTCCTTGAGCCTTGTGAGCTCCTCCTATATGACGAACGACTAGGAGATTCTGTTGAAGTCTCTATCATAGCTGTCCGACCTGGTGAAGCTTCCTGGGACGATGATGATGCCCCTGGTTCCTGGCATCTTCAGTAGAAGGTACGCGTAGTGCGGTACTGTTAGGAATCTTGCGAATGCCACACGCTTGACGATGGCGTGGTACTGTGATGGCAGTCCACCACTTCGAACTCCAGTCGCTCACTCCTGAAGTTTTCGAGCTTGCCGAAGATGACGTCGAGCCATATCTTACCCGAGGGGTATATGCCCTTCTCTGCGACGATGTCGTGGAACGTCGTGTCCGATGGATCTAGGCTACATAGCGAGATCGACATGGCTAAGAGTGTGCTTGCGAACATCAGGTTGATGCTGCCGCCGCTGTCCATGAAGACGCGGATCATCTCTAATCCGCCGATCTGGGCCTCGAGTACCAGGGTAGAGTGACCTAGGCAAGGTATCTGACACGCGTGATCCGAACGGCCGAATGTGATGCAGGACTCCGAGCCGCTGAGGTACTCGGGTATGGCTCGTGGGTAGGTCACGGCCAGGTTGACTTGGCAGGTGATATTCATACGCACCCTGTTTGTAGGGCGCCCCTTCTAGATTATCATGCACCGTATCGGTGGCGGGTACCTATTTGGACCGTTATTTGGTGCTGGTGCAGCCGGCGGCTGCGAGGGTCCTCCAGGTGGTGGTGGAGGAGCTCCGTGGGCGACGACCCTTGGGGCCGGTGCGAATCCTGGGTTCACCACATGTCGTCGCATCTGGGTGAGGCCTTCGCTGAGCTTCTGGAACTCTCAGCAGTCCTTGAGCATGTGGCTGGCCTTCTTCTTACCATCTTGTTTATCGATGTAGAAGTGGATGGTACAGAGACCGGATAGCTTGTCGTATGCCGAAGGTTCGTCGTCATGGTTGCGACGTTGCCATGTTTGTGTGGGCCGTCCACCGTCGCGGTAGTTACCGCTACGGTATCCGCTATTACGGTTGCCATCATTGCAGCGATCGGCGTAGCCAGCCACAACCATGTCCACTTCCTCACGATTGTCGTAGACGCGCGATATTCTCTTGTTGCGGTAATCGCGCCTGCGGCCAAAGTCATCTTCGTCATCCAAATGTGTTCGGTTGACATAATCTTCGCCATCTGCCCAGCGATTGGTGATGTCCATGAGGTGATCAAGGTTTTTGGGCTTGACGCGCCCGAGCTCCTCCTTGAATTCGCGGCGCTTGACTCCGTCCTTGAAAGCGTCGATTGCCCTATCCTTAGAGATGTTTGCGGCATAGTTCTTAATGATAGACCAACATAATATGTATGCTCTTCGATTGAAGATGGCCTCTTGCTCGTGCCCTTGAAGTTGTGGATGAAGCTGTACGCCAGTTCTTCCCATCTTCGGATGGAGCCAGAAGGTAGGCGGCGTGCGAACCGGCTGCGCTGTTATCTGCAGAAGGCACTCAGAGGCGTTGTTCTTGTTCCTGCTGTGGAGCTTGACGGACAACAGATGGTCGTCGAGCTAGGTTTTCTGCTCCTGCGCGCCATCGAACTTCGGGTTGTCCGAAGGGAGCTTGAAGTTCCTCGGCATCAGCGATTGCTGAGCGTACATGCTAAAGCATCTGGCTCCGCACAGTTCTCCGTCCTCCTCCTCCTCAAAATCAGTTGAGCACGTGCGCTTAGCACGTGATTTGTCAATCATGCGCTGTGTGAGCTCGCTACGAGTTGCGTAGTTGCTGCTGCAGCGTCGTGGGCTCCGACGGCGTTGAGGCAGGTCATGCTCCTCTTCCTCGGATGAGGGTGTGCGGCTTCGACTGAACTTTACCGCGGACTTTTTCTTTGGCTCCGTGGGAGCTTCATCATGGAGAGCAGCTCCAACGAGTCCGATGTGTGCTAGCGCAGACTTGTGGATCGCGTTCTTCTGGTCTCCCGCCAGTGGCGGGCTAACGCGAGATAGGTGGTGGCCGCCATGATCGCGGCCTGTGGCGTTTTCAGGATGATGTTGCCTTGCGAGTCCGTCATCATGAAGGACGTGTCGAGTTCCTTGGTGACCTCGCGCCGTGTAGTGGCGACGAGGTTTAATCTCGTCAATGCCCATTGTTCTGAGATTGGGTTTTGGAGAAGGTGGGGATGCTGGAGATCGCAGAACGGTTAGCAAACAAGCAACACGGGGACACAAAGTTTACCCAGGTTCAGGCCCCTGGAGGGAAAACCCTACTCCTGCTTGTCTGCTCATGATTACGGCGGAACCGAAAGTTATAGGGGTGCGTAGATGCAATCTGGCGTGGAGGTGTGTATGCGGTGAGAGGTGCCCTCCTCTCCATGCCCTCCTTTCCTTTATATAGATAGGCAGGTCCCAAGCATAGGTCGAGTCGGTTACAGATTAGGGTTTGCCCTTTGAAATTCTATCTACTCTAGTCTTGTTCTCCAAGCATCCGAAGGCGTCCTGGGCCTGGGCCGCCCGGAATCTCCGCAAGCCGCATATCTTGTAGTGGGACTTCCTTCGGGCTGGACTAGGCATGCTGATGTTCTGTACCCGTGGGGTATAACCATGTCAGTAGCCCCAAGTGCTCAGTTGAATCGCATATTCGACTGGGGACTCCCCAATCTTTCGGGTGCAGTTTTATGCCTGTTTATAAGAGAATGGTTTTAGTTTGTAGGGATTGCTGATGCGTGTGCCTGACTCTCGTGACGGATCAGGGCTAGTTAAATGTCATAGGACAAAACAACACGATCTTCTTCAGATTCGAGTCCCTGGACTCGAACCTGGAACGGATGCTGGTGTAATTCGACTCAGGCCGCTGAGGTCTTACATGAATCGAATCCCAGTAGTTTTCAAGTGATGTACCCAACGCGTCCATCAGGATTTTCATCGTATTTGCTGACACAGCGTTTTACTGGCAGAGCGCAGTCAGGTGCATTGCCAGGCCATCAGATTGTATCTGTAGGTAATATCTTTGCGTCGTATACATAGCATCCGAAATTTTACTACCGTAGAGGCGTTTCTGGTGGCCAAGGAGATTGCTTCTCACTTAGCTTTGGTTTGGGCATAGTTGCCAGAAAGTTTTTTATTTTTTGATCCGAAGGATCACAGTCGATGAATTAATAGGGTGCGTGACCAGCGCTCCCTATGGGAGTAGCCCCCGAGTGTCTGTTCGAGTCGTATACTCGAGCAGAGACTTTTAATTCAGTTGTTTTTAGCTTCGGGTCCGTAGGACACAACTTTTTTGGATGCTTGATCAATCCTCCCTATAGGAGTAGCCCCTGAGTCCATAGTGGAGTCGTAGACTCCACGTGGGACTCGAAGTTAATTGAGAGTTAAAGTTCTTCAATCATTTCTCAGGTGCGTGGCCAGCACTCCTGATAGGAGTAGCCCCCGAGTAGTTTTTCGAATCGTAGATTCGAGGAAGTACTTGTTTTTTTTTAGTCAAAGAATTCCAGCCGTTGCTATACTGCTTGATGACGTCAGTGCTAATGGTCGATGACCTCAACCGTCTGCGGCACCAGAGGTGACGTAACAGGACGATCGTGGGTCCTACTTTCTGACTTGAAGTTGACTAGTCATGCGCGTCGTGGCGAGAATTATGGCGTCTCCTCGATTTCCGTGCATAGTGAACGGCGTGCGGGCGACGGTTCACTGCTGTCTTGACACGTGGATGGTTGGATTTGTCCCTGGCGTTAGGGCTTCTGGATGAACGGCTCCTAGTCATCGTCTTCATCTTTATAATCGTGGGGAAAACAGTGATTTGTTTTCACCCTTTTCCATTTGCTTTCTCCACTGCTTCCATTTTCACGAGCTTTTCCTCACGCGCACTGGACGTTCTTCGATCCTTTCCCTCCTCGTTCCTGCGCGCACATCTTCGTTGTCGACGATCTGCTATGGTGAAGTCAAAGAAGGCCTCTGCTGGAGCGGGCTCAAGCGCCGCCGCCGGCGGGAAGAAAAGTACCACCGCCGCTCGCATCACTGATGGCGGGTGGAGGCGCACGGAGACGCGCGAGGCTGACCTGCGTAAGCTGCATGATGCGGGTTTAATCCCGCAGGACAAGGAGGACGTGAAGATCCCCAGCGATGAGGTAATCCCCCGTCCACCCGCAGGGTTTCGGGTGATGTTTGTCGCTTTCATTCTTCGCGGTTTGTCTCTCCCTGTCCACGACTTTCTTCGTGCACTCTTGTCTTTATATGGCATCCAACTCCACCATCTTTCACCCAATTCTCTTCTCCACATCGCCTGCTTCATTACTTTTTGCGAGTGCTGGCTTGGTATCGAGCCACACTTTTGTCTCTTCCGGAAGCTCTATTCCATGAAGAGGCAATCTGGCACTGGCGGGGTCTACCCGCTCGGTGGCTGCATTATTTCCCTCCGATCTTCTGTTCTCTTCTTTTCCTTTTCTATGTCTGAGTCCATCCAATACTGGCGGAAGAAGTGGTTTTATATCCGTGACTCCATAGTGGACGGGAAAAATTTCGGCCTTGCTCCCTTCAACTCCTCCCAGGAGATCCTGCCTAAGAGATCCTGGAAGAACCATATCCTGGACGGCGAGGTGGCAGAGGTAGAGGAGCTCTACCGTTGAGTGGAGGCCCTCCAAATGGTTGGGGAGAAGGAGGTGAATGGTGTGGATATCATCCACACCTTCCACAAATGTTGGGTGCAACCACTCTAGACGAGGGCGCATCCGATGTTTCTTTACACTGGCCGCCACGACCCGACGAGGGTTTCGGCCGAGGAGCTGTCTAGGGGCAGACTTGATAGGGCTCTTCGGCCACTGCTGAAGTTCAAGGCTGAAGAGGACCTCCCGAAGAAGTCCTTGACCGCCCCTTCAATTCTTCGAATCCAGTTCCTCAGGGTTTAGAATTGCGTCCTGCATGTTGCGCTCTTTTTATGATTGCTGTTTTCGCATGACTAAGCGTTGCTTAATCATGTTTTTTGTCTTCTTTGGCAGGAACTGAAGGTGGATGGTATAATGCCTCCGCTGCCTAAAAAATATCTGATTGCGCCGGACAACGAAGTTGTGGACTCCGAGTCTGAGCTTTCGCTGGCGCAGTCGGCAACTCATGATGCCCTCGAGGCGAGCGAGGGGCGGACCCGAAAGCGGGCATGGAGTCCGAGTGAGTCTTTGGATGCCTCGACTCCGCCAACGCCTAGGGACCCATCCTTCCTTATGCGCCACAGCGGGGATGACGGTGCTTCTTCCGTGCCGTTCCCGGCTATGCCTCTGCGGGCAATGGCGCTGCAGTCGCCGGCTAAGAAGAAGCAGAAGGAGAAGGCGCTGCCCGTCTTCAATTTGAGTGACATTGACTCGTAAGTAGTTTTTGGATGCTTGCTCAGACTTTATGCGTGCACCTTTTATTCTTGCCTTGATCAATATTTTCCTTGCAGCCACTCCTCGGAGGGCTCTCTTAGTGAGGGCGCTCAAGAGGCCGTAGGGGAGTCGAAGCCGACGGCCCCGCCCTCTCAGACGGTGGCCAACTCTGGGGGTGATGCTCCGAACCCCTCTCCGCAGGAGGCTCGAGTAGTCGTTACTCAGAAGACTGCACCTGGACCTTCGGAGTCTCCCTCTGAGCATGTAAGTAACTTACACTTCTTGGTTTTGTAGGGGGAGCCCCCGAGCCCTTTTCGTGTTGTTTTCTTGAGTGTTTTGCTCCTTTCGGGGTGCAACCCCCGAGCCCTTTTTTCCTAATGCTTTCTTGATTGTTTTCTTCTGTTTCTTCTCGCAGCCGTTTGTGCAAAGCGCAAATCTTCTCATCCAGCAGCATCTGGCGCTGGAGGCTAGCATGCAGCAACTTCGAGGTATGTGTCTTGCTTGTTCTTGTGTTTTTCGCCTGTTGCCTAAATGTAGCTTGTGTTGCTCATGTGTGTTCTTGATGCTTTGTAGATGAAAATAATGCGGCCCTTCGCCGGCTGGATGCTCTTCAAAAGAGCTTCGGTCACGCAGAAAAGCAGGCTGCTGATGCTGTGGAGGCGAAGGAGCGCCTGCAGCAGGAGTTGGCTGATGCTACCGAGGCCAAGGAGCGTCTGCAGCGGGAGGCTTTGGATCACGAAGAGCAGCTCGCAACTGTTGCGGCTACACGCGAGAAGGAGGTGGCCGAGAGGCTGATGGCTGTGGCCAAGGCCTTCTCCGGTAAGTGTCTTGCATGAAATTGGTCTTTTGGATTTTCGACTACTCTTTATTCATGTCCTATTTTGACTCCTGCCTGTTATTCTTCGCGCCAGATGCTTCGGGCATTGCGTTTGATCGCAGTGTCTTGGAGCACAGGAGCGCTCTAGATGATGCCACCGCAGTGGTCGAATATCGTAGCGGCACTGCTGCTGGTTCCCTTGCTAAGGCCAAGGAGGTCCTCCAACGTTTATACAAGGAGACCGTTCCCAAGGGTGCTGCCCTTGAGGATGTTGATTCTCTGGCGGATGCGCTGTCAGAGGATGCCCCTGCGGCCTACAAGCGTAAGCAGAAGGGAATTGGCGCCTCCATGGGTCTGGCCATGGCTATGGCGTCTGGAGCGGAGCTGGATCTTCTGCACATTACCTCCCAGATGCCAACAGCTCCCGACGGCTCTAAGGTAGCCTTTGCTCTCTTCGCCTCTTGTTGTAAGAGGTATGGTCTGAAGCTTATAGACCTGTTGGCGGACTACATGGTGGGGCAGCAGAGAGAGGCCAGGGGCAGGCAATCTGGCTCCAAGGATACCTTGGATGCGGGCGCCTAAATCTGCTGTAGCTAGGATAGGTTTTCTTCTTCTGTTGCTGTAATATTTTGTTGAATAATTTCTCCTTGTGCCACGCAGTGGCTTTTTGATGTATATAAATGATGCTTCGAGCTGTTGCCAGAGAAATGTGTTGTTCAGATTCTTACTTGCTTGCCTTTAGGGATCTTCGGGTGAGGCTCCTGTGGATACTTCGACTGTCCCTCAGCCGCGACCATCTTTGGATGATGCGTCGTAGCTTGTTTTTCTTCACGATCGCATCCGTAGCTTGGAGAAGGAGATCCTTGGCGTTCGGGGCCACGCGGACGTGTGGAAGTTAAAGACTGAGCGGGCTACCGCCAGGGAGGAGTATCTGATGGGGGAGCTGTGGCAGTTGAGCGAGCAGCTGCCATGTGAGTTTTCTTGAGATGCTGCTTGTTTTGGGATGCGCCTTGTTGTCACGTCATCTTATTCTGAGTTTTCTGCAGGTGCCAACCTTGTAACGAGGGAGGAGAAGGAGCGTGTTGCAGTTCGGATCAACTGCATGACCCAACAGGACATGGAAGCCGGAGGCTTCTTCTGGATGGACCGTGATCGGGCCATCGTCCTTGCGACGGTGCAGGATCGTGTTCATCAGGTGTCGCGGGTGCTGAGGCAGGTGAAGACTTCCCTTGCGTCAATTCTGTACGTCATGTTCCGTCTAGACGAGGCATTGTCCACCCTTTGGGGTTTGTTGTCGAAGTTTTGAGACGTGAGTCACGTGAGGGAGTTGGTCCGACAACAGCTGGTGGCAGGGGTGAAAGCTGCCCTTTTGCTTGTTTGGCTGCATCGCCCTGATGTCGATCTTGCGGCGGTGGCGGCTAGGCCGCCTCTTCGACCAGATGGTGGCCTTTGGGACATGCGCCGCATTATGCGGCTGTTAAGCAGTATGCCGAAGAGATCGTGGATCATTTTGAGCATCGGGCACACGTGATTCTTCAGAATAGGTAGACCCTGTAAAAAGATAGATGTAAAACTTGTATATATTCGAGTGGGCTTGTTATGCCCTTTCTATGCAAGTTTGTTTGTGCTAGCACGTGGTGCCTTTGTTGTATGCATGTCCTTTTCGTTAGCCTGACGTGGTCAGCTACTCAGGTTACATGCGTTATTCTCAGTCGACGAAGTCGTGAGGTGAGGCGGAGCCTCCAAGCGTGTTATATTGATAAGTAATGCAAGGTAAACGAAATTTTTGGGCGGGACACTTAGCTTTTATTCATATCGTAATCGAGGAGGTACATTGTTCGGCTGAGTAGCGTTGGCTGAGTAGCCTTATTGAAAGTAAAGGGATAACTAGGGGTAGAAGCGTCGCAGATGCGCGACATTCCAGGGATTGGAGTATTCGACTCCAGATGCGATGTCCTTGAGGCAATAGGCACAGCCTGGGATGAATTTTGTGACGATGTAGGGTCCTTCCCAGGGTGACTCGAGCTTTTTCGGCCGCTCTAGTTTCAGTCGTAGGACGAGGTCTCCTTTGACGAAGGACCTTGGTCGTAGCCGTCGGCTGTGGTAGTTGCGGAGGCTCTGCTGCTAGACCGCTGAGTGAGCCGCGGCGATGTCACATGCCTCGTTGAATGTGTCGATGGCATCTTCGAGTGCGACCATCTATTCGGCTTCGCTGTAGGCGACGACCCGTGGGGCCTTGTGGCGTACCTCGGCATGTCGTACGACTTCGGCTCCGTGCACCATGAAGAAAGGTGTGAAGCTAGTTGCGCTATTTGGCGTTGTGCGTAGGCTCCAGAGGACGGAGGGTAGCTCCTCTGCCCAGGCTCCCACAAGCCGTTTGAGTGGGCTAAGCAGGCGTTTCTTGATGCATCCGCCTATGAGGATGTTGGCCTTTTCGAACTGCCCGTTGGTCTGCGGGTGCGCCACAGAGGCGTATGATATGTTGATTCCAAGGCCCTCGCAGAAGTCCTGGAATTTGTTCCAGATGAAGTTCGAGCCATTGTCCGTGATGATGCTGTGCGGCACGCCAAACCTTTAGACTATGGACTCGAAGAACTTGATGGCCGTTTTTCCGCTTTGGTTGGTGACGGGCATGGCCTTGGTCCACTTGGTGAATTTGTCGACTGCGACCAGGAGGAAGACGTGGCCCCCTGGCGAGGACTTTAGAAGTTTGCCGATCATGTCGAGGCCCCATTGGGCAAAGGGCCAGGACAGTGGTATGGGCCTGACCTCAGTTCCTGGTGCATGTGGCTTATCCGTGAACCTTTGGCAACCGTTGCACCTTCGGACGATGTCCTTACCATCGTTCATGGCCGTTAGCTAGTAAAATCCAGCTCGCAGAGCTTTGGCGAAGAGGGCCAGCTGCCTGCATGGTGACCGCAGATGCCTTCGTGGATGTCTTGGAGGATAGTTTTGCCATCACCGATGGTGACGCATCTTTGGAGCACGCCTGAAATGCTGTGCTTGTACATCTCGCCATTGTGAAGAGTGAATGCTTTGGACCGGCAAGATATGTGTCGGGCATCTGTTGGGTCGTTAGGCAGTTCCTTGTGGAGTAGGTATCGAAGGTACGGATGCATCCATGTCTCCTCGATCGCCATGACCTACATCAGGCTGACGAGCTCGGCCACTGTGTCAGGATTTTTGGGCCCTTCGTGTCCTTCGGGTGGCGCAGCCCCCGAGTGTTCTGCTTCTTCGGGCGATCCCTTGGGAAATTTCCTTTTGGTGGAGGGTATGCAGATTTGTTCGAGGAACACACCTGGTGGCACCCGTGCGCAATTGGAGCCAATGTTGGCGAGTCTATCGGCTTCCTCGTTGTTTCCCTTCCAACGTGTCGAAGCTCGCAGCCGTCGAAGTCTCCTTAGAGTGAGTTGTAGAGCGCGGGGTACGCAATCATGTTAGCAGCGTGTGCGTCGCACTCATTCATTGTCTGCTGGACGACGAGGTTCGAGTCACCGTAGATGACTAGGCGCATTGCACCGCAGATCTTGGCCATCCTCATGCCATGGATGAGGGCCTCATATTCCGCCTCGTTGTTGGAGGCGCGAAATTTCATCCGAAGTACATATTTCATCTTGTCACCCTGCGGGGACGTCAGTATGACGCCAGCTCCTGCTACAGCCTCGCGCTTGGAGCCGTCGAAGTTCATCGTCCATGACTGCGTCATGTCTGGGGTGTCTGGCAGCTGGAGCTCCATCCAGTGAACTAGGAAGTCATGGAGGACCTGAGATTTGATCGCCTTGCGCCGCTCGTAGACTATGTCTAGAGGGGATAGCTCGATGCCCCATAGGGCTACGCGTCCCGTGGCTTCGGGGTTGTTCAGGATGTTGGACAGTGGTGCCTCGTTGACGACCATTATCTGATGCTCCTGGAAGTAGTGGCTCAACCAACAAGCTGTCATGAAGATGCTGTAGGCGAGCTTCTGGTAGTGAGGGTACCTCTGTTTTGTTGGCGTCAGTACTTCGCTGAGGTAGTAGATTGGGCGTTAGACCCCATGGGTCTTTCCATCTTAGGGTTATTCGACCACGAGTACGGTACTTACCACCTGGTGGGTGGCTGCGATGTATAGCAGTAGTGGCTCTCGCTTCTTGGGCGTGACCAAGACAGGCGAGGTGGAGAGCAGCCGCTTGAGTGCTTCAAATGCGTCGTCTTCTTCGGGTGTCCACTCGAATTTGTCGGCTTTGTGTAGCAGCTGGTAAAAGGGCAGGGCCTTCTCACCCATGCGGCTGATGAATCTGCTCAAAGCTGCGATGCGCCCGGCTAGTTGCTGGACACCTTTGATGTTCTTTGGTCTCTCCATGGTCAGTATGGCCCAGATTTTCTTTGGATTCCCTTCGATTCCTCACTGGGAGATGAAGTAGCCGAGTAGTTGGCCGGATGGGACGCCGAAGGCGCACTTTTATGGATTCATCTTGATATTGTAGTGATCAAGGTTATCAAACATCTCGTGGAGATTGTCGATCAGCGTCTTGGCTTCCCTGGTCTTGATGACTATGTCATCGACATAGACTTGGATGTTGCGACCGATCTGGTTCTTCAGACACGCCTGCATGCACCTCTGGTATGTGGCACCTGGGTTCTTCAGCCCAAAGGGCATGGTGTTGTAGCAGAACACCCCGAACGACATGATGAACGCTGTTTTCTCCTGATCTTCGACCTTCAGCCGAATCTGATTGTAGACAGAGTAGGCGTCGAGGAAGGAGAGTTTCTCGCATCCTGCAATCGAATCAATAATCTGATCGATCCGAGGAAGAGGGAACTGGTCCTTGGGGCAGTGCTTGTTGAGCGATGTGAAGTCCACGCACATCCGCAGGATGTTCGTGTCTTTCTTGGGGACTAGCACAGTGTTGGCTAGCCACTCGCTCTCCTTGATTTATCGGATGAAGTTGGAGTCCAGGAGTCTGTTGACTTTGATTCCAACTACTTCTTATGATGGTTCGGACAGTCGTCGATCGACTGTTTGACCGGCCTTGCGTCCGGGAACACATTGAGTGCATGCTCAACGAATTCCCTGGGAACTCATGGCATGTCCGCAGGACACCAGGCAAAGTTTTCCCAGCAATCACGGAGGAATTTGACGAGCGCTCTTCCCTATTCGGGGCAGAGGTCGTTGGCGATCAGCACCGTCTTGGAGGCATCAGTTGGGTGGACCTGCACCTTTTTCGTGTTGACTCTAGAGTCGAACGACGTATCAGGTGAGTTTTGCCTAGCGACTGGGGGTGCCCCGTTGTCTGTCACCTCTCGGAGCCTCGTGAGCTCCTCTTGGATTCCAAACGACTGGGAGATTCTGTTGAAGTCTCTATCGCACTGGTCCGATCGGGTGAAGCTCCCTTGGACTGCGATGACACCCTTGGGCCCTGGCATCTTGAGAAGTAGGTACGCGTAGTGCGGTACTGCAAGGAATCTTGCTAATGCCACACGCCCGAGGATGGCATGGTACTGTGATGGCCAATCCACCACTTCGAACTCGAGCCGCTCCCACCGAAAGTTTTCAGGCTTGCCGAAGATGACGTCGAGCCATATTTTTCCTAGGGTATATATGCCCTTCCTTGGGACTATGACATGGAACGTTGTATCGGATTGTTTCAGGCTGCACAGTGTTATCCGCATCGCTGCAAGGGTGCTGACGAACATCAGGTTGATGCCGCTGCCGCCATCCATGAAGACGCGGCTCATCTCGAATCCTTCGATCTGCGCCTCGAGCACCAGGGAAGCATGACCTGGGCGAGGGATCAGGCGGGGGTGATCCAAATGATAGTATGTGATGTAGGACTCCTAGCCACTAAGGTACTCAGGGATGGCTGGCGGAGTAGTTACAGCAAAGGCTGACCTATCGGGTGATCTTCTTTTGCACCCTATTGGATCATGAGGGACCCCTTTGGCGGTGGATATCCACCTGTGCCGTTGTTTGGCGCGGGTGCGATTGCGGTATTCGACGGTCCCACGAGTGGTGGTGGAGGAGCTCCATGGGCGATGTCACCTGGTGCAAGTGTGGGTCCGAACCATGGGTTAACGATCTGGCACCGCATTTGGGTCAGACCCTCGCTGAGTTTCTGGAACTCGCGGCAGTCCTTGAGCATGTGGCTGGCCTTCTTTTTGCCATCCTGCTTGTTGATGTAGAAGTGGATGGTGCAGGGGCCCGACAACTTTTCGTATGCGAAGGGTTCGTTGTCACGGCCGTGGCGCTGCCACGTTTGTGTTGGGCGTCCTCCCTCGCGGAAGTTGCCTCCGCGGTATCCTCCACTAATGCGGTTGTTGTCGTTGCAGCGTCCGGTGTAGCCAGCCGCAACCATCTCGGGTTCGTCGCGATCGTCGTAGACGCACAATATTCATTTGCTACGGCTTTCGCGTCTGCGGTCGTATTCGTCCTCCTCATCCGAATGTGCTCGATGGAGGGAATCCTCGCCATCTGCCCACCTGTTGGCGATGTCCATGAGGTGGTCAAGTGTCTTCGGCTTAACGCGCCCAAGTTCTTCCTTGAAGTCCGGGCGATTGACACTATCCTTGAAGGTGTCGATCGTCCTCTGCTCGGAGATGTGTGCCGTGGAGTTCTTGATGTTGGACTAGCACAAGATGTACGAGCAAATGGATTTGCCCGTACATTGAGTGCAGTCCCGCAGTTCCTCGATCGAGGCTGGTCTCTTGGTGGTGCCCTTAAAGTTTCGGATGAAATTGTACGCCAGCTCCTCCCAGCTTCGGATGGAGCCTGAGGATAGGCTGCTGAGCCAGATTCGGGCTGCGCCTGTCAGCTGCATCTGAAGGCATTGTAGGGCGGTGTTCTTGTTGCCACCGTGCATCTTGACGGACGAGAGATGGTCACTGAGCCAGGCCTTCGGATCCTGCGTGCCGTCGAACTTCGGAGTGTCCGAAGGAATCTTGAAATTTTTCGGCATCCGCGTGCGCCGAACAGTTCTGCTGAAGCATCGAGCTCCACACAGTTCTCCGTCGTCATCCTCTTCGGATTTGGTTGAGCACGCGCGTTTGGAGCGTGCCTTGTCGACCTTGTGCTGGGCAAGGTTGTTTCGATCGTCGTAGTTGCGGCCGTGACATCGTGCTCGTCCTCTTCCTCGTTGGATGAGGGTGTGGGGCTATGGTTGAATCTGACGTAGCCTTTTTCTTCGGCTCCGTAGGAGCTTCTTCTTTGAGCGCAGCTCCGAGGAGTCCGAGTCCGGCTAGTGCAGACTTTTGCATGGAACTCTTCGGGTCCCCCACTGGAGGTGGATGGGACGCAAGGTACGTGGTGGCTGCCATGATCGCAGCCTCAGGCGTCTTTGGTATGACGTTGCCGTTGATGTCCATCTCCATGAAGGACATGTTGAGGGTTTTGGTGACCTCACGTCGCGCGGCAGGGTTCATGTTATCTATGCGATAGCGATGCTTGTTGGCGTGATTGCCGTGCGAGCTGGAGCCGCCAGCGGCGGAGAGCGCAACTCACCGCGCGCTAGACTCCGAAGCTGCCTGCTTGCGTTTGTCGAGTTCCACCTGTAGTTTTACCTTCCTGTTGTGCTCGCCGATGAGGAGGAGGTGGTATGCCATCAGGAAATCCTGTGAAGAATTCACAAGTAGGATCTTGTTGCTCGCTACAGCTTCGCGTGCCTGGCGCCAGCCGTCCTCATTAAGGTTGATCCTCTGATAGGCGGTAGCATCGCCCTCGTTGGCTGGAGGGGCAGTTGCCCTCCGTTTCCTCCGTTCCCAGCCTGCGGGTTGGACAGTGGATTTGGTGGTGGGTTTGGTTCAGTCGAATTTGGTTGTCCTTCCGTTTTTCCATGGATGACCACGACGCATTGGTATCGCCTGCAGATTGGATCACTGCTGCCACGGCTTTCGGATCCAGAACCGTAGGTTCCTTCGTCTGATGGAGGGCCGCACAGATCTTAGTTGCAGCTGCTGCTATCATAGGAATCATCTGTTAGCGTCGACGTGCATAACATGACGATTGGTGGGACCCACAAAGCGGGCCTGATGGATGGTGGTGGCACCCTCTCTGGGAGGCGGAGAGTGCCAGTCTGCCCCACCTGGAAGCAGAAGCTCCCGAATAGAATCTCGAGCTCGTCGCCTACGGGCTCAAAATCCTTCATGGTGGCTGGCAAGTGGGCGGTGAAGTCGAAAGCGCCGAAGAGGATGTGGCTCTCCATCGCCGAGGAGTTGTAGATTGCTTCGGATGGGACCGTCACGATCGCACAATCAGCGTCCCCGCTTCCCACAGACGGCACCAATTGACGAGGTTTAATCTCGTCAATGCCCATTGTTATGAGCTTGGGTTTTGGAAAAGTTGGGGATGCTGGAGATCGCGGAACGGTTAGAAAACAAGCAACACGAGGACAAAAAGTTTACACAGGTTAAGGACCCCGGAGGGAAAACCCTACTCCTGCTTGTCTCCTCTTGATTACGGCGGAACCGAAAGTTACAGGGGTGCGCAGATGCAATCTGGCATGGAGGTGTGTATGCGGTGAGAGGTGCCCTCCTAGCCTTTATATAGATAGGAAGGTACCGGACATAGGTCGAGTCGGTTACAGATTAGGGTTTGCCCTTTGAAATTCTATCTACCCTAGTCTTGTTCTCCAAGCATCCGAAGGCGTCATGGGCCTGGGCCACCCGGAATCTCCGTAGGCCGCATATCTTGTAGTGGGCCTTCTTTCGGGATGAACTAGGTATGCTGATGTTGTGTACCCTTGGGGTATAACCATGTCAAGCGGGGTCCATGCGCTCCAGACGAGAGCGGTACTTGTTGGCATTGTTTCCATGCAAAGAGGAGCCGCCAGCGGCGGAGAGCACAACTCGTCGCATGCTGGACTCGTCAGCTGCCTGCTTGTGTTTTTCGATATCGCCTTGTAGCTTGACCTATCGATTGTGCTCATCGATTAGAAGCCAATGGTAGGCCATCAGTAAGTCACGGGAGGCATCCACAGGTAGGATGTGATTTCCCCGCACGGCTTCGTGTGCGATCTCCAAGCATTCCTCGTTGAGGTGGATTTGGTTGTGGGGAAGGTTTACGCCCTCAGCGCCTCGAGCTCCCCTATTTGTCGGGTTCGCCCTGTTTCCCGCATTCTCAACCTGAGGGTTGGGAGGGGGATTGGGAGTAGGGTTGGGAATTTCGTCTAGTGGTGGATCGGCTCTGTTGTTGACGTCACCGCCATGGATGACGGCGCACAGGTAGCGCTCACGGAGAGGGTCGCTGCTCCCGCGGCTCTCAGATCCGAAACCGTAGGTTCCTTCATCCGAAGGGGGATCACACAGATCGGAGTTGCAGCTGCTGCTGTTATCCGAATCGCCCATCAGCGTCGACGTACGCAGGGCGTCGATGGCTGGGACCCATGAAGCAACCTGATTGATGGAAGTGGCACCTGCTCTGGGAGGCGGAGGGTACCGGTCTGCCCCACCTGGAAGCAGAAGCTCCCGAAAAGCATCTCAATTCCATCGCATCAGACTCGAAATATTTGCGTGTGGCCGGTGAGTGGGCAGTGAGTCGAAAGAGCCGAAGAGGTGGTGATTCTCCGTTGCCAAGGAATCATAGATCACTTCAGATGGGACCGTCATGATCGCACGATCAGTGTCCCCGCTTCCCACAGACGACGCCAGTTGAGGAGGGTTCGACTCGTCAATGCCCATTGTTATGGACATGGGTTTTGGGGAAGATGGGGATGCTGGAAGTCGTGAGATGGTTAACTATCAAGCAACACGGGGACACGAGGTTCACCCATGTTCAGGCCCCCGGAGGGAAAACCCTACTCCTGCTTGTCTGTTCTTGATTACGACGGAACCAAAGATTACAGGGGGGGTGTGCAGATGCAATCTGGCGTGAGGTGTGTGTATCAGGTGTTGAGATCCTTCTCGCCGTGCCCTCCTGGACTTTATATAGAGAGTCCAGGTCCCAGGATAGGTCGAGTCGGTTACAGATTAGGGTTGAACCCTTTGAAATTCTATCTAATCTAGACTTGTCCTAGAAGGAGTCAAACTTGCAGTGTGCTTAGGCCACCCGAAATCTTCCTGGGCTGCATGTCTTCACGTGGGCCTTCCTTGGGCTGGACTGGGTATACCAACATTATGCACCCATAGGGTATATCCATGTCACTGAGAATAATGGTTGTTCGATTTATATGAGTAATATCTTTTATGGTCATGCGCCTGAGATGGATGGTCTATTCTTATTGAATCTCGATAGTAGTGATACACATGTTGATAATATAGATGCTAAACAAATGAAATTTAATGATAATTCCACATACATGTGGCACTACCATCTTGGTCACATTGGAGTGAAGCGCATGAATAAACTCCATTCTGATGTACTTCTTGAATTACTTGATTTTGAATCACTTGAAAGATGTGAAGCATGTCTAATGGGAAATATGACTAAGATACCATTCTCTACAATAATGGAGCGAGCTACGGACTTATTAGAGATCATACATACTAATGTGTGTGGTCCAATGAGTGTAGCATCGAGCGGTGGATATCGTTATGTTCTTACTTTCATGGATGACTTAAGTAGATATGGGTATATCTACTTTATGAAACATAAGTTCGAAACATTTGAGAAGCTTAAGGAATTCCAAAGTGAAGTAGAAAATTAACGTAACAAGAAGATCAAGTTTCTACGATCTGATCGCGGAGGTGAGTATCTAAGTTAGAAGTTTTGCATGCAGTTTAAGAAATGCAGAATACTTCCACAGCTGACACCGCTGGGAACACCACAGCATAATGGTGTGTCCGAACATCGTAATTGAACTCTCTTAGATATGGTTCATTCTATGATGTTGATACGTCGGAAACGTATCTATAATTTTTTATGATCCATGCTTGTTTAGTATCTACTTTGCTTTGCTTTGTCTACACTTTGAGGTCCTTTTTTACATGTTTTCTGGTACTAACCTATTAACAAGTTGTCACAGTGCCAGTTGCCTATTTTCTGCTGTTTTTGGTTCCAGAAAAGCTAGTAAAGAAATATTCTCGAAATTGGACGGGACAAACGCCAAAGTCAATTACTTTCTGTGGGGAAAAAGAAGTCTAGAGGGGAGACGAAGAGGCGTGCCAAGGCAGCCACACCCCCCTAGGCGTGGGTGGGCCCTTCCCCGCGCCTAGGTAGGGTGTGGGGCCCCTGGCCACCGCCTTGGCCTCCCCCTTACCCTATAAGAAGCCCCCGATGCAGAAACCCTATGTACCCGATCAATATTCCACAAACCTTCTATAGGCGCCCCACCGTCGTCCCTAGATCGGGGGGATTTGAAGTTCTTCCCGGCACCCTGCCGGAGGGAAGATCATCCCGGAGGACTTCTCGCCGGTATGATGCATGAGTAGTTCCACCTTGGACTATGGGTCCATGTAGTAGCTAGATGGTTGTATCTCCTCCTTGTGCTTTCATGTATAGATCTTGTGAGCATCGTTCATGATCAAGATCTAATCTATTTGTAATCATGCATGTTGTGTTTGCGGGGATCTGATGGATATTGAGATTATTATGTTGGTTTGATTAATGGTTTTGTCTTTATGATTCTATCATGTCTGTGTTGTTTGTGATCTTGCATGCTCTCCGTTGTTAGTATCTATCTTGGCCAAGTAGTTGCTAGTGACTCCAAGAGGGGGTATTTATGCTCGATAGTGGGTTCATGCCTCTAGTTTCCAAGGAAAGTGACAGAAATCTCTTCGGTTGTAGATGTGCTGTTGCTACTAGGGAGGAAACAATGGTCTCTTGTTCATGGAACATGTGGACTGTTTACCTTACACACTTTGCTTAAAGCAGCTGTCTGTTGCTTGCAACTTAATACTAGAGGGGGTTCGGATGATAACATGAAGGTGGACTTCTAGTCATAGATGCAGTTGGATGGTGGTCTATGAATCTTGTTGTATTGCCCCATCGAATCTCATAGGATCTTTCTAACTAGTAATTGCATTGTTATGCCTTGCTCAGTTCCTGTCAATTGCCCTGCTGTAATTTTTTTACCCTTCATGCCATGTTGTTTATCTAAGGAGACCACCCCTAGTGAAATATGGACCCCGGTCCAATCTTTACCATTGATACATCTTCCACTGTTACTTGTTTACTTGCTACAAACCATCATTACCTTCCACAACATATGTTTAATCCTTTGTTATAGCAAACAAGTGAGCTTGACAATCTCACTGTTCGTTGGGGCAAAGTCTTTAGTTTGTGTTGTGCAGGTCTCCGCGTTGCTTGCAACACCTGTGTGATGTTTCTTTCCTCCTTCTGGTTCGATAACCTCGGTCTCTACTGAGGGAAGACTTGCTGTTGTGATCATCACACCTTGTTCTTGGGGTTTCCAGCGAAGTTCTCCACGTCAAGCACCATCAACAAGTTTTCTGGCGTCGTTGCCGGGGAGGCTAAGGACGTCTTCACTAGCGGAGTCCTTCACTTCCTTTATCTGTACTTTTTTTTAGTTTGCTTTGTTTCTTTTGGTTGGTTTTGTTTGCCTCTTTTAAAAAAAACCCAAAAAAATAGTCTAGTTTTGTTTGCTTGCTTTATTAAAAAACACAAAAAATTAGTTCCTACTCTAGTTGCCACCATGTATGGTTTTGGACCAATCTTTATTTCACCTATGGAAGAGATCTCGAGTTTTAAGCAAAAAAGTGAAGAGATTTTTAAAGAAGCTTGGTCTAGAATATCCGCTTTACAGAGGGAAACCAAGCCTAAGATGAGTCTTAGCATGGTTATCAATAGTTTCTACCATGGTATTGCTCTTTGTTATAGATATGCTTTGGATGCCGTGGCTGAAAAAGATATTTTTCAATGTACTGATGATGAAGCTTTTGATGCCATAAATAAGTTGATTGCAAATTATGATACACCTGGCAAGTCTGATTCCTCTTTCACAAATATTTTTGCTAGGTTGAACACTCTTGAGACCAGCATTTCTGCTATGAATAGTTGTTATCACACGCTTAGGGCTTACCATGATTATGTTCCCAAAAATTTTGAGCCTTCAAAGTGGTTTCCCACAATCAAAGTCTCTATAAATACTACACTTTTTGATGCTCGCTGTGATATCATGTCTGAATTTTTTCTCATGCCTAAAAATATTTATGATTTTTTGTGTCTTTGGGGGATTTCTGAAGGAGGAGAGGAAATATCTCTTACTAATAATTCCACCTTATTTCCCATTGGAATAGCTGAAGGTGTGTTTACAAAAATCTCAGGGAAAATGGTGTCTACTGATTATCTTGTTATTGAATGTGTGGGCAAAGGACATATCACACTTGGAAGATCCCTACTGAAACACCTCAGAGTAGTAATAGATGTGGGAAAAGGCATTATGCATATTGCTCCTCCGGTAAGCAATCATATCTTCCCTAAAGAGAAGAAGAAAGGTAATAAAGGAAAGAACAAGAGGGATGCTTCTTCATTTGAAAATACTTGATTCTTCTTGCTTCTTGTGCCTAACTTAAAGGCGTTAAAGAAAAGTACTTATTGGGAGATAACCCAAGAGTTTCCTTAAGTATTGAAAGTTTTTACTTCAGTAATGACCTCTCCTTATCCTTTTTTGTTTTGCTTTTTGTGCCAAGAATGACATCTAATGAGAGGGAAGTAAGATTTGGGGAGTTGCTGTCCCGAAACAGATTTCTGTCCTCCACCATAAAAATACGTGAGGACTATCTGTAACTCGGATTGAGCTCACAATTTACGAATAAATCCCCCAGTATGTTATCTAACTTTCATTAGTTCAACACTTTTTGATTTTAGCAACAGAAGATGTTCGAAAAAATCGGTTTCTACCTGCTGGTCTGTTTTGACAGATTTCTGCCATTATTTGCATTTGCTTCTTATTGATTCCTTTTTGAGTTCTCTTTAGGTAAATTGAGCTTTTTGTAGGAGTTACTATAGTATCTGGTGTTTTTAGTGAAAATCCTTGTTGTTCCAAAGCTTTGCCAGAGGTCTAATATATTTTGAATACACTAATGTTATTAATGAAGATTGTGTAAAGTTTTGTATGAAGGAAAAATTTCAGGTGTAGAGAGAGAATGATGCAATGAGATGAAGAATGGATAAAATTTCAATCTTGGGGATGCCACCACGGTTTCACCCCAAGAAATATCCAAGAGGTACAAGCGTGAAATCTTGGGGATGCCCAACACATCCCCTTCTTCATCAATAAAAAGCTCAGGTCTGTCTAGACACTTCATTTTTATTGTTTCATGCACAAGTTGTGTTGTTCTTGGAGCATCTTAGTTTTCATTTGCTTTGCTTAGGTTGTTTAGTTTGCTTGAATAAAGTAGTTTTGACCCCCGTTCTCGCTGTGTTGTTTTGCAAATAAGTTGCTTGGTGTTGGAAAGGAGTAGTAAGTTCTTGCTTGAAAGTGCAAGAGAAGCTTGCATTGACTGTGACTTAGACTTTAGCATGACATGCTAGGTGTTTTTTTGACCTTATGCTTAGTGATTATTGTTATAGCATGTCTTTTTCCAAACAATTGGAATTTCTTAGTGTGCCTTGAAGAAATTATGCGTTGTTTTAGCATGCAAAAGCACAGTATTATGGTATTCTCCTTTGATGCTTTGCTTGGATTGACTTCGAACATGCTCACACCATGTTATGGCTATGACAAGTCACCATTAGCCTCTATGATCATTTAGTCCTTGACTTGTAGTACCACTCTATGCTTGGATTAGTAGTGCTTTGTTGCACTGCATGATTATGGCCATTCTTGCTCTCTTATTTGGTTTCTCCCAGTCTTTTGCTAGCCTCCACTTGTATGAGTAAGCTCTACTCATGCTTCCAACTCCCAAGAAACCAAGTTATTCCAAAGTGTCCACTATAAATTCCTATGCATGGTGTGTTACACCATTCCAAGTGTATTCTTGTTTTCATCTATCTTCCAATTAAAAATATTTTGTTATGTGAAGACTTAGTGATTAAAGCCCCCCACAAACTTGATGGCACACTTTATATTATTTGCCCCTAATAAACTTGAACCATTGTGCCATCTATGTTGCACTTATACGTTGGAATTAGCATAACCGTGCTGTCACGGGGAATGTTTTCAACATTGCACTTGTACTTTTTACCCAGTTGATATCATGCTCTTTTGTCTATGTATGTCACTGGTGTGAAATAAAGAGGGAACTTGTAAGTCCATGGAGTTTGTATTCTGTGTTAGAGAAACGCCTGGGCCGCTAGCCTAAGCCATGCCTAATCATGGTGGAAACTTGCAGCATCACCATAGTGAGCTATCTATGAAGCATCCTCAATAAAAAGCTATGCATATGGTAAATAAAAAGATTGCTGAGATGCTCATTGTCTTCTTGCCTTGTCATTTTGGTTATGGGAAAGCTCTTGTACTATGTGCAAGGGGTACCCCATTGGCGGTTCTCTATGATATGCAAATACTTACAATGACAAGAACTTACAGGTGACTAAAGTTGAGTAGCATGAGGTGTGGCCCTCGTATTCAAGGGACTTGAGATTGCCAACTTATACTTCGTCAAGTATATACTCTATCATTGTTCACTTTAACCTTAATCACTTCAAGATGCTTATGATAGGGGCAATGAGGGCTGAAAGCTAATAAGTACCATAATTTTTGGAAGCTCTTTTTGAAACTTGAAATCCCTGCTTCCTTTATAAAAGGCCTTTCTTCCAACACTATTGAGTCTCCACCTTCTACCTTTAGACACCATTAAGAGAGCATAGTTGTCATTCTGTGTGCAGTGTTCCAAAGCTTATTGGTTGATGCATATTGTGATATTACTCGTTCTTGTGCTATTAGTTTCTAGTTACCCTTGTGAACTTTGAACGTGTCCTATGCATCTATTTGATACTCTACGAGGGACAAGCTGATTTCCACTATGCTATGTTTTCTGTATGTGAAACAAACAAACGTTTTTCAATGCATGTTATTCATGATCTTTGTTTGTAGCTTGTCATGTTGCATGCATAGTTACTATGTCCTATTGTTAGAACACCATCTTTCATGCACATGTTTAGAGTTTTTGATCCCAGCTTTCAATGCTTGCAAATGGTCAGATCTTTATTGTAAGGGTGCATGTCACCTCAAAAATTATTATTTTTATCACTTACCTACTCGAGGACGAGCAGGAGTTAAGCTTGGGGATGCTTGATACGTCGGAAATGTATCCATAATTTTTGATGCTCCATGCTCGTTTAGTATGTACTTTGCTTTGCTTTGTCTACACTTTGAGGTGCTTTTTACATGTTTTCTGGTACTAACCTATTAACAAGTTGCCACAGTGCCAGTTGCCTGTTTTCTGCTGTTTTTGGTTCCATAAAAGCTAGTAAAGAAATATTCTCGGAATTGGACGGGACAAACGCCAAAGTCAATTACTTTCCGTGGGGAACAAGAAGTCCAAAGGGGAGACGGAGAGGCGTGGCAGGGCAGCCACACCCCCTAGGAGTGGGTGGGCCCTGCCTCGTACCTAGGCAGGGTGTTGGGCCCATGGCCACCGCCTCGGCCTCCCGCTTCTCCTATAAGAAGCCCCCGATGCAGAAACCCTAAGTACCCTATCAATATTCCACGAAACCTTCTGTTGCCGCCGCCACCATCGTCCCTAGATCGGGGGGATCTGAAGTTCTTCCCGGCACCCTGCCGGAGGGGAGATCATCCTATAGGCCTTATCTCCGGTATGATGCGTGAGTAGTTCCACCTTGGACTATGGGTCCATGTAGTAGCTAGATGGTTGTATCTCCTCCTTGTGCTTTCATGTATAGATCTTGTGAGCTCTGTTTATGATCAAGATCTAATCTATTTGTAATCATGCATGTTGTGTTTGCGGGGATCCGATGGATATTGAGATTATTATGTTGGTTTGATTAATGGTTTTGTCTTTATGATTCTATCATGTCTGTGTTGTTTGTGATCTTGCATGCTCTCCGTTGTTAGTAGCTATCTTGGCCAAGTAGTTGCTAGTGACTCCAAGAGGGGGTATTTATGCTCGATAGTGGGTTCATGCCTCTAGTTTTCAAGGGAAGTGACAGAAATATCTTCTGTTATAGATGTGTTGTTGCTACTAGGGAGAAAACAACGGTCTCTTGTTCATGGAACATGTGGACTTTTTACCTTACACACTTTTCTTAAAGCAGTTGTCTGTTGCTTGCAACTTAATACTAGAGGGGGTTCGGATGATAACCTGAAGGTGGACTTCTAGTCATAGATGCAGTTGGATGGAGGTCTATGTATCTAGTTGTATTGCCCAATCGAATCTCATAGGATTTTTGTGACTAGTAATTGCATTGTTATGCCTTGCTCAGTTCCTGTCAATTGCCCTGCTGTAATTTGTTTACCCTTCATGCTATGTTGTTTATCTAAGGAGAGCACCTCTAATGAACTGTGGACCCTGGTCCAATCTTTACCATTGATACATCTTCCACTGTTACTTGTTTACTTGCTGCAAACCACCATTACCTTCCACACCATACATTTAATCCTTTGTTACAGCAAACCGATGAGTTTTTCAACCTCACTGTTCGTTGGGGCAAAGTCTTGAGTTTGTGTTGTGCAGGTCTTCGTGTTTCTTGCAACACCAGTGTGACGTTTCCTTCCTCCTTCTGGTTCGATAACCTCTGTCTCTACTGAGGGAAGACTTGCTGCTGTGCTCATCACACCTTGCTCTTAGGGTTTCCAAAGAAGTTCTCCACGTCAAGCACCATCAAATGTCTCTTACAGATTTACCCTTATTATTTTGGGGTTATGAATTAGAAACAACTACATTCACTTTAAATAGGTCACCATCTAAATCTGTTGAAATGACACCATATGAATTGTGGTTCAGTAAGAAACCTAAGTTGTCGTTCCTTAACGTTTGGGGTTGTGAATCTTATGTAAATAAGTTACAGCCCGACAAGCTTGAACCCAAAGCGGAGACATGCATCTTCATAGGATACCCTAAAGAAACAATTTGGTATACCTTCTGTCATAGATCCAAAGGAAAAAAATTTGTTGCCAAGAATGGATCCTTTATTGAGAAGGAGTTTCTCTCGAAAGAAGTGACTGGAAGGAAAGTAGAACTCAACGAGGTTGTTGATCCTTCTCTCGTATTTGAGAGTAATGCAACACCATAAGATGTTCCTGTGCCGCCTGCACCAATACGATAGGAAGCTAATGATAATGATCATGAAACTTTGAACGAAGTTGCTACTGAACCTCGCAGGTCGACGAGGGTTCATACCACTCTTGATTGGTATGAACCTATTATGAATGTCATGTTGGTGGACTACATCGACGAACCTACGACGTATGAGGAAGCAATGATGAGCCTTGATTCCAACAAATGGAAAGAAGCCATGAAATCCGAGATTGTATCCATGTACAAAAACCAAGTGTGGTATTCAGTGGACTTACTAGATGGTCGCAAGGTTGTTGAGAACAAATGGATTTTTAAAAAGAAAACAGATGCTGATGGTAATGTTACCGTCTATAAAGCTCGACTTGTCGCAAAAGGGTTCCAACAAATTCAAGAAGTTGACTAAGATGAGAGTTTCTCACCAGTAGCGAAGCTAAAGTCTGTGAGGAATTTATTAGGAATTGCTGCATATTATGATTATGATATATGGTAGATGGATGTAAAAACGGCGTTCCACAATGGTGACATTGAAGAAGATTTGTATATGGTACAACCCAAAGGTTTTGTCGATCCTAAAGATGCTAACAAGGTATGCAAACTTCAAAGGTCCATTTATGGATTGAAGAAAGCATCCCGGAGCTGGAATCAATATTTTGGCATGGTGATCAAAAATTGTGGATTTAGACAAACTTATGGAGAAACTTGTATTTACAATAAAGTGAGTGGGAGCTCTGTAGCATTCATGGTACTATATGTGGATGACATATTGTTGATCGGGAATGACATAGGACTTCTTAAAAGTGTCAAAGCCTATTTGAATAATAGTTTTTCAATGAAGGATCTTGGCGAAGCTGTATACATTTTAGGCATCAAGATTTCTAGAGATAGATCAAGACGCTTAATAGCGCTTTCACAACGTACATACTTGGACAAGGTTCTAAAGAGGTTTGGAATGGAAGAAAGCAACAAAGGGGTTCTTACCTATGTTGCAAAATACGGCTGTCACATCCCAAAATTTTCCAAATTTTGTAATGTGAAAAATAAATAAACAAAATAAATAATTGTTGAAATTTAGGGTGAAAAGAAACTTTTGTTTCTAAAAGGAAACTTAAAATCCCATCTTGAACAAACTTTAATTAATATTTGAATCCAACTAAATTCAAATCAAGTGAAATGCATTCTTCATAATTGCATCTGGAAATTTAAACACTTGAGAAATAAACCAAAACCCTAAAACCCTAATGGAATAAAATCATTTCCAAGATATCTCTAAGACCATGGTTTTGATCCATATAAAATTTCATCAACAAACATTTATAAATGATCAAGAATGACAAATAGAAATATTATAAAACCATAGAAATTGATTTCATTCAATTTGGAACCATAGATGAAATCTTATGAAATTAATAAGATAAGGAAATTGAATTTCCAAAGCCAATAAAACACCAATCTAAAATCCATACCAATTTGTGATCAAATTAATCCTAAAGATATTTAAAATGATAAATAAATATCAATTAAGAATTTACAAATTGGAATCACCAAGTTTGGACTTATAAATAAAAAGATATGGATTTTATGAGATAAAGAAAGAAATATTAAATGAGGATTATTTAAAAGGCCAAATTAAATCTTGACCTAATCCATAAGAAAATGGAATAAATATAAACCAAATCCAAATAAAATAATGGATAAAGAATTTTCAAATTAAATAAAAGGGCATTAACCAAATCCTATTCTATTTGAATAAAGACAAATCTCCAATAAGAATGATTAATAAATCACATTAAAAACATTCCAAATAATTCAAGGTGAATTGTTTGACACCTAAATAAATAGATAAAAACAACTGAAAAGATTTGGAAAGATTTAGTTTTCACATGGAGTTTTTGAAACAATAATAAATCTTATTTAAATTAATGCAAGGGCCTATTTTAAATAATTATTATACCCTAAAAAAAGAATAAATGAATTATTCTAAATTTGACTCTAAAATGAACTATTAAACAGTATTTGTATATACTCAAAGTTTGGTTGAAGTTTGAAATTCAAAAGTTGTTTGAATTGATTAATCAAAATCAAAACAAAATAATAGAAATGGAAAAATAAAAAGAAACAAATTACAAAAAAGGGAATAGAAAGCAGCCCAGCCAGCAAAGCCCATCCAGGCCCAGTCCAGCCCACTCCCTCACCCCAGCGAACCGTTCCCTTTCTCACCGCAGAGAAAACCCACCCCCTCACCGACCACTGGACCCACCTCCCCTCTCTCTCACTCGCTGACGCCAGGCACCCACCTGCCAGACCATCGTCTCCACCCACGCGAAGACCACGCCTCTGGCCGTTTCTGCCGCTGATTACTCGTGATCAATCCTCCTTAATGCCGCGTTTATTCCTCGCCGTGACCATGCCGTATTAAACGCCTGCTCCTCCTCTTTCATTCCCCCAAACATCGCCTCCCCACTGCCCCTAGGCTGCTCGAATTTGTCCACACACCGCCACTGCCTCCGACACACTCCGGCGACGATTCCGGTGAGTACATGCCGCCCCTTCCTCTCCAGTACACGCTCGCTTGTTCAGCGTCACTGCGCACACCCATTAACCCCAACCACATGCCTTCTCATGACCCAGAGCATCGGAGACAACCTCGACTGAGCGCCGCCACGGTCTGCCTCAACTCCGGCGAGCAGTAGCCGACAAACCAGCGCACCCCTTTCCCTCTGGTGAGTTCTTTAACAATCTTGACAACCTTGTGCAGCCTCCTGAAGCGTTTACTTAATCAATTGCGACCCAGACGCTCGCCTTCGACCACGGCCGTGCGTGCCCGTGCCAGCAAGCTACTCCGGCGAGGAATCCCAGTCGACTCTGTGCGCCCCTCGACCAACAACGACAACCTTGAGCATCAGCACGACGAGGCGATCTCAGTGAGCCCCTCCCCTGCCTCTTTTGCTTCCTGCATCGCCAGCGCCACCCTCATCTGAGCGCGCCGCCGCTAGTCGCTGCCGCCAGCGCTGCCCATCTGAGGTCGAGCTACTGTGAGCCACTTGATCCATATCCGAGCGTCACGATAGATTCATAATCGAAGAGGTATAGACAGATCTGTGCCGTGCGTTGCAACTTAGATCCAACGCACTAGAGAGGTCGATCCAACCGAACCGGTATCAGCCATTAGCAAGCCGCCACGTGGCCAGACTGTTTTAAATAAAAACTAGAATGATCTATTAGATGTTCAATTTTGTAAAATGTATAACTTTTGATCCACACGTCCAAATTTTGCAAATTTTATATCAATAGAATCAGAAAGAAGAGTACTTTCCAACCATGCCATTTGTTTAGTAAATTGCCTCTATTAAAATGGTTGTTTATGCAGAAACTTGTTTAGGCATATTATGAATATAAAATTCATTCTAATTTTTTTTTTGTGATAAAACCTTTGGCAAATGGATTGTTTTGAACCTACTGATCATATAAATCAATTTGTGGATTCAAAAACATATTTTGTGAGGCAAATTAATAAATCTTGGAATTAAAGCATATATAGTCAAATAAAAATGTTATTTATATGTTGGAAATACTTTTTGGAGAAAAACCTTTGGGAAATGTTTTGATTTAAACTCTCTGACCCCGAACACCAAATTTTAGAATTAAAAATGTATTTGGTGAACCATATAAAGATTGTTGCTTTGCTAAAGGCATTTTCAACCACATAAAATATTGATTTGGTTTAAAAATGATTTATAAGTAAAATCTTTTACAAATGGTTTTTCCACTTTTATAAAATGACCAATAGGTGTTGTAGAATGTTCATAACCTATTAGAAACACATTTTCCAAAGAAAACAACCTTTGGCATGCTTGCATGCATTGCTTTGTTTCTATTATTTTATGTGATGTTTGCTTGAATGGTAGATTCAAATTGTACCTTGGTTGATTGAATTTTAGTGGAATTTGAAGAGTGTGAATATTGCAAGATCAAGGAGTGAACTTATATTCTCTTCCAAAAAGGCAAGTGATGCTCCATACTTTTGTCCCATTATTTTCACTATGCATTAGTGATATTTCTAAAGTAGGACTTGCATGGAATTTTTGCTAAGTGTAAACTATGCCATGGGAAATCCTAGTAGATGAAACCTTAGTAGAAATTTCCTAAGTTAAGATTCCTACTACTATCATGCTTAGCTTAGCTAGTAGAAAACAAGGGTGGATTATATTCATGCTATGGAATATTTCTAAGTCAAGGACTTGTGTTTTGTTTAATAAAACAAGTAAGTGAATGAATCACCTGGGTGGAATGGAAGGAATGGTTTGTGTTGAGTGGTTACACAAGGCCCATTTCTATGGTTTACCTTGTGTATCTCACTTGTGGATAGCCACCCAGGAACAAAGAGATTTGAGATGTCAAATGTTGAGAAGCTTCAAGTGCAGCCACTTGGCATTATGGGCTCTGCCTGGATCATATAGGTTGCAATAACTTAGCCAAATGGACAGTTGGTGGTATGGGATTGATAGGTTGGAGTGCGTCCATTCTGGTCTAAGGGAAGGCTTCTAAAAGATCTTGTCTTGGTGAAACCAAGTCTTGTGGGGAAAGTGCACCACCTCTGCAGAGTGTAAAACCTAAGTACTTAGCCATGTCCCTGGTAAAGGACAATTTGAGCATCAAGACATGGAAGCTATCAAAAATCTCCTCATCTCAATTTCTAAGTTAAAACTTGTGGTTGAACAAGGGTTGAAGGATCACCAATTTATATTGGGAGATGCCTTGGGTGATTTTGTCAAGCAAAAACTTAGTGTTTTCAAATGATAAGGAAAATCTATTTTGAGCAAAGCAAGCCTAAGCTCCACTTAGCCAAATGCATATAGATGATAGACTCCACTATACTACCATAGTATCACTTGCCAATAAAATTCAAATGTATTGACCCTTGTGGCTGTAACTTATTATGTTGCAGGTTTGTTTGATGTTAGTGAGGTTTATTGATTAGGATTACAAGTCTGCAACCAACATGACTGCCTATGGCACTTTGAATATGAAGGACCCCATGCTATTGTTATATTCTGCTGCATTGTAATGAGATAGCCAAATGAGCTATGTAAGATGTAATAAATTATTTATTCCTGGTTATAAAGTTGTATTATGACCCTTGTTTCTAGATATTACATCTTAACTATGGATGCTAGCTATTGATCAAGGGACTAGCATTGTAAACACAGGGATCTCTACCTTATTAAAGGTTGGAACCTCTACAGATTGTATCAGAGCATTGTGTTTCCTGTAGGATTGTAACCCTAGGATTGGACAAAACCCCTTAGAAAAATAGGAGTTGTATTTGTTCCAAAACTTATTTACAAACAAACTTGTAAACTCTTCCCTCAACCTTTTGGTTTTGATTCTACATGTCTTCTATTTCAAACTTGATGGACAGATCCTACCCCATGGCCAAAGACTTCACCATGTGCAAAGGACTTCATCAACTCAAATGACTTCAACATCAAACATCATCAAACACTTCAACTTTATTTTCACCAAGGACTTCAACATGGATATCACTAAGGACTACAAGTGAGACAAGAAATATTACTCAAGACTTGAAGACTAAGGAAACACAACTTAGAAGGAACCACCATCACCTTTGGAGTTTTGTGACCAAAATTCAAGAAAATTCTCCAAGGATACAAAGGTCTTGTTTATGAAGAATCAACTAAGAAGGAAGGAATGATCTCAAGTGAACCATATAGTTGGACCACCATATTAAGTTTAGATCAAACCCACCAACCTATGTGGTGTAGCAAAAAGGTTTTGTTGCCTAAAAATGTGCTTGAAACGTGCTGTTTGAGTGGAATGTTTGTTTGTGATTGCTTGCACATTGCTTGTGTGAATTGTGTTTTGTGTGATTTGAATTATTTCCTTAGAAATATTTTGCCTATTCTAATCCCAATCCAACCCAAACAGATGACTACTCCAGGAAACTCCAACATCAAGGACGGTGACAACAACAACAACCAACAACCACAGAGATTAACCATAGTAACCCAAACCCAACCAGTTAAACCAAGTGACAACAGTTTTTAGCCAACCAGAACCAACCATCAAAGGTTCTTGGAAACCCAAACCCAACAATGGGTGACAAATCAAATGATCAACATGGGAGACAACTCTTCCCAAGGAGTTTATGACAACAAGGATGTCAAGGATGACATTTTAGAAGGAACTCAAGCTTGCAATGTTTGTGGATACAAGGATCAAACTTCCAAAGAGCATGAAGGTCAATTGCATCCAAGAGAAACATCAAACCCCACCAATGCCCAAAGCTACTTGTTTCCTATGTGAAGGAAATAATCAAGTCCCTATCTAATGCCCCATCTATTCCATAGTTCAACAAAGGAAACAAGGTGGAGTACAAAAATAGATTGTAGATTTCCACGAGAGAACAACTTCTACCAAGAAAGATGAAGACAAAGGAAAATCTCAGCTTACACCTCCATGCAATATGACTCAATTTGATGGACCAAAGAGGAGACATATGTATTATCCAAGGAAAAGATCAAGGAGACCAGGAAACTTTCCCACCTTTGAGATAAGATATGAAGAACATGAACTAGAAGCACTCATAGCTTTGGAGAAGCCCAAGAAGAAGAACGACAAAAGCCAAGTGCAATGTTGCCATTGCAAAGAAATGGGACACTATGCCAATGAATGTCCTGAGAAGAAACAAAAATATAAGGAGATTAACCAAGTGTGGTGCAACAACTGCAAAGAGCTAGGCCATTATGTATCAACTTGTCCACAGAAGATATGTGAAGAACGCAATCTTGTCACATGTTACAATTGTGGTAACCAAGGACATTATGCAAGCAATTGTCCAGAAAAGATGAAGCACAAGATAAATCCTATGAATGATCTCAGCCTTGTCACATGTTTCAAGTGTGGAAACAAAGGACACTATGCAGATGTTTGCCCAGAAAGGTTTCAACAAGATTCCAAGCAAGCCAAGAAGCCTATGCAGTACCCTAGTTGCTTTGAGCAAACTTGTAATCCCTATCTTTCCCAAATCTCGGGGAGATTTATTTTAAGTGTGGTAGCCTGTCACATCCCAAAATTTTCCAAATTTTGTAATGTGAAAAATAAATAAACAAAATAAATAATTGTTGAAATTTAGGGTGAAAAGAAACTTTTGTTTCTAAATGGAAACTTAAAATCCCATCTTGAACAAACTTTAATTAATGTTTGAATCCAACTAAATTCAAATCAAGTGAAATGCATTCTTCATAATTGCATCTGGAAATTTAAACACTTGAGAAATAAACCAAAACCCTAAAACCCTAATGGAATAAAATCATTTCCAAGATATCTCTAAGACCATGGTTTTGATCCATATAAAATTTGGTCGACAAACATTTATAAATGATCAAGAATGACAAATAGAAATATTATAAAACCATAGAAATTGATTTCATTAAATTTGGAACCATAGATGAAATCTTATGAAATTAATAAGATAAGGAAATTGAATTTCCAAAGCCAATAAAACACCTATCTAAAATCCATACGAATTTGTGATCAAATTAATCCTAAAGATATTTAAAATGATAAATAAATATCAATTAAGATTTTACAAATTGGAATCACCAAGTTTGGACTTATAAATAAAAAGATATGGATTTTATGAGATAAAGAAAGAAATATTAAATGGGGATTATTTAAAAGGCCAAATTAAATCTTGACCTAATCCATAAGCAAATGGAATAAATATAAACCAAATCCAAATAAAATAATGGATAAAGAATTTTCAAATTAAATAAAAGGGCATTAACCAAATCCTATTCTATTTGAACAAAGACAAATCTCCAATAAGAATGATTAATAAATCACATTGAAAACATTCCAAATAATTCAAGGTGAATTGTTTGACACCCAAATAAATAGATAAAACCTACTGAAAATATTTGGAAAGATTTAGTTTTCAAATGGAGTTTTTGAAATAATAATAAATCTTATTTAAATTAATGCAAGGGCCTATTTTAAATAATTATTATACCCTAAAAAAGAATAAATGAATTATTCTAAATTTTACTCTAAAATGAACTATTAAACAGTATTTGAATATACTCAAAGTTTGGTTGAAATTTGAAATTCAAAAATTGTTTGAATTGCTTAATCAAAATCAGAACAGAATAATAGAAATGGAAAAAGAAAAAGAAACAGATAAAAAAAGGGAATAGAAAGCAGCCCAGCCAGCAAAGCCCATCCAGGCCCAGTCCAGCCCACTCCCTCACCCCAGCGAACCGTTCCCTTTCTTATCGCAGAGAAAACCCACCACCTCACCGACCGCTGGACCCCACCTCCCCTCTCTCTCACTCGCTGACGCCAGGCCCCCACCTGCCAGACCATCGTCTCCACCCACGCGAAGACCACGCCTCTGGCCGTTTCTGCCGCCGATTACTCGCGACCAATCCTCCTTAATGCCGCGTTTATTCCTTGCCATGACCATGCCGTATGAAACGCCTGCTCCTCCTCTTTCATTCCCCCCCCAAACATCGCCTCCCCACTGCCCCTAGGCTGCTCGAATTTGTCCACACACCGCCAGTGCCTCTGACACACTCCGGTGATGATTCCGGTGAGTACACGCCGCCCCATTCTCTCCAGTACACGCTCGCTTGTTCAGCTTCACTGCGCGCACCCATTAACCCCAACCGCATGCCTTCTCATGACCCAGAGCATCGGAGACAACCTCGACTGAGCGCCAACACGGTCTGCCTCAACTCCGGCGAGCAGTAGCCGACAAACCAGCGCACCCCTTTCCCTCTGGTGAATTCTTTCACAATCTTGACAACCTTGTGCACCCCCCTGACGCGTTTACTTGATCAACTACGACCCAGACGCTCTCCTTCAACCACAGCCGTGCGTGCCCGTGCCAGCAAGCTACTCCGGCGAGGAATCACAGTCCACTCTATGCGCCCCTCGACCAACAACGACAACCTTGAGCTTCAGTGCGACGAGGCGATCTCGGTGAGCCCCTCCCCTGCCTCTTTTGCTTCCTGCATCGCCAGCGCCACCCTTGTCTGAGCGCGCCGCCGCCAGTCACCGCCGCCAGCGCCGCCCATCTGAGGTCGAGCTGCTGTGAGCCACTGGATCCAGATCCGAGCGTCATGATAGATTCATAATCAAAGAGGTATAGACAGATCTGTGCCGTGTGTTGCAACTTAGATCCAACGCACCGGAGAGGTCGATCCAACCGAACCGGTATCAGCCATTAGCAAGCCGCCATGTGGCCAGACTGTTTTAAATAAAAACCAGAATGATCTATTAGATGTTCATTTTTGTAAAATCTATAACTTTTGATCCACACTTCCAAATTTTGCAAATTTTATATCAATGGAATCAGCAAGACAAGTACTTTCCAACTATGCCATTTGTTTAGTAAATTGCTTCTGTTAAAATGGTTGTCTATGCAGAAACTTGTGTAGGCAATTATGAATATAAAATTCATTCTAAAATTGTTTTTGTGATAAAACCTTTGGCAAATGGATTTTTTTGAACCTACTGATCATATAAATCAATTTGTGGATTGAAAAACATATTTTGTGAGGCAAATTAATAAATCTTGGAATTAAAGCATATCTAGTCAAATAAAAATGTTCTTTATATGTTGGAAATACTTTTTGGAGAAAAACCTCTAGGAAATGTTTTGATTTAAACTCTCTGACCCCAAACACCAAATTTTAGAATTAAAAATGTATTTGGTGAACCATATATAGATTGTTGCTTTGCTAAAGGAATTTTCAACCACATAAAATATTGATTTGGTTTAAAAATGATTTATAAGTAAAATCTTTTACAAATGGTTTTGCCACTTTTATAAAATGACCAATAGGTTTTGTAGAATGTTCATAACCTATTAGAAACACATTTTCCAAATAAAACAACCTTTGGCATGCTTGCATGCATTGCTTTGTTTCTATTATTTTATGTGATGTTTGCTTGAATGGTAGATTGAAATTGTACCTTGCTTGATTGAATTGTAGTGGAATTTGAAGAGTGTGAATATTGCAAGATCAAGGAGTGAACTTATATTCTCTACCAAAAAGGCAAGTGATGCTCCATACTTTTGTCCCATTATTTTCACTATGCATTAGTGATATTTCTAGAGTAGGACTTGCATGGAATTTTTGCTAAGTGTAAACTATGCCATGGGAAATCCTAGTAGATGAAACCTTAGTAGAAATTTCCTAAGTTAAGATTCCTACTACTATCATGCTTAGCTTAGCTAGTAGAAAAAAAGGGTGGATTATATTCATGCTATGGAATATTTCTAAGTCAAGGACTTGTGTTTTGTTTAATAGAACAACTAAGTGAATGAATCAGCTGGGTGGAATGGAAGGAATGGTTTGTGTTGAGTGGTTACACAAGGCCCATTTCTATGGTTTACCTTGTGTATCTCACTTGTGGATGGCCACCCAGGAACAAAGAGATTTGAGATGTCAAATGTTGAGAAGCTTCAAGTGCAGCCACTTGGCATTATGGGCTCTGGCTGGATCATATAGGTTGCAATAACTTAGCCAAATGGACAGTTGGTGGTAGGGGATTGATAGGTTGGAGCGCGTCCATTCTGGTCTAAGGGAAGGCTTCTGAAAGATCTTGTCTTGGTGAAACCAAGTCTTGTGGGGAAAGTGCACCACCTCTATAGAGTGTAAAATCTAAGTACTTAGCCATGTCCCTGGTAAAGGACAATTTGAGCATCAATACATGGAAGCTATAAAAAATCTCCTCATCTCAATTTCTAAGTTAAAACTTGTGGTTGAACAAGGGTTGAAGGATCACCAATTTCTATTGGGAGATGCCTTGGGTGATTTTGTCAAGCAAAAACTTAGTGTTTTCAAATGATAAGGAAAATCTATTTTGAGCAAAGCAAGCCTAAGCTCCACTTAGCCAAATGCATATAGATGATAGACTCCACTATACTACCATAGTATCACTTGCCAATACAATTCAAATGTATTGACCCTTGTGGCTGTAACTTATTATGTTGCAGGTTTGTTTGATGTTAGTGAGGTTTATTGATAAGGATTACAAGTCTACAACCAACATGACTGCTTGTGGCACTTTGAAGATGAAGGACCCCATGCTATTGTTATATTCTGCTGCATTGTAATGAGAGAGCCAAATGAGCTATGTAAGATGTAATAAATTATTTATTCCTGGTTATAAAGTTGTATTATGACCTTTGTTTCTAGATATTACATCTTAACTGTGGATGCTAGCTATTTATCCAGGGACTAGCATTGTAAAGACAGGGATCTCTAGCTTATTAAAGGTTGGAACCTCTACAACGACCTTGAGTAAAACTCAAAGTCTAGCTATGGCAGAAGATAGAGAGAGGATGAGCAAAATACCCTATGCCTTAGCCATAGGTTCTATCATGTATGACGTGGTCTATACTAGATCGGATATTACACATGTTGTTAGTTTGACCAGCAGATATCAAAGTGATCTAGGAGTGGAACACTGGACAACGGCCAAAAATGTCCTAAAGTACTTAAGAAGAACTAAGGATATGGTTCTTTCTTATGGAGGTGATGAAGAGCTTGTGGTAAATGGTTACACCGATTCTAGTTGGAACACCGATCCACATAACTCTAAGTCACAGTCTGGATACATGTTTACTTTGAATGGTGCAGTAGTGACTTAGAGGAATGCTAAGCAAAGCATTATGGCGAGATATTCAACTGAATCGGAATACATAGCTGCTTTAGAGGCTTCATAGGAAGCGATATGGATGAAGGAGTTCATTACAGAGCTTGGTGTGGTTCCTAGTGCATTGGACCCAATTTACATCTATTGTGACAACATGGTTGTCATAGCAAATGCACAGTATCCAAGGTCACACAAGAAGCTGAAGCATATCAAGCTACATTTTCATGCTATTCGTGACCATGTCCAAGATGGTGACAGAAATATTTTCAAAGTACACACAGATCTGAATGTGGCAAATCCATTGACTAAACCTCTCCCTATGGCAAAACCTTACCAACACCAAAACGCCATGGGTGTTAGGTACATTACAATGTAATCTAGATTATTGACTCTAATTCAAGTGAAAGACTATTGGAGATATGCCCAAGAGGCAATAATAAAATGGTTATTATTATATCTTTGTTTACGATAAATGTTTACATCCCATGATATAATTGTGTTAACCAGAAACATTAATACTTGTGTGTTTTGTAAACCTAAAAAAGTCCCTAGTAAGCCTCTTGTTAAACTATCTTGTTGATTAATAGATGATCATGGTTTCCTGATCATAGACATTGGATGTTCTTAATAACAAGATCATATCATTAGGAGAATAATGTGATGGACACACACCCATAGTAAGCGTAGCATAAGATCAAAGTCATTACGTTCGCTTTGCTACAAGATTTCAGATACATAGTAACTTAATACTTTGACCATGATAGCATATTAATCACCATCACTAGATGAGTACTTTGATGACATCAGAAACCACTTCCGTAACTGGGTGGTTTTAAAGGTGGCATTGGATATTCTGAAAGTATGTGTTGAAGCACATGGATCAAGAGTGGGATTTGTCCATCCATATAACAGATAGATATACTATGGGCCCTCTAGGTGGAATTTCATCCAATTGGCTTGGAAAATGTGACTAGGTCACAAGGGATGTCATATCACGGAACGAGTAAAGATACTTATCGGTAACAACGTTGAACTAGGTATAGAGATACCAACGATCGAACCTCGGATAAGCAAAGTATCGTATGTAAATGGTTCATTCGATCACAAAGTCATTGTTGAAATATGTGGGAGCCATATGGATTTCCAGATCCATCTATTGGTTATTGACCGGAGAGGTGTCTCGATCATGTCTGCATTGTTCCCGAACTGTAGGGAGACACGCTTAAGGAATCGATGTTGTTTAAGTAGATATGGAATATGAGTTGGAGACTGAATGTTTTTCGGAGTCTCGGATTGGATCCAGGACATCATGCGGAGATCCGGAATGGTCCGGAGAATAAGATTCATATAAGGAAAGTGGTTTTCCGGGGTGGGGAAAAGTTTCGGTGTTTTGGCCAGATATTTCTAGAATGTTCTAGAGGAACCACCACCCTGGGAGGGGTCACTTGGGATGCGGCATGTCCTAGGGGCTAGCCGCACCAAGCCTGATGGAACCCACCACTTGTCGTGGGACGCTTCATTGGAAACCCCAAGAGCAAGATATGAAGCAGCACAACATCAAGTTTCCCTCAGTAATAAACCGAGGTTATCGAACCAGTAGGAGGAAGGAAACATCACACAGGCGTTGCTAGAAACACGAAGACCTACACAACACAAACTCAAGACTTTTCCCCAATGAATCAGTGAGGTTGTCAAGCTCACCGGTTTGATGTAACAAAGGATTAAACGTATGGTGTGGAAGGTAATGGTTTGCAGCAAGAAAACATGTAACAGTGGAAGATGTATCAATGGTAAACATTTGACCGGGGTCCATAGTTCACTAGAGGTGCTCTCCTTAGATAAACAACATGGCATGAGGGTAAACAAATTACAGCGGGGCAATTGACAGGAACTGAGCAAGCCATAACAATGCAATTACTAGCCAGAAAGATCCTATAAGGTTGATTGGGCAATACAACAATATACATAAAGGATCATCCAACTGCATCTATGACTAGAAGTCCACCTTCAGCTTATCATCCAAACCCACTCCAGTATTAAGTTGCAAGCAACAGAAAACTGCTTTAAGCAAAGTGTGTAAGGTAAACAGTCCACATATTCCATGAACAAGAGACCGTTGTTTTCTCCCTAGTAGCAACATCACATCTACAATCGAAGAGATTTCTGTCACTTCCCTTAGAAACTAGAGGCATGAACCCACTATCAAGCATAAATACCCCCTCTTGGAGTCACTAGCAACTACTTGGCCAAGATAACCACTAGCAACGGAGAGCATGCAAGATCACAAACAACACAGACATGATAGAATCATAAAGATAAAACCATTAATCAAACCAACATAATAATCTCAATATCCATCGGATCCCTGCAAACACAACATGCATGATTACAAATACATTAGATCTTGATCATGAACAGAGCTCACAAGATCTATACATGAAAGCACAAAGGAGGAGATACAACCATCTAGCTACTACATGGACCCATAGTTCAAGGTGGAACTACTCACGAATCATACCGGAGAAAACGCCTCCGGGATGATCTCCCCTCCGGCAGGGTGCCGGGAAGAACTTCAGATCCCTCGATCTAGGGACGATGGTGCAGTGGCTACAGACGGTTTCATGGATTTCTAATCGGGTACTCAGGGTTTCTGCATCGGGGATTCTTATAGGCGAAGGGGCGAGACTGGGAGGCGGCCAGGGCCACCAAACCCTAGCCAGCCGCGGGCCCACCTGCCTCAGCCTGGGTGGGTCTGCCTCGGCCGGCCCCTCCTATGGACTTATTGTTCCCCACGGAAAGTAATTGAGTTTGATGCTTGTCCCGTCCAATTCCGAGAATATTTCTTTACTAACTTTTATAAAACCAAAAACAGCAGAAAACAGGCATCTGGCACTGTTTCAACTTGTTAATAGGCTAGTACCAGAAAACATGTAAAAAGAACCTCAAAGTGTGGACAAGTAAAGCAAAGTAGATACTAAACAAGCATGGAACATCAAAAATTATAGATACATTTCCAACGTATCAGCATCCCCAAGCTTAACTCCTGCTCGTCCTCGGGTAGGTAAGTGATAAACAGAATAATTTTTGAGGTGACATGCACCCTCACAATAAAGATCCAAGCATTTGCAAACATTGAAAGCTGGGATCAAAGAACTCTAAACATGTGCGTGAAATATGGAGTTCTAACAATAGGACATAGTAACTATGCATGCAACATGGCAAGATACAAACAAATATCATGAATAATATGCATTGAAAAACGTTTGTTTGTTTCACATGAAGAAAACATAGCATAGTGGCAATCAGCTTGTCCCTCATAGAGTAGCAATATAATGCATAGGACACCTGCAAAGTTCACAAGGGTGACTAGAAACAAATAGCACAAGAACAAGTAATAACACAATGTGCATCAATTAATAAGCTTTGGAACACTACACACAGAATGACAATTATGCTCTCTTAATGGTGGAAGAAAGGCCTTTTTGTTAAGGAAGCAGGGATTACATGTTTCAAAAAGAGCTTTCAAAAATTATGGTACTAGTTAGCTTTCAGCCCTCATTTCCCCTATCATAAGCATCTTGAAGTGGTTAAGGTTAAAGTGGCAAAGTTGGAGTATATGCTTGACGAAGTATAAGTTGGCAATCTCATGCCCCTTGAATACGAGGGCCACACCTCATGCATACTCAACTTTGGGTCCAGGTAAGTTCTTGTCACTGTAAGTATTTGCATATCATTGAGAACCGCCAACAGGGTACCCCTTGCACATGGTACATGATCTTTCCCATAACCATAATGACTAGGCAAGCAGACAATGAGCATCTCAGCAATTCTTCTTATGTACCATGGGAATATGGTGCTTTTTTCTCTCTTTCCTCTTTTCTCAATGTGTCTCTTTTTTATAAGAAGAATGCTTCACAGATGTCACTATGGTGATGCTGCAAGTTTCCACCATGATTAGGCATGGCTTAGGCTAGCGGCCCAGGCGTTTCTCTAACACATGATACAAACTCCATGGACTTACAAGTTCCCTCTTTATTTCACACCGGTGACATCCATCGACAAAAGAACATGATATCAACTGAGTACAACAAGGTACAAGTGCAATGTTGAAAACGTTCCCCGTGACAACATAGTTCTGCTAATTCCAACTTATAAGTGCAAGCATATACAACAAAGTTGTCATAATGGTTCAAGTTTATTAGGGGGAAAGAATAAACTGTGCCATCAAGTTCGTGAGGGCTTTAATCACTAAGTTTTCACATAACAAAATAATTTTTAATTGGAAGATAGATGAAAACAAAAATATACTTTGGAATGGTGTAACACACCATGCATAGGAGTTTATAGTGGACATTTTGGAACAAGACATTCTACAACAATAATCACTAAGAATAATTTCTTAAAGGCACACTAAGCAATCCCAATTGTTTGGAACAAGACATTCTACAGCAATAATCACTAAGCATAATGCTAAAAAAACACCTAGCATGTCATGCTAAAGTCTAAGTCACAGTCAATGCAAGCTCCTCTTGCACTTCAAGCAAGAACTTACTACTCCTTTCCAAACACCAAGCAAACTTATTTGCAAAACAACACAGCGAGAACGGGGGTCCAAACTACTAAATCAAACTAAACAAACTAAGCAAAGCAAACAAAAACTAAGACGCTCCAAGAACAACACAACTGTGCATGAAACAGTAAAAACGAAGTGTCTAGACAGACCTGAGCTTTTTATTGATGAAGACAGGGATGCCTTGGTCATCCCCAAGATTTGACGCTTGTACCTCCTTGATATTACTTGGGGTGACACCATGGTGGCATCCCCAATCTTGAGCTTTTGTCCATTCTTCATCTCATTGCATCATTCTCTCTCTACACCTGAAATTTTTGCTTCATACAAAACTACACACAATCTTCATTAGCAACATTAGCTTATTAAAAATATATTAGACCACTAGAAAAGCTTTGGAACAACAAGACTTTTCACTAAAACCACAAGCTATTGTAGTAACTCCTCCAAAGAAACTCAATTTACCTGAAGAGAGCTCAAAAAGGAATCAATAAGAAACAAATGCAAATAATGGCAGAAATCTGTCAAAACAGACCAGCAGGTAGAAAGGATTTTTTTTCGAACATCTTCTATTGCTCAAATAAAAAAGTGTTGAACTGACGAAAGTTAGCTAAAATACTAGGGATTTGTTTGGTGGAGGACAGAAATCTGTTTCGGGACAACAACTCCCCAAATATTACTTCCCTCTCATTAGATGTCATTCTTGGCACAAAAAATCAAACAAAAAGGATAAGGAAAGGTTATTACAGAAGGAATAACTTCCCAGACTCAAGGAAACTCTTGGATTATCTCCCAACATGTACTTTTCTTTAACGCCTTTAAATTAGGCACAAGAAGCAATAAGAATCAAGTATTTTCAATTGAGGAAGCATTAACATCAAATCTTGCTTTCAAAGGAGGAGCAAAAAGCAACTTCCCTCTTCTTATAGGGAAGTGTTCAATACCTTTCTTGAATGGAAAATGATATTTAATGGTGCCTTCTTTCATATTAATGATGGCACCAACTGTTCTAAGAAAATGTCTTCCCAAAATAATAGGACAAGAAGCATTGTATTCAACCTCCGAAACATAGAAATCAACAAGTACATAAGCATTGTTAACCATGATGAGAACATCATTAATACTCCCCATGAGTTTCTTCTTAGCATTATCATTGAGTGGGACATCCAAATAACAATCTTCTAATGGTGGCAAATCAAGCATTTCATAAATCTTCCTAGGCATAATAGAGACACTAGAACCAAGATCACATGAAGCTTTGAGATCAAAGTCATTCACTTGCATATTAATAATGGGTTCCCAACTATCTTCTACTTTCCTAGGAATAGAAGCTTTGTGTTTTAGCTTCTCTTCCTTAATCTTAACAAGAGCATATGTAATATGTTTGGTAAAGGCAACATGCATATCACTAGAATCAGGACTTCTAACAAGCTTTTGCAAGAACATAATCACTTCCAAAAATATTGCAACCATCAATATCAAAGTCAAACTTAGCATCACTAGTGGTAGGCATAGTAGGAGGAGGAATAGGGGATACTTGTGGTTTAGTGGTGATAGTGCACACACTATTGTTTCTATCAATTTCAGCTTCCCTTTCCCACTTAGCATGAAGTTGAGCTAACAGCCTAACATTTTCATCAATAGTAACTTGTATGGCATGAGCAGTAGCAGAGGTGTTTTCCATAGTATCAGGTTTAGCAACCATTTTATTAAGCAAGGAAGTTTGAGCTTCAGACAACGAGGATATATTTTTCTCAACAGTTAAAATATTTTCCTCTATAGTCTTATTGAAAGTGGTTTGTTTACTAATAAATTCCTTGAGCATTACTTCAAGTTCAGACGGGGCACTTCTAGCATTATTGTAAGAGCTTCCGTAGGAGTTTCCATTTTTAGGAGGATAAGGCCTATAATTGTTGTTTCTACCAAAATTCTTCCTATAGGCATTGTTGTGAAATTATTGTTTCTAACGAAGTTCACATCAACTTGCTATTCTTGAGCAACCAAAGAGGCTAAGGGAACACTATTATGATCTAGAGGAGCTTTCTCATTAACAAGCATAGCCATAATAACATCAATCTTTTTCACTCAAAGAGGAAGTTTCCTTAACATAATTTACCTTCTTACCATGTTGAGCTCTCTCAACATGCCATTCAGAGTAGTTAACCATCATATTGTCAAGGAGCCTTGTTGCAGCACCCAAAGTGAGGCCCATGAAAGTACCTCCAGCAGCAGAATCCAGCAGGTTTCTTGAGGAGAAGTTCAAACCTACATAAAGAGTTTGGATAATCATCCAAGCAATGAGTCCATGAGTAGGGCAATTTTTAACCAAATATTTCATTCTTTCCCAAGCAGGAGCAACATGTTCACTATCAAGTTGTTTAAATTTCATAATGTCACTTCTCATAGCAATAATCTTAGCAGGAGGATAGTACTTTCCAATAAAAGCGTCTTTCACTTAGTCCAAGAATCAATACTATTTTTAGGCAAAGATAGCAACCATTCTTTAGCTTTTCCCCTCAAGGAGAAAGGAAAAAGCCTGATCTTAATAATATCTCCATCTACATCCTTATACTTTTGGATCTCACAAATTTCAACAAAGCTATTAAGATGGGCAGCAGGATCATCAGAACCAACACCAGAAAATTGCTCTCTCATCACAAGATTCTACAAAGTAGGCTTAATTTCATAAAAGGTAGCATTAGGAGTAGGTGGAGCAATAGGAGTGCTTAGGAAATCATTGTTGTTGGTGCTAGTGAAGTCACACAACTTGGTGTTCTCAGCAGAGTTCATTTTGGCAAAGGTGGTCAAGCCAAAAACAGCAGCAGCAGCTAGAGCAGGAACTATTTTTTTGTGTTTTTGAATAAGGCAAGCAAACCAAACTAGACTAGTTTTTTTGGGGTTTTTTTGGAAAGAGGCAAATAAAACCAAACAAAAGAAACAAAGCAAACTAAAAACAAAGTAAAGAGAAAGGAAGTGAAAGACTCCCCTAGTAAAGACGTCCTTAGCGTCCCCGGCAACGGCGCCAGAAAATAGCTTGATGGCGCCCACCACTTGTCGTGGGACGCTTCGTTGGAAACCTCAAGAGCAAGGTATGAAGCAGAATAGCAGCAAGTTTCCCTCAGTAAGAAACCGAGGTTATCGAACCAGTAGGAGGAAGGAAACGTCACACAGGTGTTGCTAGCAACACGGAGAACTGCACAACACAAACTCAAGACTTTGCCCCAACGAATCAGTGAGGTTGTCAACCTCACCGGTTTGATGTAACAAAGGATTAAACGTATGGTGTGGAAGGTAATGGTTTGCAGCAAGAAAACATGTAACAGTGGAAGATGTATCAATGGTAAAGATTGGACCGGGGTCCATAGTTCACTAGAGGTGCTCTCCTTAGATAAACAACATGGCATGAAGGGTAAACAAATTACAGCGGGGGCAATTGACAGGAACTGAGCAAGGCATAACAATGCAATTACTAGCTAGAAACATCCTATGAGATTGGGAAATACAACAATATACATAGACCATCATTCAACTGCATCTATGACTAGAAGTCCACCTTCAGATTATCATCCGAACCTCCTCCAATATTAAGTTGCAAGCAACAGACAACTGCTTTAAGCAAAGTGTGTAAGGTAAACAGTCCACATGTTCCATGAATAAGAGACCATTGTTTTTCCCTAGTAGCAATAACACATCTAAAACCGAAGAGATTTCTGTCACTTCCCTTGGAAACTAGAGGCATGAACCCACTATCGAGCATAAATACCCCCTCTTGGAGTCACTAGAAACTACTTGGCCAAGATAACCAATAGCAACGGAGAGCATGCAAAATCACAAACAACACAGACATGATATAATCATAAATATAAAACCATTAATCAAACCAAGATAATAATCTCAATATCCATGGGATCACTGCAAACACAACATGCATGATTACAAATAGATTAGATCTTGATCATGAACGGAGCTCACAAGATATATACATGAAAGCACAAAGGAGGAGATACAACCATCTAGCTACTACATGGACCCATAGTCCAAGGTGGAACTACTAATGAATCATACTGGAGAGAAGGCCTCCAGGATGATCTCCCCTCCGGCAGGGTGCCAGGAAGAACTTCAGATACCCCCAATCTAGGGACGATGGTGGCGGCGGCGTGGATTTCTGATCGGGTACTCAGGGTTTCTGCATCGGGGGATTCTTATAGGCGAAGGGGCGAGACCGGGAAGCGGCCCGGGCCACCAAACCCTAACTAGGCGCGGGCCCACCTGCCCCCGCGTCTGGGGTGGATCTGGCCCCCTAGCCGGCCCCTCCGGATCTCCTCTGGACTTCTTGTTCCCCATGGAAAGTAATTTAATTTAACGTTTGTCCCGTCCAATTCCGAGAATATTTCTTTACTAACTTTTCTGAAACCAAAAACGGCAGAAAACAGTCATCTGGCACTGTTGCAACTTGTTAATAGGTTAGTACCAGAAAACATGTAAAAAGCACCTCAAAGTGTGGACAAGTAAAGCAAAGTAGATACGTTTCCAACGTATCAAAGCCTAAGGGCAACTCGGCCAAGAACTAGTTTGAAAAGTCAAATCCTAGTTTGGGAAGGAAAGGGAAAACTTGAAAGGCAAGTTTCCACCTCTCCCCTTGCTAGTCGAGTTGGGGGATACGGCTAGGGTTGGGAACCCTTGTGTGGCCGCTCCCCACCTATATAAGGAGGGGTGAGGGTGCACCCCCACACACACCTTGCCCTGGCACCTAAACCCTAGTCGCCACACCCCTCTCTCTTCTTCACCGTCCAACTCCGGCTTAGGAGAAGCCCTGCAGAAATTTCTCCTCCTCCATCACCACCACACCATCATGCTATTGGGATTACTACGAGATATACTACCTCCACTGACCGACTAGAACCGGGAGAGGAAGGTCTTTATCGACTCCGTACGTGTGACCGACTGCGGAAGCACTGCCGGAACGCGACGCTGGAAGGATCCTCTACACGATCTTTAGATCAGCAAGTGACCGACTACATCAACCACGAGACCTAATATTGTTAACTCTTTGGATATATGAGGGTTAGTTCTCTACAATCTCGTTGCACCAATCTTGTAGATTAGATCTTGGCTTTGCCATAGATTAGATCTTGGTTTTGTGTATTCATGCGATAGATTTTTTTTGTTTCCATGCTACAAACCCTATAACATGTTCATACATTGATGGGCACCATATGTGGTATGGTGATGAAGTTGTTAAATGCAAGGAGAAAGATTGGTCAGAACCTAAAAGGCCTTATTCTACTAGCTATTATACATGAAATGTATCTGAAAAGTCAAGGACTTGGTTATCTCGAGATTGTCTAGGAAAACAACAGCACTTGTGAGGTGAGGGATTTTAGCTAGAGTGGCCTAAGGCATGTTGTGAACATTGAAATACGATAATGCATCTGCTTAGAGTGGCAACATACTGGGAGACCATGCATACATAACTTGATATTCTTGGTAAAGAAAAGAAATCTACCATAGATGCGTCAATATGTGTGTGACTATTTCTCTTTGGAAACATTTAGAGTTGTGTATGCTAGTTCCATCGAGCCCTGAATAGACCCGCCATAGTGGTGCTTGTCATTTCCATGAACATGGACACTAGGGATACTGGACACCCCTTTTTAGTTGTTAGGAGGAGGGCGACAACAAAGCTCTAGTTCATCTACTTCGATCCGTAAGATGTTGATAGCTCCAAATTTCATCACTTTTTACTACCGGTTTTCCCCTTTTTTATTACCGAATTTCATTGAAGATTGCCCTTTCCACTAATGTTAATGTCACAATTAGTGAATCCTTGGTTTCTTGTGATGGTTTTCAGGCAATAAACATTTATTAAAGATCTAATGACATTTATGAGCTAATTACACCTAAAGAAGAAAATCCACAATTGGAGCCTCTTTCATTGGAGGCGTACAATGCGCGTAATGACCAGCGGTACGGTCGGAACGTGCCCGTACCGCCTGCCCGTACTACCTTCCAGCGGCTTCTCTATTTCAATAGAAGCAACTTTTGTGAAGAGGGGGGGTGAAAAACAGAACACAGCCGCCGCAAAACTCATAAGAGAGAAAGAGATCAGATATGGAAGAGGAGAAGAATATCCCTATGGCACCCTGGATTTACGATCCGAGAATCCCTGTTATGGATGTAATTCATGTTCCCATGATCAGTGATCCGTGAGCATAACCGACTAGTATCATTACATTATCCATACATAGCGAGTACACAACTTACATTATAGCCAATATGGCGATTACAACAATGATAGAAGAAGTTTTCAAGTGCAGAGCGCATGTCAGGCATTAACCTACATGAAACTGACTGGGAGACAGCCTAGCTCGCATAAACGTCAGCTTCTTCCTCATTCCTCAATCTTTTGGAAATCTGGCCAAGTAAATAGCCAGGGACAAGGGACAATGCTAGTGAGTACTTTGAATGTACTCGCATCGCAAACCACCTTAAGATAATATTAATACCAAGGAGATATGCAGTATGGTTATGGTGTTAGGATAGTTCCAAGAATGGTTCTTTTCTAAAATAGTTTCTCTTGTAGATATAGCATCTACAAGGTTTTGTTGGAGAGCTTTTATAAAACCTTTTTGGATATTTTATAAAAGACTAAGATTGGGCCACCCTATATCGTCGCCATGGTCTTCAAATGACCGGGTTATCCTCCTCCTTCTCTGGTGTCCCTCGAACCACCAGGTTTTAGTAAACACTTTCTTTTGGAAAACAGTTTTGAAAACAAGATCGGCACCGCTTTACAGATACCTTCCCAACCGTCCATGACCAAGGACTCAGCTATTCGAATAGATTTAAATTCTGCAGAGGTTGTACACTTTACCCACTTCATCCAATTACACTGCCCTAATCTACACCGATCGTGAGTGAATAGCCAGTCAAGACCTTCCGGATGCCCACTCCAATATAAGTGCCTACCCTATGAGTGTTGTTCCCCTCAACACCATGACGCCCTATATAGTTCACAAGCCAACCAGAGCGCTTTTTACACTGCGACGAGTGTGCGCATTCAATGAGGGGCTCATAGTAACGCGTAGAGGCCCATAGACCCTTAGTTCCTTCTCCCGGTCGATGTTTTACACGTACCGTTTTACCGAAGAAGTCCACCCTCCAGGGAAAAATTTCCCCTGTAGTAGTTGTGAGGCACCTACACTAGAATAGACAAACTTCCAGCCCAGCCCTGTCCCATTCTAGAGTAATGTGGTTGCACGGGTTAATTATTCTGGCAAAACTGCAAAGAACCGGGTGTGTTTTTGCAAACCTTTTTCCTCCATTATCCATCCATCATTTTTGAAAAAAATCCTCTATATTTTATAACTCACTTGGCAGGCCAAACCTCACCAAGGTTTTGTCATAAAACAATTTTGTAACCTTTTCCAGGGTCTTCCCATCCCATAGTTTTGATTCGACTAAAACGGGGTTTCCAAGGATTTATGGTGTTAAACACCATCTATAGTACTAGGGGCAAATAGGTGCCATCAAGGGGTTTGTACTTAGTAGTTTAGGTGGGGTAATGGTTTGGAGGAGCCAAACATTCCCACCTATAAAACATACTAGTAAAACCATGCAATTTATATAGACAAGTACAAAAATCGTGCATGAGTATAAAAGTAGGACAAGGGCTTATGAGCAAGAAGGTGGCTTGCCTGATCAGTAGCAATATGGAAATTGTCCCTGGACATCTTCAAGACAATACCAGAATACCAATATGATAATAATATCTCCTCTTCTCGTTGTCAGATAATCGCAACTATCGCCGTATCGAGCAAACATGCAAACAAACAATGCATCCATCAATACAAGGCATACAGGCAATCTACAATACAACAAACAAAAAAGTAAAACATTCTACAATCCATTAGGGTTTAAGGATAATGGATTTATAAAGATTGGAATGGGTCTTGGAAACATTTGAAAGAATTCCAAAGTGAGTTATTATCTAGAAACTAGTTATGAGAGGGTTTCTAGAACAAGGTCAACTTATGTATGATATCAATGTACAAAAATGATATCATCAGATTTTTTTTGATAAAATGAAACCAATAAAAGTGGTTTCACTATTTTATCAATAATGAGTAATCTAGTGATTAAAACTCTAGTTTTAGGAAATAAATCACCAGATTAGTTCTGGAGTTCCAAAAAATATTTCCTTGGGTAGTTAAGTAATATTTGGTGGAATTATTCACCAGGAGTTTGAATTAACTTAAAAAGATTTACCAGAATGCCCTCAGGAAATTCTCAAAGATAGTTCTGGATGATATTTGTCTTTTTAACCATATTAAATCTTCAATGGATTTTGATGTGATTCCAAAGAAACAGGTTAGTTGTTTGGAATACCTTTCTGTAGAAATTGGAATCAACATTTTTGGAGTTGTATAACTACAGGTGTGATTTATTTAGTGAAACAACTCTAGATAGAAATGTTTAAATCCTTAAAATTCATTCATTGCTCAATAAATCCCGAGCTTATAGGTTTTGATAGGTATAGATATACTTAATCAAGGGGAGTTGGAATTAGGTCCATACATATCACAGTTTGGTCTAGGGAAATTCCTAAAGTCCATAATTAATTGTTTTTTTGTCATTTTTTCTACTGGCAAAATAGGAAGCAAGCTAGTATGAGGCCAAGTTCATGAGGTAGGTACAGGCAATACCTAATAGAGGCACTTCGGTTTACCCTATTTTGGTTTACCAAGCTCCCAGTTAGTGCAAAAGATACATTTTTGCATTTTATTTATAGGAACCTAGATGTATATAGTTTTATTACAAAACTTGCTCTGCATGTTTGGTAAAATCCCTAAGGAACTTGTTTGGATTTAGATCTAGGAAATTCTGGGTATTTTACATTTTTAAATGGATATAATCCTTTCAACCTTTTTGCTGATCTATAAATAGAGATAAAACAAAAAGAACGACAGGGAGGAGCGTGGGCTGGATTTAAAGGGGAGGGGGGAAACGGCACTGGACCGGCCATCACGGCGCCCACGCTCGCGTGGCAGGAAAGAAGGGATTACCTCCTCGGGGCCCATGGGTCGGCGGCCCAAAGAGCAAAGATGTATGAGGGAGGGGTGGCTGTTCGATCTTAAAGAGATCGACGACGCACAACTGTGTTCCTCACGGGGAAGGCTCCACTAAGCATAAACCCTTACAGGGATTAGGATTGTCGAGGGGGCTCACTGGGTGATGGATAGGCGTTGGGGAGGAGGGGAATGGATGCAGCGCGCGACGCCGAGCTCGGAGATGGGCGATAGGAGGAGATTCGACGTCTGGATCATGCTCGCGTGAGTTCGTCGGAGGAGAGTTCTTTGGTGCTCAGCTGGGAGGCCTGTAGAGGGGGTCCTGGACCAAAACAAGGGCATGGTTAGATAGATGGTGAATAGGAGGTCTTGGCATGGTTACATGTGGCGAGGGAGAGGGAGAGGAAAGGGCACCATGACCATTTCTTTGAGGAGGCCGAGAGTGCTTCTTCTTCTCCTCTAGGTCAATGCAGAGCATGGGAGAGGGAGGGGTGCTCGGGGATAGGTAGGTGAGGTCCGAGCGAGTGAAATGTAGCTAGTAGAGAGGGCAGGGTGGCCTCCATCCCTTTTATTGCAAGATCTTTTTGGCAAAGGGGAAATGTCCATAATGGACATGGGGCAGTGTAGAGCTGGCTTGGGTGTGGCCAGGTGGAGGAGGGGAGGGGCAGGAGGTGTCCTGAGTCGTTCATGGACAGAGAGGGAGGGGTGGGGTGGCTGCCAAGGCATTAAAGGTACAAGACTAAACAATTTCTTTGTGTCTCTCCCTTTCTTCCAAGCATAAAATGACAAATAGATAGAGATAAGTATAGTGAAGCTACAGTGATTTCGACCAGGAGGGAGTGGTGTTGCTAGGCAAGCTTGCTTGACAAGGTTTGTGGAGGTTTGAGATTGGTTTAACTCATGGTTTTGAAAGATGCTAAGATTTTCTATAATGATGATTAGTAAGCAAAAGTCTCAAAATTTGATCTTGGAAAGATGAGGAAATGATGTTGGTAGATAGGTATGGTCATTGTACACCTCCAAGATTTACTTGGGATTTATTGCATGCTTTTTGGTCCACTTTATATCAATTATTCAAAAAGTGCAGAAATGGTTTATTGAAGCTAAAGTGATAATTTTACATTGGTCAAGGTGGGTTTTTAGTCTGAAATGGTTCTAAATACCATATCACACATTGGGTGATTCTATTGGAATTTATTTAGAAGGGAAAGTCTTTTTAAGTTATTATTTTCTTGTTTCTGCTATTTAAGAAAAAGAGCAAAAAGAAATAATAAAGAATCTCAAAAATATTTATTTTCAAGATGGGGAGATAGGGGGTGGGATGTAGGTATCAAAGGTGCCTTGAGTTGGCCAAGTAGTTTGGAGAAAAACAAACTTGCCTTTATATAGAAGGTTGTGAGGATCTAGCAATTAAAGGAATTTAAATAGTTTTAGGCTCCAAATAACTATGGAAATTATTTGGAAAATATTTATATCCAAGGGGATGATGTCAAATTGAATTATATATCATAAACAACCATGTGTATTGCAAAACAATATGGATTTTGGAGGAAGACAAGGATTAGAGGATCAAGGGCATTTATATTTATGCCCTCTAAACATGGTTGGATTAGGGAGCTCAGGGATCATCTAGGTACAAGGGATATATGGATAGATAGACAAAGTTATATAGATGAAAATGATGCCAGGGGTTGGACTCGATTATATTTGAGGGGATCTAGAAGTGATGGTGAACTTTGTTGAAAATAAGGCTGCCATAAAAGATGTGTCATGATGCCTCATAAACCATGTGGGTTTAAGAAGCACAAGGCTCCAATGGAAAAAAGTGAAGGATGGGTTGATAGACCATGGTTAGTAGATCATAACCATGCAAAGTGGTGGTCAAGGGGAGGTGGCATATGGATGTGAGCTTTTGCCAAAGTGGGCAAGATGATAAGATTTGCAGAAGAGATTATATTCTTGACTACAAAACCATCATGGATGAGTGGGGGCCAGAATGTCTTAGCCCAGGGTAAGTGTGGGCTTTGGTAGTACTAATGATTTACTACAAGATGGATGAGTGGGGGCCAGAATGCACATAGGTTGGAGTAGGTGGAGTTCCAAATATTGAATCTTATTAGAGATTCCAGACTCAACCAAATTGGGCAGACTTGGGGGTTTGGACTATTAGGAAGGAGGGAAGGATACTAGGGTTTATTCTTATCATCAAGGGGATGATGTTGAATTATGGATTAAGTAGTGAGGATCCATGATTGTATTTGGTCTTTGATGAGTTGGATGCTAATACAAATGGATTAGCTCAGTATTGATCTGGTTAAGGGGATTAGAGGGTCACCTGAGTGACTTAATATGGATCCAGAGTTGGATGCTTGATTTGAGATTGATAATCACAAATGTAGATTGGGTTCCTAAAGTATGAGCTACTAAATTAGCTCTCTCTCTAGTTCCTAATCACACAAGATAATCAGAAGATCAAGGAAATTCATCTTACTAAACAATCATATACTACTAAAGTTACCATCAAGTCTAAGTTGAGGTAAGCATGTGTATTTTGAAGGGGTTGTTCTTTGAAGTAAGGTAAGGACCTCTTGGTATTTCTACTAAGACTGGGAATGAAATGGTTTTATGAAAGTTTTTGGAAAACTTAGAGATGAGAGTGGTTGAGGTTCTGTCTTGAAAACATAAGGAGGTTATATATAGTTCTCCATAGTTTTTGTAAATAGAAACAAGTAAAGTAGTTTGTTGTATCAGGGTCATTTTGGCTCATGTTTGAAGTACCAGAACATTTTGAGAAAATAAAAGATGAGCCAAGACATCTTCTTTGCAAAATAGTTTTTTCAGCCGGGGTTGAGGTAAGGAGTATATGACCTAATATTCAATCAGATATACAAACACAAGAATCAAGCAACAGGAATTACAACACTTAAATAAGAAAACTTTTTGTTCCCCCTGATTTTTGCCTTTTTGAACAAAAGATTAGGGTTGTTGTAATTGGGATGTTACAATCCCCTCGTTCCTCGATGATCTACACCTCTCCAACACACACTTCGTCATCATCCCCATCATCATCTAGATAGAGAGTTTGGCAATTGTAAGATTAGTGTTTGATACTTTGATCTACCTTTGGTTTGTATTTTGATTTGATCTTCAAGTACTATTGTGGTTTGCTACGATAACTTTGAGATGATTTCCATTTGCAATATAATTATTCCTTTGATTTGTCTCACTCTCATGTCCGAGTGAATCCCCATAGGCGTGGGAGATGTAGGGAATTGGTGAGATGTCTCGTGCATCCTTTGTATCCATCCACTTGTGATTGTTGTACTGACTATTAATCTATGAAAATGATTATCTGTTTGCCTAATGCTTTTTATCAAATTTAAGGGACGAGGTAATATGATATAAAGATATCATAGGTATGAACTTGTGTGCTAGTGAATTGGAGAACCCCAAGTGACAAGGCCGATATCAATGAGGAGCTATCATCACTCGAGGACAACAAGGAACCATCAAGATTAAAGCCTTGATCTGGTCGCAAGACCTTAATTGATGTGTTGAACATTGTCGTGGTAACAGACAGGCGGATCATTGGACTAGGAAGAATTGGCCATGATGACTTCTAGTCGGTATATGGGTTACTTTACTACTCGCTAACAAATAAGAAAATGTCACAATTACTTATTCCATTTTATCCAATTTGCACGTTCACTATCACCATGAACTATTTCCCTTTGCGCCTAAGTTTTCATTTGCAGGAACTCCAAACTCATTTCGAGACTTTACTTTTATGCAATTTACTCCTAATTACTTCGTACGCAAGTTTCCTCTATCTTTTACTCACAATCCACCTATTGGAGATATGCCCAAGAGGCGATAATAAAATGGTTATTATTATACCTTTGTATTTATGATAAATGTTTACATCCCATGCTATAATTGTATTAACCAGAAACATTAATACTTGTGTGTTTTGTAAATATAAAATTAGTCCCTAGTAAGCCTCTTGTTGAAACTAGCTTGTTGATTACTAGATGATCATGGTTTCCTGATCATGGACATTAGATTTTATTAATAACAAGTTCATGTCATTAGGAGAATGATATGATGGACACACTCCTATAGTAAGCGCAAACGTAAGATCAAGTCATTTAGAGTTTTTTTGCTACAAGCTTTCAAATACATAGTAACCTAATCCGTCGACCATGAGATCATGTTAATCACTATCACCGAATGAATGCTTTGATGACATCAAACACCACTTCTGTAACTGGGTAGTTATAAAGGTGGCATTAGGTATTCTGAAAGTATGTTTGAGGTACATGGATCAAGAGTGGGATTTGTCCATCCATATGATGAATAGATATACTCTAGGCCCTCTCGGTGGAATGTCATCCAATTTTCTTGCAAGCATTTGACTAGGTCATGAGGGATGTCATATCACAGAACGAGTAAAGAGTACTTATCAGTAATGAGGTTAAACTAGGTATAGAGATACCGATGATCAAACCTCGAATAATTAAAATATCACACGACAAATGGAATCGGTATCATATGTAAATGGTTCATTCGATCACAAAGTAATCGTAAGAATATATGGGAACCATATGAATTTCCAGATTCCTCTATTGGTTATTGATCGGAGAAATGTCTCGATCATGTCTGCATAGTTCACGAACCGTAGGGAGACATACTTAAGAATTCAATATTCTTTAGTAGATATGGAATGTGAGTTGGAGACCGAATGTTGTTCGGATTCTCGGATTGGATCCAAGACATCACGAGTAGATCCAGAATGGTCCGAAGAATAAGATTCATATAAGGAAAGTCCAATTCCGGGGTTTGGAAATGTTTTCGGTGTTTACACCGGAAGCTTCTAGAAAGTTCTGGAAGGTCCACCACCCCGGAGGGGGGGCACATGGATGCGCCATGCCCTAGTGGGGCATGCGGCATGATGCCCTAGGTCAAGTCGGCCAAGACTAGGAACTGGGAATCAAACTCTAGTTTGAATAGTCAAACTCTAATTTGAAAAGTCAAAGTCCAAGTGGAGGGAGGGCAGGAAACCTACATGGGAGAGGTTTCCCTCTCCCTCCCCAAGCCGCCGGCCACAAGGGAGTTGGGGGAGGACTCGGCCTCCCCCTTGCCACCTCTCCCACCCATAAAAGGAGGGGTGGGGCGCCCCTTGGTCCTCACCCCACAAACCCTAGGCCGCTGCCCCTTGATACCAAGTCATCAGCGACCTAGTCCTCCTAGCCACCGCCTTGCCCAAGCCGCCGCCCTCCTCCCCTCGGCATCTAAACCCTAGCCAGGGAGGCCCTCTATACTCCACCATACCTACTCTGGCTTAGGCGAAGCCCTGCAGGATCTACTCGTCCACCTCCTCCACCACACCGTTGTGCTGCTAGAATCGCGAGGAGATCTATAACCTCTGCTGCCTGCTGGAACAAGGAAGAGGAAGGTCTTCATCAAGTACCGAACGTGTGACCGATTACAGAAGTGCTGCCGGAACGCGGCGCTGGAAGGATCGTCTTCGTGATCTTGAGATCGGCATGTGAATGAATACATCAACCACGAGAATCTGATCTTGTTAAATGCTTTGGATCTTTGAGGGTTAGTACTTTATAAACTCGATGCACCGATCACTTAGATTAGATCTTGGCTTTTGTGTGTTCATGCGATATAATTTTTTTCTTTCCATGCTAGGAACCCCTACAGTGGTATTAGAGCTGTTTCTATGCGTAGGTTTGTTGCGGGAGTAGAACACAAAGTTTTTGTGGGTGTTTATGCTTTTGTTGTCGCTTGATTTTTTTATATTTTGCATCTTGCGGGATGGTGGGATGAAGCGGCCCAGGCTAACCTTACATGTCATCGTACATGAGACTTGCTCCATGCTCAACGTGCAAGTTGCATTGCACAAGTGGCTTTGCGGGTGTCTGTCTCTCCCACCATAGTGAAGATTCAATTTACAACGGGCACTTGACAATACTTGTATCAACGTTGTGGTTCATGTTCGTAAGTTAGAATGGTTCTTATGCAAAAGCCCTAGCCACAAAAAACATGCAAAGAAAATTAGAGGCGTCTAACTTGTTTTTGTAGGGCTTGTGTTGTGATTTGATATGGCCATGATTGTGATTATATATGATGTATGCAATGATCCTTATTGTAAGTTGGCAACTGGCAGGAGCCTTATGGTTGTCTTTAAAGTTCGTTTAAGATCTGCATGCCTATTCATCAAAGTAGTTGTAATAGTTTTTGTTGGTGGAGGACAACCATGAAACGGCGCCATTGACCTTGATGCCACACCGGTGATGATGGAGATCCTGTTCATTCCTGGAGATGGAGATCGAAGGCACAAGAATAAAGGCCATATCATATCACATATTATGAATTGCATGTGATGTTAACCCTTTTATGCATCTTGTATTGCTTAGATTGCAATGATAGCATTATAAGATGATCCCTCTCACTAAATATCAAGTAATAAATTGTTCATGCTTAGTAGGCACCGTTGCTAAGACTTGTCATTTCAAAGCACCATGCGATGATCGGGTGTGATGGATTCTATGTGTTCATACAACGGGTGCAAGCTAGATTTGCACATGCGGATACTAAGGTTAACCTTGACGAGCTTAGCATGTACAAACATGGTCTCGGAACAAGGAATACCGAAAGGTAAATCATGTGTCATATGATTGATATGATGAACATGTTGATTGTTCGCCTTTGAAACTACATCATCTCTCATGATGATCGGACTTGGTGTAGTGGATTTGGTTCGTGTGATCACTAAAACAATGTGAGGGATGTTTTTTTGAGTGGGAGTTCACCTAGTTAATTTAAGTATTAAATATGACCTTAATTTGTCATAAACTTAGTCTAAACTCTGGAAATATGTTGTAGATCATGGTTACCCCTACCACCGTTTTTAATGCATTCCTAGAGAAAGAAAAGTTGAAATACAATGGAAGCAACTTCACAGAATAGTTCTGTAACATGATGATTGTCCTCGATGCTGGAAATTTGACCTATGTGTTGGATGCACTGCTGGGTGACCCACTTGCAAATGCTGGCCTCGGGATGAACATAATGTGTATGACACAAAGCGTGATGACTACAATCTTGTGAAATATGCGTTCCTTATGTCGATGGAGACTTCTCTTCAAGAATGCTTTGAACTTAGAAGCGCTGCTGCCATGGTGAAGGAACACAAATCCATGTTTGAGAGCCCAATCTGTGCTAAGAGATATATAATCTCTAGCGGGTTATTTAGTGTTATGATGAAGGAACACAATTCTATGAACGATCACATCATGATGATGATGCACTATGTTCAACGTCTCAAAGTAATAGGATATGAAATCCCAGTTGATTTTGTGATAGATAGATTTCTGCAATCGCTCACACCCAGTTACAAAAGGTTTGTGCTGAATTATAAGATAAGTGGTGCGATTGGATCGCTCACTAAACTTGCTGCCACTTTGGTGGCTGCCGAAGTAGACATGAAGAATCAGGATGATCTCAAGGGTAACTTCGAAGACAACAAATCTGTTGCTGCACCTGAGAAGAAAACCCGAGTTGGTGCTAGTCCGGATGCAGAATGCTTTTATTGCAAAGAGTGTGGTCACTAGAAGCGGAATTCTCCCCAAGTAACTGGCAGATCTGAAGAACGACAACATCAAGAACAAAGGTATATTCGATATACATTTTATTGATGTGTATCTTACTAGTAGTCATAGTAGTGGCTGGGTATTTGATACTACTTCGGTTGCTCATATTTGTAACTTGAAATAGGTGCTGCGGAATAAGCGAAGACTAGCGAGAGATGAGGGGACGATGCACGTTGAAATGGCTCCAAGGATGATGTGATTGCTGTCGGCAAGATCCCTCTTCATCTACCATCGGGATTAGTTTTATACTTAAATAGTTGTTATTTGGTGCCTGCGTTAATCATGAACATTCTATCTGGATCTTGTTTATTGTGAGACGGTTACTTGTTGAAGTCCGAGAATAATGGTTGTTCGATTTATATGAGTAATATCTTTTATGGTCATGAGCCTATGATAGATGGTATATTCTTATTGAATATTGATAGTAGTGATACACATGTTCATAATATAGATGCTAAATGATTGAAATTTAATGATAATTCTACATACATTTGGCACTGTCATCTTGGTCACATTGGAGTGAAGCGTATGAAGAAGCTCCATTCCGATGGACTTCTTGAATCACTTGAAAGATGTGAAGCAAGTCTGATCGGAAAGTAACAAGAAGATTAAATTTCTATGATCTGATCATGGAGGTGAGTATCTAAGTTACGAGTTTGGCGAGCATTGAAAGTAATGCAGAATACTTTCACAATTGACACAGTCAGGAACACCACAACTTAATGGTGTGTCCGAACGTCTTAATCGAACTCTCTTAGATATGGTTCATTTTATGATGTCTCTTATAGATTTACCATTATCATTTTGGGGTTATGCATTAGAAACAACCGCATGCACATTAAATAGGGCACCATCTAAATCCGTTGAAACGACACCGTATGAATTTTGGTTTGGGAAGAAACCTAAATTGTCGCTCCTTAAAGTTTGGGGATGCGAAGCTTATGTAAAGAAGTTACAGTCCGAAAAAGCTTGAACCTAAAGCGGAAAAATGCGTCTTCATAGGATACCCTAAAGAAACAATTAGGTATACCTTCTATCATAGATCCGAAGGCAAAGTTTTCGTTGCCAAGAATGGATGCTTTCTGGAGAAGGAATTTCTCTCAAAAGAAGTGACTGGAAGGAAAGTAGAACTCAACGAGGTTGTCGAACCTTCTCTCAGATTTTAGAGTAGCGTGGCGCCGGAAGATGTTCCCGTGCCTCTTGCACCAATAAGAGGGGAAGCTAATGATAAAGATCATCAAACTTTGAACGAAGTTACTACAGAACCTCGCGGGTCGACGAGGACTCGTACCACTCCTGGTTGGTATGATCCTGTTATGAATGTCATGTTAGTGGATAACACCGATGACTCTGTGATGTACAAGGAAGCAATGATGAGCCCCGATTCCAACAAATGGCATGAAGCCATGAAATCCAAGATTGGATCCATGTACAAAAACCAATTGTGGACTTTGGTGGACTTGCCGGATGGCAGAAAGGCTGTCGAGAACAAATGGATCTTCAAGAAGAAAACAGATGCTGATGGTAATGTAACCGTCTATAAGGCTCGACTTGTTTCAAAAGGGTTCCGAAAAATTCTAGGAGTTGACTACGATGATACTTTCTCATTAGTAGCGATGCTAAAGTCTGTGAGGCTTTTGTTAGCAATCGTTGCATTTTACGATTATGAGATATGGCAGATGGATGTCAAAACGGATTTCCTCAATGGTGACATTGATGAAGAGTTCTATATGGTACAACCCAAAGGTTTTGTCGATCCTAAAGATTCTAACAATGTATGCAAACTTAAACGGTCCATTTATGGATTGAAGCAAGCATCCCAGAGCTAAAATCAACGTTTTGATAACGTGATCAAAAGCTTTGGATTTGTACAAACTTATGGAGAAGCTTGTATTTACAAGAAAGTGAGTGGGAGCTTTGTAGCATTCCTAGTACTATATGTGGATGACATATTGTTGATTGGGAATGATATAGAACTTCTTAAAAGTGTTAAAGACTATTTGAATAATAGTTTTTCAATGAAGGATCTTGGTGAAACTGCATACATTTTACGCATCAAGATTTATAGAGATAGATCAAGACGCTTAAAAGCGCTTTCACAAAGTACATATTTGGACAAGGTTCCAAAGAGGTTTGGAATGGAAGATAGAAAGAAAGGGTTGTTCCCTATGTTGCCCAATACGACCTTGAGTAAAACTCAAAGTCAAGCTATGGTAGAAGATAGAGAGAGGATGATCAAAACTCCATATGCCTCAGCCATAGGATCTATCATGTATGCCATGTTGTGTACAAGCACAGATATTGAATATGCTATTAGTTTGACTAGCAGATATCAAAGTGATCCTGGAGTAGATAACTGGATAGCTGTCAAAAATATCCTAAAGTACTTAATAAGGACTAAGGATATGGTTCTTTCTTATGGAGGTGATGAACAACTCTTTGTAAATGGTTACACCGATGCTAGTTGGAACACCGATCCAGATGACTCTAAGTCACAATCTGGATACGTATTTACTTTGAGTGGTGCAACAGTTAGATGGAGGAGTGCTAAGAAAAGAATTATGGCGAGATCTTCAACTAAATAGGAATACATAGCTGCTTCAGAGGCTTCACATGAGGAGATATGGATGAAGGAGTTCATTACGGAGATTGGTGTGGTTCCTAGGGTATTGGACCCAATGGATATCAACTGTGACAACATGGGTGCCATAGCCAATGTGCAGGAGCCAAGGTCACACAAGAAGCTGAAGCATATCAAGCTATGTTTTCATGCTATTCGCGAGCATGTCCAAGATGGTGACATAAATATTTGCAAAGTACACATAGATCTGAATGTGGCAAATACGTTGACTAAACCTCTCCGTAGGGCAAAACATGACCAACACTAGAATGCCATGGGTGTTAGGTACATCACAATATAATCTAGATTATTGACTCTAGTGCAAGTGGGCGACTATGGCGATATGCCCAAGAGGCAATAATAAAATGGTTATTATTATATATTTGTGATTATGATAAATGTTTACATCCCATTCTATAATCGTATTAACCGTAAACATTAATACATATGTGTTTTGTAAACATAAAATTAGTCCCTAGTAAGCCTCTTGTTGAAACTAGCTTGTTGATTAATAGATGATCATGGTTTCCTGATCATGGACATTAGATGTTATTAATAACAAGATCATGTCATTAGGAGAATGATATGATGGACACACTCCTATAGTAAGCGTAGCGTAAGATCAAGTCATTTTGACTTTGTTTGATACGAGCTTTCAAATACATAGTAACCTAATCCTTTGACCATGAGATCATGTTAATAACCATCACTAGGTGAATGCTTTGATGACATTAAACACCACTTCCTCAACTGGGTGGTTATAAAGGTGGCATTAGGTATTTTGAAAGCATGTGTTGAGGCACATAAATCAAGAGTGGGATTTGTCCATCCATATGACAGATACATATACTCTGGGCCCTCTCAGTGGAATTTCATTCAATTGGCTTGCAAGCATGTGACTAGGTCACGAGGGATGTCATATCATGGAACGAGTAAAGAGTACTTATCGATAACGAGGTTGAACTAGGTATAGAGATACCGACGACCAAACATCGGATAAGTAAAGTATCACGCGACAAAGCGAATTGGTATCGTATATAAATGGTTCATTCGATCACGAAGTAATCATATAAATATTTGGGAACCATATGAATTTCCAGATTCCTCTATTGGTTATTGATCGGAGAAGTGTCTCTACCATAGTTCACGAACCATAGGGAGACACACTTGACGATTCAATGTTGTTTAGTATATATGGAATGTGAGTTAGAGACCAAATATTGTTCAGAGTCTCCAATTGGATCCAGGACATCACGAGGATTTTGGTCCGAAGAATAAGATTCATATAAGGAAAGCCCAATTCCGTTGTTCGGAAATGTTTTCGTTGTTTTCTAGAAGCTTCCAGAAAGTTTTAGAAGGTCCACCACCCCGGAGGGGGGGGGGCACATGGATGCGCCATGCTCTAGTGGGGCATGCGGCATGATGCCCTAGGTCAAGTCGGCCTAGCAAGTGGGAATCAAACTCTAGTATGAATAGTCAAACTCTAATTTGAAAAGTCAAATCCCAATTTGAAAAGTCAAAGTCCTAGTGGAGGGAGGGAAGGAAATCTATATGGGAGAGGTTTCCCTCTCCCTCCACAAGCCGTCGGCCACGCGGGATTTGGGTAAGGACTCGGCCTCCCCCTTGCCGCCTCTCCCACCCATAAAAGGAGGGGTGGGGCACCCCTTGGCCCTCACCCCACAAACCCTAGGCCGCCGCCCCTTGCTCCCAAGTCGTCGGCGCCCTAGTCCTACTAGACGCTGCCGCCTTGCCCAAGCCGCCGTCGCCCTCCTCCCCTCGGCATCTAAACCCTAGCCACCAAGGCCCTCTATACTCAACCATACCTACTCTGTCTTAGGAGAAGCCCTGAAAGATCTACTCCTCCACTTCCACCGCCACACTGTCGTGCTGCTGGAATCGCGAGGAGATCTACAACCTCTGCTGCCAGCTGGAACAAGGGAGAGGAAGGATTCATCGAGTATCGAATGTGTGACCGACTATGGAAGTGCTGCCATAACACGGCGCCAGAAGGATCATCTTCGCGATCCTGAGATCGGCAAGTGAATGACTACATCAACCACCAGAATCCGATCTCGTTAAACACTTTGGATCTTCGAGGGTTAGTAATCTATGAACTCGTTGCACTGATCTCATAGATTATATCTTGGCTTTTGCGTGTTCATGCAATATAATTTTTTTGTTTTGCATGCTAGGAACCCCTACACCACCACCATAAGCAATCTCAGTCAATTCACTCAAGACATTCGACACCTCGGGTGTCACAGAAACGCCGCCTAAAAGCACTTGACGAAGCTCCTTGTTGGGATCGATATAATAGATGGAATTAATACTTCCACGAAAATATTCTCTGACGAACCTGTGCACTTGTAGGCCATCAAGATATTTTCTGGCACCGTTGCCGGGGATCTAAGCGCTAAGTGCTCTTTCTTGACAACGCATTTGTTAACACCATTCATGATCTCTGTTGAAGACAAAGGTACCACTCGATCAGGAAGAACTTATTTACCTCCATATATTGATCTTATTCCGATTGAAAGATGTCTAGAGTTTATTGAGAAAATTTCTAAATCAAATATCATATACGTGAATAGCTTGATTCCATTGATGGCACACTTGACCATCACCCGTGGGGCTGAACCTGAGATACCATTGGGAGAATATGGGAATCCATGTAGGCACTTAAGGAAGATACCTATTCTTTGTCCTGACTCGAGGTCCAAGATTTTTAAATATATCCTGAAATAATTTATATGATGAAAGAAATTGCTTTTGCAGGAAAATAAGAGGAAGATCCTAGTGACCACTTGACAAGGGTCTATGACCTTTGCTCTACTCTTAAACCAGCAAGTTTACCAATAGATTTTGAACTCCTTAAACTCTTTTGCTGGCCACTAAAAGATAATGCTTTTCCTTAGTTACAATCATTGCCCAACCATACTATAAAAATCTAGGAAGATTGCATCCGTGAATTCATTCATAAATATTGTTCATTCACAAAAATCATGAAAATTAAACATAGTATAACAAACTTTCGCTAAACAGTTGGAGGAAACTTTTATCAGGCATGGAATAGATTTTATGCAATTATTATGACAGTCCCAAATCATGGTTTCGAGGAACATTTAACTATTCAGTATTTTTACAATGGGCTTATTGATGAAGCAAAAGAGATGATTGATCTATCTACAGGGGATCTATATGTAACTTAACATTGCCAGAATGTGTAAAGCTTTTCGAGGTAAGATCCTTTAATGATGAACAATACAATATAGCTGAGGATGTTGAACCATGAAAAGGCATGATTCACATACCCTCAGATCTCATTCCTGAAGTCAAAAATCCATGCAATAAAAAGGTATATCCTCGGAACTTGTTAAAGAAACTAAGGTTGACATTATTTAAACTTATGTAATAGAACATGATATAAATCTTGTCATGCAAAAGTTTAGATATCAACAAAATCAGTTTCGTGAGAAAAATTACAAATGTCTTATAAAAAGGGAAAATAATATAAGGGACATAACAAAAGTCTTTGATGACTTGGGTCATGCTACAAAACATTTAGATAGATATCTAACTATGGTTAAAACACAATGTGATCAAATAATTGAAACCCAAAATTTGATTTTGAATCAAGGAAATTTTGGTACTGTTGATACTAACATTGTTACTAGAGGTGGTACAGAAACATAGGAACCACAGGGGCCGCCTTGGTATCAAGAAGAACAAGCCCGAAAGGCAAGAGAGACTCAAGAAGAAGAGGACCTTTTAGATCGTCGAGATGACACAGATTATGAAGCTTAGAAAAGAAAACATGAAGCTTCCAAGACAAGCAAGAAGAAGAAGCAGGAGATAAACAAAAACTATATGATTCAGATGCTGACACAGTTGACTCAAGTGAGGAGGCCGATATCAGAAAGGAGCAATAAGAACAAGTTGTCGCCTCACGTGAAAATCACGTGGATAAGCACAAGTCAATGACAAGGAAAACTAAGAAAGATACTCCACCAATACCAAAGGTAAAACAGAAGGTAATACCAACCAAAAAGAAAATTCCTTATCCTAATAGGGGTACAATATGAACCGAAGAAAGTTATTTATGACTCTTTTGTTGAGGAACTGGTAATTCTTAGCTTAGAACTTCCCTTAACTAATGCTATTGCAAGTTCGTACTTATAAAAAGTTTATGCGAGATATTCTTAATAGAAAAAAGAAGGTAACTAAGACTTTAGCAGTAATGACAAGATTTGGAGATAAGCTGCCTGCTAAGCTTGGGGACCCAGGTATACCGACCATCTCCTGTGCAATTGGGAAAACCAATATATTTAATGCTCTTGTGATTTAGGAGCATGTGTTAGTGTTATGCCTTATTCCTTATTTAAGAAATTGAACTTAGGAGAGTATTCCCGTGCTTCAATTACTCTACAAATGGCGGATAAAACAACTAAACAACATGTTGGTATGATCGAAGACGTTCTACTTAGAATAGACCAACATGTTATACCCACTGATTTTATTATACTTGATGTTCCGAGGATGAAAAACTTTCTATCATTCTTAGAAGACCTTTTCTTAGCACAACCAGAGCCAACATAGACTGCTCTAGTGGTAAGATTGTCTTTAATATATATGATGATCAGATTGTTCGATACCTCCCGAAGAAACTGGAACCTAATTGAAAATATGTTCCACCACCCAAGCGTTCTCAAGAAACAAGAACAAGAGACGAAGAGCATCTTGAAGTAAATGCTGATAGCATGGAGATTGGCCGAAAACCAAAACCCTGGAGTAAAATACTTAATGGGAGCTAATCCATTTTTAATAAATTAAATTTGATCTTTAATCTATCTTTGAATTTAGTTTTATTTTAAACTAATAATTTTGTTTTAAGAGTTTATTATTTTAGGAGGCCTACCCTAGAGAAGTTAAATAAACAAGAGAAAATTGAAGGAGGAAGCTTTGACAACCTATAGTGCTGGTAACAAGAGCCGATACAGATAACGCGCTGATGTCTATGCACGCTTCTATTCTTGTATAAAGTGTTGGGCCTCCAAGTGCAGAGGTTTGTAGAACAGCAGCAAGTTTCCCTTAAGTGGATCACCCAAGGTTTATCGAACTCAGGGAGAAAGTGGTCAAAGGTATCCCTCTCAAACAACCCTGCAATCAAGATACAAGAAGTCTCTTGTGTCCTCAACACACCCAATACGCTTGTCAGGTGTATAGGTGCACTAATTCGGCGAAGAGATAGTGAAATACAAGTAATATGGAGAACCCCAAGTGACAAGGACAATATCAATTAGGAGCTATCATCACTCGAGGACAACAAGGAACCATCAAGATTAAAGCCTTGATCTGGACGCAAGACCTTAATTAATGTGTTGAACATTGTCGTGGTAACAGACAGACAGATCATTGGGACTAGGAAGAATTGGCCATGAGGACTTCTAGTCGGTATATGGGTTACTTTACTACTCACTAAAAAATAAGAAAATATCACAATTACTTATTCCATTTTATCCAATTTGCATGTTCACTATGACCATGAACCATTTCCCTCCGCGCCTAACTTTTCATCTGCAGGAACTCCAAACTCATTTCGAGACTTTACTTTTATGCAATTTACTCCTAATTACTTCCTATGCAAGTTTCCTCTATATTTTACTCACAATCCACCTATTGGAGATATACCCAAGAGGCGATAATAAAATGGTTATCATTATACCTTTGTATTTATGATAAATGTTTACATCCCATGCTATAATTGTATTAACCAGAAACATTAATACTTATGTGTTTTGTAAACATAAAATTAGTCCCTAGTAAGCCTCTTGTTGAAACTAGCTTGTTGATTAATAGATGATCATGGTTTCCTGATCATGGACATTATATTTTATTAATAACAAGATCATGTCATTAGGAGAATGATATGATGGTCACACTCCTATAGTAAGCGTAGTGTAATATCAAGTCATTTAGAGTTTGTTTGCTACAAGCTTTCAAATACATAGTAACCTAATCCTTCGACCATGAGATCATGTTAATCACTATTACCGAATGAATGCTTTGATGACATCAAACACCACTTCTGTAACTTGGTAGTTATAAAGGTGGCATTAGGTATTCTGAAAGTATGTGTTGAGGTAAATGGATCAAGAGTGGGATTTGTCCATCCATATGATGAATACATATACTCTAGGCCCTCTCGGTAGAATTTCATCCAATTGTCTTGCAAGCATTTGACTAGTTCATGAGGGATGTCATATCATGGAACGGGTAAAGAGTACTTATCAGTAACGAGGTTAAACTAGGTATATAGATACTGACGATCAAACCTCGGATAATTAAACTATCGCACAACAAATGGAATCGGTATCGTATGTAAATGGTTCATTCGATCACAAAGTAATCATAAAAATATGTGGGAACCATATGAATTTCCAGGTTCCTCTATTGGTTATTGATCGGAGAAGTGTCTCGATCATGTCTACACTGTTGACAAACCGTAGGGAGACACACTTAAGAATTCAATGTTCTTTAGTAGATATGGAATGTGAGTTGGAGACCGAATGTTTTTCGGATTCTCGGATTGGATCCAAGACATCACGAGGAGATCCAGAATGGTCTGTAGAATAAGATTCATATAAGGAAAGTCCAATTCCGGGGTTCGGAAATGTTTTCGGTGTTTTCACCGGAAGCTTCTAGAAAGTTCTGGAAGGTCCACCACCCCGGAGGGGGGGCACATGGATGCGCCATGCCCTAGTGGGGCACGCGGCATGATGCCCTAGGTAAAGTTGGCCAATACTAGGAAGTGGGAATCAAACTCTAGTTTGAATAGTCAAACTCTAATTTGAAAAGTCAAATCCCAATTTGAAAAGTGAAAGTCCAAGTGGAGGGAGGGAAGGAAACGTATATGGGAGAGGTTCCCTCTCCCACCCCAAGCCGCCGGCCACAGAGGAGTTGGGGGAGGACTCGGCCTCCCCATTGCCGCCTCTCCCACCCATAGAAGGAGCGGTGGGGCGCCCCTTGGCCTTCACCCCACAAACCCTAGGCCGCATCCCCTTGATCCCAAGTCGCCAGTGCCCTAGTCCTCCTAGCCGCCGCCTTGCCCAAGCCACCGCCGCCCTCCTCCCCTCGGCGTCTAAACCCTAGCCACGGAGGCCCTCTATACTCCACCATACCTACTCCGGCTTAGGCGAAGCCCTGCAGGATCTACTCCTCCACCTCCTCCACCACACCGTCGTGCTGCTAGAATCGCGAGGAGATCTATAACCTGTGTTGCCTGCTGGAACAAGGAAGAGGAAGGTCTTCATCAAGTACCGAATTTGTGACCGACTACGGAAGTGCTGCTAGAACGCGGCGCCAGAAGGATCGTCTTCGCGATCTTGAGATCGACATGTGAACGACTACATCAACCACGAGAACTGATCTGGTTAAACGCTTTGCATCTTCGAGGGTTAGTACTTTATGAACTCGTTGCACCGACCACGTATTTTAGATCTTGGCTTTTGTGTGTTCATGCGATAGAATTTGTTTGCTTTCCATGCTAGGAACCCCTAAAGTGGTATCAGAGCTGTGTCTATGCGTAGGTTTATTGCAGGATTAGAACACAAAGTTTTTGTGAGCGTTTATGCTTTTGTTGTTGCTTGATTTTTGTTTATTTTCCATCTTGTGGGATGGTGGGATAAAGCGGCCCGGGCAAACCTTAGATGTCATCGTACATGAGACTTGCTCGACGCTCAACGTGCAACTTGCATTGCACAAGTGGCTTTGCAGGTGTCTGTCTCTCCCACCATAGTGAAGATTCAATTTACAACGGGCAGTTGACAATACTTATATCAACGTTGTGGTTCATTTTCGTAAGTTAGAATGGTTCTTATGCAAGTTTCCCAGCCACATAAAACATGCAAAGAAAATTAGAGGCGTCTAACTTGTTTTTGCAGGGCTTGTGTTGTGATTTGATATGGCCATGATTGTGATTATATATGATGTCTGCAATGATCCTTATTGTAAGTTGGCAAACGGCAGGAGCCTTATGGTTGTCTTTAAATTTCGTTTAAGATCTGCATGGCTATTCATCAAAGTAGTTGTAATAGTTGGTGTTGGTGGAGGACAACCATGAGGCGGCGCCATTGACCTTGACGCCACACCGGTGATGATGGAGATCTTGTTCGTTCCTAGAGATGGAGATCGAAGGCACAAGAATAAAGGCCATATCATATCACATATTATGAATTCCATGTGATGTTAACCCTTTTATGCATCTTATATTGCTTAGATTGCAATGATAGCATTATAAGATGATCCCTCTCACTAAATATCAAGTAATAAAGTGTTCATGCTTTGTAACATCCCAAAAATCATGATTTCAAAGTTTGCATATTATTCATGCATTCATAATCATTTTACGATCATTTTTCAAAAAAAAAGCAATTGTGGTCTATTATTTTATGTAAGCAAGGCAATGGCAAGGCTACGTTCTAATAATAAAATACTTTCTTTAATCAGTAAAGGTTTGATCATGGGTTTGTTTGATATTTCTAAAGCTTGGTCAAAGTTTTCAAAACAAAAATATGAATTCAAACCATTCATATTCCTATTAAAATAATTAATTAAGGCATGTTTTATTTTTAAAATTCAATGGGCCAATATAATCTTGAGAGAACAGCAGTGTTTCACACTCAAATTTGTGCAACTTTTACTTTACAAAAATCCAGAATAAACTTTGGATAAAACTCATTTGAAATCATTCCTGAAAATCAAATTAGAAAAGGAAAAGAAAAAAGAAAAAACAAAAACAAGCGCTGCACTTTGAGCCCAGCACCAGAACCGGCCCAAAAGCCCACCCAGACCATTTCCCCCTCTGCACCCTCTCTCACCCGCGCGAACCTTACCCCGCAGCCACTCACGCTGGACCCTGCACCACGTCAGCATCGTCTCCCCCAAACCTCGCGCGTAGACGCCGTCGCCGCTCGTTTCCTCCTCCTTCACTACCGCGATTTAAGCTGCTTAATTCCCATGGATTCACCAAGTGAATGCTGCCCCTGCTCTGGCTACTTAACCACCTCCCCACCCTGCTCCTTTCCCCTCATACAGCACCACCAGAGCGCCGCCAGGCTCCACGAATTTCACTCTACACCGCCGTAGTACCGAAGAACTCCGGCGAGCTATAGCGGTGAGTCTCGAGCGCACCTTGCCCTCTGGTTCACACAATCCGCTTCGCCATTGCCTTGCGCATCTTCTCATGTCTTCCTTTTGTCTTGAATCGCCCTAGGACGTCGCCCTCATCAACATCTGCAAGCGCCCGAAGCTAAGCTCGACTCCGATGAGCCATTCCGGTGAGCCCCGTGTCCCCCTCTGTCTTTGGTTCACGCAACTATGTTCACCAACACCTTGCACATCTGCTAACGCTTGCCGTTTGAATCCTTACGCCCTAGGTCGTCGTCTTCGACTTCGACAGTGAGACCCGACGCGCGGAAGAACTCCGATGAGGTCCTGCTGCTGTGTCCGTGCGCCCCGACCCTGTCAGTCCGCATGTTGAGCCCACGTCCTCACGATCTCAGTAAGCGCTAGCACACCCCCTTCCCCTCTGGCCTCACCGGTGTGTCACCGCCAGAGGCGTCGCCACCGCAAGCGCCATTCGCGCCGCTGGTTCTTGGTCAGATGGATCTGATCCATTGAATCTAAATCCAAAGGCCTCGATTAGATCTGTTAACGAAATGGTATGATTAGATCTGGGCCGTGCAATGTTAGTTAAATCCTACGGCTCGCAAGCGTGATCCGGCCGAACTGGTACCATCCAATCAGAAGCTGCCGCGTGGCTAGGGTTTAGATTTAAAATCTGAATTTAGATCTATTAGATTCTCAAACTTGCAAAATTCATAACTTTTGATCCACACGTCCAAATTTTGCAAATTTTATATCAATGGAATCAGGAAAAATAATTCTATCCAACCATGTAGTTTGTTTAATGAATTGCTTCTGTAAAATTGGTTGTTTTTGTAGAGACGTTTGTAGGCTTATTTTGTGTATAAAAATTAATTGGAAAATGTTTTAAAAGCCAAATAAAGTTTATTGGTGTATAATTGTGTTGTTTATTGTTCAGTACTGTTTCACTTGTATTGTTTGGTTTAGGAAAATCATCACATGGCATTTGCATGCATTCATATATTTTTGCTTGTTTATTTGATATGTGAATTTAGTGCTATCATTTTATGTGTAGATTTTGGTGCTAGTGGTGATTGTGACTGTGAGGATTGCTGTTACTCCCCCAACTACCAAGGCAAGTGGTGCTTCATTCTTTTGTCCCAATATTTTGACTATGCATTAGAAATATTTTGTATAGGGCTTGCATGATAATTTTTTTCTAAGTATATATATACTATGTTTGGGAAATCCTAGTAGTTGTAGAATTTTTAGAATTTTCTCTAAGTTAAGATACTTGTTATTGCCATGCTTAGCCTAGCTAGTAGAAACCAATGGTGGATTATATACACATGTTATGGAAAATATTTCTAAGTCTTTGACTTATGTTTGCTTAATAAAACAACTAAGTGAATGAAACACCTGGGTGGAATGGTGGTTTGGTTTGTTGAGTGGTTACACAAGGCCCATTTCTATGGTTTACCTTGTGTATCACACTTGTGGAATGCTACCCAGGAACAAAGGGATTTGAGATGCCAATTGTTAAAAAGCTTCTAGTGCAGCCACATGGCATTATGGGTTCTGCCTGGATCATATAGGTTGCAATAACTTAGCCAAATGGACAGTTGGTGGTAGGGGATGATAGGTTTGGAGCGCGTCCATTTTGGTCTAAGGAAAGGCTTCTGAAAGGTCCTGTCTTGGTGAAAATCAAGTCTTGTGGGGAAAGTGCACCACCTCTGCAGAAGGAAGAAAACTAAGTACTTAGCCGTGTCCCCGGTAATGGACAATTTGAGCATCAAGACATGGAAGCTATCAAGAATCTCCTCATCCCAATTTCCTAAGTTAAAACTTGTGGTTGAACAAGGGTGAAGGTTCACCAATTTCTATTGGTGGTTCCTTGGGAGTTTTTGCCAAAAAAACTTAGTGTTTACAACTGATAGGTAAAACCTATTTTGAGCAAAGCAAGCCTAAGCTACACTTAGCCAAATTCATGTATAAGTTAGATACTATTATTCTACTAAGGTATCACTTGCCAATACTATTCCAATGTATTGACCCACTGTGGCTGTAACTTGTGATGTTGCAGGTTAGTCTGATGAGGATTAGGGTTATGAGTCTACACTCAACATGGTTGCCTGTGGCACATAAAGATGAAGACTTTTATTTTATATTGTTATGATAAACTCTTGTACTAGCCTATGGCTATGGAGTTGTAAAAGACTATGTTATATCTGGAATGACGATGTAATAATGACCTTTGTTTCTATGTACTTCATCTTAAACTATGGATGCTAGAAATTGATCCAGGGACTAGCATTGCAATCACAGTGTCACATCCCAAGATTTTAGAAATTGGGACAAAAAAAATTGTTTCTACATATCATTCATGTCCATTGCATTGCATCTATGCAAAAATTTGTAAGAACTGAATTCAAAAAAAAAATCTTAATCCTAATAAGTTTTGCAAATATTCCTATAAGGAATAAATATGGATTTTAATAAATACAATATAATTGAACTCAATAAAAGGATACACAAAATGGTCCTAAAATGATATACTGAAAATCACAAAATTTTAGAAACAAATTTCAGCTCATTTGGACTTAGTATGAAAAAGTTATAAAAGAAATACTAAAATAGAAAAAGGAAAAGAAATAAAAAAAACCTAACTAAACCCTACCCGCAGGCCGGCCCAGCAGCAGCAGCCTGCCCCTCCTCTCTCCCGCTGGCAGGTGGGACCCCACCCCGTCTCCTTCTTCCTCCCGACGAGGAGTCCCTGACGAACACGGTTGGCCCCGAGTTCAAATCCCCGCGAATCCCGAAAGATTCGGCGCAGTGCTCGACCCTAATCCACGCCAGACCCCCGTATAAACTCCCCCGCCTCCTTTTAGTCTCGATTTTGCTGCAAATCGAAACCCTAGCCACCAATTTCGAGCCATCTGCACCGCCGCCGTCGGAAGCTCAAGATTGAGATCGAGCTCCGTGGTTTCCGTCCACCCCGACCCTCTCTCTCCATATGTTTCTCATCCTCTGGTTCGTCCGCACCTCCCTGATGCTTTTTCCCCCTCCGCAGGTCTTTGTTTTCTCACAGATTCCTCGCCGGCGCTCACCCATCGACCGAGGCCTCCATCCGTCGTTGGCCGCCGCTCCAGGAAGCGAACATCGACGCTGAGCACGCCATCGGGTTCGCCAAGATGCCCCGCACCCCGTCGCCTACCTCGACGTCGCCAGTGACAGCCACAGCACCGCCTCCATTCATCACCTAAGCCGCTCGCCGCCGTCCGCCGCCGACCTCACCGATGATCTCAGAAGGAATCGTTGTCATCCATCGGATTTTTTTTGAACGCAATGGATTAGACTCCAAACCTGAAGGGGTATTGACCTATAACATATGGCCACGTGGCAAGTCAGTTAAGCGGCGCTCGTCATCGCAAATCATCTGCCGGTCAAGTAGTCGAGCCCAACAATGAGTTATTTGATTTTAATATTTAAAATAGCCAGAATTATGTCCAATCTTGTAAAATTCATATAAAATTGAATACATGTCCAAAAATTATAAATAATATATGGTTGGATTCATAAAATTGTGTAGAACAATAATACAAGATTAGATACAACTTTTACAGTACATATTTACTGTAATAAATTAAATGGTTTAATGAGCTTTTTAGACATAATAAATCATAGTAAATTATCTGTAGATCCTAAAAATACAAATAAAGTGTCTATGGATTCATAATTTCATATAAAACATTAATATGCTGTTAGATCCAAATTTTGCAGTGTAAAATTGCTGTAGTGATTTAAATAGTTTTAATGGACTTTTAGAGTATTAAATTCATAGTAAATAATTTATAACTCAGAAAAATATGAATAATATGTCTCTGGAATCACATTACCATGTAGATTACAGATCTGTATTTAGTTTGAATTTTAGACAACAGAAATTGTTTAAATGATTTAAACTCCATTAAACACTATTTAAATCATAAGAAAAGATTTATAACTCCGATTAAGTTGAATCCAATTGCTACTGGTTCGTATTAATGCTCTCTATCCAGTACACTTCAGATACAATGCAATTAGTATAGAAGTTCAACAGAACTATTAAAACCCCTAGATTGGCAATCAAGTATTAATAATAGATATCCTATTGCATTAAATGATCTCCTACATGCATCATGTGTTGTAGTATTGTTCAGAGAACTAATTACAACAATTATGACTTATTAAACCATAATGCATGTTTTTGATCATCCTTGTTGTGTTTGCTATGTTTGCAATTGTTTTGATTGGAACTACCTTGTCCTCGTATTAGATTGTTCGGAGAGTGCGATTGCTGCGGAGAAATACAATCTAACACCCATATTATCAACATAAGGCAAGTTACACCACTTGTTCATAATTTTTTCCCAGTTTTGATTCTATGCATGTGACCTTCAAAATTCTATAGTATGCATGTGTAGGATGATCTAGAAGAATTTTTCTTTAGTATTATTTTGCAAGTACGATGATTTTGTAGTATGCCATGAGTAGCTCTATACTTAGGATTTTCCATCCTAATAGGTTACCCCTGTTTTTGCTAAGTATTGCTTGCTATGCTATATATACAAAGTACCGTTGGGGGGGTCGAAAGACAAAGAATTTTTCTAAGTATAAAGGCTCTCTAGAGCAAACTTTTCTTCTCAAATCCACTTCAAAATAAAACTAAGTTTTCTTCTGGGCGGAATGGTTGTCGGGTCAACGAGTGAGATTTTGGTGGAGGACGGCCGCCCAGGAATCAAAGAAGTCTGCCATGTTTCAGAATTCAGAAGCTTCCAGTGCAACCACAATACATTATGGGCTCTGTCTTGGCCTAGTACTTAGTGGGAAACCTCACCTGGGTACCAACATTTGGAGGTTCTTGGCACGGTTGGATCCGGAAGGTAGAGGGGCTACTAAGGGAAAGCCTCGCCATGGTCTTGTCTGTAAAAGGACTTGATCATGGATTGTGGGTAAAGTGCACAAACTCTCGAGAGTATTGCAATCTGATCGATCAGCCGTGTTCACGGAAACAGAACAACATTGAGCATCTGAAGGATGGAGCCTCTGAAGGATCTTCCTCTCTTTTTTCTAAAACAAAGTTTTGAAACCCCATGGCGTGCGTAATATCGCTAATGGGTGGGAATTTTGGGAACTTGGTGAATATCCAAGTGACGCTTGGTGCGTAATATCCAAGTGCTTGGTTGTTTGGACACTTGGTGCGTAATATCCTCGTGTGCCGCTCGACCTTATTTTATCCAAGCAAATGTTTACAAAGTAGGACAATCCTCTCTTCTTCTCTCTACTTAAGAAAACTAGCGTTGAGCAAATGAACTCTACAGCCTAAACTAGCCTTGCATGTAGAGATAGTCTTTTCTTTCCTTGGTGTAATTTGCCAATACATTCAAAGTATTGACCCAACTTGTTGGCTGCACGTTTCATGTGCAGAATTTCAGAGATCGTTGAAAGGTGCGCTAGGATCGCGGGTATTCACTCAACCTGCCTGTGGCATTGATGGGACTCCAAGTTGTATTATATCGCTTCTGTTGTAATAATGTAAACTCTGGATTATTCGATTCATGTAATAAAGACTTGTGTTTTACATGATATTTCATCGACTGTGAGTGCTAGCTATTGATCCAGGGACTAGCATGTTAATCACAGGGACTTAGGATCCTTACCGATCCGAGGTCACTACAGATGGTATCAGAGCATAAGTTGACTGTAGATCGTGACCCTAGACATGGAAAAACCTTAGGACAAATATTTTCTAAGTTATTTCAGAAAACTCTCATACTTCTCATCATCTACCTTTGGGGTTTTAAAATTTCTTAAGTCTCTTCCTTTAAACATTAGAATATGACCACTACACACTTCAAGAAGAAACTTTTCTCAAGATTACCTTTTCAAAGAAGATCATCTGAATGTTTCGATTAAGTCGGGACTTTTGAAGACCTCCATGAAAGATGTTCCAAGACTGATGATACAAGATTAAAGACTTCAAAGGCCTTAAGTCAATGTTATTAACTAAAGAACTCGAAAGATTGAAGATTATGAAGAACATGAAGACTACCAAGAGCACGAAGACTTTTGGAGACTCGAAGCCTCGAAAATTCCAAGTGACCTATTAGGAACCAAACCCGAATAAGATTTCGCTAAATATAGATGCGACAAATTGTTTGCTATCTTGTATGGTTTATTACCTTAGCTAATGAAAACCTGTTTTCTAAATAAAATTTCTTGTATGGGTTATTCTTCTTCTTCCATACTCCATTCGTTCCTACTCTAAACCTTGGTCAACTCAACGGATGGACCATATCAATAAGGAGGACAAGGAACTCAACTCCACCAAGCGTAAGAGCCACTCCGATGCAAAGAAGTGGATGCTCCAGGTTGAAGAAAGAATGAAGGATGCCAACATTGAAGTCAACAGAATGCTTCATTATGCCACCCAATTCCTAAAGGACGACGCTCCAACCTGGTGGGAGATGCAACACACCATTGATGATCATCAAGGGGTGATATCTTAGGAAAAATTTAAAGTGGTTCTACTTCAATCTCGTCTCGTATACCAAAAATCCAAGAAGCTGCAGGATGAGATAAAGAACCTCCAAGAGAAGCTTGAAGCCACCACGAAGGAGATGGAGTTGTATAAGACAACCCTAGAGCAGGAAGGCTACTCGTTCAAGGACGAGGAAGAGGAAGGCGTGGAGGATGTGTAATAGTTGGACCACCTTTAATTCTATAGTAGAATGTTGTTTGCGATTGTAATAAATACCAAGACAATTCTGGTTTAGTTAAACTTGGTTGTTTTCTGTGTTAAGTTGTGTTAATGTGTCTTGTGTGCTTGGTGTGTTTTCATAAGGGTAGGAGTTTACTACTTAGTCTTTCTGTCTATTTCTTAACTTTTCTCTCAAACCCCATAGATGCCGCCAAGACGTGCGAACACCGAAATTCCTCCGGAAATAGCACAACTTTTGGCCACTCGGAACGAGTTGATCCAACTGCTCACTCAGAACATGCAAAACAACAACAACAACCCGCCTCCACCGCCACCTCCGCCACACCTCAACAGGATCGCTTGACTCGGTTTTTGAGGTTGAACCCACCTACCTCCACTAGCAGCGCTGAGCCAATCATCGCAGATGACTGGCTACGTACAATCAACAAGATGCTAGACACCGTGAAAGCTGTCGGAGCCGACAGGGTACATTACGCCGCACACCAGCTTGAAGGACCTGCTGCATAATGGTGGGATAACTACCAAGTCACCCACCCGGATATTGATGCTATCACTTGGGATCAGTTTGAGTTAGCCTTTCGCACTCATCATGTGGCTGCTGGTATCATGACTCTGAAAAGGCGCGAATTTTGCAACCTACACCAGCTGCACCGTTCTGTCACCGAGTATGGTGAGATTTTCAACAAACTAGCCCGTTATGCACCCGATGATGTTTCCACTAATAAGAGACAGGAGGAGTTCTTAAGAGAACTCAATGATGAAATATCTATTCAGCTTGTGGCTCAGAAATTTGACAACTTTCAGGAACTCCTGGACAGAGTCATTGTGGTTGAATCCAAAAGGAAGAGCATAGAAAACCGCAAGAGGAAGTCTAACCCTCACAAGCACTCTGTTCCGTACCAGAAGCAGCACAATTCCTCACCACCACCTTATAACAATAATGGCCACAACCATAACAGTCATCACCATGGCGGCCACAAACACAATGGGCATAAAAACCGCAATGGGAATGGAAATGGACACAATCATGGCAATGGAAACGGGAAGAAGCCAAATCCGCTTGTCAAAGCCACGGTGAATCAAGCTCAATTCTATTCCCGCAGTTGTTCTTTTTGACACTGGTGCATCGCATTCATTCATGTCAAGGGTATTTGTGGATAGAGGAAAGATACCTACGGAGACTATAAACTTTCTTGGGTAAGTTCTCCTGGGGGAGAAATAGTGGCAAACTCCGGTTGCCAGGAATTAGAACTAAGGATTGGGACACACATCTTTCCCACAAGTCTAGCAGTTCCAGAATCACAAGGATTAGACATAATCTTGGGCATGAATTGGATGACCGAATATGAAGGAGTCATAGATTGTGCCAAAAGAATTGTCACGCTCACAACACCGGAAGGGAAGATAATTCGTATCAAGTCAAATTTTGCACTTAAGGAAGCCATGGTGAACTCTCTTAAGGGGATTAGCTTGGAGGAGGTACCTATTGTAAAGGAATACCCAGATGTCTTCCAGAGGAGCTACCCGGAATGCCTTCCGATCGTGATATCGAGTTCCTCATTGACTTGATGCCTGGCATGGGGCTGATAGCTAAGAGACCATACAAGATGGATGTGGACGAGTTAAAAGAACTCAAGAAACAACTTAGGGAACAATTGGACAAGGTATTCGTCCAACCCAGTGCGTCATCTTGGGGAGCACCTGTCCTTTTTGTGGAAAAGAAGGATAAAGCCCAGAGGCTGGTTGTGGACTACCGCTCATTGAACAAAGTGACGATTAAGAATAAGTATCCTCTGCCCAACATCAATGACTTGTTTGACCAGTTAAAGGGAGCAAGTGTGTTCTCAAAGATCGATCTGCGATCAGGCTACTTTCAGCTAAAGATTCGAGAACAGGATGTACCCAAAACAACTTTCACCACAAGATACGGATTGTATGAGTACACCGTGATGTCCTTTGGTCTAACCAATGCCCCGGCATACTTCATGACATGATGAACAAGGTGTTCATGGAATATTTGGACAAGTTTATCGTGGTATTCTTCATAGATGATATACTCATATACTCTAAGGATGAGAAGGAACATGAGAAACATCTGCGCCTTATTATGGAGAAACTAAGAGAACACAAGTTGAATGCCAAATTCAGCAAATGCGAATTCTGGTTAAAGGAAGTGGGATTCCTTGGTCATGTTGTGTCGGCAAAAGGAGTTGTCGTAGATCCTAGTAAGGTAGCTTCCGTGACGGAATGGGAGTCACCCAAGAATGTGGGAGATATTAGGAGTTTCTTGGGCCTCGCAGGATATTACCGGAGGTTCATTGAAAACTTTTCCAAAATAGCAAAACCCATGACGGAACTATTGAAGAAGGAAAAGAAATTCCTATGGACCGAGGCATGTGAAGCAAGTTTTCAAGAGTTGAAGAAACGCCTTGTAACGGCGTCGGTTCTATGTCTGCCTGATATCCAAAAGGATTTTCAAGTCTATTGTGATGCTTCTCGACAAGGACTTGGAAGTGTATTGATGCAGGATGGGAAAGTGGTATCCTATGCCTCCCGATAACTTAAGAACCATGAACACAACTACCCCACACATGATTTGGAACTTGCGTCTGTGGTTCATGCACTCAAGGTATGGAGACACTACCTCATGGGCAAACATTGTGATGTGTTCACAGATAATAAGAGTTTGAAGTACATTTTCATCCAAAAAGGAGGAAGGATCTAAGCAAAGTCCTATGATTCCAGTGTCACAATCATGGGAATTATGCTGATAATTGTCCAAAACATGTGAATGTAGCTGGAAAGGATAAGAACGACGATGGTAATATTAATAGAGGCAGTAGCGTGAAGAAGCCCAAGAAAGATTCTAGCCAGGTGACATGCTATAAGTATGGTGAAACAGTGCATTACTCGTCAAATTTCCCTTGGAAAAGGAAGAATGATTGTGGCAAAGGAAATGCCAAAGGAAAGAAGCCCAATCCGTCCATCAAGCTACGACGAATTATGTTAGTGTGAATGGATCTTACAAATCAACAATCCACACCGACCCATCAGAAGAACCTAACAAATACAAACTTTTAAGGGTGGTAGTACCCTAGTGAAACCAAACCTATTTCTTGCTAGCTTTCTCGAATCTCGAGGACGAGATTCCTTTTGAGGGTGGTCGTCTGTCACATCCCAAGATTTTAGAAATTGGGACAAAAAATATTATTTCTACATATCATTCATGTTCATTGCATTGCATCTATGCAAAAATTTGCAAGAACCGAATTCAAAAAAAAAATCTTAATCCTAATGAGTTTTGCAAATATTCCTATAAGGAATAAATATGGATTTTAATAAATACAATATAATTGAACTCAATAAAAGGATACACAAAATGGTCCTAAAATGATATACTGAAAATCACAAAATTTTAGAAACAAATTTCAGCTCATTTGGACTTAGTATGAAAAAGTTATAAAACAAATACTAAAATAGAAAAAGGAAAAGAAATAAAAAAACCTAACTAAACCCTACCCGCAGGCCGGCCCAGCAGCAGCAGCCTGCCCCTCCTCTCTCCCGCTGGCAGGTGGGACCCCACCCCGTCTCCTTCTTCCTCCCGACGAGGAGTCCCTGACGAACACGGTTGGCCCCGAGTTTAAATCCCCGCGAATCCCGATCGATTCGGCGCAGTGCTCGACCCTAATACACGCCAGACCACCGTATAAACTCCCCCGCCTCCTTTTAGTCTCAATTTTGCTACAAATCGAAACCCTAGCCACCAATTTCGAGCCATCTGCACCGCCACCGTCGGAAGCTCAAGATTGAGCTCGAGCTCCGTGGTTTCCGTCCACCCCGACCCTCTCTCTCCATATGTTTCTCATCCTCTGGTTCGTCCGCACCTCCCTGATGCTTTTTCCCCCTCCGCAGGTCTTTGTTTTCTCACAGATTCCTCGCCGGCGCTCACCCATCGACCGAGGCCTCCATCCGTCGTTGGCCGCCGCTCCAGGAAGCGAACATCGACGCTGAGCACGCCATCGGGTTCACCAAGATGCCCCGCACCTCGTCGCCTACCTCGATGTCGCTAGTGACAGCCACAGCACCGCCTCCATTCATCACCTGAGCTGCTCGCCGCCGTCCGCCGCCGACCTCACCGGTGATCTGAGAAGGAATCGTTGTCATCTGTCGGATTCGTTTTGAATAGACACCAAACCTGAAGGGGTATTGACCTATAACATATGGCCACGTGGCAAGTCAGTCAGCGCGCTGTGTCATCGCTTCGTCATCTGCCAGGTCAGCAGGTCAGAGCCCAGTCAGCGCGAGTTATTTGATTTTAATATTTAAAATAGCCAGAATTATGTCTAATCTTGTAAAATTCATATAAAATTGAATACATGTCCAAAAATTATAAATAATATATGGTTGGATTCATAAAATTGTGTAGAACAATAATACAAGATTAGATATAACTTTTACAGTACATATTTACTGTAATAAATTAAATGGTTTAATGAGCTTTTTAGACATAATAAATCATAGTAAATTATCTGTAGATCCTAAAAATACAAATAAAGTGTCTATGGATTCATAATTTCATATAAAACATTAATATGCTGTTAGATCCAATTTTTGCAGTGTAAAATTGCTGTAGTGATTTAAATAGTTTTAATGGACTTTTAGAGTATTAAATTCATAGTAAATAATTTATAACTCAGAAAAATATGAATAATATGTCTCTGGAATCACATTACCATGTAGATTACAGATCTGTATTTAGTTTGAATTTTAGACAACAGAAATTGTTTAAATGATTTAAACTCCATTAAACACTATTTAAATCATAAGAAAAGATTTATAACTCCGATTAAGTTGAATCCAATTGCTCCTGGTTCGTATTAATGCTCTCTATCCAGTACACTTCGGATACAAATTTAATACAGCAATTAGTACAGAAGTTCAACAGAACTATTAAAACCCCTAGATTGGCAATCAAGTATTAATAATAGATATCCTATTGCATTAAATGATCTCCTGCATGCATCATGTGTTGTAGTATTGTTCAGAGAACTAATTACAACCATTATGACTTATTAAACCATCATGCATGTTTTTGATCATCCTTGTTGTGTTTGCTATGTTTGCAATTGTTTTGATTGGAACTACCTTGTCCTCGTATTAGATTGTTCGGAGAGTGCGATTGCTGCAGAGAAATACAATCTAACACCCATATTATCAACATAAGGCAAGTTACACCACTTGTTCATAATTTTGTCCCAGTTTTGATTCTATGCATGTGACCTTCAAAATTCTGTAGTATGCATGTGTAGGATGATCTAGAAGAATTTTTCCTTAGTATTATTTTGCAAGTACGATGATTTTGTAGTATGCCATGAGTAGCTCTATACTTAGGATTTTCCATCCTAATAGGTTACCCCTGTTTTTGCTAAGTATTGCTTGCTATGCTATATATACAAAGTACCGTTGGGGGGTTCGAAAGACAAAGAATTTTTCTAAGTATAAAGGCTCTCTAGAGCAAACTTTTTCTTCTCAAATCCACTTCAAAATAAAACTAAGTTTTCTTCTGGGCGGAATGGTTGTCGGGTCAACGAGTGAGATTTTGGTGGAGGACTTGGGAATCAAAGAAGTCTGCCATGTTTCAGAATTCAGAAGCTTGCAGTGCAACCACAATACATTATGGGCTCTGTCTTGGCCTAGTACTTAGTGGGAAACCTCACCTGGGTACCAACATTTGGAGGTTCTTGGCACGGTTGGATCCGGAAGGTAGAGGGGCTACTAAGGGAAAGCCTCGCCATGGTCTTGTCTGTAAAAGGACTTGATCATGGATTGTGGGTAAAGTGCACAAACTCTTGAGAGTATTGCAATCTGATCGATCAGCCGTGTTCACGGAAACAGAACAACATTGAGCATCTGAAGGATGGAGCCTCTGAAGGATCTTCCTCTCTCTTTTCTAAAACAAAGTTTTGAAACCCCATGGCGTGCGTAATATCGCTAATGGGTGGGAATTTTGGGAACTTGGTGTGTAATATCCAAGTGACGCTTGGTGCGTAATACCCAAGTGCTTGGTTGTTTGGACACTTGGTGCGTAATATCGTTGTGTGCCGCTCGACCTTATTTTATCCAAGCAAATGTTTACAAAGTAGGACAATCCTCTCTTCTTCTCTCTACTTAAGAAAACTAGCTTTGAGCAAATGAACTCTACAGCCTAAACTAGCCTTGCATGTAGAGATAGTCTTTTCTTTCCTTGGTGTAAGTTGCCAATACATTCAAAGTATTGACCCAACTTGTTGGCTGCACGTTTCATGTGCAGAATTTCAGAGATCGTTGAAAGGTGCGCTAGGATCGCGGGTCTTCACTCAACCTGCCTGTGGCATTGATGGGACTCCAAGTTGTATTTATATCGCTTCTGTTGTAATAATATAAACTCTGGATTATTCGATTCATGTAATAAAGACTTGTGTTTTACATGATATTTCATCGACTTGAGTGCTAGCTATTGATCCAGGGACTAGCATGTTAATCACAGGGACTTAGGATCCTTACCGATCCGAGGTCACTACACACAGGGACCTTTACCTTTATAAAGGTGGGGTCTTACATGATTAGTAGGCACCGTTGCTAAGACTAGTCATTTCAAAGCACCACGCGATGATCGGTGTGATAGATTCTATGTGTGCATACAACGGTTGCAAGCTAGATTTTCACATGCGGATACTAAGGTTAACCTTGACGAGATTAGCATGTACAGACATGGTATCGGAACACGGAATACCGAAAGGTAAATCATGAGTCATATGATTGATATGATGAACATGTTGATTGTTCGCCTTTGAAACTACATCATCTCTCATGATGATCGGAATTGGTGTAGTGGATTTGGTTCGTGTGATCACTAAAAAAATGTGAGGGATGTTGTTTTGAGTGGGAGTACACCTAGTTAATTTAAGTATTAAATATGACCTTAATTTGTCATAAACTTAGTCTAAACTCTTTGTAAATATGTTATAGATCATGGTGACCCCTACCACCATTTTTAATGCATTCCTAGAGAAAGAAAAGTTGAAATACAATGGAAGCAACTTCATAGAATAGTTCTGTAACATGAGGATTGTCCTTGATGCTGGATATTTGACCTATGTGTTGGATGCATTGCTGGGTGACCCACCTGCAAATGCTGGCCTCGGGATGAGCATAATGTGTATGACACAAAGCGTGATGACTACAATCTTGTGAAATATGTGTTCCTTATGTCGATGGAGCCTGCTCTCCAAGAATGCTTTGAACTTAGCAGCGCTGCTGCCATGGTGAAGGAACTCAAATCCATGTTTGAGAGCCAAATCCGTGCTGAGAGATATATAATATCTAGCGGGTTCTTTAGTGTTATGATGAAGGAACACAATTCTATGAACAATCACATCATGATGATGATGCACTATGTTCAACGTCTCAAAGTAATAGGATATGAAATCCCAGTTGATTTTGTGATAGATAGATTTCTGCAATCGCTCACACCCAGTTACAAAAGGTTTGCGCTGAATTATAAGATAAGTGGTGCGATTGGATTGCTCAGTAACTTGCTGCCCCTTTGGTGGCTACCGAAGTAGACATGAAGAATCAGGATGAGCTCAAGGGTAACTTCGAAGACAACAAATCTGTTGCTGCACCTGAGAAGAAAACCCGAGTTGGTGCTAGTCCGGATGCAGAATGCTTTTATTGCAAAGAGTGTGGTCACTGGAAGCGGAATTCTCCCCAAGTAACTGGAAGATCTGAAGAATGACAACATCAAGAAGAAAGGTATATTTGATATACATTTTATTGATGTGTATCTTACTAGTAGTCGTAGTAGTGGCTGGGTATTTGATACTGGTTCGGTTGATCATATTTGTAACTTGAAACAGGTGCTGTGGAATAAGCGAAGACTAGCGAGAGACGAGGGGACGATGCGCATTGGAAATGGCTCCAAGGTTGATGTGATTGCTGTCTCCAAGCTCCCTCTTCATCTACCATCGGGATTAGTTTTATACTTAAATAATTGTTATTTGGTGCCTGCGTTAATCATGAACATTCTATCTCGATCTTGTTTATTGCGAGCCGGTTACTTGTTGAAGTCTGAGAATAATGGTTGTTTGATGTATATGAGTAGTATCTTTTATGGTCATGCGCCTACGATAGATGGTCTATTCTTATTGAATCTTGATAGTAGTGATACACATGTTCATAATATAGATGCTAAATGGTTGAAATTGAATGATAATTCTACATACATGTGGCACTGTCATCTTGGTCATATTGGAGTGAAGCGTATGAAGAAACTCCATTCCGATGGACTTCTTGAATCACTTGATTTTGAATCACTTGAAATATGTGAAGCAAGTCTGATGGGAAAAATGACTAAGACTCCATTCTCTAGCATAATGGAGTGAGCTATAGACTTATTGGAAATCATACATACCCATGTATGTGGCCCGATGAGTGTGGCATTGCGTGGTGGTTATCGTTATGTTCTTACTTTCATAGATGACTTGAGTAGATATGGGTATATCTATTTCAAAAAACATAAGTCCGAAACTTTCGAGAAGTTTAAGGAATTTCAAAGTGAAGTAGAGAATCAAAGTAACAAGAAGATTAAATTTCTGCGATCTGATCATGGAGGTGACTATCTAAGTTACGAGTTTGGCGAGCATTGTAAGTAATGCAGAATACTTTCACAATTGACACCGTCGGGAACACCACAACTTAATGGTGTGTCCGAACGTCTTAATCGAACTCTCTTAGATATGGTTCATTTTATGATGTCTATTATAGATTTACCGTTATCATTTTGGGGTTTGCATTAGAAACAGCCCCATGCACATTAAATAGGGCACCATCTAAATCCGTTGAAACGACACCGTATTAATTTTGGTTTGGGAAGAAACCTAAATTGTCGTTCCTTAAAGTTTGGGGATGCGAAGCTTATGTAAAGAAGTTACAGTTCGAAAAAGCTTGAACCTAAAGCGGAAAAATGCATCTTCATAGGATACCCCAAAGAAACAATTGGGTATACCTTCTATCATAGATCCGAAGGAAAAGTTTCCGTTGCCAAGAATGGGTCCTTTCTGGAGAAGGAATTTCTCTCAAAAGAAGTGAGTAGAAGGAATGCAGAACTCGACGAGGTTGTCAAACCTTCTCTCAGATTTTAGATTAGCACAGCGCCGGAAGATGTTCCCGTGGTGCCTGCGCCAATAAGAGGGGAAGCTAATGATAAATGTCATGAAACTTCGAACGTACTTACTACAGAACCTCACGGGTCGACGAGGACTCGTACCACTCCTGGTTGGTACGATCCTGTTATGAATGTCATGTTGGTGGATAACACCAATGACTATGTGATGTATGAGGAAGCAATGATGAGCCCATATTGCAACAAATGGCATGAAGCCATGAAATCCAAGATTGGATCCATGTACAAAAACCAAGTGTGGACTTTGGTGGACTTGCCGGATGGCAGAAAGGCTGTCGAGAACAAATGGATTTTCAAGAAGAAAATAGATGCTGATGGTAATGTAACCGTCTATAAAGCTCGACTTGTTTCAAAAGGGTTCCAAACAATCCTAGGAGTTAACTACGATGAGACTATCTCACCAGTAGCGAAGCTAAAGTCTGTGCGGATTTTGTTAGCAATCGTTGTATTTTACGATTATGAGATATGGCAGATGGATGTCAAAACGGAGTTCCTCAATGGTGACATTGATGACGAGTTCTATATGGTACAACCCAAAAGTTTTGTCGATCCTAAATATGATAGCAAGGTATGCAAACTTAAACGGTCCATATATGGATTGACGCAAGCATCCTGGAGCTAGAATCAACGTTTTGATAAGGTGATAAAAAGCTTTGGATTTATACAAACTTATGGAGAAGCTTGTATTTACAAGAAAGTGAGTGGGAGCTTTGTAGCATTCCTAGTACTATATGTGGATGACATATTGTTGATTGGGAATGATATAGAACTTCTTAAAAGTGTCAAAGACTATTTGAATAACAATTTTTCAACGAAGGATCTTCGTGAACCTGCATACATTTTAAGCATCAAGATTCATAAAGATAGATCAAGACGCTTAATAGCGCTTTCACAAAGTACATATTTGGACAAGGTTACAAAGAGGTTTGGAATGGAAGATAGCAAGAAAGGGTTATTCCCTATGTTGCCCAATACGACCTTGAGTAAAACTCAAAGTCCAGCTACGGTAGAAGATAGAGAGAGGATGATCAAAACTCCATATGCCTCAGCCATAGGATCTATCATGTATGCCATGTTGTGTACAAGACCAGATATTGAATATGATATTAGTTTGACAAGCAGATATCAAAGTGATACATGAGTAGATCACTGGATAGCTGTCAAAAATATCCGAAAGTACTTAATAAGGACTAAGGATATGGTTCTTTCTTATGGAGGTGATGAACAACTCTTGGTAAATGGTTACACCGATGCTAGTTGGAACACTGATCAAGATGACTCTAAGTCACAGTATGGATACGTATTTACTTTGAGTGGTGCAGAAGTGAGATGGAGGAGTGCTAAGAAAAGCATTATGGCGAGATCTTCAACTGAATCGGAATACATAGCTGCTTCGGAGGCTTCACAAGAGGAGATATGGATGAAGGAGTTCATTACGGAGCTTGGTGTGGTTCCTAGTGTATTGGACCCAATGGATATCAACTGTGACAACATGGGTGCCATAGCCAATGCGTATGAGCAAAGATCACACAAGAAGCTGAAGCATATCAAGCTATGTTTTCATGCTATTCGCGAGCATGTCCAAGATGGTGACATAAGTATTTGCAAAGTACACATAGATCTGAATGTGGCAAATCCGTTGACTAAACCTCTCCATAGGGCAAAACATGACCAACGCCAGAACACCATGGGTGTTAGGTACATCACAATATAATCTAGATTATTGACTCTAGTGCAAGTGGGCGACTGTTGGAAATATGCCCAAGAGGCAATAATAAAATGGTTATTATTATATATTTGTGTTTATAATAAATGTTTACATCCCATGCTATAATTGTATTAACCGGAAACATTAATACATGTGTGTTTTGTAAACATAAAATTAGTCCCTAGTAAGCCTCTAGTGGAAACTAGCTTGTTGATTAATAGATGATCATGGTTTCCTGATCATGGACATTAGATGTTATTAACAAGATCATGTCATTAGGAGAATGATATGATAGACACACTCCTATAGTAAGCGTAGCATAAGATCAAGTCATTTTGAGTTTGTTTGCTACAAGCTTTCAAATACATAGTAACTTAATCCTTCGACCATGAGATCATGTTAATAACCATCACCGGATGAATGCTTTGATGACATCAAACACCACTTCCTCAACTGGGTGGTTATAAAGGTGGCATTAGGTATTCTGAAAGAATGTGTTGAGGAACATGGATCAAGAGTGGGATTTGTCCATGCATATGATAGATAGATATACTCTGGGCCCTCTCGGTGGAATTTCATCAAATTGGCTTGCAAGCATGTGACTAGGTCACGAGGGATGTCATATCATGGAACGAGTAAAGAGTACTTATCGATAACGAGGTTGAACTAGGTATAGAGATACCGACGATCAAACCTCAGATAAGTAAAGTATCACGCGACAAAGGGAATCGATATCGTATGTAAATGGTTCATTCGATCACGAAGTAATCATAGAAACATGTGGGAACCATATGTATTTCCAGATTCCTCTATTGGTTATTGATCGGATAAGTGTCTCTATCATGTCTGCATAGTTCACGAACCATAGGGAGACACACTTGAGGATTCAATGTTGTTTAGTATATATGGAATGTGAGTTAGAGACCGAATATTATTCAGAGTCTCCAATTGGATCCAGGACATCACGAGGAGATTGGTCTGGAGAATAAGATTCATATAAGGAAAGCCCAATTCCGGTGTTCGGAAATGTTTTCGTTTGTTTTCACAGGAAGCTTTTAGAGAGTTCTAGAAGGTCCACCACCCCGGAGGGGGGGCACATGGATGCGCCATGCGCTAGTGGGGCATGCGGCATGATTCCCTAGGTCAAGTCGGCCAAGACTAGCAAGTGGGAATCAAACTCTAGTTTGAATAGTCAAACTCTAATTTGAAAATTCAAATCCCAATTTGAAAAGTCAAAGTCCTAGTGGAGGGAGGGAAGGAAACCTACATGGGAGAGGTTTCCCTCTCCCTCCACAAGCCGTTGGCCACAAGGGAGTTGGGGGAGGACTCGGCCTCCCCCTTGCCGCCTCTCCCACCCATAAAAGGAGGGGTGGGGCGCCCCTTGGCCCTCACCCCAAAAACCCTAGGCCGCCGCCCCTTGCTCCCAAGTCGCCGGCTCCCTAGTCCTCCTAGACGTTGCCACCTTGCCCAAGCCGCCGTCGCCTTCCTCCCCTCGGCCTCTAAACCCTAGCCACCAAGGCCCTCTATACTCAACCATACCTACTTTGTCTTAGGCGAAGCCCTATAAGATCTACTCCTCCACTTCCACCACCACACCGTCGTGCTGCTGGAATCACGAGGAGATCTACAACCTCCGTTGCCTGCTGGAACAAGGGAGAGGAAGGACTTCATCGATGATCAAATGTGTGATCGACTACGGAAAAGCTGCCATAACAGGGCGCCAGAAGGATCGTCTTCGTGACCTTGAGATCGGCAAGTGAATGACTACGTCAACCACGAGAATCCGATCTCGTTAAACGCTTTGGATCTTTGAGGTTAGTACTCTATGAGCTCGTTGCACCGATCTCGTAGATTAGATCTTGGATTTTATGTGTTAATGCAATAGAAATTTTTTGTTTTCCATGCTAGGAACCCCTACACCACCACCATAAGCAATTTTAGTCAATTCACTCAAGACTTGCGACACCTTGGGTGTCACAGAAACGCCGCCTAAAAGCACTTGCCGAAGCTCCTTGTTGGGATCGATATAAAAAATGGAATTAATACTTCCTCGAAAACTTTCTCTGACGAACCTGTGCACTTGCAGGCCATCAAGATATTTTCTGGCACCGTTGTCGGGATCTAAGCACTAAGTGTTATTTCTTGACAACGCATTTGCTGACACCATTCATGATCTCTGTTGAAGACAAAGGTACCAATCGATCAGGAAGAACTTACTTACCTCCATATATTTATCGTATTCCGACTGAAAGACATGTAGAGTTTATTGAGAAAATTTCTAAATCAAATATCATAGACGTGAATAGCTTGATTCCATTGATGGCAGACTTGTCCATCACCCGTGGGGCTGAACCTGAGCTACCATTGGGAGAATATGGGAATCCATGTAGGCACTTAAGGAAGATACCTATTGTTTGTCCTGAACTCGAGGGCCAAGATTTTTAAATATATCCTGAAATAATTTATATGATGAAAGAAATTTCTTTTGCAAGAAAATAAAAGGAAGATCCTAGTGACCACTTAACAAAGGTCTATGACCTTTTCTCTACTCTTAAACTAGCAAGTTTACCAATAGAGTTTGAACTCCTTAAACTCTTTTGCTGGTCACTGAAAGATAATGCTTTTGCTTAGTTACAATCATTGACCAACAATACTATAAAAAGCTAGGAAGATTGCATCCGAGAATTCATGCATAAATATTGCTCATTCACAAAAATCATGAAAAATAAACATAGCATAACAAACTTTCGCTAAACAGTTGGAGAAAACTTTTATCAGGCATGGAATAGATCTTATGCAAGTATTATGACAGTACCAAATCATGGTTTTGAGGAACATTTAACTATTCAGTATTTTTACAATGGGATTATTGATGAAGCAAAAGAGATGATTGATCTATCTACAGGGGGAGCTATATGTAACTTAACATTGCCAGAATGTGTAAAGCTTTTTAAAGTAAGATCCTTTAATGACGAACAATACAATCTAGATGAGGATGTTGAACCATGAAACGGCATGATTCACATACCCTCAGATCTCATTCCCGAAGTCAAAAAGTCCATCCAATAAAAAGGTATAGCCTCGGAACTTGTTAAAGAAACTAAGGTTGACATTATTTAAACTTATGTAATAGAACATGATATAAATAGATATCAACAAAATCAGTTTCATGAGAAAAATTACAAATGTCTTATGACACGGGAAAAGAATATAAGGGACCTATCAGAAGCCTTTGATGACTTGGGTCATGCTACAAAACATTTAGGTAGATATCTAACTATGGTTAAAAAACAATGTGATCAAATAATTGAAACCGAAAATTTGATTTTGAATCAAGTAAATTTTCGTACTGTTGCTACTAACATTGTTACTAGACGTGGTACAGAAACGTAGGAACCAAAGGGGCCGCCTTAGTATCAAGAAGAACAAGCCCGAAAGTCAAGAGAGACTCAAGAAGAAGAGGACCTTTTATTATGTCAAGATGACATAGATTATGAAGCTTAGAAAAGAAAACATGAAGCTTCCAAAACAAGACAAGAAGAAGAAGCAGGAGATAAACAAAAACTATATGATTCAGATGCTGAGGTAGTTGACTCAAGTGAGGAGGCTGATATCAGAAAGGAGCAATAAGAACAAGTTGTCGCCTCACGTGAAAATCATGTGGATAATCACAAGTCAACGACAAGGAAAACTAAGAAAGATACTCCACCAGTGCCAAAGGTAAAAGAGAAGGTAATACCAACCAAAAAGAAAATTCCTTATCCTAATCGGGGTACAATATGAACCGGAGAAAGTTATTTATGACTCTTTTGCTGAGGCACTGGTAATTCTTCGCTTAGAACTTCCCTTAACTGATATTATTGCAAGTTCGTACTTATAAAAAGTTTATGCGAGATATTCTTAATAGAAAAAGAAGGTAACCAAGACTTTAGCAGTAATGACAAGATTTGGAGATAAGCTGCCTGCTAAGCTTGGGGAACTAGGTATACTGACCATCTCCTGTGCAATTGGGAAAACCAATATATTTAACGCTCTTGTGATTTAGGAGCATGTGTTAGTGTTATGCCTTATTCCTTATTAAAGAAATTGAACTTAGGAGAGTATTCCCCTGCTTCAATTACTCTAAAACTGGGGGATAAAACAACTAAACAACATGTTGGTATGATCGAAGACGTTCTACTTAGAATAGACCAACATGTTATACCCACTGATTTTATTATACTTGATGTGCCTGAGGATGACAAACTTTCTATCATTCTTAGAAGACCTTTTGTTAGCATAACCAGAGCAAACTTAGACTGCTCTAGTGATAATATTGTCTTTAATATATATGATGATCAGATTGTTCGATACCTCCCGAAGAAACCGTAACCTAGTGGAAAATATGTTCCACCACCCAAGCGTTCTCAAGAAACAAGAACAAGAGACGAAGAGCATCTTGAAGTAAATGTTGATAGCATGGAGATTGGCCGAAAACCAAAACCCTGGAGTAAAATAGTTAATGGGAGCTAATCCATTCTTAATAAATTAAATTTGATCTTTAATCTATCTTTTAGTTTAGTTTTATTTTAAACTAATAATTTTGTTTTAAGAGTTTATTATTTTAGGAGGCCTACCCTAGAGAAGTTAAATAAACAAGAGAAAATTGAAGGAGGAAATTTTGACAGCCTATAGTGCTGGTAACAAGAGCCGGTACAGAAACGCGTTCATGTCTACGCATGCTTCTATTCTTGTAGAAAGTGTTGGGCCTCCAAGTGCAGAGGTTTGTTGAACAGTAGCAAGTTTCCCTTAAGTGGATCACCCAATGTTTATCAAGCTCAAGGAGAAAGTGGTCAAAGGTATCCCTCTCAAAGAACCCTGCAATTAAGATACAAGAAGTCTCTTGTGTCCCAACACACCCAATACACTTGTCAGGTGTATAGGTGCACTAATTCGGCGAAGAGATAGTGAAATACAAGTAATATGGATGATTATAAGTGGTAATTGCAATCTGAAATACAGATGGTAGCAAGCAAACATGTAACAAGTCTAGTTGCAAACAGCGTTTCAATGCTTAGAAACAAGGCCTAGGGATCATAATCTCACTAGTGGACACTCTCATATAAATATCTTATCTTTATTATGCTACTCTGAACTACTCTCCGGTTGGACAACTCCAATCCATGGTAGGGATACAAAAGCTCTCCTTAAAGTTTGCATTCCCCATCTAGGTAACCCCACACTATCACCTTGAGCGCTAGATGGTTCCAACAAACACCACAATTTCATAGAGACATCCAACTCAAAATATAACTCATGATAAGTATTTCTATAATCTTTAGCCTAAGTGCCACACGGTGTGCACACTGTCAACTTCACACACATGGGGATAATCAGAGATTACAATAGTTAAAGCACTTGAGTAGCAGAGTGGCTCTACTTGATTACAAAGCTCAGTATCACAATATGATCACGCATAAAGAGAGAGATGCACACAGAGCTATCGGTAGAGCCCTTAGCCTCGAGGGAGAACTACTCCCTCCTCATCATGGGAATCAGCAAAGGCGATGGAGATGGTGGTGGAGATTGATGGAGATGGCTCTGGGGGCAATTCCCCGTCGCGGCAGGGTGCCGAAACAGAGACTTCTGTCCCCCGAATCTTCTCTTTGGTGGCGGCGGCACTGTGGAGACGTATATGTAGGCGAAAGGGCAAGGTCGATGGAGCCTAGAGGGGCCCACACCATGGGCTAGCGTGGCTAAGGGTGGGCCCGCGCCACCCTATGGTGCAGCCGCCTTATGGCGCCCATTCGTCTCTCCTTCGGTCTCCATGTTGCGTCTGGAAAAATAGGCACTTCGTCTTTTGTTTCGTCCAATTCCGAGAATATTTCCTTACTAGCTTTTCTGAAACCAAAAACAGTAGAAAACAGGCAACTGGTATTGTGGCATCTTATCAATAGGGTAGTTCTGGAAAATGTATAAATATTCCTCAAGTGTAGACAAAACATAAGGAAGTTGATACAAAACAAGCATGGAACATCAAAAATTATAGATACTTTTACGATTTACGAAGCATCCCCAAGCTTAACTCCTACTCATCCTCGAGTTGGTAAGTGATAAAAAGAATAATTTTTGAGGTGACATGCACTATCACAATCTTGATCAAGGTATTGTAAAGCATTGATAGCTAGGATCAAAGTACTCTAAACATGAGCATGAAAGATGTATCTCTAACAATAAGACATAGCAACTATGTTGTAACATGAAAAGGTACAAACAAAGATCATGAATAATAGTGCATTAAAAGACGTTTTTTTGTTTCACATATAGAAAACATAACAAGAGTGGTATTCAGCTTGTCCCTCATGGAATAGCAAAACATAAATGCATATGACACCTTCAAAGTTCATAAGGGTGACTAGATACAAATAATTTAAGAACAAGAAATACCCTGATTATGAATCAATCAATAATTTTTGGGACAATGGACATTGAACTAAGAATGACAACTATGCTCTCTTAACTGGTGCATAAAGATAGAAGATGGAGACTCAACATAAAAGTAAAAAAGAAAGGCCCTTCGTAAAAAAGATTATGAATCAATCAATACGTTTCATAAAGAGCTTCCAAAAATTATTGTACTTACTAGCTTTGAGCTCTCATTGCCCCTATCATAAGAATCTTGAAGTGATTAAGGTTCAAGTGAAACAAATATGAAGTATATGCTTGACAAATCATAAGTTGGCAATCTCATGTACCTTGAGTACGAGGGTCGTTCCTCATGCTACTCAACTTTAGTCACAAGCAAGTTCTTTTCATTGTAAATATATGTGTATCATAGAGAACCGCCAACGGGGTACCCCTTGCCCCATGACAAAGGAGCTATCCCATATCAAAATGACAAGGAAATAGACAGTAAGCATCTCAGCGATCTTTTTATTTACCATGAGCATGGTGCTTTTTTTCTCTTTTTTTCTATTTTTTTCCTGAAGATGCTTCATAGATTGCTCAGTATGGTTATGCTGCAAGTTCCCACCATGATTAGGCATGGCTTAGGATAGCCGCCCAGGCGTTTCTCTAACACATATATAATACTCCCTGAACTTACAAGCTCCCCTTTTATTTCACACCACCGACATCCATAAACAAAAGATCATGATATTAACTGGGTAATATGTACAGGTGTTGAAAGCGTTCCCCATGACAACATGGTTCTGCTAATCCCCAACTTATAAGTGCAAGCATATACAACATATATGACACAATGGTTCAAGTTTATTAGGTTCAAGAAATAAAATGTGCCATCAAGTTTGTGAGAGCTTTAATCACTAATTTTCACATAACAAGTTTAATTTGGAAGATAGATAAAACATGAATATACTTGGAATGGTGTAACACACCATACATAGGAATTTATAGTGGACTCTTTGGAATAACTTGGTTTCTTGGAAGTTGGATGCATGAGTAGATCTTACTCAGTAAAAGTGGAGGCTAGCAAAAGACTGGGAGCGACCAACTAAGATAGCAATAATGGTCATAATCATGCAGAGCAACAAAACATTATCAATCAAAGCATAAAGTGTACCACAAGTCAAAAACTAAATGATCATAGAGGATAAGGTGACTGGTTCATAGTCATAACATGGTGTAAGCATGTGCCAAGTAAACCCAAATAAAGCATCAAAGGAGAATACCACAATATTATGCTTTTGTATGCGAAAACAAAACATGATTCTTTCAAGGCACATTAAGCAATCTCAATTGTTGGGAACAAGTCATGCTACCACAATAATCACTAAGCATAAGGTCAAAGCAACATCTAACATGACATGATAAAGTCTAAGCCATAGTCAAAACAAGCTCCTTTTGTACCACTTAAGCATGAAGCTTCCTACCCTTTCCCAACACCAATCGACTTATTTGAAACAACTCACAAGGATAATAATCAATAAATATAAGTGAGCTTGTCTCACAAATCTTCAAAGAAGAAATATAATGTTCTAAGCAAAAAGAAGAAGAAAACTAAAGCTAAACACAGTGCTAGCAAAAGTGAACACTCACATAACAATAAGAGTGAAAACTAGAGTGTTCTAGGAAATGAAAATGGAGTGTGTCTCTCTCCATAAGTGTGCTAGGATACAACCAACTTATTGCAGAAAACCAAACAAAAAAACAAAGACGCTCCAAGAACAACACAATATTGCATGAAGCAATAAAAATAAAGTGTCTAGAAAGAGACCTGGTATTTTTTCGATGAAGAAGGGGATGCCTAGGGCATCCCCAAGCTTTGACGCTTGTACCTCTTGAATATTTCTTGGGGTGAGACAGGTGGCATCCCCAAGCTTGAGCTTTTGTCCATTCTTCTTCTCATCACATCATTCTTTCCCTACACATGAAAATTTCCTTCATATAAAACTTCACACAATCTTCATTAGCAACATTAGTGTATTCAAGATAATAAGCCTTTGGGTTTAGTTTCAACACAAGTAAAACTTCCATTAAAACACAAGCTACTGTAGAAATTACTTTTAAAAACTCAAGTTATCAAAGAGAACACAAAAATAAATCGATAAGAGGCAAATGCAAATAATGGCAGAAATCAACAAAACTGATCAACAGGTAAAAACCGATTTTTCGAAGACCTTCTGTTGCTCAAATCGAAAAGTGTTGAGCTAAAGAAAGTTAGATACTAACCTGGTTCATATGCTCAGGAAATTACAGCTCAATCCGACATACTGGGATGTTTCACGAATTTCAGAGTGAAGCACAAAAATCTGTTTTCGGACAACAACTTGCAAAATCTTACTTCTCTCTCATTAGAGGTTATTCTTGGCACAAAAACCACACAAAAAGGAAAAGGAGAGGTTATTACAGAGGCAATAACTTCCAAGACTCAACAAAAGAAAAACTTACTGAAAGCAAAAATATAATGGGTTGTCTCCCAAAAGCTCTTTCTTTATAGCCATTATGATAGGCATGATAATTTCGATGATGCTCACATAAGAAATATGAATTGAAGTAAAAGAGAGCATCAAGAAGCAAATGTAAAAAAAAGTCTAACCCGCTTCCTATGAAAAATAATCTTGTAAAGAAACATGTCATGAAAGCACAAAGCAACAAGCATAGGAAATCAAAACAAGTGCAACTTCAAATTTTTCAACATAAAGAGGGGAAACTTATTATGCATAAAACCATGTGTCCCTCTCTCATAATAACTTTTAGTAGCTTCATGAATTAAATTAACAATATAACTATCACATAAAACATTCTTATTAAGAGCCACATGCATAAAATGATTATTACTCTACACATAAGCATAGTCATTCTTATTAATTGTGGTGGGAGAAAATTCAACAAAATAGCTATCCTTATTATTCTCATCACCATAGTCATCAAATATAGGAGGCATATTGTAATCATAATTAATTTTCTCCTCAATAGTAGGTGGACTGAAAATATCATATTCATCGTTGTAATCATCATATATTGGAGGTATAGTATCATCAAAGCAAATTTTCTGCTCTAAATCTGGTGGACTAAAAATATCATATTCATCATTGTAATCATCATATATTGGAGGTATAGTATCATCATAACAAATTTTCTCCTCTAAAGCTGGGGAACTAAAAAAATTATTTTCATAAAAACTAGCTTCCCCAAGCTTAGATGTTTCCATAGCATTAGCATTAATGGTGTTTAAAGAATTCATACTAATAACATTGCTATTAGCATGCAAATGAAGTTCCATGGGTTTTTTAATTTTCTCTTCAAACACTTCATGTCCTAACTCAAGATAAATACTATAAATCTCTCTAAATTTTTGGCTATTTTCCATTAATCCTAACTAGTGAAAATAAAAACAAGAAATGAAAAGATATAATTGCATAATCTAAAGGAAATAATTTCTAGCACTCACACACTAGCAACAGTACTAGATGATAGCTTAGTAGACAGAGGATGTGAGTACCTTTTACCTTAACTCCCCGGCAACGGCGCCAGAAAAGAGCTTGATGTCTACACACACTTGTATTCTTGTAGACAGTGTTGGGCCTCCAAATGCAGAGGTTTATAGAACAGCAGTAAGTTTCCATTAAGTGGATCACCCAAGGTTTATCAAACTTAGGGAGGAAGTGGTCAAAGGTATCCCTCTCAAACAATCCTGCAATCAAGATACAAGAAGTCTCTTGTGTCCCCAACACACTCGGTACACTTGTCAGGTGTATAGGTGCACTAGTTCGGAGAAGAGATAGTGAAATACAAGTAATATGGATGATTATAAGTGGTAATTGCAATCTGAAATAAATATGGCAGAAAGCAAACATGTAACAGGTCTAGATGCAAATGGTGTTTCAATGCTTAGAAACAAGTCCTAGGGATCATACTTTCACTAGTGGACACTCATATAAATATATTCTCTTCATTATGCTACTCTGAACTACTCTCTGGTTGGACAACTCCAATCCATGGTAGGGCTACAAAAGATCTCCTTAAAGTTCGCATTCCCCATCTAGGTAACCCCACACTATCACCTTGAGCGCTAGATGGTTCCAACAAACACCACAATTTCATAGAGACATCCAACTCAAAATATAACTCATGATAAGTATTTCTATAATCTTTAGCCTAAGTGCCACACGGTGTGCACACTGTCAACTTCACACACATGGGGATAATCAGAGATTAGAATAGTTAAAGCACTTGAGTAGCAGAGTGGCTCTACTTGATTACAAAGCTCATTATCACAATATGATCACGCATAAAGAGAGAGATGCACACAGAGCTATCGGTAGAGCCCTTAGCCTCGAGGGAGAACTACTCCCTCCTCATCATGGGAATCAGCAAAGGCGATGGAGATGGTGGTGGAGATTGATGGAGATGGCTCTGGGGGCAATTCCCCGTCGTGGCAGGGTGCCGGAACAGAGACTTCTGTCCCCCGAATCTTCTCTTTGGTGGAGCGACACTATGGAACTTTTCGTTGATTTCTGATCTGCATAGGGTTTACGTCTCGGGGAGACGTATATGTAGGCGAAAGGGCAAGGTCGATGGAGCCTAGAGGGGCCCACACCATGGGCTACGTGGCCATGGTGGGCCCGCGCCACCCTATGGTGTGGCCGCCTTATGTCTCCCATTCGTCTCTCCTTCGGGCTCCATGTTGCGTCTAGAAAAATAGGCACTTCATCTTTTGTTTCGTCCAATTCCGAGAATATTTCCTTACTAGATTTTATGAAACCAAAAACAGAAGAAAACAGGCAACTGGCATTGTGGCATCTTGTCAATAGGGTAGTTCTAGAAAATGTATAAAGATTCCTCAAGTGTAGACAAAACATAAGGAAGTTGATACAAAACAAGCATGGAGCATCAAAAATTATAGATACGTTTATGACGTATCACGCGCCCGTACCAAAACATTGACGAAACCGACGTTGTTCAGTGTTCCTGTGATGAGTAGTGGTACATGCCAATGTGCTCATACCTGTAGGGGTTCGTAGCATGGAAAACAAAAAATTTCTACCGCATGCAAACAAACAAGCCAAGATCTATCTACTAGATTGTAGCAACGAGTCGATAGAGCAACTCACCCTCGAAGATTCCAAAGCAGTTAACGAGAGCAGATTCTCATGGGTGATGTAGTCGTACTCTTGCTGATCTCAAGATCGCGTAGACGATCCTTCCGGTGCTGCGTTCCGGCAGCGCTTCTAAAGTCGGTCCCACATTCGGTACTCGATGAAGACCTTCCTCTCCCTTGTTCCAGCGGGCAGTGGAGGTTGTAGCACTCTCCTCGCTATTCTGGCACCATGAAGGCGTGGTGTCGGAAGTAGAGGGGAGATCTCGCAGGGCTTCGCCTTAAGCCAGAGCGAGTATGGTGGACTATGAGAGAGGCCTTGGTGATCTAGGGTTTAGAGGGCACCAAGGGGAGGGTGTAGCCGGCGGCTAGTGTTTGGGAACACCCCAACTCGCCGAGTTGGAGGTGACTTAGGCGGTGGCACAAGGAGGTGGTGGCGTCGACGACTTGGAGGAGAGGGCTAGGGTTTTGGGTGTTAGGGAGAGGGGCAGACCTGCCCCTCCTTATATAGGTGGGAGGGCGCGGCTTGGGAGGAGGGAGTCCTTCCCCAAGTCGGCCTCCTTGGCCGGCGGGTGGAGGGAGGAGACTTCCTCCCCAAGTAGGTTTCCTACTCTCCCTCCACCAACCAAACTTGTCGTTTGACTTTTTCAAATTGGCGTTTGACTTTCAAACTAGGATTTGATTTCTCCCTTTATTTTGCCCAGCCAATTGACCTAGTACATGATGCAACCATTCCACATTGTCATGACACATTCATGTACCCTTACCCTCCGGAGTGCCAGACCTTCTAGACCCTTCTAGAACATTCCTGGTGAAAACACCGGAATCATTCCTGAACTCCGAAACAGGACTTTCCTTATATGAATCTTATTCTTCAGACCATTCCGGATCTCCTCTTGATATCCCGGATCTCATCCGAGACTCCAAACAACATTTGGTATCTTACTCATCATTCCATAACTACTCAAGAACATCGAATCCTTAAGTGTGTCTCCCTACGGTTCGTGAATTATGCGGACATGATCGAGACACTTCTCCGATCAATAACCAATAGAGGAATCTGGAAATTCATATGGCTCCCACATATTTCTACGATTAGTTTGCGATCGAATGAACCACTTACATACGGTACCAATTTCCCTTTGTCTCACGATAGTTTACTTATCCGAGGTTTTGATCGTCGGTATCTCTGCATACCTAGTTCAACCTCGTTACCGATAAGTACTCTTTTCCTGTTCCTGTGATATGTGATCCCTTGTGAGCCAGTCACATGCTTGCAAGCTAATAGGATGACATTCCACCGAGAGGGCCCAGAGTATATCTGTCCGTCATATGGATGGACAAATCCCACTCTTGATCCATGTGTCCCAACCCATACATTCCGAACACTCAATGCCACCTTTATAACCACCCAGTTACAGTGTGGTGTTTGATGTCATCAAAGCATCCTTCCGGTGATGGAGATAAGCATGATCTCATGGTCGAAGGAATTAGGTTACTATGTATCAGAAAGCTTATAGCAATTGAACTACTAAAACGACTTGATCTTTATGCTACGCTTATCAATAGGAGTATGTCCATCATACCATTCTCCTAATGATATGATCTTGTTGTTAACAACATCTCAATGTTCATGATCGGGAAACCACAATCATCTATTAACCAACAAGCTAGTATTATAAAGAGGCTTTACTAGGGACTCTTATTTGGTTTACAAATCACACAAGTATTAATGTTTCCGGTTAATACTATTATAGCATGAATGTAAACATTTATCATAAACACAAAGATATAATAATAACTACATTTATTATTGCCTCTAGGGCATATCTCCAACAGTCTCCCACTTGCACTAGAGTCAACTAATCTAGATTACATGGTAATATACCGAACACCCATGGCAGTTTGGTGTTGGTCATGTTTTGCCCTCGGGAGAGGTTTAGTCAACAAATCCGCCACATTCAAATATGTGTGTACTTTGCAAATCTTTATGTCACCATCTTGGACATGCTCTCGAATAGCGTGAAAACGTAGCTTGATGTGCTTCAGCTTCTTGTGTAACCTTGGTTCTTGCGCATTGGCTATGGCGCCCATGTTATCATAGTAGATAGACATTGGGTCCAGCGCACTTGGAATGACACCGAGCTCTGTAATGAACTCCTTCATCCATATTGCTTCTTGTGAAGCCTCCGAAGCAGCTATGTATTCCGATTCAGTTGAAGATCTCGCCACAACGCTTTGCTTTGCACTCCTCCAGCTCACTGCTGCACCATTCAAAGTAAATAGGTATCCAGATTGAGATTTAGAATCATCCGGATCGGTGTTCCAACTAGCATCGGTGTAACCATTAACAACGAGCTGTTCATCACCTCCATAAGAAAGAACCATATCCTTAGTTCTTCTCAAGTACTTAAGGATGTTTTTGACCGCTGTCCAATGATCCACTCCTGGATCACTTTGATATCTGCTAGTCAAACTAACAGCATATGCAATCTCGGGTCTAGTACATAGCATGGCATACATTAGAGATCCTATGGCTGAGGCATAGGGAGTCTAACTCATCCTTTCTCTATCTTCTACCGTTGCAGGACTTTGAGTTTTACTCAAGGTCGTATTGGGAAACATGGGCAAGAACCCTTTCTTGATATCTTCCATTCCAAACCTCTTTAGAACTTTGTCCAAATATGTACTTTGTGACAATGATATTAGGCGTCTCGATCTATCTCTATAAATCTTTATGCCTAATATGTAAGCTGCTTCGCCAAGATCTTTCATTGAAAAACTATTATTCAAATAATCCTTGACACTATTAAGAAGGTATACATCATTCCCAATCAACAATATGTTATCTACATATAGTATTAAGAATGCTACAGAGCTCCCACTCACTTTCTTGTAAATACAAGCTTCTCCATAAGTTTGTATAAAACCAAAACTTTTGATTACCTTATCAAAACATTGATTCCATGTAAGATCCCTCCTTTGTAAAGGAAAGGATCCCTGTGATTGCAATGCTAGTCCCTGGATCAATGCTAGCATCCACAGTTTAAGATGAAGTACACAGAAACAAAGGTCATTATTACAAGCCATTCTAGAGACAAACATAGTCTTTTACAAACTCCATGCCCATAGGCCTAGTACAAGAGTTCAAATATGTAATAAGATAAATAAGTCTTCATATTCATGTTCCACCGGCAAGCATGTTGAGTGTAGACTCATGACTCCTAATCATCATCAGAATAACCTGCAACATCACAAGTTACAGCCATAGTGGGTCAATACATTGGAATAGTATTGGCAAGTGATACCTTAGTAGAATTTTGGTAGACTAAATATTATATGCATTTTGGCTAAGTGTAGCTTAGGCTTGCTTTGCTCAAAATAGGTTTACCTATTAGTTGAGAACACTAAGTTTTTCTTTGTCAAAATCCTTCCCAAGGAACCACCAATAGACATTGGGAAACCTTCACCCTTGTTCAAACACAAGTTTTTTACTTAGAAATTGGGATGAGGAGATTCTTGATAGCTTCCATGTCTTGATGCTCAAGTTGTCCAATACCAGGGACATGGCTAAGTACATAGATTCTTCCATCTGCAGAGGTTGTGCACTTTCCCCACAAGACTTGATTTCCACCAAGACAGGACCTTTCAGAAGCCTTCCCTTAGACCAAATGGACGCGTTCCAACCTATCATTCCACTACCACCAACTGTCCGAATGGCTAAGTTATTGCAACCTATGTGATCCAGGCAGAGCCCATATTGCCAAGTGGCTGCGCTAGAAGCTTCTTAACATTTGGCCTCTCAAATCCCTTTATTCCTGGGTGGCTTTCCACAAGTGAAATACACAAGGTAAGCCATAGAAATGGGCCTTGTGTAACCACTCAACATAACCCATTCTTTCCATTCCACCCAGGTGTTTCATTCACTTAGTTGTTTTATTAAGTAAAAACATAGTCCAAAGACTTAGAAATATTTATTCATAGCATGAATATATAACCACCCTTGGTTGCTACTAGCTAGGCTAAGCATGGCATTGATAAGACTTAGAAATATTTCTAGCAATTCTACAACTACTAGGATTTCCCAAGCATAGCATATAGATCAAAAATATCCATGCAAGTCTAGCAAAATATTTCTAATGCATATTTGAAAAACATAGGAATAAAATCATGAAGCACCACTTTCCTTGGTAGTTTGGAGAGTATCTACAATCCTCACAATCACAATCACTATTTGCACCAAAATCTACACATAAAATAATAGCACCAAAATCACATACAAAATAAATACAAGCAAAAATATATGGATGCATGCATAATGCCATGTGATGATTCTCTACACCAAACAAGACAAGTGCACCGTACTGAATCATAAACAAGTTCAAAACTTGCCAAATAAAATTTATTTGAACAATAAAACATTTTTCAAATAATTATTATACCCAAATTATGCCTACAAATGTTTCTGCAAATACAACCATTTTAACAGAAGCAAAACTTTAAACACATTGCATTAATGGAAGGGATTTTATCTCCTGATTCCATTGATATAAAATTTGTCAAATTTGGACGTGGGAATCAAAAGTTATGAATTAAACAAGTTTTAACATCTAATAGATCAAATTTCTGATTTTAAATCTAACTCACAGACACGCGGCGGCATCTGATTGGCTGGTACCTCTTCGCGCTGGATCGCGCTTGCGAACCGTTAGATCTAACTAAAACGCGCGGCCAGATATGCTCCTTACCTCTTCATCACAGTTCTAGTCTTATACGTTGGATCTAGATCCTACGGCCACAGATCTATCGACCACAGACGGGCGGCGCTAGCGGCGGCGACTGGCGGCGGCGGCTCTGTCAAAGTCATTGCTGACGTTCTAGGTCGCGCGGGAGAGGGGGAAGGGGCTTACTGTGCTCTCCGTGTGCTGCTGATGCTCGAGGTAGGCTTCGTTGGAGAAGGGGCGCGCAGAGGTGGTCGCTGGAGCTCGTCGGAGTCATGCGTGGCGTCGGGTGGTTGAGACGTCAACATTGCCGAGGCTCTGCGCCGTCCTTGCACGAATAAAACGCATCAGGGGGTGCACAAAGTCATAGTGAGCAAGATGGTTTCAAGGAGAGATCAAGGGGCGCTCGATTCATACCGTGATTTCTCGGAGTTGAGGAAAGCGTCGGGCACTTGCGGTGGTTGTCGAATCCGTCGATCTAGGCCACGAGCAGACAAGGAAAACGCATGACGTGAGTCGCGTGGTCGAAGGAAGCATGCTAGCGTGAACGAGACCGAGTGGGGTGGACGGAGCTTATCGGAATCGTCCGCCGGAGTGGCTCGGTACTGCGGCGGTGCGAGCAAAATTGCGGGCAGCCTGGTGGCGCTTCTGTCTAGCTCTTTTGGGGGAAATGTTCGCGAGGGGGAGGGGTTTATGAAGCCAGAGCGGGGGCGGAAATCACTCGCCGAATCAATGCAATTAAGCACGACATCAGTGAGGGAAACTGAAGCGGCGAGGTGGTCGCCGGCGTTGATTGAGGACGAAGGGGTGACATGGCAGTGAGGGCCCAGTCGTCAGCGAGTGGGTACGCGTGTGCGGGGTAGGAAACGAGGGGAGAGGGGGAAACGGCCCGGGTGGGCTTGTGGGATACGTTTGCTGATGGGTCAAAAGTCTGGCGCCGGCCTTTTCTTATTTCTTTATTCTTTTTCTTTTTCTGTTTGAATTTCCAGGAAACATTTTCAAATGATTTCAAAAGCCATTTGAATTCAAATCTCTTCTGGATTTTTGTAGAGTGTAACACTCATATTTTTGGGCATAAAACCATGTGGTCTCTTTGTACTAGCTTGGTCTTCTTTGATTAAACAAAATAAACAGTGCCTTTATCAATGTTTCAATAAAGATATAAAAATTGTTTTAAAGTCATATTTTGTTTTAAAAATTTGTCCAAGTTTTGGAATACATCAATCAACCATAGGATCAAATATATCTGGTTTAAAACCAAAAATCACATATTAGAGAGTAGCATTGGGTCAAAGTTTTGCTCACATAAAATAATAGGCATACAAGAATGCTCCTGTTTGTGAATTGGTTTTGAAAAGGAACCTTAAATGATCATGGATGCATGGATGATATGCATGAGTTTTGAAACATGATTTTAGGAATGTTACAAATCTAACCCCCTTAAGGTGAATCTCGCCCTCGAGATTCGGGTTGGTTAGCAAATAGGTGAGGGTGGTCTTTCCGAAGATCATCTTCTCTTTCCCATGTTGCTTCTTCTTCGGAATGATGGTTCCATTGAACTTTGCAGAATTTGATAGTCTTAGTCCGAGTAACTCTTTCTGCAATGTCAAGTATTTTGATAGGCTTCTCCTCATAAGTGAGGTCACTCTCCAATTGAACCTATTCCAAAGGTATAGTATCCTTCAAAGAAGTCTCTCCCATTTCTGGATGGCATTTCTTAAGCTGACTCACATGGAACACATTATGAACAGCTGACAAAGACTCTGGCAATTCAATCTCATAAGCTACTTCTCCTTTACGAATCAGAATCTTGAATGGTCCAACATATCTTGGGTCTAATTTGCCTTTGACACCAAATCTCTTCACTCCACGAAGTGGTGACACTCTAAGATAAGCTCTATCACCTACTTCATAGGTGACCTCTCTACGCTTAGGATCTGTGTAGCTTTTCTGTCAGGACTGTGCTATCTTTAATCTGTCCTTAACTAGCTTGACTTTCTCTTCAGCCTCTTTGATTAGTTCTGGTCCTAACAAACTTCTTTCTCCCACACCATTCCATAGCAATGGGGTGGTACACTTTCTCCCATAGAGAAACTCAAATGGTGCTATCTCAATACTGGCTTGATAGCTGTTGTTGTAAGAGAATTCTGCGTAGGGCAGACTTTCATCCCAACTGGCTCCATAGTCTAGATCACATGCTCTCAACATATCTTCAAGAATATGATTGGTCCTTTCTGTTTGTCCATCAGTCTGAGGATGAAAAGCAGTGCTAAATTCCAACCTCGTTCCTAATGACTCATGTAATTGCCTCCAAAAATGAGAAGTGAATTGAGTTCCCCTATCAGACATAATACTCTTGGGTACTCCATGTAGACATACAATTCTACTCATATAGATCTTGGCTAACTTAGCACTTGTGTAAGTTGTCTTCACGGGTATGAAATGAGCCACTTTAGTTAAGAGATCCACTACTACCCAAATAGAATCATATCCTGACCGGGTCCTTGGCAATCCGGTGATGAAATCCATACCAATCTTGTCCCACTTCCAATCAGGAATAGGTAGTGGTTGTAACAATCCTGCTGGTTTCTGATGTTCCGCTTTCACTCTACTACATACATCACACAAAGCAATGTGTTCGGCAATGTCCTTCTTGAGATTATTCCACCAAAATCTTTCTTTCATATCCATGTACATTTTGGTGTTACCCGGATGAATGGAATATGGTGAGTTGTGGGCTTCTTGTAAAATCAGTTTCTGAAGCTCCGGATCTTGTGGAACACAGATACGTTTCCCATACCATAAAGTACCCTGTTCATCTTCATGGAATCCTTTGGCTTTTCCATTGCCAATCTTTACCTTAATCTCTTCAATTTCCTTATCTGTCTTTTGGGCTTCTTTGATCTTGTCCAACAAAGTGGGTTGAACATCCAATGACATGAGATGTCCTTCAGGCACAATCTCCAATCTGAGATCTCTAAATTGGGTACACAGATCATCTGGCAATTCTCCCTTAGTATGGCCATTCACAAAAACTTTACGGCTTAGGGCATCCGCTACAACATTAGCTTTACCGGGATGGTATTGCAAACTCAAGTCATAGTCCTTGATGAGTTCTAGCCATCTTCTTTGTCTCATGTTAATTTCTTTCTGGGTGAAGATATACTTCAAACTCTTGTGATATGTGAATACTTCACATCGCTTTCGCAAAAGATAGTGTCTCCATGTTTTGAGTGCATGGACAACAGAGGCTAACTCTAAATCATGAGTAGAGTAGTTTACCTCATGAGTTTTGAGTTGTCTCAACACAAGACCCATAAAGGCAACTTACCCGGGGTCCTCGCTGACGAATTGAAGAGGAAGCAGATTGGCCGACAAACCCGCGACGGCACAGGGAGCACCCAGGGGGCGTTGCAACCTGCACCAGCCACGGCGGTGGCCACAAAGAAGACACTGAACCCAAAGACACCACCACAAAGTGGACTGGCCGCGGCGCAAAGACTTTCCCCTAACCCTAGGGTTCAGGAACGGGGTGAACCTGGCCACGGGGAAGCCCTGGAGTCAAATCGAGTTGGACCACATGAACGAGTGTAGTCGCAAACCTTGCCCTGCACCACGGCAGCAGCCAGGGGAAGCCACAACGGAGGCCATCGCTAGCGGCGGCGCCAGAGCCCACGGGGTCTAGGGAGAGGAAAGGTGAGAACGATGGGAAGGCAAAGAGAGTGGGCTGGGTGGGCCAAAACCCCTCGGGGTGATGATTTTGACCCTGCCCTATTGGGCCACACTAGCCCAATAAGCCCAAATGGCTAGCCCAAGTCATGTAAAAAGTATTTTAATCAAATGGAAAAGACCAAAATGCCCCTGACCTCAATAAAATTCTAGAAAATAAAATAAAAGTCCAAAAATTATAAATAAAATATTTTTGGATTCACAAAAATCCAAACTATCCAAATAAATTAAAAAATAAAATTTTAAACATTTAAATCTTATTAGGAATTTTGTAAATTATATATTATTTATGGAGTTTTACAAAATTATTGAAAGGTGATAAAATTATTTAAAATTCACTTTCTTTATGTATTAATATTGTAGTATTTTTGAAAAATACTAAATAAATATTTAATAACAATTTTTAATGTTGTTTAATTAATAATTCCTAAAAGAATTATCAAATCAATAAAAATGAAATAAAAGGGAAATAAAATAAATAATTCAATATATGTTATAAATATTAAAAGGTAATATTTGTAAATCCTTATTTATTAAAAAGAATTTTTTATAATAAGGTGAATGCATATCAAGTTAAAATGATGCATTACATTATTGCATAATCATTTTGCTTCTTTAAATATTGTCCTTACCGGACAATAATGATGTTTTTGTAGAACTAGAAGCTCAAGGTCCAGTGCAAGCATCAGACTTCACTACCTTGCCATCACAAGGCAAGTTCATCACTTGCTCATGTCCTTTGAAGAGTCTTTATGAAAGTATTTGCAAATTGTGTGTTATCATATATGCTAAAAAAGAAAGAATATATTATTTTCACAAATAAAGAAATTATAGATATCATCCTAAGTGGTGATATGATGGAGCAATAGAACTTAGAGTTCTAATTGCAACAATGATGATCAAGTAGGGACTTAATAACCCCTGACATTAGTGATTCTAGCGCCGTATATTACGTGTTAGCCATGAGATTTGGAATGGGACAAAGAAGTCAGCTGTATCTTCTTCCTCTCGCATGAAGCCGGATGTGCAGGTCGTGGCTATTATCCTTGAAGCATGCATATTAATTGGTAATTCGTAGAGGATATGCAGCATATGGGTGGGAACCCTCATCGTCCCATGATAGTTCTGGCATCTAACGGTTTGTACAAACCATTGCCGTAATTCATTATGTGGGCAAGGTGTACACCAAGGAGGCATGCGGGGTCGCGAAGGGGGCAGTGATGGGCTTGGACCAACTACTAGGCCCCACATCATGGAATTGTGGACGGGAAAGTACGCCCGGTTGTGCAACAAGGAGTTGATATCTCATGGGTAAAGTAACGCACCTCTACAGAGTGTAAGAACTGTAACTTGTTACTCCCTGTTCCGGGAAGGAGATACGAACGCGGCAGGAAAGGAACTCCATGAAAGTTCTGGTCAACCTGTGAAGGCTGATTGTCATAGTTTTTTTTGAATAAAATCAATTTTTGAAGAAAGATTTAAAAAATGCATCGTGCCAAGGATTTATAATCCGAGGTGGTAGTTAGAGCATCAAACTTCCCACCTTGCATATAATGAACTTGTTGGGTAACGCTGTTACTCATTCTTTCCCTTGATCCCGAAGACGTGCCAATGTATGCAGCCGAGTGTCAAGAAGATGTGCTCTACGAGGAACCCAATATATCCGGAGGTGTTGAAGGAGTGGATTACTAAATACGCTATGGTGTCGATGATAACGAGTCCAACTAAGTATCTCTAGTTAGTAGTAACCAACGGAGCCGAGAAGCATGAACTCTATAGAATAAGCTGTTGAGCTCAACTCCTAGTCGGAGTTGTTACTTTTAAATTCCGCTGAAACACTTTATATTTTGGTTTCTAAGTTGAATCTTTTGGAAGTCTTGAACTTCCGGTATTGTAATAATAATGTGTGTACTTTTGTAATATGGACCCGCAATGTTTCTGTTGTACCACTTTGAGGGATGTGATATTTATAGAATAGTGTTCTATGGATGTCATGTCAACGACTATAGTGTACTACACATGCAGTGGTATGCTGGGTCACCGCAATATCACAGTATGATTGATCAAAATATTCTTGTGATTTCACTCATCAAGTGTCAAAACACTTGAATCTCGTTTCACCTTCATGTGTAACAAGTACCTTTCTTGTCATTTCCATACTGAACTCATTAAATGTCTCATCTATGTACATTTGGCACAACCATATTAGTGTCTCAATCTAACCATATAGACATTGATACCTAATATTCGGGTTTTGCCTAATTTTCATCGAAATGAAATTCTTAACCTGTGTCAATAAAAAATATATTATTTCCGATGTCCTCCACATAATGTCTTAGATCTTACACTTAATTTCTTGAAAATGCAAGCATCTACATCATCTTCGATGAAATTAAACTCTTTTAACAGTTTCATCATGGTGAAGATTCCAACTCCGCGATGCTTACTTCAACAATTGAAGTTTGCATGCGCTTTTAGCATCATTAGAATTAACAAAACCCTTTGGATTGTGTTATGTACACGTCCTAGGTAACTATTCTATTAGAAGAACTTTGTTTTATTTGTTCAGCTATAATATAACAAAATTATATGTAGTGGTCACTACATTAACCCATCCAGACTAAATATCACTATGAAATATCAAATCTTGTCATATTAAACTCCTTGAACATTGTCGTAAACTCTTTCCCGACATGTCGACTATTTCATAAATGTGAAACATCCATGTCTATTTATTTATAGATCCAAATACGACTGAAAGGTTTTACACCTTTCCAGAGGGTCTTCCAATTTCAAAACTTGATTTCTCGTGTATGGAACTATCATGGATTTTATGGCTTCAAGCCATTAGACGGAGTCAGGGCCCATCATCACTTCTTTGCATATAGTCGGTTCATCATTGTTAAACAATAATGTTTTACTCTCAAATCTTAGTATTTGATTGTTTAACGGACCTACTCGGTTCAATAGGAACTTAGACCTCCGTGACCACAACCTTTGAGGCACGTGAGCCATGAGCATTGTTGCTGCCTCCGGGACACTTTCCAGCGCAGCGCAACTCAGCACATGTAGCTAAGGTTCAATAACCTTATCAAAGTTCTATTGTCCTCCCACTTAACTTTTCATGAAAATTCCTTCTAAAGAAACTTGACGTTCTAAGCAACAAACACTTTTGTCTTCGGTGTTATTGTCGTGGAATTGCCGATGAGTACGCCATGGAGGGGACCTCACAGTGCGTGTTTAGAGACGTGGGGTAAACCGTACGGTTGACGGGTATGAGGTAACACAACTTACCCAGGTTCAGATCCCACAACGGTGGTGGGATCCTACTCCTGCTATAAATCACTATAAGGGAAATACGCCGAGTTACAGAGATATGTTCGCTGTGCGAGGTTGTATAAAGTTGACTATGATTGTGCCCTAAAGGCTCCCATAGGCCCGACTTATATAGTCGCCAGGTCCTAGGGTTACAGGGAAAAGTCCTAGCCGGACAGGTTACAGAGTCCTACACCGTCTATTACTAGTCTTGTGTATCTTGCACTCCAAGGCTCCGGGTATGCTGGTGACTCCATCGTAGCCTTCCTTTATCCGGCATGGGCCTCCCTTCTGGATCCACCTAACTGGGCCGCCTAGTAGGCCATAGGCCACGCTACCGACTATGGGCCACCCGGGTTAGTTGGTAAGAGACATGCTATGGGGATACCCATATAGCATATCCCCAACAGTAGCCCCCAGAGAACTCCGAGATCTTGCGCCGTCTTGCCTCTTCACGTGGAATGCTCCGTCTAGATGGATGTCGGCAAATCGTCAAGCAATATCTTGTAGTCCTCCCAAAGAACCCTGCAAGGTTTTCTCCGTCTTCGATTTGTAAGCCGGAGAAATGCTGAATTTTCCATCGTACTCTTCCGTAGTCGGATTAAACCCGTCCATGCCGGAATCTTCGATGTGACAGCTCATCTACCGTGTCAGCTATGACGTCGTAGGCTTAGGTCAGCGACGCCTCGTGACTCACACATGCAGAGAACGCAATCATATCCGATTTTCCCGCACGGTCGATACGAACCGTTGGCGGCAGCGGTTGGAGACGTGGCGAAATTACCGTGCACATTCACGAACACGTCGTCTACGCGGCAACCGTCCGATCAGCTGCCCGAATCTTGACGCAGAGTATGATAAATAGTAACCGTGGGACACTTTCCACTTTTTACCTCATTCCTCTCGCGTCATCGTCTTCTTCCTCCAGCCGCACGCCTCCTCGAGCTCTCCGTGAGAAACCTCGAAAACCCTAGCTTCCATCTGCGTCAGTCGCATCCTTCAACACTCCATGGCCAGCAGCAGCTCCTCCTCATCGATATCGGCGTCGAGCGAAGCCGGCGAGCTCCGTCGTCATGCCCCCAGAGGGCCTGGTCATCCCCGCATCAGCGGTGATCGAAACCACCGGGGGCGACCATAATCTGGCGGCTCTAGAGCCACTGGAAGAAGAGCCAGACTCGCACAAGGGTGACTGGCGTGGCTCGGACATCTCCGACCGTGACATCCAGGAGATGGTCGCCGAAGGCTACCTCCCCGCGACGGAGGGGCTTGCCTGGTGGGCGGCGCCGGCCGGCGAGGTGACACCTTCTCCCCAAGCCGGAGAAAAAGTGTACCTCAAGGCTCAGCTGGTACGCGGCATTTCCTTGCCCATCTCCCACTTCTTTCTCTCCGTCTTGAACCACTACAAGGTCCAACCCCACAACCTCTCCCCCAATAGCATCTTAGTGCTTAGCAACTTCGCGGCACTTTGCGAGGGTTACCTAGGGATAAGGCCTAGGTTAGACTTGTTCGTGTACTTCTTCACCGTTAAACGTGAAGCCGGACATAGTAAGGAGGAGCTTAGGAACTGCGGCACCATAAGCTTCAAGATCCGACCTGGCCGGCGATTCCCCGACATCGTCGGCCACGAGTCCTACAAGAACTGGCAACAGACGTACTTGTACGGCCCCGACATTCCTTTGGCGGGTCGAGAAGTGACGAACCCGGACTTCGTGGATGGAGCCGCCGCTGAAGTTTCTACATGGAGATCCCATGCCTCCCTTCCCTCCGACCTCGACGCTTCTCGCGCAATAAGGCGTATCGAATGGTTCGTAGAGACGGGCTTGACTGGCTTGGACCTAGCCATGTGCTGGTTCATCAGGCGAATCCAACCTCTGCAGCACCGCGTGAAGTTCATGCACGAGTATACCAGTGATCGAAGGGATACTCTCCGGATCTCCGTGGATAACTTCTCGAGCGACTCCGTCAAGCTCCGCCTAAAGGACATCGTCAAGGTGAAGGATAAGAAGCATGGCTTCACCATCACCTACGACATGTTTGTAGACGGCAAGTGCCCAAAGGTAGGTATTTATTTTCCGTGTACGACATTGCTCCATTTTTTCGTCTTGCCAATACCATCTTATCTAACACGGTGATTTCTCGCTTAACAGCTTAGCGATCTAGATGAGGGCAACCTGGCTGCCCAAATCTATGATCCAAAGATGAAGGAAGTCACGGTCGTGTCCGACGACGATGTCCCGTTGGCGCGAAGCGGAAGAACTCCACCTCTGACGCTGCCGACGGAGGCAAGAAGAAGAAGACGGAGGGTGGAGCCTCCAAAAAGAGTATCGCCGCCCTGGAGGCGGAAAAGAGAAAAGCCACTGGGATTTTTGCCAAAGCGCCCCCCTAGTGTAAGCCTCTCATTCTCCGACATTGTCTACTTATCTGCCTTTGTTTCGCATTTATGCACTTTGCACGCTTGTGAAGAAAGCCACCAGCCTCAAGAAGTCCTCCAAAACTTTGGGGGCTTCTAGAAATATCAAGGACATGCTTCATCGTGACTCCTCCGCCATCGCCTCGCTCCTGCCGTCAAGCCTTCCTCTCGCCTCGACAAGTTCTCAAGCCCAGAGGCACCACCTTCCGCCATGGAAGTGGATTCTAGCGCCTCACCGAACTTCGCTGTTGTCACAGCAGCACGCAGGAGAGCACTGCTCTACAAATGGCTGAAGCTCCGACTAAGGATGCCATCGGTAGTGGCAAGGCGGTGGTGGGAGATGGTACCTCGGCCGAAGGCGGTGCCCCTACTCCCCAGAAACCCTTTGAGTTTCCGAAGATAGTTTACCCGGTGCTTACACCGAGTGACACAACTCTAGTTCCTGGAGGAGTACCGTCATCTCCGACGTGCGGTCTTGAGGAGCTACTCCGACAAGCAGATATCTTGCGAGGAAATAGCATTTCCTTCGGCAAGCTGCTAGCCGAGAGTGCTACAAATCTCAAGATTATTGCACTTGTAAGTTTTTACTTTGCCTTTTGCATTTCATATGAGTATCCCACTGTAGCCCCCGAGGATGTAGACGGAAAACCATAGGTTTTGCATCTATATGCTCTAAGAGTGACTAAGTTAGAAAAAACTCTCACTGTAGCCCCCAAGCATTTAGATGGAACAAACTATTCCGACTAGATGCTTTAAGAATAGCATACGCAGTGTTCATAATTTTCAATACTGTAGCCCCCAAGCCTCTAGTTGTAACTGAATTAGCTTCAACTAGATGCTTAAAGAAAGCTAAGCAGATTCCGAGTTAAAAACTTTATACTGTATCCCCCAAGATTCTAATCGAGAACTGAATTAGCTCCGACTAGATGCTTAAAAAAATCTAAGCATATTGCTAAGTTTTAAAAAATCTCGCTGTAGCCCCCGAGCGCCTAGGTGGAAAGTTTCCGACTAGGTGCTCCAAGCAAACTAAACAATGGTTTAACTTTTTCCTTTTTTCCACAGAACGAGAATGCTCGGAGAGGCATGGCCAACGACAAGTACCAGAAGATGCGCGCAGATCTTGAAGCCGAAAAGGGTAAAACTACCATCTTGAAGGAATAGATCATCAAAAACAAGAGTCTATTTTCTTTCGGCGCATTTCCGTCTTACTTTTGTGCCCATAATCTCCTAGTACTCATTGTGTACTTTGTTTTCTCTGACTCGCAGAGCATGTCGCCAATGCCAAGGATATTGTCGAGCAGTCCAAGCACATCCAGCAGTTGGACAGCGAGAACAGAATCCTTAAGAAGGAGAGGGAAGAGATGTTGAAGATGCACGAGGATTCCATGAAAGCCCTGCAGGATTCCGCCTCCGTGGAAATCAATCGCTTGAAGGAGGAGCTTGCGATCTTAAAAGATCAGAAGCAAGCTGCTGATGAGAAAAACCAACGCCACAGCGAGGCGTTTAAACTCCTCCAACAAGAGAAGGAATCCTTGGCGGACACCCTCTGGCAGGCCAAGGCCAGTATCTTCAGTAAGTTTCCTCCGCCTTGTATATTTGTAGTCTGGATACTTAGAGTTTATTGAACTCATGCGCTCCTTGTCGGAATTGTCAGCTCCTATGGGTTTAACCCGCTCGCCTCCTTCGGACAAGGAATGCATGGTTCTTGCCGGCAATTTCATCAACACCGCCATCACCCAAGCCAAGGAGATTGCAAAGTCCCTCCAGATATACATCAAGGCCTCGGACTCCGTGACGAAGTACTCGGAGATTCTGCGCCGAGACCCCGAGCGTGTTACAAGATGGAAAGCTTCATGTGCACGGGCTAGCGCAAGGATGGCGCTCTCAATGGTGAAGGCACACTACGAAGGTGCCGACATCGACACGGTGACCTCTGGTATCCCCGACGTTGACGATGACGGCAAAGAGATTGATCACGAAGCCATCTTGTCATCACTCGTGGGTTATGACACTAGAGTTGCCGAGTTGGTGGACATCGACGTCTTCGTGCCCATGAACACCATCGATAGCGTCAACCAAGATTCCTCCGAGTCTCATCATAGCGCCGACGTTGAGGGTGATTCTCCATTTGGGGACGATGCTGCTTCAAGTCTCCCCATACCAAAGAATGAAAAACACTATGTAATATTTGTTTCACCTTTGGTGTATGCACGGAAAAAACTTGGCGATGTAACTTAAGGCGGAAAACAATGGTTGTTATGTCCTGCTACTTAAGAACTAATTTCCAACATGTACATATTTTTAAGCAAGTGCTGGCTTATCCATTACTTTGGTTCTTATGCTTGACTTTTCATGAGTCGGAGACTCGTTGTCGGAACCATGCGCTTAGGTGATGATGCCCAATGGCACCGTCAATAACCTGAGCTCAAAATCGTCGACAATAAGTGCCAAAAGTCACTACTCCAGAATCCACATAAAAACAACAAAGAACGTGAAGACCAGAAAACTTAAGCTAACGCCCGTAGGCAGAATTTTCACAAGTGCAAACGCAAAGCTTGTGCATAAAGGTTTTACATGATCCAAAAATGAACACTAAAGGACGTAAAAGACTCAGGAATATGAGTGAACCAAAGAGCTTTATTTCATTGATCATATAAGATATACACAATTAGATAAAAAATGCTAAGTGTAAAAAGGACGTAGCTGTGCTATGTTCGATGGCCGATCAAGCTCCGGGTAGTCATCATCCGGGTCACGTCGCTTACACTTATGATCCTCGTTGGGTCTATCCTTTAGTTCACGATTGTCAACAAGGTAGTAAGACCCATTGAGCATCGCCTTGCTTATGATGAACGGTCCTTCTTATGGCGGGGATAATTTGTGTGACTTCTTCTGCTTAAGTCGGAGCACCAAATTTCCCTCTTTAAACGAGCGATGCCGAACGCGGGGACTATGGTAGCTGCGTAGCTTCTGCTGGTATATGGCGGATTTTTGGCATGCCAAAACGCGCTCCTCCTCGAGAAGGTACACATCTAGGCGTCTGGATTCTTCAGCGTCATCATCGTCGTAGGCGGCAACTCTTGGTGCACCGTGGAGGATGTCGGAGGGCAGGATGGCTTCTGCTCCATATAGCATGAAGTAAGGGGTGTAGCCGGTAGATCTATTGGGTGTTGTTCGTAAACTGCAAAGCACAGATGGTAATTCTTCCGCCCAGGCTCTAGCTGCTCTATGTAGCGGTGCCTCAAGACGTGGCTTGATTCCCTGTAGAATTAATCCATTGGCTCGCTCAACTTGACCATTGGATTGTGGGTGTGCCACAGATGCAAGGTCAAGTCGGATGCCTTTGTCCCAGCAATAAACCTCCACTTCTCCGAATGATAAATTGCTGTCGTTGTCAGTGATTATGCTATGTGGGAGACCAAATCTCACCACTAGATCTCGGACGAACCTTAGGGCAGTTGCCCCATCAAGCTTTCTAATGGGTTTAGCTTCTATCCATTTAGTGAATTTGTCAACTGCTACAAGCAGGTGCGTAAATCCACAAGGTGCCGTCTGTAACGGTTCCACCATGTCCAGCCCCCATACCGCAAACGGCCAAGTTATTGGTACTGTTCGCAGTTCTTCAGCGGGAACATGTGGTTGTCGGGCATAATACTGGCATCCGATGCATGTCTCAACCAGCTTGGCGTCATCATGTCGGCCAAGAGAATCCTTGCCGGAAGGATTTTGCGACCAACGATCGAGGAGCGGCGTGATTCCCGCAATCTCCGAGATGGATTTCGCGTAGGATTTCCATTCCTTCTAGCTGGGAAACACACTTTAGGTATACACTAGTAGTGCTCCTTTTATAGAGTTGCCCATTGATTATGGTATAACCCTTTGCTCGTTGTACTATTTGCCATCTTTCGACTTCGTCGTCGGGCAAAGTTCCGTGTTCGAGATACTCCATGAACGGTTTTGTCCAAGCCAGAGGGACCTTAGTCACCATGTTGACGAAAGAGTGAGCTCTATCCGGGTTGTCGATGTCGGCGCCCTTCATGGATGGTGTGCGTAGATGCTTAGGAAAACTCCTAGCGGAATTCGCTTGCACCCTGATCCAAGCTTAGACAGCAGATCAGCCGCCTCGTTTTGCTCCCTAGGCACATACTTGACTTCGTAGCCCAAGAAGCTCTTGGCTATCTCGTCCACTTTGTCTCGATATGCCGCCATCATAGGGTTCCGCGCATTCCAGGTGCCAGCCACCTGCTAGGCAACCAAGTCAGAATCTCCACAGCAAACTATGCGCTTGATGCCAATATCCTTGGCTACACGTAGTCCATGAATGAGTGCTTCATACTCCGCCATGTTGTTTGTAGCCTCGAAGTGGATCTGCAGAACGTAGTGTAGCTTGTCTCCTATTGGTGACTGTAGCAATACACCAGCCCCCGAGCCGTTGAGCAGCTTTGATCCGTCAAAGTGCATCACCCAATACTCTGGTTCTGGCAATGGAGTAGCGTCTGGCATCTCCGTCCAATCTGCAACAAAATCCGCCAAGGCTTGTGATTTGATAGCGTCGCGTCTTTTGTAGGTGATCTCGAAGGCGGAAAGATCAATGCCCCACTTCGCGACCCTTCCTATAGCTTCGCTGTTATTGATAATGTCGGACAGTGGAGTCTTGCTCACCACTGTGATTGGGTGCTCCTGAAAGTAATGCCTCAGCTTCCGAGAAGCAAGGAATACTCCGTAAGCTATCTTTTGGTAGTGCGGGTAACGCTGCTTGGACTCCGTCAAGACCTCGCTTACGTAGTAAACTGGTCGTTGAACTCCGTGCTCATAGCCTGGTTCCTTCCGCTCTACCACGACGACGATGCTGATTACCCGGTTGGTTGCCGCCATGTAAATTAACAGGGGCTCACCAGGCTCGGGTGCTGCAAGGATGGGCGCTGAGGAAAGAATCTCCTTGAGCTGCTTCAATGTTGCATCTGCTTCGTCCATCCACGTGAATCTGTCCGCCTTCTTCAAAGAATTTGTACAAATGCGCAGCCTTCTCCAAGTTGGCTGACGAACCGACTAACTGCTGCAACACAACCTGTTAGTCGTTGAATGTCCTTTAGGCATGTCGGACGGTTTATGTTTAAGATGGCCTTGATTTTCTCCGTATTGACCTCGATTCCACATTGGGAAACAATGAAGCCCAACAATTTGCCGGCTGGAACCCCGAAGACGCACTTCTTGGGGTTAAGCATCATGTTGTATTTCCGGAGATTATCGAAGGTTTCTTTTAAGTCGGAGATTAAGTCGTTTGACTTTTTAGACATTACCGCAATATCGTCCACATAGGCGTGAACGTTACGACCAATTTGGTCGTGGAGGCAACGTTGCATTGTCCGCTGGTAAGTAGCACCTGCGTTTTTCAGCCCAAAGGACATCGTGACATAGCAAAACGTGCCGTAATGGGTAGTGAACGAAGTGGCCAATTGGACCGACTTCCTCATCTTGATCTGGTGGTATCCTGAATATGCATCGAGAAAACACAAAAGTTCCAAGCCAGCCGTCGAGTCAATGACTTGGTCAATGCGAGGAAAAGCAAACGGATCTTTGGGACATGCTTTGTTCAAGCCGGTGTAATCAACGCACATTCCTAATTCATTGGTTCCCTTTTTGGGGACAAGTACAGGATTGGCCACCCATTGGGTGTGAAGGACTTCTCGGATAAATCTAGCCTTAAGTAACCTAGCTATCTCTTTTCCAATGGCGCATCTCTTCTCATCCAAAGCGTCGTAGATGTTGTTTCACTGGTTTGCATTTTGGATCAATGTTTAAGTTGTGCTCGGCAAGTTCCCTAGGTACACCTTTCATGTTGGCAGGTTGCCAGGCAAAGATGTCCCTGTTCTCACGGAGGAACTCGATGAGCGCGCTTTCCTATTTGGGATCCAGGTTTGTCCCAATGGCGGTGACCTTGGAGGCATCGCTTACCACAAGTTCCACCGGCTTGGTCTCGATGGCAGCCTTGAACGCAGGAGCAGAGTCGGAGATCTGCTTCTTCGACGCGGGCATCTCTGAGTCATCAACCTTGCTCTGGATCTCCTTGAATTTTTCGCTGTAGAGGACAGCTTCTGCAACGGCTGCTTCGTTGATCTCGTAGTCTCTTGCCTTGGTAAAGCTTCCAGATATGGTGATGATGCCGTTTGGTCCGGGTATCTTGAGTTTGTTGTAGACGAAGCATGGCTTGGCCATGAACGTGTGGAATATGTCGCGGCCGAATATGACGTGGTACACGCTCTTGAAGGGGACCACCTCGAAGGTCATGCGCTCTTGGCGGTAATTATTAACATCGCCAAAGGCTACCTGAAGTGTAATGCACCCAAGGGACCGAGCCTCCCGACCAGGAACTAAGCCGTGGAAAACGGTGTTGGTCCGCCTTAGGTTTGCCTTCGTCAAGTTCATCTTCTGTAGTGTATCCAGGTACATGATGTTGATGCTGCTTCCACTATCCACCATGCACTTGGTGAACTCCACGCCGTCAATCAATGGGTTGATGACCATGCCGTACTGGTTCTACATGGGCACAAGGTCTGGGTGGTCCTTCCTGTCCCAAGTTATTGGAACCTATGACCAGCGCAGGTACTGGGGAACTGGTGGGAGAGTGTCCATCAGGATCCTCAGAGAGGTCTTCTGTTGTCGGACGGTGGGGGTGCCAAGGAAAGTGTGGTAGACTGGGGCCTTCTTTGCGAAGGGGTTCTTGCCCTTGTCGTCGCTCTTGGCGGCGTGCTTGGGGTCAACGTCCTCGTCCATGTCACTTGAATCCTTGGACTCCTCCTCCTTCTTCTTCCCCTGCCCTTGCCTCGCGGTCTGTTCTTCCGACTTTGCTTGTAGCCGGACTCCGGGTCTTCCTTGAGGTCGTTGACAAACTTGCAGTGTCGATTGGTATGAGTGGCCTTGCCGTTGGCGTCGAGGTGAACGAGGCACGGAATATCACGGTACTCCTCGTAGGTTTGGGGAACGCGGAGCGGCGCCGAGGTGGTTTCATTTCCTCGTTGCTGCCCGCGGCCAGCTCCCCTTCCTCGGCCATGTTGTACGCCTTCTCCCCGTCCTGCAAAAGTCATAGCGACCATGTCGGTAGATTGCTTTTCTTCTGGAGCAGTCTTCCGCTTTGTATTTATGTTCCTCCGAGCTTGAGTTGGAACGGCCGTTGCCGGCAATGAGCCACGAGCATCGTCGTCAGCAGCTGCGAACTCACTAGCCAACTGAATCATCTGGTTCAAGTCAAGTTGGTGATTGTCCTGCAAGCGCTTCAGCTTATGTCGGAGCAACGTGCCCCTTTCCAACCCATCTATGAAGGCGGCCATGGCGGTCTGAGCATGCACTCCTGCGCAGGAATTTTTCATATCCAGCCAGCGGGAGAGGTAGGCGCGAGATGTCTCGTCTTTCTCTTGCACGCACAGAGATCGCCACGCAGTAGGGACGCTTGTATGTACCCTCAAAGTTCTTGGTGAATGCTTCTTGCATGTCCAGCCAGTTGTAGATAGATTTCTCCGGCAAGTCGTCGATCCATTGACGGGTCGTGCCTGCCAACATTAACGGGAGGTACTTGACGGCGACGTTGGGGTTGCCTCCGGCAATCTCCACCGCATTGCCATAGTCCTGCAACCATGTGGCTAGCTTAGCTATGCCGTCATAGGGCTTGATGGTATTGTCAATCCGGAAACCTTTGGGGTAAGTTGCGGACCGTATTGCATGTCCAAAGCAACGTGGTCCCAGGTATGATCCTTCACGGGCTTCGTGGATCTTATCGATCCACGAACATGCATCGTACGGCTCCGGGTTGTTCTTCTTCTTTTTGTCAACAGGGGATGGGATGCGTGAACGACGCGGGCCTCCTCCGCCATGGTGACTGCTTGGTGGTGACGGAGGCGGAGGTGGCGGTGGGTTAGCCTTCTTGTTGTTACCCTCCTGCGATGCCTCACGCCTGTCACGGTTGCTTGTCGGGTGCGGAGGGTCATGGCGTGACCTGCTCTTGTGTCCTTGGTTGCGCTCTCCGTCATGATGGGTCTGCTCCGCGTTGTCACAGATGACGATGCCGCACTGTTTTGGTGGGGGCATACCATACGATGGTGAGCCTTGTAATGTTTGTAATGTCGGGGAGATCGGGGCGGTGGCAATGGGCGACGAGGTCGGGCCTTTTCTCCGTGGACGGAGGATATGGGGATGGCGTCCTTCCTGTTGCGTGCGTCCCTCCGTCTTCGTTCTGATGAACCCGTCTGGGACCCGACATCAAGAGGAGATCTGTCCCTTGGCGGCTTGTATTGGCTAGATTGGCAGAGCGCTGGGTTAGACTCAAGCCTCTGAGAGGTGGCCTTTTACTGCTGCTTCACCGCCTTGGCCACTAGGTCGTAGACATGTTCCACTGCCTCAGGCGATCTATCCTGCTCCAGAAGGGTCTTGGCGACGGTGAGGTTAAGGAGTGGGGTGGGCATCACCTTCTTTCCTTCACTGTCAATGTATGGCTTGGCCTGTGCCGGCTTCGAGGGAGACCATCCTAGGTTGCGCCGTACACCAGGATCGTTGATAACGCGAGCCGGGGCTTTCTTAGCCTTCTGCTGCTGTAGCAAAGTCTTATACTCGGCCTCCATTGCTCTAGCTTTCTCTATGGATTTCTACGCGTTGACCAGATCTCGATCTAGTTTAGCGCCTTGCTCTGCGATGGCTTGCACCTCCTCCAGCAGCTGCTGGCGCTTCTCGTCAAGCTGGGTCACGTTCCGGATATGAGCGACGGTTAGTGGCTCGACAAGGAGATTGTCGTACATCACTCTATCATCCGGAGTAACTTGGGCTGCTGCCGACGTAGATGCTGGAGGTGGCACGTTTGCGGTGTTGTTGTTGCTCGGGCCGGTGCCGGGTTCCTACGGCTGCTGCACTGGGTTAGGCGGAGGAGGCATGACCTTTGCGCGATCATCGTCAGCAGCAATAAGTGGCCCCTTCCCCTTTTCCAGCGCCGTAGGCGGAGCTCGTCCAGGTTGATCTTCATCCATCGCCGTCCCAATGGTGACGAACACTGCTCGGGACGTGACGGTGTTGTTGTCTTGCTTGTCGCGCGAGTACTCCTCCTCCATCTCCTGCATAGCGGAGTCTAGCTCTTCTGGACTAAAGTCTATCTCCTCTAAATCTGCACTGAGATCAGCATAAAGCGCGTCAATGATAGAGTCGGAAGGTGCTAGGACTTCCTCGATGACGGGCGGTGGAGGTGCAACGGGCTCGACGATGACTGGAGGTGGTGGTGCTGCTGCGACGATGGCGGCGGGAGGCGGTGGTGGCGGCTGCTGAACCGGAGGTTCTCCGTCTCTGAGCACAAGCTCCATCTGGGCTGCCGCGTCAGCTGCCGCGTAGCTGTTGACGGTGCTTACCATCTCTTCTAGGGTAAGGCGTCCTGTTGCCTGCTGCCGTCTTAAAGAATGTCGGAGAAGCGTGCCACGGTCCAGTCCTTCCACGAAGTGATACAAAGCGTTGTCATCGGGGTAGTGGGCTAGATCAGCTTTCGCACGGAGCCACCCGCCAGTAATGTCCGGGGTTTTCGCCCTCTCTTTGAACGCAGCGCGCCAGATCGAAGATGGTAACCACGCCGACGAACTTGGATCTCTGCTGTCCAGACGCACGGACGAAGCCGGCGGATTTGCAGTGATCTTCCACCTTTATATCCTGCACAGGGGCGGTTTGGGTGGGCCTTGAATTTTTCCGATCTTTGCCGGCAAACCCCGAAGAGATATCTGACATCGATCCTTCCGCGAACATGTCCTGCCCGTAGGCGGTCCGTGCGGGTATTGAATTTTTCCGATCTTTGCCGGCAAACTCCAAAGAGAGATCCGACATCAATCCTTCCGCGAACGTATCCTGCCCGTAGGCGGTCCGTGCGGGTCTTGATGCTCTTCCGACTTCAGGGAACTAGTGCCTGAGTCGGTTTCGCCGATGAAGAGGTGGATGTCTCCGATAGGAATGATCGAACACCACGTAGGGTTCGTCTTCGCCGGGATCCAGAACTCGTCCGGGGGGACGATCGGAACGTTGCCAGAGAAAAGAACACGGCCGATGGCTACGGTTTCTGCGATTCCCGCAAAGATTTTGGTCCTCGCCCGCTGAAGATCCTGAAGTGCCTCTTGCCCCACGGTGGGCGCCAACTGTCGTGGTATTGCTGACGAGTACGCCATGGAGGGGACCTCATAGTGCGTGTTTAGAGACGTGGGGTAAGGCGAACGGTTGACGGGTATGAGGTAACATAGCTTACCCAGGTTCAGATCCCACAACGGTGGCGGAATCCTACTCCTGCTATAAATCACTATAAGGGAAATATGCCGAGTTACAGAGATGTGTTCGCTGTGCGAGGTTGTCTGAAGTTGACTATGATTGTGCCCTAAAGGCTCCCATAGGCCCGACTTATATAGTCGCCAGGTCCTAGGGTTAGAGGGAAAAGTCCTAGCCGGACATGTTACAGAGTCCAACACCGTCTATTACTAGTCTTGTGTATCTTGCACTCCAAGGCTCCGGGTACGCTGGTGACTCCACCGTAGCCTTCCTTTATCCGGAATGGGCCTCCCTTCTGGATCCACCTAACTTGGCCGCCCAGTAGGCCATAGGCCACGCTACCGACTATGGGCCACCCGTGTTAGTCGGATAAGAGACATGCTATGGGGATACCCATATAGCATATCCCCAACAGTTATGGAGGAATACCCAATGGTTATTTGAAATAACATACAAAGACATGCTCATCCGACTTTGGTTGTAAACATTTTACTTATGCCTATAGCATACCAAAATTTAAGAAAGGACAACTTGGGTTTTATCCCAAACCATAACTTATATGGTGTCATTTCAACGGATCATGATGGTGCTCTTTTCAGTGAAAAAGCGGTAGTCACTAAAGCTTTAGTCTTTAAAATACAATGACAGTTTTATAACTGACACCTTTGATCGCACCATGTCAACAAGGTTTTATTACACACTCGAACACTCCATACTCCTATGGTGTTTCCGGAAATGCAAATCCATGGATTGATTCCTCAAATCTTAGGTGTTATGCTAAACTTGTAACTCAAATATCTTCCTTTATGATCCAATCATAAACTCTTTATTTTCTTGTTACAATAATTTTCCACTTCATCTTGAAAGTCTTTGAACACTTTTCAAATATTTCACATTTCTTCCTCATTAAGTAAATATACACATGTATTCACTCAAATTTTTAGAGAAAGCATATGAAGTTGAAATCCATCGCTCACAACTACACATGATGGACTACATACATCAATATATACAAATTCCAATAAGTTAGACGTTCGTTTTTTTGGCCTTTGAACGAAGTTTCAATTATTTCCAGGAAAGTCTCACAAGCGTCGTTTGATCAAAATCAAAAGACTCCAAAATTCCATCAACATGGAGTTTCTACATGTTTTCTTTCCAATATAATTTAAACGGCGATGTCATTTCTTAAGTGATCTTTCAATCATTTGTCTTTCGACATTTTTAACATTAGTTTTATGGATGTCATTTCTCCAACCAGACTTTAAATCATCCATCTTTTATGAAATACGGTAATTATTTGAATAACATTTTGTTCTCATAATACCTGATCAAAATAACAATTATTGAAATAAATCTTGAAGGTAAGCTTTGATGTCAACGGGAAACACCATAACAATTTGTTTCTTTTTGATGAGCATCATCACATATTCTCTTGCTGGTTATTTAGGCTATTGCAGTTCATGAATTATGTTGTCCTGTATGACATTTCACACCAACCAATCCTGCATCCAATACCCAAGAACCATATTGTTTAACAAGCAAAGAATATAGCCATAACATGTATATCATCTATATACCTAAGCTGGACATTTCCAATATTTTATCGTGTTCTGCCAAATATTTCTGAGATTCTCTTTCAACATTTCCTTTAGTTTTAAAAGAATCTATCAACATCAATAGTGGTGCCATACACATGACACATAGTCCAAAGTGTGTATAGTCAAATACTAATACCTTTGTACTTACACTTTTAAGTAGATCACCATCATCAAACGTTTGACATTCTTTCAATATCCATTGTTTAGTAATCTTTTTGTGTAGTAAACATTTTACCTATAGCTTCTATTTATCCTTATCATGAAAACTTTCATGATCAAGCTACTATAGCTTATAAAGGCGAATCGCGATTATAATGTTGCTTTCCAAAAACCCTTTTGGAGGATTAGGACGTCTAGCGTATCCAACCTTCACAAATTCTCATCAAATATGAGAACATATATTTTTTATAATTATACCTATCATGTTCCAACCAAAACACTGTTTCATATATCGCAATATCTTCCACACATGATGATTTCTGAAACAATTCTTTCAGCTCCTAGATTACCTTGATATTAAAACAATCTTTTGAATATCAAGAATCATGGAGGCAAACATGATATATAGATACTAACACTGGAATTGTTACTCTTGATTCAATACCAATAACTTCATGGAGTAAATAGATTTTGTTGAAAGTTTGCAATAGGACTTTTAAAATTTAGATTGACACTCAAAACAATACGATACTATTTCGTAAAGTAACTATCCAGAATTCTATAGTTTTATTATCTCTATTTAAACTAAGCATAAGGTGGTGAATAGATGCCAATGAGTACAAAAATTATGCAAATTCACTTTGGTTTAATTTATGATAAATTGTATTCAACTTTAATCATATTACTTTTGAACTCCCACTAAAAACAACATCCCTCGAGTCGTTTTTGGTAATTTCATGAACCAAATCCACTACACCAAGTCCGATCATCACGAGAGATGATGTAGCTTCAAAGGCGAACAATCAACATGTTCATCATATCATCCATATAACTCATGTTTTATCCTTCGATATTCCGTGTTCTAAGACCATGTCTGTCCATGCTAAGCTCGTCAAGGTTAACCTTAGTATCCATATGTGCAAATCTGGCTTGCACCCGTTGTATGCACACATAGAATCTATCACACCCGATCATCATGAGATGCTTCGAAACGACAAGTTTTCGCAATGGTGCCTAATAAGGACGAACACTTTATTACTTGATATTTAGTGAGAGGGGTCATCTTATAATGCTACCGTAGCGATCTAAGCAATACAAGATGCATAAAAATAATTAACAACACATGCAATTCATAATAGGTGATATGATATGGCCTTTTTCTTGTGCCTTTGATCTCCATCTCCAAAGCATGGACATGATCTCCATCATCACCAGCATTGCGTCAAGGTCTGTGGCGCTTCTTCATGGTTGTCCATCACCAATAGCAACTATTACAACTACATGGAATAAAGCTATTGCATGATGAATAGACACGCAGGTCATAATGAATTTAAAGACAACCATTAGGCTTCTGTTGGTTGCCAACTTATAATAAGGATCATTACATACATAAAATATAACCACAATCACATCATGGCCATATCACATCACATGCCCCTGCAAAAACAAGTTAGACGCCTCTAATTTTCTTTGCATGTAAGAAGCACAACGCTGATACAAGTGTTATCAAGTTCCCATTGTAAATTATTTTCACAAAAAAATGTTCCCATTGTAAATTGAATCTTAACTATGGTGGAAGAGATAGACACCCGCAAAGCCACTTGTACAACACAAGTTGCACATTGAGCGTGGAGCAAGTCTCATGTGCGATGACATGTAAGGTTAGCCCGGGCCGCTTCATCCCACCATCCCACAAGATGCAAAGTACACGAAAATAAAGTGACAACAAAAGAATCAACGCCCATAAAACCATTGTGTTCTACTCGTGCAACAGATCTACGCATAGATTCGGCTCTGACACCACTGTAGGGTTCGTTGCATGGAAAACAAAAAAATTCTATCGCAAGTACACATAAAACCAATATCCAATCTATGGCAAAGCCAAGATCTAATCCACGAGATTGTTGCAACAAGATTGAAGAGAACTAACCCTCATAGATCCAAAGTCTTTAATGAGATCAGATTCTCGTGGTTGATATAGTCGATCACTTGTCGATCTCAAGATCTTGAAGACGATCCTTCCGGCGCCGCGTTCCGGTAGCTCTTCCGCACTCGGTCACACGTACGGAGTCGATGAAGACCTTCCTCTCCCTGTTCCAACGGGCAGTGGAGGTAGTATATTCCCTCGTAATCCCAGCAGCACGACGACGTGGTGATGGTGGTGGAGGAAAAATCACTGCAGGGCTTCGCCTAAGCCGGAGCAGGAAGACGGAGGAGGGAGAGTGGTGGAGGCTAGGGTTTAGAGCCAAGGGCAAGGGATTAGGGATGGTACGCCCCTACCCCTCCTTATATGGAGGGGGAGTGCGGCCAAGGGTTCCCAGCCCTTGAACCCACTCCTTCCCCAACTCGTCCAAGGGAAGAGGTGGGAAACTTCCCCCTTTCCTTATTTAGGGTTTGACAAACTAGGGTTTGTCCCCAAATCCTTTGGTGGCCGAATTTGCCCCTTGGGCTTTGGTGCGGCAGGACCTAGTGCTCCCCCGTGGCATACCTCATCCCAAATGGCCCCTTCCCGGGGTGGTGGGCCCACTGGTGGCCCCTCTAGAACATTCTAGGAGCTTCCGGTTAAAGTACCAAAAACATTTTCGAATCCCAGAAAATGACTTTCCTTATATGAATCTTATTCTCCGGGCCATTCCTGATCTCCTCTTGATGTCCTAGATCTAATCCAAAACTCCAAACAACATTCGGTATCCAACTCATATTCCATATCCACTTAAACAACATCGAACCTTAAGTGTGTCACCCTACGGTTCGCAAACTATGGAGACATGATCGAGACACCTCTTCGGTCAATAACCAATAGTGGGATCTGGAGATCCATAATGGCTCCTACATATTCAATGATAAATTAATGATAAAATGAACCATTCACATACGATACTGATTCCTTTTGGTGCGCGATACTTTACTTATCCGAGGTTCGATCGTCGGTATCTCCATACCTAGTTCTGTAGGGGTTCATAGCATGGAAAACAAAAAAATTCTACCGCATACAAACAAACAAGCCAAGATCTATCTACTAGATTGTAGCAACGAGTCGATGGAATAACTCACCCTCGAAGATTCCAAAGTGTTTAACAAGAGCGGATTCTCGTGGGTGATGTAGTCGCATTTTGCCGATCTCAAGATCGCAGAGACGATCCTTCCGGCCATGCTTTGGGCGCTCAAGTCGGTCACACGTTCGGTACTCGACGAAGACCTTCCTCTCCCTTGTTCCAGCAGGCAGCGGAGGTTGTAGCACTCTCCTCGCGATTCCGGCAGCACAACGGCGTGGTACCGGAAGTAGAGGGGAGATCTCGCAGGGCTTCGCCTTAAGCCGGAGCGAGTATGGTGGACTATGAGAGAGAGCCTCGGCGATCTAGAGTTTAGACGCACCAAGGAGGAGCAAGGCCGGCGGCTAGGGTTTGCCTAGGCGGCGGCGGCTTGCCCTAGGCGGCGGCAGCAGGAGGTGGCGGCGCCGGCGGCTAGGATTAGGGTTTGCGGGGCGTGGTGTTGTGTGCTTGGAGGGGCAGCCCTGCCCCTCCTTATATAGGTGGAGGGGGCGCGCCAAGGGGAGGGGAGTCCCTCCCCAACTCGGTCTCCAAGTGGGCCGGCGGTGGAGGGAGGGAACTCCTCCCCAAGTAGGTTTCCTACTCTCCCTCCACCTCACAAAATAGCTGTTTGACTTTTCAAATTGGCGTTTGACTTTTCAAACTAGGATTTGATTAAACCCTTTATTTTGTTCAGCGATGACACCTAGTACATGATGCAATCATTCCAACTTGTTATGACACATTCATGTACCCTTCCCCTCCGGAGTGCTGGACATTCCGGAACCTTCTAGAACATTCCCGATGAAAACACCGGAACCATTCCCGATGAAAACAAGACTTTCCTTAAGTGAATCTTATTCTCCGGACCATTCCGGATCTCCTCGTGATATCCCGGATCCCATCCGAGACTCCAAACAACAGTCGGTCTCTTACTCATCATTCCATAACTACTCAAACATGGTCGAATCCTTAAGTGTGTCTCCCTACGGTTCGTGAATTATGCGGACATGATCGAGACACTTCTCCGAACAATAACCAATAGAGGAATCTGGAAATTCATATGGCTCCCACATATTTCTACGATTACTTTGCGATCGAATGTACATACGATACCAATTTCCCTTTGTCTCACGATAGTTTACTTATCCGAGGTTATGATCGTCGGTATCTCTACATACCTAGTTCAACCTCGTTACTGATAAGTACTCTTTTCTTGTTCTCGTGATATGCGATCCCTTGTGAGCCAGTCACATGCTTGCAAGCTAATTGGATGACATTCTACCGAGAGGGCCCAGAGTATATCTATCCGTCATATGGATGGACAAATCCCACTCTCGATCCATGTGTCTCAACCAATACTTTCTGAACACTCAATGCCACCTTTATAGCCACCCAGTTACGGTGTGGTGTTTGATGTCATCAAAGCATCCTTCCGGTGAAGGTGATATGCATGATCTCATGGTCGAAGGAATTAGGTTAGTATGTATTAGAAAGCATATAGCAATTGAACTATTAAAATGACTTGATCTTTATGCTACGCTTATCTATAGGAGTATGTCCACCATATCATTCTCCTAACGATATGATCTTGTTGTTAATAACATCTCAATGTTCATGATAGGGAAACCACAATCATTTATTAACCAACAAGCTAGTATTTATAAAGAGGCTTTACTAGGGACTCTATTTTAGTTTACAAATCACACAAGTATTAATGATTCCTTGTTAATACTATTATAGCATGAATGTAAACATTTATCATAAACACAAAGATATAATAATAACTACATTTATTATTGCCTCTAGGGTATATCTCCAACAGTCTCCCACTTGCACTAGAGTTATCTAATCCATATTACATGGTAATATACCGAACACCCATGGCAGTTTGGTGTTGGTCATGTTTTTCCCTCGGGAGAGGTTTAGTCAACGGATCCGCCACATTCAGATCTGTGTGTACTTTGCAAATCTTTATGTCCCCATCTTGGACATGTTCTCGAATAGCGTGAAAATATAGCTTGATGTGCATCATCTTCTTGTGTGACCTTGGTTCTTGCGCATTGGCTATGGCGCCCATGTTATCACAGTAGATTGACATTGGGTCCAGCGCACTAGGAACAACACTGAGCCCTATAATGAACTCTTTCATCCATATTGCTTCTTGTGAAGCCTCCGAAGTAGCCATGTATTCCTATTCAGTTGAAGATCTCGCCACAACACTTTGCTTTGCACTCCTCCAGCTAACTGCTTCACCATTCAAAGTAAATACATATCCAGATTGTGATTTAGAATCATCCGGATCGGTGTTCCAACTAGCATCGGTGTAACCATTAACAACGAGCTATTCATCACCTCCATAACAAAGAACCATATCCTTAGTTCTTCTCAAGTACGTAAGGATGTTTTTGACCGCTGTCCAATGATCCACTCCTGGATCACTTTGATATCTGCTAGTTAAACTAACAGCATATGCAATGTCGGGTCTAGTACATAGCATGGCATACATCAGAGATCCTATGGCTGAGGCATAGGGAGTTTTACTCATCCTTTCTCTATCTTCTGCCATTGTCGGACTTTGAGTTTTACTCAAGGTCGTATTGGGCAACATGGGCAATAACCCTTTCTTGCTATCTTCCATTCCAAACCTCTTTAGAACTTTGTCCAAATATGTACTTTGTGACAATGATATTAGGCGTCTCGATCTATCTCTATAAATCATTATGCCTAATATTTCTTCGCCAAGATCCTTCATTGAAAAACTATTATTCAAATATTCCTTGACACTATTAAGAAGGTCTACATCATTCCCAATCAACAATATGTCATCTACATATAGTATTAAGAATGCTACAGAGCTCCCACTCACTTTCTTGTAAATACAAGCTTCTCCATAAGTTTGTATAAAACCAAAACTTTTGATTACCTTATCAAAACGTTGATTCCAACTTCGGGATGCTTGCTTCAATCCATAGATGGACCGTTGAAGTTTGCATACCTTGTTAGCATCTTTAGGATCGACAAAACCTTTGGGTTGCATCATATGCAACTCTTCATCAATGTCTCCATTGAGGAATGCTGTTTTGACATCCATCTGCCATATCTCATAATCATAATAAGCAGCGATTGCTAACATAATCCTCACAGACTTTAGCTTCGCTACAGGTGAGAAAGTCTCATTGTAGTCAACTCCTTGAATTTGTCGAAACCCTTTTGCGACAAGTCGAGCTATATAGACAGTAACATTACCATCAGCATATGTTTTCTTCTTGAAAATCCATTTGTTCTCGACAGCCTTCCGGCCATCTGGTAAGTCCACTAAAGTCCATACTTGGTTTTCGTACATGGATCCAATCTAGGATTTCATGGCTTCTTGCCATTTATTGGAATCTGGGCTCATCATTGCTTCCTCATATGTTGCAGGGTCATCGGTGTTGTCCACCAACATGACATTCATAACGGGATCATACCAATCAGGAGTGGTACGAGTTTTCGTTGACCTGCGAGGCTCTGTAGCAACTACAACCGAAGTTTCATGATCATCATCATTAGCTTCCTCTCTTATTGGTGTAGGCGCCACATGAACTACTTCCGGTGTTGCGCTACTCGCAAATTTGAGAGAAGGTTCAACAACCTCGTCGAGTTCTACTTTCCTTCCAGTCACTTCTTTCGAGAGAAATTCCTTCTCTAGAAAGGATCCATTCTTGGCAACAAAGATTTTGCCTTCGGATCTATGATAGAAGGTATACCCAATAGTTTCCTTCAGGTATCCTATGAAGACGCATTTTTCCGCTTTGGGTTCAAGCTTGTCCGGCTGTAACTTCTTTACATAGGCTTCGCAACCCCAAACTTTAAGGAACGACAATTTAGGTTTCTTCCCAAACCATAATTCATACGATGTCGTTTCAACGGATTTAGATGGTGCCCTATTTAAAGTGAATGCGGTTGTTTCTAATGCATAACCCCAAAATAATAGCGGTAAATTTGTAAGTGACATCATAGAACGAACCATATCCAAGAGAGTTCGATTACGACGTTCGGACACACCATTACGCTGTGGTGTTCCCGACGGTGTCAATTGTGAAAGTATTCCGCATTTCTTCAAATGCTCGCCAAACTCATAACTTAGATATTCACCTCCACGATCAGAACGTAGAAATTTAATCTTCTTGTTACGTTGATTCTCCACCTCACTTTGAAATTCCTTAAACTTCTCGAAAGTTTCGGACTTATGTTTCATGAAATAGATATACCCATATCTACTTAAGTCATCCGTGAAGGTAAGAACATAACGATAACCACCGCGCGATGCTACACTCATTGGACCACACACACATCGGTATGTATGATTTCCAATAAGTCCGTAGCTCGCTCCATCATACCAGAAAATGAAGTCTTAGTCATTTTACCCATCAGACATGCTTTGCATCTTTCAAGTAATTCGAAATCAAGTGATTCAAGAAGTCCATCGGAATGGAGTTTCTTCATACGCTTCACTCCAATGTGACCAAGACGACAGTGCCACATATAGGTTGAGTTATCGCTCGATTTCAAACGTTTAGCTTCAATGTTATTAATATGTGTATTTCCACTATCGAGATTCAATAAGAATAGACCATCTATCAAAGGTGCATGTGCATAAAACATATTACTCATATAAATCGAACAACCATTATTGTCGGACTTAAACAAGTAACCGTCTCGCAATAAACAAGATCCCGATATAATGTTCATGCTTAACGCAGGCACCAAATAACAATTATTTAAGTATAAAACTAATCCCGATGGTAGAAAAAGAGGTAGCGTGCCGACCGCGATCACATCAAATACCCAGTCACTACTACGAGTACTAGTGAGATACACATCAATAACATGTATATCGGATATACCTTTCTTCTTGATGTTGCCGTTCTTCAAATCCGCCAAGTACTTTGGGCAATTCCGCTCAAAGGACCTTCTCCTTGCAGTAAAACACTCAAGATCGTGCTTAGGTCCAGCCTTGGTCTTCTTCTTCGGCGCGGTAACTTTATTACCACCCTTCTTGAAGTGTCCCTTTTGCTTAGACTTGCCTTTCTTGAATTTGGTGGTCTTATTGACCATCAACACTTGGTGCTCTTTCTTGATCTCCACTTCTGCAGATTTTAACATGGCGAAGAGTTCTGGCAACTTCTTGTTCATGTTTTGCATATTGTAGTTCATCACAAAGTTCTTGTAACTTGGTGGTAGTGATTGGAGGACACGATAAATCCCCAAAGCATTAGGAATCACTATACCCAAGCTTTGAAGTTTGTTTGCATGCCCAGACATCTTAAGCACATGCTCACTGACGGAGCTGCCCTCTTCCATCTTGCAGTTAAAGAACTTTTCAGAAGCCTCATAGCTCTCAATTGCCGCGTGAGTCTCAAAGATCAATTTGAGATCACGGACAATATCATGTGGGTCTGAATTCTCAAACCTTTTCTGAAGCTCCGATTCTAAACCATACAAGATAGCACACTGAACTGTGGAGTACTGAGTCTTCCGAGCGAGGTAAACATTCTTTACTTCATCGGTAGCAGTAGCTGCAGGTGGGTCACCCAGCGGTGCATCCAGCACATAGGTCAAATTACCAGCAGTGAGGACAATCCTCAAATTGCGGAACCAATCCGCGAAGTTTCTTCCATTGTTTTTCAACTTTTCTTTCTCTAGGAACGCATTAAAATTGATGGTAGGGGCCGCCATTGATCTACAACATATTTGCAATAGTTTAGACTAAGTTTATGACAAATTGAGTTCTAATTAATAGTTAAATGAATCTAGGTGAACTCCCACTCAAAACAATATCCCTCACATTGTTTTAGTGATCACACGAACCAAATCCACCACATCAACACCAATCATCGCGAGAGTCGATGTAGCTTCAATGGCGAACAATCGACATGTTCATCATATCTTACTATATGATTCATGCTTTACCTTTCGGTGATCCGTGTTCCGAGACCATGTTTGTACATGCTAGGCTCGTCAAGATCAAACCTTAGCTTCCGCATGAGAAAATCTGGCTTGCTCACGTTGTATACACTTGCGGAATCTAACACACCCGATCATCACGTGGTGCTTCGAAACAACAAGCTTTAGCAACGGTGCTTACTAAGGGTGAACACTTTAGAACTTGATATTCATGTGCATGAGGGATCATCTTATAACGCTACCGTCGTTAACTAAGCAATACAAGATGCATAAAGGATTAACATCACATGCAATTCATAATATGTGATATGATATGGCATTTCTTCTTTGTGCTTCCGATCTCCATCTTCAAGCACGAACATGATCTCCATCATCACCGGCATTGCATCAAGGTCAATGATGTCACTCCATGGTTATCGTCCACCAGCTTCAACTATTACAACTACTTTGAATAGACACGCGGTTCTTAACAGAAATTAAAGACAACCATATGGCTCCTGCCGGTTGCCAACTTACAATAAGGAACATTGCATACATCAAATATAATCACAATCATGGCCATATCACATCACAGCACACCCCTGCAAAACAAAGTTAGACGCCTCTACTTTCTTTGCATGTTTTACGTGGTTTGGGGCTTTCAATAAGTGCCGTTCTAACTTACGAACAAGAACCACAACATTGATACTAGTATTGTCAATCACCTGTTGTAAATTGAATCTTAACTATGTTGGGAGAAATAGGCACCCGCAAAGCCACTTATGCAATACAAATTGCATGTCAAGCGTGGAGCAAGTCTCATGAACGATGTCATGTAAGGTTAGCCCGGTCCGCTTCATCCCACCATCCCGCAAGATGCAAAGTACACAAGAAGCAATCGACAACAAAAACATCAACGCCCACAATAACCATTGTGTCCTGCTCGTGCAACAGATCTACATAGACACGTCTCTGATACCACTGTAGGGGTTCGTAGCATGGAAAACAAAAAATTTCTACCGCATACAAACAAACAAGCCAAGATCTATCTACTAGATTGTAACGAGTCGATGGAATAACTCACCCTCGAAGATTCCAAAGTGTTTAACGAGAGCGGATTCTCGTGGGTGATGTAGTCGTACTCTTGCTGATCTCAAGATCGCATAGACAATCCTTCCGGCGCTACGTTCCAGCAGCCCTTCCGCAGTCGATGACACGTTCGGTACTCGACGAAGACCTTCCTCTCCCTTGTTCAAGGAGGCAGCGGAGGTTGTAGCACTCTCCTCGCGATTCCGGCAGCACAACGGCGTGGTACCGAAAGTAGAGGGGAGATCTCGCAGGGCTTCGCCTTAAGCCGGAGCGAGTATGGTGGACTATGAGAGAGAGCCTCGGCGATCTAGGGTTTAGACGCACCAAGGAGGAGCAAGGCCGGCGGCTAGGGTTTGCCTAGGTGGCGGTAGGAGGAGGTGGGGGCGCCGGCGGCTAGGATTAGGGTTTGCGGGGCGTGGTGTTGTGTGCCTGGAGGGGCAGCCCTGCCCCTCCTTATATAGGTGGAGGGGGCGCGCCAAGGGGAGGGGAGTCCCTTCCCAACTCGGTCTCCAAGTGGGCCAGCGGTGGAGGGAGGGAACTCCTCCCCAAGTAGGTTTCCTACTCTCCCTCCACCTCACAAAATAGCCGTTTGACTTTTCAAATTAGCGTTTGACTTTTCAAACTAGGATTTGATTAAACCCTTTATTTTGTTCAGCGATGACACCTAGTACATGATGCAATCATTCCAACTTGTTATGACACATTCATGTATCCTTCTCCTCCAGAGTGCCGGACATTCCGGAACCTTCTAGAACATTCCCGATGAAAACACCGGAACCATTCTCCAACCCCGAAACAGGACTTTCCTTATATGAATCTTATTCTCCGGACCATTCCGGGTCTCCTTGTGATATCCTGGATCCCATCCGAGACTCCGAACAACATTCGGTCTCTTACTCATCATTCCATAACTACTCAAACAACGTTGAATCCTTAAGTGTGTCTCCCTACGGTTCGTGAATTATGCGGACATGATCGAGACACTTCACCGAACAATAACCAATAGAGGAATCTGGAAATTCATATGGCTCCCACATATTTCTACGATTACTTTGCGATCGAATGAACCACTTACATACGATACCAATTTCCCTTTGTCTCACAATAGTTTACTTATCCGAGGTTATGATCGTCGGTATCTCTACATACCTAGTTCAACCTCGTTACTGATAAGTACTCTTTTCTCGTTCCCGTGATATGTGATCCCTTGTGAGCCAGTCACATGCTTGCAAGCTAATTGGATGACGTCCACCGAGAGGGCCGAGAGTATATCTATCCGTCATATGGATGGACAAATCCCACTCTTGATCCATGTGTCTCAACCAATACTTTCTGAACACTCAATGCCACCTTTATAGCCACCCAGTTACGATGTGGTGTTTGATGTCATCAAAGCATCCTTCCGGTGAAGGTGATATGCATGATATCATGGTCGAAGGAATTAGATTACTATGTATCAGAAAGCATATAGCAATTGAACTATTAAAATGACCTGATCTTTATGCTACGCTTATCTATAGGAGTATGTCCACCATATCATTCTCCTAACGATATGATCTTGTTGTTAATAACATCTCAATGTTCATGATAGGGAAACCACAATCATTTATTAACCAATAGGCTAGTATTAATAAAGAGGCTTTACTAGGGACTCTATTTTAGTTTACAAATCACACAAGTATTATTGTTTCCTTTTTAATACTATTATAGCATGAATGTAAACATTTATCATAAACACAAAGATATAATAATAACTACATTTATTATTGCCTCTAGGGCATATCTCCAACAAGTTCAACCTCGTTATAGGTAAGTACTCTTTACTCGTTTCGTGATATGACATCCCTTGTGACCTAGTCACATTCTTGCAAGCCAATTGGATGACAATCTACCAAGAGGGCCCAGAGTATATCTATCTGTCATATGGATGGACAAATCCCACTCTTGATCCATGTGCTTCAACAATATACTTTCATAATACCCAATGTCACCTTTATAACTACCCAGTTATGAAAGTGGCGTTTGATGTCATCAAAGTACTCATTCGGTGACAGTCATTAACATGATCTCATGGTCGAAGGATTAGGTTACTATGTATCTGAAAGCTTATAGCAAACGAACTTAATGACTTGATCTTATGCTATTCTTACTATGGGTGTGTGTCCATCACATCATTCTCCTAATGATATGACTTTGTTGTTAACAACATCCAATGTCCATATCAGGAAACCATGATCATCTATTAATCAACAAGCTAGTTAAACAATAGCCTTACTGGAGACTCTTTTATGTTTACAAAACACACAAGTATTAATGTTTCCTATTAATACAATTATAGCATGGGATGTAAGCATTTATCATAAATACAAAGATATAATAATAACCACTTTATTATAGCACGAAGAAGATTACTCATCTTTTTGTTAAGTGCCGCTTCACTAGATGGCTTTGGGGAATCATAAAAGAATGGATAGGCATCCATTCGATCCATCCGTCCCAATGGGAAGGCCTCACAATCAAAAGTTGGTGGTCGACAATGGAGAAGAGTCGAAACCCAAACCACAAAGCTATTTCCTCCCTCACCTTACTAACTTCTTGGGAGGTATGGAATGAAAGAAAAGCTTGGGTATTCCACAACAAGCACACTCCTCCTTTTGTGCTTTTAGATAAAATAAAGAAAGAAGCCCGTTTGTGGGTGTTAGCCGGTGCAAAGCGATTGGCTGAAATTATGCCGGGAGAGTAGGCTTTTGTAATATTCAAAATTATTACTTTCTTGTAAAACTTCTTCTTAATTAATCGATTAGGACAAAGCTTTAGCCCCCGTTTTAAAAAAAATATTTTTCTCCGCTTCTTAAGTAACAGAGTTTTGTTTTGGTGGATATTCTTTCTAATCCAGTGAAGAACTATGCTCAGATGAAGCTCATATTCACGCCCAAACCTCTCATTGAGAAGCATCTGTACACTAGCTAGCAGTTGGTCCAGGATATAGACCACCTTGCTGGTAACAAGATACAAGGTTGGTTGTACGCTTTCATGCCTATACGTGACAGGAGGGAATGGCTGAGGTGTTGGCTTCATAGGAACTACCTCTGAGAGGAGGATCTGCCTATGCTTCTTTGTTACTCGTACTACTTACTTATCTTAGCTCTATGATGATGGTGCGGATGATCTGATTGAACAAGAAGTGTGTATATTTTAGAAGGTGGTGAAACATCCCCTCCATTAGCTAGGGTTGGTGAAACTGTGGTCAGAGGTGGTAGACAATGATGAACTGCTTACGATGAACTACTTTTGTGTTATCTTCTTCTGCTTAACTGCTTGTGTGTCATCTGATAGAATGAACTGATTTTGTGTATTGTGATTGTGATGAATTGCTTATGGGTATGCTCACCACTCCAATGTGAGAGGTTACCATAGCGACTACACAGTTTGCAACCAAACATATGTGTTTATGTTGTCAGTGGGCCGACACAGGATACCAAACAGATGGGCCGTTGTTCTCCACTCATGCAAAATAAGTGTATACAAGTTACCAAACATGTTGCAAAAGCTGATCCATAGGCTTTCTCATTCTGACACTGCCCGTCTCAGCACTGTCGGACTGGCCCGAGAAACCCATGCAGGCTACCAAACGTACCCATAGTTGTAACAACTGGCAACTCAATTACCGTGAAATGACCGTGCCGAGGATACAGGAAAACTGAACAAAGAGAGTGATGTTGTTTTGTTTTCCAAAGACTTTTTTCTTCAAAAATATATTGTTGATTTATCTTACGAGTGCCAAGACCAAATTGCGGTCTCCTTGCCGGAATGAACGACCTGGAATGGTACATCGATCTTCGTCTATGCAATAAATTGGTGGTACAAGTACAATGAGAATGATGTAGCTGCGGAGACTGAAAATTCACGTGGCCATACCAGGAAGGCAGGAACAGTGCTGTAGCAGATGTTAAGTGCACATTCTTTTTGCCCGAGAAATGCGATATGAATGTGACTGTGCTGCAAGTACAGCATATAATAAAGGTTTCCAGCAGATGATCAAGAGATGCGACGGTGATGGAGGTCACCGTTTTGCTGGTGTCCTTGCATGTTTGCGTGTCTTGCTGATCAATCTGAACCCGGGAACAGTTGCCAGACCTTTGTGACGACTGCGACCTCCCACTGGCACTCCGCGTCTCGGGGCTACTATTTCCGGAGGACCTCGAATCAAATTTTGCAACATTTATTTGGATGTGTGTAGGTAGAGGCAGGCAATGGTTGATTTGACTATCCGAATGGTCATGGTCAAATAACTGCTTTTTTTTCAGCACCTGTTCTTTCTCGAGACCCATGTATTGTATCATTAAGATAGGCGAGTTCTACAATGTCTAACGAAGACACGACCCAAGAAAAACGACACGAATAAACCACCCGAGATGACCTAAACATCGGCAAAACGGCCGAAAATTTCAGCACTGTGAGACATGAGTATTATATCGTGGCATTTCTTGTGATACTTCTTACCTGGGATGTTTTGGCAGATAAGAATTGGATACCATATCTATGGAAATGGAAGTCAGTTTCCGAGAACCTCAGGAACTGGAAAACTGGATGAGTTTAATGTACATACATACGGGAGATCACGAACAGAAATACATGTGTGTGAACTGTGGCAAGTATTTCATTAGTCAAATTGTATTGCTGGCAGCTTTGAACGCGACTTGTACGAATTGACAAGGATATGCATGCATGTGATTTTTAATAAGTTCCAGAAACCACATAGTATGTTCTTTTGGCTGATCTCAGCAAAACAAAGTTCGAGGGGTGCACAATAATGAAATGCGGGAAGTCAGGCTAAAATCACAGGCATGTTTTACTTTTATCCACATGAGTTAATAATCATTAAGCCTTTTCATGTTCCTACCGCAGTTTACAGAAGCCCAACCTTGAACCAGGGCCGTATTCCAGAAAATAGGGGCCCAGTGTGAAACCAGAAATTAGGCCCTCGACGTGACGTTTGTCCATTTGGAAAATAGGATTTTTGTATATAAATCTTCTCCAAAATGTGACGTAGTGTCAAAAACTGAAAATGGTACTCCTCCAATCCATTTTACTTATCGCTAAAATGAATGTATCTAACATTAAAATATGTCTAGATACATCCATTTCAGCGACAACTAGTATGAATCGGAGAGAGTAACAAAATGGTGTGAAACGGCATTCGCTTGATTTTTGAAGCACACCGTTAGACAGTGTCGACGTGTGGCTCTAAGAGTCCAATTTCTCCTTATCTGGATGAATTGCCGGTCGGCAACGAAGCATCATGGCCAGGCCTCCAACTCCAATCCATGCAGCCAGGTTGCAAGGCCGTAGTAGGCAGCAAGGGATAAGAGGAAGCAGAGAGATGAGATATTTAGATGAAAACGCGAAATAGATAGATGCTAGATCGATGAGGGTGCAGATCTATTCTAGGGAAATTGCGATGGCATTATTCTGCATATAGGAGCCATGACTGGGGGACGAACAAAACTATGCTCGCACAGGAAGAAAAGGAAGAGAGCCATACCGAGATGTGCGTGATTTGGAGCCTATCTAGTTAATTCAGTTGCTGATTTTTAAAAAAAGGCTTAGATTTTTTTAGGGAAGAAACTAGGCTCAACTAAACCGGTGATTATCATTAATACCTCTGTCCTAGGGCTTAAGGCCTACTACTTTTTTCAAAAGTCAAACTATCTTAAGTTTGACCAAGTTTTTAGAGAAAAATATTAATATTTACAATACGTAATCCATACCCTTTATACATCATGAAACATATTTTCACATGATATTTATATAATATAATAGTTTATAATAGTTTTTTCTAAAAGTTTGGTAAAACTTGTCATGGACCTGAAGGAGAACGACGCGTACAAGCCCACGGGAAAACAGAGAAGACGCCTGAGAAAGTTTGGCAAGAGGCCAGCTCGGATCAGTGGGCCAGAGTGGAGAACCTAATGTCCAATCATCTGTCGACAAGTGGTGGAGGTGACACGACCAAGTCATGGCCTGGGAGGTTGGTTGTTTAAGTGTATAGTCCTTGGTTTCTGTAGTAGGTATTGATTGACCAAAGTCTGAAATCCCCTCTCCATGTATTTCTCTCTTCCTTCCCAAGACTTCTCTCTGAACTATTCTACTTCTACACAATTTTCTCGAACTATTGCGTGATCCTGAGATTGTGTGAGTTAATTGAGTGTTCCCTAGTCAGTACATAACAATTGGTATCAGACGCCACCCAGATCCCGCCGCTGCATTGTAAAATTCCTTGATCTAGTGGTGAATCCATCGACAGGCGTTGGTCCTTCGCGGGATCGACACAAAGTTTCCTTCCTCGTAACGCCTTAGATTGGTAATTGGATTTGGGTTGCGCACATCAGTTGGAGATCCGGAGAAGTCGCATCAAACTAGATGGGTGACATCAGATCGCATCGGTGCGCATGAAGGAGACATGGAAGAGGTACTGAAGCAGCTTCTAGCGCTTAAGGGAGAGTTCAAGTCCGGCATCGCTTCGGTGGAGACAAAGATTGAGTCGAATCAAGCTTCGATCGATGCGATGGCGATCTCTCTCATGTCGCTCAATACGTCCAAAACATATCTAGTTTCTCGAACACTTTTGCTCTTATTTCTCCTCTAATTTGTGTGATTTGGATACAACTAACACAAACTGACGTTGTTTTCAGCAGAATTGCTTTGATGTCTAGTTTTTATGCAGGAAATCAACTTTCAGGAAAAATCCCGGAAAATATCACAAAACTCCTATTTTACCAGAAGACTCGCGGAGCCAGAAGACGAGACGGAGAAGGGCCACGTGGGGCCAACACCCCCTGCTGGCGCGGGCCAGGCCAGGCCGTGCTAGGGGGTGGTGAGGCCACCTCGGGCACACCATCGGTCTCCCCCTTCGCCTACATAAGCCCTCCGACCTAAAAACAGAGGGAGTGGGGGTTCGACGTTTCTCTAGAGAGAGATCTGTTGCGCCGCCACCACCAGAAACCGCGATTCAGAACCAAAAACTCTATTTTGGCACCCTGACGGGACGGAGAATTGGAGGAGATCATCGCCATCATCATCACCGATGCCTCTCCATCAACCATCCATGTTTCCCCCTTCCATGAGTGAATAATCCCCCCGCTGTAGGCTATGGGGATGGTAGGGATTGGATGAGATCTATCATGTAATCGAATAAGATTGTTAGGACATGGTGCCTAGTATCTTTGTTAGTGCTTTTTGACATTGTTGCAACTTGTTATGCTTAATGCTTGTCACTAGGGCCCGATTGACATGATCTTAGATTTGAACATGATATTGATTCATGATGATAATATTGTTTGTGATCTTATCTGCAAGGTGTTCACACATATTATTGTCCGGAACACGAGGCCCTGAAGTGACAAAAATTGGGATAACCGGAGGGAATGGCTGTGATATGAGGATCACGTGTGTTCATGTAGTGTTAATGCTTTGCTTCGGTACTCTATTAAAAGGAGTACCTTAATTGTCGGTAGATTCCCTTGAGGCCTCATTGCAACGGGCTGGCAGGACAAAAGATGTTGTATAAGTTCTCATTGCAAGCACGTATGACTATATATGGAACACATGCCCATGATTGTTTAGTACTTGGATGCTTTATCTTATTTATCTGCAAATGCCCTAGATCTTGATATTACATGAATAGTCTTGTCCATGCAATGCCCGTCCATCCATCCCTATGCCTACCGCACTCAAATCCTGTTATTTGCTACAATTGTTACTATTGCCTTTATTTTACTCCTGTTGTTACTTTGCTATTGCTACTATAAGACTGTTGCTACTGATAAACTACTATGAGCAAGACTATTTCCAGGTGCAGCTAAATTGTCAAATTAGTTGTTAAGGCTTATAAATATTCTTTGACTCCCCTTGTGCCGAATCAATAAATTGGGTTATACTACCCTTGAAGACTGTTGCGATCCCCTATAGTTGTGGGTCATCAAGACTATTTTCTGGCGCCGTTGCCGGGGAGCATACCTTTATTTGTAACTTCACTTGGGATAATATTGTTCGCTGCTATCTTTTCATCATGGGGAAAACTCGTGATGGAAATGTTCCTATTCTACCATCCACTACAAGAAGAGGTACAGTTCTGAACACCTCTATTGCTCTTGATTTGTCATCTGTTATAAGTAAGCTTGATACACCACCACCACATACACCTGCTACACACACTGCTACTACTGCTGAATCTGAAATTGCTTCTGATGCTCATGATGTTACTTCTACTGTGCTTGATGGAAGTGGTTCATTAGGTCCTTTCCTAGATGCTACTATTGCCAGAACTATACTAGGAAACACTAAACTCCTAATGAAGATACTATTACACCTGTTATCTCACCTCAGTATAGAGAGAGTTATGATATTAATGATGGTTATATTAAAATGACTGATGGATTTATTGAAGAATATCGAAACACACGTGGTGCTAGTGCTATTAAGAGTCTTCTTGAGAAACGTACTATTATACCTAAACTATTTTCTGATGCTAAGTTTGGCACATCCCCCATAAACATTAAAGATAAATATTATGATTTCTCTCTTGATTTATCCTATATAAACATTGTTGAGAAAGAACATTTTTGTGGGACTGAGAATGAAAGGGCTGTGGCACATATGACTGAGCTTTCTACTATGAGTGCCTTATTTTCTGATGATATTAAGATGCGTACCTACTTTGTTTCTAAAATTTTACCTTTTTCACTAAATGGGGAAGCTAAAGGTTGGCTTAATAATTTACCTCCTGGATCCATTGATAGCCATGATTGCTTGATTGCTACTTTCTTTTAGAATTATTTCCCTCCTAGTGCTAGACATGCTGTTTTGCAGAAACTTTTTGATTTTAAACATGGAGAAGAGGAGAAATTGCCTGAGTCATGGGCAAGGTTCTGTTCTTTGATTCATGCACATCCTGGATGTCCATTACCTAAAAATGAGTTTCTTGATATCTATTATAATGGACTAACTGATGAATCTAGGACATACCTGGATAGGTTTGCTGATTGTGTTTTTAGGAAAAGAACTCCCACAGAAGCTGAGGAATTAGTGGCTAAACTAAGCAAGAATTATGATGATTGGACTACAACTGAGTCAATTACACCTGAGAAACTACACCTGAACCAACTGTGCCTGAGCCAACCCCAATACCAACACCGAAGAAGAGGGGAGTGATTGAACTAAATGATGAAGTGATGAAAAAGATAAGAAATGTCTTAAGGAGAGGGGTATTAAATCTGAAGATGTGAAGAATTTACCTCCTATAGAAGAATTATGTAAGCCAATCTCCCACTCATCCACTATTGAGGTACACCCTCTCCAAAATTTTGATGAAGGTGATATTCCTTATGGTAAACCTCCTGACCAATGCTTAGAGGAACTTGATAATTTTATTATTAAACAAGGTAATTTTAATAAACAAGTTCAGAATCATTTATTGGAAAACTCTAGAGCTATTAATGAGTTGAAAGATATTGTGGAAAGAACTTCTAATGATGTTAAAATGATTGTTAAACATTTCCAAATGGTTCAAACTCAAATTGATCAACTTGCTAAAGTACAAAAAGATATGCTAGTTAATGCTTCTAGAGATAAACATGCTTATGAAATTAGAACTAGGAGTGGTGCTACCACTAAGGATCCCTTATATCCTGAGGGACATCCTAAAAGAATTGAGAAAGATTCTCAACAAGCTAAAAATAGTGGTACTTCTTCTAAGAGAAAGAAAAAGAAACATAAAATAGTTGTAGAATCTTCTGAACCTGCTATAGATCCTAATAGTATATCTGTCTCTGATGCTGAAACTGAAAGTGGTAATGATAACAATGATGCTCCTGATAGGGAAGAAATTGAAGAACCTGAAAAGCACACTAAGAACACTAAGTACACTAAGGAAGATTTTGTTGCTAATAAACATGGTAGTGAAAGAGAACCTTGGGTGTGGAAACTAATGCCTTTTCCGAATAAGAAACACAAGTCAAAGGAGGAAGAAGACTATAACAAGTTTTGTGAGTGGATGAAACCTTTGTTTTTGCAAATTCCTTTGATTGATGCTATTAAGTAGCCTCCTTATTCAAAGTATATGAAGGATATTGTCTCTAATAAAAGTAAGATTCCTAATGAGTAAATTTCTACTTTGCTTGCTAACTATTCCTTCAATGGTAAGGTTCCAAAGAAACTTGGGGATCCTGGGATTACAACTATTTCTTTCTCTATTAAAAATAATTATGTTAGAACTGCTTTGTGTGATTTGGGAGCAGGACTTAGTGTTATGCCTTTTTCTCTTTACAAGAGACTTCAACTAGAAAAATTGATACCAACTGATATATATTTGCAAATGGCTGATAAGTCTACTACTATTCCTGTTGGTATATGTGAGGATGTTCCTGCTCAAGTGAATCATAATTGCTTGGTATTAACTGATTTTGTTGTGCTTGAGATGCCTGAAGATGATAATATTTCTATTATTCTTGGTAGACCTTTTCTTAATACTGCAGGTGTTGTCATCAATTGTAATAAAGGAAAGGTAACTTTTAATATTAATGGCAAAGAGCATACTATTTATTTCCCCAAGAAGATTGATAAGAGTTATGGCCTAAATTCAATTGAAAATATTGAGGACATCAAAGTTGGAGAAATATATTATCCCATACCACAAGAAAATTTTGAAACTATTATGATTGGGACTATTGCTGTCAAGATTGAGGTAACATAATCATTTAGTGAAATGCAAAGTTTTGTTTCATATAATTCAACAAGACTTGATCAACCTTGTTAACAAAGGGATTTCAATGAACAAAACAATGTTTTCACCATGATTATCTTTGCTCACCTTTATTTTCTCTATTCCAACCTTTTCTCTTCATCTTGTTCGTCTTTGTTTTGCTAGTTATTTGCTTGTTAGAGTGTCTTAGAACTTCTGTAGTTTTAGTTTTGGTTTACTTTTGCATCTTTCAAAAATCTTTTTTCTGCGAGAAAATCAATTTTCATCACCTGAAAATTGGCCAAAAATAAAGTGTTTAGAAAAATTCCAGAAAATTCATATTAAATTTTTATGCCAAAAAGGGGCAGAGTGGCACCTGGAGTGACCTAGGGGGACCCACTAGGAAGGCACATCCCCTGGTGGCGCGACCATCCCAGGGCGCGTCTGGCCTAGGTGTGGGCCACCCCTGGCCCTCCACTTAGTATCCTTCCTGTCACTTCTTTCTCTCTCCCGAAAAACACCAGAAAACATTGCATAGCTCGAGTTCTTGATGTTCTTTCCCCCGAATTTCGATCTCCTTGCTCAGCCCATCTTTGCTGCTGATTTTTGGAGGGATTGCTTTCCGGTATGTGCCTCCTCTACTTGTCCAATTAGATTTTTGATTGGTGGATTGTATCTTGAGTATTTTGCTACTGTAGGTGACTGGTTATGTGAGTTTGCATGCTTGTTCTATGCTTAGAGAATACATTTTGATACATGTTTAGCCCTCTAGCAAGTTCATATGGTAGTTCACCGTCACTTATTAGCTTAGAAATCACTTGGTTTGATGTTTGTCTAAAAAATTCAGAAAAGAAGATGAGTCAATACCAGCTGAGTCAACATGAATTAAGGGTCCCAGAGATTATGAAATTCCATCGCGAGGAGGAAGTTTTATCTTCCATTTATTCATGCCTAGAATTCATGAGAGATGTAGGGATATTTCAGGATTTCCAAACTCTGATTTCTAATGCAGGGTTGGAGCATTTTGTTGGAGAAGAACCTTACCAATATGTGAAACTAACTCTGTCTGTGGTGCAGTATTTTTGATTTAGTTGGTCTTTGCCTAACCCCATGGTTCACTACAAAATTTACAATATAGCTGTCAACCTCCCTTTTGATGATTTTTGTGCAGCTATCAGAGTGCCATAGTGGGGTTCATTTGAGAATATTAGGGAGAGGCCTACGCCACTCATGGACTTATATGCAGAGATTTTCCAAGGATGCAGCTTCTCAAAGGAGAGTGGTAAAATTCGGAATATTCATCTCCCGTCCATTAGATATTTTGCCTATTTCATTGCCAAGTGTGTTCTTGCTAGGAATACTTCTAGTAAGCTATCTTCATTTGATCTAGCTTTTATCTCAGCTACTTTCAAAAGGGATAGAACTTATAACTTGGGTGCTTTGATAGCCTTTCGTCTTGCTGCTAACCGCGAGAAAGGTGGAATTTGTGGAGGCCTCGTTGCCTCTCGTTTACTAGTGTTGCATGGTTTAGCACCTCATCATTTAGACTTGCAGTTTCACATAGAGAGACTTGATCTCAATTGCATGATACAACATAAATTTGTTTCTTCTTGGGCTAGTTTGAGCGATTTATCTTATGAAATAACCTTTCTCAAGAGTGGTTGGAGAGGGGGTAAGTCTGAGAAAGTAGTACCTTTGCCTGTACCTGCTTTGTTTAACTTTAATACCAGGAAAGGATGGTCACTCACAGAGGAAGAACTTGACACATACATGGCGGAGCTCTCCTAGCAAGAGGAGAATGTTCGAGTGGAAGACGAAGATAATTTAGTTCATCCCTCCAACATGGGGGAATCTTCATACCAGCAGCCCTCTTATGATTGGGGCGCTTCTTCTTCTTCTTCGCGAGGGCCTGATTATGATCATTCCTATGATGATCCACCGACTTGGGGTTACTACCCACGTTTCGATTGATCTCCACTTAAGCCAAAAGACTAATCATGGGGGGAGGTACACCAACATCACACTCATCTACATATCATGTTTTGTCGGCACTTTGTATATCCATGTTTCACTTTATTTTTAGTTTTTGTTTCTGCTTTCCAAAACACGAAAGACCAACTATATTTTCATTGTTTCTCTCTGTTTGTTTCTTTGTCTTTTAGCTTTGGTTTGCTATAAGAAAAATCCAAAAATATTTTGCTTTGTTTGCTTTTGCCTTCAGTGCTTGCTTTAAAAAAATCATAAACCCAAAAGTATTTGTTGTTCTTCTCTGGTTTTGTAAAGTTCGTTGCAGGGTTCAGCAGTCCTCAGTGAATCCTTTGGAGTTTGGTTTCATGTTATTATTCAAGCCACACAAGTGAAAGGCAATAATGATGATTTATGACAACTCGAGGTGCGGTAAGAGGCTGGTAATGAACTCTATTTGTTTTCATTTTTGTGCATATACTCATCATTGTGGGCATGCTTAGTCTGTTCATGTAAGGTGTATGTTATCTATTGGATGCTTAGTAGTTCTTGCTCTCTTATGATTAGCTCCAACTTGCTAATAGTTTGTAGCATGCCATATGAATGTTTGCTTGCATTGTTCTATTCATAACTTGGTATGAAATTGTGGTATCCTCCTCTGAATGTTTCATTTGAATCGACTTGGCACATGCTCACGCATGCATATGACTGAACAAAAGTCAGTTAAGCCTTGATGAGTTATTTTGCCTCAGAGTTCTTGTATCATTTTTATGCCATAATTAATTTTGTTTTGTTGCAAACATGATTATGACAGTTACTGCTCTCTCGTTTGTCGCTGCCTTTCTATTTCTAGCCTTCACTTGCACTGAGTATGAGCTCTACTCATGCATCCAACTCCCCAAAACCAATATTGTCAAAAGTGTCCACCATATATACCTATTAGCGTCATTGCTATTCCGTTCATATTTATTATGCCTTGTTTTATTCCAAATAAAATGTTTGCTTGTTATGAGAAAATTAGTTAGTAAAGCTCTCACGAACTTGATGGCACACTTTATTTTCTTGCACTTAATAAACTTGAGCCATTGTGATTGTCCATGAAAGTTATATGCTTGCAAATTATAGGCTGGGAGTTAGCAGAACCGTGCTGTCACAGGGAACGCTTTCAACACCTGTAAAAATTATCCAGTTGATATCATGCTCTTTTGTTTACGGATGTTGGCGGTGTGAAATAAAAGGGGAGCTTGTAAGTCCATGGAGTTATGTATATGTGTTGGAGAAACACCCGGGCCGCTAGCCTAAGCCATTCCTAATCATGGTGGAAACTTGCAGCATAACCATAGTGATTAATCGATGAAGCATCCTCAGAAAAAAAGTATAGAAAAAAAGAGAAGAGAAAAAAATATGCACCATGCTCATGGTAAATAAAAGGATTGCTGAGATGCTCACTGTCTGTTGCCTTGTCATTTTGATATGGGATATCTCCTGTATCATGGGGCAAGGGGTACCCTGTTGGCGGTTCTCTATGATACACATGTATTTACAATGACAAGAACTTACCGGTAACTAAAGTTGAGTAGCATGAGGAACGACCCTCATACTCAAGGGACATGAGATTTCCAGTTTATGATTTGTCAAGCATATAACTCATATTGGACCTCACTTTTACCTTAACCACTTAAAGATGCCTATAATGGGGGCAATGAGAGCTTAAAGCTAATGATTACCATACTTTCAGCATTTGGAAGCCTTTCAAACTTTTAAAAACCTTTTCACTTCCTTGTTGAGTCACCACTTATTCTATGAGCACCTTCATGAGAGAATAGTTGTCATTCTTAGTGTAATGTGTTTGTCTTGAAATATGGTTAATTATGACATAACTTTGATGCTTGTATCTTTGATATCTTTACTTCTAGTCTTCACTTGAACTTCAGAGGTGCCTTGGCATTTATGTTTTTCTCCACAATCCAAGGCAAGCGAGATACCACTTTATCATACCTTCTTATGAGCATTACAATGTTGCTTATTCTTATGTTTCATGCTGTTTACTATTATTGTGTTGGAACCTCTTCATAGCTTGCATGATTATTGAGTAGACTTATTTGCATACTCTTTATTATGAATTGCCTAAGTATCTACTCATGTGCTGAGAATATATACATCCTATGAAGCAAATGTGTTCATGAAAGTTTCTTTTATCGCACTCAGTTTTCAACTGAATTGCTTGAGGACAAGCAATAAGCTAAGCTTGGGAGAGTTGATACGTCCAAAACGTATCTACTTTCCCGAACACTTTTGCTATTGTTTCTCCTCTAATTTGTGTGATTTGGATACAACTAACATGGACTGACGCTGTTTTCAGCAGAATTGCTTTGGTGTCTAGTTTTTGTGCAGGAAATCAACTTTCAGGAAAAATCCTGAAAAATATCGCAAAACTCCTATTTTACCAGAAGACTCTCGGAGCCACAAGACGAGACGGAGAAGGTCCACGTGGGGCCCACACCCCTGGTGGCGCGGGCCAGGCCAGGCCGCGCTAGGGGGTGGTGAGGCCACCTCGGGCACCCCCTCGTTCCCCCCCCCCCTTCGCCTACATAAGCCCTCTGACCTAAAAACAGAGGGGGTTCGACGTTTCTCTAGAGAGAGTTCCGCTGCGCCGCCACCACCAGAAACAGCGATTCGGAACGAGAAACTCCGTTCTGGCACCCTACCGAGACGGGGAACTGGAGGAGATCATCGCCATCATCATCACCAATGCCTCTCCGTCAACCATCCATGTTTCCCCCATCCATGAGTGAGTAATCCCCCTCTGTAGGCTATGGGGATGGTAGGGATTGGATGAGATCTATCATGTAATCGAATGAGATTGTTAGGGCATCGTGCCTAGTATCTTTGTTAGTGCTTTTTGACATTGTTGCAACTTGTTATTCTTAATTCTTGTCACTAGGGACCGGGTGCCATGATCTCAGATCTGAAGATGATATTGATTCATGATGATAATATTGTTTGTGATCTTATCTGCAAGTTGTTTACACATATTATTGTCTGGAACCCGAGGCCTTGAAGTGACAGATTGGGATAACCGGAGGGGATGGCTGTGATATGAGGATCACGTGTGTTCACCGTGTGTTAATTCTTTTCTCCGGTACTCTATTAAAAGGAGTACCTTAATTGCTAGTAGATTCCCTTGAGGCCCCGCTGCAACGGTCTGGCAGGACAAAAGATGTTGTGCAAGTTCTCATTGCGAGCACGCATGATTATATATGGAACACATTCCTATGATTATTTAGTACTTGGATTCTTTATCTTATTTATCTGCAAATGCCCTAGATCTTGATATTACATGAATAGTCTTGTTCATGCAGTGTCGGGCCATCCATCCCTATGCCTACCGCACTCAAATCCTGTTGTTTGCTCCTATTGTTACTATTGCCTTTATTTTACTACTGTTGTTACTTTGCTATTGCTACTACAAAATTGTTGTTACTGGTAAACTATTGTGAGCAAGACTATTTTCAGGTGCAGCTGAATGGACAACTCAGTTGTTAAGGCTTATAAATATTCTTTAGCTCCCCTCGTGTCGAATCAATAAATAGGGTTATACAACCCTTGAAGACTGTTGTGATCCCCTATACTTGTGGGTCATCACTCAACACCTGGAGGAGCGACGTGGATACTCAGTTCTCGGATATGAGTGATGCGGTTCAGGATCTAAGGAAGCAAGTGGATCGTGTGGTGGTGGGAGTCGGCCTCAGCGCTTTGGGGAAGCCACCTGGTGTCCACCTCAGATCGATGCCGCTGAAAGTACCAACTTCGGTCGACTAGAGGGGGTTAATAGGGGACTACCAATTTTTATCTTGTTATTCAAGTTCAGGTTTTGCAAGAAGTAAAGTTCTCTAGATATGCAACTAAACGAGAAATCCTATATGCTAGAGAATATACAACAAGCAATAGAACGATAAAGGACAAGAGTAGAGGTGCGGAGCGAGTAAACTTGAGAGGATACGCGGAGATGTAATTCCCGCAGTTCACTTTTAAGGAAGCTAGGTCTATGTTGGAGAGGTGTCGGGGCCACACAAGGTCACCTGAGCGCCAGAAAGGTCTCACATTCTTCACCGGTAAGCACCACCACAAAAGCGGCCTCACAATCCACTAACCGGTGACCTTGAAGGCACCAACCGAAAACCATTACAACAAGGTTGAGGGGGAAGCTCCACAACTCAATTGGAGGCCCTCAACGATACCATGGATCTTCTATACATGACCTTAGCTCAGAGGATGTCCTACACCATATAGGGTTCCAAGAACCCAAGAGTAACAAGATCCACAAAGGATGGGCAGGGGGAATCAAATTTCCTTTGGTGGAAGTGTAGATCTAGGTCACCTATCCCACTCCTCAAAAGATCAAGAGGTTTGAGTGGCTAAGGAGAGAGATCTAGGAAGATGAAGCTCTGGTAATAATGGAGGAGAGAGAAATTGAAGAGGTAAGGTGGGATGAAGAAGAAGGGTGCCTTAAATAGGCTCCCTTTAAAAGGAGTCGTTTGATTGTTTCGCGACTCCATCGGAACTTCCGGTGGGGGACCGGAATTTCTGCTCAGTGTTCCCCCAACGACTCGAAAGTTGTCGGTGGACTCTCCAAAGTACAACCGGAAGTTCCGGTCAGACTGAGCAGAATTTCTGGTGGTACTTCCGGAGCTAATTCTGGTGCAAGTTTTGTCAAATACGACGATTCAATACTGAACCATACAGTACATGACCGGAACTTGGAGCGGAACAAAGAGCGGAAGTTTCTGGGATGTGAACCACATGACCGGAACTTCCGGCGGCTGGGCGGAAGTACCGCTCAAGAACTCAGCGAGAGCAGCTAGGGTAGTTCCGATCGCAGAATCCGGTTAGGCTTGACCAGGTCTGCTAACCGGAACTTTTGGAGCTACTTCCGGTGGAAGTTTCGCCAAATAGCACACTTCTATACAGAAGTATCCAGTACGTGGGCGGAACTTCTGCCGGAAGTTGGGCCGGAAATTCGGCCGTACCCAGTCCCGCAGAGACCCCTGAGCAGAACTTCCGGCGCTTGACCTTAACTTCCGGTCAGGATAGAAACAACACAAACAACTCCAAATATCACTCTCTCGCTGAAAAATAGGATGGCTGTGGCGGTGCAAGAATAGTTTATGCATGAAAAAGTGATTTCTCATAGCCTTCCGAGGTGGACCCCCTCTTGATAGTACGACGACCTAAAACAAGAAATAAAGAGAAAGGAAAAAGAAAAAGGACGCCATCTTCACGAGACTCCAAGAGAGGCATTCACAAACTCCACAAGCTCCATCAAAATCTAATAACCTGAAACTCAAGAACACAATTAAATCACAAGTGGTATTGTCATCAACACCACAAAAACTTGGGGAAAACATAGTCCTTTCAATCTCCCCCTTTTTGGTGTTTGATGACAACCCCATAAGATTTGCATATAAGAACAAGCGAGTAGATTTTTGTAATGTAAGAGGGGATCCCCTATGTGTGTGCAAGTGTAGAGAGAATGCTCATAGAATGCAACAAGCACACACATAAAAGGGCTCCCCCTTACCATTACAAAAATAGCACAAGTGCAATGAAATGGATAAATAGAGATATACCTTTGCACCCAACACATTTATGGTGAGAGACACTAAATGAGATGAGTTCAAGAATAATTCTCCACCATATACAACCAGCCATAAGAAACCCATAGGCATAACATACCACAAGGTCACATACACATAGTAGCACAAATAACACATAGTAGAACAAACGAACGAGGTCCACAAACACACATAAGAAGAGGAAAAGTTCACGAGCATGAAAAGATCAAAGAAACAATGAGTTCGTGACTAGGCCCATGCAAATCCCATAGCAACCTAATAGATATCTTCCCCCTCCCCCCTTTGGCATCAAGACGCAAAAAAGTGAAGAAGGACCAATCTAAGCGCCCCACCCAAATACTAGACGAGGAGAAGGCTCGGGGACCTAGGAGGCGTCGGCCCAAGAGGGAGGCGAGGGACCAGTGACTTCATCCTCAGAATCTGACCACCTGTAGTTTTCACGGACCCACTGATCCTTGGGCGTTGTGTAGGAGCTGGTCTCGGGAGAGCAAGGAATGTTGAGCTTCGACATGATCGCCTTCTGCCTCTAAACACTGTGCCTCTAATCAACATAGGCTTGATACTCGCGGTCATGCATGAAGGAAAAAGTCTTCTTTACTTTTTTCAGCACCTTCTTAGCCCAAGATGGCTACCTCTCTAGCCTTTTGGGAGGGGAGCTCTAAGGGTGACCACCAGCACTAGATCTTGCATGCCCTGAAGTACCAGCCCTAGCAGCCCCAGTCTTCCAAATGGCCGCTTCCTTTTCAGCTTGAGACTGAGGATGTTCATGCTTCATCACACGAAGCTTCTTATCCTCATGACATGTGCTGCTATCTTGTGGGAAGCGAGAACCAGTTGTTTCCCTTCACTTGGCATTGATAAGAGTCTGAATGTAAGGAGCAGAGGGGCAGGAGCGCTTCTCAATCAAAGCAAGACAAATCTCATGGAAGAGCTAGTTCATGACATCAAGCTTATAATCTGAATCACGGTGATGGTAATTCTGGTACACGAGGTCAATATGGAAAGCATGAATCTGATCAAATTTGCCAGCCTTTAGAGCAATGGTGTTCTGGTAGACCTTGTGTATGATATCATAGACCGGCTAGAGGTGATTATTCTGACCACACACACCCCATCCCTCAATGTAGATAGTCTCCAAATCTAAGGTTCAGAGGCCTTGTTGAAGTGATAGCGCCAACCATTAGCCTCCTTGCCAGGTAAGATGGGATAGCCTAGAAGATCAGCAAACTCAGACCACTTGGCAGTCAGCAGTTGGTTCTTAGTCATCCATTTCATTGTGACATTCACAGGGTCTGTATCCATGTGAAGGGTGGTATAGAACTGAGAAATATCCCCCTCATGAAATTTCTGACGATGCTCCATGATCTTGATCAGCCCAAACTTCCTGCACCACTCACGCTCCCCAAAGTACTCAGACTTGCTCCCCATATGTGCCACATTGATATACTTCTAAGGGGAAAGAACAAACTTCTGCTTGGTGGCACAAATCTCTGTAAATATGTCTGAAAGAACAAGTGGGCCCCCATGTGTGGTTTTGGTAATTAATGACAATCTTTATGGACTAATGTGTGTATTAAGTTGTACTTGTAGGAATTGTCCATTGGCATTGCTTGGAGCATGTGTTGGCTTCAAGGTCGATGATATGAATAAGAAGATGTGTTTTTCAAGCTCAATATGCGCCATCTACAGAAGATCTCATGTTTGATGCTTGCCATCCTCGGTGATCATGGATCGATGATGAGGAATCAAGAAAGGCGTTCCAACTTGAGAAGGTCAAGTTCATCTACATCGAGCTCAAGTGGAATGTTCAAGGCAAAGGTATAATCTTGATAGGTTTTCCCGTTTTGCCGGTCTCATATTGAGTGTGGGAGACCGGGTTTAGGATAGATAATCGTACTATCAAGAGGGGCTCTCGAATGAGTAACTCGATCATATCGTTCGGAGAGAGCTCAAAACTTTGAATACTTGCATCATCGTATTTGGTTGTTATTTGGTATTGTCCATGTGAGGATATAGAGCTTGTGGTAATATCCATAACAAACTCTTGTTCATCAAAATCGGATCTTCCGTTTGTATCTTGTTGCGATTTTGATCTTGGCGGCTTTTCAGTTTTTCACCAAGTGAGGTATCCCACATTATTCTACTTGATACTTTATCACTTGGTGATAACCAATAGGGTAGCTCATGTCATCCTCTTTCCAATGCAATTGGAATCGGGTCAATCGGAGCTACCGTTCAAAAGTTATGACTGTTTGAATATTTGCTTTATTCAGTTTGAAAAAGAAAAAGGAAAAGACTTTGTCTGGGCCGACCGGTACTACCGCGGGCCTGTACCGCTCGCGCCTGGCAGCGCGCTGCAGCCCACTGCCTCCCCCGGTAGCTGGGTCCGGCTCTACCGGTTCGGCCCGGTAGTACCGCCCGGGTGGGCCGGTACTACCGGCCGGCCAGTACACTGCCCAGCAGCAACAGGTTTGCATCTCCAACAGCGTGTTCACCGCCATTTCGCTTCGCCGTCAGACGCTATGCGCCGCCGTTCGTTGGGCCCGCACTGCGCCCGCAGATCTCGCGCGCTACCGCTCGGCTGGGTCCCACGCGCTACTTAGCTTTCTCCTCATGCCGCTTAGCCTCTCGTGACGCGCCCATTGTCTTGTGCTGCCGCCGCAATACGCGTTGACTCGCGTCTTGGCTTCAGCGCTGCTTGTGTTGCCCTCTGCCTCGATCGTTGGGTTCCCCTGATCCCCTTTGTGTTGCATGCTGCTTCTCTCTAGCTCTCTGGTGCGTGCGCTGCTGCTGAGTGGGCTGGCCGGCAGTATCGGCCTAGTCCGGTACTACCGGTCCAGGCCATTTCTTTGCCCCCAACGGACAGAAATCTGGGGCATGTATTTAACCCTTTGACTGTTTTGTGTTCGGGTTGCTTCTTCCTCTTCTATTAGGCTAAGCTTTGTCCACACTTGCTCTAGATGGGGGCCTCCAATTAAGTTGTGGATAAGTGCCCCAACCTTGTGGCCTTTTGTGGCATTTGTTGGGAGACTCCAATTAAGTTGTGGAGAAGTGCCCCAACCTTGTGAGAGGTTCCGGTTGCCACCGATAAGTGCACCGATAGTGGAAGCATGGATCGATCCCATTGGGGTGAGATTCACCGAAGAATAAGGGAGGACTTTTGTGGCGTAGGTGGTTAGATACCACCCCCTCTCCAAACGAGATGTATTCCATATTGGGAGGAACTCGGTAAAATATCGTCGTCCCTGCATGCCTCGGTTATCTCTATACCCGAGCTCTTACTTATGCACTTTACTTTGTGATAGCCTTCGTGCTTGAAGTATATATATTGCTATCACATAGTTGTTTGTCTTCCTTAGCATAAGTTGTTGGTGCACATAGGTGAACCCTAGATTATTCTAGGTTTTGTGCTTAACAAAGTAAACGCTAGTTTTATTCCGCCTTTGTTGAGCCACTCTAGGAAAAGTTTTCATCGCCTATTCACCCCTCCTCTAGGAGACATCTATATCCTTTCAATGTCCTCTTGCCGGCGAGTATAGAAAAAGGGATATGGGGCAAGATGATCACGTAGAGCACAGTAAGGATCAATCCTGTGAAATTCTTCATATGCTTTCTGAGGCCACTTGGATATCTTCTTCTTGTTGACATCAGGCCCAGACACAGTCTTCTTCTTCTGAGAGGCTAGAGCGGGCCACTTCCCTTCAGCCTCAACAGCACGGGGAGCAGCAACAACTTTATGACGGGTGGTCTGAGTGGAGGGACGCACAACTTCCAGATCATCTTCATCAATCTCCGTAGGACCTGTAGGAACACGGGTATGCTTGCCACCGCGGGAACCACCGAGCCCTGAGAAGAAAGCATAGAGTAGGGAGGGAAGGGGGGTAAGTGCACAAGTTCGAAGGAAGAAACAAAGAGAGATTGAAAAAATACACACAGTGAATCAAATAGTGTGCACCGGAATTTCCAATGAGCTGCCAGAATTTCCGGTGACAATGTCACCACCGGAAGTTCCGCTCACGACTCACCGGAAGTTCCGGTGAGGTCATGAACACAGTAGTTCATCAGATCTAAGGTGCACAAGTACGGATTCAAAAATATGTATTGGTTCAATCTACTCTAGCAAGGGTTCCTAGGCCTACCAAGAACTCCTCAACAAGTTCTAGCCGAAGAACATGCCTAGACATGGTGAGCCCTAAATCATGCAAGGGAATGAACAAGATCTCCATCAATGGAGGGAGTTGAGGGAAAATACCAGGGTCCATGGCGGGATATCAAGGTGGGGAAGGTTTCCACGGAGCTGATCTGGACGGGGTGGCCGGATATGGAGGGGCTGGCGGCGCCTTCGCGGGAAGTTCTCCACCGGCGGCTGCTCCTTGTAAACCACGGGTCTGGGGAAGAAAAGGGGATTGACCCTGTTTTTTCCCTAGGCCTGCAATTTATAGGTCGAAGAGCACCACCGGAAGTTCTGGTTAGGGACCGGAACTTCCGATGACCCAGGATTTCTAGGCATAGGCGATAGTAGCCACGTCCGGGAGAAGTTCCAGAGAGCTCCTCCCTGACCAGTACTATTGGTGGCTGGCCGGAAATTCTGGTGACACCAGAAAGATCTTCCCAGGTGTGAAATGTGGCAAGGAGGAACTTGTGTAGGGAATAGAAGGGGATAGAGGAAGGGAAAATGGCCTGGTATAGAGAGCACAAACTATGAAGAACCAAAAGACGAACAAGACCAAAACGACAACACCAAAAAGAGAGAAACCAACAAAGCAAATAAGAGGGAAAACATGCAAGAAACACAACAAGTCGGTGGCCGAGGCCACCTTATATATGAGTAAACTTGGCTTGACACCGCGAAGATATATCTTGGTTTCATTACCAAAACTCATAATTGAAGAACAAATGGTCTTCTTGAGAGACTATAGAGGATGAATACTTTAATGTCTGCATAATAGGGAGAGTGTTGGTTCATAAGAGGAACTACACTCCCCCTAAGTCCATGCCTACATACAAACAAAGATATACATTGAGACATGGGTAGATGTGCAAGGTACTCAAGCCACATTTCTAGAATCTATGATATTTATCTCATGCCTTAACTCCTGGAACCTTGCTTCATCAAGGGGCTTCATGACAAGATCCGCGAGATTGGCCTTGGTAGGAACATACTCCAATGAAATGTCTCCTCTTGCAACATGGTACCAAATTAAATGATGATGAATCTCAATATGATTGGTGCAGTTGTGTTGCACGGGGTTGTGAGCAATGGCAATAGCACTCTCATTGTCACAAAGAAGAGGCACCTTGTCAAAATATAGTCCAAGATCCTTCAAAGTTTGCTTCATACATAGCAAATGAGCACAACAACTTGCTGCGGAAATGGACTTAGCTTCGGTAGCGGACATAGACACGTAGTTTTGCTTCTTGGAGGACCAACACACCAAGGATATCCCAAGAAATTGACAAGCACCAAAGGTTAACTTCCTTTCCACCTTGTCTCCTGCCCAATCCGAATCCGTGTAACCAATGAGATCAAAGATATCTCCCTTGGGGTACCATAACCCAAAGTTTGGGGTATGAACCAAATATCAAAAGATTCTCTTGACCGCCACTATGTGACTTTCTTTTGGTGCAGCTTGGAATCTTGCACACATACCCACACTCAACATAATATCCGGTCGGGATGCACAAAGATAGATAAAGGAACCAATCATAGAGAGAAAATCTTTTGATCCACATCCTTACCCTTGGGATCGAGATCAATATTAACCTTTATGGGCATGGGAGTCTTAGCACCTTTGACTTGATCAAACTTGAACTTCTTGAGCATGCCTTGAATGTATTTGACTTGGTTGATGAAGGTGCCCTTACTCAATTGTTTGACTTCAAATCCAAGAAATAACTCCATCTCACCCATCATAGACATCTCAAAGCGGTCGGTCATGAGCTTTACAAAATCCTCATTAAAAGCTTTTTTAATAGACCCAAAGATAATATCATCAACATAGATTTGGAAAACGAACAAGTGGCCTCCAACTCTCTTAGTAAAAAGAGTGGGATCTATGAGGCCCACTTTGAAACCACAGTCTAGCAAGATCTCTCTAAGGAAATCATACCACACATAGGGATACTACTTTGCGGCCTGAAAGTTCACAAGCGAAAGCAACGCGAGGCCCGAGTTGCGTGTAATCACCGCGATTCGAAAAGTTCGAGGGGTAATTACCGAGAGGGGCATTTCGAGTGAATGGTGGCCAAACCAAATAATTTCAAATCTTAGCCGTTACATCAGGATATTCTGTTACATTAGTACCTGTCGTGCCCCTGTTGTGCCCCTTCTAAGTCACCGTCCACGTGTTGCACGGGCATATCCATTTCTATACTTTCCTAACCCCCGACACTGAATCCGGTGGCGGTGGTCCTTTTTCTCCCTCCCCTACACTAAATCCGGTTCGGTGGTGGCGACGGTCGTTTTTCTATACTTTCCCTGCCCCCTCCCCCTCCCACCCACCCACACACACATTGAATCCGGAGGCATCATGTCAAGCGAGGCCAAGGTGGTAGCTACGTCAGCGACTGATTTGGCTTCATCGAAGTCGGCGTCTCGGGCACAACGCCAAACAAGCCAAGCAGTGGCTGGGTCTGCAGCCTAGGTTAGCGAGGAGGTTAGCCAGAAGTCCGCTAACAGAGTACCTATGAGCAGCGGGTTGAAGAGAAAAGCTAGGCCGGCGGTGGAGTGTTCGGTTGTAGTGCGAGGTTGTGCAACCCAGATCTCGAAGAAAACAACCGGGAGAAGAGCGAGAGGTGAATTTTTCTTATTCGTGCCTTGTCTTGCAAATAGATTAGTTACTGCAAAGTAGTGTCGAATGAACTGAAAGGTCCCCTTTTTAATCAAATTAGGAACAGCTTCGATGCAGCGGACCTATATGAGTTCACGGTTCATGTCTGCCAGTACACTGCAAAACTAGATTTTGGTTGCGAGAGGGTTGTGTTCGGGCAGGATGTGCGTCTGCTTCTCAACTATAAAGAGCTTGTGTCTGTTTCGTAGCTGATAGATATGCTTCATTCTAGAATTCCTTGGGGATCCAGATAGAGGGCAAAATTGGTGTGGCGTAACATGAGTGATACCTATGTGAAAATTGAGCACTCCCATGAGCTTCAGATGCTTTGGGAGTGTTGTGCAGCTGATCGTCAGGTGAAAGTTGAAGCGACGATTGATGATATGTATGCAGATACTGGAGATCTTGCTGCCAGAGCTTCTGCTGCTCGAGTTTACGGACCACCCGATGCTGATCAACCTAAGTTCAATATACACCTGGAGGTGGATTCATACACAGCAAAACTTGATGGCGGAGTTAGTAAGCAAATTCCGTCATGTACTCGAGAGATAGCCGTCGATTCCAAAAACATAACTCTTGTTAAACTGAGAGAGATGATTGGTAAGGAAATCATTATTGGCCCTAAGTAGATGGCACGACTCCGGTGGTGGCATCATAAGAAGCAGGAGTTCATAGACGTTTTGGATACCGATGAGCTGATGCAGATTATGCGACGAAAGAAGCAAACCATGAGGGGTATCTTCCATTCTCAAAAAAGGAGGGGTATCTTCCTGGCTTCCATTTCTGATGTTGTTAGACAGGTTGTAGTGGATGCAGAGGCCCCTGCTGTGGCTAAACAGAACGAGGAGGTAGATGTTGATCAGATCTGATGAGAGCTGCTACCCAGGGCTTGTCAGATAGACCACAGGGCTCCCCTGCCTGTATTTGTAACAAAGATTGTTGTTGCTTTGAAACTGTGCTAATGTGGTCGTTTTTGTTCAGAGATTGCAATCCGATGTTCTGTGAGCTATTGATATTTTCGTACATATCACTCGATGAAAGCATCGTTGTTGTAATAAGAAAACAAGTACATTGTAGCTGACATGATTGTGTTTGCTAAGATGATATGATAAATTTGTTTCTGATATTATGATTGTTGAGAGATTATAATATAATGTGTTGTGATATGTTGGGATTTTGGGACATATCATTCATTGAAACCATCACTGAACAAGGTGATATATAAGTACCTTGTAGTTGACATGATTATGATGTAATATAATGCTTTGTGGGATCAATAAAAAACTTACTAAGTAGGAGACAGTGATCTATTGGACACACAGGTCTAGGATTTAGGAATAAGGGTTAAGGGGTTAGTACAATAAATAGTTCATTAGACTCTAAACCATAAACCATAATACTATATTGTTCGGTACATAAGATTATGTATGTTGCTATAAGTCAAACAAATTGGGAAGGAGGAAGTACATGATTAATATTACAAATTAAAATTAAGGAAGGGAAAAACTATTAGATATGAGATAGTAATCCAGCCACGGGACATTGTATCAATTAAACCATTGTAGCATGCCAATTTAGTCAATGCGGCAACATTGACGCACTTCACTTTCCCCACTCCTTCTCTCTCCACTCACTACCCTCCTCTCTCTCTCTCCTCACTGTCGCCGACGCGTCGCCGCGGCCGCATTTGCCATGCCGCCTTGGAACGACGAGGACGACCAGTCGAGCAGCGATAGTTTTCTCTCTGACATCGAGTATTCCCTCCCCGATGTGAGTTCCTCTATTTTCTCGGCAATGGTTAGGCATTGGTAATTACCTCGACCCAAGACATGAAATGTGCAAGCAATCGTGTTTATTTCTAGCTTTTCGTTCCATTATAGGTACCACTCACGATCTACGACCCCGATTGGGAGGGCTTAGATCTCGATTGGGAAGTACCATGTGACCATGGGCTAAAACTGAGGAAATATGTTGCATTTGAAGGCAGTAACACTGGAAGAAGGTTTTTGGGTTGTACAAATCAGGTTTTATTTCGTTATGTACAATGGCTACATGAAGAAAATTGTGTAATGTTATGTTGATAATTAGGTCCCGTGTTTTTTAGGTTGGCTCGGTGTGTAAAGCAGTAGAGTAGGTGGATCTTGAGTGGCCAGACGCACTTAAGAAATGCTTGGCCCAGTTGTGGGATATGTATGAGCTCGAAAGGTCGGGGAGATTTAAAGATGCCCGTGATACAGCTGCAGAAAATTACAAGCTCTTGGTAGGAAATAAGGAGCTAGAACAAGAAATCAAGCATTTGCGGTCAGAACTAGATGATACAATCAATGGGAGCTTGGTGGTGGGAACTGCATGGAAGATTCAGAAGGCGGAAAAGGAGAGGGATCAGCTCATGGAAGAGAATAAGAAGCTAGAGTACTGCATTGCGGAGCTATTGAAGGATCTGAAGAAGGAGCATGAGGTGAACAAGGACAAGCTACAGACGATCAAGGAAATTTTAGTTGAATAATTTGTGCCATGGAAATATCTGAAACTAGTTAACTATAAGACTTGCAGTTGTGATATCTTGACTAATCCAAACTCAATCCTTGAGAAAAATAACCTTTCAGAAGGAAGCATAGTTTGCATAGAGAGAGGTCCACGTTTACAAAATCACTACTACACATGGTTAAAACACGATTTGGTCCGTCAGAACACATAGTTTGCAAACTAACTTCAGAGGAACTTATAGTTTGCACTGATCCTGGCGCGGAGATGGTCGTGTTCCTTTCTGAGAAGCTCTAGTTCGAGGGTTCGTTCGATCAGGTCCGCTTTGGTTTTTACCTGCTCCCTCAGTACTTGGACGTGCGCTTCCCGCTGGTTCAAGCACTTCGTCTGGGAAGCGACAAGCTTATCAGTAAGCTTAAGATTATCCACCATGAGATCCTTGATGATGTCCTCCTTTGCATGCGCCGAGGCGATACTTTTCTCGTGAAGTTCCTTCTAGCCCGTGATGTCCACCTTCAGACTATGGCACTTGTCATAAAGGATGGCGACTTCTTCTCTCAGGCGGTCATGGGACATTCTCTGAAAATTCTGCTTCTCCAGCTGGATAGCCATCTTGTCCTTTAGCCAGGTCGGCAGTTCTGGGTTGAGCTTTCGCCTCTTCTGCTATAACAAAAATATGTGGTTAGTTTCCAATTTAAACAATTAACTAGTGTCAAAGTCATAATTTAAAGGACAGAGCAATCAAGGATTGTAAAAATTTAACAGAATCAACTAGTGGCACAGTCCTAATTCCAGAGATAATGTCAGAGCAATTTAGGCTTTTTCCCAATTCAAATAGATAAACTAGTGGCATACTTCTAGTTTATATGACTGATCAATATACCTATTGAAATGGATCGTATGGGCACCTAGAGGGGGAGGTGAATAGGTGTTACTCAATTTTTAGTCCTTTTTCAATTTTAGGCTTGGCATAAAGTAAATTCTCTAGATATGCAACTATGAGAATTTTCCTATATGCAACCCTAGCTACTAAGAACGTAAAGAGAGGAGCGAGGAAACCGTAGTGGAGCACGCGGAGACACAGGGATTTGTTTTACCGCAGTTCCTTCCTTGTTAAGGGAAGTACATCTGCATTGAAGGGGTGGGCGGTTCTAAGACCACCACGCCACAATAAGCCTCACCCTATTCTCCGATGGATCTCGCCACGAAAGGCCTGATCCACCTTCTCCACTATTGGTACCCTTCGAGGCGGGAACCGGTGCCTTTACAACTCTACCGGGGCACACACCCACAACTAAATTGGGGGCTCCCGTAATGACAACAAGCTGTCACAAAAACAAGGATTATCAATATAATCAAAAACAAGGATCTAGATATTTGCAAGAAATACTAGATCGGAGATTCTCCAAACGAATGGAGAGGAGATGAAGCACTTTATTGCAGTTGTTGAAGACCGAGTCCTCCTCCTTCGATTCCCCAAGGGACGGGGCCTGTGGGTGGATCTAGGTGGAGCTCTCTTGGATGAAGGTTGCAGATCAGATCTTGACTTTTTCGAATGAACCAAGAGATCTAGCAGGAGGGGGAAGGCAGGCTTAAATACCCCATGCCCAGATCTTTCCGTTGAAGAAGTTTGGGCGCGGATTATCCGCCCCACACTAGGGGCGGATTATCCGCCCTAGGGAAAAACTCCGCCCCCAGGATGGAAACTCCGGGGGAAAATCCGCCCCCATACAGAGAGCGACGCAGGTCCAGTCTTGGCGAAATTCCTCGAGGGGCGGATTATCCGCCCCATCAAGGGGCGGACTATCCGGCCTAGGGGAAAATTCCGCCCCGAGCCAGAAAGTCCGGGGGGAAATATGCCCCCATACAGAGAGCGACGCAGGGCCAGACTTGGTGAATTTCCACGAGGGGCGGATTATCCCCCCCCCCATGGGGCGGACTATCCGCCCATGCCGGAAAATCCGGCTGATTCTCCGCCCCCTCTCTGGGGGTTGCGCCCTTCTGGGTATGGGGTGGGGCGGATTATCCACCCCCAAAAAGCAGATTTCCTTTTCCTTTTTCAATGTGACGATCTGCAGCACTTCAACACACATTAAATAATCCTTGATATTGTTACCTAACACACAAAACACTAGGGATTATGAAAAGTTCTTTCAATCTCCCCCTTTTTGGTGTTAGATGACAATACTAGGATTTGCAAAGAAACCTACTAACAACACCTTAAATCAAATGAAAGAGGCTCCCCCTAGATGTGTGCATATTTATAATTTGCAGTTGAATACAAATGCACCCACTAGAGAGACCGCAACTTTCATAGCAAAGACAATTAAAACAAGGTGAGTTAGAAAACAAGGTCATACCACCGGGATGTGAATATATCCAAATAAAATAATGAGATTGTCAGGCTCCAAGCACATCCCACAATATTGATGCATACACTAGGTAACCCCATGATTCCATATGTCATCAAATAGAATACCATACTCCATAGATAAATCCAGAATTCCGTAAGAGTAGATCCACAATATAAATCCAGAATTCTAGAGGACCATACAGAGTAAGGCACAAATAACAAATAAGTTCACGCTAAAAGAGCACAAGCAAGCAAATAAACGATTAAAAAAGTGATTGCGCCCGACCCATGCAAATCCACGAGATACCTAATAGAACTACTTCTCCCCCTTTGGCATCGAAACACCAAAAAGGAAGAAGAGCGATGCTAACGCACCAGAAGATCACTCCTCCTCATCCTCATCGTAGTCATCCCCATACCCTTCCTCTTCATCATACTCATCATCATCGTCATCAGTAGGAGGAGTAGGAGCCCTCGGAGGTGGAGGAAACAAGCAACTCTCGAGCTCGCCATAGTTGATCCCTAAAGTGTTCCACTGAGCATATGGTTCCGGAGCAGTCGGAGGAGGTGGATTGCCAGTGGCATCGGACACGTGATGTAGAATGAGCTGCTGAGTGTGTGCCATCTCATGGCTCCTCCGGTATTCCTCATATTTGCCCTTGTGAGTATCTATGCCCATGCAAAGGATGTTCCGTTGGAACCAATTGAGTTGCTTGACCTCGCGTGCCATTGGGGACACCGCGGAACGACGACCACTAGCCCGTGCATCACGCATGAAGGATTCAGAAGCAGAAGGTCGATGGGTCTTGTGAGCCTTGTTGTAGATTTTCTTGGGCCTGTGAACACCATCCAAATCAGTGCCAAAGTCCTCAAGGGGCAACATATGCTTGATGAGCATCATAATGAAAGGGGCATATGGGATAGAGAGCCTGTTGATCAGAGCATCCATCATCTCATGATATATATAGTCCATGACATCCAGTTTGTAACCCGTGGCTAAACCAGAATTGGTGGCACACTCGTGAGCAAATGCGAGGAGAGGAACCAGGTGATCGCGGATCTTGTCATTGTTGCCTCCACTAGGAGATATGCTTTCCCTAAATATGCCAACAAGGGAGGCATACAAAGGAGAGAGTCCAGCGAAAGTACCAGCAATACCATCAGATGTCAGACATGGAGCGAGCATAGTGTCCTTGGATGGCCTGAATGGAGAAATGATGCGGTGGCCAGAAGGAGTGTCATGGCCATGGAAAGCATACCCAAGAACCTGCCCAAAAATGCGGAAGTCCGACTGAATCATGGTTGTCCCGGTCATCCACTTCATAGTGCGACGCTCATCACCGCAGATCACAAGTGTCGAGAAAAACTCCCTCACCACCGAGGAACCATAGCTGCATTGGAGAGTCATAAGGTGGTGCAGCCCATCTTGTTAGTCACATCCAAAGCTTCACGGAGTCTTGCTTTGGTTTGGGCCTCAGTCATATTGATGGGATGCATGGGGCGAAGCTTGAGAGTAGCATACACATCATCATGAATAGCCCGAAAGTGAGCATTCCAAAACATAGAGTCCTATGGAGGCCATCACTGTCAGCCTCATCATAGTAATCAGTTTGGCAAATGGTGGCATACTGAATACTGTCCATAGCCTTGTAGTTGGGACGTGACTGTTTGCCCTTGCGAGATGCAGTCCTCTTGGTTTTATTTGCTTCCTCTGCCATCCGTTCAGCCTCTCTTGCTGCTCTGCGAACCTCTGCTTCGTCAATAAAAGTCCCTTCTATAGTGGGCCTGAGATAACGAGCATGGGGACGACGAGTGAAGGTCTTAATAGCCTCAGAACCACCTGTGAAAATCATGATAGGGATAGAATGGAGATAAGCACACACAAGTCCAGGAGACATGTTAGAAATAGTAGAAAAACAATCGATGAGCCAAGGATGTGCATTGCGGAAATCAGAACCAAACCGGACCAGTTTTTAATCTCCAGGCCGGATTTTCCGGCCCTGGTAGGGGCGGATAATCTGCCCCCCACAGAAAAATTCTGGAATGGACCAGATTTACCAAGGCAAAACAGATCGGGCACTAGGGTTGCAATACTAGTGATTCTAACAAGGAAGGGAAACACATAGTATCTTCTACAACGAGATTTCCACCAAGAATAATGAATCCCATACAAAAGGAGAGAGATGAGGGAGGTACCCTCACTCATTGGAGGAAAATGACGGAGGAGAAGATACCTGGAGGCACGGGGAAGAAGATCCAGAGAGGGCCCAGAGAATCCGACGGTCAAATCGACTTCGGGGAGGGGCGGAAGCTCCGGCGGCGGCTGGGGGCAGAGCTAGGGTTGGGGGAGGGTTGTCTGCTCTGTTTGAGCCTGGCCTCCCTGACCCAGCCCTTTAGAGGCAGAAAACGCCCGGGGCGGATAATCTGCGCCCCATTGGGGTGGATAGTCCGCCCCCTCTGAATTTTCTGTAAAGACAAATTCAGGCCGGAGCATCCTTGCAAAACCCCTAGATGGTGTATAGAGGACTTGTGTGCAAGAATAGATGGTTCAAGGAGGGAAAAGGCTTGGGTTTAGAGCAACAAACTGGATGGTACTACACACCCAAAGTTGCAAGAACAAATCAAATTAAAGCCAAAGTTGGGTGTGTTTTCCATAAGAACAAAAGATATGCAAGAAAATCCAAAGAGAGCCATTAGAAACCAACTCTTCTCAAGGAAGAGAGCGGTGGGCGAGGCCACCATGTTGGAGCGCATGGCATGACACCGTGAAGATGTATCTTGAGTTCAAAACCAATGCTCATCAATAATCCACATATCACAAAATGATATTAAGGGAAATGATTATGTCTTGCTTTCGTCATTATGGGGGGGGAGGGTTAGCCCAATCAATTAGGACCACACTCCCCCTATGTCTATGCCCACATCTAAACCAAATCCATGAATAATAGCAAGTGAGTGTGCAAGGGTAGTCAAGCCAAGCTCCTTGAATCTATGATATTTAGCTCATTCCTCAAATAACAAAATCTTGCTTCATCAAGAGGCTTCGTGAAAATATCAGCAAGTTGGTTCTTCGTGCTCACAAAGGATAGTGCAATATCGCCACGAGCAACATGATCCTGAATGAAATGATTGCGAATATCAATATGTTTTGTTCTTGTTTGATGCACCGAATTGTAAGCAATTTTGATAGCACTTTCATTGTCACATAAAAGAGGCACTTTGTCACAATTGACACCATATTCCTTTAAAGTTTTCCTCATCCATAATAATTGTGTACAAGCACTTGCAGCAGCAACATATTCAGCTTTGCCGGTTGAGAGTGATATGCAATTTTGTTTCTTTGAAGACCAACACACTAGAGACCTGCCCAAGAATTGACATGCACCAGAAGTTGATTTTCGATCATATTTGTCACCAGCCCAGTCTGAATCAGTGTAACCACATAGAGAGAAACTTGAACCTTTGGGATACCATAACCCAAATTTGGGGAATGAACCAAATATCTGAAGATTCGTTTGACCGCCACTAAGTGGCTTTCTTTAGGAGCGGCTTGGTACCTTGCACACACTCCTACACTTAACACAATATCGGGCCTATATGCGCAAAGGTAAAGGAGAGAGCCGATCGTGGATAGGTATACCTTTTGGTCCACGTCTTTACCCTTGGGATTAAGCTCAAGATGACACTTTGTTTGCATTGGAGTAGCAACGCCATTGATATCCTTCATCTTGAACCTCTTGAGCATGTCTTGGATGTACTTATCTTGATTAATAAAAGTTCCTCTCTAAGTTGTTTGATCTCGAATCCAAGAACCTCAATTCACCCATCATAGACATCTCAAACCTGTCAGTCATAAGCTTTGAAAATTCATCGTTAAAAGCTTGGTTAGTAGAGCCAAAAATAATGTCGTCTACATATAGTTGGCATACAAAAAGCTCCCCATTAACCTTCTTAGTAAAAAGAGTGGGATCTATTTGCCCAACTTCGAATCCACGGTCTAACAAAAGATCTTTAAGGTGCTCATACCATGCACGTGGGGCTTCTTTAAGGCCATAGAGCGCCTTATTGAGTTTGTAGACATGGTTCAGATATTTGGGGTCCTCAAAACCCGGGGGTTGCTTGACGTATACCAACTCATGTAGTGGACCATTAAGAAACACACTCTTAACATCCATTTTCTGTAATTTAAAATTATGATGAGCGACATAGGCAAGAAGGATATGGATGGACTCAAGACGAGCCACAGGAGCATAAGTCTCGCCAAAATCAATTCCTTCCACTTGAGAGAATCCTTGAGCCATGAGTCTTGCTTTATTCCTCACAACAATGCCATTTTCATCTTGTTTGTTCTTGAAAATCCACTTGGTACCGATAACATTGCGGCATTCTTTGGGTTTCTCTACGAGCTTCCAAACTTTGTTGCGCTCGAATTTATTTAGTTCCTCATGCATTGCAACCACCCAATCGGGATCTTCAAGAGCATCAAAGACCTTCTTTGGTTCAACCATAGAAATGTGAGCTTGATGATCACAGAATCTTGGAAGTTCTCTTCTAGTAGACACCCTTCTTCGTAGATCACTGACAACATTGTCAAGAGTGTGACCCCTTAGCTCAAGGTTCCGATCAACACGAGCCTTGCGACGAGCCTCAATGTCCTTATTGTTTCTAAAAGGAGTTGATTCAGCATTTGTATCCTTGTCTTGTCCACTACCTTGCTCTTGATCTTGATCTGAGTTGACAACAGGAGCTTGCTGCTGAACATGTTCTTAAGGGCCGGATAATCCGCCCCTTGGTGGGGCCGGACTATCTGTCCTGGGGAATGTGGCTACAACTTCCTCTTCCTGTGAATGCCTGACAGAGTTGGGAGTTCCAGGGCCGGATAATCTGCCCTCGGGGGCCGGAGAATCCGGCCTGGAGTTTTCTTGGCTATTTTCATCTTCTTCTGATCCCCTGAGACGAGTTGGAGTGCCAGGGGCGGACTGTCCGCCCCTTGGAGGGCGGATAGTCTGGCCTAGGACTACCATTTTGTCCAGGAGACTGATGATCTTCAGTAGGTTGTGGTGTTGGTGCAGATTTTTCTCCCATAGTAGCAGCTTGTTGATCTTGTGTAGATGAGGGCTCCACTTGAGTGGGGCATTGTCCTTCCCGATCCGCCACAAGGGGTTCCTCAATGGGGCGGAAAAATCCCACGCCCATTCTTCTTATGGCATCTTGGGGTATTTCAACATCTGCATCACAAACATCAACTTGCCCCACATGGGAGCCGTTATTTTCATGGAACTCCACACTACAAGATTCTACAATAGTCCCGGTGAGCTTGTTGTAGACTCTATAAGTGTGAGATTCGTCACCGTAACCAACAAAAATAACTTCTAAAGCCTTGGACTCAAATTTAGACAAGCGGACAGCTTTGATAAGAAAGAAACACTTACAACCGAATACCCTGAAGTATGAGATGTTGGGCTTGTTACCGGTAAGTATTTCATACGGAGTCTTGTCCAAGATTTTTCGGAGGTAGAGCCGGTTAGACGAGTGACAAGTGGTGGATATGGCTTCAGGCCAAAAGTTGTAAGGAGACTTGAATTCAGCTAACATTGATCTTGACATTTTGTTGAGGGGTGTACGCGGCGGAATATTGATGTCTTATCCCCTCTTCACTTAGAAACTCATTCAAAGTATAGTTCTTGAATTCGGAGCCGTTGTCACTTCTTATTTCCATGATAGGAACATTGTGTTGACGTTGAACTTCATTGGCAAAGTCAATGACCGTTTGTTGACTCTCACTCTTTAGCTTGAAGAAATAGACCCATGTATATCTTCAGTAATCATCGACAATGACCAAGCAATACTTATTCCCACCGAGACTAGCATGAGATGGAGGACCAAATAAGTCCACATGAAGTAATTCCAAGATTCTCTTTGAAGACACAATAGTCTTCCTCTTTGGGAGAGAGTCATGCATTTTGCCTTCAACAGAAGCCCTGCAAACACGATCTTTGGCAAAGGAGACATTGTCTTTTAGTCCAAGGATGTGGCCACCCTTGTGGAGACTTTGCGAATTTCTCATGTTGACATGGGCTAAACGGCGATTCCATAGCCAGCCCACGTCGGCCTTTCCAAATAGGCACATCGGACCCGAAGTGTTTTTCCCCGAAAACTCCACCACATACAGGTCATTTTCGACGTACCCAACGAAAGCAACCTTTAGAGACTTGCTCCACAAAAGGACCACCAAATCATCATCAATAAAAACAGCAAAACCCATCTTGCCAAGGGCGCGAACAAAAAGAAGGTTGTAACAGAGGGTCTCAACAAGCATGACGTCCACGAGAGAGATATCGTGAGCAACCACAACCTTGCCAAGACCCAATACCTGAGATTTAAACTTATCACCATAGGAGACTGTAATATTATCATGATTGGGACGCATCTCCGTGATGATCTCCTTGCTTCCGGTCATATAACTAGTGCATCCACTATCCAGCACCCATTTCGACCCACCGGAAGCATAGCCCTGCAAGAGAATTACTTCTTGGTTTTAGGTACCCATTTTTCAATGGGTCCTCTCATGTTAGTAACAAGGGTCTTTGGAACCCAAATAGACCAAGCAACATATTCATCAAAAGGACCAACACAATAAGCATAAACATCGCCATAATAATCACAAAAGAGTTCATAATTTGGATTATGAGACCCTGCAAAACCAATATTGTTAGTTTTGTCTTTTGTGACATTCTTGTCAGCGATGCTTGTCTTTGATTGTACATTCTTGGTCTTCTTCTTCTTGTTGTTCTTCTTCTTGGACTTGGTGACATACCCAAGTCCCTCTTTACCAAGATTTGACTTTTGCTTGCTAAGAACCATATCAAGAACACCCTTATCTTTGGGAGTGATGTCCTTGACAAATCCTTCTTCCACACTAGCATTTTCCTTGTGAATATATGTTGACTTAGATGTGCTAGGAACATCATACTTGGTCAATCGAATTTGGAGCTGATCATGTGACTCATTGAGAATGAAGAAATCACTTTTCAACGCCTTGTGAGCGATGTCAAGTTTCTCCAATTCCTCGGAGAGTCTATCGTGAGCAGCCCCAAAGTCAATCTTTCCCTCTTTAACTTCTTTGCTTTGGTGGCTGCATTGTCGCGTTCCTTAACAAGCTTAGCCACTATTTCTTCATGTGACTCCTCAATGGACTCAAGCCTCTCTTCAAGAGACACCCGAGCCTCTTCTTCTTCTAGAGCATTTTTTAAGGATGCAATTTCCATTGCATCCTCCCTTTCAATTCTGCCCTTTTCTTCGAGAACTTCACTTTGGGCCAGCTGGTCCATAAGAGCCTCAAAACATATTTTGTGCTCACCTTGCAAGTTAGTGAAGAAATATTCCAAAGCAATAATGACGTTTTCGTTCGGGGAGTCGAAGAGTGATGTTGGTGTATATGTGGTGACTATATCAGCCACCTCTCAAGAGCTATCATCCTCGTCCTCATCTTTACTTCCCGAAGAATATTCTTCTTGAGCCACTAGAACAATCTTTGGTTGCTTCTTGAAGGGAGCATTCTTCTTTACAAACTGTTTCTTGTGTGGAGCCTTTGACTTTTCCTTGAAAATAAGTCTTCCTCCATTATCTTCCCTACTTTTATATGGACACTCAGCTACAAAGTGCAGCCAGTCTCCACAGTTGAAACATGTTCTCATCTTGGGACCATTTTCCTTTCTTCCATAAGCTCCACTCTTGCGTTCTAGTTCAGATTTAGCCTTGGCTAGGTCTTTCCAAAAGTTTCTAGCATAAAAGGCCAGGTATTGTCCATGGATTCTTTTTACATCCTCGGGACAGTCCATACCTTCTATGTCATCTTCTTCAAGGCCATGTTGACCCCCTTTTGCATCCCCAAAGCTCGTGCACGATCATCTTCGGCATTCTTGGCAGCCACTTTGAAGGCGTCCATTTCTTGCATTACCTCATTGGATGTCATAAGGTGGTAGTTATGCCTACCTTGGAGACTTTTCAAATCTTTGGGCTCAAATGGCATAAGATCACTGACATACTTGCGCTTGATCCATGCATCATCAACATGAGAGGCACCATGATTCCTGAAAGTGGTGGCTATTGACTTGAGCCTCCTATACATGTCCTCGTGGTTTTCTCCATCCAACATATAAAATCCTTCAGCTTCATTGCTCAAGGCATCATATCTATTCCTTCTCATACTTTCATTTCCAACGAAGAGCTCAGTGAGAGCATCCCAAGCTTCCTTAGTTGTACTAAGATGCTGAATGTGTGGCATGTCTTTGTCACCCACACCAAGCTGGATCATGTGTAGAGCTGTAGCGTTGAGTTGACTATCAACAACCTCTCTTCTTGTTAGGTTGTTGGGATCTCCAACATGAAGACCATTCTCGATGATTTTCCACAACTCAATGGAGGAACTGCACACATGAGACTTCATCAAAAATTGCCATTGAATGAAAGTAGATGCTGAGAGTTTAGGTGGATCACCCCTATTATGTATATGTGAGTGTGGAATAGGTGGATTAGGAGAATACACGTGGGAAACCTCATTGTATCCTTCCTTACCACTATCCTTTTTCGAGGAGGAACTCTTGCTAGTGCCATCACCAACCACTTCGTTATCTTTAGAATCGGCTTTACCCGTTTCCTTGGATTGCGGAGTGGTAGCCTTAGAGTTAGATGGAGGTGATGCTGCGGATGTGGAGAGACGCATAATTAATTGACGCATCTCTTCCATCTTAGCCTCCATGGAACTAACCAAGGTTTTTTCCAACGTCTTGAGATCGTTCATGGTGAAAACCTCCGGAGCATCACTCCCATCTCCCTTGGAACCCATACTTCTCTTAGGCGGTTAAGCCCGAATTAAGAGCCGGAGCTCTGATACCAATTGAAATGGATTGTATGGGCACCTAGAGGGGGGGTGAATAGGTGCTACTCAAATTTTAGTTCTTTTTCAATTTTAGGCTTGGCATAAAGTAAATTCTCTAGATATGCAACTATGAGAATTTCCCTATATGCAACCCTAGCTACTAAGCACGTAAAGAGAGGAGCGAGGAAACCGTAGTGGAGCACGCGGAGACACGGGGATTTGTTTTACGGTAGTTCCTTCCTTGTTAAGGGAAGTACATCTGCGTTGGAGGGGTGGGCGGTTCTAAGACCACCACGCCACAATAGACCTCACCCTATTCTCCGATGGATCTCGCCACGAAAGGCCTGATCCACCTTCTCCACTATTGGTACCCTTCGAGGTGGGAACCAGTGCCTTTACAACTCTACCAGGGCACACACCCAAAACTGAATTGGGGCTCCCGTAATGACAACAAGCTGTCACAAGAACAAGGATTATCAATATAATGAAAAACAAGGATCTAGATATTTGCAAGAAATACTAGATCGGAGATTCTCCAAACAAATGGAGAGGAGATGAAGCGCTTGATTGCAGTTGTTGAAGATCGAGTCCTCCTCCTTCGATACCCCAAGGGACGGGGCCTTTGGGTGGATCTAGGTGGAGCTCTCTTGGATGAAGGTTGCAGATCAGATCTTGACTTTTTCGAATGAACCAAGAGATCTGGCAGGAGGGGGAAGGCAGGCTTAAATACCCCCTGCCCAGATCTGGCCGTTGAAAAAGTTTGGGGGCGGATTATCCACCCCCCACTAGGGGCGGATTATCCGCCCTGGGGAAAAACTCCGCCCCCAGGACAGAAACTCCGGGGGAAAATCCGACCCCATATAGAGAGCGACGCATGTCCAGTCTTGGCGAAATTCCTCGAGGGGCGGATTATCCGCCCCCATCAAGGGGCGGACTATCCGTCCTAGGGGAAAACTCTGTCCCCGAGCCGGAAAGTCTGGGGGGGAAATCCGCCCCCCATACAGAGAGCGACGCAGGGCCATACTTGGTGAATTTCCACGAGGGGCGGATTATCTTCCCCCAAAGGGGCGGACTATCCGCCCATGCCGGAAAATCGGGCTGATTCTCCGCCCCATCTCTGGGGGTTGCGCCCTTCTGGGTATGGGGTGGGGCGGATTATCCACCCCCCAAAAGCAGATTTACTTTTCCTTTTTCAATGTAAAGATCTACAGCACTTCAACACACATTAAATAATCCTTGATATTGTTATCTAACACACAAAACACTAGGGATTATGAAATGTTCTTTCACCTTTTTTCCAATTCAACAAGATAAAGTAGTGGCGGAGTCCTAATTTTAGTTTCAAAGCAATATAGCATTTTTCCCCAATTCAACAGGATAAAGTAGTGGCACAGTCCTAATTTCCATTTCAGAGCAATATAGCCTTTTTTCCCAATTCAAAAATATAAAGTAGTGGCACATTCCTAATTTCAATTTCAGAGCAATAAAGCCTATTTTTCCTAATTCAACGACATAAAGTAGTGGCACAGTCCTAATTTCAATTTCAGAGCAATAAAGCCTATTGTTCCCAATTCAACAGGATAAAGTAGTGGCATAGTCCTAATTTCAATTTCAAAGCAATGTGAGACTATATCCAACTAAGGATGCTGTGGGTTTTTCCAATGTGACCAAATAGTAGTGGCATAGTCATAATTTAATTCCAAGCTCAAATACATAATAGAAAGATAGGATGATGACCATTCATGAGAACACAAACACATAATTAAGTTGACAGCCAAGTAAGATAAACAGAGAAATAAGGAGTTGCTCCAAGATTGCTTAATTGCACGATATGTATAAATTACAAAAGCAGCGGGCATGAACTGAGATTCCTGCCCCCCCACCCCTACTCTAAATCTGAATTGTGCATTGTCGTTGGCTCCCCATTCTCCTTGTTTGGACTCTTGGGCATGGTGAGACCTCGGCCCATGTCCTCCTTCATATGTCTCAATGCATCCATGCAACGGTCCCTATCATTGTAGGCTTCGATGGCAGCCTTTGCTTCGATGATTTGTTCTCTGCGTGTCTCGGTGGCTTCGTCCAGCAGGAGGACGCATCTATCCTGGAGATTCTTCTTGTCACGCAAGAGCTTCATAGTTAAGTTGATCGGCAGGTCTTGTTTGGACAAGATGTGTGTGATCAACTTCTACAGCTCATCGATCACCCTATGTAGCTCGTCATGCTCTGCTTCGAGGCTCTTGATGGTAAGTGAAAAATCAAGCGTGATCTCCTTCTGTAGAGACAAACGCCTTCGAAGGCGATCATTATCCTTGGTTAGGGAGCGTGAACCCTGCAGTTGGTTGTCTATCTTGGCATTGATCGTGGACACCTTGTCCTGGCAATTGGCCTTCGCTTGCTGTATCGTTCATGTTATTTAAAATAGGCACTCTATAATTGTACTGCATGTTCCAGGGAAGCACAATATTCAAGTCGCAAAAACCCCCAAATGTGTCTACGAAGATTGAGCGTGGTCCCTACTTGGAGGCTACTTGCAGGCAGACACAATAATATTTCCACATTTAGAATCTCAAAAATAAAACCAAATGCATGTCAGGATTTCATACCTCGGTGAGCCGGGGAATAGTGTCGAACGAGTCCTGCTATGCCGCCACCATCGTGCTGGTTCCAGGATCCACGATCGTCCTGGAATATGTAGCAGAGTAAGAACAAGAATAAGAAGAAGAAGAAGAAGAAGAAGAATAAGAAGAAGAAGACTGTACCGGGAGGAGCCCTGGCCTACTGCAACATTCAGCGCCGTTGCCGCCATCGTGCTGCTTTCAGGATCCACAACATCCCTGGAATATTTAGCATAGTACCGGGAGGAGACCCGGCCTGCTGCAACATGCAGCACCGCTGCCGCCATTGTGTTGGTTTCAGGGTCCATGGCCGTCCTGGAATTTGTAGCATAGTAATAATAATAATAAGAAGAATAAGAAGAAGAAGTAGACATAGAAGAAGAAGAAACTCAGGAGGAGCCGGCTCGCCGCAACATGCAGCATCGCCGCCCGCTCGTCTTTGCTTTCAGGGTCCATGGCCGCCCTGGAATATGTAGCATAGTAATAAGAACAAGAATAATAAGTAGACATAGAAGAAGAAGAAGAAGAAGAAGAAGACTGTATCGGGAGGAGCCCTGGCCTACTGCAACATGCAGCGCCGCCGCCGCCATCGTGCTGCTTTCAGGGTATAGCCGCCCTGTAATATGTAGCATAGTAATAAGAAGAAGAATAAAAAGTAGACATAGAAGAAGAAGAAGACTGTACCAGGAGGAGTCCTGGCCTGCTGCAACATGCAGCGCTTATTGCTCATCGTCTTTGCTTCAGGTCCATGGCCATACTGGAATATGTAGCATCGCAATAAGAAGAAAACAGAGAAGAAGAAGAACACGACTATACCGGGAGAGGCAGGAGCCCCAGCCTGCTGGAACATTCAGCGCCAATGCTAGGAGAGATTGGGTCTCTGTGTGAGGGGGGACTGAGAAGCTGGTTGAGCAGTAAGTCCAAGGAGGCGATTTCTCTCCATTATCTCCGCATGCATGATCGATATGCCTCTCCTCCGGGGAGCCATGGCTAATGCAGACGGAGGAAGGTGGGGGAAGGAGGAAGAAGAAATTGATGTGCGGGGGAGACTGGTCAAAGAGTCTAGTCCGTGGGACAGTCTTATACAAGACCACAGTTTACTCCGGTGCTATCTCAACCTACATCCACCGTTCATTTGTTAATCGATGGCCTATGTCGCTTCCTTCTCAAAGAAGTGTGACTGGCAGAACCAGGGAATAAAACCCCAAAGTCCACACAATGGGACTCGATTGGACTGGCTTTAATGAGATGGACGGTTCAGCGGGTGCTTTGGCGCGCGCCGCCTAGTTTCCCGTGGATAGGGGTGTGACTACGAGGGAGGAAGTAATTACGGGCTGCACGTCCAGCGTGCGTGCATGCTCAAGGGTTTGTCACGACATACGCAACTGATGCACGGACAGAACATGATGGAGCATTCCACTCCACGTCGACAGGCACGCACTGGACACTTCCCGACACTGCCACACGACACATTTTGTGGTTTGTTATATGACAACACTCCCAGTACATAGATATTTTATGATGTAGCACAATTTTTACGTGACTAGACTATGAGATGCTCCTGGTGCCCCAGGATTGGCACCCAACTCTGCGTACCTGCCATCGCGCATTTCCGAACAACTTCCTTGTGTAGCATGGAACCGTGCCGTGGAAGTGGCAGATCCTTGCAGGTGGCTGGCCTCCCTGCGTCACCTGCTCGTCATGGCATCGTTCGTGCATGCTGGCACCCATCTAAGGCACCACGATGTGTCCAGCCATGCCTGGATCCATCGATATCGGTACTCGAGGACACTGTGACGTCGATACTTGTCGTACCCGCCACACCCGAGAAGCGCGTTGCACCGGTAGCCAAGACGGGGGAGCGCCGGAGGAAAGCATGTGAGACCACCATGAAGAAGGGCAGGAGGAATAGAGGATCCAGCGACAAGGACGACTCCTTCTCGGGCAATGAGGAGGCGCTCATGGAGAAGTTGGAGGCAGAAGCGGAGGAGAGTGACATCGACCCCTGGGACTACGAGGAGGATGAGGACTCCGACAAGGAGAGGGCGTGTATATACGAGGAGGGAGTCGCCGGCGAGTCATCGAAGGACACTGCCGCCGCCACCGACGACGATGACGAGTAATGTTTTGTTGTTTGTATTGTTATTATTACATATTTAACTACCACGTCATGCATTGTAATTGTCGTAACTACCATGTCATGTGTAATAATACTAGGATGTTGCTACTATAACAATTTCGTGTGGACGTTGGATCAAAGAGGATCAACGGTTGGCTAGCACGATCCGCGTGAAAACTATCTGACCAATCAGGGCGTGCTGGTTTCTGCGTGAGCTATAGTAAGGGCTTTTCTGAGTATTCGTGACTAGCTGTCACATCCCAAGATTTTCCAAATCTTCTAATGTGAAAAATAAATGAATAAAATAAAACTTTGTTGATTTTCAGAGTGAGAAGAAACTTTTGATTCCACTTGGAAACCTTCAAACCTATTTGATCAAACAAATCCTAAAGGGATTTAAAAAGATAAACAATTAATAAAGAAAATTTTAAAAATAGAAAAAAACTATTTTTGGAACTTTTAATAAAAGGATTTGGTTTTCAAAAGAAAAGGTAGATTTATAAATAAGGATTATTTTATAGAGCCAAATTAAACCTTGGCCAAGTTTTTGAAATAAAATGTTTTGTTTCGATAAAAATAGTAAAGGTTTATTTAAATAAAATAATAAGGATTTAATATCCAATTTTATTTAAGTAAAGGCTTTTCCCATTTTAAATAAACACTAAAACTTATTTATTTATTTTAAATAAGTTTTCCAAGTATTTTATATTCTCAAATAAAACCTACTGAAGTGTTTTTGGTTTTATTTAAACTTCAAATAGAGTTTTAAAAATAAATCAAACCCTATTTGATTTAATAACTAAGGTCCATTTTATTTAATTAATAAATGGATCCTAAAAAGATTAAAAATATTATTTTGTTTTGGACTTTGATTTGTGTTGATAAACAGAGTTAAACTCAATATAAAGTTTAGTGGAAGTTTATTTGATTTGGTTGTTTGATTTGTGATTTGAATTTCAAAACAGAAATTGAATTGGAAAAAGGAAAAAGTTTCAGAACAGAAAAAAAATAGAATCAAACCAACCCAACCCAGCAAGCCCACTAGGCCCAGTGAGCCCACTCCCTCTCACCCAGGAGAAAAACATTTCGCACTCCGCAACTCACCCACTCAGCGACTGACCGGTGGACCCCGTTCCCTTTCCTTCTCTCTCGCTGCCAGAGGACCCCACAGCCACGCGGTCATCTTCCCCACCCGCGACCTGTTCTTCCCCAGACACCGCTGCTGTTCATGCTGTTAAATGCTCGCTTGATTACGCCTTAATGTCGCGTTAATACCTCGCTGTCACCACGCAGTGATAAACGCCAGCACCTCCTCTTTCTTTCCCCTCTGATGCCCCACCTTAGCACGCCCCCAGGCCGCCGTAATTCCTCTCCGAGCACCTCTGTCTCCGACGACTCTCCCTGCCGATTCCGGCCGGACCTTTCCGCCCCTTACCTCCCCGAGCACACGGGCAAGTTCCCCAGTCCCTGGCGCATCTTTCTGCATCTGCAGCTCGCTCGTGCGCGCCTCTGAGCCTCGACAACAACGACTCCAAGCACCGCCACCGTCTGTTTCAACTCCGGCGAGTGCCCAGGTAGCATCCGTCCGCCCCTTCCCCTCTCGTTGACGCACGCAAGTTCTACTCTCCTCGCGTCTGCACCCTTCTCTCGATTGCCTTGTAGCCCCGCCCCAACGTCGACCAGAGCATGCCCGACGCCGAGCGAACTCCGGTGAGCAATCCAGGGCAACCACGAGCGCCCCTCGACCCAAGAAGACTACGTTGAGCATCAGCACGAACCTGCGAACACGGTGAGCATACTCCCTTCCTTCCTCGCTTCCCGCTGCCCGCGTCTCGACTGCCGCCAAGCAAATGCCGCCCGTCGTCCTTGGTCAAGATAGTTGAGCCGTTAGATGCGAATCCTGCGGTTGTGTTAGATTCACTTAAACGAAAGGGTATGCGATGATCTAAGCCGCACAGGCCCCTTTTAATCCTGTGGTCTGTATCGCTCGATCCACATGAATCGGTACCGCCCAATAAGAAACAGCCACGTGGATCAGGCTTCGATTTAAAACAAATTTGAATCTATTAGATTTGTGATTTTGTAAATTGCACAACTTTTATTCTACACGTCCAAATTTTGCAAATTTTATATCAATGGAATCAGTGGAACAAGCCCTAGCCAACCATGCCATTTTTTTAGTAAAAAGTTTCTGGTAAAATGTTTGTTTTTGCATAAACTTATGTATGCTTGTTTAGGATGTAAAAACTGTTCAAAAATGATTTTTGGGATAAAAACCTTTTTGCAAATGGAGTGTTTTGAACCCACTGACCATAGGAAACACTTTGTGGTTTCAAAAATGTATTTGGTGAAACAAAAGAATGATTCTTTGAATTAAAACCATTTCTAGTCAATAAAAAAATATAGTTTATTTATTAAAAATGGTTTTGGAAGAAAACTTTTGGGAAATGTTTTGTTTTAAACTCTCTGACCCTAAACACAAAGTTTTATGGTTTGAAAACATATTTTGTGAACCCTATAGATTAATGCCTTAGTAAAAACATTTCTACACCACATAAAATGATACTTTGTTTTGAAAATGGTTTAGGAAGTGAAATCCTTTGCAAATGACTTTGCCACTTTATAAAATGACCATTAGGTGCTTTCAAATGTTTATGACCCATTAGGAACCACTTTTTCAAATAAAACAAAGCTTGGCATGTTTGCATGCATTACTTTGACTTTATCATTTTGTGTGATGAATTGCTTGAATGGTAGATTGAAATATTGTTTGCTTGATTGATTTGTAGTGACTTGAAGTGTGTGAACATTGCAAATATCAAGGAGTGAACCTATACTCTACCAAAAAGGCAAGTGATGCTTCATACTTTGGTCCCATTACTTTCACTATGCATTAGTGATTTCTCTAAGTAAAACTTGCATGGAATTTTGCTAAGTATAAACCTTGCTATGGGAAAACCTAGTAGATGAAACCTTAGTAGAAATTTCCTAAGTTAAAGATACCTACTACTATCATGCTTAGCTTAGCTAATAGAAAACAAGGGTGGAATATATATTCACATTATGGAAAAATTTCTAAGTCTGAGGACTTGTGTTTTTGTTTAATAAAACAACTAAGTTAATGAATCACCTGGGTGGAATGGTAATTGCTTGGTGGTTTTTGGTTGAGTGGTTACACAAGGCCCATGTTGATGGTTTACTTTGTGTATCTCACTTGTGGATGGCCACCCAGGAACAAAGAGATTTGAGATGTCAAATGTTGAGAAGCTTCAAGTGCAACCACTTGGCATTATGGGCTCTGCCTGGATCATATAGGTTGCAAGAACTTAGCCATATGGACAGTTGGTGGTAGGGTTTGATAGGTTGGAACGCGTCCATTTTGGTCTAAGGGAAGGCTTCTGAAAGATCTTGTCTTGGTGAAACCAAGTCTTGTGGGGAAAGTGCACCACCTCTGCAAAGTGTAAAATCTAAGTACTTATCCATGTCCCTGGTAAAGGACAATTTGAGCATCAAGACATGGAAGCTATCAAGAATCTCATCATCCAAATTTCTAAGTTAAAAACTTGTGGTTTAAACAAGGGTTAAAGGATCTTCAATCTTTGATTGGTAGATGCCTTGGGTGATTTTTGTCAAGCAAAAACTTAGTGTTTTCAAATGATAAGGAAAAATCTATTTTGAGCAATGCAAGCCTCAACTCCACTTAGCCAAAAGCATATAGATGATAGACTCCACTATACTATCATAGTATCACTTGCCAATACAATTCAAATGTATTGACCCTTGTGGTTGTAACTTGTTATGTTGCAGGTTGATTGATTTAGTGAAGTGTGTTGAGTAGGATTACAAAGTCTACAACCAACATGTTTGCCTGTGGCACTTTGAAGATGAAGTACCCCATGCTTATAGATATTCTAGTGCAATGTAATGTAATAGCCAAATGAGCTATGTAAGATGTAATGAAATATTTTATTCCTGGTTATAAAGTTGTATTATGACCTTTGTTTCTTGATATTACATCTTAACTATGGATGCTAGCTATTGATCCAGGGACTAGCATTGTAAACACAGGGGACTCTACCTTATTAAAGGTTGGGAACCTTACAGATGGTATCAGAGCATTGTGTTGCATGTAGGATTTGTAAACCTAGGATTGGACAAAAACCCTTAGAAAAATAGGAGTTGTATTTGTTCCAAAACTTATTTACAAACAATCTTGTAGTACTTTTTCCTCAACCATTTTGGTTTTGATTCTACATCTCTTCTATTTCAAACTTGATGGGAAAACCTACCCCATGGCCAAAGACTTCACCATGTGTAAAGGACTTCTTCAACTCTAATGACTTCAACTTCTTCAACTCTAATGACTTCAACATCTTCAGCATATTCACCAAGGAATTCAATCTTGGATGTCACTAAGGACAAGTGAGACAAGGAAATCTTGCTCAAGATTTGGAGACTAAGGAAACACAAGTTAGAAGAAGGCCATATCACCTTTGAAGTTTTGTGATCTAGAGTTTTCCCAACGAAACCATGATCTCATGCAAGAAGAATCAACCAAGAAAGAAGGAAAGATCTCAAGTGAACCATATAGATGGACCTCCATATTTAGTATAAGTTAAACCCACCAACTTATGTGGTGTAACAAAAATATTTTTGGTTGCCTAAAATATGCTTAAAACTTGTTGTTAGAGTGTTTGTTTGTGATTGCTTGCACATTGCTTGTATGAATTGTGATGTGTATGATTAGAATCCTTAGAGATATTTTGCCTATTCTAATCCCTACTCAACCCAAACAGATGACTACTCCAAGAGACTCCAACATCAAGGTTAATGATGACAACCACAACCAAGAGGACAACATGAGAGAACTTATAGCAACCCAAAACCAGTTGAGCCAAGAGACAACTCAGCTTTTAGCCAACAACAATGGACTAGACCCACCCATACAAAGGATTTTGAAACTTCAATCCCAATTGTTGCAAGGATTGGTTACTCAAATGATCAGCATGGGAGAAAACTTTTCCCAAAGGGCTAATGACAACAAGGATGACAAGGATGTTATTTTAGAAGGAACCAAAGCTTGCAATATTTGTGGAGACAAGGATCATACATCCAAGGAGCATGAAGATCAATGCCCCAAGAAGAGAGAAAGATTTACCACCTTTGAGGTGAGGTGTGAAGAGCATGAACTAGAAGAACTCCTAGCTTTGGAGAGACCCAAAAAGAAGAAGAAGGACAAAAGCCAGTTGCAATGTTACAATTGCAAAGAGATGGGACACTATGCCAATGAATGCCCAGAAAAGAAGAAGAGCCAAGAAGACAAACAAAAGCTAGTGAAACTCAAGATGAGGAAGGATATTAGCCAAGTGATGTACAACCACTGCAAAGAGTTAGGACATTATGCATCATATTACACAGAGAAGCCACCTCAAGACATCAACCTTGTCACATGTTTCAAGTGTGAAAACAAAGGCCACTATGCAAACTTCTGTCCAGGAAAGTTACATCAAGATCCCAAGCAAGCCAAGATGTAAACTAGTTGGAAAATTTTTAACGGTGGTAGTACCCTAGATGCTTTGAGCCTAGTTGTAACCCTAGCCTTCCCAAATCTCGGGACGAGATTTATTTTAAGGGTGGTAGCCTGTCACATCCCAAGATTTTCCAAATCTTGTAATGTGAAAAATAAATGAATAAAATAAAACTTTGTTGATTTTCAGAGTGAGAAGAAACTTTTGATTCCAATTGGAAACCTTCAAACCTATTTGATCAAACAAATCCTAAAGGGATTTAAAAAGATAAACAATTAATAAAGAAAATTTTAAGAATAGAAAAAAACTATTTTTGGAACTTTTAATAAAAGGATTTGGTTTTCAAAAGAAAAGGTAGATTTATAAATAAGGATTATTTTATAGAGCCAAATTAAACCTTGGCCAAGTTTTTGAAATAAAATGTTTTGTTTTGATAAAAATAGTAAAGGTTTATTTAAATAAAATAATAAGGATTTAATATCCAATTTTATTTAAGTAAAGGCTTTTCCCATTTTAAATAAACACTAAAACTTATTTATTTATTTTAAATAAGTTTTCCAAGTATTTTATATTCTCAAATAAAATCTACTGAAGTGTTTTTGGTTTTATTTAAACTTCAAATAGAGTTTTAAAAATAAATCAAACCCTATTTGATTTAATAACTAAGGTCCATTTATTTAATTAATAAATGGATCCTAAAAAGATTAAAAATATTATTTTGTTTTGGACTTTGATTTGTGTTGATAAACAGAGTTAAACTCAATATAAAGTTTAGTGGAAGTTTATTTGATTTGGTTGTTTGATTTGTGATTTGAATTTCAAAACAGAAATTGAATTGGAAAAAGGAAAAAGTTTCAGAACAGAAAAAAATAGAATCAAACCAACCCAACCCAGCAAGCCCACTAGGCCCAGTGAGCCCACTCCCTCTCACCCCGCAGAAAAACGTTTCGCACTCCGCAACTCACCCACTCAGCGACTGACCGGTGGACCCCGTTCCCTTTCCTTCTCTCTCGCTGCCAGAGGACCCCACAGCCACGCGGTCATCTTCCCCACCCGCGACCTGTTCTTCCCCAGACACCGCTGCCATTCATGTCGTTAAACGCTCGCTTGATTACGCCTTAATGTCGCGTTAATACCTCGCTGTCACCATGCAGTGATAAACGCCAGCACCTCCCCTTTCTTTCCCCTCTGTTGCCCCACCTTAGCACGCCCCCAAGCCGCCCTAATTCCTCTCCGAGCACCTCTGTCTCCGACGACTCTCCCTGCCGATTCCGGCCGGACCTTGCCGCCCCTTACCTCCCCGATCACACGGGAAAGTTCCCCAGTCCCTGGCGCATCTTTCTGCATCCGCAGCTTCGCCTCGAGCCTCTCGACAACGACTCCAAGCGCCGCCACCGTCTGTTTCAACTCCGGCGAGTGCCCAGGTAGCATCCGTCCGCCCCTTCCCCTCTCGTTGACGCACGCAAGTTCTACTCTCCCTCGCGCGTCTAACAGACCCCTTGTATCGCATGCCATGTAGCCCGCCTAACGTCGACGAGGCGTGCGGCGCGGCGAACTCCGGTGAGCAATCCAGGGCAACCACGAGCGCCCCTCGACCCAAGAAGACTACGTTGAGCATCAGCACGAACCTGCGAACACGGTGAGCATACTCCCTTCCTTCCTCGCTTCCTACATCGCCATTATCGACTTCGCCGTCATCGGCCGAAATTTCGCCGCAGCCCTTGGTCAAGATAGTTGAGCCGTTAGATGCGAATCCTGCGGTTGTGTTAGATTCACTTAAACGAAAGGGTATGCGATGATCTAAGCCGCACAGGCCCCTTTTAATCCTGTGGTCTGTATCGCTCGATCCACACGAATCGGTAGAAACAGCCACGTGGCTCAGGCTTCGATTTAAAACAGATTTGAATCTATTAGATTTGTGATTTTGTATTTATTCTACACGTCCAAATTTTGCAAATTTTATATCAATGGAACCAGCGGAACAAGCCCTAGCCAACCATGCCATTTTTTTAGTAAAAAGTTTCTGGTAAAATGTTTGTTTTTGCAGAAACTTATGTATGCTTGTTTAGGATGTAAAAATTGTTCAAAAATGATTTTTGGGATAAAAACCTTTTTGCAAATGGAGTGTTTTGAACCCACTGACCATAGGAAACACTTTGTGGTTTCAAAAATGTATTTGGTGAAACAAAAGAATGATTCTTTGAATTAAAACCATTTCTAGTCAAATAAAAAAATATAGTTTATTTATTAAAAATGGTTTTGGAAGAAAACTTTTGGGAAATGTTTTGTTTTAAACTCTCTAACCCTAAACACAAAGTTTTATGGTTTGAAAACATATTTTGTGAACCCTATAGATTAATGCCTTAGTAAAAACATTTCTACACCACATAAAATGATACTTTGTTTTGAAAATGGTTTAGGAAGTGAAATCCTTTGCAAATGACTTTGCCACTTTATAAAATGACCATTAGGTGCTTTCAAATGTTTATGACCCATTAGGAACCACTTTTTCAAATAAAACAAAGATTGGCATGTTTGCATGCATTACTCTGACTTTATCATTTTGTGTGATGAATTGCTTGAATGGTAGATTGAAATATTGTTTGCTTGATTGATTTGTAGTGACATGAAGTGTGTGAACATTGCAAAGATCAAGGAGTGAACCTATACTCTACCAAAAAGGCAAGTGATGCTTCATACTTTGGTCCCATTACTTTCACTATGCATTAGTGATTTCTCTAAGTAAAACTTGCATGGAATTTTGCTAAGTATAAACCTTGCTATGGGAAAACCTAGTAGATGAAACCTTAGTAGAAATTTCCTAAGTTAAAGATCCCTACTACTATCATGCTTAGCTTAGCTAATAGAAAACAAGGGTGGAATATATATTCACACTATGGAAAAATTTCTAAGTCTGAGGACTTGTGTTTTTGTTTAATAAAAAAACTAAGTTAATGAATCACCTGGGTGGAATGGTAATTGCTTGGTGGTTTTTGGTTTAGTGGTTACACAAGGCCCATGTTTATGGTTTACTTTGTGTATCTCACTTGTGGATGGCCACCCAGGAACAAAGAGATTTGAGATGTCAAATGTTGAGAAGCTTCAAGTGCAACCACTTGGCATTATGGGTTCTGCCTGGATCATATAGGTTGCAAGAACTTAGCCATATGGACAGTTGGTGGTAGGGTTTGATAGGTTGGAACGCGTCCATTTTGGTCTAAGGAAGGCTTCTGAAAGATCTTGTCTTGGTGAAACCAAGTCTTGTGGGGAAAGTGCACCACCTCTGCAGAGTGTAAAATCTAAGTACTTAGCCATGTCCCTGGTAAAGGACAATTTGAGCATCAAGACATGGAAGCTATCAAGAATCTCATCATCCAAATTTCTAAGTTAAAAACTTGTGGTTTAAACAAGGGTTAAAGGATCTTCAATCTTTGATTGGTAGATGCCTTGTGTGATTTTTGTCAAGCAAAAACTTAGTGTTTTCAAATGATAAGGAAAAATCTATTTTGGGCAATGCAAGCCTCAACTCCACTTAGCCAAAAGCATATAGATGATAGACTCCACTATACTATCATAGTATCACTTGCCAATACAATTCAAATGTATTGACCCTTGTGGTTGTAACTTGTTATGTTGCAGGTTGATTGATTTAGTGAAGTGTGTTGAGTAGGATTACAAAGTCTACAACCAACATGTTTGCCTGTGGCACTTTGAAGATGAAGGACCCCATGCTTATAGATATTCTGCTGTAATGTAATGTAATAGCCAAATGAGCTATGTAAGATGTGATGAAATATTTTATTCCTGGTTATAAAGTTGTATTATGACCTTTGTTTCTTGATATTACATCTTAACTGTGGATGCTAGCTATTGATCCAGGGACTAGCATTGTAAACACAGGGGACTCTACCTTATTAAAGGTTGGGAACCTTACACTAGCATAGAGGGCAAATATGAGTAAACATGGCTTCCAACCCTAGATCCCCCCTCGCTGCCTAGAACATGGAACCACTCCATGTATTGAGCCCAAACCCGGCACCTAGCTCCCTCTCGGTATCGCAAGCGACTTCTCCAACTAGAGATTTCATGGTGCTTTGGAGAAATCTCCACTTTCCATTTTCTGGACCCGAAAACTGGCGTTTTCCCAAAGGAGGTGCAAGATTAGGGCATGCCCATGGGCCCGAGGCAATTTCCACGCATGCTACACCATGGTGCATGGCCATTTCTAGAAGGTGGGTATTTATCTCGTGGTATGGGTATGTACTGTATTTTTTCCGAGTTACGACCCGGTAAATGTGGTTTCTAACTGTGTGTACCCTATAAGACACTCTCAATTTTCGGGGAAAATGGTTTGGGGTGCCCCATGGGGTACCTAGGCTAGATGCATGCCTGGGTCCAAGATTTCACCGACCGTCGCATTGCCGCGCCTGCCAGCGGGTTTCGCCGTTTTCTTGTGAAGCACCAAACAAAATCTAAAAAAACAAAAAAAACTTGAAAACGGCTCCTGTAGCCCTTGCATGTGACCCACTGCCCTCATAAAGTCATAGGAAGGGCATACCAGGTCATTTGGCACCCAAGGCACCACCAGGATGTCTATTGATTGTGAGTAAACATGGCTTCCAACCCTAGATCCCCCCCCCCCCCCCCCCCCCCCGCTGCCCAGAACATGGAACCACTCCATGGATTGAGCCCAAATCTGGCACCTAGATCCCTGTAGCACCTCTGGTAAAATCGCTACTAGAAAATCGTTGTGGTTGGTATGATTGCGCATCATTATAACATCATCATGCATGTTTGTTCATAAAAGTATTTTGCAAAAAACCCTATTTTTTTAAACTACTTCAGTCCTTTATTTCAAAGTATCCTTAATTGTATTGCTCAAATTATTGGCCTTAAAACTATTTGCTAAAAGAATTTAAAATAAAACAAAAGACAAGAGAGATAATTTATATATATATAAACTAGACCTGAACCGGCCAAGCCCAAAAGGCCCAGCCGGCCAAACCCTAAAACTACCCTAGATCAAACCCTAAGCCACCTACCTCCCCCCACATTCCCTCCCTGCCGACGCCACTTTCCCTTCCTGGTCAGCGCACGCATGTCCCGGTAGCCCCGCTCCCACCGAACCCACCCACACCCATCGATCGCCCGGACCCATCTTAGCCCCCGCATGGAACCACCCTTCCACCACCGCTCGCTCGCCCAATCCCTCACACGACGTGTCCTAGCGTCGCCTCGTGTTCCCTAGGCCCACCCCGACATGCACAATCTCGTACCCACCCCGAATATATCCCTCTCGGCTCTCGTCCGCTCCCTGGGCCCCGGACCCCCACCTTGACCTCGCGCCTTCCTCCTCTGGCCTCAAGCGCTGCAAGCGACTTCCTCGACGTGCCTCTCCCTGATGCTCCTCCCCACCTCTCCTCGCTCGCGCACCCCGTCGTGCGGCCTCTCCTTCGCCTCTCCGCCTCAGGACGTCACCGTCAACCGTCGTCGTCTCCATCTCCGGCTCGACCCTGGGCCCAATGTCACCCCTTTCCCCAGCGAACGCCGCCAGCACGAGCCCCACCACTCCTGGCCCTCTCATCTGCTCCGAGTTGCCCTGTCACTAGGGAGCCACCTGTCTCCTCCCTCTCTGTGTGTCCTCCTCCCTGCTGTGTCTTCCCTCGAGTTTGTTGCCTCCCCGGTTGGCCGCCTCGATGCCTCCCGCGCCGGCCTCGGCCCTGCCTCCCGTGCACGTGTGTGCGTCTCTGCTGTGTATGCTCCACTTTAACCGACCAGCCAAGCTTCTACGTGCATGAGGTGTTTGTTCTTTTGACTGAACCAAGTGGAACCAACTCGCGTGGTGATCTTCGTTTGGTGTCAGAAGGTGATCATTGGAGTGGTGATGATGCCTTAGGTGCACCGTGTTTCCGTTGTACAGATGTGTTGATGCTGCTGTCGTGAGAAGATGTAGCGAGGTTTATTAGGCTGCTCGAGACCCTCCCATTGGACAAGATCTGCCTCATGGAACCCCAAGGCCTTCGACATGGAGCACCGAGGGCTGGACCCGAAGACCCCAAGGCCTCCTTCCCGGATCCGGTGACCAGAAGTTCGCTTGGAATCTGAAGACCAAACCCGAACCCTCGGCGAACCCCAAGATCATCAATCCGATTTGTGACCCCTTGTACCATCCCAAAAATACTAAACTTGGATCATCAAACTCTAATCATCAAAATTAGGGTTAACAAAAACTTTTCTAAATAAAAATATGAAAGCATGCATGGTGTATGCATTTCATTTGAAATTATTTTGAACCACCTTGTTTGTGTGTTCCTTTGCTTGTAAATGGATTCTTGGGTGAAATAAACATCATCTAAACAATTCCCAAACTTTTCTTAAAGACAAATAAATCAAAACAAAGCTAAATGAGTGAATGGTCATTTTGACCAATTTAACTCCCATGCCTACTTTGGCTGTCTCAAACTTTCAGGACCTAACAGAAACTTTTCTGGATCTTTGCACCCCTTGATTGTACTCATAACAAAGTATCAAGGCCCACTTTGTGATCATCCAAAACATTTAAATGCATAGTTTAAATGACAGTTCAAAATTGAATCTTTATCATATGGGAAGATCCCACTTTTTCAAAAACCACTCAAACAAGCTCAACTTTCAAAACCCAAGCATCTGCAGACTCACCAGCACCAACCTAGCGCACCCACCAAAAATCTTTTCAAAATTCAAAACTTGAATTCATGCGGCCATTTCATCAAACACTTGGCAGATTCAAATCAAACTGGCCTAACTTCACTGTTTTGAGCAGTAATTTGGCTAAGCAATGTTCACCATTGATCACCCTTGTCTCCCCCAGTGCCAACCAGTGCTTGGACCAACCCTAGCCCCTACCCTTTGCCCCATGCCATGCCAACCCGAGCATCCCCTTGCCAGCCGACAATGGCTAGCTAGCCAGAGCAAGCACCAAGCCGAAACAACATGTCTAGGAGCAAGCCAACACCCCACCGCCACTCCCTGTCCAGCGCTCGAATCCTTCCAGCCACTGGACCACACGCACGGACCGTGCCCAGCCCGCCAGCAACCATGCCAAGCATGCGCCAGAGCGCCACACTTGACCGACGCCCACAGACTGCGCACCGCCCTCGCCGCGTGCATACACGATCGCCACCGTCCCAGGAAGACGCCGCCTCTGTCGTGCAGAGCGTCGCGTGTTCCAGACCAAACCGCACCGCCCCTACAAGCACATTAAAGCCGTAGAGCATCGCCAGGAGACCACCAATCGATCGCCACCGTCGGCCATGCCTCTAGCGGCCCGTAGCCATGTCGCCACCGTCGCCTGCCCATGTCGTTCGGTCTCACCGTCGCGACTATAAATAGAGGCCTCCCCCGCTCGAATTCTTCACACCATTCCACTCCTCTCTCACCCAAAACCACCCCACCTCAGTCCCAGAGCAAGGCGAGCAGCGCATCGTCGGAATTTTGCCGGAGCCCGCCCCCTCTGGAGAAGAAGGGGGCCAGCGATTGGAGCCGCCCCAGGAGAAGCTGCCGGTACCAGGAGGTTCGCTGTTGTCGACTTCGTCGTTCGCCCGCATCGCCAACCCTCGCCTGAACCCCGGTGACCCCCAACGACCCCCACTGGCCGCGCTAGGTTTCTATCTCACCGGCGTTGCCCAACGTCGACGATGACTCTCAGCCGTTGGATTAGAACCAGATCGAACACACCACATCGCCCCATACCGCTTAGCACCCCCTCGTCTCACTGACGCATGGGGACAGCCACTTAACCAGCCCGCGGAAGCGCTGTGCTTAGCAGGCCGGCCCAGTATCGCTTCCCGCGCAGCCAGCTATTTGAATTTAACCTTTTCCATTTTATTTCAAACACACTTCTGTACCCAGTTTCAAAAATCAACCCAGGTCAATTCATTGAACCAAATCGAATGAAACTAATTTTGTTAGAAAGGTCTGGAAGTGCTGAATCCAAGCCCGTTGGATTCAAGTCATTTGGATCTATAGATCATCCATGGTAAAAATAACAAGGCAGAAGCTTTTCTGCATTCAAACATTTTTCAAATTTAAACCATAATAGCTTTTGAGTTGATTCCAACTCTCAAAAATCACATTTAACCATACCTTTCATAATATATAAAAATATATAGGTTTACTTACAGAAATCATGTTCAGGTAATAAAAGAATGCCCCATAGGCATTTCAAGTCACTTTATGTAATTAAAATAAAAGGGTAAAACCTTATTAAATTGTGACACCACTTTAAATCATATTTCCATGGACTAAAATATGTGGTGATGACATGTGTCAACATGATCCCATGTTTGGTTTGGAGAATATTAAATCTTAAGTAGTTTTTCAAAGAGTAGAAATTACTTTTATAAAAATAAAAGGAATTAAACCAAGCCTTAATCTTGTAATGTTAGAGATGATGTTAGATCATCTATAGGACCCTTTTTGTGTGATGATTGCAATTAGTTAAGTATTGTTTGGTGATTGTGTACCTCGTATTTATTCATAGACGCTAGTACCGACCAAGGATACGAGGAGGAAGGAGGATTCTACAAAGAAGAAGTCGAGGAGAACTTCAACCACTGCTCTACACAAGGCAAGCCAATACTTGCAAGATATTAACTTAGCAAGCTTTACTAATCAAGTTGACCAACACAAGCTAACACTTGCAAGATACCCTACTAATGCAAGCTTATACTGATACTTATGCAAGCTAATACTTGCTTGTTACCATTACCACTATATGCCTTAAGCATATGTGATCATATACACTTGATAAACCAATCCTAGTTTTACTTACAAGCTTTATACTTTATTTCTTTATCAAAGCTAGTACTTAGAGATTACTTAAGTAAATTGTAGATATTAGAAAGATAATTGAAGGTTGCATAAAGAGCATAAAATTTGGCCTAAGCTAGATAATCTTGATGTCATCCTAAGGCATAAGATTAAACTTAGTTAAACTCCACTAGCTTACCACCCCTCATTAGTGCTTACCCCCACTTGTAGATGCTAGTGCTAAGCATAAAACTTGATCAACTTTAGATGGGAATACTTGGTGGAAAAATGGTTATGAAAACCTTGGAATGATGGATCATTCTATTGAAATGTTTTGGACATGTGTTTCTGAACACTTGATGATTATGGTGATGAAAATGATGAGGCATGAGCCTTGGCCCTTTATAAAACTGACGGTTGTCTGGATGCGATACCATTCCAATTTTATCGTACAACCACAATACCCGAAGCTTGGGTAGGGCTTGACTGGAAACTTATATACCTTAGTATTAGTTCCCTCACGGCTAAGGTCTGAGCTGAGGCTACCTTGTGAAGATTGTCCACCTGTGCAGTACCCAAGATGACAGTTGGTCATGGTTGGGAGGCCAAACTCACAGGAGAGGTGCTTATACTAGGGCGTGTAATTGAAAGGTTAGGATTGATTATCCGCATACTGAGTATGGTGAATTCAGGATTTGTTCCTGACGGGTGTATCGAATGTTGTGGTGAAAGTGTACAATCTCTGCAGAGTGTCAAACTATTCGAATAGCCGCGTCCGCGGATATGGACAGTTGGAGTGGCCATACTGTCCCCCCGTCAGATGTTTTAAAAGAACTTGTGAAATGAATTGAGACTTTGACTTGACCACAACAGGGTTGTGATATGAGATACAAGTTCCCACTTAGGTGTTATAAAATTTCAACTAGCATTCGTTGCTTCTAAACTTAGTAGAGATAAATCTGGCTTTTGCAAAATAACCCTAGAGCCTAGTGTCCTATTACCAAAAACCCCCTTTCACTTGTTAGTATTAGTTTGCGAGTACTTAAAGAGTACTCATGGCTTTGTCCCTGGCTGTTCCCGTGGCCAGACTATGAAGAGGAGTACCTGGAGGATGGACCCCAGGAAGGTTACGACAACTAGGATCATCTCCCATTGTCAGCATTGCCTGTGACCCCGATGATGGAGCTTCGCCTACGCCACCGTTATTATTACGTATTCCGCTGCTTGAAGTTGTATTAAGAACTGGATCATGAGATCCCTATTTGTGTAAGAACTTATGTACGGTTTGTAATGGATGATGTACTATGGTATCCAATTCTGTTATGTCTCGCAAAAATGGTAATCCTAGGATTGCGATGTATGGCATAACAGGCATCTGGGATTAAAAATCCGGGTGTTGACACCCCTTCTCCGAGACCATTATTTTTATACTATATATAATATTCTTGTTGCATTTAAATTGCTCAAGTTTGGACCCATATCATGTGGTCTGGGGCATTATGTTGATTCACCTCATAATTCAATATGGAGACCATATGCGGGCGTTTCTAGTCTTATATTGGCCCATTTAAATTTGTGTAGTGAATCAATGATATAATTTTGCTTTGTTAATACAACATTAAATTGCTGGTTAGCTAGACAATATAAACTACCTAAGTAATTGTTGGGACCCCGGTTTCGCTTAATTTTGTCTAATTGCATTGCACATTTGCCATGTCATACATCATACATGCATCATGCCCGATCTTCTGCCGTAGTATTAAATAGTGCATCTGGTGTTTCTTCTAGTACATTGCTTCTTCACGGATTAGGTCGATGAGTTGATGCGAGTGTCGACCTGATCTTCGGATGAATCTTCGGCAATGTTTTCCAGGCGAGCATTCTCACCTATTTTACATTTTTAGTAGTTACTTTCTTTTGTTGATCTATTGCTATCTGTGTTGCGATGCTTTAGATTCCGTACCCCTTTATATATCCATGCAGTCTTTATATTGCCTTGGACACCTCCTATTGCCTGATGTTTGGATAGACAGTTGGCCTTGTGAGTCATAGTCGCTTGCTCAGGTGCTGCTTCGCGTCGTTGATGTTCCATTGATGTTGGGGGTTGGAAAATTCATAAAGGTGGAGATGATCATGGATTTAATTACAGTTGGTTACTTAAATATTAAAATTATTATAACTAATGAAGAGGCACCGGTGGGTAATAGTTGAGATTTGGTTGTTAACCGCCCACTTGTGTCCACCTAGGACCCGATTTCTTTACACCTATTCCGAGACTGAGCGTGCTAACCACATGTGGGGTGTGTGGGCACCCCTATCAGCTTAGTACCTGATTTCAAAGTACTATACTGGGGGCCAAAAACTAGTTTGACGTTTTCATGCCATGTATGCCATGTTATGCCATGTTTATTATCTGTTGCTCGACGAGCATTTTCTACTGTACTGTTTAGGATGGGGGTCGTTATGTTGAGGATTATACCTATGGCCTCTGATCTCTTGGACAATCTCGCAACCTCTGGGTCTATCTTTGAAGCTCGGACGACTTCATTACGGGTAGCTTATTGGGGTGGCCCCCATGTACTTGCTTTGGGTCTGGGAAAGCGTCGTGTTGTAGGCCCCGCCGACATACCGATGGAAGTATGTTAACTGATCTGGCAAAAAGGGTCGAAGTGCCTATGGAAACTTTGGTGCACCCCTGTAGGGTTAAATCTTTTCGAAAAGCTGTGTCCGCGGTTATGGATGACTTGGAGCATAGTATCTCAATCATAGACAACTATAACTAAAGTTTACTGTTATAAATTTGACTTGTATGTGATATGACTAGTAAGTTGGATAACCACCATGGAAAGAACGATTAAAACTGCCAACTGTGTGAGTTTCCTCGGCTTGACTTCCTCGTTTGGTCTCGAGGGGGAAATACCAGGATGGGTATGCCTTGTGGTAGTATCAGGTTGGATCCGAATAGGTTTTTCTCATCTCTCTCTGATAGCCGATAGTTGTACCGAGTCTCTATAGTCTGTTTAGTGCATGCTGTGCTGCCGCTTCAGTCCACCATACCTATGTAGGCGAGAGCCACCGAATTCTAAGACTCGCTGTGTACTGGCCTCAGTACTGACCGCTTCGCTTTTTCCTTTGCCCTTTGTCGGCGCCCCTTTTGTTTGACAGGTTTAAGATCGACGTCGTTAGCAGGGTTACCCTTCTGGCTTGGCCTGGACAGGGTTATGGATGTCGTTGGTTACTCTTCAGGGCTCTTAGCTCAATTTGCATCTTGTCCATACTCAGATGTTGTACCATTTTCAAGTTCATTTGGATCTTTGTACTGTATATCTGTATTCTTGACTCTTGGAGTCATGTTGTATATATATATATATATATCTGTTCTGTGGGTTCCTTCGAGGACTATTGTGTAATGATATTACTTCGTTTTCCACCGGCACACAAGTGCCTGGTGGGAACCTTTGAATCGTCTTTATGCGGGTTTGGCGAGAATCACTGAAACTTGCATAGGGCCGATCTGAGGGTGTTACACGCCCTCTCAGCATCGCAAGCGACTTCTCCAACTAGAGATTTTGTGGTGCTTTGGAGAAATCTCCACTTTCCATTTTCTGGACCCGAAAAACCAGCGTTTTCCCAAAGGAGGTGCAAGATTAGGGCGCGCCCATGGGCCTGAGGCAATTTCCACGCATGCTACACCATGGTGCATGGACATTCCCGGGAGGTGGGTATTTATCTCATGGTGCAGGCATGTACTGTATTTTTTCTGAGTTACGGCTCGGTAAATGCGCTTTCTAACTGTATGTACCCTATAAGACACTCTCAATTTTTAGGGAAAAATGGTTTGGGGTGCCCCATGGGGTACCTAGGCTGGATGCATGCATGGGTCCAAGATTGCACCGACCGTCACGTTGCCGCACCCGCCGGCGGGTTTTGCCGTTTTCTTGGGCAACACCAAACAAAATCTAAAAAAACAAAAAAACGTGAAAACGGCTCCTAGAGCCCTTGCAAATGACCCACTGCCCTCATAAAATCATAGGCAGGGCATACCAGGTCATTTGGCACCCAAGGCACCACCAGGATGTCTATCGAGTGTGAGTAAACATGGCTTCCAACCCTAGATCCCCCCTCGCTTCCCAGAACATGGAACCACTCCATGTATTGAGCCCAAACCCGGCACCTAGCTCCCTCTCAGCATCGCCAGCGACTTCTCCAACTAGAGATTTCGTGGTGCTTTGGAGAAATCTCCACTTTAGGGCGCGCCCATGGACCCGAGGCAATTTCCACGCATGCTACACCATGGTGCATGGCCATTCTCGGGAGGTGGGTATTTATCTCGTGGTGCGGGCATGTACTATATTTTTTCTGAGTTACGGCCCGGTAAATGCGGTTTCTAACTATATGTACCCTATAAGACACTCTCAATTTTTGGGGAAAAATGGTTTGGGGTGCTCCATGGGGTACCTAGGCTGGATGTATGCATGGGTCCAAGATTGCACCGACCGTCGCGTTGCCGCGCCCGCCGGCGGGTTTCACCGTTTTCTTGGGCAGCACCAAACAAAATCTAAAAAATAAATAAAACGTGAAAACGGCTCCTGGAGCCCTTGCATGTGACCCACTGCCCTCATAAAATGATAGGCATGACATACCAGGTCATTTGGCACCCAAGGCACCACCAGGATGTCTCTCGAGTGTGAGTAAACATGGCTTCCAACCCTAGATCCCCCCTTCCTCGCTGCCCAGAACATGGAACCACTCCATAGATTGAGCCCAAACCCGGCACCTAGCTCCCTCTCGGCATCGCAAGCGACTTCTACAACTAGAGATTTCGTGGTGCTTTGGAGAAATCTCCACTTTCCATTTTCCATTTTCTGGACCCAAAAAACCGGCATTTTCCCAAAGGAGGTGCAAGATTAGGGTCTTCTAGAAGCCCACCCCCCCCCCCCACGGGGCCAGGTTGATTCTGCGTCCCAATTGTTAGGCACCATTGGATTGGGGAGAATGGACGATAAGGATCGTCCTTTGCAATAGCGATCCACGAGTAGGCATTTCTGCGTCCCTATTGGCCCTGGCAACCACCAGTGGGCCTACCTACTTGACTTTATAAACGCGACCGTGTGGCCAAATCTCAAACCCCGTTCATTCCCTGCAACTCGCGTCAGCACTAGAGTCGAATGCTACCTGAAGAAACGGTGCCTCGCCATGCAGAGGCCTCATCTCAGCTTGCACAAGGCCGAGTTGTTAGCCCAGTACGACATACTCATGATGCCGCTTGCGAGGCTACCGGCCGGCTACGAGCTTAGCTACGCTGGGGTGCCCGTGGCGCCGCTCCTGCGTGACATCGCGCTATCGAGGCAGATCGAGGAGCGTCACCGCCATCTGCCAGAGCGGAAGAGGGCAATGGACCGATACGCGCGCACTAGCGCGTACTGGCCAAGGTGCTTCAAGAAGGAGCGGGAAGCGTTGATTTGGATTTGTAAATCTCGCCGTTCGGAGATCCACCCGGATTTGTAAAGCTCGCCGTTCAGTGTTCGGTTTTAAACCGAATTTCTGGAAATAACAATACTGTGCCATAATTTATGTCAGATCCATATGAGTTAAACCACTCATCGGCGCACCGGAAGCAACCTCCAAGTCGGCGAGTACATGAAGCAATACATGGCTAGATGATGTCTTGAACGCATGTGTAGAAAAAGAACTTAATAAGCATGATATCTACCTTGCTCGTTCAAAAAAATGTTGTCTATCTTCCAAGCTGTATACATTTAAAAAATTGTATCTATTGAGAGTTCAGCTAAAATACATAATTATATCGGAAACAGGAATACAATTGAAAGGATTCTAATAAAATTCATAGACACAATTGACATTTAAACCACGAACATGTACGTGCATGTGGCTGGAGACATACGTGCATGCACGGGCTGCCTGGAAGCTTTTGCATGCATGTCTTTTTGTCGCATGAGCTAGTACCTATGTACATAATGAACGCCTTGGGACAGAACCACAAATATATTTAACTGTGTCACGTATATTTTTCGGTTTGTATGGTTATTTCGGTTGACAGAGAGTCAAAACCGAATTATTATTTATAAATTCGGTTAATCATATTTACTAACCGAAATTAGTTTTGGCTAATTCGGGTGCGGTGTATTCGGTTTCGGTTCCGGTTAATTCGATTCCGGTGTTCGGTTTCGGTTTTTTATGCCCACCCCTAGCCGCAGCCCCCAATGCAAATGCCCAAGCTCAGCAGCAGCGTCGTGTTCAGCCTGAACGAAGGTTTTCCCTAGGGAATTCGCTCAACCGCAACGGCCGTCTCTTTCTCATGCATGCTGAAGAAGCCCAGGAAGCTTCAGATGTCATGTTGGGTATGTTTTCTGTTAACTCAGTACTTGCTAGAGTATTGTTTGATTCTGGAGCATCGCACTCATTTGTTACTGAAGAATTTGCATGCACTAGTAAGATTCAAACAACCAAATTGAAGCATGTTATGATTGTTCAAATACCTGGTTCAACCACCAAAGCTAGGCAAATTTGCAAAGCCGTCCCTATCCGAATCCATGGCATAGATTTTTGTGCTAATCTAATAGTACTCGCAACTAAAGGTTTGGAAGTAGTACTAGGAATGGATTGGATGTACAAACACAAAGGATTAATTGACTGTGCCAAGAAAGCCATAACCATGACCAGTATAGCCGGAATATCAGTCGAGCATGTATCTGAAACCTTGCCCCGTCAATTCAAGTGCAACAACAGTATAGCCCAGCCAACCATTGACCAAGTCCGGATAGTTTGTGAATACCCTGATGTATTTCCAGATGTTCTGCCCGGTATGCCCCTAGATCAGGATATTGAGTTTATCATTGAACTAATACCTGGAACCGGACCCATAGCCCAGAGACCATATAGTATGAACCCATCTGAACTATTGGAACTGAAGAAGCAACTGGATGCTATGCTGGAAATTGGATTGATTCAACCAAGTGCGTCACCATGGAGATCACCTGTTTTGTTTGTGGACAAGAAAGATGGAGGTAACCATTTATGTACGGATTATCGGAAGTTGAATGATGTCACCATCAAGAACAAGTACCCGTTGCCAAAAATAGAAGACCTGTTTGACCAGTTGACTGGTGCCAAAGTGTTTTCTAAGATTGATCTTAAAACTGGCTATCATCAACTCAAGATTCGTGCAGAGGATATTCCAAAGACTGCCTTTACCACCCGATATGGATTATATGAGTATACTGTCATGTCTTTTGGATTAACCAATGCCCCCGCTTACTTCATGAACCTCATGAATAAGATTTTTATGGACTTACTAGATAAATTTGTCATTGTTTTTATCAATGACATTCTGATTTATTCCAAAGCAGAAGAGAAACATGAGCTACACCTAAGGACCATTCTTGGAACCCTTAGAGAGCATCAGCTGTATGCCAAGTTTAGCAAATGTGAATTCTGGTTACAGGAAGTAGGATTCCTCGGACATATTGTATCAGCCGGAGGAATTGCCGCTAACCCTGTGAAGGTGAAGGATGTCTAAGATTGGCAAGCTCTAACCACTCAAACCGAAGTTCGTGCATTTCTCGGATTAGCGGGATACTACCGCAAGTTCGTAGAAGGATTCTCGAGTATCTCTAGACCCATGACCCAATTGCTGAAGAAGGACAAGAAGTTTGAATGTACTGACAAATGTGAAGCAAGTTTTCAAGAACTCAAGAGAAGATTGATTTCAGCCCCAATCTTGATCATGCCGGATATCACAAAGCCCTTTGATGTGTATTGTGATGCTTCCAAGATTGGTCTCAGATGTGTGTTAATGCAAGAAGGCAATGTTATATCTTATCTATCCCGACAACTGAAGCAGCATGAACAGAATTATCCAACCCATGACCTTGAACTAGCAGCCGTAGTTCTAGCCCTGAAGACATGGAGGCATTATCTCATGGGAAACCGTTGTGAGATTTATTCGGATCACAAGAGCCTGAAGTATATATTCACTCAGAAAGAGCTCAATATGAGGCAGACAATATGGATTGAGCTAATCAAGGACTATGATATGGACATTCACTATCACCCCGGTAAAGCCAATGTGGTAGCAGATGCCCTTAGCAGATTTCCGTGCCGCTTGAACTCCATGATTTTGAAGGAGCAACCAAGTTTGCACAAAGAGATGGAAGATTTCCGAATAGAATTAGTGAGTAAGGATTTTTGGCTAGCATCGAACTTCAACCCACTTTGATCAGTCAGATCAAGGAGGCGCTGAGAGGAAATGCTAGTATCAACAGAATCAAACGTCGTATAGTTATAGGCAAAGTACCCGGATTCACTGAAGACGAAGAAGGAGTTATGTGGTACAAAGGACGTCTCTGTGTACCAGCAGATTCGGAGTTAAAAGAGGTTATTTTGAAAGAGGCCCATGATACTCTTTATTCTATCCACCCCGGAGGAACAAAGATGTATCAGGATTTGAAGGAACAATTTTGGTGGCATAAGATGAAGAGAGAAATCGGAAGCTATATCACCAAGTGTGATATATGTCAAAGAGTCAAGGCGGGACATCAAAGACCCGCGGGACTGTTGCAACCATTGCATATTCCGGAATGGAAATGGGATTCAGTTGGAATGGACTTTATCACCGGATTGTCTACTTCTAGTAGGGGAAATGACTCTATTTGGGTCATAGTGGACAGATTGTCCAAAGTCGCCCATTTCTTACCAGTCAAGACCACATACCAGAGTTCGAAGCTAGCAGAGTTGTATATCACTAGAATCGTCAGTTTGCACGGAGTCCCCAAGAACATCGTATCGGATCAAGGAACCCAGTTTACCTCGAGATTCTGGAAGAAAGTCCAAGAAGGTTTAGGAACCCGACTGGATTTCAGCACAGCGTATCACCCTCAGACCGATGGACAAACGGAGCGAGTACAAATACTCGAAGATATGTTGAGATCCTGTGTGCTAGAGTATGGATCTAAATGAGAAGACTATCTGCCTTTCGCAGAATTTGCATACAACAACAGTTATCAAGCTAGTCTGCAAATGGCCCCATTTGAGTTCATGTATGGAAGGAAGTGTCACACCCCTTTGAATTGGTCGGAAGTAGGAGAGAGTTAGATTTTCGTATCCGACATCCTACGAGAGGCAGAAGAGAAAGTTCACAAGATTCGTGAGCACCTCAAGACTGCCCAGTCAAGGCAGAAGAGTTACGCCGACAAGAGACGTCGAGACCTCTCTTTCAATATCGGAGATTTTGTGTATCTCAAAGTGTCGCCTTTGAAGGCAATGCAGCGTTTCCAGCTCAAAGGAAAGTTAGCCCTCAGATATATCGGACCTTTCAAGATTCTGAATCGTCGGGGAGAAGTATCATATCAATTGGAATTGCCTGGGGAAATGTCAGCAGTGCACAATGTGTTCCATATATCGTTACTTCGCAAATGCCTTGAAGTTCCAGAGAATACTAAAGTTTTCAAGAACATTGATCACCGGACCATAGAGATCAACGATGACCTGACGTATCCCGAAGTACCCATCCGTATTTTGGAAGAATCTTTCAGAACCACCAGGACCAGAAGCATCAAGTTTCTCAAGATTCAGTAGAGCAACCACACGGAAGAAGAAGCTACCTGGGAGCAAGAAGATCACATCAGGACGGAGTTTCCCGATCTCTTTAAATCCTAGGTAATCTTTTTTCTTCTTTTTCAAATCTTGGGACGAGATTTTGTTTAAGTTGGGAAGGTTTGTAACATCCCAAAAATAAAAAACAATGATCATCAAACTCTAATCACTAAAATTAGGGTTAACAAAAACTTTGATTAATTTAAATCATATGAATGCATGTGTGTATGTGGTGATTTGATAAATGCATGAATGAACTTGTGTGATTAAACTAAATAGCAAGAAATGGTTTAAAGATGCATATAACATCATATAAAACATTTCCAGGCAGAAACAAATAAAGAGAAAATCCAAAAACAAATTAATTAAGGCAAATGGTCATTTTTGCCAATCTTGCTCACTAGGTCACTTTGAGTGTTTCTAGTCCAAGATTTCAAATAAAAACTTTTCTAATTCTTTTCACCCCTTGCAGGAACAAGTAAAATTGAATCAAAACCCACCTTTCAAACTTGCAGAAACATTTAGCAACCCTATTCAAATGACAATTCAAAATTGAATCTTTAACATATGTGAAGATCACACATTCTCAAAACCCAACCAACCGAGTGCCCCTTGACCAATCCAACTAACCAGATACTCCCTAGTATGTGCCTAGCAAACCCACCAAGTTTGAATCCAAAATTCAAATTTGAATTTCTTTCGGCCATTTCATCAAACACCTTGTTTGCAGCAAACAAACAAACAACAAACACTATAGTGAGCAGTGATTTTGGCCAACCTTGTTCCCACTCTAGCTCTCACTACACTCTCAGTAGATGATCTAGCCCAATTAACAAGCCTTAGCACCACTGTGAGCTTGGCATAGCCATTAGTGGTGACCATGCCGAGCCCAATTGCCAACCCGCCTAACTAGCCTCGCCAACCTTGTCTAGCAGGCACTCCACCGTCCACTGCCACCCCCTGTCCAAGCCTCGAGCACTGCCAGCTCTTGGACCACACTGCCCGAGCTTGCCAAGTCTCTCTGCGTGCGAGCCGAGAGCGCACCAGTGCGCCACACCCGACCAGAGCCCACAGACCGCGCGCCGCCCTCGCCGCTTGCAGACATGATCGCCAACACTCCAGCACCCCGCCAGACAACCTCGTTCACCGCCGCGCAGACCACGCAGGTTGTGCACCATTAAAATCACCGTCGGACCCGCCCAGTGCGTCGACGCGTTCCGACCGATCAGCACCGCCCCACGCCTCGCCACCACGTTGTTGAGCTTCGCCAGGGAGCACAGCACCGCCTCCTATCATCGCCCATTCCGTTAGCCCTCTGAGTCGCCGACCACGATGAGCTTAGCCTGCGCCCGTCGGTCCCCTTCAGCCACTATAAAAGGAGGCCTACCCCGCTCGTTTTCTTCACACCAGTTCACTCTCCACCTCTCACTGATCATAACCACTCACTCCCGGAGCAAGGCGAGCACCAGGTGGCCGGAATTTCACCGGAGTTCGCCGCTGCAGAGAAGGAGAGGCACCGTCGATTGGAACCGCCCCAGGAGAAGCTGCCGGTACCAGGAGAATTGTCATCGTCGATTTCGTCGTTTGCCCCTATCGTCGACCATCGCCTGAGTCCCGGTGAGCCTCCCACGACCCCCACCTGCCGCGCTAGGGTTCTGTCTTGCCGGCGCTGCCCGACATGGACGATGAACCAGAGTCGTTCGATTAGAGTTAGATCGTGCGGACTAGATCACCCTGTACCGCTTCGCCACTCACTGTCTCACTAATGAGTGGGGTCGCTCACTTAACCCGCCCGCGCGTACACTGTGCGTAGTGGGCTGGCCCAGTTAAACCTCTCACGCGACCCAACAATTCAAACTTAAGTTTATTCATTTAATTTCAAACACAGTTCTGTACCTAGAATCAAAAATCAACCCAGCTCGATTCACTTAACCAAAATGCATGAAACCAATTTTGTTAAAAATATACTGGAATGCTTAATCCAAGTCCGTTGGATTCAAATCATTTGGATCTGTATATCAACCTTGGTAAAAAATCAAGTCATAAGCGTTTTAGCATTCAAACATTTTTAAAAATTCATCCATAATAGCTTTTGAGTTGATTCCAACTCTCAAAAATCACATTTGATCATACCTTTCAGAATATATAAAAACATATGGGTTTACTTACAAAAATAATGTTCAAGTAATAAAAGAATGCCACATAGGCATTTCTAGTCACTTTAATTAAATTAAATAAAAAAGGTTAAACCTTATTAAATTGTGACGCCACTTTAAATCACATTCCCATGTACTGAAATATGTGGTGATGACATGTGTTAACATGATCCCATGTTTGAGTTGGAAAATATTAAATCTTAAGTAGTTTTTCAATGAGTAGAAATTACTTTTCTCAAAATAAAATAAATGGGACAAGTGCTTTAACCTTGTAATGTTAGTGATGATGCTAGATCACCTATTGTGAACCTTTGTGTGATGATTAGAAATAAGTTAAGTATTGTTTGGTGATTGTGTACCTCGTATTTATTTATAGACGCTAGTACCGACCAAGGATACGAGGAGGAAGGAGGATACTACGAGGAAGAAGCCGAGGAGAACTTCAACCACTGCTTTGCACAAGGCAAGCCTAATACTACTAGTTGAATTAGCAATCTATTAATTGAGCAAGCTAACACTTGCAAGATACCCTACTTATGTAAGTTTTACTTGCAAGCTTACACCACTTGATACCCAATCCTAGTTTTACTTGCAATCTTAATACTTGATCTTCTTTATCAAAGCTTTCTCTTAGAGTTTACTTAGTGACTTGTAGATTCTAGAAAGATAATTGAAGGTACCATAAAGAGCATAAAACTTGGCCTAAGTTAGATAATCTTGATGTCATCCTGAGGCATGAGATTTACTTAGATAAGATACACTTGTTTACCACCCCTCATTAGTATTTACCCCCACTTGTAGATGCTAGTGCTAAGCATAAAACTTGATCAACTTTAGATGGGAATACTTGGTGAAAATGGTTATGAAAACCTTAGAATGATGAGTCATTCTACTGAAATGTTTTGACAGGTGTTTCTGAACACCAGATGATTTTGATGATCAAAATGATAAGGCATGAGCCTTAGCCCTTTATAAAACTGATGGTTGTCTGGATGCGATAGCATTCCAATTTTACCGTACAACCATAATACCCGAAATTTGGGTAGGGCTTGACTGGAAATTTATATACCTTAGTATGGGTTCCCTTGCTGCCAAGGTCTGAGCTGAGGCTACCTTGTGAAGATTGTCCACCTGTGCAGTTCGCAAGATGACAGTTGGTCATAGTTGGGAGGCCAAACTCACAGCAGAGGTGCCTATACTAGGGCGTGTAATTGAAAGGTTAGGATTGATTATCTGCATACTGAGTATGGTGAATTCAGGATTGATTCCTGACGGATGTATCGAATGTTGTGGTGAAAGTGTACAATCTCTGCAGTGTGTCAAACTATTCGAATAGCCGCATCCACGATTATGGACAGTTGGAGTGGCCATATTGTTCTATCGTTATATGTTTTCAAAATGACTTATGAAATGATTTATGACTTTGACTTGACCACAACAGAGTTGTGACATGAAATGCAAGTTCCCACTTAGGTGTTATAAAACTTTCAACTAGCTTTCTTTGCTTCTAAACTTAGTAGAGGTAAATCTGGATTTTTGCAAAAACAACCCTAGAGCTTAGTATATCATATTCAAAACCCCTTCACTTACTAGTATTAGTTTGCGAGTACTTAAAGAGTACTCATGGCTTTGTCCCTAGTTATTCCCGTGGCCAGACTATGAAGAATAGTATCAGGATGATGGACCGCAGGAAGGTTACGACAACTAGGATCATCTCCCATCATCAGCATTGCCTGTGACCATGAAGATGGAGTTTCGCCTACGCTATCGTTACTATTACGTTATTCCGCTGCTTGAGTTGTATTAAGAACTGGATCATGAGATCCTTATTTGTGTAAGACCTTATGTATGGTTTGTAATGGATGATGTATTGTGATATCCAAATCTGTTATGTCTCGCAAAAATGGTAACCCTGGGATTGCGATGTATGGCATAACAGGCATCTGGGATTAAAAATCCGGGTGTTGACACTAGGGAAAAGTGAGACAACTAACGAACCAAGGGCACGAAAATCGAAATCCCTGTTGTTTATGGGTAATCAGTTTAAAAATTAATGTACAATCTAACAACCTCGAATCAGGTCGACACCACACATCACATACCCGTTATAACTACCAAATATAAATAAATTTCAATGAAAATTCAAGAAACGATGTTACTGTGCCACCTCCTCTCTGCTCCTCTTATTACTGTTCAATCCCGCGCTGCACTAAACAACAGTTGATGAGGACAGAAACAAAAATAATCAAAATGCCAAGTAAAACTAGTTTCAAGCTTACCTTTCATCCGGAGAATCATATAGAGATGAGATTAATAGGGATTTATTGTTTCTCCTGCAGTTAGCCGAAAGATCCTCAAGAACATCCTCAATCACCCTAGAAACTTCTTCATATTCAAACTCAACTCCATTATTATCGTTTCCCTTCTGCTCCCGCTTACCCTTTTGTTTCTTTTAGCCCCTATCCCTGTCGTCACGTCCACGTCCTCAGCCAATTGCTGCTTACCAATGTTTCCCTCCACATGTGCATCACCATTTTCCTTCACATGCAGCACTTCCTCCACGTCATCTTGCTACGCTTCCTCCAGTTCTGCCTGAGAAGCATCATCTTGTTCCTGCGTGATGTGAACGGGGAAAAGGTCAGCATCTCCAAAATCACGTGGAACTGGGTTTTTGCATAGCCTCTTGATATGGCCCAACCCTCCACACCGTTTGCACTTCCGCTTCCTTGCTCCTAGTCTCGAACCTTTTGCGGTGAAGGCTTCGGTCCTTTCCTTTCTAGGCCTCCCAGGTGGCCTCCTAAGAACTGGTGGTTCGAGTTTGAACCCTAGATCGACTATCTCCCAATCATTTTCATCAGCAATAGGTGGTATGTTTTCTATATAAGTTGCAGCAAACTTGTCCACGGAGAAATAGTTATGAACATAGTTCTCTATTTCAGCACCTCTACCTCTCATCTTTAAGATGAAGTGCAGTGCAAGGTGGCATGGTAGACCAGTAACCTGCCACTTCCTGCATGAACAAGTCTTGTTACCAATATCTACAGTAAACCTATGTTCAGTTCCGTGCTTATCTTGTGCATAAACCTCAGCCAATGTGTTGGAACTTCTGACCATCCTCGTATTTATCGTTCTCATTGCCCCGGTTCTTGCATTCAGTAATAAAACCACCTTTGGAATTATTTTATGGCCTACAAATTTTCTCGCACAAATTTTCTACCTAAAATCTATCTTCGCCATTATACACTGTTGTATTGCATCTAACAAAAGAACAATTGCAAGTGACTTCATGCTCCTAATCTTAGCATTGAACCTTTCTGTCAGATTATTGCAAACAAAATCCACTTTGTTTAACTCACCAAACTTGCTTCTGGCCCATAACTTGTTATGATGTTCTTCGAGGTATTCTTTCAGCTTCGGCATGGTATACAAGTTCTGCATGTAAGTAGCATGCGTGCTTGGGGTATACGTGTATGCTGATCGCCACAAGTTGTCTTCAAAGGTCTTTCCTTTTAACTTCTTCGTGAAGCTAGTAGCAAGGTGCCGCATGCATTCTGTATGCTCAACCCCAGGAAACACAGCATCAACAGCATTCTGAAGCCCCTTGCATGCACCAGTGTGTATCACCAAGCCTTCAGGGTGACCAATTACTGCACGTAGTCTCTGCATGAACCATGTCCAGCTTTCAGTCGATTCTCCCTCAAGAACAGCAGAGGCTACGGGAAAAAGCCAGTTATGCGCGTCCACAGCACAAGCGGTAGCAAGCTGTCCCCTGAACTTCCATGTTAAAGAAGTTGCATCTGTTGCCAAGTATGGCCTGCAGCCGTCTAGGAACCCCTTCTAGCATGCCTTCAGGCAGACAAAGCATCTCCTGAAGCATTTCTTATCCGCCTGCTTATAATTGACCCCCCTTGAGACCTTTTCTCTTCCTTCCACAACCTCGTAATCAATGTCAACAACACTACTAGGTGATGTATTCTCTACCTCATCTTTGAAACTATACAACATGTGAAAATTGTCAGTCCACTTGCCCTGAATAAAGTCTAGAGCCATCTCCTTCCCATCAAAGACTCTATGGTAAGGAATCAGAACGTTAAACTTTTTGCTAATCTTAGTTCTGAGTTGAGCATATCCAATGCTATGATCCTGCCTCACCCATTCAAGTAGCTTAGCAGCAATCCACTTGGTTGTCGCCGGTCTAACTTTATCACTTAAATAAGTATTAGGGAAGTTGTTTTTCTTTGTTTTTACCTTGATCTGCATTCAATGGGAATAAAAATAAATCAGAGGACTCAACAGCAGAACAAATATGAGAAAGACCAAAACTAAATGTAGCTATTGCAACCTGAAATGGGTGTCCACCCCGCATTGGAGATGCATGCAATCTCCATTTACACACCTTACTTTCCCTACAATGCATCCTAAATCTCTTTTGGTCGCTCTTTTCAACGACAAATTCAAACCCAACTCTTATTGCATAGGTAGCAACGGCATATCTGCATTCCTCCACAGTATCAAAGATAGTCCCCTCATCAAATGTAGGGTTGTCCCTGTCAAAGTGTATCACTGGCATGTCCTCGTCCTCCTCATCGTATCTGCATCCCATTTCCCCATCCTCACATTCCTATTCCTCATCAGTCCCATAGTCAGGCTCGTAGTTTGAATCAACCAAATATTCCCTACTCTCCATCCTATCAGGGTCAGCAGCCACATCTGGATATGCTTTCTCATCATCATCATCTTCTTCGAGCACAAAATCACCCTGACCGCCACACATGCCGAAGTCTTCATGCTCAACGAAAGGCTGGCCGGTCACGCTCGGTATTGAAAACAGGGCCTGATGTGTTCGCGTTCCACATGGCCCGGTATCATTCAGAACAGTCTCTTCCCTAATATATTTGTTAACGATGTGCACAAACATCAGCACAGTCCCCGTGCCGAGGTGTTTACTCCACATCATGGCCAGATCCTCCTCAGTTCTAACGTTGCAGAAAGTCTATGAATTTGTGTCGTAGTACCTGATTATGAATTCATCATGCTGGCCAATGGGAAACTTTCCAAATTGCATGTGCAAGTCACTTAGAGTTATGTCCTCTGCGTCTACTGTCAGCCGATAATCAAATCCACTGGTAACTGTGATTCTACCGTCGGACAAGGTTTCAGTCCGACACCCATGCCGAATCTTCAAAAGAAATCTGGATGAAGCAGATGTCCTACGGTCACCAACACATATCCTCTCCATCAACACAGGACTAGAAACGCTAATTGGGAGATGCAGAGATGGAATTGCAGTTCTTACCCTTCAGGGAGGATGTATGGCATGTTCAATGGGCTCTAGAGCAGCAAAGCTTTGCACCCTGCATCTTCTTCCCCTATTTCGTGCTCCTCCAGGTTCTCTAGCCTTGAAGGGTCCATCTCCTCGCTCTCCGTCCGGGAAGGACCCATCTCCGTGTTCTCCAGCCACACAGGATCCATTTCCGTGCGGGATCTAGAAAGCCACCATCGTTGTGCGAGAACCTAGCACCCACCAAACGATTTTCGTTCCCAGACGCGCCTGGGCGGCGACAGAGGCAAGGAGACAGGGCAAGGGGGCAAGGCAGGGTAGGTAGAGTGGGTAGGGGATGACGGGAGAACGATCGTCCGGGGGGGATGAGAGTGTTGCCGGAGGGGATGGAGTGGCGGCGTGCAAGACTAGAGCAGTGGAGCGGAGCGGAGCTTCGAGCGAGCGACAAAATATGGAAAATCACAGAATAATGGGGAGCACTAATCCTCGAACCTGGTATGCACGCCTTCGATGGTCGAGGTTGCGGGTCCCACGAGTCAGTAAAACGCCACGTCCTCTTCCCCTATTTCTGATGGTGTTGTTACAATTCTACGATCGTAGTGGCACAGGTAAAATTTCTGGACACAACTAAGGACACGCTCATAAATATACTTAAAATGGAACCCTGACCTGGTACATTTCCCAATCCGGTTGCTAGCCACGACCTATATTTTTAATATCTTAGCACTCTTATGCTGAGAAAGGGAAATAAAGATTTAGTAGTTAGTCGAACTAGTTTCGAATAAATAAGATACACTCTTAGGAAGCTTAGCTATGGCCCCGCCTAAGCAGAAGCTGCTGCCGCCCCGGCCGCTGCCAAAGCTTGGATTTTTGGCCCCTCTGAGGCAGGCCATGCGGCTGTACTACAAGGCCGGTCTTCCATTGTCATCTGAGACGGTTGATTTCGCAGAATGTCCTGCATCTGCGGTGGCAACAGCGAATGCCGCTGCGGCGTCGAGAAGGGCCAAACGAGCGTCATGGAGAATGCGCGCGGCGGCATTTTCGTGTGCTCTGCTATAACATCCCAAAAATACTAAACTTAGATCATCAAACTCTAATCATCAAAATTACGGTTACCAAAAAACTTTTCTAAATAAAATTATGGAAGCATGCATGTGAGTATGCATTTCATTTTGAATTCTTTTGAACCACCTTTTTTGTGTGTTTCTTTGCTTGTAAAATGTTGCTTAGGTGAAATAAACATCATCTAAACATTTCCCAAACTTTTCCCAAAGACAAATAAATCAAAACAAAGCTAAATGAGTGAATGGTCATTTTGACCAATTTAACTGCCATGCCTACTTTGGCTGTCTCAAACTTTCAGAACCTAACAGAAACTTTTCTGGATCTTTGCACCCCTTGATTGTACTCATAACAAAGTATCAAGGCCCACTTTGTGATCATCCAGAAACATTCAAATGCATAGTTTAAAGGACAGTTCAAAATTGAATCTTTATCATATGGGAAGATCCCACTTTTTCAAAAACCACTCAAACAAGCTCAAATTTCAAAACCCAAGCATCTGCAGACTCAACAGCACCAACCTAGCACACCCACCAAAAATCTTTTCAAAATTCAAAACTTGAATTCTTGCGGCCATTTCATCAAACACCTTGTAGACACAAATCAAACAAAATCCAAACACTGTTTTGAGCAGTGAATTGAGCCTAACTTGTTCCCTCTCTAGGCACCACTAGCCTTAGTAGATCATCTAACCATCTTAACTAATCCCTAGCATCACTGTGAGCTTGGCAATGCCATCAATGGTGAACAGCCGAATGCACCCTTGTCACCCCCATGTCGACAGCAAGCTAGGAGGAGAAACAAGCCTAGCCAGCATGTCTGGGAGGCATCCCACCGTCCATCGCCACTCCCTGTCCAGCGCTCGAACGTTGCCAGCCACTGGACCACAAGCACGGACCACGCTACTTGAGAACCATGCGAGCATGCGCGAGCGCCACCCTCGGCCAGCCCACAGGCCGCCGCCCTACCGCCGTGCATACATCATCGCCACCGACCCAGGAGACCGCCAGACATCCTCGTTCGCCGCCCCATGCCTCACAGCCACCGCTCGCCGTCGAAGACGCCGCCTCTGCCGCGCAGAGCGTCGCGTGTTCTAGACCAAACCGCACCGCCCCTACAAGCGCATTAAAGCCGTAGAGCATCGCTAAGAGACCACCAAGCGATCGCCACCACCGGCCATGCCTCTAGCATCCCGTAGCCATGTCGCCACCGTCGCCTGCCCATGCCGTTCGGTCTCACCGTCGCAACTATAAATAGAGGCCTCCCCAGCTCGAATTCTTCACACCATTCCACTCCTCTCTCACCCAGAACCACCCCACCTAAGTCCCGGAGCAAGGCGAGCAGCGCATCGCCGGAATTGCACCGGAGCAGGCCGCCTCTGGAGAAAAAGGGCGCCGTCGATTTCGTCCACCCCAGGAGCTATCGCGACCACCCCTGAGTTCGCCGTCGTCGACTTTGTCGTTCTCCCGACTCGCCGAACCTCGCCTGAGCCCCGGTGAGCCCCCAACAACCCTCACCTTCCGTGTTAGGTTTCAGTCTCGCCGGAGTTGCCCGACGTGGACGACGATCCTCAGCCATTGGATTAGACTTGGACCGTGTGGCCGATATTGCCCCGTACCGCTTCGCGTTTAAAGAGCCACTGACTGGTGGAACCCCCCTGTCAGCTGAGCCCCGCGCCGTGGAGTGTCACTAGGTCGGCCCGTTAACAGTTCCCGTGCAGCCCACTCGTTTGAATTTAGATTTTTCTATTTAGATTCAAACTCAATTCTGTATCTAGTTTCAAAAATCAACCCAGCTCGATTCAGTGAACCAAATTGAATGAAACCAATTTTGTTAGAAAGTTCTAGAAGTGCTGAATCCAGGGCCGTTGGATTTAAATCATTTGAATCTGTAGATCAACCTTGGTAAAAATAACAAGGCAGAAGCTTTTCTGCATTCAAACATTTTTCAAATTAAAACCATAATAGCTTTTGAGTTGATTCCAACTCTCAAAAATCACATTTAACCATACCTTTCAGAATATATAAAAATATATAGGTTTACTTACAGAAATAATGTTCAAGTAATAAAAGAATGCTACATAGGCATTTCTAGTCACTTTATTTAATTAAAATAAAAGGGTAAAACCTTATTAAATTGTGACACCACTTTAAATCATATTCCCATGGACTAAAATATGTGGTGATGACATGTGTCAACATGATCCCATGTTTGGTTTGGAGAATATTAAATCTTAAGTAGTTTTTCAATGAGTAGAAATTACTTTTCTAAAAATAAAAGGAATTAAACCAAACTTTAATCTTGTAATGTTAGTGATGATGCTAGATCATCTATAGGACCCTTGTGTGTGATGAATGCAAGTAGTTAAGTATTGTTTGGTGATTGTGTACATCGCATTTATTTATAGACGCTAGTACCGACCAAGGATATGAGGAGAAAGGAGGATACTACGAAGAAGAAGCCGAGGAGAACTTCAACCACTGCTCTGCACAAGGCAAGCTAACCCTTGCAAGATACTCTACTTTGGCAAGCCTAATGCTACTAGTTGAATGTGCAAGCTAATACCTGCTTGCTACCATGCCCACTATATGCCTTAAAGCATATATGATCATAACCCCTTGATAAACCAATCCTAGTTTTACTTGCAAGCTTTATACTTTATTTCTTTATCAAAGCTATTACTTAGAGTTTACTTAAGTGAATTGTAGACTCTAGAAGGATAAATGAAGGTTGCATAAAGAGCATAAAATTTGGCCTAAGCTAGACAATCTTGATGTCATCCTAAGGCATGAGATTAAACTTAGTCAAACCTCACTAGTGTACCACCCCTCATTAGTACTTACCCCACTTGTAGATGCTAGTGCTAAGCATAAAACTTGACCAACTTTAGATGGGAATACTTGGTGAAAATGGTTATGAAAACCTTGGAATGATGGATCATTCTATTGAAATGTTTTGGACATGTGTTTCCGAACACTTGATGATTTTGGTGATGAAAATGATGAGGCATGAGCCTTAGCCCTTTATAAAACTGATGGTTGTCTGGATGCGATACCATTCCAATTTTATCGTACAACCACAATACCCGAAGATTGGGTAGGGCTTGACTGGAAACTTATATACCTTAGTATTAGTTCCCTCATGGCCAAGGTCTGAGCTGAGGCTACCTTGTGAAGATTTTCCACCTATGTAGTACCCAAGATGACAGTTGGTCATGGTTGGGAGGCCAAACTCACAGGAGAGGTGCTTATACTAGGGCGTGTAATTGAAAGGTTAGGATTGATTATCCGCATACTGAGTATGGTGAATTCAGGATTTGTTCCTGATGGATGTATCGAATGTTGTGGTGAAAGTGTACAATCTCTGCAGAGTGTCAAACTATTCGAATATCCGCATTCGTGGTTATGGACAGTTGGAGTGGCCATACTGTTCCCCCATCAGATGTTTTCAAAAGACTTGTGAAATGAATTGAGACTTTGACTCGACCACAACAGGGTTGTGATATGAAATACAAATTCCCACTTAGGTGTTATAAAACTTCAACTAGCATTCTTTGCTTCTAAACTTAGTAGAGATAAATCTGGCTTTTGCAAAATAACCCTAGAGCCTAGTGTCCTATTACCAAAAAACCCTTTCACTTGTTAGTATTAGTTTGCGAGTACTTAAAGAGTACTCATGGCTTTGTCCCTGGCTATTCCCGTGGCCAGACTATGAAGAGGAGTACCTGGAGGATGGACCCTAGGAAGGTTACAACAACTAGGATCATCTCCCATCGTCAGCATTGCCTGTGACCCCGAAGATGGAGCTTCGCCTACGCTACCGTTATTATTATGTATTTCGCTGCTTGAAGTTGTATTAAGAACTGGATCATGAGATCCCTATTTGTGTAAGAACTTATGTACGGTTTGTAATGGATGATGCACTATGGTATCCAATTCTGTTATGTCTCACAAAAATGGTAATCCTGGGATTGCGATGTATGGCATAACAGGCATCTGGGATTAAAAATCTGGGTGTTGACATCTGCCCACGAGAAAGAAGGTACGTTCTGAAGCATTCCTTCGAGCCTGCCGCCGAGGAAACAAACCCCCGAATAGGGCGGCGCCAAGGTCAACAAACTCTCACCTCCATGCCTCGGCGCGGGCGACCTTACCGTGGGGCAATCTGGGCGCACGCTGTCAGTGGCAAAGACAATCCATCCTATGCACCATCGGCGGAAACACTACGGAGGCGTGCATCCATCTACACTCAGCTTGTTGGAGTGTCCGACAGCTGGAGCCGATGACGGGAAACAGCTTAGCACCGGAATTTAGGTTCAGATTCATAGGGACCTACGATCCCTGCCATGAGAAGCCGGATGTGACACCCCCGGGATCAGGGCTAAACAAATCCCAGACCTCCGTCTGACATAAGCTTAACCTTGAGCTCGAGAATATCCAGTGAAGAATCGGTAACACAACAGTGACCCTATGACACAAAATTTATTACAGCAAGCTCATAACTGAGCAGAGAACCAAATTATTACAAGCAGAGGTCACTGACCACAAACATCAAACAACGGAAGGCGAGTTATGCTATTAATTATAGAAAACTTAACAAATGTCCTAAGAGGCCTGAAGCATAACGATGACGTCCCAGCCCATAGATTCCAGGCTGCCGGCCGGGAACCCCATGCTACTCGTCGATGTCGATGTAGTACGGAACTCATCTTCAGGTGAACGCTTACTCTGCCAAATGTATCAACAAAGCAAGGGTGAGTACAGGGTGTACTCCGCAAGACTTATGGTTGGTGGAGTTGTTTTGCATAAAGCCACTTTTGTTTATAAAACAAGAGGAAGAAGAAGCTCGTCTAGTCAGAGTATTTTAGAAGGGGATAAGAGAGCGACGTCTCCGAAATAGATCATCATCTTTTAATATCCACCAAATCATCATCATCTCCTGACTAGGATCACCCCTTCATACCCATGAGGAAGCATCCTTAAGCATACGTTGATCTACCAAGTTTTACGATTAGGTTATAGTTCTCTATGATCTTGAGTCCGGTCGCCAAGTCGTTCATAACCGTGAACACGGCTTTTATAAAAGATTATTACCCTACAGGGGTGTACAACTTTACCCACACGTACTAACCTTCTCTTAATGCCACTAGTAATAGCCCTCTTCCTTGGAAGGCCGGCAGAGGGTGGTTAGACACGACCTTTACCTTGCTTTCGCCGAGACCATGAGTCATGCAATAAGTATGGTTTCGCCGTAACGGGTCAAATCCCGAAGTCGGTACTTAAAGATGTGAGGCGAGGTTGGTTTACCAGGGGCGTTATCTACCCCAAGAAACCTCGTCCACGCTTACCTACCTATTATGAATGCACCTGCACTTGGCAAATCTTTCAAAAGGTTTTCTATGCATATGTGGAATGGAACGCCCGAACTATGTGACTCATGGAATCTACTAGGAAAATTAGTTGCTCGTGAGGTTGTCCAGGCCCCGTGTGGTTGCACGCTCGTCTTGGTTCCAAAGGCAAGAACAGGAAGAAGCTTAGAGTCGTAACGGGGTCAGACGGGCTCTTTTTATCGATCCTTTTTTCTTTGTTTGCGTGGTACAGCTAATGAAGTTATTCAGTCGTAAAGTACCCGAGGGCCGAAAGGGATTCAAAGCCCTGTTCTCGAGACAGCCATGGAGATACGACCACTCAATCCGGTCATAGGCCTTCACCTTGTCGATCAGGCCCTTGCCACCTGTTGTTGGAGGGCTTTATGGTATTCCAGGACCTTGAGAAGGCTTAAGCAACTCTTTTATTGGAAGGGCATGAAGACTCAAAGCGTAAATTAAATGCAGGAATGTGATATTTGTCAACATAAGCCTGATCGCCAAAAGAGAAATCAAGATTGATCTCATTTGGTCTGAAATCGCTGCTTCCTCCCCTCTGACTTAACAGCCAAGCCCATTAGGGAAGCCAAGTTCATCTCTCACCAACATTGCATTTTCTTCAGAAGAAAAGCGCGCACGAGGTAGTTCCGGTTTCGCCGGGTCAGAGCTCACGTCCTAGTGGCCTCCCATACAAGCCTTAGCATGGGACTAGAAAAACCACATCCCACTGTGGCCTCCCATACAAGCCTTAGCATGTTTAAACTCATATCACCTCTGATATCATCTCATCACGTTCTCCTGTCATATTAGATTCTCTGCATCTGATACATCATCTGGATGGACCAGAACTGACAGCTATGCATGGCTAAGCAGACACATATATAAGCTCTAGCAATGCAAACAAGCCAAACCTAGTTATGCTAGGAGCAGTGGAACAGGTAATATAAGCTCAAAGGGAGTAATGCAACAGATAGGAATACTCTATCTATCGATAAAATACCATAGTAGAATCGTATGCAACATGGCAGGAATTGAAAATGCTTTCAAAATCATAGGATTATAACATGGTGGGGCTATGCTTGCCTTTGCCAGTTGATAACCGATAAGCGGATCTTCGGGAATCTTGTACTTGACTTGGTTATAGTTGGTCAAGTATTGTTCATCGATCTTCGATGGTCTTGATCTCGGTCTTCGATCTCGATCTCGATTTCGTATTCTACCGGAGAGAAGCAAACACCGAAAAGAAAGGGGAAACAATCAACACATGGCATCGATGCAATGCTCAAGCAAGTATGATGATATGACAAGTTAATTTGCATTGGAATGTAACCCTAAGGCATGCTCGATGATTTAATCGGGGTTCCGAGGGGTAAAAACTCTAACTCGGGGAAACTCCGGAAGCATATGAAAGGGGTTGATTTTGTTCTCTAATTAAACTTGTCATTTTTGTTGTTGATCAATGCATGATGATAGCTTAAATAGCTAGGTTTCATTTTTCTGAACATTTTGATATATTATTTGTATTTTTCTGACTGATAAATTAAAAGTTATTGAATTTACAATGTTTAATCAATTTCTGAAAATATTAAAAGGAATTACTGTGTCAGGCTGATGTCAGCATAGGGTGGGGATTCTTTTTTCACTGGGTTTGAGTCTACCCACAGAAACTGACGATTGGGCCCTAGTCTTAGGTCAACTAGCCACGCTGGCGGGCTTGGTCAGCGTCCACGTCAGCAACGCATGGACGCCACAGTGGCGCCACGTCGGCTCACCAGAAACCACGTCAGACACGGCGGGGGACGGCGGCAAAGGGTGAGCGGGGACGTGTGCGTGCATGCGTTAGAGATGGAAGGCCGAGGCAAGCCAGAAAATGGAGGCGCCGCCCTTTTTGGGTCACCGAAGCTTCGGCTCCGATGATCTTCGACGGCGGCACGCGCAGGTGCTCGTGGCGGAGGCCACAGAAAGGAAGAGGAAGGGATTGGAGAGGTCTGCAAGGACAGTGAGCTCACCCTGCTTCGATTGGCGTGGTCAGGGAGGTCGCTGGAGATCTGCATCAGCAGCGGGTGGTGGTTGCCGGAGTCGGGGACGAGGAGTTGATTCGGGTGACTGGGACCTTCCCGGATCGATTCCTTTGACGAGAAGAGGTTGGGGAGCACGTTGGTTTTGGTGGCATGCTCGAACGAGCACGGGGAGGTGCGGTACAACGGCGACTGGCGGAACCTGGGTGCTAGGGTTCGGGTCCGTGCGAGAGAGAAGAGAGAGAGGTTTCTGGGATGGGATAAGTAGATAGGGTCGAGGCGGGGCATCGTGGCGTTCTTATCTTCGCTCCAGAGCTCGACAGACGGCGGTGCGTAGGCGGCACGGATCAACGGCGCCGGCGGCGACAGAGAGAAGCTTGCGAGGGGGAGGAAGACGACGAAGGGGTGAGTGAAACGGTACGGGCCTCTGATGGGCTGTTGTTGGGCCGCTGGGCTGTGGGGTTCTGCACAGGACGGCAGGGAAAGAATGGGAGAGGGTGAGATGCAAACTGGGCTGGGCCTGGAATGGTCTGGCTCTGTTTTTATTTCCAGAAATTTTTCTTTATCTGTTTTGATTTTCTATTTTGTATTTTCAATTCAAATCTGTTTTGGGTAATTTCAAAATTACCAGAGGTTTTATGAAATATATAAAATTACTGCAGGGACCCTTTTAGTCCATTTGGGCTCCAATGTTTTGGTAGTTTTCAAAATTCAAAACATTTGAATTGTTTCAAAGAGAGGGGAAATATTAGGGTTTTAGGGTTTTCTTTATTTCCTTTTGCATGCATTTTTATGATATGATTCTCATGCAATGCACAATTAAACCCTAATTAAATATTATCTAAAACTGGGGTGTTACACCAGAGTTCACCTTCAAAGAAATCGTTGCGGCAGCACGGCTGTTCGTACTGAACCAGGACTGGTTTAAGCGCGTCAATTAGAGCAGGAACATTACAGATCTCTTAAAGTTTGGCGGGAAGGAAAAAAGATCAGTTGTGGAACGATCACTGAACTTACGTCCTCTCAAGGAAATTGGCTAGCCAACTTTTATGGTGGAGATCTGCAGTTTCTTCAGTGTAGAATAGTTAACTTCAGAGACTAACTCTGTAGAATGCCTTTTGTAGAGGTAATAGCCCCCTTTTGCGCAGCTATCCCATACTGTAGTATGGAACTAGTTCAGAAGTAACCAAATACTATCAAGATGTATATATTTATTCAATTACTACCGGAGGTTGAATTCAGTTTACTGTCATACTTATCCGAGACAAACAAGATTCAGATAGCATTTTATGAACTGATCTTGGGTGGTTTATTCATGCAAGTTCCATGCAGAATCACGCACCAGCTTAAACAAATATATGTAAAAAATGTTCGAGGCATACAAACCAGCAGCATTTCGTGCCTTTCAGATCGCTCACCAGCAGCATTTTCCTAGCAATGGTGGCATTGATCATTGCTATCCCACCCTCTTTTCCAGAGGCTAACCTTGGTTATGAACACAAATTCATTAGCCACACATACTAAAAATTCATGAGCCACACAAACTACAAATCATTAGCCACACGTACTACAAAATCATTAGCCACACATACTACGAATTCACTAGCCACACATTACAAATTCAGTAGCCACACATACTACAGCAGTTCAAACTATTGCATAAGGCGTACTACATGCTCGACTCTCAAGTCAGCAATATTTCAGATTCACTAAACCTCTATCTTCACTCGAGGGAAATCAGAACCACCAGCATGTCCATGTCTGGTCCCCCCCACACCAAAACCGTGTGTTCCGTCATAGAACGGTGGTGGTCATGTGCCATCGATCCTTCCAGGCCAACACTGCAGGCGACGGGGATGCTTTCTGGCCGCCTCGCCGTGGTCCTGAATGCCATGTACCGGATCCAGAACCTCTCGCGGGTGGATGATCACCGGGTGCTTCCAGCAAAGCTGTCCTCTTGCCCTGCTTGGAATCTCCACATTGTACATCTTAGGAACGGTGTTTGGATCTTTCATCCATGCCTTTACCTTGATGATCCATTTTTTGCTCGGTGGCACAATCTCCACCAACTCGCCGTCAAGGCTACTGACGACCTGCCTGAGGGCCTCTGGTTCCCAAGCATGCAAAGGGAGGCCGTCAAAGCCGAGTTTAGAGAAGAACCGAAGCTGCCCCAAGCGATCGTACCACCCACAGGCACGATGCTAACGCATGAAGCTCATTTTCTCCCCACCGCACTCGAAAGAACGGGAAGAATGCAGAAAGCGCTCGCTGTCTGAGCTGTGGGTGAACCGGACGAAAAAATTGAATGGCGGCGCGCATACCTCAATATTGACCACTTTTCGTCTGATCCCAAAACGAGACCTGAAAGCCGGCAGCAAGTTTGTCGGCGACATGACGGGACGTGTGCCCATCATGGTGGCCATGAGAGCGTTATCGTTGAATTCCTCTGCCAGGGCTACCATACCTGCGGTGTGCGGTAGCATGCAACCGCCCGAGGCCGGTCGCCGGTTCGGATTGCCCGGCCGAACGTGATCCACCGTGCGAGAAGTTCTAGGCAGCGGCAAGAGGCTAGGCTGGGGACGTGAAGCTCCGACACACCGACTAGGAAAAACGAGGCGAGGGCGACGGCGACAGGCTTTGATTAAGGGCGTGGGAGGTTGACCGGCCATGGCGGGGACGCAAGGAGAGCAACGGCAAGCTCCGATCTGGAGACCACTAGCCGAATCTAAGCAAGGTAATGGAGAGGGGAATAATAGGGGAGAAGAGCATAGAAGAAGATCTAGTCCTCGTGGGGGTAAACCAGTCCACGACCGCAAAGGATAATGGGAAATACTGACGGGTCAATGCAAGAAGAGTTGACCTAACATCAGGATTTTAGCTCAACCGTTTTTTGACTGGTTCTAACGATAGTTTGACCGTTAGATTTGTATTTACCCCCATTTGTCCCCTCTTGACAATTGGCGAAGCTACTATATCCCTTCCGCGATATTACACGCAACTTGGACCCCATGTTGCCTTGGCATCTGAAATATCGGACCGCATGTTAAAATTCTCGCAACGCAGATGGGGCTTGTTTAAGGCCATAGAGTGCATTATCGAGCTTGTAGACATGGTTCGAGAAAAGGGGATCCTCAAAGCCTGGAGGTTGCTTGACGTATAACAACTCTTTCAAGGGACCATTAAGAAAAGCACTTTTAACATCCATTTTTTGCAGTTTGAAGTGATGATGAGTAGCAAAAGAAAGAAGCATACGAATGGACTCAAGGCGATCAACAGGGGCATAAGTCTCGCCGTAGTCGATTCCCTCAACTTGTGAGTATCCTTGTGCAACTAACCTTGCCTTGTTGCGTACGACTATCCCATTGGCATCGCGCTTGTTTTTGAATATCCAATTGGTCCCAAAGACGTTTTGACAATCTTTAGGCCGCTCAACGAAGGTTCAAACTTTGTTTTGCTTGAAGTGTTAAGTTCTTCATTCATTACGTCAAGCCAATCATCATCTTCAAGGGCCTCGAAGACTTTCTATGGTTCAGCATGAGAGATAAAATCATGGTGAGAGCTAAAGGAGGCTAATTGCCTCCTAGTAGTATAATCCCTATTGAAATCTCTATAAACATTATCAAGGATATGGCCATCTTTGATGAGCTTGGCGAGGCGATAAGCTTGTCGGCGGGCTTGGGTCTCAAGACGAGATTATTAAGCAACCACTTGGTTATTACCACCATTTGTCTCTGCCTTGACTATAAGAATGAACACGAGGATCATCTTCATCAATATGACCCTCGAGAGAGTCTTCACCATCATTTGGAGAGGAGGAGGAAGGGCCTTGATCAAAAATAGCTTGGCCTTGTTCTTGACTAGCTTGGCCTTGGGAGTTGTCTTGATATGGATCCCCATATTGGGGAGGTAGATGTTGTTGATGAAGAGCTTGGGTACCGGGGCTTGATGAGTCATGAGCATGAGGAGCTTCGAAAGAGCTTTAGGGGTCTTGAGCCAAAATAGTAGGTCCTTGAGGGGCAAGATGATCTTATGAGAGTGAGGGATCCACTTGAGTAGAGCTTGGTCCTTCTCCTTCGGCCACAAGGAGTTCCTCAATGGGGCGGAAGAATCCCACACCCATTCTTCTTATGGCCTTGGGAGGAATTTCATCACTTGGATCACGAACACCATCTTGCCTTACAAGAGACTCATGGTATTCATCAAACTTCATGTTGCTCGTCTCTTCAACTCTTCCATTGGCTTTGTTGTAGACTCTATAAGCATGGGAGTGATTTGAGTAACCAAAGAAAATTCCTTCTTGTGCCTTGGATTCAAACTTGGACAAACAAACTCCTTTCTTGAGAATGTGGCACTTGCAAACAAACACTCGAAAGTATCTAACATTGGGCTTGTTCCTGGTGAGTAGCTCATAAGGGGTCTTGTTCTTTTTCTTGTGAAGGTAGAGTCGATTGGTTGCATGACAAGCGGTGGAGATGGCCTCGGCCAAAAGTTGTGTGGAAACTTGAATTCCGCTAGCATAGACCGGGCCACGTCCATCAAAGTATGGTTCTTCCTTTCAGATACACCATTTTGTTGAGGGGGTATATGGAGTGGAATATTGATGCTTGGTACCTTCATCACTAAGGAACTCCAAAGTATAGTTTTTGAACTCGGTGCCATTATCACTTCAGATGGAGAGAATGGTTGCATTTTGCTTCCATTGAACTTCATTTGCAAAGTCGATGAAGGTTTATTGAGTCTCACTTTTGTACTTGAAGAAAAACACCCAAGTGTATCTTGAGAAATCATCCATAATAACCAAGCAATACTTTTTTCCTCCAAGACTATCATGTGACGGAGGACCAAAAATATCCATGTGTAGGAGTTCCAAGCATCTCTCTGTGGTGATTTGATTGAGAGCCTTGTGGGGAGTTTCATGCATCTTTCCTTCAATACAAGCCCTACACACACGATCTTTGGCAAAATAAACATTGTAAATACCAAGGATGTGGCCCTTGGAGTGAAGTCTTTGCAAAGTTCTCATGTTGACATGGGCTAGGAGGTGATGCCACAGCCAGCCCTTGTCGGCATTAGCGTAGAGACATAGAGCATGTGGAGTGGTGGTCCCTAAAAAGTCCACCACATACAATTCATGCTCTACATACCCTATGAAGGCCACCATAAGGGACTTGCTCCACATGAGGACCACAGAATGCTCATTAAAGAAAGAAGAAAGACCCATAACGGAAAGATCACGAACTGAAAGGAGATTATAGCCAAGGGTTTTGACAAACATGACGTCAACCAAGGATACATCCGGGGTTACCACCACCTTGCCAAAACGCAATACCTGAGAACTCGTTTTATCACCATAGGAGACCATGGTGTTTGCAAGATTAGGCCTTATCTCTGACATGATGGACTTGCTCCCAGTCATATTACTTGTGGCACGGCTATCAAACACCCATTTTGCTCCACCGGAAGCATAGTCCTACAATAAAATGAAGCTTTTTGGTTTTAGGTACCCATTTTGCAATGGGTCCCTTTTTGTTAGTGACAAGGATCTTTGGCACCCAAATGGTCCAATGATAATCATGTGTGTATGAAGTGCCAACATATTTTGCGTAGACATGACCATCATAATATTTGCAAAGAATTAAGAGGGATTGTTCTTTTCGGCAAAGTTGTCACTTTGTAAGAGAGTAGGACCATGATAGGTCCTTTGAGCATTTCCCTTGTTCTTTCTCCTTTTCTTGTTCTTCTACTTATTTGTCTTGGGAGCATGCTCAACAACTTGCTTGTTGACTTGCATCTTGGCAAGTTGATCCATCAACACCTTGTTCTCCTCAATGAGATTCTCATGGTTGCAACAAAGGTTTAGGAGAACTAGACAAGTATATAATTTGCATAGCGGAAGACTTAGCAAGTTCAAAAGTTAGTTGAGTTTGAAGTTGCTCATGGGCTTCAAAAATACTTGAGAATTTTATCTCCAAGGCTTTGTGTTCCTCTTTGAGTTTCTCAAGATCCTCTCGATTCCTATCATGACCAACACCAAACTCAACTTTCTCCTTTTTAAGCACCTTAACCAAAGCTAGAGCATGATCATGTTATTTAGTGAGGGAGCACATGGAAATGTTATGATCATCTACTAGCTTAGAGACATTTTCCTAAAGATTGATTCTCATATTTTGTTCATCCTCAAGGCTTTGTGTGAATGAAGCAATTTAATCGGCGGCATCTCTTTCATTTTTACTTAGCAAGTTAATAAGTTCTTCATTTTCATCTAAAGCATCCCTAGCATGATCAAGTTGACTAAGCAAAGCACCAAAGCAAGTTTTAGTCTCTTCATCTAAGGTAGCAATGAACTCGCGTATGTCTACCATCTCTTTCTTTATCTCTAGACCTTCAAGATCAAGAGAGGAAGGTTCACTAGAGATGGGTTTAGGAGTGGGATTGGGATTGGGGGTTACCTCGGTGGCCTTGGCCATGAGACACTTTTGGTTGGAGGTGAGGACGTTCTAGTTGGGGGAGTCGAAGAGGGACAATCATGGAGTAGATGTAGTGGCAATTGCAGCAACTCCCACAATATCACCACCTTGGACTTCATCGTCATCATCATCCGTCCCCGAGAGGTATTCTTCATGAACCACCATAGCCCATTCCTTGTTGGCAACATTCTTGATGGCGAAGTTCTTGTTCAAAGGATGAGGAGGTCTTTAATTGATCTTGCGAATGAGGTGTACACCATTATCTTCTCGGTTCTCAAAGGGACAACTTGACACAAAGAGACTCTTGTCATTGCAATTGTAGCATGATCTCACTTTGGGGGCCTTGTTTGTTGATTTGAATCTTGTATTGTCCCTTGATCTTGGATTCATCCCCGACTTGTTCCAAAAAGATCTTGAGGCAAGGGCAAGATGTTCATTGAAATCATACTTGAGATCCTCTTGAGACCACTCACTAGCCTCATCTTCATCATCAACATCCACTGCCTTGGCCTTCAAGGCAAGATTCACCTTTTGTGACCAAAAAGCACGAGCGCGAGAAGATTCCGCATTCTTCTTGGCAAGGGTCATGGCAATCACTTCACTTAAGACTTCTTGAGATGTCATGATGTGAAAGTTGGTTCCTACCTTGATGGAGTTAAGATTTTGTTCTTCAAATGGAAGGAGATCTTGAACAAACTTCCTCTCCATGAACTTGTCGTCCACATAGGTAGCTCCAAGGTCCCTCATGGTGCAACAAAGGACCTTGAGCCGCCTATACATGTCTTCGGGTGTCTCATCATCTTGCATTGTGAAACCATCACACTCATTATTCATCTCGTCAAACTTGGAGCTTTGGATGCTAGCATTCCCCATAAATAGCTCGTGATATGATCTCAAGCTTCCTTGGCGGTGGTGAATTGGCGAATGTGAGCAAAGTCCTTGGGAGTAAACGCCTTTTGAATCATGCCCAAAGCAGTTGCATTGAGTTGCTTGTCCACCACTTCACCTCGAGTCAACTTCTTCGGGTCATATGGAGATAAACCTTCTTCCACAATCCTCATTAACTCAATACAAGAGCTGGAAATATGAGAGTGCATTAGATATTGCCAATTGGCGAAATTTTATGTATCTATCATGGGTGGTTCTCCTTGAGGAATGATATGTGTCATGGGGATAGGTGGGTCCGGAGTATACTTCGGAGGTGGGGGCACCGCCGAGTAATCCTTTCCCCCTTCTCCCTCTTTAGAGGGTGAGTCGACGAGCCCCTTGGTGCTCTCGCTTGGGCCCTTGGAATTTGTTTTAGCAAAAAAACCAAGACCCAGGTGAGTGGTGAAGGCCACGAGATTCACCCCGGGGGTTGTCTCCGGAACATTGGGAGGAGGCTTCATGGCATGAGGTGCAACAAGAGTAGTGGTAATCATGGGGTTTAGCTTAAGGGACTGCAAGAGAGTCATCATTTCCTCAAACTAGGACAACATGGAAGTCTCCAATTTCTTGAGGTCTTCCATGGAGGCCAAGTTCTTGGTGTTATCACTACCATCACCCTCATTATCGGCCATCATCTCTTAGGCGGTAAAGCCCGATGCAAGAGCATTGGCTCTGATACCAATTGAAAGTAACAACTTTGGTCGACTAGAGGGGTGAACACGAGACTGCCAATTTTTATCTTGTTATTCAAGTTTAGGCTTTGCAAGAAGTAAATTTCTCTAGATATACAACTAGATGAGAAATCCTATATGCTATAGAACATACAACAAGCAATAGAACGGTAAAGGACAAGAGTAGAGGTGCAGAGAGAGTAAATCGGAGAGGATGCGCGGAGATGTAATTCCCGTAGTTCACTTTAAAGGAAGCTACGTCTATGTTGGAGAGGTGTCGAGGCCACACAAGGTCACCCGGGCGCCACAAAGGCCTCACCTTCTTCTCCAGTGAGCACCACCACAAAGGCGGCCTCAAAAACCACTAACCGGTGACCTTGAAGGTGCCAACCGAAACCTTTACAATAAGGTTAAGGGGGAAGCTCCACAACTCAATTGGAGGCTCTCAACGACACCAAGGAGCTTCACAATGTATGCCCTTAGCTCTGAGGATGCCCTACACCATCTAGGGTTCCAAGAACCCAAGAGTAACAAGATCCACAAAGGATGGGTGGGGGGATCAAATTTCCTTTGGTGGAAGTGTAGATCTAGGTCACCTCTCCCACTCCTTAAAAGATCAAGAGGTTTGAGTGGCTAGGGAGAGAGATCTAGGAAGATGAAGCTCTCGTAATAATGGAGGAGATAGAAATTGAAGAGGTAAGGTGGGAGGAAGAAGAAGGGTGCCTTAAATAGGACCCCTTCAAAAGGAGCCGTTTGACTGTTTTGCGACTCCACCAGAACTTCGGTGGGGGACTGGAATTTCCGCTCAGCGTTCCCCCAACAACTCGAAAGCTATTGGTGTATGCTCCAAAGTACGACCGGAAGTTCCGGACAGACTGAGCGGAACTTCCGTTGGTACTTGATGGCTGTGAAATATAGCCATCCACGTCCGCATTTAAACTAGATATTATTCATATATTTGATGAAATATCTCTCTAAACCCTTCCACTAATGCCTAATGATCAAAAGGGTATGCAATCCTTTCTTGCTATTTTTTCCTACGCAGATAATAACGTATAATGATGGGAATCACAACATTAGTCAAAGATACGAGATTTCCAGCATGTCAAAGAAACCAGGAGCCGTGAAGTGGATCCACAAGCTTTAACGACTATAGTTCTGGCCGTATAGTTGCCATCGACTCCGTTAGGTCAAACAGAACAACTTTCATGAAGGGACCCCTATATAAAGAGGATTCGGGCGACGAGAAAACCCTCTCTCGATCTCTCTTTTCAAACACAACTCTCGCTGCCACCAGAAGCCACCACGCTGGAGGAATAGATATAGATCTAATATCCAAAGTCTTCTCCACCACCATAGCCATATTCCACCACTCGTAATAGTATATCTCTTCTCCAATTGGCAACATTGCAAGACTATTTGCTATCAATATTATGATCTGTATTACAATATTTATGATTGTTGATTTCATCTCTATGTGTGAGTAATTCTCCTTGGTCTAAGGGCTTCGGCCTAGCCATGTAGATTTTTGTGCATGTTATTTATGATAGATGGGATCATGTATTAGTTTGTATGACATGATGATTATTGTAACCTCTCTTGCCTCAATCTAAGGACTTGTCAGGTACCCAAGACCCCAAGGATTGATCCAAGTATAGGGAGTGTGAGTGATGACTGATCTGCAGGTTGGGAACCCCAGTGACAGAAGGGGTAGTACGGCTGTATGTGAGGGATTTACTTGGGATTAACGATGACATCACTATGCATATCATTAGTTATCTTTCTTCTATGGATGAGACTAGTAGGTCATTGCTATAAGCAGTTGCGGAGGCGATAACAATTATGTATGCACTGACCACATATAATTATCTTGCTCTAACAATTACATGCATACTTTATTATAATCTTTTATTCCCATCAGATGTTTTGCACAGCAACTGGTGAAACCGAAAGCCCTAGGCCCTCTCTCTCTCTCCATCGTCAACAACAACAAAAAGATCGTAAACTCTTAGTCCGGTGAAAACACAAAAGGAATTCTAAAACTCCTGAAGGTCCGTTAAAGTAACTTCACTTTGCTTTCTTCTTCCCGAGGATTCGATAAACCTAGGTATACTAGGGAAAAAGAACTATACTACATCCATAATCCGAATCGAAGGTATCAACCATTTTTCTGGCGCCGTTGCCAAGGAAGCAATAACTACCCTGGTGAGGTTAGTAGGAACCTTGCTAGTTTTAATTCTTGTTTTTAATTTTGTTAGTTTGCTTTCAGTTTTTATTTGAAAAACAAAAAAAATTAGTTGGTATTTTAATTATTCTTTTACCATCATTATTATTTGTTTAAGAAAATCCAAAAACATAGGAAATATGGCTGAAAAGAAGCATGGGGAGTTTGCAACTCCCAACAATCATTATTTGCGTAGTCCTATTACTCAGCCAGCAATTACTCCTGAAGATTATGAAATTAACCCCCACTATTTACATTTGGTTCAACAGAATGAATTTGGAGGCTCTGCTATTGAAGATGCAGGTATGCACTTAAATACTACTGAAATATGTGATATGATGCGCATTAAAGATGTTAACCCCGACGCGGTTAAATTACGCTTATTTCATTTCTCTCTTAGAGGAAGAGCAAAAGAATGGTTGCTATATTTTCCTATAAATATTATTGCATCATGGGTGGAATGTACTTCTTTATTTATGACTAAATTCTTTCCACCTGTAAATACTATGCAACTAAGATCTAATATTACTGGTTTTAGACAGGAAGAGTGTGAGCCACTAGCGCTTGCATGGGAGAGAATGAAATAATGCATGAGAAACTGTCCCAGCCATGGGATGGAAGATTGTTAGTTCTCCATTTATTTTACAATGCTCTTAACCCTGTGTCTAAGTCTATGCTTGATACTACAGCTAGAGGAACATTTATTGGTAAACAAATTACCGAAGCAAAGCAACTGCTAGAGAATATGCAAGACAACCATGCCCAATGGCATGTGGAAAGATCAAACACGAAGAAGGTGAAACTCCGTCACACCTCAAGAAAATGAAGAAATCAATGCTAAGTTGGACAAGCTCATATTAGCCTTCAAAGGTAGGGAAACCCAGGTAAGAGCTACTCTAGAACCAAATATTGAAGAAATAGACTTCATAGATCGCAATGATTATAACCCTTCTTGGAAGAAGAATTATAATCCAAATTTTTAGAAACATTTTCTAGTCCTATAGGTAACTCTAATAATAATATGGCACCAAGTAATGCTAGTCTCCAAGAAACTCTTAAATCTTTTATGGACTCACAAAATGAGAAAAACAATATCCTAGTTAAAATAACAGAAAACCATGATGCTATGCTTGGTAAATTATCTAACCAAATTGTTAGTTTGAGGAATGATTTGCAGGCCTTCCAAGAAAGAACAAGGATTGTTGAGGCACAAATAGGTAAGATAACCAAGAGTCAAACTCTCATTCTAGCCAAATTTGTAGGTAAAGTTGAGCCCAATCCAGTAGAAGACCTCAAGATGATAAGAATCCAAAGGGAGGAGCCTGAAGAACTTGACTATGGCAATGCTCGTTCACTGAATTACATAGTTGAAGATCTTGTAAAAAGGATCAATATCAAGATTCCGGTAAGTGAAGGAAATGAGGAAGCCATGTATCAATACTTTGTTAATTAGTTAGCAATAAAGGTACATGAGCTTGAGGAAGAATATAAGAAAATTGCTAAAAAATTACCTGTTAAGCTTGATGATATATTTGAGCATACTATTAGGATTAAAATTGGGACTAATGAAATATTTGCACTTTGTGATCTAGGTGCAAGTGTTTCAACAATTCCAAAGAGTATTTTTAATAAGTTAAATCTTGTCTCTTTTGAAATCACTAAGTTAAAGTTGCATCTAGCATATTCTACCTACAAACAAGCAGTAGGAATTAAAGAGAATACCTTAATATACATTAAAGGTTGTCCTGCTCTTATTGATTTTGGTATTGTTGACATGCCTAAAGATGCTACTGCTCCTATCATATTAGGTCGTCCTTTCTTAAGAACTATTAAGGCTTTTATTAATATGTATGAAGGGAACGTGAAGCTCCAATTGCCTTCGTGGGATCCTTTTGTTATTTATTTTCCAGGAAAAAGAAATCCAAGCAAGATGAGAAGGAGGCCATTACTTTGAAGGCCAACTATTTTGGAGTGGGTGTTCCACTCATCTGGCCCAAGTGAGCAACATCAAGGTCAAGCTATTGACCATAAAATAGTGCTGCATCGTAGGCAACCCATGTGAAATAAAGGTTTGAGTAAATTTTTTAAGTTTTAGTTTAAGATTTTATGTTGAATAAAGAGTGCTAGAAAAATCCAGTGAGAAGGAGAGATTCTGTGGTACTAAAATTCCTGTTTTATACACGCTAATGTTGGTCGACAATTTAGTCTGTCATTTTTCTATCAAAACATGGTGTTTCGCTAAGTTTCAGTCTAAAATGTAATTCTTGAAGAAATATAAATTTTTTGATGTATACAGTACCTTTAACGACCAACTATACGGCGAAAATAAATATTTCAGCCGCATTTCCGGCCATATAGTTATTTGAGCCATTGACATTTTTTCTTCTCTAGATACAGAAGGTTTAACAATCAACTATACGGCGGGAGAATTTTGGTCCGGCCGTATAGTTCCAGCCGCCAGGAAAGAAACCCTAAAAACCCTAATTTTTTGTCGTCAGACCAACTATACGGCGGGAACAAATTGTTTCGGCCGTATAGTTGTGACTGTATAGTTGCGTACGACCACTTAAATGCATGGGAAGGTACCCAAAACACCAAAACTTCAATCTTTTTTCTCTCTTATACCTCCAAACTCTCTCAAAACCTCAAGGGGTCTTCACCTCTACTCAATTTCGTTCTATTTACTCGCACATAAGTGATCTACGATATGTTTCTCCTATGATCCTCCAATTACTTTTTGCAAATTCATTTTTGATATATTGTCATTATAAATCTAGGGTGAGACTTATGTTTGAACTAGTTTCCATGATTCTCTTGCCTAGATTATTATGTTGAGGAGATTCTTTAGTGTGCTATGATGAGGAATATGCTATGGTTATTATTGTTGGATCAAAAAGTTTTATTTTTGTCTTTCTAATTTTTAGAAGATGAACACAAAGATCCAAACGCGTGCTCTTACCGCCGCTAGTTCTTCTCGGGCTGTAGCTCAGGAACGAATGGGGATACGATTCAGGAATGAGCCCCACCGTGATCGTTTCGACAGGATCAAAAACCGAGAAGTGAAGGCAACCAAGTGGGCTTGCCCCGTCATATTAAACCAACTCGGTATTTCTGATGACTTTAATTTACTTTGAAAATAGAGTTGGCCTGCAAAACTTTGTATTTCATGATGCACCTACCTATCGCCAGTTAACCATTGAAGTTTTAAGTTCTTTAAAAAGCACGGTTAAAACATGGCATGGAGAGGATAGAATTTCTTTCCGCCTTATGAACCACAACTATACATTAACACTTGATGAATGCTGAAATTGTTTTGGTTTAACCAAAAATGATCCTAATGCTCTGCGTGCTTCTTATACCGACATGAACCCTTACCCAGATCATTATTACAATAGAATGAGTTTTACCTCTAGAGTAAAAAGGGGAAAGAATATTCAACATCCTGCCATTCGATATTTGTTCTATGCCATTGCTAACACCTTACAGGCATGTAATGAGTTAACAAGACTCAATGAATAGGACATATTTCTTTCAAAAACAACTTGTCACTCAACTTGGGAACAATTCGTGTGCGCTATTTGGAGCACCAGGCCTCCCAAAGCCAAGGACCCCTTACCAGTGGAGGCGTCATCATCGTGCTTGCCATTGCCCTAGGCATCGACCAAGGTGAGTTGCAACCAGTGCTAGGTGAACGACGTGTTAGTTTCTCTACTTTAAAAGCTTGTGGAATGCTCACTAGGAGAGGTGGTGGTTTTTACTTGCATATTGCAGGAGCTGGGTGTCTCTACCCTGCTCTTTTGCCTAATGGTATCTTCTCTATCAAGGAGGGATGTTTTCTATATGATGTGCAGGTTGAGCAACACCAACCCGAGGAGGAGATTCCGGATGAGTATGAGGACCAAGAGAAGGAGCAAGAAGTTCCTTATCAAGAGGAGCAGCCACCAAACCGTTCGCTACATATCAAGACTTCCAAGAACTTGGAGGGACTGTGGAGGGGATGCATAATCTCGCCCTAAACCTCCGAGAACCAACAAGTAACTTATTAATTCAATTTGCGGACTGGAGTTACAACTTTTTCCCCCACCTCAATGATTTAAAGGGCTTGCAAAAGCCTAAGCTTGGGGAGGTTTTCTATCTATTTTTATTTGGCGTTCATTTGCTTTATTTTATTTTCGAGGTTATACTTTTTATTTGAGTTTATAAGCACTCGTGTTGGTTTCCCCAACACTTTATCTTTAATTATTTTATTTTGTTTTCGAGATTTTCAAGCCGAGCTTTGTCGCCAATTTTCTATTCTTTAATTCCCCTTCTCAAAAACCACAAAAATATTTCTCCATTTATCTTTATTTTCCCTCTTTCTTTTCTTTTTGCCTCGAGGTTCTCATGTATTTACAGGAGAGTGATTGACTCCGAGTTTCCAAGAAACAAATAAAAAGGGAAGAGAGAAGTGGAACCAAACATGAGAGGTATGCCTTATGACCTCCCACTTTTGAAGTTTGAGAAACCCATGCTAGTTAGTAGTAAATATTAAGATGTTATATCGGTGGAGTGAGTCTCTATATTGTAGTAAAATCTTGTTTGCATGGGTATTTAGTTGAGTACGTTTTGTTCCAGCTCTTGTATTTAACCAAGTCTTGCCTAAAAATTTGCTAAACAATTGAAATAAGAAAAAGTCTCACAATTGAAGACTTGTGTGTTGTAGTGTTTAGTCTTGAAAGCTTATTCCTAGAGACACTCAACACCACAGAAAATAATGATTGACTTCATAGCTCTCTTTGAAAGGATTTTTTCGATTGAATTAATGTTTAGAGGTTTTTATGAGCATGCCAAAGTTTGACTTGTGAATCATAAGAATGATATAGCTTTATGTGTGTCAAACTTCATGGGATGCCAACAACTCTGCTAGCCTATGAATGATCTTCATGGAGGAAACTCCTAGATTTCGACTATGAGTTGATTAAACATATGTAGCAACAATGCTATAATGGGTAAGATTTTTGGCACTCTCAGGTAGCTATAAACATGATGGAATCACTCATCTAGCTGATATGAGTGATCATTATGAAAAAGGGACAAAAACCTTAGTGATACCACGAGTGTCCATCATAGCCCGATAAACTAATGATTTTTTTGGCATGCTCTCAATTAGTTAAAAAAACTAAAATTCTTGAAGGACAATGAATAGAAAAGTAGTGCTTGAAAAGTCTTGATTTATTGATGTGGGAGAATTGAGATACTTCAGTATATATGCTTTTCATGACGAACTCTCACACTCTTAATTTTACATAATTATAATTTATTGTTCAAAGGCAAGCTTATGAGTTGATTTCATGACATGGAATAAAGTTTACTCATTTGAATCATCCCTGCTTATAATAATTTTGCTGCGCTATAAGGATTAATGAAACCCGTATGATATGCTTGCCATTTCTCTATCTATGCTGAAGTTTTTCAGATTAATAAAGTAGAGGAAACATGAGACTACCAATCATGAGTAAGATCATCATCTCGTTATTTCAGTTTAAATGTTGAGTTCCTTTTTGATTTTGATTTTGGTTTTGTTGCTCGAGGACGATCAAGTTTAAGCTTGGGAAGGTTGATGGTTGTGAAATATAGCCATCTGCGTCCGCATTTAAACTAGATATTATTCATATATTTGATGAAGTATCTCTCTAAACCCTGCCACTAATGTCTAGTGATCAAAGGGGTATGCAATCCTTTCTTGCTATTTTTTTCTGCGCAGATAATGACGTACAATGATGGGAATCACAACATTAAAGTCAAAGATACGAGATTTCCAACACGTCAAAGAAACCAGGAGCCGTGAAGTGGATCCAGAAGCTTTAACGACCAACTATATGGAGGGAATAAAATTCCGACCGTATAGTTCTAGCCGTATAGTTGCCATCGACTCCGTTAGGTCAAACAGAACAACTTTCATGAAGGGACCCCTATAGAAAGATGCCTCATGCGACAAGAAAACCCACCCCGGCTACACCAAGCCATCAGAAACCACAACATCGGAGGGATAGATCTAGATCCAATATCACAACCCTTCTCCACCACCATAGCCATATTCCACCACTTATAATAATAGATCTCATCTCTAATTGGCGATATTGTAAGACTATTTGTTATCAATCTTATGATCTCTATTACAATTTTTATGATTGTTGATTTCATCTCTATGTGTGAGTAATTCTCCTTGGGCTAAGGGCTTCGGCCTAGCCATGTAGCTTTTTTGCATGTTATTTATCATAGATGGGATCGTGTATTAGTTTGTATAAAATGATGATTATTGTACCCTCTCTTGCCTCAATCTAAGGACTTGTAAGGTACCCCAAGACCCTAAGGATTGATCCAGGTATAGGGAGTGTAAGTGATGACTGATCTGCGGGTTGGGAACCCCAGTGACAGAAGCGGTAGTACGGTTGTATGTGAGGGATTTACTTGGGATTAACGGTGACATCACAATGCATATCATTAGTTCTCTTTCTTCTATGGATGAGACTAGTAGGTTATTGCTATAAGCGGTTACGGAGGCGATAACAATTATGGATGCACTGCCCACATATAATTATCTTGCTCTAATAATTACATGCATATTTTATTATTATCTTTTATTCCCATTAGTTGTTTTGCACAGCTACTGGTCAAACTGAAAGCCCTAGGCCCTCTCTCTCTCTCTCCATCGTCAACAACAACAAAAAGATCACAAACTCTTGGTCCGGTGAAAACACAAAAGGAATTCTAAAACTCCCGAAGGTCCGTCAAAGTAACTTCACTTTGATTTCTTCTTCCCAATGATTTGATAAACCTAGCTCTAATAGGGTAAAATAACTATACTACATATGTAATCTGGATCAAAGGTATCAGTACTTCCGAAGCTCATTCCGGTGCAACTTCCTTCAAATACGACGATTCAATACTAAACCATACAGTACATGACCGGAACTTGGAGCAGAACAAAGAGCGGAATTTTCTGGGCCACGAACCACCTGAACGGAACTTTCGGCGGCTAGGCGGAAGTACCGGTCGAGAACTCAGCAGGAGCATCTAGGGTAGTTCCGATCACAGAATCCGGTCAGGCTTGACCAGGTCTGCTGACCGGAACTTCTGAAGATACTTCTGGTGGAAGTTTCGCCAAATAGCGCACTTCTATACAGAAGTATCCAATATGTGGGCAGAACTTCTGCCGGAAGTTGGGCCAAAAATTATGTCGTATCCAGTCTCGCAGAGACCCCTGAGCGGAACTTCTGGTCAGGACAGAATCATCACAAACAACTCCAAAGATCACTCTCTCGCTGAAAAATAGGATGGCTGTGGCGGTGCAAGAATAGTTTGTGCATGAAAAAGTGATTCCCCACACCCTTCCGAGGTGGATCCCCTCTTGATAGTATGGCGACCTAAAACAATAAACAAAGAGAAAGGCAAAAAGCAAATGGCCATCATCTTCACGAGACTCTAGGAGAGGCGTTCACAAGCTCCACAAGCTCCATCGAAATCGAATAACCTAAAACTCAAGCACACAATGAAACCACAAGTGGGATTGTCATCAACACCAAAAAAACTTAGGGAAAACATAGTCCTTTTAGCCGCCCCTACACCGCCGATGACTCTACATGCGAGCACGACGCTGCAGACACATGAGTCTGGGCAATTCGACCATGGCGACAACACGAACCACCAGGGCTCGACGGGGGAGCAGCTTGCTCTTCCCTCGTCCACCCCGGTCGCAGGTACTGAGGATTCCTCATCTGCTTTGGCTCTTGTTTCAATTTCCCAACCTCCTGTAGAGATTACTGCCTCTCGCACTACCCCACCGCTGCCGCATACCTAGTTTCCTCGCTTCGACCAAGAGAACCCTCGTTTGTGGCAGCAGAGAAATATTTTCATTTAGTTCCGGTTGACCTGAGCCAACATGTGGATTATGCCATGATGCATTTCACTATCAATGATGCGATGTGGTTGCAGAGTGTGGAAGATAGAATAGAAACTTTCACTTAGGAAGTGTTGTGTGAGCACCTGAATCATCAATTTGATTGTGGACAGTATTAGTTATTGTACCGGCAAGCTTTTAAGCTTCGGTAGATTGGCTCGGTAGTGGAGTATGTAGAAAAATTCAACACCCTCAAACACCATATGCTTGCTTATAAGCGTGACATAGATACCACATTCTTTGTTACTCGTTTTATAAAAGGTCTATCTCGTGACATTAGAGCTGTTGTCATGATTCAGCGACCCAACGATCTTGATACTATCGTATCTTTGGCCTTGTTGGAGGAGGAAATCGCAGAGGAAAGTCCTAGAAGTTTTCCAAAGCACCTGAGCAATCATTCTGTATTTCATCCCCTGGCAACCAACCAATAGTCAAGTCTGGCTTGTCAATGGCTGATGATCGAGCAAGCATCATTACAGGGAAGGTTTCCGCTCTTAAAACCTTCCGCAAGGCACGGGGTCTCTATTTCACTTGCGGGGAGAAATGGGCTCCTGGTCACAAGTGCAGTGAAACTGTCCAGTTACATGTGGTTGAAGAATTAATGTCAATACTGTAGACATCAGATTCAGAGGGTGATCCTGCCAGCCTTGAGGCAGAAAAGTTTAAGATGCAGTAGCTGATCAGCAGGAGGTGTTATTTTCTATCAGCAAACAAGCAGTCAATGGTTCAGAAACTACAAGATCCATGAGGCTGTTGGGCAGAATACAGGGACATGATGTGATCATATTGGCGTCACAATTGCAAGGAGTGCACCAGTTGACTGAGTACAAGTGGCTAGGGGTGGAGTTCTACAAGGGAATTTTGAATTGCCTGATTTCAGTTGGCAGTGCCAAGCGAACACATTCAAAACAACACTGAAGGTGTTGCCACTTTAGTGCTATGATGTGATATTGGGCATGAAATGGCTAGAGCAGCTAGGGCTTGTAGCTACCCATTGGGCAGAAAAATGGTTTGAGTTTGATTGGGAAGGTGCAAGATGCAAATTGCAGGGGCTCAGTTGCAATACAAAAAATTGTGAAGTCATTTCAGTTCAGGAGTTGCAGCAGCTGCAGCAGCAGGATTCCATCTACTATGTTGTGCAAGTTCATATGGCCACTGAAACGGTAGCGCAGAAGACTGTTCCCAAACTGATCTCTATGGTGCTTAATACTTATGAGGAATTTTTTGCAGATCCCAAAGGGTTACCTCCTCATAGAAAATATGATCATAAGATTCATCTTCTGCCAGGTGCTACACTAGTCAATCTCAGGCCTTATAGGTACAACCCTGTGCAGAAAAACGAAATAGAAAAGCAAGTCAAGGAGATGCTAGCTCAGGGGGTGATTAGACCAAGCTCTAGCCTGTTTGCTTCACCTGCTCTTTTGGTGGGCAAGAAGGATTTGACATGGTGCCTATGTGTGGATTTTCGTCCCTTGAATGCTATTACTATCAAGAATAAAACCTCTGCCAGTTATCGAAGAGCTGCTGGATGAGTTAGCGGGTGCACAATGGTTCACTAGCCTAGATCTTCGGTCTGGATATCATCATATTTGAATGGCCGAGTGTGATGAATATAAAATATACTTTCAAATGCACCATGGACATTTTGAGTACAGTGTTATGCCATATGGCATCACGGGTGGTCCGGCAACGTTTCAGGGAGTTATGAATGAGATCTTAGCTTCAGTTCTCCGGAAATGTGCCTTAGTCTTTGTGGACGATATCCTTATTTATAGCAAGACACTGCATGAGCATGCCAGACACCTGGAACAAGTTTTGGGAATTATGTTAGCACAACAGTTGAAGGTGAAAAAGTCCAAGTGTGCCTTTGCACAGCAAACAGTTCAGTACGTGGGCCATTTGATCAGTTCCAAAAGTGTTTCTGCTAACAAAAAATAAGATTGAGCCTATACTGAAGTGGAAGGCACCTCAAAATATTAAGGAATTGTGCAGTTTCTTGGGAATGACTAGCTATTACCACAAATTCATCAAGGGATATGGCATCATTAGCAAAAACCTAATAGAGCTATTGAAGAAGAACAACCCTTATGTCTGGAAGTTAGAAATAGAGGCTTCCTTTCAAGCTCTGAAGCAAGATCTGGTGTCTGCGCCAGTCCTGGCACTGCCAGATTTCTCGAAGATTTTCATCATTGAAAATGACGCTTGTAGCCGTGGCATAGGTGCAATACTCTTGCAGCAAGATCACCCCTTGGCTTTTATCAGCAAGACGTTGGGACCTCCGCATAGAGGCTTATCTACGTATGAAAAGGAGTGCCTTGCTATTCTTTTAGCTGTGGACAAATGGCGAGCATATTTGCAACATGGGGATTTCTTGATTCGAACGGACCAACGCAGTTTGATGTATTTGGATGACAAACGCCTGACAACACCCTGGCAGCATAAAGCGCTCACCAAGCTCTTGGGGCTACAATACAAAAAAATATAAGAAAGGTGTGGATAATCCATTATCACGTCACATTCATGAGGATACTGAGGAATTGAACACCATATCCCACTGCATACCAATCTGGTTGGAGTTTGTGGTAGCTGGGTATTCTGAAGATAAAGACAATAGCAACCGTTTGGCACAACTCTCCATCAGTTCTCCGCAGGACAAATATTCCTTGAAGAAAGGGCTGATAAGATACAAAGGTCGGATATGGATCGACAATAATTCAAAATTACAACAAGACATATTGTATGCTCGTCACACAGGCCCTATCGGTGGACATTCAGGGTTTCATGCAACTTATAATACAGTGAAATGCCTTTTATCTTGGCCTAGTATGAAATCTCACATTCAGCAGTATGTTGCTCAGTGCCAGACATGTCAGCAAGCCAAAGCTGAGTGGGTGCCTTATCCTGGGTTACTTGAGCCTCTTGCTGTACCATCTAGCTCCTAGCAAGTTGTTACTATGGACTTCATCACCTGCCTGCCAAATTCATCTGGATACAACTGTATCATGGTTGTTGTAGACAAGTTGTCAAGATATGCGCACTTCATACAATTGGCTCATCCATTTACTGCATTCTCAGTGGCTCTGACATAGATGAAGGAGGTCTATAGACTGCACTCGTTGCCTGAAGCTATTGTCTCTGATCGAGATCCAATATTCACAAGCGCGTTGTGGCAAGAACTGTTTCGCTTGACTCAGACAGAACTACGCATGAGCTCTGCTCGTCACCCTGAGACTGACGGCCAAACTGAGCGTGTCAAACAGTGTCTAGAAGGATTCTTGTATTGGTTTGTCAGCTCTTGTCAGAAGCAGTCGGTGCAATGGATCCCCCTAGCTGAGTTTTGGTATAATACCACAGTTCACTCAACACTCAGCAAAACCCCATTTGAAGTATTATATGGGCATGCCCGTCGCCACTTTGGAGTTGATGTGGTGGAAGCATGCTCTATTCCTAAGTTGCAAACATGGCTCAGTGAAATAGAGATGATGACCAACTTACTACATCAACATCTCGAGTGTCAGCAACAGAGGATGAAATCGCAGGCTGACAGGCATAGGACAGCGACATTTTTAGGAAGGGGAGTTTGTTTTTTATGAAATTGCAGCCCTATGTTCAAACTTCAGTGGCAAAACAGGGCATCAGGAAGCTAGCATTTCGTTATTATGGTCCTTTCAAAATATCGAGGAAAGTGGGTTCAGTGGCTTACAAATTGGCACTCCCCGATTCTAGCAAGATTCAGCCAGTTATTCATGTTTCACAACTGAAAAAAGCAGTGGGACCAACAATTAATGTGCAGCAACAACTACCTGATGTGGTTGAATCTTCTTCTGTACCTGAACAAATACTGGGTACTCGCTGGAGGAATCAAGGTGGCTCTCAGCGTCAACAAGTGCTCATCAAATGGTCAAAGCTGCCAGATTCTCTTGCTACCTAGGAAGATCAGGAAGAACTGGAAAATAGGTTTCCAAGTACTCCAACTTGGGGACAGTCTGGACCTCAAGGGGAGGGGAATGTCATGGACCTGAAGGAGAACGACATGTACAAGCCCACGGGAAAGTGGAGAAGATGCCTGAGAAGGTTTGGCAGGAGGCTAGCTTAGATCAGTGGGCCAGAGAGGACAACCTAATGTTCAATCATCTGTCGACAAGTGGTGGAGGTGACGCGACCAAGTCATGGCCTGGGAGGTTGGTTGTTTAAGTGTAGTCGTTGGTTTTTGTAGTAGGTGTCGATTGACCAAAGTCTGAAATCCCCTCTTTCTGTATTTCTCTCTTCCTTCCCAAGACTTCTCTCTAAACTATCCTCCTCCTACACGATTCCCCGAACTGTTGTGTGAACTCGAGATTGTGTGAGTTAATCGAGTGTTCACTAGTCAGTATATAACACTTTATATGGCTTGAATTTTCAAAAAAGTTATAGTCGTTAAGCCTTGGGATGGAGGGGGTATTAAGTAAGAGTATAGGAGTATTAGTTTAACACGAAAATTTGGGGGGCCTCCTAATCTGGAGTCCATGTTCAGTCGAACCTTCTTAGGGAGTGTAGCGCCTTGTCGAAGGAGTTGCACAAAAGTGTTAGTTTTGTGAAATACTTTTCGCCGAAAGTCTATTTTTAAAATTCTTTCGTTAGAGAGTTAATTTGTCCATTTTCACACGGAATACTGATGAGTCCTCGTACAAAAAAGAAGACGCGCAAATGATATGACCGACAGTACGACACAAGAATTACTTAAGCCGCTGACCTGCAAGCAGTCAGCAGGTCTTAGTTTATACTGTACAAACGAAGAAGTCCAAATCCAGCTGGTCTACGCGGCGGCGGACCGAACACAGTACGTCAGTCATCAGGAAAAAGGACGCGTGGACTTGCCAAGAAAATGATACGGGAATGAGCAGGTAAGACGTAGCCACGTCAGCGAGAAATGGCATGTGGATTACTCCCTCCGTTTGAAAATATAAGATGTTTTAGATTTGTGTGTTAATTTGACTTTACCACGGATCTAGTCTAGATCTAACAGTGGCACTATACATTACCTTTAGATCGAAATCAGAGAGAGAGAGAGAGAGAACCGAGGTGGACTCTACCTGCTCCTTGGCTCGACAAACATGAGCGGAGGAATCCCAGTGGTGCCGAGCTAGAACCTCCGTCATTGGCCATGGGTGAAAAGGGTGAGTGTGGGGGCGTATGGCTAGGGTGGCGTCGGTGGAGCTTCCGTCGTGATGGCCTAGCCTAGATCGGATTGGCTTGTAGGTGGGGCGGCTAGGCACGGCTAACCTCGTGGAGTCGTCTGCCGGTCTCCCCACCACTTTATATAAGCCATGGCGGCGAGGCCCACCAACCTAGATAAGGATGGGCGCCCGATCGAGGCGCGATTAGAAGCGTCTTGGGCGTTGGGCCATCACGTTAGATCTATCTAACATTCTCCCTAGATCTCGACTTTACTTTTAACCTTGTTCTTTACTTATTTCATCACAGAATGATACATAGAGCATGTTTCATCGTCTCAGCTCAATTCTTGATAGAATCAGACAGCCACTACACACCTTCATGTTCGAAACAAATTTTGTTACTTTTGGGCCTCTATGGTCCAGAATCATAGGCTTGCCGTTAAACCCATGCCGCTATGTGTTCCTTGAACACATTGGGTGGTAAGCCTTTAGTTAAGCGGATCCTTAAGCATATCCTTTGTCCTTATATGCTCGAGACTTATAGTTTGATCCTGGACTTTGTCCTTCACAACATAATACTTTATATCTATAGACTTTGAAGCATTACTCGACTTGTTGTTGTGAGCATAGAATCTGCGGGCTCGTTGTCACGATTACATCTTTAGTGGCTTCTTGATGCATCAACCACTTTCAAGTCGGGTAAGAATTTCTTTAACCATAACGCTTTGTCCCATGGCCTCATAACATGCTATAAATTCTGCATACATCGTAGATGATGCAACTATCGTATTTGGCTCTTCTCCACGAAATAGCACCTCCTGCGAGAGTAAAGACATACCACGTCGTGGACTTTGATCGTCTTTATCTCCATAAAATCTGCATCTGAATACCCTTTTATCTCTAGAGAATCAGATCTTACGTATGTTAGCATAAGGCCTTTTGTGCCTTGCACATAGCGCAAAGCTTTCTTTACCATCTTCGATTGCTCTATGCAGGATTCTCTTGATATCTACCGTACCCGATGATAAATGCTAAGTCGAGGCGAGTGCACACTTGTGCATCTTGTAAGCTTCCAACAGCGAAGCATATGGTGCGACTTCATTTGATCGATCTCATATTGATTCTTTGGACATTGGGATTTCCCAAAACTATAGCCCTTGACTATGGGAGCAGGTGTTGAATTACTCGCATGCATATTGTATTTCTTTAAAATCTTTTCTGTCGCTTTCTGCGACAGTCCTAACACTCCATTCTTTACATCTCGGTGAATTTCTATGCCCAAAACATAAGATGCTTCACCAAGGTCTTTCATGTCAAAGTTTGATGACAAGAACTTCTTTGTTTCTAGTAGTAGACTAACATCACTTTGCTAGCAAGGAATGTCATCCACATATAGAATTAGGAAAATATATTTCCCACTTTTGAACTTTGCATAAATGCAATTGTCCTCAACATTTTCTTTGAATCCAAATCTTTTGATGGTATCATTAAACTTTAAATACCACTGCCTAGAGGCTTGCTTTAACCCATAAATGGATTTCTTTAGCGGCATCCCATATGTTCCTTCCTCCATGAAAAAACCCTTGGGTTGTTTCATGTAAACATTTTCTTCTAAATCTCCATTTAGAAATGTCGTCTTGACATCCATTTGATGTAACTCTAAATCAAAATGTGCGACTAGTGCCATGATGATTCTGAAGGAGTCCTTACATGAGACCGGAGAAAAAGTCTCATTGTAATCTACGCCTTCTCTTTGCGTAAAGCCTTTTGCCACGAGTCTAGCTTTGTACTTTTCTACATTCCCATTGAGTCATACTTTGTTTTGTAGACCCACTTGCATCCTACTGTTTTGGCTCCTTTGGGAATTTCCTCTAAATCCCAAACATTGTTGGAACTCATCGATATCATTTCATCTTCCATTGCCTCTACCCACTTGGCTGAGTGAGGGCTACTCATGGCTTCTTCATATGAGGTAGGATCGCCCTCCATATGAACTACATTGTAAACTTTGTAGATGTCTTTGGAAATGGCTGGTCTTCGTTCTCTTTTAGGCCGTGCAGGTTCATCAGACTCTTGCTCATTTCTTGCCTCGGGTTCGAGCACATTTACAGTAGGTGGCTGTTACGGCTCCCTTCGTGCTCAACAGTGGGCTCGGGTGGCTCTGATGGGAGTTCGAACTTTCGCCCATTGTTGTCAGCGTGGAGTCTAGCAGTGCGGCACCACAACCTCGGGGTTGTAGATGATGCTTCTAACAGTGCGAGAAAAATGGCTCCTGAGTCATTGGATGTGATGCATGCACCCTCTTCTCCTCAAGATCAATTTTCCTAGCTACCGTGCTCCCCCTCATCAATTCGTCCTCCAAGAAGACTGCATGTCTCGTTTCTACAAACTTTGTGTATCTGTCGGAGACAGTAGAAGCGATAGCCTTTGGACTTATCTGGATAGCCAATAAAATGGCAAGATCTTTGTTTTGGGGTCTAACTTTTGCAATGTTTGGATTGAAAACTTTTGCCTCGGTGGGCTCCCCAGGACCCTCAAGTGGTGCGAGAGGGACTCTGCACATCCACAATTCATCACGGTGTTTTGGGCACCGACTTACTTGGTACTCTGTTGAGAATGTGAATGGCGGTTTAAGCGCCTCCATCCTGATCCCAATGGGAGGGTGGAATAGCTCATCATCTTTGCGCACCATATCCATAAGAATGCAGTTTGCGCCTTTCATTCTCCGTTTTCTTGAGGTTAGCCCGACATAGAATCTTTGGCGACTATTCCGCTTTTCTTGCGGGAACCGTGCAAAGGGTCTGGTACTTGGCCATATGGAGTATCTTGCCGTAGTAGTACTCCCACGATCGGACGAACTATTTTGATTCTTTTTATCGTGCTGATTTTCTACTTGACTTTGAAAATTTTAAATTTATCCAACGCTTCAGATCTTTCTTTAATTGGATAAATATAACCATACCGGGAGTGATCATCCGTGAATGTTATGAATGAATCATAGCCATCCACACTTTTCACGGAAGCGGTCCACAAATATCCGTGTGGATTATTTCTAGTGTAGCTATGCTTGGTTTGCACCCTTTTTAATTTGTTTGACATACTTTCCTTTAATGCAATCTATGCATTGTTCTATGTCGGAGAACTCTAACGGAGGAAGAATGTCATTTTAACGAGGTTTTCTATTCTTCCCTCGAAATATGGCCTAGTCTGCGTGCCATAGTTTCGATGAGTCAAGTTAACTTTCTTTTCTTTTGTTCTTTGTTCGACAAGGAAACTTTTCATTCACATCACACAGAAAAAACTTTCTCATGTAAAGATAACAAATATAACTTATCAAATAATGTAGCAACACACATTTGTCTTTCAACCAAATGGCACACTTGCCATTTCCAAAATAACATTCGTAAGAATCTTTGTCCAAAGCAGAAACACTTATTAAATTCCTATGTAAGGAAGGCGAAAAGTACATCTTTGAGCAAAAGCAAAGAGCCATCGGCCAGCTCGGAAGGGCGTCACCAATGGCCTCCACTTCTTCTATTCCATTCGCCACTTCAATGCATCTTTCTCTTCTTGGCGTGGTCCTTGTCGAATGGAACCCAGCAAAGAGTTGGCAACGTGAGCAGTTGCTCGATCAATCCACCAAGTGGATCTAGTAAACTTTTCATACAAAGATTCATTAACAAAAGAAACAATATCTTTACCATTCTTGGCCATGATGTACTTTAGCCAAAGGGCGGTCCTTCTTGTAGTGCCAGTCTTTTTTGCGGTGATGGCCTTGATCCTTCTCCCTGGGGTGGAATCTTTGGTCTTTGGTCTTTGCATTGGGCCCTTCCATGGGGCTTGGAGGTGAGCCACCATGGTTGCCACTGTGAAGCCTCTCTTCTGTTGTCCTTCACGAAGTTAGGAGAACCGCCGTGAAGGGCTTTCACCTTCCTCTTCACAGGAGCACATCCGATGGTCTTTTCTATGTCCCACTTTTCGGGGGACATATTATAGTTATTACAAAGTTTTCAAAAGGCTGTGGAAGTAGAGGCCATCACAAGGTGCACCAAGAGTCTTGGCTTTAGCTCGAGGTCCTCATCCATGGGCTTGAGCTTCTTTGCCATGTTTGACATCCTCAAGATGTGCTCTCTTATTCCGTGGGGTCCTCCGTGTACTTTTCGGTAACCATTTGCTTTAATTTGGGTTGCATATCTTTGAAGAGCCAGATGGCGGCTCTTTATCTTGAGATACTACGGTAACACTCTCCAATTGAGCCCACTATTGCGTTCTCAATTGTGTTCTTCTGAAGGCGTCTTCTTGTTGGCATTCACCCATTCAGTTATCAATAGAGTAGGCCAGCTCCAGCGGGCATGGTCCCTCTTCCTTTTCAAAGTCGGCACTTTCTTCTGCAGCACCCCTAACGGGTCATCGGGCTTGTTGGTTGCTTGGTGTCAACCACCCAATCCACTTGGTAGCATCTGAGCGCCAAGTCAACTTTCTTTCTCCATTGAATGGTTGTCCCCTTAGGGCGGGATGTCCTTCAAACATGCCATGAGGTTGAGACCTCCTGAAAATCACAAAAGATGTGAGATCACCAAGTAAAACAACTGTATGCGTTAATTCAACGTTGGTATAAATTAAGCATGCAATCGTTTCGTGCTATTTAAAAATACATCACCGTTGGACAGAAATAAATTTAAATGCACCTTTAATACTTAATAGGAAGAGATTATGGTCATGATTATTAATAACGTTGGTGATTAATAGCATGAGGCATAATCACTTTAATCACATCTTTATGTCAAGATTTAAACAACTTTTATTGCATTTGTTGCAATTTAAACCATACATTTGCAATTTAAAAATAACTATTTGCAGTGAAACTTTCATTAACTTTAAACTTTCTGAAAAAATCTGCCTCTTTCATATCCTCTAGTCAAATATTCTTTGAAATAAAGGACTAGAAAACTATACTGAAAATATGCTTAAAACTAAGCAAAACAGGTTAAAAACAATTAAATATACTCTGTAATAATTAAAAACAGATAAAACAAGTCAATTGGGCCAAAAGC